>BSBM01001646.1:3397500-4837500 GCA_027924585.1 Larix kaempferi
TCATCACCATCATCATCATCCTCAATATCTTCATCATCATTGTCATCTCTAGGTTCCTCATCAACATCTACATCATCATCATCTTCTTCATCATCATCATCTTCATCACCATCACCAGCACCATCATCATCTTCATCTTCATCACCATCACCATCATCATCATCAACATCTCCACCATCATCATCATCTTATATCCTCCTCTTCATCAACATTGACATCTCCTCCTTCCCCATCAACATCTCTATCATCGTCATCTTCTTATCACCATCAACATCATCCTCATCACCCTCACCATCATATTCAACATCTTCATCATCATCACCATCATCTTCATCTTCATCAACATCATCATCTTTATCATATTCATATGCATCATGATCATCTTCATTGTCATCACCCTCCTCCTCCTCATCGTCTTGTGCACTTATGCACTTAGGGATTAATGTTTAGAAGAGGGTATAAAGGCCTTTATGGGGGAGGGGCTCTAGGAACAATGTAAGAGAGAGAGGGCAGGGGGGAGGGATAAAGGCATAGAGGGTTAGTGATTAAGGGAGAAGAAGGGAGAGAGTGCGCTAGGGAGGGATAAAGGCGAAGATAAAGAGAAGGTGGAGAGATGGAGAATGGGGTGGTAGGGACATGGATGGAGTAAGGGAGAGAAAGAAACATGTAGGGAGGAATGTAGAGAGAATGAGGGACAAATATTTAGAAAGAGATAGGGGTTATCTAGGGATTATTGGGAGAGAGTTAGGGGGGTATTAATGCATACAAAACATTTGTCCCACACTAAAAACATTTGCTTTGTATGTAACCATACAAAACATTTGTTTTCTTTTGATATTATTCGTTACCCTAGCCGTGCACCTAACCTATTTATTGTGGTTAACCATATTGCGTGCGTGTTTTGCTTCTCCATATCGCATACGTGTTTTACCTTTATATAATGCATGCGCATTTTGGAATTGTATAAACATTGGACTTTTCCTGTCCGAGAGCAACTTTACTTTGTCCAAGCAAAAATAGGAAATCTCGTGATTTTTCGAAAAGAGCATGAGCCCGCCATAGGAAATATTCACAATTTACACCATCTCCATCATTATTTTTGTTATGCAAGTGCAACATTGAGAACATCTTTCATGGTTGCACAATGTGGTGTTGGGTTATATGGCCATATTTGAAGAAGATAATCAACAAGCTTGAAGAATCTCCAATTGAATAACACCAAAGATAAGGTCTTTGAAAGATTCATTTTTCCTATATTTGAGGAGCACACAAGATAAGATATCAAGCTTCAAGACCATTTCATGGTGATGGTGGATATACACAATTGTACAAGAGAATTAACTTGAGGAACAATTTATGATTTAACTTTCATTTGCTTATTATTGAAGAGCACCAAAGTTAAATTTTCTCATTCATCATTGTTTTGATGCGAAATATGAACAATTGAGAAGGAAGATTGAAGCACCTTGAAGGATCTATAGTTCTAGAAAGAACTAAAGGTTTGAAAGCTTGTAATTGAGGAGCAACAAAAACAAACTATATTGAATTGATCATTGTGGTGATGGGGAATGCACGTAACGGAGGAAAACAATCAGCAAGGAAGAAGAGACCTCAAGAAGTCATTGAAGAAGAGAAAGAAAAGAAAAGAATAGAAATGACGAATTGGAGGCTTTCTTTGGAAACTAATCCAAATCCAATTATAGAGGATACCACGGTTCATCCTATTAATCCACGACAAGAAAAAAGGAAGCATTCACTAGAGGGACCTTCAATTTCCACAATAGTTGTTGAACAAGCACCCCATGGAAGTAATCAAGAAGCAAAATGTAGGTGCTCATTAGGGGATGTTTCAATTCCCACTTCAAGTCAAAGTGATAAGTTACCATCTCAAGATGAAGCTTATGAAGAAACACAAACTTTGTTCACCTCTTGTGGTTATACAAGTGATGAAGTCAGAGAGGCATTGGACATGGAGCCTACTGTTGAAGAAGAAAATGTTATCCGGACCATCGATGAGGATGTTGGACTTCCACCATCCAACTACCAGGAAGATAATGAAGGACAACAAGCTACTACTGAAATGCTATAGCGTCTTGGTGATGTGCTATGTGGTAGAATTCCAACCCCCTTACCTCCATTAGCAAGCACACGTCGAAGAACTCCGAAGCGTATACAAGTTGATGAAAGTCTCCTCAATTCCATTGAAGGTACGCTATCTAAGCGTAGTATTGCTTATCAAACTAAACAGATACTTGAAAAATATTTTGCTTCTAAATGTGATGGAGATAAATATAGATTATTTTTGTCATTGTTAAAATCTAAGGGCATGAATATTGTTAGGAAAAAGTTTGGGATAAAGATGATAAAGAATTCTGAACCAAGTTCTCATATAGTTAAAAGTTTACTAGATGCATTTGGTAAAATTGGTAAGAACACACGTTCAAAGGACCGCAATGTGGCTCGTCGTGTGTTGTCACAAGCAATTGTAAATAAGAACACCAGGGTCCTTCGTTTTCTCAATCCTACATCCAAACTAGTTAATTTGAATGTAAAAACCCTCCATAGGTATTCTATTAGAAGAGAACATCTTGACACAACCGATCATACAGATTTTTGGGCCTTTATTGGTCGGTTGCCATGTCATGACATGAAGCTAGTTGATGCAGTAAAGAGACTAGTGCAGAGTTTTTTGGCATGATCACAGAAGGCCTTCTTCAAACCGGAAGGATGTACTAAAACTGAGAATGGGTTCAAAGGGTCGTGAACCACATACTAAACATTTTCTTGATATAACACATACAGAACTATACAAGAAATTTAGGAATGAACATAGACAATTGAACTTGGGGCAAAGATCTTTTGAGAAATGTAAGCTATGGTATGTTATAATAAATACTCTTTGTAACACTTGTTGCTGTAGATACCACGTAGAATATGAATATTACATTGAAACATTTTTGTACATTCGCCGTTTGTTGCATACTAACCATGTGCAGGATTACTCCCTGACAATACCACCGACTTCATCAAGAGAATCCATTCATAACATCATGTGCAATAGGCCTGAGGGGAAAACATACTATGCAAAATCTTGTTTGGATGGAACATGCTCCAATTGTGCTGGAATGGCATTATTGAGCCAATGTATGCACGAGAGTGGAGACAATGAATTTCGGAAAATGGTTACAGACATGAAAAGTTTCAAATATATTAGCTATGAAATAGTCCCAGGGAAAGAAAGCAAAAAACTACAATTGGTGACATCTCAGGTATGCATTTATATCTATAAAATTATGTTTGAACGGTTACATTTCAATCCTTACTTACAAAAAAAACTGATATTGAGATCATTTTGTGTCACTAGGTACAAGTTAGTGACTTCGTCAAGGAATTTATTGAAAAGACACATCACTATGTTCAGCATGTCCACTTGGCACGATGGCAGGATGAGAAGTTTAGAATATGCAGAGATACATTTCCCTGTGGTACTATACTTTCAGTTTTTGATTTTGTGGAGAACTACACTCTGCAACCTCAAAATGAGATCCAAAGTCAGTATTATCACTCTAAGGAGGTTTCCTTGATGGTCCATATCACATATAGGCATGGCCCAAATAGCAATGAAGAGCAAAGAGAAATTCTGCAGGAATATCACTTCTACATAAGTGATGATAGGTGCCACGAATTCCACAATGTACGTCATTGCTTCATCATGTTCTATGATCACTTGAAGGGAAGGAAGATACAGATGGATCGACACTGGATTTGGTTTGATGGATGTGCTAGTCAGTTAAAAAATGCATGCATATTTCAATGGTTGTGTTCATTGCATAAAAACTACAAAGTGCTACATATGTGGAACTATTTTGAGACTGGGCATGGTAAAGGATAGCATGATGGAGCCGAAGCATGTGTCAAAATAGCCCTATGAAGAGAGGAATTGAAAGTATCTACAGAATCTACTATTCAAAATGCTCAATCTATAGTCAGGTGGTGCACGTCAGTAATGGGAGAGGAATCAACTATACGAGTAGAATCCACAAGAAAGAGACACATGGACAGATTTTTTTGGGAGGTGGTAGACATAGATCGTTCACATGCATGGGAATGCAAGACTATGCTTGGGACTCGTGGCTTTCATTTGGTTCGAAGCTTTGATAACCCAGTATTTGAAATTTGGACCAAAAAACTCGCTTGTTTTTGTCGGCCTTGTTGTGATGGTGATTGGGATGGGTGTGAATCATTGGATTGGGTTGATGGATGGGATCACATATCACTTCCACTTGATCAGCATGCAATTGTTGAGTTAACTCCATGAGAAGAAGACCAATCATCTATTTCTATAGATTTTGATCATGTCTCAGACCTTGTACAACCTGGTATGATGCATTTCCTTAACATTTTTTTCTTTATTTACGTAGTCTTCAAATGCACATTAATGGCCTTATATCGCACGAAACATATTTTGATCATATACCTACAATCATATTATGTAGGGCACATATACGCAGTGGTTTCCTAAAACGATAGTGAATTGGGTGGTGATTACTTGTTGGCACGCTGTATAGATGGAAAGCAAACCCTCATTATGTCCATGACTAACGATGAAAACAACCACTTCCCAATCGGGTCTATGGTTGTTAAAGGTGAATACTTCACACAAGACAACAATGCAATAAAGAAGGGTGGATATGTTTACAGGGATTACAAACTAGGTGCAAGTGTGTGTCACTTTACCAACTTAATCATTGGTACAAACCTCTAGGTACGAACAATGCCTAGCCAAAATTCATCGAAGGTACGCTACTTCTTACCGGATACAAAGCACGAGAGACTAATGGAGACCATCAGTATAAGAGATGATCCAGAGGGCTTGGTTGTATGATAATAGGTGGGATCTAGCATGATGAGGTATGTTACATACTTTTAATACTATACTATTTATACTATTTGTAATTGAATATTGATATATGCTCAATTTTCTCATGTATGTTGTTTATAAATATGCCAAAAGTTCTCTTGTATGTCAATTTTATGAATATGTTATTTTTTACATATGATCAATAAACCCTAAGATTATGGGATTGGGTAGAGTTAGATGAAACTTTCCTTGGGTGATCTAATGCTAATTTGTTTGATTGAATACACATGCATTTTGTAATGGGATCATTACATAGCTAATCTGGATTGTTTATGTGGATGGAGACACCCATCAACCATTGATGCCTAGGGCTCTACACACAAGTTGATTATCCCCAACCCAAAAAAACTCTTATATTATGTTGATTATGTTGGTTATTGGCTTCACCCAACAAAATTATATTTAACAATACACATATTCATAGATTTGGTTGCCCATGCTCAATGCTCACTATATTTAACAATACACTTATATTAAATTTAATTTATGTCTTGTTAAATATTTCATAATGAATTAGCTATTTGAGAGCACCACCTTAGACCAAGCCATACCATTAATATAAAATGTACATTACAGAAATGATCTAATTCAATTTACTTCTATAACTTTAACCCTAACCCTCACCCAAACCCTACCACTAAACCCTATGTATTGTTAAGATCCTAGTGGGCAGCCTTCACTAACATCTTGAGGTTTTGGTGTAATGGTTCATATCATCTGGTATCAGAGCCTCCATCCAAGTTCGAGTCACAGAGCGGGTGGCAACGCCGGAATTGCAGTGTTTTCCCAGGGCTTGTACGCAAAGGGGACACCACCATACGGGCACACATCCAGCCCAGAGTCTGGACTGCGAAGAGTGGTGGGATGTTAAGATCCTAGTGGGCAGCCTTCACTAACATCTCGAGGTTTTGGTGTAATGGTTCCTATCATGTACCCTTTAGATACTTCCTCCAATATGTCCTAATCTCCCTACAAGTAACACTAGGTCTCTTCACCCTCTCCACAATGGTGCCACTATCATGAAACTCAAAAGCTTGATAAATTTACTGAGCAAAGCCTTTCATCATCATTTTCATCTCTAGGTTCATCATCAACATCTCCATCATCATCATCTTCTTCCTCATCATCATCATCATCATCATCTTCACCACCATTACCATCATCATCATCATCTTCATCACCATCACCATCATCATCATCATCAACATCTTCATCATCATTGTCATCTCCCCCTTCCTCATCAACATCTCCATCATCATCATCTTCTTCATCATCATCATCATCTTCATCACCATCACCATCATCATCAACATATTCATCATCATCACCATCATCACCATCATCAAAATATTCATCATCATTGTCATCTCTAGGTTCCTCATCAACATCTCCATCACCATCACCATCACCATCACCATCAATGACTTGCTCATCATCACCATCATCACCATCACCATCCCATCACCATCTCCATCTTCATCACCCTCACCATCACCATCACCATCACCATCACCATCAATGTATTCATCATCATCACCATCATCATCATCATCGCCATAAGTGCTCGGAGGACGATTTTGCAAAGTTGACCCCCGTGTGCAAAAATTGCACACTCCCTTACTGAAAAAAACCCTAGTTTCCAAAATGGACATATAAGATGACACCTGGGCTATGGGACCATAGGAGAGAGGAACCCCTATCATTATCGCAACGTCCTGAATCCAACAGAGTCGACAGTTTGTCGATCCGAGCCACGGTCATCATTCTATGGCTCGTTCTGTCTTGCATCCAAAAGGCCTTCAGGGACACCTGCTGGATACCTTCTAGGGGCATAGAATTCCAACCGTGCAACAAAAATGGGTTTCAGGGAGTCCTGCAAGTGTGTATAGGAAGGTTCCAGCTGGAAATGCTAGTCATAAGTGCCTGGTCGACGATTTTGCAAATTTGACCCCAATGAGCAAAAATTGCACGCTCCCTTACTCAGCAAAACCCTAGTTTCCAAAATGGACCTACAAGATGACACCTAGGCCATGGGACCGAAGGAGAGGGGCACCCCTAGCACTATCCCGACGTCCCGAATCCAACAGAGTCGATGGTTTGTCGATCGGAGCCATGATCGTCATTCTATGGCTCGTTCAGTCTTGCATCCAAAAGGCCTTTAGGGACACCTGTTGGATACCTACCAGGGGCATAGAATTCCAACTGTGCAACAAAAATGGGTTCTAGGGAGTCCTGAAAATGTGTCTAGGAAGGTTCCATCTGGGAATGCTAGCCATAAGTGCCCGGTGGATGATTTTGCAAATTTGACCCCAATGTGCAAAAATTGCATGCTCCCTTACTGAGCAAAACCCTAGTTTCCAAAATGGACCTACAAGATGACACCTGGGCCATGGGACTGAAGAAGAGGGGCACCCATAGCACTATCCTGATGTCTTGAATCCAACGGAGTCGATGGTTTGTCTATCCGAGCCATGGTCGTCATTCTATGGCTCATTCCATCTCGCATCCAAAAGGCCTTCAGGGACATCTACTGGATACCTACCGGGGGCATCGAATTCCAACCATGCAACAAAATTGGGTTCTAGGGAGTCCTGCAAGTGTGTCTAGGAAGGTTTCGGCTGGGAACACTAGCCATAAGTGCTCGGTCGACGATTTTGCAAATTTTGACCCCAATGTGCAAAAATTGCACGCTCCCTTATTGAGAAAAACCCTAGTTTCCAAAATGGACCTACAAGATGACACCTGGGCCATGGGACCAAAGTAGAGGGGCACCCCTAGCACTATCCCGATGTCCTGAATCCAACAGAGTCGACGGTTTGTTGATCCGATCCACGGTCGTCATTCTATGGCTCGTTCCGTCTCGCATCCAAAAGGCCTTGAGGGACACCTGCTGGATACCTACTGGGGGCATAGAATTCCAACCGTGCAACAAAAATGGGTTTTAGGGAGTCCTGCAAGTGTGTCTAGGAAGGTTCCGGCTGGGAACACTATCCATAAGTTACCAGAGGATGATTTTGCAAAGTTGACCCCCGTGTGCAAAAGTTGCACACTCCCTTACTGAGCAAAACCCTAGTTTCCAAAATGGACCTACAAGATGACACTTGGGCCATGGGACTGGAGGAGAGGGGCACCCCTAGCACTATCTGGGTGCCCAGAATCCAAAGGAGTCAATAATTTGTCGATCTGAGCCATGGTCGTCATTCTATGGCTTGTTTCATCTCGCATCCAAAAGGCCTTCAAGGACACCTGTTGTATACCTACCGGGGGCATAGAATGATGGCTGTGCAACAAAACCGGGTTCCAGGGAGTCCTTCAAGTGTGTCTAGGAAGGTTTCAGCTGGGAACTCTAGCCATAAGTGTCAGGAGGATGATTTTGCAAAGCCGACCCCCATGTGCAAAAATTGCACACTCCGTTACTGAGCAAAACCCTAGTTTCCAAAATGGACCTACAAGATCTGGTAAGCATTCATTTTTCAAAAGTGGTTCAGAGGCTCTTGCATCTTGGAAGTGACTAAGAATATCTTGCAGTGTGATAAGCATGCATTTTAGGTTTCAACGAATTCAAATATGACTCAGAGTCTCTTGCTTTGGGGTCATTTACTGAGGTTTTTCAGATTACTGGTTGCATTTATATTGGCTACGTACTTCAACAAAGCGGTTCCAAATACATGCATGGATGTGGAAGTTGTGTTTTCCATCTTTGTCTCAAGTATGAGAAGGCATGGCCATATTAGGCTCTTTAGGAATTGGAACATAATATGATACAATCCTTAGGTATGGAATTCAATTAAAATTTTATCCATACTGCTGGGGAAGAGAAGATAGGAGACCATGCTCAGAAGGATTTGGCGAGCATTTCATTCCAGGCCGAGCTATTCCATTCATTGCCAAGGCGTTTGAGGCCGAAAAGGATCTGGTAAGTATTCATTTTTTAAAAGTGGTTTAGAGGCTCTTGCATCTTGGAAGTGACCAAGAGTATCTTGCAGTGTGATAAGTATGCATTCTAGGTTTCAGCGAATTCAAATATGACTCAGAGTCTCTTGCTTTGTGGGTCATTTACGAAGGTTTTTCGGATTACTGGTTGCATTTCTATTGGATACATAGTTCAAAAAAGTGGTTCCAAATAGATGCACGGATGTGGAAGCTGTGTTTTCCATCTTTGTCTCAAGTATGAGAAGGCATGGCCATATCAAGTTGTTTAGGAATTGAAACATAGTATGATACAATCCTTAGGTATGGAATTCAATTAAAATTTTATCCATACTAATGGTGAAGAGATGATAGGAGACCATTCTCAGAAGGATTTGGTGAGCATTTCATTCCAGGATGAGATATTCCATTCATTTCCGAGGCGTTTGAGACCGAAAATGATCTGGTAAGCAGTCATTTTTTAGAAGACCCTATTTTATGAAATGAATGCACAATGAAGTCACTGGGCCATGATAAGATGAGGGAGAGGACCCCCTAGAGGCAATCGCACGCTAGGAGATCAACGGAGTCGACGGTTCGTTGATCCGACCTCCAGTTTCCAAGTTATGTCGAGTTGCAAGTCGCATGAAAATGTTGTTTAGGGACACTTGGTGACTTTCGGTCCGGGAGCGAAAAAGTAAACGGAGCAGCAAGATTGTGTGTCATTGGATCCTGCAAGTGTGTATGGGAAATTTCGACGTGGGAACACTACCAACACTGGCTCGATGGAGGGTGTTGCAGAGTTGACCCACCAATGCGAGATTGCATTGAAGGAAACTAAGAAAAACCCTAGTTTACGAAATGAATGCACAATTAAGTCACTAGGCCACGAGAAGACAAGGGAGAGGCCCCCCTAGAGGTAATCGTACACCAGGAGTCCAATGGATTTGACGGTTAATCGATCCGACCTTCGGTTGCTGAGTTATGTCGAGTTGCAAGTCACATGAAAATGTCGTTCAGGGACACTTGGTGACTTTCGGTCCCGGAGCGAAAAGAAAACAAAGCAACAAGATTGCATGCCGTTGGCTCCTACAAGTGTGTATGGGAAATGTCGACGTGGGAACACTACCAACACTGTCTCAGTGGAGGGTTTTGCAGAGTTAACCCACCAATGCAAGATTCCATTGAAGGAAACTGAGCAAAACCCTAGTTTACGAAATGAATGCACAATGAAGTCACTGGGCCATGAGAAGATGAGGGAGAGGCCCCCCTAGAGGTAATCGCATGCCAGGATACAAATGGATTCAATGGTTCGTCGATCCGACCTCCGGTTGCCGAGTTATGTTGAGTTGCAAGTCGCATGAAAATGTCATTCAGGGACACTTGGTGACTTTCGGTTCGGGAGCGAAAAATAAAATGGAGCAGCAAGATTGCGTGCCATTGGCTCCTGCAAGTGTGTATGGGAAATGGAAACATGGGAACACTACCAACACTGGCTCGATGGAGGGTTTTGCAGAGTTGACCCACCAATGCGAGAATGCATTAAAGGGAACTGAGCAAAACCTAGTTTACGAAATGAATGCACAATGAAGCCACTAGGCCATGAGAAGATGAGGGAGAGGGCCCCCTAGAGGTAATCGCATGCTAGGAGACCAACGGAGTCGATGGTTCATTGATCCGACCTCTGGTTTTCGAGTTATGTCAAGTTGCAAGTCGCATGAGTATGTCGTTCAGGGACACTTGGTGACTTTCAGTCCGAGACACTTGGTGACTTTTGATCCTCCTAAGGTTTCTGTTTTTTAAGGCTTGTATAATTTCCTTCTTGACAGCTCACCTCTTATACCATGTTAAATTTTTGATACTTAATCTAGATAAATGCTTTATACCAATTATAACCATTAGTTTAATGCATAAATTTAACCATACAACATTTACATAAAGAATTTAACATGTATGATCTAGTAAAGAATAGAACGAACTTTACTTCTCGAATCCTGAGGTAACATTTGTTCCTTTCATCAATGTTGCTTTGAGCACTTGTATGTAGTTAATCATATGTAGTGTTGAATCTAATTGTACAATCAAATATTGGGTTTTGATGAAATGTGTAGCATGTATTGCACTTAGTTTTATTAAATTACACTTGAACATTGACTTAACTTATAATTTAATCATCCAAACTCACAAATTTTAGTTAGACCTATCCAATTAGTGTGCATGAGTGAGTTCATTGAAACCTTGAAATACATTGTATTGCACTTAGTTTTATTAAATTACATGAGCAAGAACTTTGAATTAACTTGTAATGATCATCATAAATCACAATTTTTAATTAGATATCCAATTAGTGTGCATGTAGTGAGTTCATTGAAACCTTTAAATATAATAGTTTGTTCTTTTGACATAGCACATTCATGAGTAATAGATAATCCACACAAATCAACACAATAGATTGACACAAGAACATATGGAAACCGAAGAACAAATACAAAGTGAAATGTATCATTCATTTATAAGTGAAATGTCAATGTACATGTCTCCAAAAGTACATGTATCCAAAAGTACATATATATCCAAAAGTATCCAAAAGTACATGTATCCAATGAAGTCAATGTACATGTCTCCAAAAGTATATGCACAATGAAGTCAATGTACATGTATTCAAAAGTACATATATATCCAAAACTATCCAAAATTACATGTATCCAAAACTATCCAAAGCTATCCAAGCCACATGTACATGTATCCAAATGTACATATATCCCATAAGACACATCAAAACTCAATCTTCCTCTTGTTCTTTCCCGACGTTGATCCTCTAGGCACATCTCTAGGATCAGTGTGCGTCTTTGGATCTTGCAAATTAAATATCAATTGTTAAATTCAACTAACTATGTACTAATACATTAGCTCAACAATTAACTCAACAATTATCAACATGTGCATGGAAATTGCATGAAACACTTGGTCACTAATGGACATCTCACCTAAACGAGAGATTGTGGCAAAGGGGATTGCATTCCTTGTGTAGCAGATGGAGCTATTGGTTGAACATCTAGGATGGTCTCAACCATGGTCGAACCAGGGGGGCCAGGAACTGATCCTGCTTCTGGTGGCTACAATCACAAAATGTTGAAATAGTTAGACATGCATGAATAAGCAATAGACAACAATAATAAACTATCTAAAGATCATGTTGAAATAGTTACATACCTCTGTACTGCTGCATCAACCATCGATGCGAGGTTTTCAATAGGAAACTCTGGTTCCTGATGCAGTAAACATGCAATTCAAACATTGACAAAAATGATTTATGCACTGGATTTCAAGTTAGCCAACAAATATCATCGAAGGATATAAATTACCATGGTATCAGTAAGCCCATGATCTTGGGCAGTTGGAGTCTTGCTAGGAGTAGGACGCCTCACATACACACGACCCTTGTTCACAAATGTCCTAGGAGGAGATACAAATCCAGGCAATGGTCCAGATGTCTCGGTTGGTTCCTACAGTCAGGAAGTGTTCATGTAGTTAGACATGCATGATTCAACGAACATACATGTATTTAAAAAATGACATTTTTAATTATTTACCTGGAGCCCAGATGTTTCCTCGGACGATACGACCATGGATGCTACCTCCACATTGGCTTGCCCCAGTGAAGGATCTGCCATCTACAAGTTTATTAATTGTAAATACTATATCGTAGATAGCATTAGTGAACTAACATGTAAAGTATGTGGAAATTAACAAATTAATAAGTATTAAAAAACTTAAATTTTAAAATGTTTACCTTGGTGTGAGATACGACAATGGGTGCTATATAAGAAGGGCCTGCCAACTGAGTAGCATCATGAATCCCTCCACCAACGACGGGATCAGTGAATGGAATGTCATGCCCCCTTGTAAAGTCTAGAACATCTGACTCTGGGGCATCATTGTCAGCATAAAGCATCAACTGCAATTTCACAAAATTAATATATTAGCTCAAACTATATATATGTGTACAAAGAGAAAAATAAATGAAGAATTTATTACAATTAACCATCTACATACCTCACACAAAAACCCACTGAAAGCAACATCTGAGGCAAGACCATAGTAGGGATGACCACGCGATGTGCACTTGTGAGGCTCAATACTAGGTTGGGGATGTGCCGATGGTCCTACACTAGTGGATGGTCCTACACTAGACGATGGTCCTACATGGTGACGACCTGGTGTATGTACCACACCAGGGACAGATGTCCCTTCCTCACCCATATGCTGAACCATAATGCCATGGTGAACAACCTCCTGTGCCAAACTCAAAAATGCATCACGTGTCTTTGGAATAACACGATGAGCAGGTGGGACATCTGGCCCAGGAAACTACTTGCGAGGTGCAGGGACAGGGCAATCCTGGTCTCGAAGCCTCGCATTGGGTCGGTTTTGGGGAATCCCCCCACCGATCCCCTGAAACTGCAAGATGTCAAAATAGGTTACATGTTTATGTAACACAAACTATGCATACATCTTTCGAAGAAAATACAGAGGAATTTCCCTGTTGTTATGTGGTGGTATATCAAAAACCATGTACCATCTGTCCATCCAGTTATCAACAAATGGTTGAAATGTGCACCACTCAATAGAGATATGAGGCATGTTTGCATTTGGGATTTCCCCCGACTGAGGGTCCCTAAACAATGCAAATATGAGCTCTTTGGATATTTTGAACTTTTTTATTGCATTGTAGTCTAGCCCATAAACATATTCTTGTCTTTTTCTTTCCTTATATGATGTAATATCATATAGTACATTGCTAGATTGTGAAATGGTGTCAACAATTGCATCCAAGGTTGATGCAAGTGAGCGGCGAATCCTGTCACCACCACTAAAAGTTGCACTAATGCCCCTCAGGTAGGCAAGCTCAATCAGTATCTCGACATTTGTGTCCATAGCCGCAATTGCAATAAAAACATCAATATGAAAATCATTAGGAACATATACATGATATATAATGACGTCTCTTCAAAATTGAAAATGTATTAAATCAAACTCAAGTAAGCAATTTAATGGCATTCACGTACATACATTTAAAACTTAAAATTAAACATTTAACAATTGAAAAGCAAGTTTCGTTCAACTTCTTTCTAGATGTTAAGGCACTTCTTAACCCTCATTGGTGACTTTTCCATGCAAACTTGGGTTTAAACTTCTTAGAACTTAGGAGTGTTATTTTTACATGTTTTGGCCTTTACGTCCCTTGTAGAAAACAATATTTCCATTAACTTCATAAGCTAACATTAAATTTATTGATTTCAACATATTACAGTTTGTGGTTGGAGGGGAGGACAAAGTGGCATGGAATGAAATGGATATGTATGAGGTTGTCTTGCCAATATGATTACATATACTTGAGATGAATATCAATGATTAAGATGTTGAATAATCAACAAGAGATTGTGACTAGAATTACAATAACAACAATGCCAAATTAATAAGATATCACAAGTGGAATATGACAGTTTTATCTCAGAACTGTCACATGTATATTTAGTAATGATCCAAGTATTATGATATGTGATTGATATGACAAGATGGTTGATTAAGAGGATGAAGATTAAGTTGAGACAGAACAACTAAATTTAAATGTCACAGTCCTAGGACTGTGACTACATTCAGTTAATGAATAAGTAAGAATAGGATATGATTTGTTAGGATTAGAAAGATGGTTAAGGTAACATGCCCGGGGGCATGTCAGGTGGTAAAACTCAGACTAGTGTCTTAACCACAATATTTAAGAGGGATGGAAGTTTAGGACAGATGTAGGGTTATGACAACATCCAAGGGAAGAAGGGCCGAGATAGGCAAGAATGTTAGAAGGCTTTTAGGATAGGTTTCTAGGAGTAGTTACTAGGTTAGGGCTATAGGTCTTTCTGAGTATAGATTAGGATTGTTGGATATGTAAACGACAGGGGTGAGGGACTATTAGGATATGTGAGGTGAGAAAAGGGGTGATACATGGCTACCACCAATCCTCTAAATATCATTGAGTCGATCGTGGTTGGGAACACTCACGACACACTTTAGATAGTTCATGGGTGTTCACCATTTCCATTGTTCCATAAACATGGAAACCAACCAAATGTGACATGGGAAAATGGGTAAATTGTGGACTAGAATATAATTGGTTGTAGATGAGCTTAGAGACTTGACATGTCTTTGAGTTGAATTGACGGTCCCTAAGCGTTGAGTAGATTGATTGAGGGTGTGGATAGGGCAGGCCCGAGAGGCACTTTGTTAACATGTTTTGGCATTTAGTTAAGGGTGCTTAACTAAGAGTAAATGTATAACTACATACACTTGTGATGAAATTTTGATTATGTTCATGGACAAATGATTGTGATGAAATTTTGAGAAACCAAGTTAATAATTTTTTATGCATTTTTTCTATTCATGCTTATGCATGTATTTCAACTTGTTATGGCCATTTCTGAGGAAAATTATTCAATTAGTATCATGGGGAAATGTCCTTTGAGGGTTGGAAACTTGGGTTTCATGTGGATGGATACATTGTAGAAAGGGAGGAGTTCTATTTTTTTCGATTTTTGGTTGCATTAGGAATTTTTGAGTTCTTGAAAAGGGATTCATTGTAATTATTCACTCATCTTGGTTGAGGGAGATGTGAATTTAATTAGAGATTGGGTTATTTCCAATTTGATAAATATTACAAAACTAGGTTGTTTTAAACTATAAAAAAACTGTAATTTAGGTTTAGAATTGACAAATAAATGGTATGGGTGAATGAATTATCTGATTAGATGACAATCCAACGGTGAATTTGCCTCCCCTCCAACGAAATACAACTCCTCCAATACTCTAGTGCACATCGTCCAAGCTCGAATTCGTGTTTCAGATGCGTGAAATGCGCCGCGGGTGATCGGGGGTGGTTGGGACTGTGTATTTAAATTGATTTTAGATTTACAAAATGTGTACACATTTTTTAACTACATAACGCGTACACGTTTTGCAGTTATATAACGCGTATGCATACACGTTATGTTTACCTATCCTACATGTCTACTGACATGTCAGGCTCAGGTTTTACCTTACCAAGTGCTAGGTATCAGAAACACGTTATATTTTAATGTATCACAAACGTATTTTCAAAAACTAGGATTGCATTTAAAAGGTCCCTCATCTTCTTGCACACACCCTACACTAGCAGACACCAACCTCTACATGCTATAAAAATTCCAAGTCGAAAGAACAGCATTAAGACCTTCAAAGGCTGCAGCCACATTTGACGTACCGTTCTCGAGGTTTGATCACTTACATAATTAAAAAAAAAAATCAAACATTTAATTTTGGAAAAATAGTGTTGCACTAGTGCTATGGATTCTATACATGTCTACCAATTTTGTATCCTGAAACCATCATTTAGGTACTCAAAGGCTGCACCCACAAAAACATATACCTTATCATTTGCCAAAAAACTAAAAAGTGACTGTTAGAAAAGATGAAATGTGACATAGTTATGTAAATTTTCAATACTTAAAACTTATATATTCGGAAACGTGACTCAATTTCCTACATTTCATCTTTTTTACTCGATGCAAGATATCTTGTGTAAGTATCTCAAAACAACCAAGTAAGTTGAGGGATGCCTGATTTTTTAGTTTTGTATTGCATCTAACCCACCAAAAGTGACCCTCATTAGCTTGCACATGCCCCATTGTTAAGCCATTGTTGACATTAAGTTAAGTTTCACTATATTAAACCAAGATTGAGCATTGATTAAGCATGATTGACTTCAAAGAATCATGGTTGTCATAACATTATTTAGTGCATAATGGTTGACTATGGTTGCATCATAGTTATATGGTTGACTTAGGTTAACCATGCTTGACTATGGCTAACCATAGTTGATGACATCTCATTGTATACCACAGTTGACTTTGGTTAACAATGGCTAACTATGTTTATTGTTGGTTAACCAATAATGAGTTTAGTGGAAAATGGTTTACTTTAATTAGTTATGGAAGACCAGTAACATATAATTATTAATATAGCCATCATTATTTTTAAATTTTAATTTTAATATTATCAATATTAATAATAATGTTATCAAAGTTGTTAGTAATATCATAAGAAATTAATAATGTTATTATTAATAATAATGTTGTTAATATTAATATTGAAATTAATAGTAATATTGTAAATGTTAATGGTGTTAATATTAATACTGAATTATTAAAATAATAAGGTTGTTATTAGTATTATTAATATAAATAATGTTATTAAAAATAATATTCATTTTCTTTTTATTGGATGCATTGACGATACAGTACAACCCTTCATAATAATTCATAATATCATTATTAATTTTACTAATATAAATATTAATATTAACATTATTAACATTATTCATAACCCTTCATAATAATTCATAATATTAATATTAATTTTACTAATATAAATATTAATATTAACATTATTAACATTATTTATAATATTTTCGTTTTCATAATGTCAACTTTAATATTATCATATTCATATTCATATTATAAATATAATTATTAATATTATAAAACATTAATAAAATTAAAATTAATATTACTAATCATAATTTTATTTTAATATTAATATTAAAAATCTTATTATTATTATATAATGTTCATAATATTAATGTTAATATTAAAAACTATAATAACTTAAATATAAAATTTGTAATATGAATAATATTATTAAATATTGTATTCTTAAATGTTTATAACTATTCATAGTGATTAGTAAACATTTACAAATAATAATGTAAATCATATTAATAGATATTCTCAAAATAATAGAAATGTAGATAAACGTTCAGAAAGATTAATAAATATTCATGTAGCATCACACACCCAAAAGTGGGGAAGAATAAATATAATAATTAAATATTTTTATATCAACAAAAAACTACACAAAAATGATCCTTAAGACTATTGGCCCCACCACAATTCATAAATAACCTACTTAAGTGAGTAAAGTAAGTATGTTCATCACTGACAAAAAGAACTTTACAAGCAGTCATATCCCTCACAAATCCCATAGTATTCTGACACTAAAGTAGATCGATTCCCATTCACTCATATATTTTCGCAGCTTCTATTAAGAGGCGCCCATAAAAATAGTAAGTCAGAATCGACCCCAGCGAGTAGCACTACAATAAGTCCCTCCCGGGGTGCTGTGAGGCCTCTAATTTTGGGCCTCTACAGATATATGTCAGAGCGTAAGAAATAGGGTGGGTAAGAAAATAAATAATGTGATGTTAAAAATTAGGGTAAAATAAAGGGGTAAGCTAAAGCTTATAGGATTTGTATTCATTATTTGGTTAAAATTCAGTGAAAATTGTTGAAATAGTAGATTGTTGGAATTGTATAATTAAGGTGTTTCGAGATAATTGAAAATGTTGAATCGATTTCTTACAATTAAAATTGCAATTTTAACTAGTATTGTTGAATTCGAACCAAATTTACTAAAAAATGCTGCAAAATAAAATTTAAATATCAATTCATTATATTCATTTACGGTTTTCCAATAAAATCTGATACTTTCAAATAATCTGATACTTTCAAATGAAACAAAATCGTAAATCATTTAGACAACTCCCTTTCAAATAACATACCGATCAAAACTTCACGTTTAATGAGATATCCTTACAAGTTACATCTTTTGAAATTCGGTGCTGCACAGTATAGAAATCGAATATCACATACAAAAAGCTGGTGCGTGGAGCTGTAAAATTGCTAAAACTCAGAGAATCGTACAGTCGTACAGTAACTTTGGTTCAAACTAAATGAATTTGTTCTTGGAATGGATGGCACACCTGTCATTGGTGCCAGAAGCCCTGCCATCTATTGTATTCTCAGCAGGAATAGAACGGTCATCCTTACCTTAAAAGTTCGATTAGCCTATGAAAATCTTGTTGGTTCTGATCAAAACGTGACAGCAATATCTTCTGCAGTCGTGCCTTTCTCTGTTCGAGGTTTTTAATGATCATTGTATGAATATTTCAATGTTCCTGCCTATGAACCGGTTCATAGGCTCGGCAATTTTGCGTACTGTATGTCAGGCGGTGCAGGGAACCATCATTCGGTTGAAAGATGTACAGACAAGAAATAGCACATAAATAAACACTGGGAGTATGTTACTACGTTGCAGACAGTAAAGAAAGAGTGTCAGGGTTGGATTTTGACGATAAAGACTAACCATTTAGCTGCAGAGCATTAAATGTGGCGGCTTAGTGATTAGTAATCGTTAGATCTGGAGATTTTCTAGATCTAAAGGTCACTAATCACTAAGCTGCTGTATTTAATACACTGCTACTCAGTCGTTAATATTTACTGATTTTGACAGACAAAGTGCCCAGTCAAATACTGTTAATTTTTTAATTAAGCTTTTAAGATATAGGCTTTTTTTTTCCAATATGAAAATCTATCACTGATCATTATTATATATAATCAAAATTACATAAAGCTGTTTTAGGAGTCTATCCCTGACTGTTATGAACACTAACTAGTTTTTGTTACCTGGAATAACCCTCGAAGAGCAGACTTCCACAACTGCCATAGACCTTTAGCTCTTAAGCAATTTGCCAGACTATTTAATCCAAATAAAAAACACTTATAAACCTTATTGCACGACCATGTATTTTTCCATAATAATGGTTTTTCTTTTTATTATAAAATCCATAATTTTTATCTCACTGTTTAATTTGTAATTAACATTAATACCATAATCTGCACTGAGAGTATCTACCTCTATTGAAGATTGTCAAGAGTAAAGGCTGATCAGCGAAGGAGCTTGACACGAATATGGTATATATGCAAATCACTTCACTTTCTGATTATAGTGGTAGCTGTTGATTTCATGGTAATGGTCTTACTTTAATATGTAATAGATAATGATATCATATGTTCGATATAGATTCTGCCATATCTGTTTAA
Organism: Larix kaempferi; assembly: GCA_027924585.1. Classification (NCBI taxonomy): domain Eukaryota; kingdom Viridiplantae; phylum Streptophyta; class Pinopsida; order Pinales; family Pinaceae; genus Larix; species Larix kaempferi. The sequence continues at coordinate 3,417,301 of BSBM01001646.1, forward strand.
AAACTTTTACCTATTCTTTGATACCTTGATTATTCTTTGATACCTTAATTTTCCTGGATTGTGAAAATTTGATATTTTGATCTTTTATGGATGGTCAAAATTTGATATTTCGATTTTTTTGGATTGTCAAAATCCTTTTATAGGTAAAATTTGAGTTACAGTGAAATTATGATTTCAGTTAATTCTATAACTTAACTTATAGCTGATGAACATCGATAGGTTACAAGTTAAGTGCCATGAAAAAGTTATCTATTACTTGTTCTCTATGCTGTAATCCATGCATGAGCTAGGAGTTATCCATGCATCAACTGCTAGTTATTTTTTGTATTTCTTTTTTTTATAATTGTTTATTTCGAATTTTGAATAAAGACGATAAAATCAATCTGGACAATACACTTGTCTGATCCTCCTCCAATCTAGGAAAAGCATAGATGGTAGTCAACCCCAAATTCTAAGATATATACACCAACTAATAATAATTGTCTTGTGAGTCTCATGATCACCATCACAAGTATGGAGGAAGAAAAGAAATACAAGCAAGTACAAGAGCACGAGATAGAAGCAAGATTGAAACCATGATTAAATGAGAAAGTTTTGGCAACCTGGTTACACAGGTCCTCTCCAACCTCAAAGAAGACATGATGCCAAACATGGTTGATATGGAAGGAGTTCTTGAACTTGTCAAAGTCCCCTTCGGTACAAGCAATGCGAAGATAGAGTCATCTCCATCCGATCGAGCGACGTTGCTAGAACATGAATAGAACCCTCCTGAGGATGAAAGGCCGAAGAATGTTATCCATGTATCGCATGAAGGTCACAGGCGCATTGGTTAAGCCGAAAGGCATGACTAACCATTCAAACAATCCTTCCTTAGTCTTGAAAGTAGTTTTCCACACATGATGATATCCTGACTTGAGGTCGATCTTAGCAAAGAATTTAGCACCTTTCACATAGTCGATGTGCTCGTCTATCCATGGCAGAGGGTATTGATCTTCACCGAAATTTTGTTGAGTGCCCTGTAGTCGATGCACATGTGCCAAGTCCCGTCTTTCTTTGGAACGAGGACGACTGGACTTCCACAAGGAGAGGAGTTGGGTTGGATATGACCTTTGTCGATCAAATCTCTTCATTTTTGAGAATGGATCTTTTATAAAAAAATGCATTAGGAAAATAAGAACCAGGAGCAAGTTCAATGGAGTGTTTTACCTAGAAATGTAGAGGTACTCCGTCCGGCTCTTGGAATAAACTCTGATACTCGTCGAGAATGTTGTCAATCAATTACTTATGTCGGGAGTTGCTTTGGTCAGTGAGTCGACTCGTCGCTACAGTCTTCCTAGAATGTTGCGGTTTGATCATGATTAACGTGAACTTCTGAGCATGATTGATGAGATTCTTTGTTTGTTTATCAGATATCATTGAAACCATTGGTGTAGGTTGTCGCTCTGGAATGTTGTACCATTGATTTTGGATTCTGACAATCACCTTCTGTGGTCGTGACTGCTAACTTCCATGGCAATCCCATAGGTAATGCTTCCCAAACAGGGCGTCGGCTACGGAGAGTGGTGCTACGTCGCAGAGTACTTCATCTTCGAAAGGCTTTACGAAGTAGGTGAGTTTGCATTGTTGGGTGATCCATAGTTCCTGTCCATCCTTCATCCAACCGATGTTGTAAGGTTGAGGATGCGGAGTGGTTACAAGACCTAGTTTCTTTACAAGATCTTCGGAATTGAAGTTCTTCTAGCTACCATTATCCACAATCAGATGTAATGGGTTGTGCTTGACCCATATCCATGTATGGAACAGGCGCTCTCATTCCTCCTCGTCGACGATAGTTGAGGCTATTGGAGTGGTTGATGTCGATGTCAAAAGGTCCATTGCGTCTAGATCGGATTCTTCCACCGTCTTGTCGAACGCGTCATATGTCAACACTTTTTCCAAAAATGTCTTTTGAGCTTTGCATTCAGATGTATCATGCCAAGATGAGTGGTGGTAATCACACCATTTTCCGTTGGTCGGTTGTTTGCTATGTTCCCTTTTCTGAAAGGATTTTTTGTCGTGATCTGGCTTTGGCAGTGTTGGCTGATAAGATTTGACTTGTCAAAGTCACCTGATGTCTTCTTGTTAGGTGGTTGTCCTGATGTCTGCTTTGTCGTGAAGCACTCTTTCCCTTTTTGCTTGGTTTCGAGTTTGTTGGCATAGTGGAATGCATCTGCAAGCATATTGAAATTCAGAAACTCCATTTCCTGCTAGATGTACTGGCACAATCCATTGATGTACTTCAGAACAAGCAATTTCTCTTCTTCTTGGACGCCAGGTCTGGCTATGAGTTGATAGAACTTGTCGATGTAACTCTGTACTGATTGGTGTTTCCATTTCCTTAGCTGCTGCCACTTCTTATACTGCTGCTTAAGGTACTTGGGCAGTTAAAATTCCTTTCGAATGTGTTCAACGAATTTATCCCATGTGTTGATGGAGTCTCCGCTTTTCTCCATCTTTGTCGAGAGGTTCTCCCACGAGCAGTGCACAGATGTTGACATCTTTAAGGCTGCAATGGTGATCTTGTCAGCTTTTGAGGGTTGATTCACAGAGTAATAGGATTCCAATTGTTGCACCCAATTATCAACGGATTCTACGTCAATCTTGCCTTCAAGATTCAGTATGTCCAAATTCATTTGCACTTTGAAGGGGCTGATTTTATTGGAGTGAGTTCTCATCGAAAATCCTTTGGATGTCAAAGCAAATCGCGCAAGAATTTTATTGAACTAGGAGAACATTTCAGTTCGTTTTGGAGTCAACGCTTGCTCAATAAGTTGTGCTTTCTCTTCGACTGCATGTCTATCATATGTTTCTTCTGCCATTTCTGGAGGTATCATTTGTTTGGATTACTGAGATTGCGATCATTTTTTAATAGGAATAAGTCCGTAACTTCGCTAGAAGTGTCTACACAAACTTAAGCACAAACAAAACTGAGTGCTCTAATACCAATGATCTGCACGTGGCCAGGAAACACGAGGGGGACAACAGTTCGACTAAATGAGTTGGCTTTGCTATGGTGGAAGCTTAAAAAACATAATGTGCAAAAGCAGGAATACACTACACAGACAGAACACAGACAATATGCAGGAATGTAAACTGATCTTCTATTACTGGATATGAGATCATCGATTGATTCTAAGCTGTATATTATAATAGTTTACATGCTTATATAGAGAGTGTTGAGACACTTGGGTGCTTTCCCGTTACATTCAGTTACAAGAGAAGTTAGAACGGTTCGACAGTTCAACTGTTACAGTTGACTGGAAGACAAAGAGACAGTCTATTGAAGCTCAATAGTCGCAGATAGATGCTGCATGTCGATGTCGCGAAACTGTGAGGTCACGGAACTTGTTGAAGTCGCGAAGTTTTCAAAGCCATGTCGAAGTCGGAACTTGTCAAATTTATGTCGACGTCAATGACTTGTCGAAGATGTGTCGAAATTAGCATCCGACAACAATACCAATTGTAATGTAGATCAAAATGCCTACTTTTATTCCTTGAATTATCATAACTATAACACTCAATCCATTAGTTTATTTGTATTGGTAGTGGTTTGTGGCCATGCTAAATTTGACATCATTAACTCACATAAATCTCTTAGCTTGTATGATTACTAATATGTTATCTAATTTCTTCTGAACATGTTTATAGTTTTCCATATGCACATATCTTAACCATTAATTTATAAGAATCCAAAACATTTAATTTAAAAAAAAAATTATTAACTAAATTTAATATGATCAAAAATTAAATTTTCATATCATAAAAAAGCCATTCACAACTATTTCCCTCCCTACAAAGTATTTAGCCTACTACACTCACTCACATATTACACGTGTGTAGACATGCTCAAATTAAATCATATATCTTACCATATACGGATGATAAATCAACCCAACCAAATAAATTGTGTAATTCTCTATACATACATGCTTGCAAGACTATAAATTCAAGGAAGCAACCATAATAATTTTCCATTCGCAAGGTGAGAGATCCGTGTCTCTCATTCACACCTATTAATAGATGTTTCTCACTATTGGCTAGGATATGATGAGTTAATACTCTTGCTATGTTCAAAATTTATATTTCCAGTTTCACGTTTCCTCTCTCATATGTATAATAAGTAAGTTTACACATTTGAAAATGTTTTTAGCAATAAAATTTCTATTTTTTTTATTTTATTCATAATTGAATAGTTTTTATTAATTTTTTATTTTATTCATAATTAAAATATTTTTATATAGTTAAAAATTTATTAATTTATGTTTTATTTACATTGAAAATTTGTAATATATTATATTGAAATATTAAATTAATATTAATCAATTTTGATTTTAAATTTATTAAAAATTTAAAGGATCAATTTTTAAAAAAATGTTTTTTTTTAAATGCAAAACTTGAAGGACTCATAATTTGAAAGATTTAATGCTTTTGGGCTATAAGTGAACAACCAAGAATGATGATTTATTATAAAGAATTTTTGTTCCTTGAGATCAAATCATACAAAAACTTAATTGTCGATAAATGAATGTGTCTTGTGAATTAACATCAAAATAAATGCAAACCCTTAATAATTTGTTAAAAATTTAGAGGATCAAATTTTTTAAAATGAAAATCCATTTTTAAATGGAAAACTTGAAAAAATACTCATAATTTGAAAGATTTAATGTTTCTAAATCCTTAATAGTAAAGAGTTGAGATAGATGTAAAACCATTTTATGATAATAAATTATTATGTGAACAAATTTATTTATTTTTTAATTAATTTTTTTAATGAAAAATATAATTCCACTTAATTAATAAAAAAATTGAAGTATACAAACTTATTTAAATTGTATTCATTTTGAAAAAAAAAATAACATTTTGACAAGTACCTCAGTTATTATGGAAAACATAGGCAGTAAGAAGAATTGGGTTATTGGTTTTCAGGGAAACACATTTCGACGCAAAAGCTTTAAAGGCGTTCGGCTCTCAGCCCTACCACGAATTCTCTGCAACAAGATGCTCGTTCTATAGTTTGGCAGCTCGTTTTCTGGTTGGTCTGCAGGAGCGGTGGATATGCCACCCACCAAGAGAGCCTATACCCGTCACGCGGTAAAGCAGACAAGCCCCTCCTTCGGTCAACCGATGCGCTTCATGCGAGGGGTCATAGGGAAGGCTCGTGGGTACAAGGACGAGATCCCGCAGAAAACACAGGAAGAAATCCAAGAGGCAGAAGAGGATGCCCTGGTTTCCAGAGGTTGTCTCACCGACGCTGAAATAAGAAGTGAGTTCGAGGCCCTAGTTGTATCCTGCTTTGGCCACCTGAGTTAGACAATCCATGACTAGTATAAGTAGACTATGACTCTTTTCCTAAGCTATGCACATAATTTCACCTTAAACTGCAAAGCATCAAATGCAAATAAGTCCTACTCAACCAAATTCATTTAGCAGTCATGCACATGTCAAACCACATCCTCTAAACTTAGTCTTCAACACTTAGCCAATTATGCACATAGCCAATGTCAATGATTAATCAACAAGAAGCATCGCATGAAGTAGAACAAGATCATCCCATTAATCAAGCCACAATACACATGCACATGTATAGCCAACACCCAAGGTGGATGCCTTAAACTGTATTAATAAGAAGAATGTTTACAGTACATGACAAGGTAGGGTAGTCACATGCACACCACTCTTTTACAACCATTACACAAATCCTAAGGAAAAAAAACATTATTGCTAATGCCCAACAATCTTATATAGACCAACCCTTGAAGATATCATAGGCTTGCCACCTACATGTACTATTCACCACTTTCTTCCTATTATGCAAATCCCACTACTTGCACAATTTCAGATCCCTCTTTGGACTTCTGTGAGTCACTTCACAAAGCTTTCATGGATGCCTTATTAATTTTAACGCCTCCTATATATATATATGAGTTGGTAAGCACTAGGAATCCCCTCTCTAAGTGGTCCCAAGTGTCCACATGCATCTCAAGTGTACCCACATGACATGGCTTTCAGTGTCCAATTCAAATGGTGTCGCACCCATTATGCCATGTGATCGTGATCACAAACTCATCTAGCGTCCAAGTTCCCGCAACTTCATGCATTGTATTCTTGTTCATAGTAGGCCTATCAACCAAGTATGTCCTTGACTTCCACATCCATCGCATGTGTTCCTTACATATGTGCTTGTTGCATCCATCGCACGTGCTTTTGGTAGGTGCACCCCTTGCATCATGTTCATCCCAAGCACCTCTAACAAGCTATGGCTAAGTGTGCCTAGGAAGTGTTTTTAGGAATTATATGCCCCCAAATATGCCCAACTCCCTTATGCCCAAATTCACCTACCTAATCTACGGAGCGTGCCATGCATTACTATGGATTAGGTTTCGTGTGAGAACCTTCATCACCTTGCTAAGTTCACTCCAAATTCTCTTGGTCGGTCCAACTAATGAGGGCTTCCAATATCTACCATGCATTTTGCCTTTGCGTAAGAGTGCCCAACATGTATGTGGTGTGCAGTAGTGATGGAATTTGATTGGCAAAATGGCTATCATGGGGCTTTTTGACCGTCAAATATGGTTTAAAATTTTAGCTAACCGTCTTTTATGAAGGGTGATAAAATTTCTAAAACGTATTTTTGAAGGGCAATACAATTTCTAAGCCGTCATTATATTACTACTATTTTTAAAGGACAACAAAATTCCTAAAATGTTATTATATTACTAATTTAATATTAGTATTAATATATTTATGTTATATAAATTATACTTTCTAAATTCCAACATAGAAAGCATACATTCATTAAATAAATAGAAACATCTATTAAATTAAAATTATTTCCATGTGCAAGTTGCATTGATTTGTTAATCTATGCTTTCTAAATTCCAACTTCCAAAGAATACATTTATTAAAAAAATAGAAACATCTATTAAATTATAATTATTTCCATGCCTTTCCATTTGCAAGTTGCAATGATTTTTCCTAAAAACAAGAACACTCATATTTTTTTAAGTTGGGAGTTGGAGGGCCTTGGAGACAAAGGTTGAGAGTTATTTGCATTATAGAGGTAATTCTTGCACTATTTTTTTGCATGTGTATTTAGTCATTTATCCCATAATTTCAATAATCTATATAGATTTGGACTCGAAGAGTATTGGTTAATTCTCCAACTCCCATTGAAATTGAAATGAACATCTCCTAAATATTTCTCTCATGGTTCAATTTTAGTGAGGGATGTATAATTAAAATGAAGGCAAGTACTAAATAAGGGGTTGAGTGAGATGAAATTTGTGTGCAACATTTGGAATGAAAATTGCCTATGCGGTTTGTAGAATAAACGATACATACAAAAAAATGTATATAGAGCTATATTTTGTAGAGACTTTCATTCATTATTTATAATGATTCAATTCACAGAGGCTTGCATCTATTTAAAAATATGGATTATGATTACATGTGCCATATATTTACAAAGACTCAAGCATCTTTTATAACAATAATGACTAGCCTATAGATATATAGCTTTCTAGTGGGCATATTGATTCAATTCAAATATAATGTAACTCTTACCTCCATTTTATGATAACACTTTTGCAAACAAAAATAATTATGTGATATTTGTTTTATTTTTATATGCATAATTGTGCAAAATTATAAAATCATTTTTTGTTTATTTATGCTTCATTATTTATTTATTTTTGCCTATTATGAAGTGCATTCATATTTATTCCTTTTAAGTTATCCTTTTATATAATATTGATTTAGTACATAAATGGTAAATAAAATGAATGTGAATCAAATTAATGGATAATGATACATACCACCATAGATCCATCTAAAAGGGACCTACCAAGTCTCAAGAGGGATCAAAACTCTCATAAGTGCAAACTCCTTTTTAGAATGGAAATGTTGACGAAGTGTGTAAAGCAATGCTTATGGTTTTAATTTATCTCATTTATGTAGTTTTATAGCAATGCTTATGGTTTTAATTTATCTCATTTATGTAGTTTTATAACAATGCTTATGGTTTTAATTTATCTCATTTATGTAGTTTTATATATATGTTGTTTGAAATATTTTAAATTTGATCTGCAACATGTTATTTTTTTATAATATTTTATTATTTTTTATAAAAGGCACGTGTCATTTATAAGATGAGCACAGAAGGAGTTACACATATGATTATTTTAATTTTAATATAAAAAAAATCAAGAAAAAAAATATTTCTAAAAAAATCAACAAAATTAAATTATTGAAGGGTAATTTTTTGGGAAAGACTTCATTGTTAAAGGGTATAATATAAAAACCCAAAATGTAAAAAAAAAAATCCAACCGGTAGAATGAAAACCAAATTCCAACAACACTGGTGTGCAGGTTGCTAATGGATTGAGACACCTATAACTAACCCATTAACACATATGGCCATCAACCTAATGTTGTGTCTATATGTGTCTGCAAGCAACCACCAAGATGATCGTGCTATGTAGATGCCCGAAACCTCTCAAAGTAAGCCTTACTGCAACAACCCTCAATGCATACCGAGGCCATCCTATCCACTAGACAAAGATAGCTTTTGAATTCCTTTTTGAGAGCTTTTGATCGCCATCGTTATGTATCTCCCGGAATATTTAGGTTGTTCTCATCATAATTTGGCAGCAATGGCTGCAGCCTACAGCCCTAACTTTCAATGCTCGTGCTGATGTGAGTACATAATACGAGGTTTAACAAATGAATAAGTACTGGGAAACTGTTCCTACTACATTATAGACCTGAATGATTACTGGGAGGCTGTTCGTACATTACAGACTGTAAAGGCTAAAGCGTCTTCTTGGGTCCCACAAAATTGGGCATAGGACCCTTTGATGTTAACACATGCATCCTACCCTCTAGGGTTCAGCCTCATGACAGAGTCCTAGAGAAAACCTCACTCTTCCACTCGTACGTAACCATTTTATTTTATTTGACTCGTGAACTTGATTCATTCAGATATTCCAGCAGCTTGCATCGACAACCACACAAAATAATAGTAAGTCAAAATCCATTTCCAGAGCTAGTACTATGATTAAAAGCCTTCACCTACCATAGGAATCTCACGATTTTCAATGCCATCATGGGAAGGAAAGGGATAATTTTATTTCATGAAATAGATTGACTGTAATAGATTGTGATTCTTTCTGTAGATGGTCTGGGGCCGTGCCAAATAATTTGGAAATCATTTCTTCAACGTTTGGCCATCACTTGACCTCCTATAACTTACCAAGGCCAGGTTTCTCCTGGGTGCTGTGAAACTTCTAATTTTGGGCTCGCACAGATCTTTGTCAGAAGGTAAGAAATCCTATAGCAGTGATTTTTTCGCTGGGCTGGTGATGTTTAGTTAGAAGATTTGTGATAGTTTTGATTGCTTGGTTGTTTGTAGTAGATGGGACGAGGTCTAGGAAAACGAGAAATAAGGAGGATAGAAAATGCAGCGAGCAGGAACGTGAGTTTTAGAAAGAGACGACCGGGGTTGCTGAAAAAGGCTGAGGAGTTGTCAATACTGTGCGATGCAACCGTGGGCGTTGTTGTCTTCTCTGAAACTGGGAAAGTGGATGAATACCCCTGCGCTTCCGAGTACGCATCTTACATCTACAATACATACGTTGATTATTTTAGGGTTCTTTTCCAGTTTATGCATTTTTAGTAATATTCAAAGATGAGAAACTAATATGCTAGAATATCGATGAATATCATCCCATAGCAGTCTTGGGCATCTGTTGCACAATTAGTTACACACAAACCACAAAATAGAACAATGAAATGCTTGAATTCCTACTAAGAAAATATGTAATCAAGATATATAACATTGGTCACAATCATATAAAATGTGGTTGAAATATAGCAACCAGCACACATCTATCAATCATATAATATGTTTGATAGTGTTCAGTGCAAAGTAGAGTGGTTGACTTAGAATATGTTTGATAAGGTTCGATACAAAATAGAATAAAACAATTAGAACACTTACATATACATATTTAGTGGTTGATACATAATATGAATATTGTTTACTGTTTAGGACTCAACTACTACCTGTTACTTTTTTTAGTTAAATGGGTTACCTATTATCTACTAGATATCCATGTATCAATTACTAGTTGTTTTTTAATTTATTTTTATAATTGTCTTTTCTAATTTTGAACAATGACAATAAAATTAATATGGACAGTACACTTGTCTTATCCTCCTTCAATCTAAGAAAAACATAGATGATAGTCCACTCCAAATTTTAAGAAATATACACCTATCGGTTTAAATATAACAATAAATAAAATCACATAGAATGTTTTTATTAATTGGAATGGATCTTCAATATTTAAATAATTTAGATTCAAATTTATGAAGTATATCTTTGAGTTTCCTCCTAAATTTATATTATTTTGTTAATATAAGAATTATTATATCTCATTAAATTATGTTTTTTCTTTTTCATTTAAAATTATTTTAAATAAAAGATATAGTTTTGGAAGATGGTATAATTTATTATAATTTAATTGTTAATAAGAAATAAAGATAATTATCATTGACTAATATCATTTAATGAAATTTGATTCATCATTATCATTAAAATGAATTTTAGGTCTCACATCAAGAGAAAATAGTATTTGCAAAGAAAACAATATTCATGATCTGATCATGGGTGAGTCTAACTTTATTGGAGTCAATAGCATTTAGCCTTAATCACATAGTTAAAACCAAATACTATCCTTTGGTTTCTTTACACTAATTTTTTAATAAAATATTTACTTTAATTTATAAAAAAAAATTGTTTTACTAAAATATCTCTTTGGAATATGGTAAAGTTAATAGAAAACGAGAACAATCATTATTAATGATTGACTATTATCATTTCAAAACACTCATCATAATATTTGCAAAAAAAAGTATCGCTGGTAGTCATGGCTGAGTCTACCTTCAATGTAGTCAATAGTATATACATCTATTCCATATATGAAATAGATACTCCCCTTTTATTCATAAAATAAAATATTTACTATATCTTATAAAAAATATATTTTTTCAAAATTAATTATTAATTTAGTTTATTATATATTTATAGATGTTTTTATTTTAGAATTTAGGATGTATTAGTATTTATATTTTTTTAGATTGCATAAGTATGAGACAAATATATTATAAAAATCATTTCAAATTTAAAATAAACAATAATAAAATATATATAAATAAAATAACTTGTAATTGATACATAGATAAATAATAAATATGATGCATAAATAACTCTTAATTAATACATAAATAAATTAAATTATATAACTCTAAAAAAATTATTCTATATATTACTATGCTAAACAAAAGATTCATATGATATCTATTATCACAAGCTTCAGAGAATATCATCCAGACCGTCCTTATATTATACAAATTGAAAGGGTCTGTATAAAATCTCTCAATTAATAAAAAAAATGAGTATGCAAATAGTCATTGGATTGATCGTCCATTTGATCGTGTATGAACTAGGCTCCAGCTTCGAGACCCAATCCAGCTTTTGACAGACCATTTGGATGGCCAGTATTCATACAGGAAACTTAATTGCTTACTCAAGAGCCAATATTCAGGAGCAACAAAGCTACAGAAACATTGAAATGTTAATGGATGCTAGAAGTATAGATTACGGCAGGTCGTTGTTGGTCGTATCAATGTAATGAGATTATATGTCTTATTTCAAAATAAAGGGATTTAAGTGCAAACAAATAAAAAATATTTTACTTGTTCAGACCTTGAAGCATACAAGTGGTTTCTAAATCCTCTCAATCATTTTCAATATCGCAGCCACACTAACTTGAAATGTCCACATCACTTGCTCGGCCTTCGGGGCTTCTTATTCACAAACATCCACCGATTTTTTAATTAGGTAAATTTAAAATTTTAGTTATATGCATTGAACACCCATAAAATCCAAAGCTTCAAATATGATTCGTTATTAACAACTAAATTAAAATTAGAAGAATTTTGGATGGCCACAAGGCATATATGATATCAGAATTTTGTTGTGAAAAGAATAAAAGAAGGAATTTTGGATGGCCTCAGCGTATATGAATTAGTATTGGGAAAAATTCCATACGAACTATATGTTTCTATTAATGTATTACCCATCCCATGCAGATTGATTGAATTTGCTATGTCTATGTGTTAATTTAACTTCCACAAATGTATGGATTAGAGAGTTTAATGGTTACATATTGTCCTGTATATATAACTGATGATTTATCCAGAAAAAAAAAAATATATTTAAATGTCTTCAAAAAGTAACCAATGTTTCAGATAGCTGAAACATCTTACAGGTTGTATATATTTACAGAGCCATTTGTAACTCTGCAACCTTCCTGGAATTCCTTCCAAAATATGAATCCTTCATCTCCAGCCATAGCAAGTTTAGATAATTTATCATCCACAGTGTTATGCTGTCGATAAATATGCTTAAATGAGAGATATTTGAACATTTTCAAAATAGACTTTATCCAATCACACCAATGATTAAACTTTGCCACCTGCAAGGAAAATTGACTGCATGCCCATTTGATGGTAACCCGAGAGTCTCCAAAGACTTGAAGATCATCAATACCAAAAATGTTGACATTTTCAGAATGCACCACAGGGCTAATAGTTCAGCTTTCATGTTTGTACCACGCCCGCAATTACCGAGGGTGAAAAAATGAACATTACTGATATAAATAATTCCACCCGTAGCACATAAACCATCCTTTGAAGTGCCATCGAAAAAAGAAACTGTCTTCCTTACTAAAAATTAAAATTACTCACTCTTTGTAACTTGTGATCAGTAATCTCAACTCAATTCTCCTTTACCAAATTAAGAACTTGTGTACAAATTTGATAAACATTTGGTTCCACATCTTCAAATCTAGCTTTGTTACGGGCCCTCCAGATAGCCCAAGAAATTAAAGCAGGCAATTCGGGATAATTTTTGCACTTTCTATTCCATTCCATAAAACATTGATCAAAATAATCCTCAGGACATAAAACCTCAATCCTTAATTCCAAGAGAATCTTGCTCCATATATGTCTAGTAAACGCACAGTTCACAAGGGTATGAAATATGGACTCTAAGCTTGAACGACAGAGCATACATATACTCGGGCCGGGCCATCCTCTAACTAAAAGTTTATCCCAAGTTTTGAGGAAATCAGGAAAGGCTAGCCACATGAAACACTTAAGTTTCAGTGGAAACCTCCATCTCCATAGCTTTCTGTACCACCAATGCTCGGGGTAAGTGCAATTATATTTGATGATAACATTATATGCATTTTTGGTTGTAATGATCCCCGAAGTAATACTACCATTCCAATAGAGAACATCTTTACCACCAGAAAGACGATAACCTGTAGGATTTAGATTGTGTATATACCTGTTCCATTCCAAGGTCGGTTGTCCCACAAAGCCCAAGTCTTTTGCAGTAGACTAGTATGAATTGAAATCAGACCACCTTTGAGTTTTATAGATGTGATTCAAGGTATGCATACCCCACTCCTTTAGGTGTTCAGTGATATCATTGGACAGTGAATAATTTTCCTCCACTCCCGGGATCTGGTCAATACCAACGGATATTGAAGCTCCATCGCCAACGGTCCACACCAAATCCTTTGCTATCCAGTTGTAAATCTTCAGAAATCCCCTCCACACAACCGAGACACCACTTAGACATTTCTTCTTGTGATCCCTAATCCAGTTAAGAATATTGCCTTTAATATACTTGACAGAGAGAACCCTGGACCATAGTGTGAATCCAAATAAACCCCTCCAAAAAGACTTGATTCTCAAAGCACAATTAAAGGAGTATACAAATTTTACACCCCACCCACCACAATTTTCAGGAACCGATAAAGTTCCTAGCTAGTCATAATCAAACCCCCATGATCCTTGACACCATTCCACAGAAGATTGAAGAAAGTTCTCCTCAGTTTTTTAATGATAGAGCATGGAACTCTAAAAAGAGACATACAGTAGACAGGAATCCCAGTCATAACAACTTTTACTAGAGTCAATCTACCTCCAACAGATAGAAGTCAAAAAGACCATTGATTAATTATGTTGTCCACTTTGGTCAGGAGCCAATCCCAATCTTTAACCATGTAAGCATTTGGCTTAAAAAAAAACCCCAATCTCCACTTGACAGATTTTGTATGGAAAAAATTCATTTAACATATCAAGCTTAGAAACATTCTCAATATCGCAGCTACACTAACTTGAAATGTCCAAATCACTTGCTCGGCCTTTGGGGCTTCTTATTCACAAAGCCCTTAGGAGTAACTACATCCACCCAATTTTGAATTATGTAAATTTAAAATTTTAGCTATATGCATTGAATACCCATAAAAATCCAAAGTTTCAAATATGATTCGTTATTAACAACTAATTTTTAATTATGTAAATTTAAAATTTTAGTTATATGCATTGAACACCCATAAAACCCAAAGTTTCAAATATGATTCGTTATTAACAACTAAATTAAAATTGAAATAATTTTGTATGGCCACAAGGTATATATGATATCAGAATTTTGTTGTGAAAAGAATAAAAAAAGGAATTTTGGATGGCCTCGACGTATATGAATTAGTATTGAGAAAATTTCCATATGAACTATATGTTTTTGTTAATGTATTACCCATCCCATGCAGATTGATTGAATTTGCTCTGTCCATGTTACTATGTTGATGGTAGCAGTCTAGGTGTTTGTTTGAAGGGCCAATAGAGAAGGTCTGGCGACGTATTAGACATCAACATGTGGATTCAATAGAGTGGTTGTGGGAGTGTGAATTGGAGTTGCATGGAGGTGCCAGTTTGGCAAAGAGCCATCAGATAGTGTATCACTGTATTGAGAATGGATCATAGTCGTTGATCCTGAAAGTGATGAAAGCACACGATATTCCAATGGAAAGCAAAGAAGGCCGAAGAGAAGAGTGTGAAGGAATTGGAAGACTCCAGAAGAAGATGGAATTAATGGCAGAGGTAAATGCATTTAGTACAGGGTGTGAATGTCGATCCAGATAGGACACTTCCTGTACATGGCAAATTAAAGTTGGTTGAGGCTTGAGGAGATTGCAATGATGTGTAGTAATTGTAGAAGGAATATGTTGGAGAAGGTCATCCTAAAGATTCAAGTAAGGATCTGAGCATAGATCGCATGAATTTCTAGTTGAGCTTGTCGTAGCATTTAGCTATGTCAATTTTCAATATCATCCCATGGATCTTCTCTATTTTGAGTGAGTGGAGAACTTCATGAACAAGGATAATTCCATCCATGATTTGCCTCCTTTCAACAATACCTGATTTCTCAGGGGATATTAGAGAAGGTGGGATGGGTTTGAGACGATTAGTTATTACCTTGGTAAATATTTTTTAGATGACGTTGTATAGGGATATGGGTCGAAATTTACTTTGTGATTCCGCCCCCTCACTCTTGGGGAGAAGATTTTAAAAGGTGGCATTGAAAGCAGGGAGAATTTTCTTGGAGTCTTGATTTTTCCATGATCTGCTAGACTTCGGTCATGATAAGATCCCAAAAGTGATGAAAGAAGTTGACAGTGAAGCCATTTGGACCTGGTGCTTTTCCATCAACCATTTGATTCATCGCTTCTTCAACTTCAATAAGGGCCATTGGCTTCATTAGAAGATCATTTTGATCTTGCGATACCAGGGCAGGGATATGTTGTGTTATTTGTTCAATGTCCTCACATCTGTCCTAGGTAGGTTCATTCATAATATCCTGAAAGTGGTGGCCTAGTTCGTCCACAATATCCTCCCTAGTTTCCAATATTTCTCCAATGTTATTCTTAATCATGAGAATTCTATTTTGTGAACAGTTTTGGATGACCGATATGTGGAAGAATTTAGTGTTTCTTTCCCCATCTTTTAACCAACTAACTCTGTATTTCTGGCGCCACAAAATTTCCTCTCGTCGCTCCCTCTCTTGAATTTTATTACACATGCTTGCTTCTTATTCTGGAAGCTCGATTGTGTAACCTTCATTCATTCCTTGTTTCTGTATTTCCTCTAGCTTGGATTCTAGGATTTTTTTATCGGCGAAGATATTCCCAAACTCCTCCTTATTCCATTTCTTTATCTTTTCTTTTATTCCTTTCAGCTTTTGTTGGAACTTATACATACTTTGGCCTTCCCCTTTGCTTAGATCATCCCACCACTGCCCCACTTTTTCTTTGAAATTTGAGTGGCATAACCATAACTGTTCAAATCGAAAGGGATTTTTGAATTGTGAACTCAGCCCGCTCAACCACAGTTCCATTGGCAAGTGGTTCGAACCAGCATCCAAGAAAAATAAAGCTGAGATTTTGCTTCCTGACTCCATAATTGATTCGGAGACAAGAAAACGATCCAAGTGAGAGGCAATGTGACATTCTCCCCTTCACTTGTTGTTCCACGTGAACCGCCCTTGCCCTAGGATCACATACACCAACTTTAGGTCATCAATAGTGTCTTTGAAACATCCACATTCTTCCTCCAGCCTTCGTCTTCCACCTTTCTTTTCCTTTAAGGAGGTAATGGGATTGAAGTCTCCTCCCAAAATCCAGTGCTTCCCCTCTGTCCATTCATGCATACACCTAAGGGAATCAATGAAAGACAATTTTTCTCGAGGTGTCTGAGAGCCATAAACATTGGTTAAGATTCCAGAGATCCGAAAACCAATTACTCAAAATTCTGCTGAGAGGAACCAATGATTTCCATTGAAGCCAGATAGACTTACTTTGTTAGGATCCTATAAAATTCCCAAGCCATCTTCCATCCCTCTAGAATCAATGCTCATTCCTTCACTTCCTTTCCAGATCTTCTTACATGTTTCCTGTAGCTGATTTGCCAAGCATTTTGTTTCTTGAAGGAAAACAATAGTCATATTTGTCCTTTGAATCTTCTTTCTTAAAATATTCACTTTTTGAGGGCTATTAAGACCTCTTATTTTCCAGGATACAATCTTCATTAAAAAAAGAGATTTATAAACCTAGTGCAGCCCTAATGGTAGGGTACTGACCTGATTCAATCAACTTTAGACCTGCTGCCGCTATACCCTGTCTGTTTTTATTTCCTGTAGTCCTTATAGGACCCTCGGTTGATTCCCAGATGGTTGGTTTCCCTTGCTTTGATGATAGCCTCCTTTAGTAGAACTAATTTCTCTTGGGGAACATATCATTTCTCGGCATATTCACAAGCTTGTTGAATGCCCTCTAGATCTAAATCCCCAATATCCATATCTTCAACTTCTTCCCCAATATCTCTTTCTAGGTCTTCGTTGGCATTTTTGCCACCGCATTTTTTGTTGCCTTTGCATTTTCGTCCTTCTCTTCTTGTTGATTCAAGCCCTATTCATTCTCATTAGGTAATACATTGATGATTTCCTCTAATTGATCTCCTAAAGCTTCAAATTGATTGGATATTGAGATTTTTGGGGGGCTTCCATGTTTTCATGTTTTCTCCCTCGTCTTTTACGTGTAAGAACCCTAGTAAACCCTTGGTCCATTTTGTCCTCATCTTTCTTGGGAGAATATTTCGGAAATTTCATATGGCATTCTCTGAACAAATGTCCATACTCGCGACATCTACAACATCTAAACGGAATTTGTTCATAATCCAGGGTTTGCACCCAGTCTTCATCTTCCCATGACATTTTGATGGATTTTGGAAGTTCTTTGGATAGATCCATATACACACATATCCTCGTGTAGGATGTCTATCTTTGTGCCTTGGTTTGCTCTACTATTTTAATGAAGGATCCCATATTGTTTCCAATATCTTCCGGAATTTATGAGTGCCAGTACTTGCTTGGGAGAGAGTATAGACGGATCTATAATGACTCAAATCTCATATCCTCTTTATCCGGGAAGAAATTCTCCTTCCAAGGATTAAGAACAGGTATGTAGAGTAGAAGAAATAAGGACCTCCATCAAGCACATTGTTTCTATCTTCCATGTTTAGAAAGGAAATGGTGAAAAAGCCTTTGGAACCCAGTTGTAGATCATAGTGACCTCATGGTTTCCAGGTAGAATTTATCCACCAAACTAGGGATTTTTTTGACGGTATCATTCCCACAAATTTTCCTATGAGTGCATGATCTTGCATGTATTGGATCTGATCGCTCAATTTGCTTGATTTGATCTGAATTAAGGGTATTAGGGCCGATTTAGGAATGCAATGGACAAGCCTCCTTTCGAGTGGAGGCTCTGCCATTTTTGGTGTTTGAGAACTCGTTCCCTCTCCTCCCATTTCCTCCAGAGGGATAGGGATTCCCCAGATATAGATACCCCCTAAAGGATCATCTGGGGAGGCCTAAGACCCCCCCCCCCATTCTTCCTAGTGTTAGAGAAAAATGAATAAAATTTCATGCTTTTGTTTTCCGTTGTGTACGTTGTGGGTCTATGCATGTTTTTGGTGGTAGAGATGGTTTAAGCTGTGTCTCGTTTCCAACAATTGGTATCAGAGCAGGTTAATGGTGTCGAGCTAGTCTCTAGTAGGGATATTTAGTGGTGAATCCATCCAATAGAGATGTAGATAGAGCATGGTTCTTGGTGTTGAGCGTTGTTCTGCCAAATATAGGACTTATCCAACTAGTTAGGTTGAAGGGACAATTTGTGAGCTCTGTCGAAAGTCTTGAGTCATAGATTTTATTGGGTTGTAATCCTTGGTTTGTGTGTTGAGCCATTTGTGCTCTAAGATATTGTTGTGTTCAGTGTCCTCAAACTGTGTATTCAATTGTTGAGAATTTGATTCATCCCAATGTAGGTTGTGTGAAGGTCGCTCAAACAGTGAGCAAGACAGATCTATACATTAGTCAGTATAATGAGGGTTTAGTTTGAAGTTTGTATGGTATTGTATGTCTTAGTTTTTGGGAATATACTCACTCATTCAGCATAAGCTGAGTACTGTTAGTGTTTTGTAAGTCTTGTTTTGGATATTATTTGTGTATGTTTCTTGTTTAAGTAAGCGATAGTTTATGGGTTTGTTCGTCATTGATCCTGGTTGATGTTTTTGAATTGGTTGTAGCCTATGGTGTTATTTGGAGTCATAATTTTGTGGGTATCATGTGAAGTCAAGCATAGTATATAGGTTTTTGTAATCTGTGAATGTAAGAAAGAGGACCCTGATATAAAGATTATGTCATTCAGTCATAAAGAGGTTGAAGTGTTGTTGACAACTATTTGATTAAGGTGTAAGATGTTGAGGAAAAGATTGTACAGGAGATATGGGTATGCAAAGAAGACTCAAGCTAATTAAGAGGAGAAATAGAAGAGCCTTGGAAAAGTATTTTGTAGAAGATTATGGGAATGTTCCAATAGTAGTAGAGGAGCCCAGAATTCATAGATATGATAAAGGCCAAGTTGAAGATGATGGTCGTAGAATAGATTTTGTATCATCCCCACACTTCACTGGTAAGAGTTTTGATGTCTATTTTATTAAGATGGAAACATTCCTTCATATTAAAGTTCTGTAGAATTTTGTTTTGAATGGTTTTGAAGACCCCCATGATGAGGCTAGGGATGCCTCAACACTAAATTTCATGTAGCAAGTGGTGGATGATTGTATGTTTGATTTAATTGTTGAAGCTACCACTGCTAGAGAGGTGTGGGAATGTCTGAAAAGAGAGTTTGGTGTAAGGGGGAGAGATATTGATTAGCAACATGTTGAGTTTTTGGTTGTTAAGGAATCAAGGGGAAAGCTGGAAGTAGCAGCTATAGACGGTGAAACATGTAATGAATCTCATTGTGTATATACACCAATGGATGAAGTTAATGTTGAAGCTGAAATGAGCAACAGCTCATGCAATGCCAATAGGAAAGTTGGAAGTAGCATCTGTAAAATATAAAGCATGTAATCAATCTCATTATGTATATATGCTAGTGGATGAAGTTAATGTTGAAGTTGAAGATGAGTAGCAGCTCATGCAATGGCTATCATGTATGGACCGGGATGAATGATGCAGGAGCATCGGGGCATGGGCAGAGTTGTCGAAGTTGATCAACATAAAGGAAGCCGACCAGAAGGAGTGCCGACAACCACTGGTGCAGAGGAGCAGATTGACTATCGAAGTCAATAAGTCGAACAAGAGCTGTCAAGGTTCGTCGACAGGAAAGGGAAGGTCGAGAGTCGACATGTCATAGGTCGATAGGTGACAAAGTTGTAGCGGAGTCACTGAAAGTCGACATGTTATCGAACTGCGACACCGATAGCTTTTAGGCGAAGGCCAAGTGGTGAGGAAGGGGCGGACTGGAAGTCGCATGAGCATGAGGAAGCCGACAGGTATGTTGAAGATGACGAAAGGCAGTATGGTCAAGGTAGTGATAAGACCGACTACTGTAGCAGTGTCGGAAGGATGTGCAGAAAGTCAAGAAGAGTACTTGGTAGCCATTCGGGGTTGCTAAGGAAGTTATGAGCAGTTATTGAAAGTGGTTGAGGACATGATAGATGTCGCCATAGGTGGAGATTGTGCAGCATGACAGAACCGTTGACAGTTCCAGGTCTGTAGGGTCGGGGAGATTGGCTGACAGAGGGAGCGTGTCTTGGGAAATGCAGCAGCAGAGTAGAAGGCTAGGGAGCTTGGATCGGTTGGAGCACTTGGCAGTAGAACGAGTAGAGGTCAAGAGGAGATTTGTAGATTGGATAGGAAAGTCATACATCTACATATTGCAGGGAAGATCAAGCCATAGCTCAGAGTTCCACAGTGAACCAAGAGAGGGTGAACATCGACACACTGAGATAGCACACAATTACTTTTGTATTGTAATAGGCTACGACTGACAATAGTTAGCTATTTACATTCCTTGCATTTCGCATTGTAACCGTTTCAGAAGAAGTAATATAAGCCAACTTCTGGCATACTATTTACATCTTGCCTATGTGGACGCGTTTGTTGTGTGTAATTGTTAAGCGAGAACCTTTGTCAGGGTGACCTTCCATCACGTGGTATTAGAGAAGAAGAATCCTGTGAGCTAAAACGTCAAGTGGTATCAAACATTGGAGGTGAATCCAGTGTACGAGAGTGTTTACAACTCCAGCTACGGTTGGGTAGAGTTGTGCACGACCTGTGAAGTCCAGTTGCGATTGGACAGAGTGGGAGTTTCAGCCGAGGTTGAAAATGGCTCACAGACGCATTAACATTTGAGGTGTTGGACGAAGAGCGTGTGGCACAGCAGTCATAGTTGATCGTGAGATGTTCGACGAGTGCATCCAAACAATGCGAACTTTGACTAATGAAGTCGCATCGATTAAAGAAATCCAAAGGCATGGTTGTATTCTTGATGCGCTAGACAACAGCGACGAGGAGGTCGAAGAAGTAGAAGCACAAGAAGTAGCAGGAGAAGAACCAGAAAAAAAACTTATCAAACTTCTATTAGAGATGAGAGGTCGGACAAAGATAGATGTGCGTACCTACTCAGGAATTCTGGATCCATAAGTCTTGATCAACTGTTTCAGAGAGATGGAGAAATACTTCAACATAGAGCAAATCGAGGATCCTAAGCGGGTTAAGACTGCATGTCTGAGGTTGAAGGGTCATTCCTCATTGTGGTGGGACAATGCACAGGCTGACAGAGTCAAGAAGGGCAAGGAGAAAATCAAGTCTTGGGATAGGATGGTCGCCAAACTGAAGGGAAAGTTCTTTCCAAATGACTATGTGATTTCCTTGTTCCGGAAGTTGCAAAACTTTCAACAGAAAGAGATGACTGTGAAGGAATACACGGAAGAGTTCTACAGATTGTCGATAAGGCCAGGTCAAACCGATGAAGGCGAAGAAGCTGTCACGAGATATGTCAACGATTTGAAATATGTCATTTAAGACAAGTTGGGCATGTCAAGATTTAGAACGGTCGTTGAAGCCTACCAGTTAGCTCTGAAGGAAGAAGAGAAACTGTCGACGAAATCCGCATCAACCAAAGGAAAGATGACTGGTCGGGGTGCGAAGATTGTTTCCACAAAAGGACAAATTAGCAAATACAGGAGAGAATCTGTCGAAGTTAGTCGACAGGCGGATGGGACATCAATTGGGGAGAAAGCACAAGAAAATCGACGCGATGGTCGAGGTACATGCAGTCGAGGTGCGTATGGTCGAAGTGGTCCATCTAATAGAAAAGGAGTTGATAGACCAACCATAATTTGTTACAAGTGTCGAGGAGCCTGACACAAGGAATATGAATGCCTAGAGAACCTACATGTGTTGGTTGTTGACCTAGATCTTCCAGTCTCATAGATGATATTGTCTCAACCGTACACCCCAGAGAACTGTACACTCATTTCCCTACATTGGGGTTCGGGGGCAGAGCCCCCGAGAAAATGTTTTAGGGTTGTTTTGCCAACAGTTTTCGAACCCATGGTTTTGGGTATCTCGTGGTATTTTTCCATTGTATTTCCCTTATGAAAGAAAGATAGTGTAACATGGCTAGGGTTGGTGTATTAGGTTTTATGCATTGTAAAGATCTTTGAGATCGAGAAGAGAGACTGTGAGATAGTGAAGAGGAAGTGCAGCACCTATGCTGCAGGTTGTATCCCTTCACTTTGTTGGATGGTATAATAATAAGGACTGGCAATTTCAGTGTGGACATAGCCCATCTTGGGGTGAACCACGATATATATGTGTTTCTCTTGTAATGTGTGTGTGATTTTATTTTCATTTCTTTTTATTGTTATTGCTCTGCGATCATGTTTTTCTAACAATTGGTATTAGAGCCAAAGGTCTATTTGGCAGTTAAACCCATAGGAAGATAGGGTTTCTGGTTCAAGTGGGAGCAATGGCAGAAGAAGGAAAGTTTAAGGTCGAGAAGTTTAATGGCCAAAACTTCTAGTTATGGAAAATGTAAATGGAGGACTATCTATACTAGAAGGATCTATTCCTACCATTGAGAGGAAGAGCAAAGTAGCCGATGGCCATGAAGGACAAAGAATGGGAGGTTCTTGACAGAAAGGATCTGAGAACAATATGACTGAGCTTGGCTTCATCAGTGGCTTTCAATATCTCAAAAGAAACAACAACGGAGGGTTTGATGAGCACACTGGGTAAGCTGTATGAAAAACCCTTGGCCTCCAACAAAGTATTTCTAATGAAGCATTTATTTAATATGAAGATGTCTGAAAGTGGATATATTACTAATCATTTAAATGAGTTTAATACGGTTACAAATCAACTAAGTTCTGTTAGTGTGAACTTTGATGATGAGGTTAGGGCTCTTCTAATCTTTTGTTCATTGCTAGAAAGATGGAATAGCTTGGACATGGCTGTAAGTAACTCTATCTCTAGTTCAAACACCTTGAAATTTGATGATGTTATTGGTGTTATTCTTAGCGAGGAAATGTGAAGAAAAAGGACAGGTGAGACATCAAGTAATGCATTGACCATGGAGAGTAGGGGAAGACAAAAGGACAGAGGAAAGATCCAAGGTAATTGTGGAAAGTTTAAAATGGGCAGATCCAAGTCCAGAATGGGAAAGATAGAGTGCTGGAACTATGGAAAGAAAGGACATCTGAAGAAAGACTGCAGATCTCTAAAGAAGAAAGGAGATGGACAACAGGAAACTACCCAGGAAGCAAATGTAGCAGGTGATGTGTTACAAGATGCTTTGATTCGACTTACATTAGATAATACAAGTGATTATTGGGTAGTAGATTTAGGGGCTTCATGTCATGCTACATCCCATAGGAAATATTTTCATGATTATGTTCCAGTAGATTTTGGACATGTTTTATTGGGTGATGATGAGCCATGTAAAATTGTTGGAATGGGTAAGGTATGGATAAAATTTAAGAAAGGAGCTGATTGGTTGTTGAAAGAGGTAAGGCATATTCCTACTATGAAAAGAAATCTGATCTCAACAGGGAAGTTGGGAGAGGGCGTCTCTCTATCTACATTTGGATAAAAGTGGTGGAAGATCACTAAAGGATCAATGGTGATAGCAAAAGGAGACAGGGTAGGTACGTTGTATTTATTTCCTCATAATACTAACCATTCTATCTCTTTAGCTTCCACAGGAACAGATACAACATTGTGGCATCATAGGCTTGGCCACATGAGTGAGAAGGGGATGCAGATTCTCCACTCAAGGAAGTTGCTGCCAGATTTGAAGCAGGTAAGTTTGGAATTTTGTGAAAACTATGTTTATGGAAAACAGAAGAGAGTCAGATTTCTCAGGGTTGGGAAACAGAAAAAGAATGACAAGTTAGAGCTTGTGCATATAGATGTATGGGGACCAGCTCAGTTACAATCTCTTGGTGGCTCTCATTATTATGTTACATTTATTAATGATGCAACTAGGAAAACTTGGGTTTATTGCATTAGACAGAAATCTGATGTGTTTGCTACTTTTAAGAAGTGGAAAGCTTTGGTTGAGAATGAGACAGGAAAAAGGTTGAAGTGTCTAAGATCTGATAATGGAGGTGAGTATTGCGGCAAGGAGTTTAATAGTTACTGTTCATACCATGGGATTCGTAGAGAGATGACAGTCCAAGGAACACCACAATAAAATGGTGTGTCTGAAAGGATGATCAAAACGATCATGGAGTATGCAAGGTGTATGAGATTGCATGCGAGGTTGCCCTTATAGTTTTGGGCAGATGCTATAAATACTGTTGTTTATTTAATAAACAGAGGACCTTCAAGTGCTTTGGATGGTGGTATTCCAGAGGAGGCATGGACAGGTAAAATGGTAAACTACTCATTTTTTAGAATGTTTGGTTGTGAATCATTTGTCCATATTGATAAAGATAATAGAACAAAGCTTGAAGCTAAAACCAAGAAATGTACCTTTATTGGATATAGGGTTGATGATTTTGGTTATCGCTTACGGGATTATGAAAATAACAAAATCATTAGGAGTAGAGATGTGATATTCAATGAAAATGTCATTTATAAAGATCAGTTGAAGGGAAAGAAACAGGAAAAGGAAAACACAAAGTACATAGTACTTGATGAAATTAAAGAAAATGAAGTTCCAAAGGTGCCAGAAAATCAAGAATAGCAGCAAGTACCTGAAACTCCTGCAACTGCAAGAAGATATACCAGGTTAAGTAGAATCCTTGAACGATACTTTCCTTCAATGTATTATTTATTGATGACTGATGCTGGTGAGTCAAAGTGTTATGAAGAAGCAATGCAGGTGGAAACTAGAAAGAAGTGGGAGCAAGGTATGAACGAGGAGATGGACTCATTGGTAGGAAACCAGAATTGGGATTTGGTTCATTTTCCTGCTGGTAAAAGAGCATTGCATAACAAATGGATTTACAGGTTGAAGGAAGAAGAAGGAGGTAAGAAGCGGTACAAGGCCAGACTTGTTGTAAATTGGTTTGCATAGAAGAAAGGTATAGATTTTGATGAAATATTTTGTCCTCTTGTTAGGATGACTTCAATTAGGACTATTTTAGGTGTAGTGGCGGTAGAAGATTTGCATCTTGAACAGTTGGATGTAAAAACAAGTTTTCTTTATGGGGATTTGGAGGAAGAGATATATATGCAGCAGCCACAAGGGTATGAGGTCAAACGGAAGGAGAATTTGGTGTACAGGTTGAAAAAGAGCTTGTATGGCTTGAAGCAAGCTCCAAGGCAGTGGTATCTAAAATTTGACAGGTTTATGACAGAACAAGGTTATAGTAGATGTCATTTTGACCACTGTGTTTATTTCAAGAAGCTAGACAATGAAAGATATATTATTTTGTTATTGTATGTGGATGACATGCTTGTTGCAGGGTTTGACATGCAGGATATAAATGTGCTCAAAAGGAAGCTAACTAATTTATTTGTGATGAAGGATTTTGGTGCCGCAAAGCAAATCCTTGGTATGAGAATAACGAGAGATAGGAAAAATTGCAAATTGACATTGGCTCAGAGTGAGTACATACAAAAGGTGTTGGAGAAGTTCAAAATGCAGAATGCAAAATCATTTAGTACACCTTTGGCCAGCCATTTCAGTCTAAGTAAGGAAATGGGTCCCAAGAAACAGGAAGAGACAGATTACATGTCCAAGATTCCCTATCAATCAGCAGTTGGCACCTTGATGTATGCCATGGTGTGCATAAGACTAGATATTGCACAAGCAGTGGGAGTTGTGAGCATATATATGAACAATCTAGGTAAAGAACATTGGAAGGCAGTAGAGTGGATTCTCAGGTATTTGAGAGGTACTACCACTCAGGAATTATGTTTTGGAGGTTCAGACACTGTTCTACAAGGATATGTTGATGCAGATATGGTAGGTGATAAGGATAGCAGGAGGAGCACCACAGGGTATGTGTTTACTGTAGGTGGAACAACAGTAATTTGGATTTCGAGATTGCAAAAGGTTGTTGCACTTTCAACAATAGAAGCAGAGTATGTTGTTGTTACAGAGGTTAGTAAAGAGATGATTTGGTTACAAAGGTTTATGGAGGAAGTGGGTAAGAAGAAGAAGAATAGCAGGTTGTATAGTGACAGCCAGAGTGCCATTCATCTTGCAAAGAACCCAGCATTCCATTCCAGGACTAAACATATACAACTCAAGTACCATTTCATACGGTCTGTTTTGGAAGATGAACTGTTGAAGATAGAAAAGATACATACAAGCCAGAATCCTGTAGACATGTTCACAAAGGTAGTGACCAGAGAGAAACTGAGCTCTTGCTCGGTTTCAGTTGGCCTTCTAGCATGAAGGTGAAGAGGAGAAATTTTCCAAGTCCAAGTCCAGCAAGTGCAGCAGCGGTGGAGTTGCTATGATCAGTCTTCAAGTGGGAGATTGTTGGTTGTGGAGCTAGATCTTCCAGTCTCATAGATGATATTGTCTCAACCTTGCACCCTAGAGGACTATACACTCATTCCCCTACCTTGGGGTTGTTTTGCCAATAGTTTTTGGGCCCATGGTTTTGGGTATCTCATGGTATTTTTCCATTGTATTTCCCCTATAAAAGAAATACATTGTAACATAGCTAGGATTGATGTATTAGGTTTTATGCATTGTAAAGATCTCTGAGATTGAGAAGAGAGACTGTGAGACAGTGAAGAGGAAGTGCAACAGTTGTACTCCAGTTTGTAACCCTTCACTTTGCTAGATGATATAATAATAAGGACTGACAATTTCAGTGTGGACGTAGCCCATCTTGGGGTGAACCAAAATATATCTTTGTTTCTCTTGTAATGTATGTGTGATTATATTTGCATTTCTGTTTATTGTTATTGCTCTGCGATCTTGTTTTTATAACAACATGTTTCAAAGGAGTTGAAACCCAGACGTCGAAGAAATGAGCAAGCCGGCGAGAGGGCAGAGTCTACATCCGACAGTAATGAGGATGAGAAGAAGAAAAGTCAAAACCTGAAGGTCAGGAGAACATTTGTTTAGGAAGACTGACACGACAAGAAAGAGATGGCACATTGAAAGGCTATCTTTTGAACCAAGGTACGAATCGGCGAATGGCGTTGCAAGACCATAGTTGATGGTGGAAGCATAGAGAATCTTGTGTCGACAGAGGTCATCAACAAGATAGGGTTGAAGTGTCGAGAACACCCAGAATGTGTTGGCGCAAGCAGAGTTTGTATACAACAATTCTATGAATTGGTCGACAGGTTTGAGCCCATTCCAGATTATTCAAGGATGAATCCCACATGGAGTGGCAGATTTAGTTGAGTTACTGACAAAAATCAGGAAAAGCGCGGATGCAGAATCATTCGCAGAGCATATGAAAGAAGTGCATGAATATGTGCGAAAGTGCATAGAGAAGTGTAATGCGGCATACAAGTTGAGAGTCGATAGGAACACGAGGCTATAGTTGTTTAGCGAACGGGGCTTAGTCTATGCACACTTGCGGAAGGAGAGATTTCCGACAGGGACGTATAACAAGCTGAAGCTAAAGAAGACAGGACCATGTAATATTCTAAGGAGATTTCTGACAATGCTTATGTGTTGGAGCTACCGAAAGACTTGAGCATTTCACCAATGTTCAATGTCTCAAATCTGTACAAGTTTGAAGAAGGGTCAAGCAGTGGAAGCGCGAAAGTTTCAAACATCGACTGGAAAGTGTAGATTCCAGACCGACACAAAGAGGAAATCACATAAGTAATAGAGGAATGCAAAGTTGGGAGTATGCGGAGTTCACGAAGGAAGGAATACTTAGTGCGATGGAAAGATGATGAGTTGCAGGAGGTGACATGGATTTTCGAAGAAGAGTCCAGGAGACTGACGAAGCAGTCAAGTTCTTTTTCTCCTGGGGAGTCTGATGCAGGAGCATCGGGGCTTAGGCAGAGTTGTCGAAGTTGATTGACATAAAGGAGGCCTACTAGAGGGACTGCCGATAACCACTGGTGTGGAGGAGTAGATTGACTGCCGAAGTCAATAAGTCGAGTAGGAGCCGTTGAGGTTCATCAACAGGAAAGGGAAGGTTGAGAGTCGACATGTCATAGGTCAACAGACGATAGAGTTGTAGCGGAGTTGCCGAAGGTCAATATGTTGTCGAACCGCAACACCGACGGGTTTCATGCAAAGGCCAAGCGGTGAGGAAGGGGCAGATTGGTAGTCGCATGAGCGTGAGGAAGCCGACAGGTATGTCAAAGATGTGGAAGATAGTATGGTTGAGGTAGTGATAAGACCGACTACTGTAGCAGTGTCAGAAGGACGAGCAGAAAGTCAAGAAGAGTACTTGGCAGCCGTTCGGGGTTGCTAAGGAATTTATGAGCAGTTATTGAAGGTGGTTGAGGACATAACGGACGTCGCCACAGGTGGACATTGTGAAGTACGACAGAAGCGCTGACAGTTGCAGGTCTACAGGATCGGGGAGATCGATTGACAGAGGGAGAGCATCTTGGGAAATGCAGTAGCAGAGTAGAACGCCAAGGAGCTTGGATCAGTTGGAGTACTTGGCAGTAGAGCGAGCAGAGCTCAAGAGGAGATTTGTAGATTGAATAGGAAAGTCACACATCTACGTATTGCAGAGAAGATCAAGCCATAGGTCAGAGTTCCGTAGTGAACCAAGGGAGGGTGAAGATCGACACATAGAGATAGCACACAGTTACTTATGTATTGTCATAGGCTAAGGCTGACAATAGTTATTTATTTACATTCCTTGGATTTCACATTGTACCCGTTTTGGAAGAAGTAATATAAGCCAGCTTCTGGCATATTGTTTACATCTTTCCTATGTAAATGCGTGTGTTGTGTGTAATTGTTAAACAATAACCTTTATCAGGGTGACCTTGAGTCAATGAATATTACAACCAAGTTAAATATGATGCAAAAATAAATGAGGAAGTTGAATGCAATATTGATGTTGCTGCCAGGATAACCCTAGAGAATGCCGAAAAATATGTTGTAGCATAGGAGGAACATGAGGATGAAGTTATGGATTGTAGATTATATAGATAATGAATTAATAGAATTGGGATTTGGTTCCCTCGTGTGCTCTATTTTTGTTTATGTTTTTCTGTGGTAGAGCGTTTTTAAGTCTGCTCGTATCCATCAATTAGACTTGGAGTGGGGATGGTACGGTATCAATGTTTGTTGTGGTGTAAAAGTAATTGGTTGTCACTTTGATATTAAGTATTATGAATATTATCATCATTATATAATTATTAGTCCCTACCAAGTCAGGGTTATACTTTCTGTTGGAAAGTCAAAAATATTTGATTTAGTATTAGTTCTGAATTTTTGATGTTTACATAATGTTCAGTAATGTATTCAGAAAAAAATTATTAATTTGATGATCTTGAAAATAAAAATTATATATTCTAAATTCTGAAAAATGAAATTTAGTTTTTTTCATTGTTGAAGTACGCCTGTGATAAGACATAAATCCCTGCAAGAGAGATTTTAATTATCCAAAATTAAAATAATTTAAAAATAAAAAATCCACAATTTTACATGTCACTACTTTCTTACTCCGTCCTCTGATTTTGCACCCCAACTCAACTGTCATATAAATGTAATTGCAGAAGAAAACACTACCATGACAACTTTCGTTCGGCCATGATCACCTCTAAAGAAATTCCATTTTAATCGTTTAGAGGGATTCTCGCTATCCACATGCATGTCAGGTTTTTTACAAGTTTGACTGTCGTTCCTCCAGATTTCATCGTGATGGCTATCTCCTCTTCTACCAGAAACCAGACGGGCCATAAGAAACTTCCCTAAATGGAAAAAAAAAATCACTTAAAGGAAGAGTCTAAAATGGACAATATCACACATATCCTCCAGTTCCTATTATGAATGAGAATTGGAAAGAAGGAAGTAGGTTTTCAAAACCTGTAGATGGGAAGTTCAGTTGCAGTCTCCAGTATAGTAGAATAATTCGACTGTATTGGCATTTCCCATACGTACTAAATTTTAATTATTTAATAACTATAAAATATAAATAACATTCAATTTATTACTTTCTTATAAGAACAAATGGCTTTTAACTTACATTTATGCTAATATGGATTTGATTAAAAGTATTATATATAAGAAGTCTACTTCTATATTTATCTGAATTGGATTTTTTTATTATGTATTTTTTCGGCATCGAATAGTATTCTTCTTATCCATATTCATACTTTAATTATGCTACTATGGTCTCTAGTCGATCAATAGAAAGCAAGACTTTACATAGAGTGTGATCGTCATGAAAAGGAAATGGAAACTGATTATTCAAAAGCATAGAATTGGGCTACTTCTTTCTGATCTTTTCAAAAAGGCCAGTCTCCCAGGTAGTAGTACTCATTTGGTTCATGCATATGAAGAGAAGGAAAACTCAATAACAAATGTTGTATCCTCATCACATCATCATAGTAATAGAAAATATTCACACCTCCACTTTTTGTCATTTTAATGTTGGATTTCACTTTTGTTAGTTCTCCCCTGCCTAGATAAAGTCAGACTCTCATCCCTTTATTTTACATATTAGATTGAAATTAAGCAGCATTAATTTCTGATGTGTTAATTTACCTGTTATCAACTTTGGTAATTTTGGTCTCTTTCCAAGCAACGGCCTTGGCTTCTATCTTGTCTCTCTTAAGCTTTTGCAGAATGAGCTTCTTTGGAGTTGACAGAGTACGGTTCTCATTACTTTGTGTGGTTCAGACGAGTGAGATTGAGACTCTTTATAAATGTTCTCTCCATTCATATTTCCACTTTGCAGGATGGCACCACTCTCGTTATCCTTGGCATCCCAAGAGCTCGCTGGAATATCAATAAAAAATAAATAATCAATAAATAAAATCCAAAGCAATCCATCAGAGCTACACTGGGTAGAGTAAATTATCAACATAAATGTTGTTTATTAAGAAAAATATGATCTATGAGTGCAATACCAATATTTTCAATAGCTATGAGTGCATTATCAATACTTTCGCTTATAAAGTGTGTAGAATGCAAAATAAAACACAACGAATTTTACTAATCAATTGAGTGCTAGATTCAGGGATTCAAGAAATACCGGCATTGACATGAACTGGTTGTCACCGGATAGAAGAATTATTTCGATGTAGAGATGCAAACTATAAATGAGTTTATATTTGTTAATATGTATTTAAATTTAGGTTTTCTAATTATAAAAATATCTATAAAATAAATAAATATAAAAAGATTTAAGATTATAAAAAGTTAACCCTCTTGATTAGTAAAAACCTTTAAAAATATGAAATAAACCCTTTTAAATTTAAGATACCTCAACTCTTTCGGTTATAAATATATATATAACGTTGTTTTAAATAGTTAATACACAATCTTAACTTTGAAACTCTGTCTAGATAATATGAAATGCATAAAGAATAATGTTGAAAAGTGATGTAATTGACTTTCATCATGGATTCTATTTTAAAGTGAATATGAATTTAATTAATTTTTTATTTTAGCAGAAAAAACTGTATTATGGTATTTATTAAAGTGAATCAAATAGTACAATAAAAGCATAAATCATGTATTAGACCTAAGCTCCCATCATCGTGGATACATTTGGAGAACAATCAAACAAACTAAACTTCAAAAAAGTTCACATTGCCTAAAGCAATACATTGATCCTCCAGAAATTCATCCCATCTTATATAACCTTAGCCACCATTAATTTAATACAATATTAATTTAATTAATTAGTTAACAAGCCATTTTTTATGAAATGAAAATATTGTTTTAAATCAAATAATATTTATGAGTAGTTATGATTAAGTATATTTAAAAAAATTGATAACAATATTTTTTATTATTAAACTTATGATATCAATTCAAACTTAAGTGCCATGAGTGAGTTATATGTTATTTGTTCTCTCCTTTTTCTAGTTAAACTTTACCATGAACGGCTAGTTATCCAAACATCATGAACTAACTGTTATCCATGCATCAACTAAGAGTTTTTTTTTTCGGCTAAAAAAAGCATATTATTGGTATTCATATATTGAATCAAATAGTACATGATAAAATCTATCAAAAGTCCCGATTATCCAAAGAGCGTCCCAATGAAAGAGGACCGCATATACAACAAAACAGCAAAAATACATCTTGCCCATAAGGCTCCAATAAGCAAAAGACAGGATCAAATCAAGATGTTGTAAGAACCCAAGTCAATCATCTGATTCTCCTAGAATTCTTCCCATATCAAATAATCCTCCTTGCTTTCAAGAGCCAGTTTTGACAAATGATCAGCTTGAACATTATGCTCCCTATAAATATGCTCCAAAGAAACAAACCCAAGAAGACTTAACTCCTCCTTGATTCTCCTACACCAACTGACCAAATCCATGATAGAGATGTCAGATTCTCCCCGTGCCCATTTGATCGTCACACCAGAGTCCCCAAATATCTTCGCAGAAACTAACCTGAAGAGATTTGCTACTCTGACCACACACCACAAAGCCAAGAGTTCGGCCTTCATATTAGTGCCTCTACCACACTTGAAACAAAGAGAAAAGAAATCATACTGGTTCAAGATGATAACTCCCCCAGCACCTCACTCTCCAGAATTTGCAGCCCCATCAAAAAATAAAACAGGCTCCTCAAAGTTGTAATGAAAATCCCCAATCTTTCTGGGTGCCGGAATAGATGATTCAATCTGAAACTACAGATAATATGGAAGAATAAAGTTGAAAGCACCCAATACATTTGGGATTACGTCCTCAGATGTTGCCTTGTTTCGGACATGCCATATAGCCCAACATATGAAAATAGGCAAAGTATGATACTGCTTACAATGCCAAATCCACTCCAAAAGGCAGATATCCACAGTGGTGATCATAAATCGACTATGCCAGAACGCCTTTCTTTGTTGCAAACCTGCCAAAACACCTTTCTATGTTACAAACCTGCTCGCTGGTTAAACCCAGTCCCCCAGTCCCTATAAGCATTTATTAATATGCCCCCAATTTCAAATAATTACTGCTATCTGTTCACTCTGAAACGTAGGACCCAGATTGCCTTATGCGTGCAGACACCCCCCTATTTCTGGTAGGTATCGCCAATTAAGCGAGTTAAACTGTAAATAAATAATAGATACTGTTATTTTTTTAAGTGAACGAAACTGGAGTGAGGACCTGAATATTTTAAATAAAATAATGAAAGGGATGTAAATGAGAATTTTGTTTCTTTATAATTTACGAGTGAAATTGCATAAACGAACAGTTGGAAGCCCTTAAAAACACTCCTGTTTGTGCAAGCCAACTCGTGCAGAGAACTTTACCATGCAATACAAAGAGACATTAACATTGAAATCTAAAAGTGGAGAATGAAAGCATAATCACGAGTAATCGTGAGTAGTCGTTTATTGTTTTATTCTATGCGTTTTGCAATCGACTAATTTTACTACCCTGACTTGAGATGCAAACGAACTTTGGAGAAAAACATGACTCGCATTATAAGAGAAAACCAGACTCCAACAACCAAGGCAGAGTAAGAACCTCGCCAAACTCAGTGAATTTTTTCTTGAACGTTGTCTCTATGCTAGAGTAGGAAACTTACCTCTCTCTAGATGGTGTTATTAACTAAATATAGCATAATTATTTTATCTTAATATCAATAAGTTTTATATAAACATATGATGATGATGATGATGGAGGTTAATGTCCACTTAGACCAATTTCCGTTTATCAAACCTTAAAAAGAAAGAAATGAATCATTTGTTTTGCTGTAAAATTTTATTCCTATATTCAAAAAGCTTAGAAAGAAGCAATCCTAAGTCATCATAGTTTTGACTTAGAAGGTTAGGGAGATAGGTATTGTAGCAAATATTATGCAACTATGATCTATTGTGGGCATATGCATGGCACTCTAATAGAAAGTTCCTTTCATCTTCAACACTCATAGTCTCATAGAGATGGCATGTCCTTTCCACCCATGGTTTTTTAGGAATTGTCAAGCACCCTGTTTTACTATTAAGCTCATGAGAATTCTTTCTGATCTTGGCTATATTAATTTTCTCCTTTGAATTAGTTAAGACTAGAGATACGTTTGATCTTCTAGATTAACGTTAATGACCTCTGTATAATACCTTAATTTTTTTTTAACCTCTAATTCTTTCTTGTCCCACAATTTCTCTTTAAACTTAGATCTAATAATATTTTTAACATTATTGATATTTTGTAGAATGACTTATTTATCAATCCCCCAATGGTTTAACCAAGCCATGGCGTCTTTTTACTAGCCTCTCTTGAGTTGCAGGTGGTTCTAACTCGATTTTAAAACAATTTTAGGAAGTCTCTAGTCCCCCATGCTTTTTTTTGTAAGTAAGGTAATTTTGTATTATATAAAAGGAACCATATAGAACTATGCAAAACAAGCCAAAGCTCTGTTGTTCTTCTGCATTTCTTGGCTCTCTGGCATTACAACATGAGAATTATCATATGACTGTCCAACCCATAACACTAAGCCAAAATTACATTTGTTGTAACACTAAGCCAAAATTACATTTGTTGTAGAGACCATACCAATAATTCTTACCTACCATCATATAATCTAAACTACAGGATATAACCCGAACACTATGACTTCTAAACTTTCCAAATATAAAACAACTAACAGATTGAAAAAAAAGACACCACAAAACCAAGACCTATCCAATAACAAAGACCCCGGCCCAGAAAACCTTTAAAGAAGAATGTAAGGCAGGTCCAGAAAGTTCCCTTGTTGATTACCTCCTGCAGAAGAAGTCTGAGTAGAAGGATAGCAGATGCCCATGGTTTGCAAAATGGTGTCCATCTTCAGGTGCATTTTTTTTTTTTTAGCTTGCAACACTTTCTTCCATTGGTCCATCGACTCCTCTCCACTAGTCTTCTCCAGCCGCTCCCAAATCACATGCCCCATTAGATTCTTCATCACCCAGTAGAGAGTAATTGTTCGTTCGTAAAGGCTAAAGCGAGCAACATTGTTTCTCGGGTCCATAACCCAGTCCTCCATTTTCTGGCATTTCTCTTGCAGGGTGTCCTTGCAAGCTCTAGCCAAAGTTGTTGTTCCACACCTTTTATTTCCTGTTGAACGACCATTGGTAAACCCAATTTGAACATATGAGCCTCCCACATTTCTTTCTTTTGTTCCTAGGTTACCCTTCGACCCTCATCCATAGGTGCTTCTTCCCTCTTCCGACTCATTCGTCGCCCATAAATATTACTCTCACCTTCCTCCTTACGATAGCCCTCCATTTTACTAATCACCTGAAATCCTTCTCTCCTTGTTAATAGAATGGTAATGGAAAAGTTCATGCAGAATAGAGCTTTGCGGGAACGTCTGTTTCCACCAAATTTCCATTCTCTGTAAAGGAAATTGCCATTCCAGGCCATAATTAACTTCATACCTATTATTAAAAGCTTCTCATGCTCTGTAGTCCTTTGGAGATATCTCCCAAGATGATGGTTGGATCCTCCACTCCCCTCACTCATAATTGCAACCGCTAAGTTAATCTTTGAAAAGGATGAAGATAAGCCGTAGTAAATGGTAGTTAAGGCCCTTTTTCCTCCTCCTTAAACCTTCAATTGTCTAGCATGTGCAACCGATCATCACGTGGATAGGGGAGGGCCCTCCTATTTTCCTAACTCCTCCACTTCATGATATCACGTCATGTCCTGAAGCATAATTTATATGCACCTATCTCGGGTTGTCTCATTATTCAAATATTCCCAAGTGTTGGAATTAATAGATATATGGGTCTCAATCCCGAGGTTTTCCAGAAGATCAACCAGTTTGTTGCCATTCCTCTTGACGTGGTTGAACGTGAGTTCCAACCTGGGATGCATGATCTCTGCCATCTTCTCCAGCCTCCCTTCTAACCTCAATGATGATGCCACCTTGGTGCTCGACTTTCCATGTTGGATCTTAGTTGCCATGTGTAAGATTACCTGAGAATCCCCTTCAACAATTAATGGGGTCCATTTGTGTAAATCGACCATCTGTATTCGATGAATTAAACCCTCCACTTCCGCAGCATTATTGGAGAATGTTCCAATGAAGCCTGTCCTGAAACATCGTAGTTCTCCTTGGTGATTTATGATAACACATCCGAACCCTGCTGGACAAGGATTCCCCTTTGAGGCTCCGTTGAAATTGAGTTTGAAGAAACCGACAGGGGGAGGGGACCAGAATTCTCGGTTGGATCTCACCATGGACATACTCACTGGTATACCAAAACACTGCATTGGCCTGGATATCTCCCATGCCTTTAGAGTTAGGGACTCATAGGCATTTGCTTCCCAGTCCGAATTTTCCCATGAATGCATTTCATTGTTTCGAGCATCTTATTCTGAATGATGTTCCAGACCCTGTCTTCAGTTCCTAATTTCGCTTGGAAATTTTTGGAGTTTCATTCCCTCCATATTTCCTAGACCAAAAAGTATGTAAAGATCTCCCACAGAAGATTGACAATTGGGTTCTGAAACAGGTCGCTTGTCCAAGAGGATAGGTTCTGGTCCGGGCGGTTTCTGTGCTTGTCTGATCTTCTGAATGTCGTGGCGCCAAGGTCCCATAAATGTGAAGCAAATGGACACAAGTCCAGAAGGTGATCCATTGTTTCTTCCTCACTAGTACACATACAACATCGGTAAGGGACTTGCATACCTCTCTTCTGAAGATTTTGTCCCGTAAGGATGTGTCTTTTGATTACTAACCAAATGAAGATATAAATTTTGGGCCAAAGTTTTGCATCCCACATGTTCTTCCATTTCTTATCAGGTGTCTGGTTATTATGACCTGTCCATATGTTGTAAGCTTCCTTGATGGTAAAAGTGCCTTTTGGTTTGAATCCCCACCGAAGTTTGTCCTCCCCCATGTGAATCCTGATTCTTCTGTTACTTAGGGCTTCTTCGATTCTATCAAATTCCTCCTTAGGAGATAAATGTTCCCACCACTCTCGGGGTGCCCAAACCTTGTACTTGCTATGTGTTCAAATCCACCCATAGATCCTTTACCTTTGTTTTGTTTTGATTAATACATTCCTAGATGATCCGGTGAGCTTCTAAGCTTCTTTCCAAAATAGGTAATTGATGCCATGAGTCTTCCCAGGCCATGGCTCTCTGCCAGTTTCTAATTTCCCAAAAACGGTTATCCTGGATTAGTCTTATCCCTTGGGTGGAATTTTTCCATATATGTGACCCTGGAATATCCTTGGAAAAGCGAATGAGATTACCCTTCTCCCATCCCCTAGCATATTTCTTTTGCCATAGTTTTTCCCATGGTTCTTGACTGTGGGTGGCCCATCTCCACCATATCTCATCCCCACTGACATAATTGACTTTTTCTAGATCTTGTAAGTTGAGACTACCTTGTTCCTTAGTAGAGCATATAGTTTCCTAGTACACCAGGGCCCATTTTGTATGCTCACTTGGACCATTCCAAAGGAATTTTCATTGTATGTTCCTGATTTCCTTCAAAATTGCTTTCGGGGCCGCCATGGAAGAGA
The DNA here is from genome assembly GCA_027924585.1 of Larix kaempferi. Lineage (NCBI taxonomy): Eukaryota > Viridiplantae > Streptophyta > Pinopsida > Pinales > Pinaceae > Larix > Larix kaempferi. The sequence continues at coordinate 3,455,197 of BSBM01001646.1, forward strand.
ACAAGTAAATTGGCATAGCTTGCAAAATAGATTTTACCAAGATCAGTCTGCTTCCAAAATTTAGTGGTCTCAAGGTCCAATTTGAAAGTCTTTTCCTCATTTTGTCTAGAAACTCAGACCATGAACCTTTTTGCACCATAGAATCAGCTGAAGGGGCTCCAAGGTATTTGGATGGAAGGGAGCCCTCTTGGAATCCAAGGATTTGACAAATGTTGCGTCTAGTAACCCTTGGGGTATCAAAGAAGAAGACCTAGGATCTTTGTTTGTTAACTTCTAGACCCGAAGCTTTGCCACATTTGGCTAGACACAGTTTGATCTTACTAGTCTCTTGGACTAAAGGTTGCCCCATCAACATTGTATCATCAACGAACTGCTGGTGCATTTGTCGATCTTCTCTCGGGTGGATAAGAAGCCCCTGCATTTCGTGATTACCTTGCATAGCCTTAATTTTTATTCCTAGTCATCCCCTCATTCTTATGAATAAGAAGGGAGATAAATGATCTCCCTGTCTAATACCCCTTGTTGGTTTCAGTAGATCAGACAACACTCCATTAAGAAGAATGGAAAAGAAGGTCATGGAGATGATATTCATGATCCAATTGATCCAATATTCCGCAAAGCCAAAGGATCTGAGCATAGATCGCATGAATTTCTAGTTGAGCTTGTCGTAGGATTTAGCTATGTAAATTTTCAGCATCATCCCAGGGATCTTCTCTATTTTGAGTGAGTGGAGAACTTCATGAACAAGGATAATTCCATCCATGATTTGCCTCCTTTCAACAATACCTGATTTCTCAGGGGATATTAGAGAAGGTAGGATGGGTTTGAGACGATTAGTTATTACCTTGGTAACAATTTTGTAGATGACGTTGCAGAGGGATATGGGTCGGAATTTACTTTGTGAGTCCGCCCCCTCACTCTTGGGGAGAAGAGTTTAAAAGGTGGCATTGAAAGCAGGGAGAATTTTCTTGGAGGGTCTTGATTTTTCCATGATCTGCTAGACTTTGGTCATGATAAGATCCCAAAAGTGATGAAAGAAGTTGACAGTGACACCATCTGGAACTGGTGCTTTTCCATCAACCATTTGATTCATCGCTTCTTCAAATTCAATAAGGGCCATTGGCTTCATTAGAAGATCATTTTGATCTTGCGATACCAGGGCGGGGATATGTTGTGTTATTTGTTCAATGTCCTCACATCTGTCCTAGGCAGGTTCAGTCATAATATCCTAAAAGTGGTGGACTAGTTCCTCCACAATATCCTCCCTGGTTTCCAATATTTCTCCATTGTTATTCTTAATCATGATAATTCTATTTTGTGAACAGTTTTGGATGACCAATCTGTGGAAGAATTTAGTGTTTCTTTCCCCGTCTTTTAGCCAACTAACTCTGTATTTCTGGCGCCACAAAATTTCCTCTCGTCGCTCCCTCTCTTGAATCCTATTACACATGCTTTCTTCTTATTCCGGAAGCTCGATCGTGTATCCATCATTCATTCCTTGTTTCTGTATTTCCTCTAGCCTGGATTCTAGGAATTTTTAATTGGAGAAGATATACCCAAACTCCTCCTTATTCCATTTCTTTATCTTTTCTTTTATTCCTTTCAGTTTTTGTTGGAACTTATACATACTTTGGCCTTCCCCTTTGCTTAGATCATCCCACCACTACCCCACTTTCTCTTTGAAATTTGAGTGGCCTAGCCATAATTGTTCAAATCGAAAGGGATTTTTGAATTGTGAACCCAGCCCGCTCCACCATAGTTCCACTGGCAAGTGGTCCGAACCAGCAGCCGAGAAAAATGAAGCTGATATTTCACTTCCTAACTCCATAATTGATTCAGAGACAAGAAAATGATCCAAGTGAGAGGCAATGTGACGTTCTCCCCCTTCACTTGTTGTTCCACATGAACCGCCCTTTCCCTAGGATCACATCCACCAACTTTAGGTCATCAATAGTGTCTATGAAACGTCCACATTCTTCCTCCATCCTTCGTCTTCCACCTTTCTTTTCCTCTAAGGAGGTAATGGGATTGAAGTCTCCTCCCAAAATCCAGTGCTTCCCCTCTATCCATTCATGCATACACCTAAGGGAATCATTGAAAGACAATTTTTCTCGAGGTGTTTGAGGGCCATAAACATTGGTTAAGGTTCTAGAGACCCGAAAACAAATTACTCCAAATTCTGCTGAGAGGAACCGATGATTTCCATTGAATCCAGATAGACTTACTTTGTTAGGATCCCATAAAATTCCCAAGCCGCCTCTCATCCCTCTAGAATCAATTCCCATTCCTTCAGTTCCTTTCCAGATCTTCTTACATGTTTCCTGTAGCTGATTTTCCAAGCATTTTGTTTCTTGAAGGAAAACAATAGTCATATTTGTCCTTTGAATCTTCTTTCTTAAAATATTCACTTTTTGAGGGCTATTAAGACCTCTTTTATTCCAGGATACAATCTTCATTAAAAAAAGAGATTTATAAACCTAGTGCAACTCTAATGGTAGGTTACTGACCTGATTCAATCAAATTTAGACCTGCTGCCGCTATACACTGCTTGTTTTTATTTCCTGTAGTCCTTATAGGAACCTCGGTTGATTCCTAGATGGTTGGTTTCCCTTGCCTTGATGATAGCCTCCTTTAGTAGAACTAATTTCTCTTGGGGAACATATCCTTTCTCGGCATATTCACAGGCTTGTTGAATGCCCTCTAGATCTAAATCCCCAATATCCATATCTTCAACTTCTTCCCCTGTATCTCTTTCTAGGTCTTCGTTGGCATTTTTGCCACCGCATTTTTTGTTGCCTTTGCATTTTCGTCCTTCTCTTCTTGTTGATTTGAGCCCTATTGGTTCTCATTAGGTGATACATTGATGATTTCCTCCGATTGATCTCCTAAAGATTCAAATTGATTAGATATTGAGATATTTTGGGGGGCTTCCATGTTTTCATGTTTTCTCCCTCCTCTTTTATGTGTAAGAACCTTAGTAAACCCTTGGTCCATTTTGTCCTCATCTTTCTTGGGAGAATATTTCAGAAATTTCATATGGCATTCTCTGAACAGATGTCCATACTCGTGACATCTACAACATCTGATCGGAATTTGTTCATAATACAGGGTTTGCACCCAGTCTTCATCTTCCCATGACATTTTGATGGATTCTAGAAGTTCTTTGGATAGATCCATATACGCACATATCCTCATGTAGGATGTCTATCTTTGTGCCTTGGTTTGCTCTACTATTTTAATGAAGGATCCCATATTGTTTCCAATATCTTCCAGAATTTATGAGTGCTAGTACTCGCTTGGGAGAGAGTATAGACGGATCTATACCGACTCAAATCTCATATCCTCTTTATCCGGGAAGAAATTATCCTTCCAAGGATTAAGAACAAGTATGCAGAGTAGAATAAATAAGGACCTCCATCAAGCACATTGTTTCTGTCTTCAACGCTTAGAAAGGAAATGGTGAAAAAGCCTTTGGAACCCAGTTGTAGATCATAGTGACCTCATGGTTTCCAGGTAGAATTTATCCACCAAACTAGGGATTTTTTCGACGGTATCATTCCCACAAATTTTCCTATGAGTGCATGATCTTGCATGTATTGGATCTGATCCCTCAGTTTGCTTGATTTAATCTGAATTAAGGGTATTAGGGACAATTTAGGAATGCACTGGACAAGCCTCCTTTCGAGTGGAGGCCCTTCCATTTTTGGTGTTTGAGAACCCGTTCCCTCTCCTTCCATTTCCTCCAAAGTGATGGGGATTCCCCAGAGATAGATACCCCCTGAAGGATCAACCGGGGAGGACTAAGAACCCCCCCCCATTCTTGCAACCATGGTCGTCATCAGTCCTTTCGCCTCCAAAAATTGTTGAAATATGCAGAGCAAAAAAAATCACAATCCGAAAGTGAGATGTAAGGAGATCTAGTCCCCCATGTTATTTATCATGTACTTGCACATTATGTGCCTAGTCATAGTAATACTTTTGGTTGGGAGGATCTTGACCCACTACTATTAAGAGAATAGGATAGAGTGTACTGCTTTTAATTTTGAGGTTGTAAGTTATAAAACAATTATGGATTTGTTCAATATTTCTCTAGGACTCTCTAGAGATGCTGCAACCCCAAAATTCACAACCGTACACGATAATGGGAGTGACAAGAGTTTAAAAAATGAACTTATTTTTATCCCACGTCGCAAGGTTTGTTGTTTTACAATTGTTTTCAAGACCAAAATAAGTTGTCCACCCTCCATTAATCATTTTCTCATTGCTATAGTTCCAGTTGAGCTTGTGATGGATATCAATTCCGAGATATTTGTAAGAAGCCACTACCTCAAGTTTTTATTATCATATACACAATTAGCATAGGTGACCTTCTTGGACTTCATAATCATAACTTTTATTTTTTCTGTGTTAACAAACATACCCATATAATTTAGAGAAAAATTCCTGGAGAGTTTTTAATTTCTTATCGAGATTAAAAGGACACATTTCTATACAAACAATATCATTAGCATAAAGAAGAAGAATGACGACTATTCTAGCTAATGTTGTGCTAGCACAACCTGTTTCCTCTAAACAGCATTCAACGTTTAATTAAATTTTTATGTAAATTTTTTATATAATTTATGTTAATATTCAATTTAAAGTAACAATGAAATCAAATAATTTGTTAATTGAATTTAAATGATTTAGAAAATGAGGAAACTCCGAAACATATTTCTTAGATCACCATTGTAAGCCATCCAAATAAAACATTATTGGGCAAAACCTCATTCTTGAAGTTAGAGTAATCTTTTGATATGGAAGTTAGGATTGAAACTAAACCATTTTGAATCATTAATAATAATATTCTAATTGGAGTTTTTTAAATATATCTTAATATTTTTAAGAGGTCATCTTTTATAATATAATTTTATTATTAAAATTTTAATTTAAAATTTTTTAATTATAAAATATTCCTAATCTTTTTATTATATATAATTATTTTTTAAAATTAAGAGATATTCAACTAGTGTAGTGAATTTTCCTTATCATCCTTTGGCCTATTTTAAATATAGTATTCAATTTGGTTAGAAGAAAAAAAAACATGTTCGAACATTCACACTTCATATATGTGGTACGCCATCCAAATATCATTGGGTCATATCTAGTTTAAGATCTAGTTGTAAATGCACTACACTTCCAAGGCTAAGGCTAATTTGATTTTTTTTTAATTATGGGAATAACAACCTCCCAAGGGTATATCCAACAGCTCGCAAGCCAAATATACCAGTAACGTGTGACTCAGCAGAGGCCGAGACGTCCTGAAGCCCAGGCTTTTCTTCTCCTATGTATGTGCTATCCCATCCAAATACTATTGGGTCATACCTAATTTAACATCCTAATTGTAAATGAACTACAATGGAAAACTTGATCTTACTAAACTGTGTATGCAATTCCACTTCACCTTCAAAATCATATAGTGGAAAATTTATTTATGTGCTAGTCTAAAATGAATTTGAGGTAGTGTCAGCTTCCAGTCCCTAGTGACTTACATCATGCTCTTCTTCATCAAGGATTTTAAATTTATTGGTTTAGGCATCTAGCTTTGGTTGGATGGTCATTTTGAAAAGAGTTCTTCACACATTTAGGGAAAACTATGCCTCACTTTTTCTATCAAACATATGAAGTTTTCATTTAACTCAAAGTTATTCACATATTTGGTTTTTCCCTTCGACATGAGAGGCATGTAGCTTTGCTGAGGTTGTCATATCCCAAAATTTTTACTATGGACCACTCCATTCGACTAAGGAATGCAATGACCATATTCACTTGGCAAATTTTATGAGAAATTATTAAGGTGTTGATGTGGCCCATAAATTTGTAATGTATGAGGCCCAATATTTACAATTAATGCAACATTAGAAAAAATTGGTCAATGAGGGCACATAGGAGAGTGAATTGGCCCCACATGAGTTTTATCTCTCATCCATGGTGTAAGGAATCTCATTATGAAGGCCTCATATGAACTTGTAACTCCCAAGGCTAAGAATAGTAAAGGAAGGGCACACTTGTGGAAGAGTAACTCCAAGAATCTCATGAATGTTGACCCAAGCTAAAAATAACCAATAAAGGAGTAAGGGTGAACGAGTGGAATTATAATTCACAAAGGAAATCTATGACACTCTATGACAGCCTTTGACATTATGCAAGTGGAATTGTAACTCACAAAGGAAGCTAAAAAAATCAATAAATAAAATCCAAAGCAATCAGTCAAAGCTACAATGGGTAGAGGAAATTATCAACATAAATGTTGTTTATTAAGAATAATATAATCTATGAGTCCAATACCAATACTTTCAATAGCAATGAATGCATTATCAATACTTTTGCTTATAAAGTGTGTAGAATGCAAAATAAAACACAACAAATTTTACTAATCAATTGAGTGGTAGATTCAGGGATTCAAGAAATACCGGCGATGACATGATGAAGTTGTCACCGGATAGAAGAATTATTTTGGTGTAGAGATACAAACTATAAATGAGTAATGAGTTTATATTTGTTAATATATATTTAAATTTAGGTTTTTTAATTATAACAATATCTATAAAATAAATAAATATAAAATATTTAAGATTATTAAAAGTTAATAAAAACCTTTGAAAATATGAATTAAACCCTTTTAAATTAAGATACCTCAATTATTTCCATTATACATATATATCCGTTGTTTTAAATGGTTAATACATAATCTTAACTTTGAAACGGTGTCCAGATAATATGAAATGCAGAAAGAATAATGTTGAAAAGTAATGTAATGGACTTTCAACATGGATTAGCTTTTAAAGTGAATATTAAGTAAATTAATTAGTTAATAAGCCAATTTTTAAGAAATGAAATTATTGTTTTAAATTAAATAATATTTATGTGTAGTTATGATTAAGTATATTTAAAAAAATTGATAATAATAATTTTTTATTAAAATTATGATATTAAGTTAAAAAGTTAAGTGTCATGAATGAGTTATATATTACTTGTTCTCTCATTTTTGTAGTTAAACTCTGTTATGAATAGGTAGTTATCCACGCATTATGAACTAACAGTTATCAATGCATCAACTAAGAGTTGTCCATGCATAAGCTACTAGTTATATTTTATATTCTTTTTTTTTTAATTTTTAATTGTTTATTTTGAATTTGAAAGGATTACAATAGAATTTAGAATTAATCTAGACAGTACACTTGTCTTATCCTCATGCAATCTAGGAAAAACATAAGTATTAGTCCACTCCAAATTCTAAAATAAAACCTACAGACAAGTTAAACCCAATCCCTATAAACATTTATTAATATGCCCCCAATTTTAGAAAATTACTGCTATCTGTTCACTCTGAAAAGTAGGGCCCCAGATTATTTCTCTTAGGTATCGCCAAATAAGCGAGAGTTAAACTGTAAATAAATAACAGATATTGTTATTAAACTATAAATAAATAATAGATATTGTTATTTTTTAACCTGAACGAAACTGGAATGAAGACATGAATATTTTAAATAAAAAAATGAAAGGGATGTAAATGAGAATTTTGTTTCTTTATAGAGACGAGCAAAATTGCATAAACGAACACTTGGAATCCCTTAAAAACACTCCTGTTTTTGCAAGCCAACTCATGGAGAGAACTATACCATGCAATTCAGAGAGATATTAACATTGAAATCTAAAAGTGGGAAATGAAAGCATAATCACGAGTAATCGTGAGTAGTCGTTTAGTGTTTTATTCTATGCGTTTTGCAATCGACTAATTTTACTACCCTGACTTGACATGCAAACGAACTTCGGAGAAAAATATACACAGAAAAATATGACTCTCGCATTACAAGAGAAAATCAGACTCCAACAACCAAGACAGACTAAACCAAGGCAGAGTAAGAACCTCGCCAAACTCAGTCAATTTTTTCTTGAACGTTGTCTCTATGCTAGAGTACGAAACTTACCTCTCGTTAGATCATGTTATTAACTAAACATAGCATAATTATCTTATTTTAACATTGGTAAATTTTATATAAATATATGATGATGATGATGGAGGTTAATGTCTACTTAGACCAATTTCAGTTTATCATACCTTAAAAAGAAAAAAAAGGAATCATTTGTTTTGCTGTAAAATTTTATTCCTATACTAAGAAAGCTTAGAAAGAAACATTCATATTCCTAAGTCATCATAGTTTTGACTTAGAAGGTTAGGGAGATAGGTATTGTAGCAAAGCTTATACAATTCCGATTTACTGTTGGTATACTTAGAGCACTCTAATAGAAAGTTCCTTTCATCTTCAACACTCATAGTCTTACAAGATGACATGTCCTTTCCACCCATGATGTTTTAGGAATTGTCAAGCACCTTGTTTCATCTTGACTATATTATTTTTCTCCTTTTAATTAGTTAAGACTCAGAGATACATTTCATCTTCTAGATTAGGGTTAATGACCTCCATATAATACCTTAATTTTCTTTTAACCTCTAATTCTTTCTTGTCCCACAATTTCTCTTTAAACTTAGATGTAATAATATTTTCAACATTATTGATATTTTGTAGAATGACATATTTACCAATCCCCCAATGGTTTAGCCAAGCCATGGCATGTTTATACTAGCCTCTCTTGAGGTGCGGGTGGTTCTAACTCAATTTTAAAGCAATTTTAGGAAGTCTCTAGTCCCCCATGTTTTTTATCATGTACTTGTACATTATGTACCTAGTCATAGTGATACTTTTGATTGGGAGGAGCTTGACCCACTACTATTAAGAGAATATGATAGAGTGTATTGCTTTTAATTTTGAGGTTGTAAATTATAAAACAATTCTGGATTTGTTCAATCTTTCTCTAGGACTGTCTAGACTCATGTTGCAACCCCAAACTTCACAACCATACAAGATAATGGGAGTGACAAGAGATTAAAAAAGGAACTTCTTTTTATCCTAGGTCCCAAATTTTATTGTTTTCAAGAGATATTTATTTAGTGTAGTGAATTTTCCTTAACATCTTTTTCCCTTATTTTAAATATAGTAGTGAATTTGGTTAGAAGAAAAAAAACACGTTCTAAAATTCACACTTCATATATGTGGTACGCCATCCAAATATCATTGGGTCATATTTAATTTAAGATCTAGTTGGAAATGCACTACACTTCCAAGGCTAAGGCTAATTTGATCTTACTACACTAAGGTTTTTCTTCTCCTATATATGTGCTATCTCCCATTCAAATACTATTGGTTCATATCTAATTTAACATCCTAATTGTAAGTGCACTACACTTCTATGGAAAAATTGATCTTACTAAATCATGTATGCAATTCCACTTCACCTTCAAAATCATATAGTGGAAAATTTATTTATGTGCTCGTAAAAAATGAATTTGAAGTAATGTCAGCTTCGAGGCCCTGCTGGTTTACATCATGCCCTTTTTCATCAAAGATTTTAGATTTATTGGTTGAGGCATCTAGATTTGGTTAGGTGGTCATTTTGAAAAGAGTTATTGGTACATTTAGGGAAAACTATGCCTCACTTTCTCTATTAAACATATGAAGTTTTCATTTAAATCAAACTTAATCACATATTTGTTTTTTCCCTTCGACGTGAGAGGCATCTAGCTTTGGTGAGGATGTCATGTCCCAAAATTTTTACTATGGACCACTCCATTAGACTAGGGAATGCAATGGCCATAGTCACTTGGAAAAGCTTAAGAGAAATTATTAAGGTGGTGATGTGGGCCATAAATTTGTTATGTATGAGGCCCAATATTTGTGATTAATACAACATTAGAAAAAAATGGACAAGGAGGGAACATAGGAGAGTGAATTAGGCCCCACATGAGTTGTATCTCTCATCCATGGTGTGAGGAATATCATTATGAAGGCCTCATATTAAGTTGTAACTTCCCGAAATAAGAATAGTAAAGGAAGGGCGCACTTGTGGAGGAGTAACTCCCAAGAATCTCATGATTGTTGACCCAACCTGCAAATAACTAGTAAGGGTGCACCTATGGAACTGTAACTCCCAAAGGGAATCTATGACAGCCTATGACATGCTGCAAGTCCAAAATTTCGACGAGGGCGATAGAGGACACATGATAGTGTAACTCCCCCAAAATCAAGCTAAGCCTCTCTAATTCGAATTTCCAAGGAAGATGAAGGTATTATTTGGTCAAATGACATTAGAAAGGAAGTAAATGAGTTCCAAGGTATCATTCTCTCATGAAAATAACATTTATTAATATTTTCTAAGAAAAATCTAGAATGAGGGGGGAATGGCTCAATGGAGTTTATAAAAAGGATGTAGGCCTCTTGGGAAAGGGATTTTGGACATTTTGATTTTGAGTAGGAGATCTCTTGTGGATTTTCGAGCTTGGTAGATGAGCCCCTTTATAGCTTGGGAGATGTCCCCCTTGCAATTGTAAACTAGTTTCAATGGTGAAAGATTCAACCCTTGCTAGTAGAGAGGAGGAGTTCATCTAGATATCTTCATTGAGATTCATTGCAGCTGAGTATTGAGAGGAGAAATCACCTTTACATTTATTTATAGATCCTTATTGTAAAATTTATTTCCATATTCCATAGTTCTTTCGATTTCGTGTTGTTGTGTTTGAGTCCCAGTCAGTAGCAATGCGGATTTGTAGTGTTTTCAAGAGTGCAATGCTTAGTGGTGGTTTCTGCTTGAGGAGGGAGAATATGTGGTTGTCCATATCTCTCATAGACTGATCTAATGGCTATATATCTCTTATATCTCATGGAGGGTGCACCGTAAGTGGAATATCTACAAATTGGGTTGAAATATTGCTTATGGAGGGAACAATAGTGGAAAGAAATCACTCAATTGGAGCAATAAATTCCCATCTTTTCTTTGTGGTTATGTAGAAGCCATCTCTACTCTCTTTGAAATAGATATTTCTCTGTATTTAGAGATGTTGTAGCAGCCATTAATGTACCCTTTGATAATGTCTATCTACAATAAAAATCACAGTGTTTTTCATCATATGTTGTTCAATATTCAAGCACGGGTTGATCTATGAGTAAATGGTTAATCTATGAGTAGATCTGTAAATGTAATGGTATAATATTAATGTCTTATGTGTAAATATTTCATAAGAGTCTCAAGTGTCTGTTAATAATCCATTTGTATCGATTTGAGTGTGTTTGGAAGCATTTGGGGCGTGTTTGGAAGTTCTACAGTTGTGGGTGTTCTCAAATCTTGTACTAGTATTAAGCGGGTCGAAATTAATATTTTGGTTCGACTATTCTAAGTTTTTTTGGGTTGTGAGACATGTTCCATTGTGTTCAAATCATCATTTCCAGCTGGTAAAACTCTGTATTTCATTGAAAAAAGGGTTCTGTATGCTTGAGATGTGATCACTTTACCGGTTGGATAAATTGTACAATCATGCTTGCACACCCTTAGTTAGAAATGCTTCTTTAGTCTACATTTCTGTGTTGAAAGATTCTTTCACTGAGTCATTTAGTTTATTTAGGGTGTATTTGGGTCAACTTGAGGCTTGTTGAAAGAAATTTGAGCGAGTTAGGAGTTGTTTGGAAAGAGTTGGAACCCGATGTTTTTCGTGCCTTGAACTAGTGTCCCTAGTTTTAAATCCAATGGCTCTCTAGGGTTGTGTTGGAGTTAATCTCTCTTATTTTTGGATCAAGGATATTATAGAGGTATTTTGGCTATATTAGATCTGATATAAAATATTAGAGTGGTTTTAAGGTATACTTTGTGGGATGCACCATATTAGTCATATTCCAGCAATCATATAAAACCCATTATTGTCGAAGAAATTTGAAAGTCAATTAAACCTCTATTGAAAAGTTGGAGTTCATGTGCCTAGTATCTGAATTGGGTACATTACAACAATTTTGTTGAGTTGAGGATGCTTGGGAGAAATTAAATTTATTTAGGAGATGTTTGGAAAGAGTTGGAATCCCATTGTTTTTCGTGCTCAACCTTGAAGTAGTGTCCCTAGTTTTAAATCCAGTGGCTCTCTGGGGTTGTGTTGGAGTTAATCTATTTGATTCTTGGATCAGTGATATTACAGAGGGTGCCAACCTATATCATATCTAATTGAACATATTAAATTGGTTTGAAATTATACTTTGTGGGCTACATCATATTAGTCATATTCCATTAATCATATAAAGCCATTGTTGTTGAAGAAATTTGAGAGTCAATTGAACCTCTATTGAAAAGTTGGAGTTAATGTGCCTAGTATTTGAATTGGGTACATCAAAACAATTTGGTGGAGTTGAGGATGATTGGGATAAATTCGAGTTAGTTAGGATATGTTTGGAAAGAGTTGGAAACCTAGTGTTTTCCATGCTCAACCTTGAACTAGTGTCCCTAGTTTTAAATCCAGTGGCTCTCTGGGGTTGTGTTGGAGTTACTCTCTGTGATTTTTGGATTAGGGATATTACAGAGGTATATAGGCTATATCATATCTGATTGAACATATTACAGTGATTTGAAAGTATACCTTGTGGACTGCAGCATATTATTCATATTCCAGTAATCATATAAAAGCCACTGTTGTTGAAGAAACTTGAGAGTCAATTGAACCTTTATTGATAAGATGGATTTAATGTGCCTAGTATCATAATTGGGCACATTACAATGATTTGGTGGAGTTGAGTATGCTTGGGAGAAATTCGATTTAGTTAGGATATGTTTGGAAAGAGTTGGAAACCTAGTGTTTTGAATGCTCAACCTTGAACTAGTGTCCCTAGTTTTAAATCCAATGGCTTTGTGGGGTTGTATTGGAGTTAATATTTGTGATTTTTGGATTAGGGATATTGTAGAGGTATACAAGCTATATCAGATATTATTGAACATATTACAGTGGATTGAAATAATACCTTGAGGGATGCACCATATTATTCATATTCTAGTAATCATATAAAAGCTACTATTGTTGAAGAAATTTAAGAGTCAATTGAACCTCTGTTGAAAAGTTAGATTTAATGTGACTAGTATTTGAATTGGGTACATTACAGTGGTATTAGATATTTTCCTCAATATCTATGGGAAATAAAGAGGAACCTTGAGAAAAAATTGCATAAAACAACCTTTTGTAGAGGAAGTTTTCTTCAATGGATGAACTTGTAGAGGGCAGAATATTACCCACATTCTTTCCTGCCTCGGCCATAGAAGACGATAAGTTTGAATGGGAAAAGTCAAGGAAGGACCATGAGAATATATCAAATAAATATGACCATACATATCGATAGATAGACCATATAACTTGTAGTAGTGTGAAGCCTTGCTACCAGAATCCTCTACATCAAGAATTATGGTAAGGATTTTTGGTACCTTCACAAAGAGAGCATCCAAGGGTTCTTCAGATAATATTGGTTCAAAAAGAAGTGGATCCAATGTCATTGTTCATCCTCCAAATTTAAATGAGGAGAGATACAGTCCATGGAGGGAAGGACTTTGTTGTTCCACTGGTCAAAACGATGAGAAAACTAGTCCTATAGGTGGTGAGCTACTAAAAGAATCACTCCATGTGGAGCACAAGTCACTTCATGATGGCTGCAAAATGGGAGAAAGATGTGTAGGGATTGAGCATGAAGGGAACAAAACCAATCCTACATCCAATCATATAGAGGAATGGTGCATAGGTGAAGGCCTAGCAACAATTCATGAATCTTTTGACACTGTGGCTTTTAATGGAAGAGAATCCACTAAAGGGTACTCAAGTCTCTATGTGGGTGAATTAGAGATCACTATTAAAGGGCTTGATGAAGGAATGTTTTCCTTGGATAAAAAGGTGTGGGATTGTGGTTCTTTTACACCTGCAAAAGTTGGCATGTTATCATCTAGTGAATCTAGTGGTTCCAATGAGGATGGTAGTGGAAAAACATCTCTTGGATCAGATTTAGAGGAAGAAAAAAATTCAACCTTCCCATCCCCATTAGAGATTCACTATGAAGCTAATGTCAGCTGCATAGGATGGGAACATAACACAAAGGTATGAAAACAATTGTGATTTTTCCAGCAGTCATATTTCATTGCAACACCATGATATAGAAGTCATTTCATGTAAGAATGATGGTCTTTTAGAGTCTTCCAATGTTGGCATTCTAGATTTGGAAGTTGAAAATGAAGAATGTGAGTTGGATTCATGCCAAAAACATTTTTATTTTGTATATCAGCCCTTAAAAGATGTGAAAAAAGCACAATATTTGGGAAATGAGTGGTTATAAAGAGCTATAAACGGAGGTTTGTTGGTATCCCAAACAAAGCAGCAAAAAGAAACCCATCTTCAACAATCATTTCTTCCAATGGAAAAATATGCATAATTTGAGCATGATAGGGAGAAGGTTGGTGGCACTATTGTAATGATGAAGGGACCACTTATGATGGTTCAACATAAGGAGCATTCATAAATGCAGGTGATTTAGGAGAGGATTAACATGGAGGATGATAGCCAAGAACCTGATTTGCATCAAGAGAGTCATGAGCTACCTTTAGTGGAAAGATACTTAATCATGAAGGAGGTAGAATATCACATTCTGTATGGACTAGCCAACGTAGGAGTATATGCATCCTTGGACTTGGTGGATAAAATTTGCAAGGAATTGAGGCTGGCATATTTTCCATCATCCCATACATCTATGAAAGTCATGACAAGTGGGGATGTAAATGGAACCTGTGGTTTGATGGAGGGACTTCTTATTATGGTTCCACATGAGGAGTAGGATACTCACATATCTAATTCTAGATTTGAATGTGATTTGATGGTCATACCCTTTTGGTTGAAAACACCATTCCCTTTCCCATATTCTGAGCAATAGTAGAAATATCTATGGTTCTTGTTTGATGCCTTGATTATTCATGGTAGGACATGGGACTTTCACCTGAGAAGTTGGATAGGACAAGTAACAATGAAGTGAGCCATGGGACCAGTGTGCATAGTGCACAAGAGAAGCTTCATTTTCTATTGGAGAGGCTCAGAGAGGTTCCAATAAGCATTGGGAGTGATGAACTGTCATGTACCCAATTTCCTCATTGCAATTTTGGGGAAATGGGGTATACATTTTTCCTTTAACTTCACTCAAACAACCAAATATGTTAGCTTCATTGTTCACATGACACTATAACCATTAATGATGTGCGTTTCTTTGTGGATTACATATAATATTATATAGGATTTGATTCTATAACCCTTTTGTCATGTATAGGTTTTGGTTTATCACCAATGGAGGCTATGTATTTAATAATCATAAAATTCTTGGTTTAAGCTCCAATTTTAAACCTTTAGTCAAACTTCAACCTTATTTTTCATAATTACTAGTATAAAATTCCTTCTATTATTTATGCTTACCTCATTTGAGTTAAGAGTAAACAATCCCTACAAATGCTCACTTATGTATCATATTTGATCTAAGGTAATCCTCACCTCAAATTAGTACAAGTTCATTATCATTCTTAATTACTTATTTACATATATGAAGACATGTTGATATATAAATTGCAACAAGCAAACCATTTGTTATTTAAGTATATGGTACTCAGTCATTTCTTAGTTAAGACTAAGGATTTTGGTCCCATAAGGTTTTATGATATACTTTCATTCAAATTTAGTTAACTATCAACATTGCCGAGCATATTGTAATTAGTAGTTTGAAACTCATTAACTAAGTAATATTAGCAAGTTTTGGTTCACTACTTGATCCCCACTTTAATAAACAAACTCATCCAACATAAAGTTTATTCTCCAAATTCTCTTTATCTACATAGTCTACTAATATGAAGACTATCTACTATCTATCCTTAGCTTCTCAATCTTAAGGAATTTGGTTACTCCTTGGAGTTAATAACACTTTAAAATCAAACACTTAATTTAAGAAGTTACATTAGAAGGTTAAATGCATCTAAGGATGATAAAGTATACTCTCCGCATGTAGACATTACTTTCAAATCAATGCATCAAGTTTAACCTTTTTAAGAGGTATTGAGACAACACAATCTTACTCTTTAACCCATGTGTATCATTTTCAAGTATATATGCTCTCAATTTTTATTTTTATTTTAATTAAATAAATAATTAGTCACACCATTAAAATATTATCATTTAAAGCCAGAGAAATGCCTATTTTCAATACCTTCTTCAAAGTGAGGAATAGTATGATTACATAACTTTCACTCATAGGTCATTTAGGAGATATTTAACAATTTCCTCCAAAAGCACTATAATTTATATGAAGAAATAATTTTCATAAGCTTTTATCTGTTCATTTAACTCATAATAACTAAAATATAACTTTATAGCAATTGACATAATAATAACTTGACAACTGGAAATAACTTATTTGAATTAAGTAAACTTAGGCAATTGAAGGCTTGACTGCAGTTCCACCCAACCATTCTGACTCTCTATGCAGCTTATGTTTTCCCATAAAAAGATCACCCCCAAGCTTGGATTCAACTAGGGCCGAAGGCACTAAAAATCCCTCAAGAGATTATTAACATATCCTAAAAGCTTGGTTCATAACCATCATTAAATAATGAATTCTAATATGTAATTCATGCAATTGTTAATCTCAGTTGCATAATCATTAGATATAGTTTTCCCATAACTTATTTCCCAACTAGGAATTCAGATCTTGGAACAACTCAACGTTCTACCTTTATCAACCATGACACGGAGTTCAGTTGCTCATACATAATAATTTGGTCCTTAATTTGTTTAACATCTTTCAAATAAGCAACACAAAATGGATATCCCTCGATATACTTAATATAAGGCTTGATACTTAAATAATAAGGATGGATTTTATAGATCTAATGACGATGTAATTAACTAAGGCAGGTTCGGTTCTCTGCATGATAGACCTCTCGATTACGCAACTAAAATACTGAGCACAGGGTTATGCCCACTTTGACTCATTCAACAATGAATTAGTCTTGCGTCCTTCCCACAGACTCCACGTATGGTCTCTTGGCTTATTTGTATGTACATTATAAAAGCAAACAAGGAGATGGGCTTACGGCCTTCCAAGAGACTTCACGTACAATCTCGCGGCTTTTATGTATGTACACGATATATGCAAACAAGGAAATGGGCCTATGCCCTTCCAATAGAATTCAAGTACAAACACCAAAATCATAGATTTTCCCCAAAGTTAAGTTCGCTCATTAAGAAGGAAAGGAATCCTACAATTAAGTTCACTCATAAGAAAGGAAAGAATCCTACAGGTATTAGACACCAGTGTACTGGGCTAGGGAGGACACTTCATACACTTCAAGGAAAGTTAAGAAATCTCAATAAACTCTCTTACATAGAGTGAATGGTAGGTCGAACCATCAGCTGGTCATCAAGCTAGAAAATGTCTCAACAGAATTGAACCCAAGTGGATGGAATAAAATCCATCTATCCCCACCAACGCATATCCTTGTATCCTTCATAGGACACTCCATACACTTATTAAACAATTGCTAACAGTTTTTGCAAATGGAAGGAGCCATCCTTTCAAGTTGTTGTCACACGTTAAATAAGTAAAATCTATCAAAGAGAAATGTTTTCTTCTCTAACCTCTACAGCAGATTCCAAGGTATTAACTGCCCAAGGCTGCATCGCTCATGGAAAACAAGAGACAATGTTTCAATTTTTCACAAGGAAGATTATCGACAGTCTTAACTACATGCGCACTCCTGTGCTACAGTAATTCAATGCAATGAAAAATATATAAAGATTGACATGGCCGCTCTCCTGGTCTAAACATCATATTTACTATATATGTACAGTGGAGACATCATATATGTAAGATCCTTCTCCCTCCATCATCAATACATTCTTTTTGGAAATATATCAGTGTCAAACCGTTTTGCCTCATCTAATATTATATTTAGTTTTAAGGATAATAAAAAGTAGCAGAGTTACCTCGTCATTGCATAATGCGAAGGCGGGGAGGAGCTGTTCCATACTGTTCTCTCTCCAGCGATCAACAAGAAGCCGAATATATTATAGAGAGCTCTTCCTCTTTAGCTTAACCCCTCGAATAATACTAATCTACGGTTGAAGAGTGGCACAAAGGACATCACTTCTCCGGAACGCAGAATACTCGTATTCTCAATTTCTGAGAATTAATATTGGGTAAGGGATTTCCTTTCTTACTGTTACGCTCTGGTCATAACAGAAACTAGGGTTCCTCTTTAATACAAGCACTCCATACCTCAATACTGCGCTCCGTCACATTGTGCAATCACAATCAATTTCCATGAAGGGATCCTCTCCTCAATCCAGCGAAGCTAAAAAGGGATTTCTCTCCTCTTTCTTTTATCAAGGCCGTCCTCCGCATTCTTGGGTGTAACTCTGTCTTAGCAGAGCCGGTTCCCTAATTGACATGCATTCGAGGAAGTTGAGGCAACTCCCAAAACCCTATCGACTTTCTCTTTAAATCGATCTCTCTTTTTAAATATATTTTATATTTAAAAGATGCAATTTAAATTGCCCTTCATAATTTCTTTTAGATCATACTTAGTTAGGGTAAAACCATAACTACATCGGCTTTTGCTTAATATTTATCCCATAGCAATCTCCCTATGGTTGCACATTAAGCTATATAATCCATTTATCAAAATTATCCTTCAATTACCTTTATTGTCACGTCCCCATCTTGACCCTATCACATTAAAATTGTAAATGATGTAATATTGTTATGAAATCATGGTGAGGAGCTCAAGGTCAAAGCCCTGCCATCGATTTAGTGATGCATATGGCTTGTGTGTTAGCCAGGCACATTGGAATTTCAATATCATGTAATATGCATTTTAATAAAAATACCCACAACTAGCTATGCAATGCAACAAAGAGATGGGGGCATGATTTTACAAGGAATTGGGAGGGAAAACATTCAAACCCTTGAGCCAACCAAGTCAAGCCAAGTCTCAATGAGAGAACCCATCAAACCCTCAACTACCCATGTTGACTTTTGTACCCAATCATTCAAAGAGTTGGTTGAGGAAGTTAATGCCTTGGGAATGGAGAGGTATGGCTGTCCAAATTTGGGTATGGGCAAGCCACCCTTCATGGAAAATCGTGTTTTGTCTCCTTGGACAAGAAAAGAGCCACAAAATTGCTCTCTAAGCCATTATTCACCATTGCCTTGCTCTCTCACGCAGCTCTAGCTACTTGGGCGTTTTCCTCCCTGGTCTTTCTGTGTTCCCCTTCATCTTTTAGCTGGGAAGGGGCATTTTTATGTTGATTACTAGTGGGGAAGAGAACAAAACATTTTTGGGTCTTCCTGGAGGTCGTTTAGGCCATTGGAAAGGATCATAACTAGTGGGAGAAATCGGTTTTGCTCCCTGGGGGTTGAATTCGAAATTCCACAGTTCGTTTGGGTGAACCACGAGTTGGGAGAGCCAATGTGGTCCCTGTGTTGTGAGTACCTCTGTTGCAAATGTGTTAGGGTATGGGTAATGGGAAATCCATTGTTTTGGCTTGATCTTGAGAGTAAGCATCTAGCGTTCAAGTGTAGCCTGATAAACCCAGTTGGAATGGCTTGGCTGAGATGAAATGGTTAATGGGCTGTGTGTGAGCTTGAATGTCCCATTTTCCTTCTAAGAATCATGTCCATCTCGGGGGTGGCCTTCGGACGGACTGAGTATATGTCGTCGAAGAGCCTGCAGTTGGGTGGAACGTTGCAACATCATAGCTAGTTATTGTTTGGGACAATTGCATAATGAAGATGAGCATATTCTTATGTGTATTTAATTCTACAATGTCATTTCATTATTGACTGTTATGTTTATGAAGAGCAGTGCATGTAGTGGATATTGCTTCTGCTGTGCTTATTTGGATTATACACCTGCACATGTGTTCCTGGTTTTATGAATATAATCAATTGGCTGAGTTTTATGTGAAATCCCCAGAGATTGGCATCACGTTCCCTCCCTTGCCTTGGATGGATGGGTGGGTACGTGACATTTATGTTTAAGGTGACTATATCATAGTCACTTATCATGAGAAGACTTAGCTTCTTCTATAGATACCATTTGGAATTTTTATGCCATAGTTAAGGTTATTATAATCTTACGAATATATAATAATAAATTAACTTTAGGTTACTAGTTAGGTCATAGGAGCCTATTATTACCCTGCAACAAATAGTAATTCGTTCGGAACTCCTACTTAGGACTAACCATTAACATAAATTAAATCAACGCTTATAAATTTAAGGTCATCTAGTGAACATCACAGTTCACTTTTCTTCAAGTTCCCGTGGCACCAAGATGACAGTTGTCATCAAAATCATGGATTACCAACCATCGACCTCTCCCTTAGTGGATATGTAACCCTTTCATTTAGTTGCGTCAATCCCTTCAGTCTTCTAGGTCTTCAAAACAAAACAACTTAGGAAATCACATCACTTATAGAGTTTACTGGCGGGCCCTCGACCTTGAGCTCCTTACCAGCAACTGGTACCCTTACACTTTATACTTGCATTTTAGTTACAGAATAAGTGGGGTCACAAAGAGGATATTACATCAATTTCCAATTTGGTGGTGGGATTCTAGCATCCTTTAGAGTGATGGAGTGTTTCAAATGAAAGTGATGATCAGAGGGGTGCAACATAGATAGTGGGATCCTGGAATTACTTGGTTCAACAGTATAGAAGCTGGCACAAGAGGTAGAGCCAACCATCTCTTTTAGGATCCTATCCATGTAGAGCAGTGGAGCCTTTATGAGATATGGATAAAAAAATTTCCTACATGATGGTTGGGGATACTACATGAGGTTATTTGTGTTGATACTATCGAGTGCAGAGGAGGATACAGTAGGCACTCTGCATTTCTCAGGTTCATTTGGGACCCTGGGATCATTTGTGGACTTAGCTGTTTCAGTTGGGTTGATGATAGGATAGTAGGGGATACGGAGCTGTCTCTTGAGGGGATGATTACTAATTAGAATTCATGAAAATCCCAGATTCATCCCCAATGATCATTATAGACTTTCTTTGTCGATATTTGGGGTCGAATATGACAGTAGGATTGTAGACCTAACTTCGATTCCTATATAGGCCACTATCCATGGTGGTAGATTCGGTTTTCACATATTTTTCAGTTTGGAGATACATCAGAGGAAGATGCAGATACAGTATGATAGTGAGATGGCCATGATTAGAGTGGTGCATCAGCAACATGGTGGTCCCTATCTAATATTGGCTAGGGATCTTCGACTTATAGTACTAGGCAAATTTTCAGCATCAGAAATGGAGGTGAGAGTCAGTTTTGGCTTTCATATGATGATATTCTTAGTGGAATATAGTCTATTGGGGATTTGTGTGAGTGGTTGCAGTATAAAAATACTCTTCTTATTGGCAGTGGTTAGAAGGATTCCTATGTCAGTACCTTACAGGACTATACATTGATTAGAGTATACTTCACCTCTTTTTGATTCGGTTGGAACCATGAGATCATTTTCAGCCATAGTGTGGTTTAGTTTGTGGGATATAGAGTTGATGATTTGATCCATTTGAAATTGTGGCTTTATAAATAGTCATCACTAAGGGAGAAAGAAAAAGAATTATTGTGCATAAGTTGGGGTAGGGGAATAGGAACTACCACACCATATTTAAATTGATTGAGGACAAGGAATCTTTGGTGGGGAGGACTATCATGAACTCAAATTTTCATTATGGACCACTCCATTAGACTAGGGAATGAAATGGCCATAGTCACTTGGAAAAGTTTATGAGGAATTATTAAGGTGGTGATGTGAACCATAAATTTGTAATTTATGAGTTCCAATATTTGTGATTAATGCAACACCGGAAAAAATAGACAAGGAGGGAACATATGAGGGTGAATTGGGTCCCACATGAGCTGTAAACATAATCCATGGTGTAAGGAATATCATTATGAAGGCCTCATATAAATTTGTAACTCTTCAGGCTAAGAATAGTAAAGGAAGGGCGCACTTGTGGAGGAGTAACTCCCAAGAATATCATGAATGTTGACCTAGGATAAAAATAGCGAGTAAAGGTGCACCTGTGGAAGTGTAAATCCCAAATGGAATCTATGAAACTCTATGATAGCCTATGACATGTTACAGGTCCTAAATTTAGCCAAGGAGGGTGATAAAGGACAGAGTGGGCCCACATGACAGTGTAACTCCCCCAAAATCAAGCTAAGCCTCTCCAATTCGAATTGACAAGGAAGATGAAGGTATTATTTGGTCAAATAACATTAGAGATGAATTAAACGAGTTCCAAGGTATCATTCTCTCATGAAAATAACATTTATTAATATTTTATTAATATTATGTGAGAGAATTCTAGAATGAGGGGGAAAGGGATCAATGGAGTCTATAAAAAGGATGCAGGCCTCTTGGGAAAAGTCTTTTGGACATTTTTATTTTGAATAGGAGAGATCTTGTGGGATTTTGAGCTTGGGATATGAGCCCCTTTCTAACTTGGGGGATGTTCCCCTTGCAATTGTAAACTAGTTTCGGTGGTGAAAGATTCCAGCCTAGCTGGTGGAGAGGAGGAGATCATCCAGATCTCTTCACTAAGATTCATTGCATTTGATTTTTGAGAGGAGAAGTAACCTTCATATTTATCTAAAGATCCTTATTGCAGAGGTTATGTCCATGTTCTGTAGCTTATTCAAGTTCATGTTGGTGTAATGTCCCCATCCAAATAAATTTTCATGGAGGAAAAATTACACTAACCTACTAGTTCCCTAGTTTGGGGTGGAAGAATTAATAATTGGAATAAGGGAGATACAAGGCCCTAAATTGAGCTTAAAGTTACAAATTAATATTAATTGGTTCAAATAAATGATAATAAAATAAAAATAAGGTGGGATGTGGTCATGAGGGCGCATAAGCGGGTGCGGGGCTCACATGTAGAAAGATTCCCCACTACACTTGGCATCATTCCCTCACCAATTCAAGTCCAAGGAGGAGGGTAATGTAATTAGGGGATATGAAGAGGAAATATTCAAGGAAATAATCTAGGAAGGTCGAATTGGAGTGGAAGAGTAACTCCCAAGGAAGAGGAAGAGTCATTGTTACACTTGTAGCTAGCTTCCATGGCATTTATGACAATAATGATGAAGGAATCTGTGAGAAATATGACAAATTCATACCTGATTACAGACCTATGACACATATGACATATCATGGCTAAACATAAACACCAAAAGGGAACATAGAGGGAGTTATGGTCATCCAAGATTCCCAATTCGAGTTGGGGAAGAGTTATGCAAGGAAGAAGTGGACAAGTGTCTCATGAGAGAATCTATCACTAACTCAAGTTGAGTGGAGTCTCTTGGAGGGAATTAGAGCTCTTGAGTTGAATTGAGTCTAATAAAAGATGATTATGAGGAATAAGAGAAGCTTGTAGTCATTTATAATTTTCACTCTTGCAGAGATTAGCTTGTCCTTGCACGGTGGATGTTCATCCTCCTTGCTATTGAACCAATTTCGAAGGTGAAAGAGCCATGTCCAAGTTCATTGGAGTAGAGGCCATTTAGACCTATTATAATATATTCATGAAGGTTATTTTATGTAGGTTTGAGTCTCCTTACAGTTCGATTTCATCTACCATTCCTTTCTCTACTATCTCTTCTCTCAGTCTTCTCTCAATGTCCATATTCTACTATTGATGGCGCACTCATAGTTGTATATACTTTGTGGAGGATGATTTTTTCACTCCATGGTTATGTTATCTGATGTATGTAGCTGTAATTAGCTTCACATTGGAGCCATATCTCGAAATATCATACCTTTCATGTAATATTTCCAAGCAAACTCTTGATTCGAGCTAGTTTCCCCTCTATCTTCACATGGACTTTTTGGAGTGATTTTGTATTTTTTTTACATCATATTTTTTCAGAGTTTTTAATGATTTTTTAAGATGTATATGGTGTAATATTGATGTCCAAAATATTATGTGCATACCGGCTTTGATTTTTTCTTAAATATTGTGCAACAAATCTCATTCCCATTGTTAACATTTTTCTCACAATTTCTATGTCTCACTATATGTTTTTTTGTGGGAGTTATAGAAGACCCTAAAAACTGAGTTAATTATGAATTTTGATTTTCCTTGAGGTCCTATTTCAAATCCAAGTCTCATTCCAGAAAATAGGGAAGGTCGTACAGTGTTTGGGAAACCCAAAAGTTCTTAGACTAGTGGGGTTTTTAACCATCGAATTCACCTAGTATTTTTTCCCTTCCTTCCTCCTTGAGAAATGCAAACCCCGAATGTTTCAAATGAATGGCTAAGTGTCTAAGAGCTACATTAGGATGTATTAAGACCTCCCAATCCCGTGCATACATAATTCAAAATAAATTGGGTGCTTTTGGATCATCTTTGGTTCATTAGTCCAAGGTTTGAATTTGGAAAAATGTGAGAAGTTACATGGTAGGGATGTTAGGGTTGGTGTGTTTGAGTCCCAGTCAGTAGTAGTGTGGATTTGTGGTTTTTCCGGGAGTGTAATGTTTTATGGTGGTTTCTGCTTGAGGAGGACGAATATGTGGTTGTCCAGATCTATGGGAGTATGATATAATGGCCATATATCACTCACATATGATGGAGGGGACACCGTAAGTGGAATATATGCAAATTGGGTCGAAATATTGCTTGTGGAGGGTGCAACAGTGGAAGGAAATCACTCAATTGGAGCAGTAACCCCCCCTCTTTTCTCTGTGGTTTTGTAGTATCCATCTCTACTCTCTTTGCGACATATATTTCTTTGTATTTTGAGTTGATGTAACATTCATTAATGTACCCTCTGATAATGTCTCTCTTATAATAAAATTCACAATGTTTTCCTCATATGTTGTTCAATATTCAAGCACGGGATGATCTATGAGTAAATGGTTAATCTATCAGTAGATCTGTAAATGTGATGGTATAATATTAATGTCCCGTGTGTAAATATTTCATAAGAGTATTGGTTGTCTATTAATAATCCATTTGTCTTGATTCAAGTGTGTTTGGAAGCATTTGGGGTCTGTTGGGAAGTTCTACAGTTGTGGGTGTTCTCAAATCCTGTACTGGTGGTAAGGGGGTCAAAACTGATCTTCCAGTTTGACTATTTATAAGTGTTTATGGGTTGTGAGACCCGTTACATTTTTTTCATAACATCATTTCCAGTTGGGAACACTTTTCATTTCATCGAATAAGGGTTCTATATGCCCGATATATGATCATTTTATTCAACAATTAAATTGTATAATCATGCTTGCACATCCTTAACGCCAATTTCATTAAATTTGGACATATTAGGAAAATTTTGGACTAAGAAAGTATGAATTTAGACTTTGAAAGTGTCAATATCAACCTTTCTAAAGTGCAAAATTAGGTTCTAAAAGTGGCAATATTGGCTTTGAAAAGTGTTTTTTTCTATTCGAATAGTGTGTTTTTTTACTACTTATTAACCTTAAAATTGCAGTATTTTGTTATGAAACTATGAATTTCAATTCAAAAAGTGTGAATTTCAAATCAAAAAATGCAAATTTTGATTTGAAAAGTGTGATTTTCATATAAAAAAATACAAATTTTGATTTGTAAAGTGTGAATTTCAAATAAAAAAATGCAAATTTTGATTTGAAAAGTGCAATTTTCATTTGAAAATGTGCAACATTTTAAGGTGAAAAGTGCAATGTCTATAATATTCAATCCTTTTTTGAATATCAAGTTTATCAGTTCTTGTTTCTTTTTTGATATAGTATCAAGAATATCTATCTTTTTACATAAATAATTTTAATAGTTTCCAAATAAGTCAGGAATTCTCTGCGTAATCTGTATAGGAACAACTTATTTACATAGTAGTAATGAGTAAACGGTGTATTTTGCATCACAGAAGTAATTTTCCCCAAATTCCTAGAGGCTTGTGGACGTTCCAGATGCTTGACATTTGCTCACCTAGCAAGGTTGATAGATAGACTAGAAGGATTGTAAACAAAATATAAATTTGTTGGGATAAGATCACATCAAACGATATCTGTAGGAACATCCATCCTACTCTGAACACTATGCCCCATATGTTCTCATTGTGCCTTAACTGCTGCAATGCCCTTCTCGTTTATTCTAATTTTTTCTCCTGTCCATCCTAACCTTGGTGACCATGACCATATGATGCTATTTACATCCATCATTTTATTTTCTTCCTCACCAACAACCCATTGTTTCTTTCTATTTAAGCAGTTTTTGTACAAGACCTTCAGATTCTTCGATCCTCCTATTGTCTTCCACCATTACACCTCTACTTTGTAAGAACCAATAGTACTATCATCTGAACCTTGATAATGATTACCAATCGCCCTACCCAACCAGATTGCACAATATGGCTCTAGTGATTACACAATGACCATTTGGCCCTTTACAACATCCACTCTTGGAATGAATTCATCTCTAGGCTTGTTGCATACTGGTCCAACATAGAAATCCTTCAAAGTAAGAACATTTTCCTTCAAATAGGCATCCATAATTTTATGTTCAGATCTTGTAGGTTCACTACTATGAATATCATGGCTTGTCAATGGCCAAAAGTTAGTTGCTGAATGATCAACACTCTCGAAGGGACTGTCCAAATCTTTATATACAGCCTCCCAATAATTTAAATTGGGACACCAAAATTGTTCACCTCCCTTCTCAATCCCTCGATTCCAAAATGAAATATATGTTTCTATTCTTTTTTTTTTCGTCAATGTCCGAAAGTATTTTTTATTGCAGATTTAATAACCTAGGCTTCCCCACCGACAAGTTTGCATTAACATCTGGAAATGATCACCAGAGATGAATAGGAGACGACCAAGCTTCACCCCTAAGTGATTCCCTCCATTGCATGACTGGAATGTTATCTATGAGCTGAAATTAAAAAAACTGGCATTTTTTCAGACCAATGATCTTGGCATTTCCATCCAAAAGGTGGGTTTTCACAAAACTTTTAAAATCGTAAAGTTAATCAATTAGATAAGGGACATAGAAATTTTGATCTTCACATGTCCTATACATATCCATAATTTCCGAGAATGAAAATATATCCTTGCGCATTAGCTTTACTGCTAACCTTCCATAAGTTCCATCTATGTCTTCATGGGCATGTCCAACCAGGAGGAATCCAACTTCAACTATCTCGAACACTCTCCTTGCTGTTAAAAGAGATAAAAATCCAAATACAAAGCATTTTTTGTTATCGCCTGAACAATTATCCATTTGCAACAACAATATGGGTGGTAGTTTTCTATTTGGCATGCATTGATTAGTACCATCAACACACAATATATCATGTTGCATTACATCTTGTATGTATATAACATACTTTTCATATGACTCTGATTGCAATAAAGCATCATGAAATTGGTACTTAGATGTTCCGCCTTTGTAGAGAAAATCACCATATTTATCAACCACTGGTTCTTCAAGTCTCTTCAAGCATTTAGCCAGGGATGTCACAGTGAAATTCAATCCCATCTCTAAAAATGAGAGGCTGAAATGGGAAAAACACCTAGCCTTGTTCCCATGAGTCAACATTCCAGTCAATGATATGGGAAGATTCATAACATTACTCAAATATTTTTCCTTCTTACCCATCCTTGGAATGGAAGTCTTTACTTATCCATTTTGTCATGAACAATACTTAGAAAAGTATTTGGATTTTTTTGTGAAGCTAATCTGTGATAATAATATACTTGGCAACAACTTGTGATATATTTATTATGAGCTTCCTGATTTCCTCGCAACCTTTCCACCTCAGTTGTATCAGTGGTCCCCTTAAGCCTATATTGTATTGTAATGCACTCATTACACCTTGAAAAGGAGTTTGATTTAGAAATTTTAACATCTCGAAAATCTTCTCTCATCACCTTGCTAAAGGAGGATTTCTTCATTTTCCATTTTTCATAGCAAACCATGGGACATATTAGATGGAAACAATTTCAACGTTGTCATTTTTCCATATTCACTGATTAATCGTGTAAGATGCAGATATTTGTCTGAATTCTCTTCTACAATTTTATTAATAGTAGCTACGAGTGCAATAGTGTTCTCCCTAGATTTTTCCAAGCCACTATTACCATGCACATCTCTCACATCACCATTCAAGAACATGCTTTTATAATTGTAGAAAGTGCTCCTTTTATCCCTTGGAATTTATACCATGCATTTTGACAGATGTCTATTGTGTCTAAACTCATTGTAAACATGTTTGTTTTTCTGTCATCTCCTTCTTTGGCCACAAGAGCATTTGATCCCATAGAATTTATAACATACTTTCTTCTTGAATTTCCATTCATACTATGAAATTTATTCACACAATTCAACTATCGATTGAAATGAAATTTTTGATATACAAATATTTGAGCAACAATGTTCAGCGACAATTTTTGAAAGGAATGCACCCTGATCAATTCTAAGCCTATAAGGTACCGAGCTTGAATTTCTTTCAGAAATTTTAGTTTCAGCTTGCCTCTTTACGGAATTGTATGGCCTTGTTCCATTACCTTTAACATATGTATATTCACAATGGGGAATACCTGGAAGGACCATTTGCAAATGGCATTCTTCAAAAATATTCCAAATGTTGGGCCATGACTTCGTTTGTGTTCTTTTTTAGTATAACATCCAAAGGAACATCATTGAGGTCAAACAAATTGTTTGCAGGCCATCTTACAAGAGAGCCTTCAAATACACCACAATCCTCGCAATTGCAGAATACTTTATGAACTAAAATACCAAACTCACCAACATCTAGTGGTTTGAATTGTATAATGTCTCTCTAAAAAATGGTTGACACTATTCCCCAAGCAACATAATGTGGATTTAAATAACATTGATGTATCAAATTAAATTTCTCTCCCACAAAATTGACATTGTGATTTTCTCTTAATACTTTCAAAGTAGTTTCAGATTCATTATTGTTGAAATTGCTTTCAACAGAAAGCAATGTTTCTGTATTAAAATCTATGATTCATTTAATCGTCCATACAACAAAACCTCAACTGGTCAACCCTGGACAACATGCCATACAACAAAACACCACTTCATCCACCAAAATACCAAAGGAGAAGTCATCCAAAAACGTTCCCCCAACAAAATCAGTCCCACTCACATTTTTTACAAAACCTATGGAAATGCAATCCTTGCATTTTGAACACTTATGTAGCAACTTAACTTTTCTCATAATAAAAGAAGATCTATTCTCAGTTGTTATGATATGTTATACACTCATCGAAGTAGAAGCTGGGATATCATTCACCTCATTATCATGAAGAGTAGATCCAATGTGGTTAACGATATCAAATGCACTCTATTGAATATAACCACAAACTGCCTCTGACAATGTATCTGCACCTTCTGATGGATAGGGAAATTGAAGACTTGCATTTAAAGTCTTGGTAACATTTACAATGATGCATCCATCATGAATGATGATATTATGTAATATTTTTCTTTCTAGAAAAGATATTTCTTTAGCAACTTTCAATCCATTCAAAAGGATTTCCACACATTGTTGACAACCAAAATCCATTTCAAAAGCAATTTCTGAAATATAAAATAATATGACACATTGTTGGAACCAAAATCCATTTTAGAAGCGATTTATGAAATATAAAATAACAAGAGCACATTTAAAATAATATTTACTTTAAACAAATAATATTTTTTCACTAGTATATATTATCAAATAAGTCAATAAGAAGGGTCGACCAACCCTTCATTTACAAGATAAATGTAAAAATATTTAACCTACGAAGGTTAGGCCGACAATTCCTGACTTTCGACTTTTGCTATAAATAGTAGGGACCCGTACATTAGCTAATTTATAACATATAAAAATTGTTTGTCCCGACTTTCGTTTTCCAACAAGAAGGATCGACCATCCCTTCATTTAGTAGATAATTGTGAACACCTTTATCCAACAATTCACCTATATCTAGAATGGAGAACACAAGAAGGATAAACTGACTCTTCTTGCAGTATAGAACTATTATGAAAAGAATACTAGGCAGAAGAAGGGTCAGTTGCCCCTTCATTTATGAAGGAATTGTAAAAATATTCAACCTACGAAGGCTAGGGTTTCAATTCATGTATATCCAAAATGGTGAACACTGGAAGAATACTGAGCACAAGAAGGATCGATCGATCCTTCATTTATGAGAGAAATGTAAAAATAGTTAATCTACGAAGTCTAGGCCGACAATTCCCGACTTTCGACTTCCGACTTCCACTGTAAATAGTAGGGATCTAGATATCAACTAAGTTATAGCAAATAAAAAAAATTTGTTCTGAATTCCGTTTTTCGACAAGACAGATCATCTGCCCCTTCGTTTAGTAGATAATTGTGAGCACCTATATCCAACAATTCCCTATATCTGTAATGGCGAACACAAGAAGGATCGACCCACCCTTCTTGCAGGTTAGAACTATTTGAAAAGAATACTAGGCAGAAGAAGGGTCAACTGCACCTTCATTTATGAGGGAATTGTAAAAATATGCAAGCTATGAAGGTTGGGATGTCAATTCATGTATATCCAAAATGGTGAACACTAGAAGAATATTGAGCACAAGAAGGATCGACAAACCTTTCTTGCTGTCTAGAACTGTTATGAAAAGAATACTAGGCAGATGAAGGGTTAGCTACCCCTTCATTTATGAGGGAATTGAAAACATATTCAACCTACGAAGGATAGGGCGTCAATTTATGTATATCCAAAATAGTGAAAACACTAAGAATATTGAGCACAAGAAGGGTCAATCGACCCTTCATTTACGAGAGAAATGTAAAAATATTTAATCTACGAAGGCTAGGCCGACAATTCCCACCTTCCAAATTCCGCTGTAAATAGTAGGGATCCCAATATAAGCTAAGTTATAATATATAAAAAATGTTTGTCCCGACTTCCATTTTCTGATAAGAAGGATCGACCGCCCCTTCGTTTAATGGATAATTGTGAACACCTATATCCAGCAATTACCTATATCCAGAATGGAGAACACAAGAAGGATCGATCGACCCTTCTTGTAGTCTAGAACTATTATGAAAAGAATACTGGGTAGAAGAAGGGTCATTCGCCCCTTCATTTATGATGGAATTGTAAAAATATGCAACCTATGAAGGCTAGGCCATCAATTCATGTATATCCAAAATGGTGAATGTTGGAAGAATACTGAGCACAAGAAGGGTCGTCCAACCCTTCATTTGCGAGATAAATGTAAAATTATTTAATCTATGAAGGCTAGGCCGATAATTCCTGACTTCCAATTTTCGCTATAAATAGTAGGGACCTGAACATAAGCTAAGTTATAACATATAACAATGTTTGTCCCGAATTCCATTTTTCGACAAGAAGGATCAGCTGCCCCTTTGTTTAGTAGATAATTGTGAACACCTATATCCAAAATGGAGAACACAAGAAGTATCGACCGACCCGTCTTGCATTATAGAACTATTATGAAAAGAATACTGGGCAGATGAAGGGTCGACCGCCCCTTCATTTATGAGGGAATTGTAAAAATATTCAACTTACGAAGGTTGGGCCGTCAATTCATGTATATCCAAAATGGTGAACACTCGAAGAATACTGAGCACAAGAAGGATCGACCGACCCTTCATTTACGAGAGAAATGTAAAAATATTTAATATACGAAGGCTAGGCCGACAATTCTCGACTTTCGACTTCCGTGGTAAATAGTAGGGACCCAAGCATCAGCTAAGTTATAACATATAAAAATTGTTTGCCCTGACTTCCATTTTTCGACAAGAATGATCGGTCACCATTTCATTTAGTAGATAATTGTAAACACCTTTATCCAGCAATTCAACTATATCCCAAATGGAGAACACACGAAGGATCGACCGACCCCTTTTGCAGTCTAGAACTATTATGAAAATAATACTGGGCAGAAGAAGGGTCATTCGCCCCTTCATTTATGAGGAAATTGTAAAAATATTCAACCTACAAAGGCTAGGCCTTCAATTCATGTATATCCAAAATGGTGAACACTGGAAGAATACTGAGCACAAGAAGGGTCGATTGACCCTTCATTTATGAGAGAAATGTAAAAATATTAAATCTACAAAGGCTAGGCCAAAAAATTCGTGACTTCCAACTTCCGCTGTAAATAGTAGGGACCCGAACATCAGCTAAGTTATAACATATAAAAAATTCTTGTCGTGACTTCCGTTTTCCGATAAGAAGGATCGCCCACCCTTTCATTTAGTAGATAATTGTGAACACCTATATCCAGCAATTCAGCTATATCCAGAATGAAAAACACAAGAAGTATCGATCGACCATTCTTACAGTATAGAACTATCATGAAAAGTATACTGGGAAGAAGAAGGGTCGACTGCCCCTTCATTAATGAGGGAATTGTAAAAATAGAACAACTTGAAGAAAGAGCGACTGCTCTTTCTCTGAGAATATTTCCACTTTCCAGCAAACTGTGCGAAGCAATGTTCCTATGAAATTTGTGTTTAGAGTGCCGATATCTACTTTCCCCACTCCTAAAAAACATCCCTGGAGGAAGGAGCAGATGCTCTTTCTCCTCAGCATCTACTTTAAACACCCCGAAATAGAACAACCTGACTAAAGAGTGACCTGTCTTTCTCTGACAAAATTTTGACTTGCCAGCAAACTCTTTGAAGCAAAACTTCTATAAATTTTGTTGTTAAAATGTCAATATCTAGTTTCCCAGGGTGACACGTGGAATGCTCAGATTGTGACAAATGGCATATTTGATTTTTAAAACTAGTCTAGAAAGATTGTATAAACAAACATTAAGGATATTAATGGTACCATTTCAATATAAACATATGGATTTAACTTATATAAATTTTTGGAATAGGTATCAGGGATCAAATTTGAAGGGCTGAACTTAATTTCAGGTTGAAGGTTGAAGGTTATTTCAGTCTATGTAGTTTGGTGTCTAAGACTATCTATATACTTGTTCTTGTGTCAGTTATGTCATTTGTGTATCTATATGTGACTAAGGGGGAGGCAATTGGATTTGATCTTCTACAACATCAAATGAATAGTAGTTGAGTCGTGCTCTCCCAATAATGGCTTCTTTTAATTCCATGTATAGCATATAATTGTTGTGACTTTTCCCTTTTCTCTTCTATGTTTTCACAGAAGTCATAGTATTTAGTAAATTCATCTCAGAAATTTTGATTTATATCTCTCTATCTCAAATCTCATGCATGATATTTCCTTTCACTTTGTCAAATCCATTTAGCATTTATTTCAAGGCTTTATGCATTTCCTCTTAAAACCCCTAACCCTTTCATTTCAACAATCCCATCTCCATATTTCTTTCTGTTAATTCTAGCAATCCTATGCCAATTTTATTTTTGTTCATTTTGACAATCTTATATCCATCCTTGCAATGATAGGAAGAGATAAGGGATCCAATGGCTACATTGTTTCCTTCACATCATCCCATTCGTGCTGAGGTTCATGCTCAGGCTTCTAAAATATCTATCACCAGACTACCTTAATTAGACAATGACCAGGATTTTGTTGCAACTATGTTGTATGTGAGAGAGGCTACTTAAGAACACAACGCTATAAAATAAAACTTACACATTACCAGGACAACCCTAATTAGTGCAAGTCTATTTTTTATTGGGGCGACTATGCCTGTAATTTTCAATACACAACATTATTAATTCATTTCAAATGACTATGAGGCCTTTTCTCCTAGCATGAATGGATTTAAGTAAAAAAATTACACTTCAATTGAAAATAATAAATTAACTCAACGTTTCATTAAAAAAATTGCTAAATAAAATATTACTAGATATGAGTAATACATTACATATTTCCATGCATACACTTAAAGAAAGTGAGGTCTAACAATGCCATGTCACCCAGCTTAATAAGGAACATCGAACAAACTGTTCAACTTAAATTGATCCTATGGACAACTATATCTCCCTTGTTGATATAACTACAACTCCATTCAGATAACCCCTATTATTTTGGTCTGTTCGATGATTGGAAAGATCAAAAGTACTAGTGTTTGGGTCATGTCCTATAGTTTAGATTATATGATGTTCTGTAAGGAGTATTGGTATGGACTCAATAGTATGTGTAATTTTGGTTTATTGTTTTGGTTATATAGTATTATGATAAATCTCATGTTTAAGGTTAAATTTCTGAGCTACACAGCTTAGTGTTAAATTTTATGCAAAAGATGTTCATCATGTTTATAAAAAAATTAATATATAAATTAGTCATGGTCCTGTATATAAAGTTGCAATGAAAATAATAATTAACCCCATCTCAGAGATTCGTTTATATAAGAGTTCAATAGCCTGGAACGTGCGTGGACTTTGGATTAGACCGAGCGTGCGACTGGAGTGTGGCAGCGTGTGACTAGATTCTAAACCGACATGGAAACTGCATAGGGATTGAGCTGTGTCGAACGTAGATCGGACCAAGTGTAAAACAAATCCCGCTTCATGGAACTGTTACCTGAGCTTCGACTGCCACACCAGAGGTTTCTCACTGTTGCAGGGGAACTGGAACCCAAACCCTTGAAAATTCTATCTCGTAACTACTGTCCATAACTACTACAAAGATTTTAGAGGTCAGGTAAATACAATGGCGGCCAGACAATTCCCACGAAAACTTGATGCATCAAATGAAGTAATTTAAGACAAAATTCACCTTTCTTACACGTTACCACTGGGAAAAAGCGGAATCACAATGGTTAATGAAATGTCTTGTAAAAATTTATAAGAAATCAATGGTCTAGATTTGAGGACCATTGAGATCTGTGGCAGAAAAGGAATCCGCTGGGAAAAGGTGCATGTTTTATAACGTTGGAAACTTTGGAGAAATGACCTTTGGTACATGTTAAATTCAGGAAGAAAATCTACGTTGGGTGAGAGGTGGAATAAAATATCTATTGTTGATGTTGATTTCATACTTTCAACTAGCGTAGAGAATGAAAAGGGTAAGTGGTAGCGAAATTTTTACCGCTTACCACCTGTCGAGTCAAGGATCGTTCCACTGAATGAAAAATTGTAATGGAAAACCACTTCTTGTGATCCTGAAACCACCTACATGAGATATTATAAAAGCTGGTATCTTCTTACGATTGATGGCACTTACCCATGCAATGAGGTGTGATCCTATGTGTCCTTCAATATATTCTTTTTTCCAGAAGTAGAAAACTGGAAGACAATCAGATGGTTATTGTATCGATGAGTTGTATTTATTAGAAATTTATATTCTTAATGGAACTATAGATCACGAGCATCATTCATACAAGACTACTAGCGATGGCTGATATATATATTAGTCCGCTCGTTATACCATATACTTTAGTGTGCACTCAGTATCATTATTTTTAAGCATGACCAAACACCAAGAATTTCAGTCATACTCTCAAATAACAGAGGAGAAGTGGATGATTACCTATCATTAGAGCACATGATGCCAATCTCTATTAGCATTAAGTGTTGTTGCACACTGTACACCATGCAACGTTCACCAACCCACATCCACATTGGAGGAATCACCTATCTGTTGCCGAAAAGCACAAGCCCGATCGTGATGGACCCAAGCATAATCAAACCCACAACCCAACCCATGTGATCACTTAGATGTATTCACAACTCCCTACCAAGGAATTGTAGTAATGGTCAGTGAGCCATGCAATGGCTAAGACATGTATCTCTCTTCATAACTGCCAAACAAAGGAATGGTAATATATCACATTGTAGTAATGTTACATTTAATGAAAATAAAGAAGTTTTAAGTAGTAGAAAATGAAGATTTACTTGAATTTGAGGATATTGAATAGTGGTTAAGCTTTGGAAAGTTGTTCGCAATTTTGTAAATTGTTTTGTTTATGGATGGTATTCATTGATAAAATATCAAGGTTATAAGAGATGATCAACCAAATATATTTTTTATTACTCCCAATTTAAGGTTTGAAAGATATTTCTTAGTACCCTAAGGAATTTTCCAATTAGATATGATCTCATGTCAGTGTTCTAGGTTTCCCGTCTTTTGAATGAATTAAAAAACGCCATCTCTACGTCAGTACTTTGAAATTTTTTATGTTCATCATTCGTTTTTCTTGTTGTTCGGCTTTCCAACCTGTGAGCGACTATTCTCTTAATTCTAGACATGGTGCTCGACTGCTCAACCTATGCATTGGAGGTCATGCTGGGTCTTCTAGGTTTCAACAGTTAGGTGGAATTCTCCTTATTTTCTCGAAACAAACCCTTAATATTCTGCGACATCGAGCAATCAAAAGTTGAGGAAGGACCACCCACACTACTAAGCTTCTATGGAAATTATGTTGTGAATTGACAGACGAGAAAAACGAGTTTCCATTGAGAATGCGCAAATGGAAGCACACAATAGAGGACAAGGAGTAAATCTGTATAGGGTTAGGGTTAGGTTCAGTTTTAGGGTCAGAATTTAGTTTGACTTAGACAGTTTATATTTCCTCCAATGTAGTCTAGTGCTCAAATATTGGATTCCAGGTAATTTATTATAGATATAGATGTATTTTATGTTGTAATTTACAAGGCTTAAATTTTTCAATTCGATGCATTAAATTCCAAGAATTGAGAATTGGAAGTTGAATTAGTTTCTATTGTTTGGATTTATTGAAAAAATGCGGGTGGAAAGAAGGTACTAGATTGGGAGTTGTAGAGAAGGTATGAGAAATCCAATATGCCTAATGAATGCACTAAGAGATCCTCACTTAGAACATAGAATATATATCTTGTCTTTCCAGGTTCTTTCTGGGGATACTTCAAGAATGATTTTCCAAATCCTCCAGCCTCATCTCTTTCCACTTGGGTTAATTTGGTCTGGTTGATAAAGGGTCAGATTTGGCTGAGAGATTCGACCAGTTGGAATACCCACTAGGGCCTATCCTTAATACCTTATTCTTAACATTGTTATTTTCTAATGCATGCCTTAATGTGGTTGACTATGACTGCATCATGGTTTACTTTAGTTAACTATGGTTTATTATGTTTAACCATGGTTGACCACATCTCATCATTTTCTGTGAGTGAATTTCGTTTACCATGGTTGACCACATCTCATCATTTTCTGTGAGTGAATTTCGTTAACCATGGTTGACTATGTTGACATTGGTTAATCGTGGTTGAATTTAGCTAACCATGGTTTATTAGGGTATCCTTCATTAAATTATGGTTAACCATTATTTTGGCATGGTTGACTTTAAACCATGTTTGGCTTTAAACAATTTTTTACCAGGGTCAATGAAGTGCGTCAAATGATGGTTGGAAAATTTTGACCTTATTATACCATCATTTTGACCATTGTTTGGCAATGTTTGACTTTTAGGTAGCATAGTTAACTATGGTGACTTTCGTAAACCATAGTTTGAACATGGTTGAACACATCTCATCTTTGGCCATGGTTGACTTTATGTTAATTATGGTTGACTATGAGAACTTTGGTTAACCATGATTAACTTTGGTTAACAATGGCTGACATTGGTAAACCATGGTTGAAATTGGTTGACCATGGTTGACCATTATTTGTGCATAGCTGATGTTAAACTAAGTTTAACAATCTTAAACCATGGTTGACCATTGTTTAGGCATGGTTGTATTTAACGTAGCATGCTTGACTATGGTTCATTATGGTTGAATTTAGTGCATCATGATTAATTATGGTTAACTACATCGTTGATTATGGTTTACTATGGTTGAATTTAATTAACCATGGTTTTCTATGTTTAACCATGGTTGACCAAATCTCATAATTGACCATGGCTGATTTTGGTTGACCATGATTTAAGCATGATTGACCATTATTTTAGCATGGTTTACTTTAATCCATGGTTGGCTTTAAACCAAGGTTGAATTGAAATCATGGTTAAACATTGCTTATGCATGCTTCACATTAAACTTAGTTTGACTATATTAAACCATGGTTGACAATTGTTTAGGCATGCTTGACCTTAAACTTAGTTTGACTATATTAAGCCATGGTTGACCATTATTTAGGCATGGTAGACTTTAGTGCATCATGGTTGACTAAGGATAACTTTGGTTAGCCATGGTCGACTATGTTAACATCGAAACCATGGTTAAGTACAGTTAACCATGCTTTACTATTATTGACCATGGCATGTTTAATGATGTTTTCCAATCAATGATTTTGTTTAACTTTGGTCAACCATGGTTACTTTAGCAAACCTTGGTTGTGTATGGTTGATTTTGGTTAGGTAACATTGACTCAATTTGACCATCATTAACTATGTTTGGTGATGGATGACAAATGATGTTTGAATAAGGTAGGCCATAACTTACCATTGTTCATTATTATTTGACCAAGTTGAATTTAATTAACCATGGTTAACTTTAGTGAACCATGACTTACTATAGTTGATGCTGGTTAACAATGGTTGACATTAGTTTATCGTGATTAAATTTAGTGAAGAGTGGTTGGCTATCATTGACTTTGGTTTATGTAGCTAACTTTAATTGACCATGGTTGAAAATGTTTGGAGATGGTTGACTAAATTTAACCATAGTTAACCATCAATGACTATTATTTTACCATGGTTGACTATGGTAAATTTAACAAACCATGGTTGACATTAGTAAACTGTTGTATATTTTGGTGAGCAAAAGTTGACCATGTTTGACCATTGTTAACCATGTGTGACAAATGACCCTAGACATGGTTGATAATGTAAAAATGGTTGACGTTAGACAACCATAGTTGACCATGTTAGGCAATAAGTGAACCATGCTTGATTATGTTTGACTTATATTGACCATAGTTGATCATGTTTGATTTTGGTTGATCATAATTAATAATGGTTAAATATAGTTGACATATAGTTTACCATCATTTACTATAGTTGTTAATGTTTGATAATGATTGATAATGTTTGATTTTGATTTAACATTTTTAACCATGGTTGATCATGTTTGACATGGTGGACATTAGTTAAACTTGGTTAACCATGTTTGTTATGTTCAACCATGTTTGTTGGAGCCTCACAATAGATAAATATGTGTGACCATGTTTGACTTTGGATAATTATAATAGATTATGATTAACCATGTTTGACAATGGTTGATTTTGGTAAACCATGGTTTGGCCATGTTTGACTATGGTTGAGCATGTTTGATAGTGGTTCTCTATGGTTGACATTGGTTGACTATGTTTCACCATGGTTATTAACAAGGAAAATTTTAGGGGAGAAATTTGGCTCATGGGCTAATTTTTGAGGTTTTTTTTCAAAAATATATTCGTCATTTTCCTTTTTTTTTCCAATATAATTCAGCCAAATTCCATAGGATTAGATTTTTTCACTCTAAAAATCACTAAAATTGTCAAAAAAACTATATAAAACCCTTAGAAATTATAATGTTAAAAAAAATGGCCAACCATTTTATCGTTGAAAATTTTATAATTAGTAAGATTTGCCAAGGATTCTGCACTTTAAGAAAATTATGGATCCTTAAAATTTTCATTTGTTATTAATAGTTAACTAAAATTTAATTCCTTGTAATTCCTTGTAATGGTTGATTAACTTTGATTGAATATAGTTGAATACCCTGTGGAGCAAAACTCTTTATCACAATATGTCCCGGAATGGAGCGAAACTCTTATCATCCAAGCTATGGTTTCTCGACTAATTGATTAATATGGTTTCTCAACTAAAATATTTTGAAGCCATTTAAAAGATTAATATTTATGCCATCTGAACTAACAGGATCTATATATAACAATATCAAGATTTATTACCATTTTGTTCATCTATGTATAATATGGTTAGCCATAAGCATTAAGCATCAGATTCAGAATGTTTATTCTAACATAGTAAATGCTTCATTAAATTTAAATTTTTGTGTACAAAGGATTTAATAATAGATATATTACCTTGAGCTCCAATAAAATATTATGCAACCTAATACATAATGTTTTCAATATATCATCGGTCAAAACTGTGGAATAAATGTATGATAAATAGACGCTGCTTATATCACTTATAAAATAAAAGAATAAATGTATGATGAATAGACGCTAACTATATATTTCACAAAACTTTGGAAGGGATTAATAAAATAATTCTCAAATTTTCCATTTTTGTAATTTTTAGTTAATTTTTTAATTCATTACAGGTATTTTTTTTAATATAATATGAATAAAACTTGCAACCAATGTTTAGATAAACATAATTTATAACAAATTCTTTTAATGTCAACTAAATTAGTTTTTGCTTTCTAAAGAATGCAACTTTTATATTTAATATAATATGAATAAAACTTGCAACCAATGTTTAGATAAACATAATTTATAACAAATTCTTTTAATGTCAACTAAATTAGTTTTTGCTTTCTAAAGAATGCAACTTTTATATGATCAATAAAGTGATGATTATTTTTCGGTGAAAAAAAAAACCACAAATGTCTTGTCAATTTAGAAAATATCTTTAAACTTTTTTACTTACAATCACAACTCATGATACATATTTTCTTTTACAGTATGAAGATGATTATTAAAAGGTATATGAAGCGTCTTGGATATCAGGGATATGTGGATGTAAGTTTTCTACCTTATATCTATTAAAACCGTTATCATTTAAAATAGATAGCATAAATAAAACCATTATTATGAAATTATTATTTCTTTGCATATTTCATTTCTATGTGTATTATTTTAGTTGTATATTTATTTAAAAGACAGCTTTAATTTTCCCCTTTAATATATGTAAATAGTATTAATATTTAAATATAATTGTTTTACAAGAAAGAAAATTACATCATACTATATCTTAAACAAAAATTAAAGTTAGCATTAATTTTTTTTTAAAGAAACTACACTATAGAAGGATACTTTTCAAAACTAATACTTATCTTTCATATAGTGCTCTTCATTATATTGTCATATTGCACTAGTGGGATACATGATACTTATAGTCCTCTGAATCTGAATTTTGATTTTCAAGGCATATTGTTACAGTTTTGTTAGGGGATAGATTGTGAGGAAGCATTTCTCTTCCTCGTTAATTTTATCATTTTATTCTTTTTGTTTTATGTTATGTACTTATTGCTTTATATAGCATGGAATATCGTATATATTTAGGGAATTTATTCACTTTTTTTTTCACAAGAACAGTTAGATTTTTTATTTGAAAGATATAAGGTTGGGCTTACGCCTAAACAACCCATCAAACAGTTCCAATAAACTCAATTTTCAGAGATGTCCCACTTCTACATATTACAAAAAGACAGGAAACTACCATCTTACGGAATGGAAGACCACTTAGGATTTCCATCATTCTGAATCAAATCTGCAGGGGCTAAAAGACAGCCTACATTGGCTCTATAATCAGCTTCCTGGTTTAGACTTCGA
Organism: Larix kaempferi; assembly: GCA_027924585.1. Lineage (NCBI taxonomy): Eukaryota > Viridiplantae > Streptophyta > Pinopsida > Pinales > Pinaceae > Larix > Larix kaempferi. The sequence continues at coordinate 3,496,553 of BSBM01001646.1, forward strand.
AGGATGTGATAGTAGGAGGTGGATTTGAATTGTTGCAGCAAATGCCGAACTCATTGCAAAGTCTTGTTTAACACTGCATTATTGAAATGTCCCTCAGTGTTTAAGAGTTTAATAAGAATTTCTGAATCTCCAAAGATTTGAATATCTTGCTCTGTTAATATTTAATATGCTAAGACAGAAAATAGCAGCATTGCATTCCTTTTCACAATAATAGCATATACAGGATCACTGAAGAAACAACAAGCACAACATAAACACAAGAGACACAAATTTATCCTGGGAAACCCTCATGGGGTAGAAAACCCAGTAAAGCTTCCTCAATATAGATGACCAGCAATATACAAAGATGTAACCCTGAGCATAAGCTCCTCCTTCTCCATAGCAGACCTCTCCTCCACAAGTGTGCCACTCTCAAGTGAGTGAGTGTGTGTCAAATGAGGAATACACCTCCTCTATTTATACACTACTCCGACTTGTCTTTTACACAAATCATGTAGGCTCATATTTAACCAGTGGGTTAAATACCCCACTACAACTGACTGGGCCGACCCCTCTAGGGTGGTCTAATAACCCTTTGACCCACATAACACATACAGGGCCGACCCCCACAAGGGAAGTCTAATAACCCAAGTTACCACATTCCGACGGAGGAATAAACATCTCCGAATATACAATAAGATCTTCAAGGAGGAATGAAACATCTCCAAAATAATAAAGTACAAATATAATATTCTTTGAAGTTAAAATATCTCAACACTCCCCCTTAACGAGAAGGATATTATAACAGCATCTGCACGAGCAAGGAGTCATCAACATCATCAGTAACTCAAGCAGTTACTGGAACATCTTCAATACTGGAATATCAACATCTTCAGTACTGAGTCTTTATCTTCTGCAGCACTCGAACAGCTACAACAACATCAACATCTGGATCCTCACGATCATTAGCATCGTCATCATACGATCATCAGCATCGGGATCATCTCGATCTACAGCATCTGGATCATCTCGATCTACAGCACATGGATCATCTTGATCTACAGCATTTGGATCATCACGATCTATAGCATCTGGATCATCTCGATCTACAACATCTAGATCATCTCGATCTACAACATCTGGATCATCTCGATCTACAGCATCTGGATCATCTCGATCTTCAACATCTAGATCATATCGATCTACAGCATCTGGATCATCTCGATCTACAACATTTGAATCATCACGATCTACAACATCTGGATCATCTCGATCTACAACATTTGGATCATCTCGATCTACAGCATCTAGATCATCTGTATTAGTATCCACACCAATACATCTATCATCAAAACATGTATTCTTACTAATACATATATCATCAAAAAAACATGTATTCTCACTAATACATCTATCATCAAAAGCATGTATTCTCACTAATACATCTATCATCAATACATAGCAGCATACTCTGCAACACACAAGATCCTATTATGGGATGATTAATCCCTCTCACTTTAGGACATAGGTCCAAGGATGATACAATCCTGATCCACTTACGGGATGATCAGTCCCTATCAGTTTAAGACATCTCTCATGTCTATGGATGATGCAATCTAGATCAACTTACAGGATGATCAATCCTTATCCTTTTAAGACACCTCACCATGTCTAGGGATGATGCAATCCCGAATCAACTTATAGGATGATTAGTCCTTATCACTTTAAGACACCTCACCATGTCTAGGGACGATGCAATCCCAATCTACTTACAGGATGATTAGTCCTTATCACTTTAAGACACCTCACGATGTCTAGGGACGATGCAATCCCAATCTACTTACAGGATGATTAGTCCTTGTCACTTTAAGACACCTCACCATGTCTAGGGACGATGCAATCCCAATCTACTTACAGGATGATTAGTCCTTATCACTTTAAGACACCTCACCATGTCTAGGGACGATGCAATCCCAATCTACTTACAGGATGATTAGTCCTTATCACTTTAAGACACCTCACCATGTCTAGGGACGATGTAATCCCAATCTACTTACATGATGATTAGTCCTTATTACTTTAAGACACCTCAGCATGTCTAGGGACGATGCAATCCCAATCTACTTACAGGATGATTAGTCCTTATCACTTTAAGACAAGTCTCATGTCTAGGGACGATGCAATCCCATCACGTACATTTTGAACCCAGTTCATGGACGATGAAGTCCTCACACGTACCTTTAAGACAAGTCTCATGTCTAGGGATGATGCAATCCCGATCAAGTTCTAGGATGATCAGTCCTTATCACTTTTGAGACAAGTCTCATGTCTAGGGACGATGCAATCTCGATCAAGTTCCAGGATGATCAATCCTTATCACTTTAAGACAAGTCTCATGTCTAGGGACGATGCAATCCAAATCAAGTTCCAAGATGATCAGTCCTTATCACTTTAAGACAAGTCTCATGTCTAGGGACGATGCAATCCCGTCACGTACATTTTGAATCGAGGTCCAGGGACGATGCAGTCCTATCTTCAATTCTCGGAGACATCAGTCTACAAATCAATTCTGGGACCAAAGTCCGAGGAAGATACAATCCCCTACCTGTTCATTCAGGACTACATTCTCGGAGACCCAGTCTACGGCTCACTTTAGGACTGAAATCCAAGGATGATTCAATCCTCACATGTCCACCAAGGACTTCATTCTCGAAGACATACATCTACGTCTCTCTTTAGGACTGAAGTCCAGGGATGATCCAATCCCCTCATGTCCACCAAGGACTTCACTCTCAAAGACATACGTCTACGACTCTCTTTAGGACTGAAGACTAGGGATGATCCAATCCCCTCATGTCCACCAAGGACTTCATTCTCAAAGACATACGTCTACGGCTCTCTTTAGGATTGAAATCCATGGATGATCCAATCCCCTCATGTCCACCAAGGACTTCATTCTTGAAGACATACATCTATGGCTCTCTTTAGGACTGAAGTCCAGGGATGGTCCAATCCCCTCATGTCCACCAAGGACTTCATTCTCGAAGTCATACGTCTACGGCTCTCTTGTAGAACATGTGTTCAAGGATGATGCAATCCCTTTGTCACCTTAGACCCTGTCTAAGGACCATCCACCAGCCTCTCTGTTGGCATCACCAATATAGGTATCCACATCATCGACCTCACTGTCGATGCGGGCAATCTCATCATAAGTGATCACATCACTCCCCCTTTCGAGGAGGGTCCTTCTGAACTATTTTAAGTTTTTCTTGGAAAACTTTACTTGAGGTAGGGGTTTGGTTAGTACATCGGTAACTTGTTACAAATTCAAACTTTAATTCTTTTCTGCACCATATCTTGTATATAGAAATGTCAGATCTCTATGTGCTTTGACTTATCATGGAATACTGGATTCTCTGCCATTTTGGTACAACTCTGTTTGTCACATAGGATCACAGTTGGGTCCATTCTAAATCCATACAGCTTCACAACTAGCAGAGCAAGCAGCCATATATTCCACTTGTGCTGAGAGCCACACTAGATTGCTTCCTTCTAAACCATGAGATCATGGCTGATCCCAGACAGTAAAATCCTCTCGATGTGCTCTTCCTATCTGATACAATTTATGCCCAATCAACATCTGTGTAGAGAAACCATATTCAACCTTGTAGCAAAGGTTGAGATCCACATCACCCATGGTGATCATTAAGCTCATCAATTGATTATCGATCCTGGGAACCCATACAGAACCTGATTCACACTTCTTGTTTAATTACACCATTAAGAGAATGGTCTTATCTAGCCAATTGGAGCAAACATCTCCTCACGATTCTCTTCCTCTTTCTAAGAGAATCTTCTAGCCACAAGCCTTCTATAGTGAGTTTAATTTGTAAATCTTTTGTTGAACATCCATCGCTTGTTCAGTGTTCATCATTCATCATGATCTTTCCTACAATTCAAAATTAAGTACATGATTAGTAATACTTCATAATCATCAAATCATATTGACATGATAACCTATTATGCATACAGATATCATTTACATAGTTATGTAACTATTTTGACCAATACTTTGGCACAACACTTTCCCATATCCTGTATGCATACAGTGGCTATCTAGATGCCTTCCTTCTCTACCAGAACATACTATCAAGAGTGTGCACAGCTCTCAGCATGTCAGCAAAGAGGTTTCATTCTAGACAAGTAACAATGGAATGTTTGTCCAACTTACCAATCATATGCATATTAGTAGTATATTGTTCAATGCTCTATGAATGTTTACACTCAGCATGATTTATTCTAGGAATACAAATATGCATACAAGCAATATCATTTACTATTTCAAATAACAACTCAAATACTTATCTTTTATGTTTGTGTGGTTGCCTCCCGCTTGATCTTCTATATGTCTTTTGAACTTCTATTCATTCTGTACCACTGTGCATGCTCAAGTGTGCACTAGTGTCATCCTCATGATCTCATACACAAACATACATTCATTAGTATATTCTCAAAACATTCTAATTCTAAATAATCTTGAATATGTATAGTCATGATCATTAGTATTCAGGGTTTCAGGGTAGTCTTCTTTTACTCATGCATATTCTTGTTTGATCATAGTACTCTTCTGGTTAATTAAATCATCAAGACAAGAGACATAATATGCATAAACCCTTGATTACTAACTTTATGAATAAGCATAACCAATCATACCAAGTATACTTATATAAGGGATCCTAACATAAGGTAAGATTCTAACTTGACATAAGAAAACATACCTAGATTAGTATACCTGCTTAGTTATGTACAACATACCTAAACAATCTCTTCAATGATTTAGAAATCCTGAGCTAGAACCTGCATGTCTCATAGGTTAAGCATAATATAACAAAGTCATACATAACTCGTAAGTAGAACAAATATTATGGATGAGTCTTTGTCTTCATGTTGTCATGGTCATGGAACTTGATTTGTCTTTTGTGATGTACCTGTATTTTGTTAGCAGACAACATCAACCTCACACAACACCATAATGCATTAGTACAATCATATAGCCCTAATCAATGAATGTGTTCGATCATTCACATGCATTCATACTGTTACTAGGGTGATAAGACAATTCTAACATTAATCAAGATTGTACTAATAAATAATATGAAGACAAACACATCATGAACTTAATCAAGAATCATATTTCAAGACATACCTGAACCTCCTTAAGTCATACCTGTCGAGACTTCTTGTAGTCTTCTTATGTAAGGCCTTAGCCTCAACTCCCCCTGAAAATTGATCTGGAGCTTGATTAGGGTTTGCTAGAGAAACCCTAAAATTCAATCTTTGACTTTCACACTTCTGAAAGGATGGAAGGATGTGTCTTGCTAGCATACTTCAATTTTGAAATCTCCAAAATTTGACCCCTCAAAATTGCCTTCGAAACTTCTGGATCTTCTGGACAGGAACCCGAACTAGGGTTTGATGAAGCCCACCCTTCTGTCCAATCAAAAGGTTCAATCCAAGGCTCTAAACTCTTATTTTTTTGAGGAGCTTCCAACCATGGTTACAGACTTCAAAAATTCCAACTTTTACTGAAACCCTAATTTTCCATCTTTCCGATCAAAATCCCGAACTGGGGTTTGATCAAGCCCGGTCTTCTACCCAACCAAAAAATTCGATCTTGGTCTCTAAATTTTGATTTTCCTGAGTAGCATTCAGCCGTGGATTCCGATTCCAAAAATTCTAACTTTCTCCGAAACCCTAAATTCCGGAAGCCATGAATGAAGGTGCTCCAAAAATAGTTATGTTTTGACAGAAATATGTACCTGATTGTTTCTATTGTAACTCCAAACTTTTTGCTCCACAGGTTCTGAAAACGTTTTTTGTGGTAGCGTGACCTGTCATCTTTCCATCCTGATAGGTCTGACCTCAATTGAATTTTCTGAGAGAGAGTTATGCCAAGTGTCGCAATGTGACCTGTTTATGGGATAAAACAAGAGAGAAAACTTGTACGGCGTTCCACGTGTCACAAGTTCACCTTCGGCCTCTAAAATTTTTTCCTGAGATATTAAAGTCTGTGTACTACCTGTCACTTTTTACTAAATTTCATTTGGAGCTTCCTAGCCCAAGTTATGGCAAGTGTCGCAACATGACCTGTTTATGGGATAAAACAGGAGAGCGAACTTGTACGGCATGCCACGTGTCACTGGTTCAACTTCGGCCTGTGAAAAAGTTTCCTGAGATAGTAAAGTCTGTGTTCTACCTATCACTTTTTACGAAATTTCATTTGAATCTTCCTAGCCCAAGTTATGACCCTTTTTCCTAGGTCACCTGATTTTGACCGAGATCTGGAAGAGGCAGAAACCCTAACTTGTACTGATCATAACTTACAAAGTACAACGAATCTGAGGGTTCCCTTTGGACACAAGATATCTGGAGATGTTATATACGACTTGTAAAGGTTTCAGATCCTGAACCTTCGTCAAAACGGATTTATGGCGAAAGTTCCACGATGACTGGTTTTTGCTATATAAAACCCTAACCTTCAAATTGTCGTAAGTAAAGCAAGTGTCATAAGTGCCATACATTGGCTTACTTCAGGTTAGCTCTAATACCATGTTAAGATTTAATATGCTAAGACAGAAAATAGCAGCATTGCATTCCATTTCACAATAATAGCATATACAGGATCACTGAAGAAACAACAAGCACAGCATAAACACAAGAGACACAAATTTATCCTGGGAAACCCTCATGGGGTAGAAAACCCAGTAAATCTTCCTCAATATAGATGACCAGTAATATACAAAGATGTAACCCTGAGCATAAGCTCCTCCTTCTCCATAGCAGACCTCTTCTCCACAAGTGTGCCACTCTCAAGTGAGTGAGTGTGTGTCAAATGAGGAATACACCTCCTCTATTTATACACTACTCCGACTTGTCTTTTACACAAATCATGTAGGCTCGTATTTAACCAGTGGGTTAAATACCCCACTACAACTGACTGGGCCGACCCCTCTAGGGTGGTCTAATAACCCTTTGACCCACATAACACATATAGGGCCGACCCCCACTAGGGAATTCTAATAACCCAAGTTACCACATTCTGACGGAGGAATAAACATCTCCGAATATACAATAAGATCTTCAAGGAGGAATGAAACATCTCCAAAATAATAAAGTACAAATATAATATTCTTTGAAGTTACAATATCTCAACATGCTCTTCATTTCCCTGTGCTAACTGACAAGCTTTGAGAAGACCTAATAGTTTATCCTGATTATTAGTTCCCTATCCTATCCCCCAACTGAAACTACCTTTTAAGAAACCATCGGCAACATAGAGTACCCCTCCTACGCCAACTCTCCCTGGATTTCATTTAGCTGCCCCATTGAAAAAGATAGTGTCTTTCCTTTGCTTCCTCCACCATTGACATAAATCAGAATCATTGTGCCGTAGCCGCCACTCAAGGTTACTAATAGGCTGAACATAAATCATGTTCCTAGGACAATTCATTTATTCTCCAATCCAACTGATCTCTGTAGGATAAAGCTTATGGTTTTGCTTAAAAGGATAATTTTCCACTGATTCCAAAAGCAAAGCCTTGGCTTTAGCGACTACAAGTGCTGGGGTACTCACTTTGTTTTGGAAGATGCTTTCATTTCTGGCTAACCACACTTCCCAGCAGAGGTATTTTGGAACTTCTTGCCAAATCTTAGACCATAAGGATTTACTTTTAATCGCTCGAGGCTATCGTTCTGTCCATGTGGAAAATAAGAAGACAACAGTGCACCGAGCTGGAGAATGAACCTTGAGTCCTTGCAACGTCAGCTGCCACACATCCTGCATAAATGGATAGTCGATAAACACATGGTCAATTGTTTCTTTTGCTGAATGACAAAGTGAGCATCTATGTGGGCCTAATATTCCACGCTTTGCCAAATTTTCCCCTGTCGGGATTCTTTTGTGTAGGAGAACCCAACTAAAAAAATTTATTTTTGGAATACCAAATGAAGTCTAGATTTGCTTCCAAATAACGTTAGATTGAGTCTAAGAATGCTAGTTCTGGAGAGCATCAAATCCAAGAGAGGCTGTGTATTCTCATGTCATTCCCCATCCCCATTTATCCCTGCAATTGATATGAACCGGAGCTAATCCATTGAGAGCTATCAAGAGCGAGTTCACTTGCTCAAGCATCTGATCTGGCGACCTGGGGATATTCCATTCTTGCCAATTGCCAGCTTGATCCCACAATGAGATATCTGCGAACTTCAAGATGCCACGCTGGGTGAGCCACATGCTTAGCTCGTGGACTTCCTCAATCTGCCTCAGTGGAGGTCGACCCATTATTTTATCATTCCAAAGAGAAATTCAGTTTCCTTTGCCTAGAATTCGATAGAGATGATGCTTAAAAAACTCCCAACCGTGACTGCACAGTTTCCACATCGTTGTGCCTTTGATGGCTACAGCTTTCTCCATACTGGATTCAAACACAGAGTGTAGGTACTTTTTAAATAGAACTTGGCTAATCGAGTGACTGCGATTGGAAAAAATATTCCACAAAATCTTTCCCCCGAGAGCCAGATTCGCAAGCCTTGGGTCTCTGACGTGCATCCCTCCTTCAGCAAATGGTTTTTTTACCACTTCCCAACCCACTAAATGGAATTTTTTATGGTTCCCATTACCGCCCTGCCGCAAGAAGGTTCGTATCAGTTTTGCAATCTGCTCAGCAATCAATTTTAGAGCCAATAGAAATGTTGATTGATAGAGAGGAAGAGCAGTGATGACTGATTTAATTAGAATTAATTAGAATTAATGTTGATCAGCTTTAGTAAGCCACTGTCCTCCCCAGGCTGTTATTTTGGATTTTATTTTGCTTATTACTTCAAGCCAATGACTAGCCCTTGTAGTGCCCAGGGTTAGTGGAAGTCCCAGATATTTAAGAGAGTCCCACTCTGCATATCCAGTAAAGCCTAAGTAATGAGCAATTCGCTGGATAGTGGCTTGATTCGCATTCCATCCATAGACTGCACATTTTCTCTTATTGAGAAGAGCTCCAGAAACGCTATAGAATTTTTGAGTTACTTCATTGAATATCCTTGCTATTTTGAGAGAAGCTGCTCCCAGAAGAAGAGAGTCATTAGCGAATAAGGAGTGATTAATAGGGTCTAGAGCTTGCGCAACTCTTATGCTTGGTACTGTTCCAACATCGTTCTCTGCATTTAATTTTCTACTGAGGGAATCAACCATCAAAATGTATAAGAAAGGGGACAGAGGGCAGCCCTGCTTATTCCCCGAGAACATTGGAAGTAATTGGCAGGTCTACCATTCACTAAAGGCACTATCCAAGGCTTGCCTATACAAGCTTTGATCAACCTTACAAAGTTAGGACTAAAGCCAAAAGCTAGAAGAACTTGAAACAAGAAGGAATGCCTTACCCGGTCAAAGGCATTAGCCATGTCCAGCTTGATAATCATCCCTTGTTCTTTGCGTTGATTGCTGGAATGAATGGTTTCCTGCACTAAGGTCACATTATCCAAAATATTTCGACCTTTCACGAACCCACCCTAACTGGAGGAGATGAGGTTACCCAGCAATGGCTTGAGTCTATTAGCAATGAGTTTAGAGAGAATTTTATAGGAAGCATTGCACAGCGATATAGGCCTAAACCTGTCGAAGGTTCCAGGATTTGTTTCTTTAGGAATTAAAGCCAAAAATGTAGAGTTGATGCTGCCTCCAACCTTGGCTTTTTGGCAGAAGCCCCTAATCATATAGAGTAAATCCACCTTGATTAAATTCCATCAAATTCGATAAAAATGTATAGAAAAGCCATCCGGGCCCGAGGCTTTGTCTGGCTCCATTGCCCAAATAACATTACTAACTTCAATTTCTGTGAAGGGCTTCAAGAGGTCTACATTATCATTCTGTCCTACCAGTCTCGGAATATTAGTGAGGAATTCAGGGAATTCATCTTCCGTGCCATTTCCTTTTTCAGTAAAGAGATCCTGAAAGTGAGAAGATGATGCCTCTTTTAAGTGAGCTATTTCTTTATGGACCGTCCCATCCGAAGTAGTGATTTCATCCAAATGATTACGAGAGAGTTGTGCTTTGAATTGTTTATGAAAGAAAGATGTGTTTTTATCTCCTGACTTCAGCCAGAGGCTTCTTGATTTTAGTCTCCAATGTTCTTCCTCCTGTCTGTAAGCTTGAAGAGTAAGTCGCTGGGAATCTTGTTCCTTTTGCATGGCAGAATGATTTATAGCTTTGGTCTCCATTTCAAGTTGCAATTCTATCAGCTGATTAGATGTTTGTTTTCTACAGCTCGTGGGAGAGGAAGTGGGTTTTTTTATCCAAGATTTTAAGGCTATTTTGGTTGCTTTGATTTTCTGCTCCTAAACAAAGCTTGGTGAACCTGTAACAGGAGCTCTCCAGGCATCGTGGATAGTTTCCTCAAACCCATCTCTTTCATCCCATAAGGGATTAAACCTGAAGGGGACAGGTCCCAAATTTTTTCCTCCTCAAACTGCAATGAGATAGGCTTATAATCCGATGTCATTTTTGGTAAAATTTTTGAGGAAATGATCCTTTTTTCCAGCAGAAAAGAGATCTGAATTATGAATCTATCCAGTCGGGCAGAAATATGGCGATCCCTAACTCAGTTGTTGCTCCAAGTGTATAGACCTTTTTTTGAGTTAATATCGATTAAATCCCAGTTTTGAAGGAGCTCTTTGACCAACGGAAGGATCTGATCTCTACTATTGTTACCACCACATTTTTCCTTTGAATCAAAAATAAGATTGAGGTCACCAACAAGAATTAAATTTCTGGGAGATCTTGACTCTAGGAATGACGACAGAGAATGCCAACATTCTCTCTTTCAACATACTGAATGGGGACATATAAATTGATAAGAGCAAAGGAAATTTTACTCACTTTATGCTTGAGATCTGTGTATATCCAATGATGAGTCTCATAAAAACTTTCAAGATGGAATTTATCCTCCGTCCACAAGGTAGCGAGCCCTCCGGAGGAACCCCTTGCAATGACTGCTCTTCCAACATTCTTTTTCCAATTCATTTTACTGAGAACAAGGAGAGATTCCCCCTCAATTTTAGTCTCTTGGAGCATGAGGATTTCAGGAGATTCAGATTTCACCAAATTTTTTACTGCTTTAGTTTTTAGTGGGTTTCCCAATCCTCGGCAATTCCAAGAGACTAAATGCATTACTTAGTGGCTGATGAGGGTGCAGCTCCTCCCTTCGGAGATCTGTTTCTGGTATTTCTGCCTATTGACATCTCAATTGTTGACTGGCTGCCTTTCATTTTTTGCCTCTCTGCTTCTTCTACCCTCGTCTCCCAGTGATATTTTCTCCCTACTCTTTTCGATGGTTTCTCAAAGGTCTCATCTTCTGAAGAGCCTGAGATCTTTGGATACTTCTTTATTATCATTTCAGCATATGAGAGCGGGCACGTAACTCCAATTGCGGATCCATCCTGTTGAGCTACGGTTTCTTCATGGGATTTGTCTTCAACAATTGTGGTGAGTTGTTCAACCTATTCTGCCATGGAGACTAGTGATTCCTATGGTGCTTTGAGGCTTTCAAATGGATTTTTGGATGCCTCCATCCTTGGTGATCCTAAGTTCTCTTCACCTTGTGGCTATCTAGAGGATTGGCCTTCAGTTTCCATAGAGTTTCCTTTGCCTTTTGATTTGTTGGCTTTTTTTGTTGCTATTGCTTTCTGGGCTTGGGTCCATTGATTGCCCTTTGCAGTTTCTATCTCCTCCTCACCCTTCTTTTTGCAGTGCCTGGAAAAATGTCCATACCCATGGAAAAATCGACATTTAAATGGGAGTTGCTCATAATCTAGCTCTTGTATAGACGACCAATCTTCCACTGTTAGTTTAATTGCTTCGGGGAGTCCTATTTCCAAATCCACCTCCACAAAAATTCTGGCACAGGTGTATTGATCCTTCCTTTCTGCCCGATCTATGTATTTCCCTAGTTTATTGCCTATAGCTTCCAGTGATTTGGGGTTCCAACAGTGCAAAGGTAGATGAGGCAAGCGAACCCAGACTGGAACAGCCGAGGGCACATCTTGTGTCAGATCAAAGTCTGGGGTCCATTTATTCAGATATAGACCCTGGGGGCCCATAAAATAAGGTCCATTCCTAAAAATTAAGTTTTTGTCCTCTACATTGGTGAAAACAAAAACGAAGAAGCCCTTACCCACCAGGTGACTGCTGATGCCATCTTGGGTCAGTGTTCACCAGTTTCTTTGTACCCAATTGTCCATTGCTTTGGGTGAGGGCCAGAGGCCTGTGAACTGCCCTATGAGTCCTCTTCCTGCAAGATTCAGCGCTGATCTGCATGGGTCTCCAGTTGGGAGGTCAATAGTGGGGATGATGGCCATTCGTTTAACGAATTTCTGTTGTTGCTCACTCAGAGGTCGTTTCCCACAGTTAGCCACCATCTTCTTGAACGCAGTGATTTATGGCAGGGGAGGGAAAGCCTCAGAGCCCCTCTCAGCATCCATTGCACCTTGGATCCAGAAATCCCGGTCCTCAAATTCGAAAAGAGCTTCCTGTCCTCTCTGCGTGGAGATTTTATCTCAGACTGCATGAAGGTGCTTGGATCGAATTTCTTGACAGATCAAAATTATGGCAGGGGAGGGAAAGCCTCGGAGCCCCCTCCAATGTCCATTGCTCCTTGGAACAGACGATTCCTGTAACCCCGGTCCTCTTAGAACGATAGGGCTTCCTATCCTCTCAGCATGAAGGTTCTCAATCTGTGTGAAGGAGGTTCTTGGAGCTGAAAAAATTCAAAAATTGTAGGTTTCTTGGAGCCAAAAAATATATCAAACTTGGGACCGGTGAGCCATATATTAAAGAGATGATTAATCACTCTTTCTATTCAACTATTTATGGAATTCATTCACTTTGAGAGCATGGATTTTAAGGTATTATTTTAACTTTTCTATTTTAGGGTATCTAAGAGTTTGTAATTAATATGGATGTTAAGTTATTATTTTAATTTTTTTTTATTTTAGGGTACTTAAGAGTTTGTAATTAATGTATGAAAAATATTTTTTTGAATAAGTTTCTTTATAATTACTTGGTAGTTACTTAATGTAAAAGGGTCATCATTATTAAATAAGGTTTATTAAGGGTCCAATATTCATTAGTGATGGGGTCATCTGTCCTTATGATTTTCCTAGAGAAGAACTATATATAAAGATTATTGACAATGTAACATTTTATCAAATATTGTTACTGTACTGAAGATATGCTCAAAGGAGATTTTCCCATGAAAGTGACCTAACAATATTTCTCTCTCTTTTCTAGATTATTAATATAAGGATTATACTATGTAAGTTCTATATCATTTCATTTTTTATTACATTCAACAATTTATATTTCTTGATTAATTAATCAATAATCTTATGTTGAGCATGGACTCAAATTTTAGAAAAACTAAAGGTTAGAGATGTGTTCCGAAATATTTAAACATGGTTATTTGTTCTTATGTAGGTAAAATAATGACTAGGAAAATATTCACATAGGGAATACAACTCAATTTTCCACATTGGACACCCTTGTACACCTTTGCCAGTACCTCGATGAGTAGTATCTTATAGACATATAATATTTCTATAGATTTTATCTTTCACATACTTTCAAGCATATAGAAAACCTCCTAGGTGCAGCCAGTGTTGGAATTTGGTTTTCATTATATCCGTCAATTTTTTTTGGCATTTTGGGTTTTTTTATTCCTCATCGTGAAACATTTTGTTTAAAATTCTACTCTTCAACAATGAAGTCTTCCCAAAAAATTTACTTTTCAAAAATTAAATTTTATTATTATGTTTCCTACACTGCAAAAACACCTTTCATCATGTGTTGCATTTGTCTATTTACATTCATAGATCATTAGCAAATATACTAACAAGAAAAATTGCAACAATGAGTTAATAATAATGGAAGATATGCCAATGGTCTTGATTAACTGGCTTAACCAAAAGCTAAGTGTGAAACACAAAAATATATCCTTAAAACGCATTCACTAATAACATGTGAATAATGATTGAAAATGCAATTAATCTACCCAAGTTGAATAATTCTTGGAACATTATGAAAAATATGAAGGAGAAATGGTAGTTTGGGTTCATACACTTTCTAGAACACGAGAAATACCTAAATTGTAGTAGGTTCTTCAAACTTATGGCCCAAAACAATATGATATAAAATTGAATTTCGGTGGAAACATTTAGAGTGTTCGTGCTAATTTAAAGTGACATACAAGGTTGTGTACACGACCTAATGCTAGGTGACCGTAAAAGAGAATAATCAACAAAAATATTTGAGGGTTTGCTTCGCAAATCACCATTGATTGACAAGACATCCTCAGGAAATAGAAATGATGAAAGAGTGAATATAGTTGAACATATACCTGAGAATGATCTAGTTGATTGTATGCTCATGTCTTCTGATTGAGCTACATTTTGAACTGAGCTTTGTATTTGCCTCTATGAATAGCTGAAAGACATGTTTCAATTTTCGATCAAATGTAAATTTCTAGCGAATAATTAGACTATGATCGGTAGGGATGTAGGATATTATGTATAATTCTTTTCAAAATTCAACCAATGGTATAATAAGTGCCCATTATAATATGTAATTTCAAAGGGAAGACAGATCTCTTTAAATATATATAGATAACTGAAATTCTGGGAGAAATCACTAAATTTCATGTTAACAAAAATTGTGGAGGCTACACATGAATGATGCTATTTAAAATTATCAAAAAATACACAATTAACATGCTTTATAACATTTATTCAAAATCGTAGATTTCAAACAAATCTTTGGATCTGAACAAATCAGTAAATATAATGCCAAAAAAATAGTTTAGGCAGTACCTTCGATAAGTACCTTTGATAATGCAAATAACACTCATTCAGATTTTCACATTATTTTCCAAGACTCTATATCCAAGGCCTTCCACATTCCAACTTCCAACTCCCAAATTCCAAGTCATTTATTTGTTGAAGCATGTTAATCTAATCAATGAGAATTAAGTAGTGAAATTTGTAGATGCTCATTTCAATAATAAAAACTCAAAAATAATGGAAAAATCATAGAGTTAAATGAATTTTTTCTCTTTTTAGGAAGAATGAATGTAACTTGCAAAATGGAAGACATGGAATAATACAAATTTAATAGATTTTTCTCTTTATTTAGTGAAAGTAAGGTTGGAACTTCGAACTTGGAAAGTATAGTTTTATATAAGATAAAGTTATTAATACTACTACTAGTAATAAAATGAATTTATAGAAATTTTGTTTCCCTTCAAAAATACGCATAAATGATAAATATACCATTCACAAAATATGGTTAAAGGAATTTTTTAACCGTATTTGACGGTCAAAATGGCCCATGATGGCCATTTTTTCCATCAAATTCCATCACTAGACTGTGCACCTAAAACTAGTCTTACATAAGCCTCTCAGTGATCTTGCTATTATAGTACACCAAGAACAACACTCAAGTAAACCACTCCCATGCAAGGGAATTGAGTAGCATGGATAAGGGTATGGTCTATCCTCTATAGTTTGTTCTGTGAAATATTCAGTCGAGTACTATTTTTGTACAAATTCTCAAGTATATTAGAGAGTTATAGCGTTTGATACTTCGTTGTCCATAGAACCTTGTAAACCCTATCCTCTATAGAACAAGGAGCTAAAAAGAAAAATGAATTTTGTGTGTGTGTGTGTGTGTGTGTTATGTCACTACAATAATACTTCTACTATTGTTTAAAAGAGCTAGATCTAGCTTGTGACATTGTGGGATACCTCTCTCAAAGTATTCCTTGTGACAAACCAATCACATCGGTATATCTCTCAAGTAACCATTTTTTGTGGACACGGTCATACTATTGTAAGAAACCTATCTTAAGATTATCCTTATATGGTGTGAATCACATTGTTGTAAATATCTACTAATCCTATTGGTGGACCCAAGCACTCATTCCTATTAATAGAAACATAATCATGGAAAATAATCTCATTAGAATTGAAACCTTGATGTTGCAATATGAAACCTCCCTTGATGAAATAACACTCAAATTCGTATAGGTTTTAGATCACCTAGCAAAATTGGCCAACTAGCAGCAGTAGCATATAAATTTCACAAGTGGGAATTGTGTATATATGGAGAGTATTGCATTACACAACCCTTTGTTGATAACAATATGTTTCATATATTTCCCGAAGTATATTTGAACAAGTTTTATGGGTCTAGCCCCATTGGTTGGGTTACACAAATGGAACCTTACTTCTCCCTCCATGGTATTATTGATGACCTGATGAAACTTAGGGTAAGGGTATGACACTTGGATTCAGGGAAATGGAATTGGTTGCAATGGCATAAGAAATCAAATGGGGGATACACTTATACTCATTTTGAAAGAGACACATTATTTTTTATGGCTAACCATGTTTCATCAAACAAGAATAGTAGAAAATTTATAATTTCCTTCGAGAAATTGGCAATCTCCAGAAAGGTCCTAACTGAGGGCTAGTGCAAGCTAATGAGGGTCTCTTTTGATGTGTTAGATGCAATAGAAAACTGAAAAAATAAGCATCCCCCAACTTACACATGGATATTTTCAGATACGTAAACAATAAATATTGCTTTTAGTAAGAAAGATGAAATATATGAAATTGAATCACATTTCTGAATATTTAAATTTTATCTATTGAAAATGCCATAACTATCTCAAGTTTGATATTTTCTAAAAGTTACAATTTATTTTTTTGGCAAATGATAAGGTATATGTCTATGTGGATGCATCCTTTGAGTTCCTAAAGGATGGAATCAACCTACAAGAATTGGTATACATATAGAGAACACATAGTACTAGTGTGGCACTTTTTTTCAAAAATAAATTTAATAATTTTTATTTTTTTTTAAATTATCTAAGTGATCAAACCTCAAAAACAATACATCAAGTGTGGATGAAGCTTTTGAAGGTATTAATGCAATGATCATGAAAAGTTTTTTTAATAGAATGTAGAGGTTGGTGTTTAGTAGTGCAACATACAATTATTTTTAAATGATTGAGAAATGAAAAGGTTATGGAAGAAACACTAACAATGTGATTTTTTAGTTAAGGAGTTATGACAGAAGAAAAATAGGAAAAAAAAAGAAAATAATAATGTTTTTTTAAGTACATATTTGGAGTCTTCATAAAAATGTTATCTATGTCTAAAATTTCATAAAAAATGATTGTGTGAAGCATATTGTAACGAGTGGTAAAACATAGACATATTGAGAAAATAGATGAAATTCCCAATTAGGTATGGTATACCATATTCCTTAGCACATGTTTGGTTAATATAAAGCTAACTCTAAAGAAGACACATAGGAATAGGGATGACATGCAAACACGTGAGGAGGCTCGGTTTAGATTGTAAGGAACACGAGCACATTCCTTTGAAATTCAAATTTCCCTTCCTACTTGAATCAGTGTGCACTATTTAGATTTAGAAAATGAGAGAATGATTTTTATAGCTAAAATGCACATGATAATTGTATCAATAAAATGCATCTGTGATGTTAACCACATCGAATTTACCTTAGATAGAAGACTTGAGAGGGGGTGAGGAAAGGTAGTAAGGTTGGGAGGATTTAGGAAGTTCAAGCGGGGAGAGATGAATTGAAGGAGGGAAGGAAAACATGATATGTTACAGGGGAGAAGGGGAGGGGGGCTTGAGAGAACATTTAGAAGAAGAAGATGTGGTGAAGAGTTATAGGGTTAGGAGCAATAAGTGAAATGGGAGTGACAAATGGGGATAATATGGAGGGGAAGTAGAAGGAAGAGAAGAAGTGGATGGAAAGGTGGATGAGGATGAACAGATAAGGAATAGGGTGTGTTGGAGTAGAGAGGAAAGAGAAGGGTGAAATTGAAGTGAGAGAAATGGGATGAGGTGAAAGAGAGAAGAGGGGGTGTAATGAGTCAAGGGACTTTGGAGAAGGGATAAGATGAAATCATCGAGGAATAGAATATGATATATATATATATATATATATATATATATATATATCGATGGTGTTTGAGGGGTTTGGGAAGGAAGGGGGAAATTAGAGAGAATGGGGCTATATATAGAGACAGAGTTATAAAGAGAGATAGATTGGGGGTGGTTTGTGGTAGGGGTGAGGGGGATTAGGAGATATGGAGAGAGGGGGGGGTTAGGGGTAGGATATTTTAGAGAGAGAGAATGAGGGTTAGTAGTAGGAGTAGGAAATATAGAGGGGGAGGGTTAGGGGTAGAGAGAGAGGGGGTGTTAAGGGTTTGGAGGGGAGAGAAAGGTGGGGGGTTGGGTGTAAGTGGAGTAGGGGAGAGAAAGAGTGAGAGGGGGTTTGGTAAGGGTTAGGGATAGGAGGGGGGAGAGAGAGGGAGATGAGGGGTTTAGTGGTAGAGGGATGTGTAGGTGTGTGTGTGTGTGTGTGTGTGTGTGTGTGAGAGAGAGAGAGAGAGAGAGAGAGAGAATGGAGATTGGGGGGAGTGGAGTGTTAGGGGGATAGGGGAGAGTGCAGGGAGTGGAGGTTAGTGGTAGGTGGAGGGTGATTAGGGTTAGGGGGATGAGGTGTTTAGGTGAGAGAAAGATATAGAGTGTTGGCACCCATAAATGTTTTGCCCAAAATCTTAATCCTAAGACTATTCCCATAGGTAGGCTCTGTGAAAAGATGGTTAAAACCACTTCCCTATTCAGGTCTAGGTTGCTAAGGCCAAGAAAATATCTAAGTCAGAAAGGAAATGATGAGAAAGATGAAGGGTTTGAGCACTTTGAGCCTAAGGAGGTAGCCCGAATAATGAAAATGGGTGAAAATGATGATAACCTATAGTTCGATGAGAAATAAAGTATAAGATAAAGAGCGGGCATTTTCCAACCATTGATCCGAGGTGCAAAAGAGATCCACAGTCCATAGATCATCCTCGCATCGAGAAGTTGCACGAAAGGAAAACAAGAGAACGGTCGTGAGAGGCATACCACCTGGACAGATGGCAGTCAGAGGAGCTCTCGCAGGAGTGTTTCAGCGGTAAACAAAAACTGCTAAAATGCTTGTGATACCACCACAGTGGAGCAATAAGAAATAAGATCAATGGTGCGGATTTCATAGCCATGAATCTGACAGCGTAGAAGACATATTGTCACATCAGCACAAGGATCAAAGCAAATCAATGACTCACAACAAAAGAAGTCATATCTATGGCTAGCGGATGCTAGTAGGCTCCACCTACGAAGGTACTGAAAATTAGACACCTGGGTGACTCCCCACTGTAGATATGTCAAAGGCAAGATCAATGATCCCCAACAATTCTCGAGGGGTAAAAGAGCGCTCCATATAAGCAGGGAGGGTGGTTGCGAGATTGTATACCATCTGCCATGTGTCACCTGCTGAACACCTCAAGAGGAGGGCTAAGTGGTAATCCAAAACCAAAGGTCGGGTCGCGATACCATTGTTGGATATGATCAATGGCTGGGATTTAAAGACAATAAAAGATCCTACGGCTGAGATGAAGAAAGGTCAAATCAAAAAGGTTAAATAAAGGCTCAAATCAATGGATTGGAGACAACACCCAACAGATCGATGGATAAGAGAAAGGGATAGCTGGCAAAAGTGGGTAGAAGTTATCCGAAAATGGTTTTATATATATGGCACGGCATGAGAAGAATAAACATTCCGTTCTTGGGCCTGTTGGAGTTGGAAGCTTCTGGAAGCGCAGAAGCCGAAGAGGATGACAGGGAAAAAGGTCTCTCTCAAGCTTTTCCTATGATAGGTAGGGTCCCAAACTTCTCTATTTTCAATGT
The DNA here is from genome assembly GCA_027924585.1 of Larix kaempferi. Taxonomy (NCBI): domain Eukaryota; kingdom Viridiplantae; phylum Streptophyta; class Pinopsida; order Pinales; family Pinaceae; genus Larix; species Larix kaempferi. The sequence continues at coordinate 3,516,398 of BSBM01001646.1, forward strand.
GCAGTGTGTTTTCTAGCTATAAAATGATAGAAGAACAAGCTTCTACTAGTTCTAAAGTCCAAGTAACCCTAGAAGACAAATATTGTGACGTTTTCGACCCAAGCCTTCGGCTCCCTACACCAGAGATTAAAGGAAGGCTAAGAGCTCTACTCGAGCAAGGGGTATATGTCCATAGGGTCCATCAGTCCTTTTTCATTTTCTTTTGTCTAGAATAGATTATGCCATTTCCAGAGTTCGTGTCGTGGTGTTCAATAAACTACTTAGAGTCCCAATGAGTAATAATGAACTCCAAGAAGTCTAAAATTGTCTGTAGTATCGACCCTGCCTTTATCCAGAACGCCCTGACCATTCCCAGAATATCTGTGGTTTCCCTGTTTTGTCAAAGTCTATGTGAGGGTCACCAGACCTATGTAATTCCCCATCACGGACCCGACCTGTAAAATAAGAATAGTTCCCACGACATGGCAAAGGTTCAAAGTAGTGGTTGGTCTGTCCAAAAGCATAGGTGGGCCGAAATCAAACCCAACATGGGATATTTTCTGACCAAAGGTATCCTCTCACTGGCATTTTCTTCCTCGGATACTAATGGCTTCAGGCTGAGTTTCCAGATAAAGGGAAAGGATTGAGATAGGTAAGGGAAGAAGACATTGATCCCAGCCTTACTAAGATGGAGGCGTGATTTTGTAGAGGGTTATAGGCATCTTAAAGGTGTTGGATGCTTATGACTAAGAAGATAGCAGACATGTGGAAGCCTGAGAAAAGTCTGAAAAGAAGGTAAAAAAGGGAAGAAGGTCCCTCGCATGGATTAAAAGTTGGCTTGAAAGGTGGTGAAAGTAAGATGACCCACGTTTTTTAGAGCATGTGGAAAAAACTTGAGATTAAGTATTGTCACATGCGGGATGTCAGGGGGAAGGAACTTCAACGTTGAGTAATATCCCAGAGAATTATCGGTATGATGGCAGGCACTTTTTGCATCATCATTGGCTACGTTGCCTATCTGGGACAATGTCACGAAGAATGCGGAAGGTTAGTTCAGACCTTAGAGCACTTCAGTTACTCGATTGTAGATATCATGACAATCATAACCATTTGTAGCCTCCATCATCATCACAACAGTTATGGATAAGGTTTTTGTGTCTTTTATCTACTATTGGCATAACAGAAAGATGGTGCACCTGGCAGTCCGACCACTCCCCCTATTACTATTTATCTCATGGAGAAAGCATGGAAAAGCAAAGTGATATTCATGCCAAAGAAAATGTGGGATGAGATGGAGGAAAATTCTACCCTTACTCCTCTTCCGGTACTTGACCTCATATAACCCACTTTTTCCAGCAGAGACGATAAGCTTGATGAAGGACAAGTGTCCAAAGGAAACCGACAAAGAACGAAGAAGGAGAGCCACAAAGCCAAACAGAGTGGTCAACCAGATGCAGAAATAGTTCATGATTTGGTACTCTCTACTAAGGGAACAACACCTGTCTTGCCAGGTAATGCACCATAGGCTGACAGCTCATTGAAAGTAGAATATTTCTTCGACTCGCAAGGCCGTTTGTGAATCCAGGGTTAAGACAGTCCTTTGTCTATAATATTTCATTCATTTCCTTAATTGTCTATTAAAGGCAGTACACATATGTAATATTTCCTAAATTTTTAGGTTAAAGGAGGAGGAGAGGTTAATCGGGAAAGAAAACAGTTAAGCTTGTCTTGTTATATTTTATGTTTTGTGATAGTGACATCTAAGCTGTGATGAGGTGTCACTGTATTGTAACTAATTTATGTTTCAAAATAGGCCGAGTATGAGACTCTAGTCCTCTATAAGTTCCATGTAATTTCAAATGGAAAAGGGTGGAGAACTTTTGGAGCTTTGCATATTTTGTCTACTGTTGTTATTCTGAGATATTTCTTGAATAAAGTTGTCAAAAGCTTACGTATGTTTTACAGAGATTCCTGTGTAATTGGTCTGGTAGTCTATTTCTCCTTTTCCTATGTGATATGTGTTTCTTTCCATTTTCAATCCATATTGTTTACTTTCCTTCATACTTGGTTCAGTGTAGCATCTAAATGAGATTCATAGAGATTATGCCTTGTTCATTTCTTATCGAGTATTTCACAAAATATTTCTACTAAAGTTGGTATAGGATTCATCTGTGTATGCCTTATATCAATGGATTGTGCATCTTTCTTCTTGTTCGCCAATTAAATCACTTTGACTACTAGCTGGTTGCTACCTTGCCTCTGTGTAAATGTATCTACAAAGAATTTGATGATGATGTTTATGTTATACTTAAATTGACTCCATTGCTCAATATAAATCCCTGCTGTTCTCCAACCAATGGGTCATTGAAGTTAATTTTTCCCTACAGAAAACTGACCTTCTGCATATGTTTAAATAGAACATCTTGAGGAATGAATGCTGGTGTCCTTTTTCATGATTGACAACCTTGATTATTTCTAGTGTTTCATTGGTTTATTGAGAGAGCCCTCTCAGATTGTATTCGGTCAGTAATAACAGTCCAAATATTGGTTAGTGGTTACCCCGAAACCCCCTTCCTACAACCTGAGGGTCGATTTGGGTGTTAACATAGAGATTGAGTTTGAGGGTGTAGGGGTCTATGGAGGATTAAGGAAGCACTAACGAATTTAGAGAGAATGGGGGGTATAGGGTGGGGGGGGGGAGAGAGAGAGAGAGAGAGAGAGATGGGGTATGGTAAGTTGTAGGGGCAGTGGGATTAGGAGAGATATAGATAGAGGGAGGTTAGGGGTAGGTGGAGCGAGAGAGAGAGGTTGTGGGTAGATAAATTAGGAGGTGTGTTAGGGACAAAGAGGAGGGGTTAGGGGTAGTGAGAGTGTGTGTGAGAGAGGGGGGGTGTTAAGTGGTTGGGGGAGAGAGAGAGGGGTGGGGGTTAGTTGTAGGTGTAGGAGTGGAGGAGAGAGAGAGAGTGAGAGAGGGGGTTAGTAAGGGTTAAGAGAGAGAGAGAGAGAGAGAGAGAGAGAGAGAGAGAGAGAGAGAGAGAGGAGTAGGGGGATGAGAGAGAGGGGGGGTGTTAGGGGGTTGGGGGAGAGAAAGAGGGGTAGGATTTAGGGGTATATGGAGGAGTAGATGATAAAGAGAGTGAGAGAGGGGGTTGGTAAGGGTTAGGGGGAGGAGGGGAGGGAGAGGGAGAGGAGGGGAGAGAGAGTGGAGGGAGAGGGAGAGGAGGGGAGAGAGAGGGGAGAGGAGGGAGGGGTTAGTGGCAGGAGGAGTAGGAGAGAGAGAGTATGAGAGGGGGGAAGGGACATAAAGTAATGGAGGGAGAGACATAAATTGGGAGGGAAGGAATTAAAGGGAGTGATGGAGAGATATCAATGGGGAGGGAGGAAATTAGAGGGAGTGATGGAGATATTGGGATAGAGCAAGGGAAAGAGATAGGAAGGGAGGGATAGAAGGTGTGGGTGGGAGAAATCGGGGGATCTAGGGATATGGAGAGAGATATGTGTGTGTGTGTGTGTGAGAGAGAGAGAGAGAGAGAGGGTTGAGAGAGTTAATTTAGGAGAAGTAGAGAGGAAGCAAGGATGATAGAGAGGGGGTGAAGGGACATTAAGGTATGGATGGAGAGGGAATGAGGGAGAGATGGGGATAGAGTGAGGGAAATATATTGGGATCGAGGGATAGAAAGTGAGAGAGAGGGGGGGGGGGGTGGAGAGAGAGAGAGAGAGAGAGAGAGATTGTGGGAGGGAGAGAGAGATCGTGTGTGTGTGAGAGAGAGAGAGATTTATGGAGGGATAGAGAGAGAGGTAGGAAAGGAGGGAGAGAGAGACGAGAGAGAGAGAGAGAGAAAGAGAGAGATAATGCATACGCATTTATTGTAGTATAAATGGGTGCATTTTTTTTGTGAATTATTCCTTGCCATATCCCTATAACAAACCTCTTTAATGTGCTTAGTAACACATGTGTGTTTTTGTAATAAAAATATGTGTGCATTTTTGTTTTGTAAAAACAATTTTTTTTTTCCGATCCGATAGTAACTCTAACATATCCACGCAAATTATAGTAATTTATGGATTTCTCATCAAGGAAACCAAGAACTCTCTAATTGAAGAGCACCATAAACAATCTATAGTATTCATTTGCTTATAATTGAGGAGCACCAAAGATAATTTTCCTCATTGATCATTCTTGTGGTGGGGTAGATTCACAATTGAGGAAGAAAATCAGCAAACTTGAAGAATCTCTAATTGAAGAGAAAAAAAGGCCAGGGTAATTTTAGGGGTGAAATTTCACCAACTGGCTATTTTGGGGGCTTTTCTTCAAAAAATAAATTAGTTATTTGGTCATTTTTAGTCTCTACTATCGCCCATATTTACATAAAATATGTTTTTTTACCAAACATAATTTTCCTCATTGATCATTGTGCTGATAGGGCATATTCACAAATGGGGAAGAAAATTAGCAACCCTAAAGAGTATCTAATTCAAGAGAACAAAAGTCAATATTCAACATTCATTTGCTTATAATTGAGAATAAAAAAGACAATTTTCCTCATTGATCATTATGATTATGGGGTATATTCACAGTTGAGGAAGAAAATTAGCAAGATTGGAGATGCTATAATTGAACAATACCAAAGACAAGATTCAACATTCATTTTCTTATCATTTAGGAGCACAAAAGACAATTTTCCTCATTCATCATTGTGGTGATGCGGTATACTGATAATTGTGGAGGAAAATCAGCAAGTTTGAATATGCTCTAATTAAAGAGCACCGAATAAAACATTCAACATTCAACTTCTTATAATTAAGCAGCACAAAAAAAATATCATTCATTTGCTTATAATTGAGGAGCACTAAAGACAATTTTCATTGAATTGATCATTATGGCGATGGGGAATATACACAATTGAGTAAGAAAATAAACAATGAATAAGAAGTCTCAAGAAATCATTGAATAAAATAGAGGAAAAAAAAGATTAGACATTATCAATCGGAGGCAATCTATGCACACTTGAATCCAATTCCAATTATATATGATTCCATAGTTCTTCTTATCAGTGCATGCCAAGAAAAAAAGAAACATTCACTAGAGGGTCCCTCAATTTCCACAACAATTGAGGAACAAGTACCCCATGGCACTAATCAAGAAGTAAAAGTTAGGTGCTCATCAGGGAATGTTTCAATTCCCACATCAATTCAACCTCAAACTAATGACTCATCATCTCAAAATGAAGATACTATTTTTGTCTCTTGTGGTTATACAAGTGATGAAAGTTAGAGAGCCGTTGTATATAGAACCCATTGTTGAAGAAGAGGATGTTATTGTGACCATCCAAGAGGATTTCCAATTTCCACCATAAAGCTTCCAGTGAGAAACTAAAGGACAACAAGCTCGCATTGAAATTCCAGAGCATCCTAGTGATGTGGTATAGGGTACTTTTCCAACCCCCTTACCTCCATTAGCAAGTACATGTCAAATAAATTTGAAATTTATACACGTTTATGAAAGTATCATTAGTTCCCTTGAAGGTACATTATCTAAATATGGTATTGTGTATGAAACTCAACATATACTTAATAAATATTTTTATTATAAACGTGATGGAGATAAATGTAGATTATTTTTATCATTTTTAAAATATAGGTGTATGACTGTGGTTAGGAGAAAGTTAGGGATAAAGATGATAAACTATTATAGACCAAGTTCTCATATTGTTAAAATATTAGTAGATTCCTTTAGCACAATTGGTAATAAAACTCGTTGAAAGATCACAATGCAGCTCATTGTGTGTTGTCGCAATCAATTGGAAACAAGAACACTAGGGTCCTTTGTTTTATCAATCCTACATCCAAACTTGTTAATTTGAATGTCAAAACCATCCGTAGTTATTCTATTAGAAGAGAAAATATTAAAACAACCGACTAGACATATTTTCTAGCCTTCATTGGTAGGTTTCCATACTCTAACATGAAGCTAATTGGATGTAGTAAAGGGACTAGTGCAAATTTTTTTGCATGATAACAGTAGGCCTTCTTCAAACCAAAAGGATGTAATAAATCTTATAAGAGCTTCAAAGGATCATTAAACACACACTAAACACCTTCTTGACATAACACAAATGGGACTATACAAGAAATTCAAGAATAAAGATAGGGAACTAAACTTGGGGAAAACATCATTTGAGAAATGCAAGCCCTGGTATGTTGGAATAAATACTCTTTGTAACACTTATTTTTGTAGATACCATGTAGAATATGAATATTACCATGACACATTTTTGTAAATTCATTGTTTGTTTCATACTAACCTTGTGCATGATTGATCCGTGAAAATACCACCGACTTCACCAAGAGAATTCATTCATAGCATCATGTGTAATAGGCCGAAGGGACAAACATACTATACAAAAGATTATTTAGATGGTACATGTTCCAATTGTGATGGAATGACATCATTGAGCCACTACATTCATGAGAGTGGAGATAATGAATTTGTAAATATGGTTATAGAAATTAGCTATAAAAGAGGCCTTAGGAAAGAAAGAAAAAATATACAATTGGTGACATCTTAGGTCAATATCTGTCTCTAAAATTTCATTTCAATTATATTTCAATCCTTACTTACAAACATAACTTATCCTGAGATCATTTTGTGGGACTAGTTACAAGTCAACCACTTCGTCAAGGAATTTATTGAAAATACACAACAATATGTTCAACATGTTCACATGGCCCGATGGAAGGATGAACAATTTAGAATTTGTAGAGATATGTTTCCCTATGGTACCATACTTTTAGTGGTTGATTTTTTCTAAGAACTACACTCTCTATCCCCAAAGAGACTCAAATTCAATATTATCATTTTGAGTAGGTTTTCTTGATGATCCATATCACATACTTATATGGACCAAATAGCACGAAATACCAAGGAGAAATTATGACAAAATAACACTTCTACATAAGTGATGATAGGTTCCATGACTTCCATTGTGTATGTCAATGCTTCCTCATGTTCTATGATCACCTGATGGGAAGGAATATATAGATGGATCAACACTAGATTTTCTCTGATGGATGTGCTAGTTAGTTAAAAAATGCTCACATATTTCAATGGTTGTGTTCATTGCAAAAAAAATACATGGTGCTACATATGTGGAACTATTTTGATATTGGGAATGGTAAAGGAGAGAAGAATGAATATGGAGCATGTGTCAAAACAACCTTGCATGGGAAGGAATTGAAATTACCTATTGAATTCGCTATTCAAGATACTGAATCTATATTCAGGTGGTGCATTTTAGGAATGGTAGAGGAATCAACTATGTGAGTATAATCCACATGAAAAATACATGTGTAGAGATATATTTTGGAGGTGTTCGATGGAGAACGTTCACATGCATGGGAATGTAGGAGTGTTACAAGGAATCAAGACTTTCATTCAATTCAAAGTTCCAACAACCCCATATTTGAAATATGGAACAGAAAATTTGCATGCTCCCCCCCATGTAGTGATGGTGACTAGGATGGGTGTGAATCACTGGATTGGGTTGATGCATGGGATTACATATCAATTCCACTTGATGAACATGCAATTGTTGAGTTGAATCCATTATAGGAATACCAATCATCTATTTCTCTATATTTTAATCATGTCGCAAATCTTGTAAAACCTAGTATGATTTACGATTTATTTATATGCTCATTAGTTGGACATTAATGGCCTTGTTTCAATATTAAATTTTAATCACATACCTACTCTCATAATTTGTGGGGAATGCATATGCAGTGGTTTCCCTAAAATATAGTGAATGGGCTGGGGATTATTGGTCAACACATTGTATAGAGGGAAAGCAAACCTTCAATTTATTCATAAATGATGATGAAAAAAACCACTTCCCAATCGGTTGATGGTCATTAAAGGTGAATACTTGACATGGGAAAAAAAGCAATAAAGAAGGGTGGATATTTTTTTAGGGATTACAAACCATGTGAAAATGTGTATCACTTTACAAACCTAATCGTTGGTATGAACCTTTAGTTACAAATGATTCCCAATAGAAATTCCTTGAATGTACAATACTTCTTACTAGATGCAGAGCATGATAGACTAATGGAGACTATCAATAATAGAGATGATCATGAGGTATGGGTTGTATTATAATAGGTATGTTGACATGATGAGGTACGCCAAAAAATAATTATGATACTTGATGGGACTTGTATAAAATACTATTGCACATGCTATACTATTTAATAATTGAAGGCTACAGTTAGATGTTATTTATGACTATGCCAAACTTCTCTATTACGCACATGTTAATAAAATATAGACTTGTATGCATGAGAAAAACACTAGTTTGTACCTTATTGAGTGAAACCATAGTTTGTCCCTTATTGTCCCTTATTATGCCTTATTGTTGCTTATTGTCCATATCCAAGTTCATCCCTATTCCCTAGTTGACCATATTCATGTTTGCACATCCTTGAAACAAATGTATACTCAATTTGATGTTAATATTGTGCCAAAATAATGCTAATTAGATAACCATTATAACCACAACATTTTACTCGCACCCTAATTATATACCCACCTTCAACTACTAAGGGAAAATTCTTACAAAGTCGAGTAAGCTCTACGACCCATATGTAGTTATTTGTAGAGGAATAGTGCAAACAATGTGCAGTATTGATAACAATATTGTCGTTTGTTGATTCTCTTACCACCTCCAAGAGCCTTTCAGCAAACCAAGATGATGATTCAACCACTCATAGTGTTGGTTGTGGAGCTTGATTATCTTCTTGATTAAGAGATATTGTTGTTCAGTTGTGTTTGTACCCTAGTCTTATATGTTTTGCAAGTGGACTATATGCACCTCCTAGCGGTAGAATTTATGTTAGGGATTTTATCCCTAGAAGGAAACCCTCTTTTGTATGAGGAATTGTATTGCGGCTAGGTTGTATTGGTGAAAGACAGTATTGTGAGAGAGTGAAGAGGAAGTTATATTGGATGTGTTGTAGGTTGTATCCCTTCAATTTTTTGGACGGTATAATAGAAAGGACTGGCAATTTCTGTGTGGACGTAGCCCATATTGGGTGAACCATGTATATTGGTGTCTCTCTTGTATTGTGTTTATGTTTTTTTTCCATCTTGTTTTATGTTATTTCTTTCGATCCTGTTTTTATAACACATAGAATTTCTCACCTTCCTAAGGATCCAAATTTAGCATTTCCTTTTGAGTTACATCAGGCATGGCATAGTATGACAAGTTGTAAAGGTGTTAATGTTCGATAGTATATATTGGTCAATGATGAAATTGCATTTTATATTAGTCATTGGTCAATGATAGCTTTGTGGCTACAAATTAGAGTTTCTAGGGTTTATAATACAAACAAAGGTTTAGAATACAAACTAGGGATTAGAATACAAACTAGGGTTTCTACAAACAAGGGTTTACACTACAAACTAGGGCTCACACTACAAACTAGGGAAAAGGCCAAGTTTTCAATCTTCACAAGGTCAAATGTATGTGATTAGATGCACCAAGTATGTTTATTCAAGTAGACATAAAATATATTAGAAATCATGTTGAGGCCCTACCCTCAAAGGTATAAGGAAATAGTCTACAGACTATGTCTTTTTGTTCAACATTTTGTAGTTGGATGGCTAACATAAATTTATTTATGTGGTCGTTTGTTGGTTATTTGTCATCAGGATCAAATTTGTGAAATTCCACAGGGGAGATCACTTTGCTTGAACAAACCTCACAATTTCACTTAGTTAATTGCAAAGAAGAATTAGACAGAAAGATGAACAAATTCACACATGAAACTCAAAAGATGTGAGAAACTGTTATTGATACATTCATCAGCTGTAAGCTGGAAAAAAATATGTCAATACAATAGAATGAATTCGATACCCCTGGAAGGATTTGAATTCTCCTCAAGGAATGGTTTAGTCTACATTTGAACCATCTCCCGATAAGGTCTAGTGGCCACCGATGGTTAGTGATCAGTCAACCAGAGTATAACTGATCATAACTGGACCATGTGAGCACAATAATAGGGAATGAGACTCCTAGGAGGACGCATACTAGCTGTCAGTGATCAAGGAGGGCACTCCTAGTCTCTATAGCAGTCAATCTAAGAGCTATAGTTAGTTAACTGAGTAATCAATCCTCAAATCATGGAGTTGACTAATAGATATCCTAAATATGTGGAAGAGGGAACAGTTGTAACTCCAGTGATGATAAAAAGGGTGCATCAGTGACTAGGAGGGATAATAATGACCAGAAACAAGCTCCACGGGGGGCAAAATAGGGACTAGGAGCTGGGAGACTCCACTGCTGCTGACTGGATGCATGCAAAATGAAAAATGCATACAGTGCATGCAAATACAATATGATGATGGTGAGAATATTCCAACATAATTTTGGTAAAAATTTCTCAGGATTCTTCGGTAAGGATGTTGTGGGCCAGGGATCTCCACGCCATCTTGATCTAGCCATAGTATGTTCTGATTATTAGCCATACGTCAGTGATATGCTTCTCTTTCAGTCCCGTCTGATGAACTGTCAATTGTTATGGTTAACCTTGACTTGGGAATGAATCAAATGGTTTAGGTCTTAGCATGTGTTTTTTGGGGCCATGGTATTTGGTATCCCATGGTATTGGCCCAAGGTATTGCATGTAACGAATCCTATAAAGGGCTTGGTACACTCCATTGTAATGTGTTCTATAGGTTAGTGGGTGATCTCACTTGGCCTGGTTGGCTAGTTTTGGCTAAGGTAATGAAGATCTTCATTAGTTGGTTTTTCCCCTCATGGGGTTTTCTAGGGTAAATGTCTTTTTCTCAATGTTGGTATGGTTATGATTTTTATTATTGTTCTCGCATTATTATGTGTATGATTGTTTAAATCCTAAGAACTCGTATGAGAGCATGTGGTTGGTGATCCTTGAGGCCATATTTTTTGTACCTAAGTTTTAATTAATATGGTTTGGGGTGCATGATTGGTGGTACCCGACACCCTAGCAGTTTTTGGTTCCTTGTTAGAATGTGATTCCCCTGGGTTCTTATAAGCACGAAAAGAAAATTATTGTATCCCTCTTATGTGCAAAGAAAGGATGTGGCATCAAGTTGTGGAATGAACCACTGGGATATGTACGAGGGTGGAAAGTGTACTTGTAACCTAGATTGATGTGGAATAAGAGAGGTTGAGTCTTCATTTGTGGGAGAAATGTGAGATGGTTTAATCTTGGTTTTGGGACCAATATTAATGAACCATGTATCTGAAGAGAATTCCTAGAGAACTGGAGGTTACAGCAGCTCAAGACCCATGTAATCCAGTAGATGGATTCTTTGTATATGAATGTCAATGAAGGTATAAAAGGAGGCATGGAAGATGATGAGCATGGAAAAGTGAGAGGATGTAGTAATGGATGGTCATAGTAAAGTCACCATGAGACACATGAACAAAAAAGTTATTATTATAATGGAGTTGAAAATTGTATTGCATGTAAATGGAAATGTGGCTGTAAGACCTGGTTAGGCATGCGTACCCTTGGTAAGTCACCGATAAAGTATAGGTAGACTTAGGTGATAGGGGGGATATCACTGGTAACTCACCGGTAAATTCATGTAGACCTAGGTGATAGGGGCGCATGCAGATATTCCTTGGTTAAAAACTTCTAGGGGAGTTGGTGATTTACTCCAAGTCGAGTTTAAAGGTGGGATTGTTAGGGTTAACCTTGACTCAGGAATGAGTCAAATGGTTGAGGTATTAGCATGTGTTTTTTGGGCCAATGGTATCCCATGGTATTGTCTTGAGGTATTGCATGTAATGAATCCTATAAAATGGATTGGAATACTCCATTGTAATGTCGCCCGGGAGGTAAGCGAGTGATCTCACTTGTCTTGGTTGGCTGGTTTTGGCCAAGGTAATGAATATATTCATTGGTTGCTTTTCCCCTCATGGGGTTTTCTCAGGTAAATGTCTTATGCTCAATGTTCTTATGGTTATTATTGTTATTATTGTTCTCTCATTATTATGCGTATGCTTGTTTAAATCCTAATATCAGTATGATGATCTAAAGAGATTCCCTTAGAATTATCCCTGTGAGGAGAATCAAGTGAGGATGGTGGTTGGCCTGACCTGTCTGACTCGGGGATTAATCTCAAGTGATCAAGAGACAAAGTTTTGTTGAACTGATAATCTAGTTGAAATAAAGGGTTACTTAGCTCGATAGTAGAGTTAGGATATTCTTGACCTATCAGAATGTCATGCAATGAACGATTAGGTACATTTTACCATGTAAAGTTATCTGTTAATGAACTGATTGCAAGATCCTCAGTTTTTTCAATAGAAGGGTCAAGGTAACGAGCTAGCTGCTCTTGGAGTTCTTGACTTCTCGGTAGTCTAAACTGGGATCTTTCCAAGGCACATTGAGAATTCTCAATCTAGTTTTGAAGATCAGAATCTTCGAGTAAAGGTGTAAGAATCATGAGATTTCCTATATTCTGAGTTCAATGTGGAAGCGAGGTGGAAATGGATATAGGTTGTGGAGTAGTGACAGTAGTGGATGTGACTAGTGGATTGGAGTGACTACGAGTTGCGATTGGGGAACAAGTGGGATGAGGTTTCTTATTATTTTGTTTAGCCATTAATTTGCAATTTGCCCTTCTTCTAGCATCATTTGTTAGTGCCTTAAACTGGTCCAGTCTCAACAAAAAGGATTGAAGCAGGGTGGAAATGGATTCAGGTTGTGGAGTAGCAATAGTAGTCGATGTGACCAGTGGATTGGAGTGACTACGAGTTTAAATTGGGGAACAAGTGGGAGAAGGTTTCTTATTATTTTTTTTAGCCATTAATTTTCAAGTGGCCCTCTTTCTAGCGCAATTTGTTGATGCTTGAAAATGATCTAGTCATCAACAAAAAGGAAACAATATGATACGAAGGTGTCAGAAAACCCTATAGAAAAGTTATCCTAGTCCTCATTCATTTGGTGTAATTGTTCCCAATAGATATAAGGCCTCCATTGGACACAAGTGGGGTTTTTCTCCTTCAAAATGAGATTTTAAGGTTAATGGAATCCTAATTCTGCTATGTCAATTCTAATCTGGTTGAAAGAAACTAAGATAAAGATTAAAAGAAAATTAGGTTAAATATGGAAACCTTCCTAACAGTAAAAATATCTCTTACTTGTTCTCTTAATTAAAATAAGATGTATTAAAAACAATAAGAACAAATCCCTAACACTTTTAGGATAATTTAACTTATCATAACTGAATGAAAATATTGACAAATTATGGAACTAGTTTACAAATGCAGAATCAAATATGAGGAAATTTTCTAACCTATTAGAATGCAATAATTTAAACCCTATAATGCTAAACATATCAATTATAGATCAATTACAGAGGAAATCATTATATTAAATAGAGATGTTGAAGATATCCAATTACACTGCTCACAATAATTAGAACCAGTTAATGCATACATACACTAATTCCAATTTCAACCTATGCAACAATGATCATTAATAACAATGGCTAATATGTTAGAAAAACTATGATTCAAATACAAGGAAAACTCATGAAAGTCAAGAAAACTCAAACTTGAATTAGGCTGAGAACTATGTGCAGAACCATCTCCATCTTTCAATAACAAGTATGTAAATAAATACATGGCTTTCTCCAAAAGATATGGAAAGTTCAACCAAGTATGGTACAATAACATTCCACCAGAGGTTTGGCTAGAGTCCGCCCCTTTGCCTCTAGTTGATCTAATTAAAAATACAACAAAATAGATAACATAAATCCAAAACAATATCTAGAAGATCTCCTAAGCCCTCAGAATTGCTAACTATCTTAACTAGGATTTGTAATATAGTCCTTCCTGTGAAATTGAAGAACAACAGATCTAATTGAACAAGTAAATCAATTACAACAGATGCATAAAGAGTAATATGTGTAAACTGTGCAAGAGAATTGTAGCAGTGCTCTATTGAACTCAGAAGTAGAATACAATACAATGTGCAGTCACAATGACTGAATGATCCAATCTAAGCAATTCAAATTAACAAAGGAGGTCAATCAAATAACCTGCATGGTGTAGCTTGTCTCCACTAGGAGTCCTCATCATCATATCAGTGGTGTCATCAATGCACAAGTAACGGTCAACCAGGTGTCAAACTGAGTCTAACTGAATGTAGGTAGGTGTAACTGGCGCATGGAGCACTAATTTAGTGAAGGAGGCTCAAAGGAGGGTGCATGGGGAGCTGACTAGAGTCAAAATAGAAAAAACTAGTCTCACTAGGGGTCCAACGGAGTGTTTCAGTTAGTTAACAAGTCAATCTAGCCTTAAATCAAGGAAAGATCCACAAATTACTCAACTAACTGAAGTGTAACTGAGTGGTAGGTGAAGAAGGGAGCCTTTCACATGTGGTAGGTGAAAGGAGAGCACATCACTGACTAGGAAGGATAAAAATGAATGGAAAGAAGCTCCCAGGGATAGCAAAATGGGGACTAGGTGCTGGGTGACACCTCATTGGTGACTGGAATGCATGCAAACATAAAAAGTGATGATGAGATATCCTAACACCCACCCACAAGCTATACTATGTGGTATAAAAATAAATGATAGGGCCCTGGTAACTAAGACCAAAGGTCACCCAAATACAATAATAATCCAAATAAATAATAGTTCTCGAACCAAGGAAATGGAGAAAACCTCATGGGAAACCCCCCCCCCCCCCCCCCCCTCAAAATGGACTGTAAGACACCAAAAGATCTAACTGCTCCAAACTCAAGTAGATATGTCTAGAGGTATCTTACTCTTGGGAGTAAATGGATCATGCTCCAAAAATATGTGCTTGAATTCTCCATCAGTGGATGCAAGCGAATATGGAGACTTTATGAACTTGCTCTTCATGCCGAAAATGGTGAGAACAAATCTAAAAATATTAATATGATCTTGGGGCCTGTAATTCGAACCAAGTGAGGTAGGAATAACTCCAATTGGATCAAATAGATCTTGAAACTTGAACTTTTGATCAATGGAAGTTAAATCAACTCCAAGAATGTATGGATGGTTTCTTGAGATCTTCTTTGAACCAACAAGGGTGAGATCAAAACCAAAATCAGCAAAAGATGCATGAGACTTGAACTCAAGCAAATGGTAGTGCTCTTCCTCTTCATTAAAACACTGAGAACTTGTGCTAATGATCAAAGTAAAGTATGTAGGAAGCATGTGATCAAGGAGAGTGAATAACTCACCTCCAAAATATCAAGTAGATCATCATTCTGCATACCGACAAACTCATGTGAAAGAGAGGATTCAATACCCTCTTCGGATTCTAGAGTATGAGCTGGTTTTTCTTGCTCAGAATTCCAAATAGAAGACAGTGAGAAAATGAGCGTTGAATCTACAGTTTCTTCTTCATATTGAACAATTGTTGAGGCCAAGACATAATCGAAGAGAACACATAAGGAGATCTCACTGGGCTTGTTCTCCAAAAGGCTATCATGATCCTCTTCTTCCTGCTTTCCAAATTCTCTATTGAGTTGGGCCCATAGATCTCTTGGATTTTCAGCAGTAGTACTAAGGTAGCGCATACAAGGAGACATAGAAAGACGCATTGTCCCAAAAGCTCTATCACAATCATTAAGCCAATCATTCACCTCTTCATCGGAATCAAAATCTCTTGTAATACCAATACACATATCAAAGATACATTGTCTCTTCAAACCTGCAATCATGTTTGGCTTCCATTCATCATAGTTGAATGGAGTAATAAGATTTTGTGAAGAAGAATATTCCATCTCTGCAATAATCAATGCAAATGGAGGAAGTAAGAAACCTACAAATCACAAACAAACAAGAACCATTTAGATTGACAACCTACACTTTTCAAGTTGCATCACACCCGGCATAGGAGATCAAGCAAGCTTGAATATCCAATGATCAATATCTAGGAATTATGTGGAAACTTTCGGCTTCTGGTGCAGAATTGGAAAAATGGCATGCAGTGCAGAATCACTATGCAGAATCGACATATAGTGCAGAATCGACATACAGTGCAGAATCGGCATACAGTTTAGAATTGGAATACAATGCAGAATCGACATACAATGCAGAATCGACATACAGTGCAGAATATGCATGCCGTGCAGAATTGACATACAGTGCATAAAATGCATGCCATTGCTGCAAATATTGTGAGAAAAATCACTAAATCTTCATGAATAATCCTTGCAGAAACGAAGTCTTGTCCCTGTCATGGCTCTGATACCATGTGAAATTGAAGCACAATAGATCTAATTGAACAAGGAAATCAATTACAATAGATGCATAAAGAATAATATGTGTAAACTGTGCAAGAGAATTGCAGCAATGCTCTATTGAACTCAGAAGTAGAATACAATACAATGTGCAGTCACAATGACTGAATGATCCAAGACAAGCAATTCAAATTAACCAAGGAGGTCAATCAAATAGACTGCATGGTGTAGCTTGTCTCCACTAGGATTCCTCATCATCAGATCAGTGGTGTCATCAATGCACAAGTAACAATCAAACAGGTGTCAAATTGAGTCTAACTGAATGTAGGTAGGTGTAACTGGCACGTGGAGCACTAATGTAGTGAAGGAGGCTCAAAAGAGGGTGCATGGGGAGCTGAGTGGAGTCAAAATAGAAAACCTAGTCTCACTGGGGGTTGGCTAGATGGAATAGGTTTCTTCCTTTATTGCTTGTCCAATTTCTTCTCTTCTATAGACTAAGGATGACTTGTACTGACTACCAATGCCTTATTTGATGCCTCTAAAGCTTCCTTAGCAACATGTTCTTGCCACTGAAATATCATATTTATTTCTTCCATTACCTTGATCTTTTGTTGCTTTCGGGATTCATGAATGAGGTTTCTATGATCAAGTTTAGTAACCCTACTCAATACTTATTCAAAACTTGAAGCGCCCTGATAAAGGAAATCATCAGGTTTTGTCTCATGGGCATATGAGCTTCTTAACTGGACTTGAGTGAAATGATCAATCACAAAACCTTTTGGGTCATCCATTCTCTTGAACCTGACTCATTTTGAGTCATGCATGCATAGGAAGCATTCTAAATCACTAAATTCCCTACATATAGAGGAAACTTTGTCCATCCACCCACTTTCGAGAATGTCATAGGCTATATACTCCATCAGTAATTGTATGATAGGACATGTTTGCATAACCAATCTATTGGGAACAAACATTGACAATAAATGCACTGACCTACTACCCCATATCCTGAAGTAAGTGAAAAATTCACCAACATACCAGTCACCCATCATTGATACTAGTGATATAGCTTCTTCGGAAATTTGGGGAGGCATCCTTCTTAAAGATGGTCGAGTAAACAACACTCATAAAATTGTCACCTATGTCGTAAAGGTGAGGCTTGTAATTATATTCCCACAAAATATAATAGTAGATATGGACACGAGGGTTCTATGGAGTCCAGAGTCAGTTAATTGAAGGAAATGCAAATGAAGCACAAATAATATATACCAAGTATGCCGATAGAAAGAACCTGGGTTTCCTGGTGGCTAGGCCTTTTAATGCCTGAGCAATTGCATCTTTGAATGTGATGGAGAAAATTTGGTCCCAATTTAAAACTTGCCATGTAGAAAATTTGGTCCCAATTTAAAACGTGATGAGCTAAAGGAATCCATTCTAGCCTAAAATATGAACAAATATCAGCACCATAAAATCTACAGAGCATAGCGGTAAGGAGCATATAGGATTCCCTGAGTAGAAAAGTAGGGTATTGTCTGTTAGTTCAAAGTACAAAGGTGTCAGGGTTAGCCATCCAAGTTTTTACAAGTATCTCTGCCTCGTACTTATTCTCGAAGGACCTTAGTATTCATGTGTTAGAATTTTTTGTGGAGTCTTGAGGGAATATATCCTTGCAAATGTATCCGGTTTGAAAGTGGCATATGGAGTCAGTTTGGAATCATTGAATGTGCTAGTGGGAATGTGCACATGATCCACCATTCACTTCACCAAGTTAGTGAATGGCATGATAACTAGTCGGGAGGAAATGGCATGCATATTGGACTTGCGAATGTTCTGGTATAATAGGGCCTCTTCACCAAATTCTGAGAAGTCATCATTGTCGAAAATATTGTAAATCCTAGGCCAATCCATACATAAGGTGTCAAAAACCCGAGCATCAATGTCTGAATAAATTCCTATATTAGGGTCTTTGACCATTAATTCTTCTAACACAACTTTGGATCTGGTTTTGTGAGCCATGGTGGTCAATATTAGCTCTGCAAATAGAGGATAAGTGATACAAACAAACTTATATATATATATAAAAAAATCGAAACAAAATGTAGAATACCTTAAGCAAATCTCAACTAATCTTCCAAAAGGGAAATACAAAAGCTTAGAAGGAACAATTCTAGCGGTTCTATAATTAAAACTCTGACTCCAAGGTCGCGAAGTAAAATTTAAAAAATTCGATAAAAACATATTTAATTACCACTTAATTCATTTATTACCATCCATAAATGAGTTGGTCAATGATTGGAAGTTAGACCATAATCAACCATTAATGTGATTGGACTTAAATGAATTTCCTGACCAATTTTTAACTCATGCATGAGAATAGGTTAGTAGAGATGTAAGAAGGATGATTCCAAAGTAGGTTCGGTGAGATTGGAGGGTAGTTGCAAGTCAAGAATTGGGGTGACATTTGAATGGTAAAAATGTGGGATGCCAACTTGCGGCATTGTTAGGTTCCTAAAATTTAAAACATCGGCATCGAGACGTTAGGAACAAGTTTGAAACAATGAAGGGAGTGCCTAATTCCGAGGTTGGGAATTTCCTAAGATGAAAATGTCAGTGTCAGAATGTCGGGATGGAATGTCCTAGCACAAATGACTTACTGATGTTTGACATAAATAGGGATTATGATGTCAGCACCAAGACATCGACGAGTAAATTCTTAATCACTGACTCCCAAATTCCAAATTTATAGATTTTAAAATGTCAGGATTGGAGCTTCGGCACTGGGATGTCAGGATCAACATGTCGACAACTTAACTATAAAAATATAACATCCTGATTCCCAAAGTCGGTGATTTTCCTGCAAAAAAGATAATTAAGACATTGGAAACATTGGAAATGGCCAGATTTTGAAAGTTAATTAATTTGAATTGACCTCCGAGTACTTATTATAAGGAATAATAAAAAAATTGCCTCAAAACAATAAATAACAATACTTGGTGAAAATAAATTGAAAATATACAAAATGCGAAAGGGGCTCCCATCTCTTTAATCAAAAGGTGGGATCCATTGTGACTACAACACACAATAAGTGAGCCTTGGTCATGCTACAAACTAGGGAAAAGCCCAATATTTCAATCCTGACAAGGTCCAAGGTATGTGAATAGATGCACCGAGTGTGTTTATTCAGGTAGACAAAGAATATCTTAGTAAAAAACACTATAAGTGAATGATAACTACACAATAAGTGAGATTTGATCACACTACAAACTAGGGAAAAGGACAAGGTTTCAAGCCTCATAAGGTCCAAGGTATGTGATTAGATGCACCAAATGTGTTTATTCAAGTAGACATAGAATATATTAGAAACCAACACTGTAAGTGGATGGTGCCTACACAATAAGTGACATATGATGCAAACAAAACTTCCAAAACATAAACCACTCAGTATGATTGTTTTATAGCCACATGCATGAAATGTATAGGTTTGTTTCTACAATATTTCATACGCTTATACTACTGCAATATATATATCAAAATTTGTAAGGAAATGTGGAATGTCATTATTTGGAAATCATTGATGGTACGAGATCATTATTTGGAAATCATACATGTTATGAAAAGATGGTCAATGGTTTCCTCGACATGTTTACATAAATAACATATGGAGAGGCATATAAGTTCGCTTTTCCATAACTTATATCAAGTGCTAATTATTTTATGTTAGACCAACATGTAGGTCTAGTGTCCCCTACTAAGAAAAACCCTAATTTTTGAAATCGTTGTAGAAGGTGGTCATCAACCCATGGAAGCACATAGGATTGGCACCCCTAGGTGTAATCTGATGTCATGATTCCTATAGAATTATAGTTTGTTGATCTGAGGTCTAGTCATTGGTTTATGGTGATTTGTAGCACACCTCCTTGAGCCCTTCAGTGACACTTGGTGAATTGGTGCTTGGAGAATAAAAAAAATACTAGGTAGTAGAAATGAGTTTAGTAAGCTGCTACAAGTTTTTTTGGGCACAACCAACATGGTAATGCTACCCATGGTAATTTCCTAGGGTTTTCTAGATTTGGATTCATAATGCAAGAATTCCATAAGATCCTGCAATTTTGTTTGGGAAGGATCAACGTGCGAATTCTACCCATAGTATCCCATCCAATGGGTTTCCATACTTGACCTCATAATTTGAGAATTGGCATTCTCTCATTATGAGTTCAACTCTTGAAAACCCTCTTCTGTAATACTGTGGGCGGCATGCCCATTCTCGAATTATGAGTTAAACTCTAGAAAAACCTCATTCATGATATTGTGGGTAGTTTTCCCATGTTGGAAATGCCTAAAAATAATTCTAGGATCTTATGGAACTCATTTCTACTGCTCGGTATGGTTTTTACACCATGAGCACAAATTCACCAAATGTCCCTAAATAGCTCAAGGGGGTGAGTTTCAACTTGCCGTCAAATATGAATGGGTCTCATATCAAGAAACTGTGGATTCCATTGGACTTGTGACATTATATTACACCTAATGGGAACCTCTCTTGAGCTTACATGGCCCAATGACCAAATTCTATGATAATTTCAAAAACTAGGGCTTTGTTGAGTAGGGGATACTGCAATTCTCACATTGCGAGGTCAACTCTAGAAATCCCTATACCATGAGACTGTGGGTATAGTTCCCACATTGGTCCTTCCCAAACAAAGTTGAAGTACCTTACAAAAATCATTTATGTTTCTTGCTATTGTTTTTACACATCGAACACAAATTCACCAAGTGTCCTTGAAGGGCTAAAGGAGGTGAATTGCATCTCAACATAAAATGATGACCCGGCCTTGAATCGATGAACCGTTGAATCCATTGGACTAGAAACATTAGATTACACCAAGGGGGGTATATATCCCATGTGTCCATTTCTATATGACCTCCTATGTCAATTTTAAAAACTAGGGTTTCACTGAGTAGGGGCACTAGATCTACATGTTTGTATGATAAACTAGATTTTATTAGAAGATATGGTTACCATATAGGTTTGGAATATTCATAAACAACATACTACTATGGAAAAACCTGAAAGAACATACATATTTTCATAATAGATTTGTGTCTACAACCTAGGGTTTCTAGGTATTATAATACAAACTAGGGGTTAGACTACAAACTACGGTTTCCTCAACATGTTTACATAAATAACCATTATGGAGGGGCATAAAATTCATCTTTTCCATAACGTATCTCATAGTTGGACTTGGTTTAACAAAGGTATTTTGTATTCTTTTACTCTTTATTTTCTTGCATCCACTTATAAGGTAAGCTCAAGAAACCAAAATAATAGATGAGCTTTGGTTCAAAGACAATAAATGAAGGTGTTGTTTGTTCTATGTCACCCTCTTGCTTCTTGTTTGCAAATTGTGCAATCTATGGCTAAAATTGGTTTAAGGTTTTTGCTTGGTTTTTCTATGGAGGTAGTGTGAATGCTTCCCTTGTATTTTTTCATCCATGTTTTCATGGTTCCTTTGGTAACTACAACAGTGCATGTCATGTTCTTCGGCTAGTTTATTGAGCTTTGTTGCCTATTTACAAAGATGGAACATAAATTAAAATGTATTTTGCTGGTTTTTCTTATGCAATTTGTAAAGTGGCCTTGAATTGTTGGTTTGATAGTAGATATTGGTCAATGGTGACATTCATGTGCTTGATATTAGTCATTGTTCAATGATGACATTTCATGAGTTTTAAAAGTATGAATGTTTGATAATAGATATTGGTCAATGATGACATTGCCAAGTTGTAAAAGTAGGGTTTATAATAAAAACAAAGGTCTACAAACTAGGGTATAGACTACAAACTATGGTTTACACCTCAAACTAGGGGTTAGACTACAAACTAGGGTCTAGACTACAAACTAAGGCGATGAAGTATGAGACCTTCAAAAAATTTAAGAAAGTGAAGTAGGTTTAATCACTCTCTTTATCAATGAAGGATGAGACCATTACCAATTTTATTTAGAGCAATATTGGAACAATGAACCATTACATGAAAGATAAGTTTGGCATAAAAGATGTTCGAGAAATATGTCATGCATTTAATGTTTCATATGAGAAATGCATATCAAGGGAAATTTTGGTATGCTTTGATAAAATGTCAAGGTAAGAAATTGGACAGTCCTAAAAGCGTGCAAATCTTACCAGTCAAAATATGCTTTCAGTTAGTAAAAGTTGCACAAGTTTCAAGAAGGTTGTAATAGTTGAAGTTTGTTTATGTGCAAATCCCACAAGAAGATGATATATCAGGTGCACAATAGCCACAAGGGATGGTATGGAAAGGGTCAAAGACTCCTCAAGTTGAAGAGAAATGATGCGCGCATACCTCAAAGCAATGGTACATCAAGAGTGCAAGAAGTGCACCACTAAGGTGTAAGCCCCACAAAGTCATGGACCATGACTGCATTAGACCCACAAAGGATGACACATCACCATAGCATATGATGACATGTGGAAAAATCACAATCTGTGAAGTATGAAAGAAGGGATGCCACAACCAACTTGTGGACATAAAATCCTTGTAGAACATGTATAAATAGAGATGCAAGTTGGAGATTAGAGTAAGCTTGATGGAAAGATTGTAGAGATTCAGTTGGAAAATATAGATTTATATTTTGGGCATCTAGGGGTTGAGGACAGAACAACATAATATAGCGAGCAGCCAAGTGCGCATAGACAAAGGACTGATACAATTGATGGTGCGCATAATGATGTTGTAGATATGTGATGATTGTGCAAACACCAAAAGGAAGAAACACACAAGTATGCGCAACTATGTGAATATTGAATGACAGAATTGAAGACATAACATAGACAGTCACAAATGTTGTAAGTAAGGAAGAAGCGCATAAACATAACTGAATTATATCAGGTAATGCACATATGTTTAGCTAATGCATGAAGATTGAAGTGAAGTGTGCGAAGTTGAGAAGTCCATATGATGCGCAACAATAGAGAAGCAGCAGGATCCTGTAAGTGCATCATGATGAGGATGATCTTAGACAAGTTCGTTAAACCGAAAGGAAGAATCATTTGATGCACATCATGTCACAGATTGTCTAAAATACTATGGCACTTATACATAACAGACACATCAGTAAGTATGAAGTTCCATCTGTTACTGATGCTTTATATCATAGCACTAAACTATCAATTGAAAGCACAGTATCAATTGGTAAGTGCAATTGCACAGTAGAAGATTAAGAGAGCATATCTTTGCGCAGACTGCATAATCAACAAGCACATGGTACGTGAAGTAAGACATTAAGAGAAGTGTAGAATTGAGAGTAGTGAGAAGCCAAGTGATGTATGCAACACAGTGAAAGTGATATCTCTGCATACGAAGATACCGCACAACAGAACTAATATCAAAATATCATAAGTGTGTATGGGTTAGAAGTTCAGTAAGTAAGAATTACATCTTGAATATCTGAGCGGTAGGATGGGGCAAGGAGAAAGGGGGTTGTATCCAACTTCTAGTTGGTGCTAGAGAAACATAAGGAGTTGAAGCTTCCTTCAGGTCAGTGCCTGTAAAACCAGGGGATCGGTGCCTCCTTTTTGTTGGTGCTGGTAAATATAGGAATTTGGTGCTTCCTTGAATGTATTCTTTCATTACAAAAGAGCATTCTGTGTTTTTCTCCCGATTGGGTTTAATGTCAAAATTCCTATGTTCTGTGTTCTTTGTCTTGATTCATATATGGATGAATGATTTTTTTTTTTTTATATTGGATACATAACTAATCATCAAGATTAAGTTAAGACTAATATGTTAAAGAAGGTAAAAACTATTGATTACTGCACTAATATTGATTCACCCCCCCTCTTAATATTAAATTGATTCCAACAATTGGTATCAGAGCACGTGTCTTCAGTAATAGATTAACATCTGGAAGATAGATCATTGTGCATATATGGAAAAGAAGGAACGTCTTTCCACCAGCATAGCACCAAGGTTTGATGGCACCAATTATACCTTCTTGAAGGTCAGAATGGAAGTTTACTTGCAATCACTGGGAGCAGATGTTTGGCAATCTACTGTTGATGGTTACAATATCGCAGCAAGCATACAAGTTAATCCATCACAAAGGAGAATATATGAAAGCAATGAAAAGGATAGAAATGCGTTGCTATGTGGTTTGGAAGATAACGAATTCATCAAGGTTATGCACTGTAATACAACGAAGGAAGTTTGGGACAAGCTCAAAGGTGTCTATGAAAGTGGCGAAAAGGTAAAGAAATCAAGGCTGCATAACAACCTTGGATTATTTGAATATATAAGAAGAACGTTACCTCCTATTTCCTAAGAGTAGATGGGATAGTTAATGCTATCAAAACTCTTGGGGTTACTTTGGAAGAATAATATGTGGTACAAAAATATTGAGAACCTTACCCTCAAGGTTTGATGCGAAGGTGTTTTTGTTAGAAGACAAAGCTAATCTTGAAGACTCGACGAAGGACGAGCTTCAGGAGCTTTTGACTGCATATGAGATGAGAACTAAGAAAGAGACTCCCCTCATAAAGGAAGCCATTTTTAAATCCACTGGAAAGAATAAGCATGATCATGACAAATACTGTCGTGATGAATTAGATGATGAGGAATCAAACTTTGTCAAAAATTTAAAGGAGGAAGAAGTAAGTACAAGAACAAATTTCCCTTCAAATATTTCATATGTGGAGGAGTAGGTCATTATGCCTCTAAGTGTCCTTACAACTAAAACAAATACAATGACAATGACGAGGAATCCAATTCATATGATCAGAAGATTGCGTGATCTCAACACATACCTGAAAATAAAAGGAGGGTTCCAAAACAGAGGAAGAGTCTATACACTAAGGAAGGACACAATGCATCTGAAGGAAATGAATGCGATGAAGAACCAAAAGTAGTTCTTTCATTGCTCACGTGGAATAAGAAAGCAGAGATGAAAAGAAGAAGATCAGTTCAAAGAATACTCTAGTTTCGCAAAGCAAACCAGGATCTCTAGATAAATACTTCTTTAGCGAATCATTCAAAACACCTCCGAAGACACTTACATCTCCAAAACTAGTTGTTGAGGTCAAGATTGATAGTTAATATGAAGAATATGATGATACTACAAAAATTGACTGGGAAGGTGAATTGATTAGTGCCCTCGATGACTTAAAGAAGTCAAGGAAGAAGAATAAATTCTTGTAGGAACAATTGTCAAAGTATGAAGAACAAGACAAGCCATTTGAAGAATCTCTTGACGTAGAAATCCGTGAGAAGGTAACAAACTATGAGATTGAACTAATTTGCGCATAAGAAAAGGTTAAAGTGCTTGAGGAAGAGAAAGCTACTTTTAAAGGTTCTTTGGAAGAATTAGTACAAAAAATCAGGATGTTGACAAATTAGCTTGAGGAGAAGGACAAAGAGATATTTTGTCTAAAAGAAAAATTTATTGAAATGAAGGGAATGAAACAAGTCCAAGATCCCACAGTGATTTGTGCACATCAAGAAAACAACAAGGTTAGCATTGATGATGAAGTAAAAGAAAAGTTCAACAAAAAATCATCAATATTGAACAGAATTCTAGACAATCAGAGATCACTAGAAGACATAATGGGTCTTGGTTATGAAAAGGCATCAAATAAGGTCTACAACAAATAGAAATGTGTCAATCATGTTAAGTCCTGCAGGTATGATGGTTCCTTCAACTTTGTTCAATATACTCAACAAAGAAGGATCAATAGGGTGAAGTGCACAAGATGCAATTGTTTTGGTCATATTGCAAAATATTTCCAAACTATGAGATGATATGCATGTGATGGTTTTGGACATAAGGCCATGTACTATCGAAAAACAGTGAACTGTCCAGATGAATATTTATTTCACAAAATGCCTATTTCATTAAACTTGGACATATTCGAGTCCAATTCACTTTGAAGACAGGTAAAAAACAACCTTTCTGAACCCCAAAATCAAGGTTTCTAAAGTGCAAAATCTGGTTCCAAAAGTGCCAAATCCAGGTTCCAAAAGCATACTTTTGATTTTGATATCGCCACTTTTGAAATTGGTTTTTGCACTTTTCCGATATGATAAATATGATAATGGCACTTTTAGAACCTGATTTTTCCCTTTTGGAAGGCTAATTTTGACAATTCCAATACTTAAATTTTCAATTTTGAAAACCGATTTTGGCACTTTCAAGCTCTGATTTTGCACTTTCGAAAACCAAACTCGACACTTTACAAGTATTATAATCACAGTGCAATTGAACATACTAGTATAAACAAACATTTAAGTGTATTATTTAACAAAATACTTTCATTTTATTCACAATTGGCCTCACATCACTCACACCATTCAGGTGCAACAAGTAAGGCCATAATTGATCTAACAAGAATGTGTCATTGACATCTTGTCAAGTATATGTTTTTGTTATAATACAATTCCCTTCCTCATTACAAACATGTTTTTCTTTCGAGTCATCTACAATCATTGTATTTGTAGCATAACAACCATGGATCAAAATGTCCCAAACTTTGTTTAAAGGCTTGAGAAACACATAAGGATTTCCATCACCCTGATAACCCTCTCTGGCTATGCAAGAACAATATTCTTGTGTTAAAATTACTCTAAATTGTTCCCTTTCCAATCATGCTCTTTGTAATAATGTTGGAAAAAACTTGTCAATTTTTTTTGTTGTACAGATGTCCATACCCCAACTTCAAATATACTAAAGCATTTTTCAAAAAACTCCCTAAATATTGGACGTATAAAATAATACTTTGTGGTTGATTCGATATCCGGTGTTCATGGCAATCTGAATTTCTTTTTTTTTGTGAACTATGTGTAACAAAACTCCATTGAAATCGAAAAATAATCAATGGATTACTAGTAACAAATCTTCTAGTATCTGCAAACAAAAAAAAACACACAACCCAGTCAATAAAATATTGTGTTTCAATGTTTCTAAGTATATTGCTTGCATGTTCTTTAATTTTTGAAACACATCACCAGATTCATGATACGATGTCCATAAATAATATGAGAACTGTCCAAGATAAATATAGAAAAAAAATTACATAAATTTGTAAAAGTTGTCAAAATATACAAATAACTAAATGAATTGTTGTCTGTATAATATGACGGTCATTTGAATTTGGACGTCTTTAACCAATGCCCCGTTTTTTAACTAGGCCCGAGATAATTCAACAAAGAACACAACATTTTTTTATAGTTATTTCTTTCTCTTGTGAATTGTCAAATGTCAAACTAGTTGGCATTTTCAAGCAGTTTTCCTTGCTATTATCTGTTGAATGATATTTCCATTCATCTATAAAAAACACGTATGTTTTTTATATATATCTCCATATTGGTTAAGTACATTCTTGAACAACTTTTTGTATATATGCAGTACTTAACCAACATTATATTATGCAAACATTGAGTAATTATAAATAGTATTATGTTTACATTACTCTCTACCCCAA
Organism: Larix kaempferi; assembly: GCA_027924585.1. Classification (NCBI taxonomy): domain Eukaryota; kingdom Viridiplantae; phylum Streptophyta; class Pinopsida; order Pinales; family Pinaceae; genus Larix; species Larix kaempferi. The sequence continues at coordinate 3,544,145 of BSBM01001646.1, forward strand.
ATAAATACAAAGTCTTCATTCTTCAGCCATTCAAATATACCAAGGAAATTTTGAATTTCCATCTTGTCAAGTGAGGAAAACCACAAAGCAACGTCAAAATGTTTTCTGGAAACACTCATAATATCGGGGCTGAGCATCCATGCATAATAACGATAGCAATTATGGACAAAATGAGGTTGTTTGAAAAAATATTCAATGTTGGATAACATCCAAAATCCAAAGAGAAACCCCTCTACTCCCAAGACCAATAGTTTCTTTTGCAGTGATATCCATATTGCATACAAAAACCGTGACTATATATATAACAACAGCAACAACACTTTGTTCATGAAGTTGATGATCACAAACATGCAACTGTAAATGAAGATTTTGATTTCCAAAGATTAATACAAAAATCACCCAAAATTTCACAAATTCAAATGATTTACTAAAAGCATCACACTAAACTAACAATATGTTAGATTCAGATGAAAATAACAACATCACCAAAAAAATAGAAAACACATTAAATCATTTAAAATATCCATAGGTTACATCTAGTGTTTGCCACTCTTGAATGAGGCAATGATAGGTCACATTTGATGGATGTCACTCAACTAGAAGAAGGCATTGAAGGTTCTGATATCAGTTGAATTGAATGCATTTTACCCTAACCCTGCCAGAGTCAATGTAAAAATTCACTATCTGTCCTAGTGGACGATGCAATAAAGGGCTTACTCAAAATACAGTTTTCACATGGATGTGTTTTCACATCATCACCCTCCAAAACAATCATTGATGTATTACTTTGCGAAGATTTAATTGGGAACTCCTCCCACACACTCCCCATATTTTTTTGTGTATTTCCTTCTTTATCGTTAGTACATCTCTCTTGAAACCATAAAAATAAAATTTGTTCCCCATATGTTTTTACTGCATTACCTGCTCTCAAACAATTTGTAAACAATGACTTCCCCTCATTGACCCCACATTTAGATGACCAAATCCCAACATTGAATTTGGAAAGACATAATCTTAAAAATTGTATCGCATTTTTTCATGACTCATATGAAGTTTCTTTGTGTTTAAATTCAAATTCACCAACAATACTTTCTTCCCCCTCTATTACTTTTTTTCCTCCAACAGTAATTTTTTATTTCCCTTTTTTTCTCTTTTGGAGTCATTTTCTATGACTTTCTTGCGAAATAAAAAACCTTCCATTTCTAATATCAATAACATTTTTGTATGGGGAGCTACATATAAATATTGCTTGTCATGATATATTTCAGAATAAATTTGTTTTATCAATTTAAGTAGAAAATAATCTGTGTCTTTTACCTGTATTACTTTGCGAAGATTTAATTGGGAACTCCTCCCACACACTCCCCATATTTTTTTGTGTATTTCCTTCTTTATCGTTAGTACATCTCTCTCGAAACCATAAAAATAAAATTTGTTCCCCATATGTTTTTACTGCATTACCTGCTCTCAAACAATTTGTAAACAATGACTTCCCCTCATTGACCCCACATTTAGATGACCAAATCCCAACATTGAATTTGGAAAGACATAATCCTAAAAATTGTATCGCATTTTTTCATGACTCATATGAAGTTTCTTTGTGTTTAAATTCAAATTCACCAACAATACTTTCTTCCCCCTCTATTACTTTTTTTCCTCCAACAGTAATTTTTTATTTCCCTTTTTTTCCCTTTTGGAGTCATTTTCTATGACTTTCTTGCGAAATAAAAAACCTTCCATTTCTAATATCAATAACATTTTTGTATGGGGAGCTACATATAAATATTGCTTGTCATGATATATTTCAGAATAAATTTGTTTTATCAATTTAAGTAGAAAATAATCTGTGTCTTTTACCTGTCAATGACTGGTCAAGATTTGAGTGGTGAGTAACATTGTTGGAGATACCTCGTTTTGACACCAAGCCCTTGCCTGGTTCATTATTATCCAAGAACTCATCTCCAATGTGATTTGTTGGCTAATATCCAAGGACATCGTCGATCCCATCTCTGGTTGTGGATGATCCACATGTTGAATAGCAATCCAATCATATTGACCTAGAAATTTGCAGGTATACATTTTATATAACTTTTTGCAAGTATTCAAGGTCACTATCCGCATTCATAATTTAGTTAATTTAACCAGGACCTTTGAAAAATAAAAAAATTCCTTCTTGTCCATCTTGTTCACTAGTTTGGTAGTTCTTTGTGGATTCTCCATCACATTCAATGTAGGCATTGGATACTATAATTTTATTGGATGATACCTGAGTGTTCTCTTTATTTGAAGTTGTAGTAGAATAGGAATTTGAAAATTTTATTGAACATAACTAACCGGGAAAAGTAAAATACAATAAAATAAGACATCCAAAAATTTTAATACAAATACCTTGGTTTATACCCAATTCATGATAGAAACTGTTCATAAAAAAAAATTGTTGTACTTTCTCCACAATAGAATTAATTAATCTATTTGGTGACCTGTTAATGAACGAAGAAATCTACCTCATGCGTACAATGAAAGAACTGTACCTTGAGAAGAGATCAGTCTGGAAACTATGTGATCCCAGAATTATTGTGTCCTTTCTTTTGCAAAAACATGGCTTCTCAAACTATCATTGGTAACCTTGGGAAAAGGTAAATCAATCATTGGTAGGCCCTCATCCTTCCAATCCATATCCATTTGAAAAGTAGACAAATTATCCGCATTCGTTCCAATTCTCCAACACTGTATAATGGAGAATCCTATAAATAAGTCCTTGGAGAAATATCTATAAACTCCCTTCGTAGGCTTTCGTGTTACCTTTATTTTTATTTCTTGCTGAAATGTGTGAAAGCTTTAGAAATCATACAAGCGTTTTCCATATCAACTAAAAAAATACAAGTACATGCCGCTTCATTTGATTGTAAGTAGTACAACAACATAAGCATATCTTCTTCTGTCTAGGCACTATCACAATTACACATATCAACAATAACAAATTCACAACTGATTGTCGCACCAAAAAATGCAATGGATCTTAGTGTGTTGACCAAATATGCAAGATAACAACATTGACAAGAAAACTGTGAACTATATTTGACGGAGTCAATGGACATACCCATCCCCTCTTTATTGATATATATGTTCAATATTTTCTCAGCATCATTTGGTAATTTGGTACCATTATCCTCTTCAGATTCTTTCTTTCTCTTTTTACCAAGAGATTTGGCTCGCTTTTTGGAGCATAAAATATTGCACAGTTGCTGGAGATGATTTGGTGCAATTTTATAGATTTCAATGAAATTATCAACAGTGATAATCTGTGATCGAAAATTATGAACATCATGAACTTTGAAATATTCAAAGATCGAATGCTGGGTTGACCTCTTGTCCTTGATTCGCTTGCAATATTGATATAAAGTCTCTGCGCAAACATTTTTGTCGATTGATGTGCTCATCCAAACTGATCTGTTGATTATATTTTCCACCACAATGGTGATTTCATCTTCATCACGATCACGCAATGGTCTAAAATAATTACATCCATGATTCTTTATTTTATTTTGAACAAAATCAACCTGAGTGATGCTCTTGGGTGAGCATGGCAAGGAACCACTTTTGTAAATCTCGAATATAGACATCCATTTTCTCCACAATCGATCTAATGTCAAAACAAGAGTTAGCTTATCTTTAAGGTTGTCCCTTGTTTGAACAACAAAGATATCTATACATTCACCTTGGAAAGACTTTCAACATATAAAATTAAAAATAATATTTAATTTGCTAATTTCATAACACATGCATAAATCTAAAGACTTTGATTGATAAGAATAAAAATTCCATACCTGCCAATCATCACTGGAAGCATTTCCCTTTCCTGGGAAGGAGGTCCTACCGCAGGATATCCATTTCTTCCTTGCTTTTACAACTTGAGAAATGAATGGTGTTTGCAAATTCCTTGTTTGATAAATTTTTTTGTTTGCATAATTTGCCAATAATGTTTTGAGGAACATCTTTATGTAGAAGATGAGTTGTTCAATGACGATACCTTGAATGGAGTGATTGATATTTATCAGTTTCAATGATTTTTTTCTGCACTGAAATAGTATGCTGCCCATCCAATATATAAAAATTTCCTGAAGGAAAATTAATTTCATCATCATTTCTAGGAAGAAATCCCAACGTGGTCTCCTTATCAAAAGGAAAAAGAATAGCATCTCTCAATGTTCTTGTAAAATTTGAGACAAGAGATAAAATCATCTTTTCCATGACCTCCTCGCCAAATTTTCGATATTGCAAATGTAGAGGCGTAAAAACACATCTTGTTACATTAATAGAAAAAAATTTCTCATTGAACAAAAATTATTTGATCTGTTCTTGTTGAACTTCTTTTGAACTTTCGAATCTCTTAGTCGCTTTCCCAATCATTGCTATAGAAGGACTTGATTTGAGTGCTTTGAAGGAAGATTTTCTCACATCTTTTTCAATATGATTGAGAAATGTTCTTCTAAGGTAGAAATGAATCTTTTCATGCTCTACCTTTGTCAACTTCTTTTCAATTCTCATGTAATGCAATAAAGACGAGGTTTTCACAGCCAGGATTATTTTCTTCCATACCAACAAAATTCCTTTCTTCAAAGATGATGCGATATTAATTCTGGACCGATTACAAACATCATACGAGGGAAAAACCCACCCTTGCTTCACACAGGAAACAAGATCTGAATTGAGACCACTTTTCATTAGATCTGGTTGAAAATTATAAACCATAATATCATCATGTAGAAGGAAACATTGGTATCTCTCGACCACTTCAACTTGAACACATAATAGATCGTCAGAAATGGGATCTGCGTATGTCAATATTCCAACTCGAGTTGGATCTCCTTCCTCATCCAAGCAGAATAGATATAAATCCTGGTACAAATTATCTGGTTCATCCATCTCAACATACCATACATGCTTGAATAAACCAAGGTTGTGATATTTTAACAAATCAAGGAACGTGATTTCTTGGTATTGACTAAGGCTCAACAATGCAGACATGTTTTATCTGCAAAACAGTAAATATTGTGTAGTTAATATAAGAATGCATATAATGTTTATAATTATCAATTAGTGTTTTAATATTAGATGTATAATTGCAAATGTTAGGTGAATGATCGATGGAGAAGGAATGACCGCTCATTTCCAAAATCAATTGATTGATTAAGAAAAAATATGCTAGCATTATCCATGAGAGATCGAATGCACATTTTATATAGTCATTTGAGATAGAATCGATCATAGAATGAGCGATCATTATTTCATATTAACTATCATTTTAATTTGGAATTTGTGCTAGAAATAAATAGATCGAGAATATTACGGGAAGTCACATTTCAATCAAGTGCTACTCCTTACCATTTCAATTGATATTTATTGTGCTTTGTAGAAAATGGATCGATGCAAGAAGGAGCATCTGTTCCTTTCTAAAAGCTACTTATGTCAAAGTTATCTAGGTAGAATATCTCCCTGATATTCTTGATATTTGGAGAATATACAAAGGGGTTTCCATTCCTTCTTGGGATTTCTTCTACTAATAGTTCTATAATACAGAAAGGGTCGTTTGATCCTTCTTTGGTTCACCATTCTGGATATAGGTGAATTGTTGGACGACCATTTAGAGCTTCAATAGTTTTGCAATTCTCTAATAAACAAGCTGGAAACCAATCCTTTCACTCCATGATATTATTGATATTTGGAGGATATAGGAAGGGGTGCCCGATCTTGGTTTTGTTTTGCATTTCTCTCATAAATGAAGGGGCCACCGACCCTTCTTGTGCTAAGTATTATTTTCATAATAGTTCTATAATACAAGACGGATTAGTCCTTCCTTCTTGTTTTCACCATTCTAGATATAGATGAATTTTTGGATGACCATTCCTTTCGCTCCATGATATTCTTGATATTTGGAGGATAGAAGAAGGGGCACCCGATCCTTCTTGTGTTTACTATTCATACTAATCCCACAATACAAGTAGGGTTGGCCATCCATTCTTGTGTTCACTATACTGGATATAGATTAATCATCGGCATATCCTTTGTAGAATAAATAGTTTTACATTTCGCTCATAAATGAAGGGTCGTACAACCCTTCTTGTGCTCAGTATTCTTCCAGTGTTCACCACTCTGTATATACATGAATTGTTGGCCTAGTCTTCGAAGGTTGAATATTTTTAATTTTTTCTTATAACTAAAATGGAAACTGAACCTTCATGTGCTAAGTATTCTTTTCATAATAGTTCTAGAGTACAAGAAGGGTCGGTCGTTCCTTCTTGTGTTCACCATTCTGGATATACGTCAATTTCTGGATGACTATTCATAGGTTTGATAGTCTTACAATTCTCTACTAAATGAAGGGGAGGCCGATCCTTTCTCTCCATGATATTCTTGATATTTGGAGGATATAAGAAGCGGTTCCCAAACCTTCTAGTGTTTACTATTTATACTAATCATACAATACAGGAATGTTCGATTGTTCATTATTCTATTCACCATTCGGGATATAGATGAATTGTCATCCCATCCGTCGTAGATTAAATATTTCTACACTTCTCTCGTAAATGAATAGTCGGCCGACTCTTCTTGTGCTTAGTATTATTCCAGCATTCACTATTCTAGATATACATGAATTGATAGCATAGCCTTCGTAGATTGAATAATTTTACAATTCTCCCATAAATGAAAGGGCGACCAACCCTTCTTCTGACTAGTATTCTTTTCACAGTAGATCTAGACTGCAAGAAGGGTTAGTCGATCCTTCTTGTGTTCACCATCCTGGATAAAGGTGAATTGTTGGATATATGTGTTCATAATTCTCTACTAAACAAAGGGGTGGCCAATCCTTCTTCTCGAAAGTCAATATTCGGGACAAATATTTTGTATATGTTATAACTTAGTCGATGTCCTAATCCCTACTATTTACTGCGGAAATCGGAAGTCAGGAATTGTCGGCCTAGCCTTCGTAGATTAAATACTTTTACATTTCTCTCATAAATGAAGAGTCGGCCGACCCTTATTGTGCTCAATATTCTTCCAGTGTTCACCATTCTGGATATACATGAATTGACGGCCTAGCCTTCGTATGTTGAATATTTTTACAATTCCCTCATAAATGAAGGGGTGGTCAACCCTTCTTCTTCCCAATATTCTTTTCATAGTAATTCTAGACTGCAAGAAGGGTTGGCCAATCCTTCTTGTGTTCACCATTCTGGATATAGGTGAATTGTTCGATATAGGTGTTCACAATTCTCTACTAAATGAAGGGGCGACCGATCTTTCTTGTCAAAAAACGAAAGTCAGGACAAATTTTTTTTATATGTTATAACTAAGCTGATGTCTCGATCCATCCTATTTACAATGGAAGTCGGAAGTCAGGAATTGTCATCCTAGCATTTGTAGATTAAATATTTTTACATTTCTCTCTTAAATGAAGGGTCGGATGACCCTTCCTCTGCTCAGTATTCTTCCAGTGTTCAACATTCTTGATATAAATGAATTGACGACCTAGCCTTCGTAGGTTGGATATTTTTACAATTCTCTCATAACTTAAGGGGCGATCGACCCTTCTTCTACCTAGTATTATTTTCATAATAGTTATATACTGCAAGAAGGGTCGGTCGATCCTTCTTATGTTCACCATTCTAGATATAGGTGAATTGTTGGATATAGGTGTTCATAATTCTCTACTAAACGAAGGGGCGACCAATCCTTTATATTCATGACATTCTTGTTATTTTGAGGATATAATAAGGGGTTCCCAATCCTTCTAGTGCTTACTATTCCTACTAATCCTACAATACAGGAAGGGTCTGTCATTCATTCTTTTTTTTCTCTCATAAATGAAGGGTCAGTCGATCCTTTTTGTTGGAAGTCGGAAGTCAGGAAAACATTTTGATATGTTATCTAATGGTCACTCATAATGGTTCACTTTTTTAAAACAATGGCTAGATCTTTAGTTACAACATACAGTTTAACAAAGTGTTTGAATAAGAAACAAAATCCATTGGGTATGGAGTCAACACATGCATTTCTCAAAATTATTTAAGAGCCCGGTGGTAGGATAAATCTTTCACCAAGGTAAAGTAGGTACCATTTTTCCAGACAAATAGCAATTTTAGGAATGATAGAATATTAAATAAAACAATATATTAATAACACAGAGAATATAACTGGGATGAATTCTGCATAAATTTGGAAAAAAGAACATTGACAATATTTAAATGTGTGAATTAGAGCATATAAAATGAATTCTAACTCACATAGTTCAGTCAAATATGATGCAAAGTTATAAGATGGTGTAACAAGAAATACATTCACAAAAGAGAAATTAACAGACTGGAGAAAGTGACAACATATGAATCTTTGTTTCCGATAGACCTGTACTTCTGCTCTTCATTAAAGTCTTCAAAAAATATCACATCACTGTATTTTTTTCTCTCGAATCCAACCCCGATTACTTTGTAAAATCAAAATTTATACAAAATGTTCTTTGAATAAACCCTAATTGATTCTTCACTAAAAATAGAAATTTCAAAGAAACCTCTAAACTCCAGGAACATTTGTTTTGTTTTCAACCAAGCTGGTATCGTATTCCTTTGATTTGAGCTGATGTAACACTCAGGCATTTAACAAAGGAACTGCAACTTAATTTCAGATTAAGATACTTGAATATTCATTCTTGATATAACCTGTATTTTTTTTTCCCAATTTTTTGGACAATTTTCCATTGCTCTTTATTTGGGATTTCATAATCCATCATTTCTTTCACCGTCACCTCCAATTCTATGCATGATGTGTAACATATAAGTGGAAGATCCTTCACCACTGCAAACCTTGTAGTGTTTCTTTCTGGATCCTTAACTGTAAGAAGGGAAACTTTTTATTCAGTCAACTTTCTTACTTGAGGGAATAATTTTTGAGTTTCTACCAAAGACTGCTTCTTCTTTTCTACATATTGTGAAAGGAAAACAAATTTGGACTTATACTGAGAGTTACTTCCAGATTCCTTTATTTATGAAAAATTATATTGCTGCATATTTACAGGTGGTTGCGAAATCCAAGTAATTTTTTATGGAACAATTAAATCTCGTTCCTCCATACTAATATCTTCCTTCTTTTTTCCATTTTTGATTTCTTGCTTGAAATTTCTTCATCGACTTCCATACTATCAAATTCTGAAATAGTTCTCTTATTGGTGATATCATATTTAGTTGGTTTCTGAACCAGCATTGCCAAATTGCTTGTTTGTTCCATATTCACTTCTTTATTATCTTGTTCAAATTTGAATAAATTTGTCATTTCTTTTAATCCTTCAACGATTTGATGATCAAAAGCCTTGTTTCTATTTTGTTGTCTCCTTTGCGATATAATTTGATGAGCATCATAATTAATCCTTTCAACCTCTTGGAAATCCATGATATTCAATAATTTGTATACTATAGATAGGGTTGCCTTAGTCTTAATGATGAATGGACCAAATTTAAGAGGTAATTTCACATTGGATGAATTTTTGAAAACACCAAAATGTTCTTCTTCTGAATGCAACCTTTGTCTAATAAATTCTAAGGAAAAAAACCTTGGTGTTAAAAAGGATGGCAACAGATATGGTGCTCCAGTAAAACCATACACTCTAATTATAGTATGTTCTTTATACAAGAACCAATCACCTGTTTGACCTTCTGGTGTAAGCTACAACATTTCTTTCATTTCTTCTTACACTTGGGGCAATTCAACACTCTGGGAAATTCAGCATTAAAAACATTTCTGTAAACTTCCGCCATGATTGTATTGGTGAACTCAAACATATTGATTTGTTTATGAAGGTAATGAGAAAACATGATGCCAAGAAAATTCAATTCATAAATATTTGAACACAAGAACAGGTTCAGGATATATGAATGATATCTAAAATGCTTCAACTCATGGAAATTCACCAACTTGACATGAGTCTCTTTAGCTAGGAATTCATCAAAATTAAAACCACATACTGGACTCGACTGTGACTCAAGTGAAATGACTTGCAGAAGGAAACCTAACATAAATCTCGTGATTGACTTATCACTATCTAGACCTAAAATTTGACTCAAAAAGGACAAAACTAACTGGGTATCTCGCCGAAAGACATCAATACTCAAAGGGAATGATAGGTTTTTATGCGACTGACCATCTTTAAAGACTTTTAATAAAAAAAATTATTTTCTTCCGGACTTCAATTTCTATAAAACTTTACAAAATTTTCTTTGTTAAATGACTCAGGACTTTTGGTAAATATTTTAGGTAACCCTAGAACCTCAAAGACAGTCTGTGCATTGACTCATAATAGAATTTTGGTTGTATTTACATTAATGATTACCCTTTCGGCCTGTAAATAATTTGTCGGACACCAACCAACAAATTCGAGGAAGTGTAGGGTCTGTTCGACACAAAAATAATACATAAAAGAACCAAAAACATTAAATACATCATTTCACTATGAATTAAAATCCATTAATTTATATTTAGACTGCGAAATACTACCCATAGACAAAATAGGGTCGAAAATATCCCTTCCCCTCTCAACTACAACCTCCTCTTTTTCATATAAACTTTCATTAAACGGAACAAGGTCTTCAATTTTCTCCATTTTGGAAACAAACTCTGAAAAGTGAGGGTTTTGAGCTACCGATGAAGTGAGCTTACGAACAAGAGAACGTTGGGATTGACTTCTGTGCTTATTGACAAAGACAAGTGACATGTTTTTGGCAGCTTGTTCTCCTCCAGGCAATAATCAACAAATTCCTTTTTTCAAACTTCGAACAAACCTTTTATATAACATATGCTTAAGTGGTTTCGAAACTTGCGATGAGAGGTTTAACTTTTACTGCTTTTCATAGGGGACTCCACCAATGCTTCCCACATGGTAAGCCGTTTAATTTATGCTCCAGTTTTCCAAGTTTAACCATTGTGCACTTTCTAGCATTGAAACCCCTTTCCACCATCGATTGGTTCTGGGTGGGTACGCATCATTATTCCGCATGAGTTTACACGTTTGAAACTTTTGGTGTGATTTGGTCAATTGTTTAGCGCCTTTTCCATCTCCACCCTTGGTCATTGGAAGCCCCTTCATGCAATCATCAATATCATGAAGTTGACTTGCAAATAACTTAGTCAATCTTGGAGGAATCAAATCCAACGGATCACATGCATTTCACTGGGTTAACATGCACGAAGTTCAACCCAAGAATGTGACCCAAAATCCAATTTTCAAGTCCATCATCGATCTTGGATGGGGCAATCCAACAGTATAGGACAATTTCGTTGATTTAATTTGTTCAGAGTTTAAAGTTGAGGATGTGATGTGAAATTTTTATGAAATCTAGCTAAGCGCATGTTTAATTCCACCGTTGATGTGGATTAACGAAGATCCAATGGTTTTGAATCATTTCTTTGTTGAAAGATGCTCGAGGGTTAATTAAAAGGATCAAACGCGAAATATTTGTAAATCTTAGTTGACCGTCGTTTCGACATCCAATCTATTTAATGGAGGTTTGGAAATAGTTTATTTGGAGAAAAATTTGGCCAAATTGCCAACTTTGGAGGATGCCAAAATTGGTTAACTCTGCAAAATAGTAATTCCTTATTAATTAAAACAAGATTGAAAAACTATGAAGATCAGTGATGAATCGGTGCCATTAAAATGATGCAATATTTTTTTATGAAGAGGCATGATTTTCCTAAAAAGACATAATGTTTCAAATAATAAAGTTCTTTGAAAATATATATAACCATACAAGTCAAATGTATGAAGAGGTTTCTCTGAAGTTTTGGTAATTGCATATCAGAAGCAAGAAAGAGGCCAATGAGATAGATGAATAAATACAAAAGTTCAAGCTCCCATTGAAGATCTAAAAAACTAAAGTTAAAACTATTATAAATTAGAGGGTGGTTGGGTGGTGCTTGGGGTAGGTTGAGGCCTGCTAAGGCTGGGGTTGTTGCCTCCTTCCGGTCATGGCTGGAGAATTAGGGTGTTGGGGCATTATTATCTATTGAAAAGGAAGAAAACTAAGGGTGGAGGTGCATCATTTCTGTAGTGGCAGAATAATCTAGGAGATTAAGTGCTCCATCAAGTTGGTGCTTGTAAAACAATTTTGTATAATATTAGCTTATTAATAAGAAAGATTTGTTGGTTTTCCCTTTGAGGTTTCCACGATAAATCTACATGTTCAAATTGTTATTTTTCTTATTCATGTTACTTATGATTATTTAAATTGTGCTTAATACTAATTTTTTATAAAAGGTTTGAAAAAGGAAATAATGATTCACCCCCCCACCTCTTAGTATTGCTGGATAAACCAACACCCACCACATAGCACCATGTCCATAGGCTAGGGTCCTATGTAGTTGATGCTCTAGCACCTCTTCTTAATATTTTAAGCGATTGGGCCTATTTGAATAAAATCTTAAGCTCCCTAAGGATTACTTCCCTTATACGTTTTAAGCCTTCTTTGGACTCCAAACCTCATGAACTATTTACCCGATCTTCTTAGGTGCTTAGGACAAAAATAGTGCTAACAATGGGGTCCCTTTGTTTAGATATTTTGCACCTTGTCCCAGAGCTCCTTAGCTGATGAAAACTTTCCAACTTTATCTTTCACATGATCAAATATTCTATGCAAGATGATATCCATTTCCATTGCATTGTTATTTCTTATCTCCTTCATGGCTGCAATTTTTTGTGGTCTTTTTGCAGTGATATAACCATTTACAATAGATTTTTAGATATCAAAACCTTCTACCAGTAAATGGAGTCTCATCCTTATAATCCAATGATCAAAATTTGATCCATAGAACATTCGAACCCCATCTACAGATTAGAGACTTTCATGTTCATCCATGTGCTCTAGAGATCTTCGTTCCATCTATCATACTCTCTTGAAGGAATTGAATCTAATTCCATTTTTTGGAAAATTATACTAAGAGGGGCGGTGAATCAGTATTTAGCACTTTTTAACACTTTTAACCTTAAGTACAACATGTAACATTAACCATTAACAATTTCATTCACGATCACATAAAACCAACACATAACATCATACACAATACATAAGAGATTTAACATGGATCTGAAACCCAAACAAAATAAAATCACATAATTCTTTTCTTATATAAAAATAACAAGATTGCATTCATAAGAAGCACCCCAGAACCAAATGGAAGGAGGCACCAACCCCCTAATTTACAAGATCCAACTTAAAGAAAGCTCTAACTCCCTGATTTACTAGCACCAACTGGAAGGAGGCTCCAAACCCCTAATTCATAGGCTACAACCTTAAGGAATCTCTAACTCCTCGGTTTAATAGCTCCAACTAGAAAGGAGGCTCCAACCCCCTGGTTTTCATAAGTTCCAACCTATATATGAATCCAGTCCTCAGTAAACTCCAAATCAATAGTTTTACCAGTACCAACTCGAAGGAAGCCTCAAATCCCCAAGATCACAAGCACCAACCTAAAGGAGAGTTCAATCTCCCATCCTTGCCTCATCCTACCACCCTGATATGAATAAGAAGAACAATATTCCACTGCCATTGTATCACTGTCTCCATCAACCTATACCTGTATCTATTTCCTTGTACCTATATCACTATCCCTGTACCTATATATATCATTGTCACAATCATTGTATTGATGTCACTATCACAATCCTTGTTTGCCACAATGACACAATCATTATCTTCGTCACAGTGCCACAAAAACTATCTTTGTCACAATGTCAACCTGGACATGCCTCAAATATGTCCTCCAAGAATGCCATCAACTTCTTCCATGATATACTTTAGATGTATATCAAGACCAGAAAGATGTCTCCAAAGAGTGTAATCAAATCCTAGAAATAATCTCCAATAGACTTCATATATTTCAACCTTCAAACCCTTACATCATAGACCTCATAGTACATTCCAAAATAGGGATCTCATGCCAATAACATTACCATGGAATATTTCAATACAACCAAATATAATATCTATGCCAAGATCATCATAGAATGTGCCAAGATAATTACCAAGATCATCACTAAGTGTGTTGATCCAATGTGCCAACAAGTTTGTGATTCTGATACCGTATGAGAAAGTTATGCAAGATTTTGTCAACCTTCTTCTCTTGAATTTTCATTGTCTCTGTCATTGTCACAATTTACAAATCATAACATTCAACAAATATAAATATTAACATGTAATGAATAAAGATATGAAACTTTTACCACAGATTCTTCAATATCTCTAGGACATCTCCTCTAAGGTTCATTCTCAAAAACATCATGGATCAAAACTTATAGTGAAAATTCCAAACTAACTTGTTTAAATATGCTTTTTGAGTCATTTAAAATCCATGTCTTCCCAAGTTCATATCTTAGAAAAATATAGCGAACCAAGATCTAAAATTTTAACCATATGTTCTTCAAGATCTCTATTGCATCTCCTCCAAAGGGAACTATCTGAAACTTATGTATCAAAACTTATAAGGAAAATTCCAAATTGACATATTTGAAGGTTATTCAAAAACCCTAACTTCCTAAGGTCATATATTCAGAACTATAGAAAATCAGCATTTGAAATTTTTACCATAGGCACTCACAAGTCTTGTCACCATCCCATAAACATTTCACTATCTGAAAATCCTAGAAACAAAGATATACTAAAAATTCCAAGATGACCTAAAACAAAAAAAAAACAAGTAGAAATCATCATAAGATTTCATTTTCCAATAGAATTTTGGCCTTCTTCACTATATCTTTCCCTGAAATTTGACCCTCTACTCTTGTATTTGAGCTCTTCAATTTTGGATGATGAAGATGAAAAATTTCCTCTCCTATTTATACTACTTTAAGAGCATGATTTAGCTTATTTTATGGTCACCCTTTAAGATCCTTTAGCATTAGCTTGAGTAACTCTTGACCTTTGCTCATGAACTTGAAAGTGAACAACAAAGTGCAAAGGTAATGATGATCAAGAGTCAAAGATAAATGAATTAAGAAGTCAAATTACCAAGATGCAACTAGATGTCCAAGGTGGAGAGTTGTTGATAAGAACTAGAAAGACCCTTTGGGACAAAATATCAGTTGGAATGCTATATAGATGGGATTATTTTGATCTTATACAAGATGAGTTAGAGATGTAGGAAACATGTCAAAAGGAAATTGAATATGTTGAAAAGAAGATTGGAGAAATCATTGAATATGATGTTGAAATAATAAATTTCCTGAATACTAGTATAACTAAGAAGAAATTGGAGGACTTGTAGGTCGAAAACAAGACTTATATGATAAAGATAGCCAACCAAATGATTACCAAGGAGGTCTTGATGTCCATAACTCAAGACAAAGCTAAAGCATTGGCTTAAGAGATTATTATATTCAAAGGTATTTACAAAGAAAAGTCTTGCATTAGTCTTGGTTTACCTCATCCATGGGATGGGAATGGTGATATGTATAAGAAGGATGAGTACAAATCCAATCTATTAACTCAAAAGAGAGATGATGTTGCATAGTTTGATTATTTAGAAGGAATCACAATTGGTGATGCAATGGTATAAAGGTTGAGATCAGAGTTTGAGATATGGATAAATCTTAAAAGCACCCTCAATTTCAAGATTAAATCTTATATCTTATGAGAATATTACTAATGTTGAAATAACATTAGAGTACTTATGGGACCACCAATTCCCAATGGGTAATTTGTGGCATTCATTTTCCAAATACATTTGCACTTTGTTGTCCACTTTCAAGGTTCAAAGGAATTCAAAGGAGTGAAGTTTGTTATTGAAGTGATTCAAATAAATAGTTTTTGTATTCATGAACATATTTTTTAGATTCACTCCCTCTTTTGTATTTATCGATCTCTATATTCATTGGACATTGTATAGATTGTATTTCATTTCCATCCAACCTTGCTTTTTCTATTAGAAGTTTGATTACTTGTCAATTCAATCTCCATGGTTATAAATATTTTTCAAATGATTTTTTCATATTGTCGGGTATTTTTTATGTTTCTAAAGTTTCCTCTATATGGGTTCTTGGTTTATTTGGGTTAGACTTCTTATTAAAAGCTATAGAGTGGAATGATGCAAATTTTGTCACTTTTTTGAGAAATTGGATGTAGCCATGCCCTATGCACCAACTGCGTAGGGATGAAAATTGAAATGGAGTTTAGCTTGGGTAATTCGTCCCCATTGTCGTTTCCAACTCATTTTCTTCACTGTGCATTTGTGATTCATCCAATGGGATCCTTACAAACATCTTTTGCAACATTTGCATTCATGATTCGTCCAGTACACTCCTTATATGACTAGGCTGCTATGAATTTACAAGTATGTGCAGAATTTTGCACTGTGGATTGGATTTTCAAATATGTGTAGCATTTTGTATGTGGAGAACAGAGTTATATGTAGGGTTTTAACTTTCCACATCCAAATTGTTTAAAATTTGTGATGCATTATGCGACTGGTCTATGGAGGAAAAGTCTCGAATGACCCACACTAATGAACCAACAAAAAATCACACTTCCCAAATTGTACAACCTCACTGCCATTTTTCACAATTTCCAAACCTTGAATGATAGAATTCTGCAGATAATATGAAATGGGTTGTGTAAACAATTAACACCAACCTTAGATGTTATTCCTACGGCATGTTATCTCTCCTTCTTTTCCCAATTATGTTTCATCTCAATGCCATGTTGGAATATTGATCTTGTTGTTTAGACTTCTCTTATATCTTATGGTCATCTCTTCCTCTTCTTCATAGACTTTTCCCCATGCTAACTAGATCTTCTACAAACTCATCTACAAACAATGTCTAGAATTGGTATAATTGATAAAGCAAGTGATTTATTCATATTGTTAGCTTTTTTGTCTTTCTGTTTTTTAAATTTGTTCTATATGGATTCTTGGGTTATTTAACTAGCCCATATTAATATAGCATTGCTTATTAAAGTTTATATAGAGGAACAATGCAAATATTGTCACTATATTAAGAAATTTATAAAAGAAATAATGAAATTTTGATGTACTGTTACATTTTCAAATGAAAAGAATGATTTATTTTTACATGCCAGCATAGGGTTCAATATCTCATAGCTCTTCAAAGTGAAATGAGACCCTAACACTGATTATATCAGCGAACGCTAGAAGTCAATTTGTCCCATCAGTCAATTCAAAGGTTGTTCAGGGTAATTTCTCTGACTTGTAATGTCATATAACCCTCTTTCAAGTACTTTGATATTTATTTTCAATGGTTGTGGAGATTTATTCCTATCCATGTTCAGGTTTTCTATTCATTTTATCTCCTTTAAATCAGATATGCCCTTGTTCATTGGTGTTTTCCAAAAATGTTGTCTAACTTAGCTCTGTCTTCGATGGTTTCTCCCTCCACTGGCCCTCCTCATCGTTTGGTTGTTGAAGGTTCAGAAAAGGGTAGGCACCAGATTCCAACCAATGTTGTACTTTGTGGCAGTGAGGTCCTGTATGGGAAGCTTTGTTATAGTAGTTCTTCATGCCTATCTCCTTGTTATATAATGGCAGAAGATAGCATTCATGGCCCTGTTGGAAGGACTAATGGCAATGATGTATACAACCAAAGAGTGGAGTAGTTGGAAAAGTAGGTAGCAGAGCTTCAGAAGAAGCTGGAGGGGAAATGCGATAAAGAGGAATTGGAATCCATGTAGAAGAGAATTGAGGACACTTTCGACTACAAGTTTGAAAAAAATAATGACGAACTGATTGAACGAATATGAAGGCTCCTTGCCGAACATGACGCAGCCACCCGGGATCAACGTGACGTCTAGAGGATCCCAACGAATTTGGTAGGTTATGGACAGTCCCCTCCAGCTGACAGGTCTCCCTCAAGGGAAAAATCCATGGATATTGGCTGAGGGAACCACATGGCCCACCCACCATGCTCTCTTGATATTTTCAGGATTTTTTTTTTTCGTTTTCTATTAGTTTTACTTGTCTATTTTTAGATTTTCATTTTATGTTAGTTTAGGGGAGGGATTTTGTATTATTTACAAAGGCCCTTCTGTTCATTTTGTATAGGTAGGTATTTTGTAAGGGTTGTACTTTTAGAGGGATAGTAGAAGAATGGAAGGATAAAATCAGACTGACCTATTTTGCAAAGAGTCTTCCGTTCATTTTGTATAATTGGGATGAATGATAGTTTAACTGATTTATCTAACTGTCATGTTCAGCTGACAACCCTTATGAAATTTATCAGGTGAATATATATATATATATATATATAATGTAGCTTTAACATGATCAATTTGCAATATTTTTTGTATGTATTCTTTTATGAATCCAATATTAACTTATTTTGTTGTATGTGTTCTTTTATGAATCCAATATTAACTTTAGAAGGAGGTTTTTGTGAATACTTGAATCCGATGAACTAGAGCATATCAATATGAATTCCGACTCAACATAATCTCATTCAAGCATGAAAAGACAACACAATGGAAATAGATAACATGAATAACATTCACATAATGAAAGGAAATACAGAATACAAAATAACAATAGGAGAATCTCTACCCATAAAAGTCTTTTCTTAACTCTACAAATTTTTTATTACTCTTGAAATTGCTCAGTCAAATAGGTCTCGCTCTCATGGGTTCCAACCCCAATTAGACAATGATATCTAACTGACTACTTAACTATTTGCTTGAAAATAGAAATTGTATAACTACTTATTACATCTATCACATAACTAAGTCTCCAGCTCCTCAAAATGTTGAAAGACAATTTGATGCCACATTGAAGTGGGCTTTGGCATAATCTTCGCTTGAGTATCACTAATAGGTGTCCTCATTGGTGCAATTTGTACTTCATCCTCCAAAAAGTTTCAACTATCTTCCATTGCTCCACAAAGGGGACTTCATAATTAATCATCTCTTTAACCAAAACTCTTAATTCTATATGGTGTACAAAAGACATGGGAGAAAATTTGGCACCTATCATTTTAAATTGATTTAAAATTTCAAATTCCACTGCAAGCTTATCAATTATTTCCTTCCCTGTTAAAGGTTGGATCATATCTTCAAATTTCTTATGATCCATTCGAGCTTGAACTAATAAATCTTGATAATCAAGCTAAGGGATCAATTTATTTTCTTCATCCCAAAAAGAAGGGATTCCTTTCTGAAATAACTCTTTAAATAATCCTTTAAAATAATTAACTTGTTGCAACATTTGATTAGCCTTTACTTGGACATTCTCAACATGGTGATTCTTTCCAATAACTCTCCTTGCCCAAGTTATCACTATAATTCTATCTTTAATTGCTAATGTTTTCAATTCCTCTCCTGATAAATTTTTGAGAAAATCAATGGTATTTTGAGCTGTCTGTGTTGATATTTTATCCAAAGTCTCTTTCATAACTGCACAACTCTGCATTGTTGTATTTATCACTATGTCCTTATCTTTAATAAATTCCATATAAGGTCTTAATTTAGTAGCCTCAGTAGTTACCAAGTCCCAAATTAAATGTCTATCTCCTTGTACCCGTAACTCCCTGCTACTCTTGTTACTAAATTTTCATTTTTCTCAAGCAATTCTTTACTTTTATCTTCATAAAAATTCATTTCTTCTTCTTTTTCCTTGATTACTTCATTTAGACTTTGAGTTTCCCTTTTAAGTACCTTGATTTATTCCTCTTTTAGGCTAACCTGAGACGTGGCTTGGATTATACCTTCTGTGCTTGTGTCCATACTTTTCTGGCATGTCTCTTTTATTTTAGATTTTTTTTTCTCATTCTCTTTCTCCAAACCTATCTAATTTTCATTCAAAAAATCAATATGAGCTATGATATAAGCTCTTTCCTTCTCCCATTAATCCTATTGTTCTACAAATTTTAGCAACTTTGCATTACTATCATTCAATTGTTGGGGTAAAGCATCCTTCTCCTGTTCCAAATCTGTTAATTTGGATGCTTGAATTAACTGAGTAGCTGGAATTTTCGATTTCTTCTTTATCAATTGAATTATACTTTCTTTCTCAGCTAAAATATTCTTTGTGGATTGTCCTTTATCTGGTTCACTATCCATTGCCACAAGATCAATCTGAAGCTTCTTCATTTGTTGTTGGTCATCTTTATTTTCAGTTTTCTCTTGCTTCAATTGGTTATATAGTCTACCCACTGTAGACTATAATTTTGAAGCCTTTAGAGTGGCCCTTAAAAAGTCGCTATAAATTACTTCTCCAATATGCTTATGTAAATGAATTTTATCTGGGACTAGGATCTGCTGCAAGTCGATTTTCATCTCTGAAACTTTCTCTTGAGAAGCCACTGCCAAATTTAGAGTATTCTTTGCATGGTATTTCACTGTTATTAATGAAACTACCTTATTTGATACATCTCTAACTTTAGGAAAAAAAAAATGAACCTTTTTAGAAGAAGCCCTTTTATCTAGACCATATTTAACATACAAATCAGATTTAGAATAATTCCAGTCACTGGAACCAGCTTCTTGTACCTCAGAAAAATTGTACTCCAGTATCTGAAAGGATGGGCCATGCACTTTTTCTTTTTCTTTAGTATTCTTTCCTTCTCACTCCACCATTTCATTCCCTTGATCAAGTCTAGGAATTTTTGTGGCATCCTGGTCTTCAACTTCTACATCAGTTGTCTCTGAAAATCTTCTTTTACCAGTAATTTCAGCTTTACTGGGAGTAGGTACTAACATAGTAGAAGACTTAATTAATGCAGAGGGATTTGATTGTAAACTTTTTGAACTCTATGCACTTGATTGATATTCCATCAGATTGGCTCTCTCAACCAATTCCTCCACTTCTTGATGATAAAAAACATTGTTCGTATTCTGTTTTCTTCTCTGAGAAATAATATGATGTGGATCATAATTCATCTTTGAAGCCTTCATGAAATTCATGTCTTGTAGAAATCCTTCTATCATTGGGAGAGAAGATTTATTCTTTACAATGAAGGGACCAATTTTCAAAGGAAATTTAACCTTAGAATACTTTCTAAAATTTAAGAAATGTTAATTCTCCACAATAAGCTTATGTCTAATGAATTCTAAATCAAAAACTCTTGGTGTTAAGAAGGCAGGTAGAATAGAAGGTTCAAGAACAAAACCATAAACCTTGATAATGGTATGTTCCTTTAAAAGGAACCAATCACCAACCCTCTTCTCAGGACTGAACTGTAACACATCATTCATTTTTGGTAATACTTTGGGTAGATTTTCCTGGAAGAAGACTCTATATATCTCTGACATTATAAGGTTCATATAATTGAAATCATTATTTCTAATCTCAGAAGTCAAAACTACTTTAGGCATTTGTAAATTCTCTTCATTAAAGTATAGAAACATTCTCACCAAATAGGATTGAAACCTAAAATGTATGGTCATGTGGAAATTCATTAGCTGAATATGAATATTTTCAGCTAAGAATTCATCAAATTTAAGACAAAATTACTAACTGGACTTAGACTCAAACTGGTGTAAACTCAATATAAACAACAAGCTTAATAGGGTTTGTGGGACAAGCTTATCAATATCTAACACTAAAAATTGTCACAGTAAAGAAAGGACACACTGGGAATCTTCAATAAACAAAACAATGTCCAGAAGGAAGGGTAAATTTTCTACTGAAACGTCAGGTTTAAGGCTTTTCAATAGGAAGGTTTGTTTCATGTCCATCATAGACTGTCTGTAAAAATTAATTATATTTTCTTCCATGAAATCATTAGGGTTTTGGGAAAATAACTGGGGAACCTCTAACAACTCTCTAATGACCAAGAAATTAATGGGACAAAGGAATTTTTATCGGCTAAAATCCATCATAACCCTCTCTGACTAAGAATAATTTGTTGTGCACCATGAGACATGTTAGAAAAATAGGATCGTAGAGAAATAACAATAAACAAAAATGAAAATATAATCACACACACATTACAAGAGAGACATAGATATATCATGGTTCACCCCAAGATGGGCTACGTCCACACTGAAGTTTCCAGTCCTTATTATTATTCTATCCAGCAAAGTGAAGGGATACAACCTACAGCACAACCGCTGCACTTCCTCTTCACTGTCTCACAATCTCTCTTCCGATCTCAAAGATATTTCCAATGCATAAAACCTAATACATCAATCCTAGTGATAACCAAAATCATCAACCCCATATCCAATAAAGGTACATTTCTTGGATTTAGCTTCAAGCTTTGTTCTATTATCTTTATCAATATGGACAAATGCTTCACAACCAAACGTTCTCAGAAATGAGTAGTTTACCTTTTTACCTGTCCATGCCTCCTCTGGAATACCACCATCCAAAGCACTTGAAGGTCCTCTGTTTATTAAATAACTAGCAGTATTTACAGCATCCACCCAAAACTATAAGGGAACCCTACATGCAATCTCATAAACCTTGCACACTCCATGATCGTTCTGTTCATCCTTTCAGACACACCATTTTCTTGTGGTTTTCTTGGGACTATCTGCTCTCTACGAATCCCATGGTATGAACAGTAACTATCAAACTCCTTGCTGAAATACTCACCTCCATTATCAGATCTGAGACAATTCAACCTTTTTCCTATCTCATTCTCAACCAAAGCTTCCCACTTCTTAAAAGTAGCAAACACATCAACTTTCTATCTAATGCAATAAACCCAAGTTTTCCTAGTTTCATCATCAATAAATGTAACATAATAATGAGAGCCACCAAGAGATTGTACCTGAGCCGGTCCCCATACATCTGTATGCACTATCTCTAACTTTTCATTCTTCTTCTATTTGCTAACCCTAAGAAATCTGAATCTCTTCTATTTTCCATAAACATAGTTCTCACAGAATTCCAAACTTACCTGCTTCAAATCTGGTAGCAACTTCCTTGAGTGGAGAATTTGCATCCCCTTCTCACTCATGTGGCAAAGCCTATAATGCCACAATGTTGTATCTGTTCCTATGGAAGCTAAAGAGATAAAATGGTCAGTATTATGAGGACATAAATACAACTTACCTACCCTATCTCCTTTTTCTATCACCATTGATCATTTAGTGATCTCCCACCACTTTTCTCCAAATGTAGATAGACAACCGCCATCTCCCAACTGCCCTGTTGAGATCAGATTTCTTTTCATAGCAGAAATATGCCTTACATCTTTCAACAACCAATCAGTTCCATTCTTAACTTTTATCCATACCTTACCCATTCCAACAATTTTACATGGCTCATCATCACCCAATAAAACATGTCCAAAATCTCCTGCAACATAATAATGAAAATATTTCCTATGGGGTGTAGCATGACATGAAGCCCCTGAATCTACTACCTAATAATCACTAGTATTATCTAATGCAAAAATAAAAGAATCTTGTAATACATCACCCCACATTTTCTTCTTGGGTAGTTTCCTTTTGTCTATCTCCTTTATTCTTTAGAGATCTACAGTCTTTCTTCAGATGTCCTTTCTTTCCACAGTTCCAGCACTCTATTTTTCCCAGTCTGGACTTGGATCTGACTATTTTAGACTTCCCAGGATTACCTTGGCTCTTTCCTCTCTCCTTTTTTCTTTCCCTGCTCTCCATGGTCAACGCATTACCTGATGTCTCACCTGTGTTTTTTCTTCGTGTTTCCTCGCTAAGAATAACACCAATAACATCATCAAATTTCAAGGTGTTTGAACTAGAGACAGAGTTACTTACAACCATGACCAAGCTATTCTAGCTTTCTCGCAATGAACACAATATTAGAAGATCCCTAACCTGGTCATCACAGTTCACACTTACAGAACTTAGTTGATTTGTAACCATATTAAACTCATTTAAATGATCAGTAACAGATCCACCTTCAGACATCTTCATATTAAATAAATGTTTCATTAGAAATACCTTGTTGGAGGCCGAGGGTTTTTCATATAGCTTACCCAATGCGCTCATCAAATCCTATGTTGTCGTTTTTTTTTAGATATTGAAAGCCACCGACAAAGCCAGGCTTAGCTGTATTGTTCCCAGAGCCTTTCTGTCAAGAACCTCCCATTCTTTGTCCTTCATGGTCGCTGACTACTTTGCTCTTCCTTCCAATGGTAGGAATAGATCCTTCTAGTACAAATAGTCCTCCATTTGCATCTTCCATAACTGAAATTTTTTTCCATTAAACTTCTTGACCTTAAACTTTCCTTCTTCTCACATTTCTCCCACTCGAACCAGAAACCCTAGCTTCCTACGGGTTTATCTGTCAAATAGACCTTTGGCTCTAATACCAATTGTTAGAAAAACAGGATCGCAGAGCAATAACAATAAACAAAAATGCAAATATAATCACACACACATTACAAGAGAAACACAGATATATCGTGGTTCACCCCAAGATGGGCTACGTCCACACTAAAGTTGCCAGTCCTTATTATTATTCCATTCAGCAAAGTGAAGGGATACAACCTACAGCACAATCGCTACACTTCCACTTCATTGTCTCAGAGTCTCTCTTCCGATCTCAGAGATATTTACAATGCATAAAACCTAATACATCAACCCTAGCTGTGTTACAATGTCTTTATTTTATAAGGGAAATACAATGGGAAAATACCACGGGTTACCCAAAACCATGGGCCTGAAAACTAGTGGTGAAAACAACCCCAAAAAATTTTCTCGGGGGCACTGGCCCTGGACCTCCCAGTCAAGGGGGATGGTCCCCCCTGGAACCCCGTGGGGGGGGCGATGTCCCCCCACACCCACCCACTAGGGTGAGTGTACAGTCCACCTACATATCATATAAAACTAGGGTACAAACACAACTAAATAATAATATCTTTGAATCTAGAGATCAGGCTCCATAACCAACAAGACAAAATTTGGAAAATTTACGGTTTGTTCTGGGAAAAAAAGATAAAGATAGGACTTGTGAACCCCATTTACATCTATTCCCTATGCTTCTAAAATATTTAATTTATTCTTAATTTCATGGATGGGATAAATGGATATGACTGTATCAAAAACATCACCATCTCTATCTTCAAAAATTTCCTCCAACCTGTTAAACTCCCTATTTTGAACTTCTACTTCACTTTCTCGCTCCATGTTTACAAAATGATTGGTTGTTTCAAGATATTGCGGCATACCTGGATATCAACTCTCACTGAATATGACTGGGCTTCCAGATGTTCCTGCGATCTCTTCTGGAGCTGTATAAGGGTTAACTAAAACGCCCCCGACTCGCCAGAATCCGGTAAAGAAATTTTTGTCAAAATCGCAATTGGGAGTGCTTAGATCACAATTTTGGTGATTTGGTAGTTTCAAAATTGGGCAATTAGTCTAGAATAGGAAATCCCAATTGCTAAAATTACAAAAATGCAAAAAATAGCAATTTCCAGCAAGAACTTTAACCAATTTTTATCCCAAAATCAACGGAAAAGCGTGGCATTTTGGTTTTCTTTAATCCTACGGGACCATGTTCTTCCTCGGGTGCAACGTGACAAATATTCACTTTTCCATGTGACCCCTTTTCCTTTTATAATATCTCTTGTAGGTGGTTTCAGGATCACAAGAAGTGGTTTTTCCTTACAATTTTTCATTCAACGGAATGATCCTCCACTCAACATATGGTAAGCGGTAAAAATTCCGCTACCACTTATCCTTTTCATTCTCCGCGCTAGTTGAAAGTACGAAATCAACATCAACCATCGATCTTTTATTTCATCACTCATCCACTGTAGATTGCTTCCTGACTTTAGCACATACCAATGGTCATTTCGCCAAAGTTGCCAACGTTATAGAACATGCACCTTTGCCTAGCAGATTCACTGTCTACCACAGATCTCATCGCTCCTCAAATATAAATTGTTGATTTCTTATAAAAATTTACAATATGTTTCATTAACCATTTTTACCCCACTTTAACCCAGCTCATGATCACATGGAGTGTTTTTCCCCAAAAAACAAATTTTATCCCTTGTTCCTTTAATGCTTTGCTTGCTAACCTTAGGTCATTTCATTGACTCGTTGCACAAACGAGCTGAGTCATATCGTTGACATAGAAATCAGTGATTAATTCCGATCCAATATAGGGTTCAAAATTGAACATGTCATAGCACATCAAAGGGCTCCCAGCATGTCCCAAAAGTGTTATAAAAAAATTACACGTCAAAAAAAATTATAATTTTTAATTTTGACATTTTATGAAAAAGTGCAATAATTATATTCAAATTACATAATAAGTGTTAAGTTTCAAACTGATCGACAAATATTTTTAATTCACTGTTCAATTCCTGATGTGCTGCTAGCATTAAATGTGTCATGAAATATCTCTCTAGGAAGAAGAAGGAAAATTAGTTTGGGAAGAGTGGATTCATGGTTCTCTACTCTTTAATGGATGTGCTCCTTTCCTTCAAGACTAAGTTGATATGGTTTCCTTGTTTTGAAGGTTTTTCATGTATAGCAGATATGTAGGCTGCTCTTTCTTTGACTCTGATCCTTTGTTTATCTAGAGGTTAGGATTTTTGTCTACATTAGTCTTTTTTGATGAAATGGTTATTTATGGCCATGACCAGAGTGTCTATGTAATCTGGAAAAAGTACTTTTTGATTTTACATAATAGCAAAAGTATAATTTTTTTCTCCTTGAAAAAAATTATGGGATGGACGATGGCCATTGGCCATCTCTATTTGCAAGTTTGCCCCTTGAAAAAATAAAAATAAAAATTATTAAATACATAGTTACGAACTTATCTCCCACTATTCTCATATCTAATCTCAACAAGTTTTGAGTTTTATTTGTTTATTGATTTCTTTAATAACAAAAGGAAAAACTTGATAGGTTAGCGACCGAGTGAGCTTAATTTATTTTACTCAATGTCATATCTGAATTTATGAGTCTCCATTACTGAACATATCATAGTGATACATGATACAACTGGGTTTCCTTTTGTTCACATCAAATTGCTTAATTCATGATCTTCATGACAATTTTCAGCATGGAAAAATTTTAGTTGTAGTCTCGACTCCAGTCAGTTCAACAGTTGTACCTACATCCACTACAATTATTTGTATAAATGGCATGCCCATGAAAAGGATCAAGCGGGCTTTGGGTTTGAAAATGATTCATTTGGATGCTTGTTATTTTGTTAGTTTGAATAAAAATATTCTTCAGTTGTATTTATATCTACCTGAGTTACTTTCTATTTATCATACCATAGAATGAGTTATTTTATCTCTATTAATTTATGAACATGTAATGTATTGATGAAGGGTGTCGTATCACTTCAAGGAAATTCATCGAGGCAACTTGTCCTGTCAAGACTCAATGCTCTTCTCGCCCGTTAAGATTATTATTTATCTCATCCACCATTACAAGAAAAGAATGGTTGTGTCGCATCGTAATTTCCTTTATCAACCACAAAATTACTCACCAGGATAGATTTTCACAACTTACTATACACACATTCATTTAACAAACCGATTGTTCTTCAATTACTTGTTGCATTTTCGTAGTAGGTGTTTCTTATAGCGAATATACCATGCTTCTCACTAATTATAATAAGAAGTATTTCCCCACTTCTATAAATACATTTCAACAACACGAAATCATCCCACCAAAAAACAATAAATCCAAATGTCACAAATTAAAAAATTGAAAATGGGTAAATGTTATATAAGACTGAATATCTTTTCCTTAGAAGGAATGCACGGGAAGATTCGAGAGTGCAAAGAGGGAGCTTAGAGGGATCCATGTGTAATCGAAAAGGAAATTTTGAATAAAATATCAGGTTGCAGAGTTTGGGACAAGGTACGGTCATCCAAATATCTGAGTGTTTATACAATATTATGAAGGTTCAAGTCTAGATATTAGAAACCCGGATCTGTACTTCCATTCAATTTGAAGAAAAAATACTAGATAAATGGATGCATGGGTTCCAAGATAGGGTTTAAGCATACTTGGGGTTTTCACCATTAGTTCCACCACAGAAAGGGTTACGAAGAATGAGTTTTTGAATTGGTATTGGTTAATTAAAAAGAAAATAAAGGAAAACACTATTGGGTTCAGCTGCGCTAGATTCCTAAGCTGGGCATAAACTATTTACAAGCAAAGATTCCTGAGTTGGACACCAATGATTTCTAAGAAAAGATTCAAGGAAGATGTGTATCTACCCTCCATTTTTTTTTCAGTGTGTTTTTTATTGAAACAATGTTTTTTTGTAGATGTGATAATTATGGATTTATTGATTTATTAGTGACATAAATTTGATTTAAGATATAATATTCTATTTAGCAATTTTTTTATGAAGTGTGTAATTAATTTATTATTGTTAAATGAAATGTGATTTTTTTAAGCTTTTCATCCTAGAAATGTGACACAAATATATACCCTTCAAAATGAAATTAAGACCCACCCTTCAAATTTGAACCCGATTCTGATCCAATACAAACTATGACAGTGATTGATCCCATCTTTCTTGGTGGAAGCGTGTAATAAAGGTGAATTTTGTCTTTACTTTGGGTGATGCATCAAGTTTTCACGAGCATTTTTTCGCCACCATCATATTTACCCGACATCCAAAATCTTCGTAGTAGTTTCAGGAAGTAGTTACAAGATAGAATTTTTGAGGGTTTGGGTTCTAGTTCCCTTGCAACATCAAGAAAGATCCGGTGCGGTAGACAAAGCTCGGGTAACAGTTCCATGCAACAGGCTCTATTTCATGCTTGGTCAAATCTATGTTCGATGCAGCTCAAGCCCTACATAGGTTCCATGCTCGGTATAGTCTCTAGTTGCACGCTGTTGGCTATAAAAGACCCAGAGGTTTTCTATAAGACCTAGGTTATTCATAGTTTCACCTTTACCAACAAAACCCCTTCACATCATCCCTTTCGGCAACAATCTACAAGCAGGTTGAGGTCTCACCCGAGGTGTATCTATGGGGTACTACGGAATCAGGTTTCCACAGTAAGTGATAAGTTGCTTGGACGGACGTACTGCGCAGCAAAACAGAGGTTATGTGCTGCGAGGTGAGACTGCGCAGCGATGGGAAACGCTACAGTCCGCACCACTATGTTCTTCTACCGCAGGGACTTCTGCTGAAGCTGCAAACAATGCAGCTTTATTCTATACTTGGATTATTGTGACACACTTAAGGCATTGAAACAAGTATCACTCATCCATTCATTCAGGCACTTAACTGACTATTCTTCTAACATTCATTCGTTAACTCAGGATTTTATGATTTGAACATAGACGACTGATCTAATCCAACTATTATATGTCTCTTTACTGCGTATAAGAAAGTACTTAACCAAATGATTGATTCACTGCCTTCATACACAAGACCAAATGTTCACCATTCAACTATTCATACGGAACTTAACATATCATTTCCATACTTCTCTAATGGCAAATGCATATAAAATCTCTCTCATATCTAGACATTCATTGACAGAAAACATAAGTAATCATTCATTCATAAACACAATCGCACAACGCGGGATTTAACGTGGTTCACTTCCCCAAGTGGGAAGCTACGCCCACAAGAACGGTTGGTAATATATTTCTTTAAAAAGGGATGGGGACAACCATTCTTAGTCTACACACTTAGCTGTAGACTCTCCTTCCTCTAAGACAGGTCTCTGCGCACACAGCTGCAGAGCCTTTACAGTCTTCTTAGCTCAAAGAGATTTTACAATACAACACTCCAAAATTGTAACAGCAAAAGTAAAAAAGTAACCCCATCCCATACAAAATTGTCTTCTTAAATAGATCATGCCCGAAGGTCATGTCTTTACAATGCCGAAGACCTAAACCCAAAACCCTTAGGGTTTACAAAACTGCGTCGATTTCCCAAAACCAGCTTGCTGGCTCCTGGTAGCATCTACTTCATCATGGCGGTTCTCCACATCTTCATTATGTCTCTATCAACCTCCCTATCACACGCATGCCAACAAGTTGCTTCCGTCGAACCGTTCATCTCTAACGGTCTCACCCACCAGGCATGCCAAGATGTCACTTTCCTTAACAAACTCGCACGTCAGCCGCCTTCCTGATTTACTCCTGCCCGTCGCTCGGCACTCCTAGAGCATCTTTCCCAAAAATAGGCTGCTACCGGTCTGACTGGTACTTGTACCTATCCTTCATCCAGCATTCCACTTTGTTGGCTCCACATGGCCTCCTATCTCTGCAGCACTGCTTCTACGCATTACTGATCTTCACAGCATCGCTCAAAACATGGCTACTGTGTGCCTCTTCGCAGCATCCCTAGTACTTAGCCAAAATTCAATCTATTTTAGAGCTGTGCTCAGCTAAGGTTCTTCTACCTTCAAAAGTGTTACCAAAAAATGTAGACCTAGTATCAGGATGTTTTCCAATTCGAGCTCTACCTGCTCGACATTTGTCGTATCCAGGGCCACGTCCTCGGACATGGGCAATGTGATCGCCATTGGATTGAGATAGACAAGTCTTGTTTTGATTGGTAGCGCAACAACAAATTGCACTGGCCTCTGCTGTGAGGTTCCTCCAGACCTCCCTTCTGCTGCTGGGTCACATGGCAAGGCCAAGCTATTGTGCACATCTTCAACTTTTTTCATTATCCCTTGCATCGCTAGCCAGTTCCTCTGTAGGTCATCTTGGATGGCCTTATATTTCTTGTCTTTATCAGTCATGAACTCCTCCAACTGCTCATTGACTCTACCTGCTATCATATCAAAGTCATCCTCCTTCAATACTTTGTCAGATGTTTCTTTCATCGCTTTCATTTTCTTCCTCGCCTTTGGCTGCGTTGGGTTCTCTGGTTCCTTCCTCTTTCCTATTTCTTCCAGAATTGGACATGGTGGTGGAATTATTTCATCATCTTCTGAATCTATGGGGACATCTAAAATTTCCACACAGTACTCCATGGGCCACTCTTTCATAATGTTCTCGATGTCCTCTTCTATCATGTGGTAGTTCCTAGGGAAAAATTGTGGCTTCTTCATCTTCACCTTCGGGGAAATAAACACACAACGCATGTCAGCAGCAAAATTAACAATGCGTATGTATTTGCTTGTTACTTGCTTTGTTATCCTTGGCGTAGAGGAGATCACAGCGCACAGCTTCGTGTAATACTTGTATAAAACTTCTTGAGTTGCATGTTGGCACTGCAGATTGATATTTTCCCAAAGGTTCATGTACCTGACTCCTCTGGGTTCTGATTTGTCAAAGCTAATGCCGACATAGTCCTCTAGATCCTTCCATCCAATAAATACGATGAGGACAATCAACCATATGAAATGGAAGTTGCCTCCATTCAACTATATGTCATTGAGCTCTGCCATGAATGCTTTCAATAGATATTGGCACCAATTGAACTCGACGCCTTCAGCTACTGCGGCACTGAGCAACACTGCGCCCACAGGCACCTCCAGGGGTCTTACCGTCCACAATACCTTTGCTGCAAGCAACTGGGTGACGAACTTGGTTGTTCTATCTTCAATTTTGTCAGTAGAAAAACCCCGTTTTCCTTTAACCAGTGCATGAGTTTTCTTCATCTTGGCTACTGCATCCTTTTTTGTAGTTTTCCCCTGGAAGAACAACTTTGGGTCTTTTCCTTACTTAATTAATCCCATAATGCGATGGATTAAGTCAATGCCTATGTCAATTGGCCAATCCATCCATAGATATCCTTGGTGGATTCATGCCATCAAGGTACGAACCACTACATTCAGCTCAGCCGATCGTTCAAAATGGGGTAGTCGCAGCAGGTGCAGCAGTCCTGACTGCACTACCAGTGTCAACCAGCTTTCAGCGACTAGATTGAGGGTTCCTTTGGCATCTTTCTTCCAGCACATGTACTGGTCTAGCTGAAATTCTGGGTACTTGGGATCATGTGGCTCATCTCTCTGCACTCCCAAGAGGTCGTAGTCCTCCCATTTACAGTCTGGTATTTTGCACAACAGGTTGGTTGTAATTTTGACATGCTTCGATATTGGCGATAAGGGGATATCGTATTTTTCACTCTTGGCTAGCTTGTAGAGGGTGGCATTTAGTGCCCGGGGTGAGATGTGCTTGGGGGTCATATTCAGAGGGATTTCTTTCGTAAAAATGGGCTTCCTTAGCACCATCGAACCCAAATTTGGCTTATTGGTTCAAGGTGCAGTGATTGTCTCCTTGCCCTTGTCTTACATGGATGGATTAGTTCTCAGTGATCTACGGGATCCTCGGCCTTGTTTTATTACAACCTTCTTGGCAGGGGTTCTCATTAAATCTTGAATTCCTCCGTGCCGAAAGACTCTAAGTGTTTCTTCAATGGTAAGCTCTTCTTCTCGATAGAAAGGTTCAGACATTCACGGATTAGATGGGAGGGTATGGTAGCTAGACGACAGATGGATATTAGTGCAAGGGGTGGTCACAAGAAAATTCTATGTGCTCAGTAATGCCTACCAGTCCTCTAGCGGTGTTATTTATAGGCGCAACTAACCTTCTCCTGTGCCCTTCAATGCCTAAATATGCATTAAATGTGCCCTCTGGCGATCGAATCCATCAAATTTTCCAGTCCTTTCCTTCATCAGTCTGTCTAGAACGGCTATCTTCCCTTTAAATGCTGAAGCAGTTGCTGCAATATTCATCTAATGGCTATTTTTCTCTGGGTGTTGCGTCGAACTGCGTGGTAGGTCACTTACATTCTTGCGCAGTTGATTCACAGTGCAATTTTATTTATTTATTTTATTTATTTCTTATTTTTTTTTCATGCAGCATCAGTAGTGTTGCACGGTACACACATTGTTCTACTTATCATACATGTACAGACTCCTTTACATTTCCAATGTCCAATTTCAACTGTACCTGACACTTGGAAATCTCTTCCTCTACTTATCGTTCAGGATTCTGCGAAGCAGGGATGTCATGATACAGCTTTAGCCTACTTCCATTTATCAAATTTGGCAAGGTATCACCAGCTAAATTGGATAACTGGACTGCACCAGTGTTAGTAACATATATCACAATATATGGGCCAAGCCAATGCATCTTAAATTTGCCAGGAAACTTCATGAATTTGCTATCATACAGGAGGACTAGGTCACCTACCTGAAAGCACTTGTTCTTGATATGGCGATCATGCCATGCTTTCTCGTGGTCTTTCTGAGCTTGCTGGTGGAAGCCGGCAATGAAGCGATCTTCCTCCAACCCAACAAGGTGTAGTAACCTTTCTTCTAATGTTGCGCGGTCTGCCAACCCTATGAATGCAGTGATCCTTAAACTAGGGACAATAAATTCCATTGGCATTATAGCTTCCTACCCATAAGCCAACTGAAAAGGTGTATGTCCTGTCAATTTCTTGCATGTGGTCCTGTATGCCCATAACACAGTGGAGATGCGTAGGTCCCAATCATCTTTATTTACATTGCAGACCTTAGTGAGTGCGTTTTCCAATATTTTATTGAAATCCTCAACAGTGCCATTCGCCTATGGATGATATGGAGTACTGCGTTGATGACGAATGTGGAA
This sequence comes from Larix kaempferi, assembly GCA_027924585.1. Lineage (NCBI taxonomy): Eukaryota > Viridiplantae > Streptophyta > Pinopsida > Pinales > Pinaceae > Larix > Larix kaempferi. Next base: position 3,577,630 of record BSBM01001646.1, read on the forward strand.
TTCCTCTGTAAGTGCTTCAATGGTATTGTTCAAAAAGTGAGTACCTTGGTCACTCATCAAAATCTTCAGATAGCCAAATCTTGACAATATTTCTTCAAAAATGAATTGCACAGTAGTACTAGTGCTGCAGTCCTTTACTGGCTTTGCTTCTGCCCATCTAGTGAGGTAATCAGTAGCAGTAATAATATACCTCACACCAGTTCCTTTTCCTGGTGGGTTTATAGGACCCACAAAATCCATTGCCCATTTCTCAAACACCTATAAGGTCAACTGCGGATTCAATGGCATCTCATCCCTTCGTGAAGGTTTCCCTGTCCTCTAACAGACATCATAGTTCCTGCAATGTTCTTTGGAATCTTTGTGGATTGTGGGCCACCATAGCCCTGCACGCAATATCTTCTGCGCAGTAGTCCTTCCTGCATAGTGACCTCCCACGATCCCTGAATACGCATATGCTAGAATAAATGGTTTCTCATGATCTAGTACGCATCTGCGCAAGACTTCATCTGGTCCGAGTTTGTATAACTGACCTACAATTATAGTGAAGACTGCGGCGCGCACCACTAGCTGCTTCTTCTGTTGGACAGATAATTCCTGCGGTGCCAGCCCTATTGTGAGGAAAGTAATGATATCCTTATAATATTCATCGTCGACCTTTATAGAAAATAATTGCGCATTAGTCAGACTGTATTCAATGCTCGTCGGCTCTTCTCCTGACTCAATCCTTGACAGACGATCAGGTCCCAAGTTCGGTCTACCTGGCTTAACAACAATCTCAAAATCATATTCTTGGAACAGCAACAACCATCTACATATGCGCCCCCCTAACACTAGCTTATTGACCAAGTATTTCAACGCAGAATGGTTAGTGAACATAAGGAAGTGCACACCAAGCAAGTAATGACTGAATTTATGTAGGGCATATACCATCGCAAGGCCTTTCCTCTCGGTAGTATTATAGTTCTTCTCTATTGTTGAGAGTTTTCTGCTTGAAAATGCAATAGGGTGGTCAATACCTCCTTCTCCTGGCTGAGCTAGTACAATTCCCAAGGCAATGCATGATGCATCAATGTGGACATGGAATGGCTTCGTCCAATCTGGAAAGACTAGAATCAGTGCAGTCACCATCTTGTCTTTTAGTGTATCAAAACTTTGTTCGCATGCCGCGTTCCAAATGAACGGTGTGTCTTTCTTTAGCAGCTTTTCCATTGCTGCAGTTATCTGTGCATAACCCTTTATAAATTTCCTATCGTATCCAGTATGGCCTAAGGTAGAGCACAACATCTTGACTAAAGTTGGTGTTGGCAAGTTCACAATAATAGCAATCTTCGCAGGGTCCACCATCAGTCCTTGCTTACAAACAATGTTCCCAAGTAGAATTCCATAAGGAACACAAAAAACACACTTCTTTAGATTTAAAGAGATCTGATGCTATCGACACTTCTCAAGAATCATTCTGAGGTTCGCACAATGGTTCTTCAATAGACCAAACACAATCCAATCATCAAAAAAGGCTTCGAGAAACTTATACATAAACTCTTTGAATGTTGTGATGACCACTCTGGAAAATATGTCAGGTGCATTCTTCAGGCCAAAAGGCATTACTGTGTACTGGAACGACCCCCATTCTGTAGCAAAAGTCATCTTATGCCTATCTGCGGGATCAATCCTTATCTAATGATATCCGGAGAAACCATCAGTAAAGGAATAGGCCTCATTCCCTCCAACATTATCAAGCACTTCATCTGTAAAAGGAGTGGGGAATGGGTCATGCATAGAAGCATCATTCAGTTTTCTGAGATCGACACAAATCCTAATCTCACCCTTCGCTTTCTTGTCTTGAACGACCATGGGACTAATCCAGTCTGATTCCTCGACAGGTTCAATGATTTTTGCTTCAAGCATCTTATCTAGCTCTGCGCATACTCTTTCCTTGTAGCGTGGGTTTAGTCTGTATGGTCTCTGCTTTACAGGATTTGTGCCTGGCTTCAAAGGTATTTTCATGACTCCTAGGTCTCCCAAAATTCCTTTCATTTCTGTAAATTTTTTCAGAAACAGCTCTTGATACTCATGCAAGGTGTCTACGATCTCTACAATAGTCTGATCATCCCAATAGTATCTGATTGTTGCGAACTTCAATTGTTCTTTTGTGCCAATATTCACCTTCTGTGTTTTTACTAGTTCGCTCATATCTGGGATTTCTAATAGAGGTCCTTCTACATCGCACACACCCTCCGATTCTTGTATGTTTATGTTGCACGAAGCGTCATCATCATCTTCATTTCTATCATCAATGTTTTCAACTAGGTTGTAACACTCGATATAGTGTTCTTCATGTTCCTTCCATTTTGACTGTAGGTGCGCAGGAACGTGATCTGTCCCAAAGAATTCCTGCAATGTCATATTTTTGTGAGGACAGTCCTCCCTGAATATGCGTTCCTTAATTATCTGCAATGCCTTGTGGATCAGCGGGTTCTCATCCTCAAAGCTGAAGTCCCTCTAGAAGTTCGCCATCAAGATTTCCCAATCAGTGGTTTCTCTATGCAACTCCAGATCTAGGTACCATTTCTTTGGAATGTTGTCATCCAGTGTATGTACAAATAGATGCGCCCATTCTCTGTGTGGCCTTTCTACCCATGCCTGTGAACAGACTTCAATCTGTTGACTAGGATCTGTCTGTCCATTAAACTTTCCAAAGGGTAAGGTAACCCGGTCAGCAAACTGAATCTGCATCTTAATTCTGCATTGATCCCAAGTGGTCAATGTCTGCTTGTGTGCATTACACCATCTAGTGGGTGTGTTATGCAGTGCCATATCCAATGCTAGTCATCTGTGCTCATCTGCAATAGTTGTAGTGTATTCTTGCATGAAGGTATAAACATTAGCAGAACCATCATATGTGGGAATAGGACTTACCTCCTTCCCGATCTAGTGTAGTGATTTCGTAACCTGCGCACACCTTCTTGCTGATACTTCATGCATCTGACTTTGCCAATTTTCCAGCCCTGCCTCTGAATCAGAGATGCAGGAGCTGTCACATCTCCAGCTAAGTGTGCCATCTGCGGTAGGATTAATGTAATCTTCATGGTTCACTGTGAGTTGGTATAGCCTGTCCAAGTCTTGAGCCTTGGATTCCTCTTGAATCGGCTCACTGTATCTGTCACCATCTGCAGGATCCAACGGTGCGATGACCCTAAGATGCTTTCCTTCAAATATCATCTTCTTTGTTTTTAAGTTGATAATAGCCAAGTTATCAATAGCCCAGTCAATTCCTAGCAATGCAGGAAAAGGATGACTATCATCCACAATCTCGATAACTTCAAAGTCTACATGACTTTGGACTGCATCGATGTCGACTATCACGTCAGCTAACTAGCCATTCTCAACTAGATAGGTGACCATGAAAACTTTGGTCGACCCATCTGCTGCCATGTCTGCTTAGTTAAGACATTTACTTCAGATCCCAGATCAAGGATGACTTCATCCATTTCGAAATCTCCAATCTGCGTGGTAAGCCTCATTTCTCAGCCTGTTCTCTTATGCTTCCTTATGTAATGTACTGCGCTATTAGAAGTCTCTGTTCCGGTCTACGGCTCATACTGGTTTATGAGTTTCTGTAGCTCTACTATAGCATTTTCACTTTTGAGTAGCTTCATGCAGCTTCGGAGGAACTGTGCAACGGAAGTGTTGACATCCGTCGCAGTGCTTGTTTTATCATAAACTGCTGGCATGTCTTCAACATGCGGTGCTTCACTGTGCAATGGGATCCTCTGTGACTCTGTTGCTGGTTGTCTGAAGGTATCCCGTGCGTCGACAAAGACTTCCTTGTTCTTTCGTAGGCTGAGAGCAGGTATTTTTCCCATAGCTTTCCTTATCCATACTATCTCAAGAGGATATTGCTTTGTATGAGCCTCCCTTGACGTGGAAGCTTCTGCTCCCCTATCGCGGCCTATTTGAGCACCACTGCGCGTGACCACATTGTTGCTTGGGTCTACTGGTCTTTTCTCTACTGCGATCCACTGGACATTCATGTTTGGTGAGTCCATCTGTCTTCTTTTCTGCATTTCCACCTCTAGCACTTGGCAATCTTCAATAACATGCTCAAATGATTTACAATAATTGCACGTAGTGCATGGGTTAACACAATCTCTGGATACATGACCTGGCTGGCCATAATTATAACAAATGACCTGGCCGCAGCCTCTTCCCTGCGTCGGGCCAGCATTTCTTCCTCTGCCGCGGTATCCAGCACCATGACCTCTGTATCCTCCTTAGTCATATTGTGCATTCTCTTGTTTCGGCTGGTTATCCTCTTGTACGCGGTACAAGCCAGCACCTCTCATTGAGTCCATATCCCATTTTCATTCATTCATTAGTTCATATGTGCGGTAGTTGGATTCATCATGTCCAACTAATTTACAGAAATTGCAATATAAATTTTTAGGCATTTTCACATACTTCTATATAAGATAGCAGTCTTCAAGTTTGTGTCCTGTGGTTCTACAAATTTCACACCATGGGGCTTGATTTTGATTTAATGGATTGGGTGCACCACAATTAAGATAGTCGCGAAATAATGGGTAATGCTCTCGGTCATGGCCTTCTCCTTTACAACCTATACACTAGACCTCATGTCTAGGTTCATACCTTTGTTCTTTTCCATTCTTCATGCTTTGCAGCTCTAGTGTCAGGGTGGTCAGTTGGTTCCGGATCTGAGACATCCCAGAACTAGTCTCACCAATCGACGAAGCTTCTAGCTTCATTACGATCTCCAAGGCCTCTGCCTATGATGTAACCTTATGCTGCATCAATGGTAATCTAATATGGGGCAACAACGTAGCAATGAACCATTCCTTGTGTTATTCCGGAGATATAACAAAGCTCACTTGGTCCAATAGGGTCTTGAATTTCTGATCAAACTTCCAAACCATTTCAGACGATTTTTGCTTTATTTCTTTCAACTCGATTATACACTGAGAATCAGATTTAGGTTTCTTAAACTTAGCCACAAGCGAAACTTTAATTTATGCTAAGGTTCGCAGCTGTGTGGTAGAGTATTTCATGAACCAATGTAAAGCTCTGTCCCTGAAAGTGGTGATGAGTTGTTCTCTCTTCACTGCATCATCCTGAATTTGTCTTACACTCCATACGACTTCACAAAGAAACCAATGCTGATTAGGGTCTTCTAGGCCAATTCCTTTGAATATTGGGAGCTTCATATTAGTGTTTTCCATTGTTATATTAGGTGGTGGAGAGCCTAAATAAGTGCACGGCTGCTGTGAAGGCTCTGCGCAGTGAAAACAAATGGTTCTATCAGGATAGACATACTAGGCTGAGTATTCTGCGGGGTGGGCTACATAGCGGGTGGGTTTTGAGATAAAGGTGGTGCGGTCTCTGCAGCCGGTGGGTTCTCAAGGGTAAATGGTGGTGCACCTTCGTTGTCAATGTTACATAGAATCTCAGTATCAATATGGAGTCTAGGGCCTCCAAGCTTCTTATTAAATTTATATCTCTTACCACTTCTAAGATTATGGGTATCTTCATCAAAATCACTAAATATACTGTTTACCATGACAAACTTAAGAATATTACTACATTCTTAAAACACCTTTCTCAGCTAATAGCATCTTAATGTATAGACTGAGATTGTTCAGCAACTTACCTTGGAATCCTCTGAAAAAGTATGCTTCTTCTTGGCTATAGGATTTGACTGTATCTATAGCAAATTCTGTTACAAAACCTTCTAGCATATGATCGACCCAAAAATCAACTGCGCGTGTCAGTGGGCTGTCTATTGCTTTGAGCTGCGCTGTGAGCTCAGGAGTCCACTCTGTAGGAACTCCTCCTTGAAAACAAGTTTTCTTCTCTGTGAGCCAAGAGATCCACACGTGCAGCTCGTTTGAAAATGACGCCTAGAAAATCTTGTGAATATCGTTCAACAGATATCTATCCGACCACTATGTGTCACTTAGGCGCGGATGTCTATTTTCTTTCCTTTTAGAGTCTCTTATGGTCTTATCCCACCAAGCTTGGATTTCTGTCTTTTCAGGATGCCAGTTGTTAGAGCCTTCCAGGAACTGGTATTCTTCATCACACATCACGATTGCAATTCATCACAGATTCTAGTGCAGCAACGGAACCATTTGTTGGCTATAACTGACCCATAGGTTTTCTATAAGACCCAGGTTCTTCACGGTTTCCCCTTGACCAACAAAACCCCTTCGCACCGGCCCTTTTGGAAACAACATGCGAGCAGGTTGAGGTCTCACCCGAGGTGTATCTATGGGGTACTGCGGAATTAGGTTTCCACAGTAAGTGATAAGTTGCTTGGATGGACGTACTGCGCAACACAACAGAGGTTATGTGCTACGAGGTGAGACTGTGCAACGATGGGCAATGCCGCGGTCCGCACCACTATGTTCTTCTACCATGGGACTTTTGCTAAAGCTGCGAACAATGCATCTTTATTCTATACTTGGATTATTGTGACACACTTAAGAACCTAAAACGAATATCACTCATCCATTCATTCGTGCGCTTAACTGACTATTCTTCTGACATTCATTCATTAACTCAGGATGTTATGATTTGAACATAGACGACTGATCTAATCCAACTGTTATACGTCCCTTTACTGCGTATAAGAAAGTACTTAACCGAATGACTGATTCACTACCTTCATGCACAAGACCAAATGTTCACCATTCAACTATTCATACGGAACTTAACATATCATTTCCATACTTCTCTAATGGAAAATGCATATAAAATCTCTCTCGTAACAATATGTAAGGAAACATCTAGACATTCATTAACAACAAACATAAGTAATCATTCATTCATAAACATAATTGCACAACGCGGTATTTAACATGGTTCACTTCCCCGGGTGGGAAGCTATGTCCACAAGAACAGTTGGTAATATATTTCTTTAAAAAGGGATGGGGACAACCATTCTTAGTCTGCGCACTCAGCTGCAGACTCTCCTTCCTCTCAAACAGGTCTTTGCGCACACAGTTGCAAAGCATTTACAATCTTCTTAGCTCAAAGAGATTTTACAATACAACACTCCAAAATTGTAACAACAAAAGTAAAAGAGTAACCCCATCCCATACAAAATTGTCTTCTTAAATAGATGATGCCTGAACGTCATTTATTTACAATGCTGAAGACCTAAACCCAAAACCCTTAGGGTTTACAAAACTACACCGATTTCCCAAAAGCATCTTGCTGGCTCCTGGTAGCGTCTGCTTCATCGTGGTGGTTCTCCACGTCTTCATTTTGTCGCTATTAGCCTCCTTGTCGCACGCGTTCCAACATGATGCTTCTATAGAACCATTCATCTCTAACGTTCTTTCCCACCAGGCATGCCAAGACGTCACTTTCCTTAACAAACTCGCACGTCGGTCGCCTTCCTGATTTACTCCTTCCCGCCACTCGACACTCCTGGAGCATCTTTCCCAAAAATAGGCTGCTACCATTCTGACCGGTACATGTACTTGTCCTTCGTCCAGCATTCCACTTTGTTGGCTCCACATGGCCTCCTATCTCTACAGCACTACTTCTGCGCAGTACTGATCTTCGCAGCATCACTCAAAACATCTCTACTACGCGCCTCTTCGCAGCATCCCCAGTACTTAGCCAAAATTCAATCTATTTTAGAGATGCGCTCAGCTCAGGTTCTTCTACCTTCAAAAGTGTTACCAAAATTGGATCAGTTGGGCCAGGCCCAACACACACTACCATACAAGTTCCCATTCTAGGCTCGGTTTACTCCAAAGTCCACACAAGTTCCTGTTGTGGGGAAAATGCACCTATAGTTCAGGGGAGAAACTACCAACTTATGGTGATAAAGATAGACTTACAAGCATTCTGCAAGTACAAAAAATAAATGAAGAGATTAGGGTTTAGATATGTAGGCACCTTATTCAGAAGGTTGATCCTAGCTTTGCCTCCCTCGCTCTTTAATGCTTATCCAGTGTCGCAATGCCTAGACCTGCAAAACAACTTGATACCTTTCTCAAACACATTTGACTACATATATAAGACTAATATCTATGACATAACAAGACATCAAACTATAATTAAATAGTAATCAAATCAGAGACATACGATAATAGGTCATATTTGGAAAGGAAAGAACGTCTGATCTTTATTAATGAATGAAAGCAAGTACATAAAATTATACCTTCCTTCAAGCTTGGCACTTCATGAAACCTAGATTCAAGGTCTCCTGCTTCTATTCCCAGCCTCTAACCAGCAGTGCTAGGGTTTATCATAAAATAAGCACAAGAGAGGGGTATGAGGGTCTCCATTCCTCCAACATAACAATATTGTAGACTTGGTCCCCTCACATGGCCCTTCTACCCTCCTTATATAGTCAGTGAAGGATAGGAAAAGAAGTTATAACTGCTCAGGAGGTTTCCCAACCAACTTAACTTACTCAAATTTCGATATTTTGACCAAAAACAGGGGTGTACGCTACTATTTCACAGTGGAGTAGCGCTCAAGTGGGTTGAGCACTACTATTTCACAATGGAGTAGCGTACAGGAAGGGTTGAGCGCTACTATTATACACTAGAGTAGGCTACACATGCTACTATCATGCCTGTGTACCAGCGCTCATGTTAAAAAATGGCCAAAAACAGTCTTTTCTGCTCATTTTCAGGAGATGGTTTGGTTTGGAAAAATGTTCCTAAGGGTCATATACATCAAATGGGTCAAAAATGAGGTAATTTCAACCATTTTTAGTGTCCCAAATGACTCCTCCATCCACAAATGTCCTATTGTGTGACTGAAACTTGATCTCAAGAAGTGTCGTCATGCGACCAAGGGATGCAAGTGTCGTTACGGATGGAGAGGTGTCATTTTAAGCTATAACAGATGCCCCCTAATGTATGAGGTCAGAGGGAGTGCGGGAAACGATGGCCGAAATACATTATAAATAAAAAAGAGTTGAATCATGGAGGAATGGAGAAACCAAGAATCATAGGCTCAAATGAAGTACTTAAAAGCAAAGGCAATGTCAGACAAACTCATCCTTGGGGTAACTATCCATGTTCAAATGGTGAAACATTACCTCCAAGAGGATACAATAATGATCCAAATACTATTGCTATATCATGGCCACTAGAATACAAGCGAGGATCCATGAGGAACATAAGTGTAAACATAGCCACATAAATACAAGGTGGATCTATGTCAAAACTGTAGTAGAGAACAAGCTGGATCTATGTCTCATCAAGAGCCAAAAAGAGTGTGGCTCAGTCTTGCGCAACTTGGGAAATAACATAAATGAGGTGACGCTATCAAGGATCCCAAGGTCTTCATCCAAAAACAACCCAAGGTACAAACCTATCCATGCGAATAAATGAGTTGATGTCGAACATGGGAGGTATCGTTTGATTATCGGTCATTGATGTATACCGTTAACAAACGTGAGGGTGTCCACCAATAATGAAAATGGAACCCAAGGTACCTAATACATTCAAGCAAGTGCGAATAGATGGTCTTGCCATAGAACACTTGAATAATCCATCGGATAGGAGACATTGATGTATTGCTATCTATCCAATAGTGAGGGAAACTGCCACTAATGACTGCAATCCCCAAGGTACTAACCGAAACTCTAAACTTCGTTCCTAGAGCACAATGAGTTGAATTCGATGGGAAGAAGTCCGTTGGAAGGGAGGCCTTAAGGAATCCTCCATCATCCAACATGAGGAACACTCAATAGGTATGAGCTGATTTGGGGTAGGACTAAACACATGATGAAACATACTGACACCAAGGAATATCTGACACATGAGGTCAAGGCAACTACAAAATGGCCGACGTGGGTTATATCCTTGAACAGTGAGCACGACACAAGAGTGACTTAGGCAGCTTTGAACACAAAGAGACCACAATGCAAATCTGCAATGTAGGAGACATTAACAGATTCTCCATATGATTGGAAGACTAACCAAATGGAGGAGTAAGAACTCTGATATCAGGTTTACCCTAGGCCAAATACTAGAACCCAATTTGTTTGATATACTCAAAATAGGTGCTTTGTTCAAGGAGATAGTTGACTTGCTACCATCATATTAAAAGATATTTTAACATTCTTCCCTTCCATTTCCTTTTTCATTTTTTAACGAGCTTGACAAAGAACTAAAGCATGCTCGATGGTATTTTCATATTTAAGGAGTCTGAAAAAACTAGAAGAAAACTCCATACACCTATCCGTGGATTTTATATCGAGCCCAGACTAGTCTGTGCTTGACGGTGTTTACTTGCTTATAGAGTTGAAAAACTTAAACAGTCGTCTATACACCTACTCGTGGATTTTAATATCGAGCCCAAGTAGGTTAATGCTCGCCTGGTGTTTTCACATTTCGAGAGTCTGAAAACCCTAAATACAACTCCAAAGGTCCTTTTTAGTAAAGTTAATCTCCTTCCCCGAAAAAGTGTAAAATAATGGAAGAAGAACTCTTCTAGCGCATACAAGAGTATACCTAGAGTATACATTTTCATAAATTATCCACCAAGGCCTGGAAAAGGGGTAATTATATACCTAAGTGGATGTCAGTTCAGTTATTTTAACGAGCCCGAAAAGACAACTATGCTTGGCAAACTTTTCTTATTTAAGGAGCTTGAAAAGTGCTTAAAAGAACTCCATAGGGATCTTTTCCGTAAAAGTTTAACGAGTACGGAAAAGTAAACTCATGACCTCCTTACTGTTTTTAACGATCTCAAAGGAGATACAGAAAATGCTCACAAATTCTTTACTGTTTTTAATGAGCTCGAAGTGAAGATGAAAGAAATGCTCATAGCCTCCTTACTGTGTTTAACGAGCTCAAAGGGAAGGTGGAAGACTGCTCATAGCCTACTTACTATTTTTAACGAGCTTGAAGTAAAAGAAGAATGCTTGAAACCTACTTACTATTTTTAACGAGCTCGAAGTAAAGTTTGAAGAATGCTCAAAACCTACTTATTATTTTTAATGAGCTCAAAGTAAAGGTGGAAGAATGCTCAAAATGGGAGGAGACGAGTGTCAGGGACATGCAAAAATAACTCCAAGTGCATGGAACAAAGCTATGCCTAATGCAAGGAACATGAGAAAGATAAGGACACTCAGGGTGTGTCTTCTCCAGGTAAAAGGTGTCAAATTGCAAAGGCAAAATGATACAGGGCTTAGCGGAAATGAGATCAGAGATGGAGGCTTATATAACGAGCTAAAAGCGTGGAAGCTGGCTTCAGGCTCATTAGCGCAAGAGGGATCATAACAAATGCATATGAAACTTAAACACAAAGATGGGAGCCTTATCAAGGATGGCCAAAAATATATGAGGAAGAGAGATATGAGACTTCTTTTCAAAGTCATGGTAAATCTAAAAAGGCTCTTGCGCCTATGAGAAAAACTCAGTATGAGCACCAGAATGGCATAAGGGTGCTGACTAGGGTGACCCATGTTAGGTAGGCTCTACTGTCGGACTGGTGCACAATGCATAAAGAGATGGATAACACACCAATATCCAACAGGTTCGACCCTATGGTGAATTCGGATGGCAAAAGGTTCAAATGCAACATAACAACGGGGAAGCCTAAACCTATATGCAAGGTTCATAATATACCTAACATGGTTGCACAAGGTGTCGAAAAGGACCAGTAAGCAAGTATACATCCAGCTAAGAATCCTGTCTCCAAGAAACATCAGTACCAAGATCATATCTAAAACATATGTAAAGAAAGGCCCGATACAAGTCACTGTGGTAGAAATACTCTCAACTTCACTATTATCAACAACAGGCATAAACAAGGCAGAGTTTTGTTGATGTATATGTAACTTCGAAATATATTTCACATATATGTATATTGTATTCCTATAGAGATGTTATTATTCATCTATACGGAAGTGGTTGTATTCCTATAGAGATGTTATTATTCCTCTATACAGAAGTGTCGTCATTTATATTGTAAGTGTCATAACTTATACTTGATGGGTTATTAGACCACCTTGTTGGGGTCGGCCCTATATAAGTCATGTGAGTCAAAGGGTTATTAGACCACCCTATTGGGGGTCGGCCATGTGGGTCAAAGGGTTATTAGACCACCCTATTGGGGGTCGGCCATGTGGGTCAAAGGGTTATTAGACCACTTTAGTGGGGGTCAGCCCAGTCAGCATTATGTTAAGTCGTTAAGTTGAGGCCGACCTAGTTGAGTAAAGGTCAAGTCAAGTTAGTGTATAAATAGAGAGTGTGTCTCTCTCATTTTACACATTCTATTCTCTCACTCACACTTGGGAGAGCGGCGCACTTGTGGAGGAGGAGGCTTTGCTGCTAGGAGAAGACTATCTCTTGTATTCTGGTTGTATCATTGCTCTATCTATCTCTGAGGAAGTTATTGGGGTTTTTCACCTTTATGGTTTTCCCCAAGTAAACTCTATGTCTCTTGCGTGCTTGCATTATTGTGTCCATGATTGATATGCTGTAGATTTGCTGTACATGTTGTTCTCTTAGTTAAGATCCTAGATCAGATTGAAGTAAATTCTGAAAATTTAACATGGTATTAGAGCTAGCCTGAAAGAAGACATGATATGGCATGTATGACACTTGTTGCACTTACGATGCTAGGGATTGATATAGCAAAAACCAGTCATCATATAACTTTCACTATAAATCCATTTTGGCAAAGTTTTCGGGTCTAAAACTTTTATAGGTCGAAGATCACATCTCCATGTACGTTGTGTCCAAGGGAAAACCTCTAATTTGTTGTACTTTGTGATTTATGATCTGTACAATATAGGGTTTCTGCCTCTTCCAGATCTGAGTCAAAATCAGTTGACCTTGGGAAAAAGGTCATAACTTGGGCTAGGAATCTCCAAATGAAATTTTGTAAAAATTGATAGGTAGTACACAGACTTTACTATCTTAGAAAAATTTTGCAGAGGCTGAAGTTGAACCAGTGACATGTGGCACATCGTACAAGTTCACTCTCTTGTATTATCCCATAAACAGGTCACGTTGCGACACTTGGCATAACTCTCTCTCAGAGAATCCAATTGAGGTCAGACCTATCGGGATGGAAACACAACAGGTCAAGCTATCTCAAGAAAAGTTTTCAGAGGCCAGAGTTGAACCACTGACAAGTGGAACGCCGTACAAGTTCGCTCTCCTATATTATCCCATAAACATGTCACGTTGCGACACTTGGTATATATCTCTCTCAGAGAATCCAATTGAGGTCAGACCTATCGGGATGGAAAGATAACATGTTGGGATATCTCAAGAAAAATGTTCAGACCCTGTGGATCAAAAAGTTCAGAGTTACACCAAAAACAATCAGGTACATATTTCTGTCAAAACAGAATTATTTTGAGCACCTTCATTCATTGCTTCCGGAATTTAGGGCTTCGGAGAAAGTTGGAAATTTTGTAATCAAAGACCACGGCTAGATGCTACCCATCAAAATCAAAATTTAGAGACCAAGATCAAAATTTTTGGTTGGGCAGAAGGTCGGGATTGATCAAACCCTAGTTCGGGACTTTGATCAGAAAGATGGAAAATTAGGGCTTCTGCAAAAATTGGAATTTTGGAAATCTATGACCACGGCTACAAGCTATTCAAAAAAATCGAAGCTTAGAGCTTTGAATCAAATATTTTGGTTGGGTGAAGCTCTAGGAAACTCAAACCCTAATTCAGGGTCCTCCCTAGTGAATCCGAAAATCTAAAAGGCAATTTCGAGGGGTGAAACTTTGCAGTTTTCAAATTCTAAATATACCAACTTGATCAGCTCATCAAGGCGCATATTTCTATCCTTTCGGAAGTTTGAAATTCAAAGTTTGAATTTTTGGGGTTTCTTTGAAAAACCCTAATCCATCTCCAGGTCCAATTCTTGCAAATCAAGTGGATTGGGTTAATCCTAGAAGAAGATGGATTGGTCACCTACATAAGTGAAGAAGTTCCTATCTCAGAGGGAGATGAGGCTAAGGCCTTCCATAAGAAGATTACAAGCAATCTTGACAGGTATGGCTTACAGGTATGTTTCAAATTCTGTTCATGGTTAAGTTTATGATATGTTTGTCTTCATATCATTACAGTACAATCTTGATTAATTACTAGACTTGTCGTATTACCTTAATAAAATATATTCATTGATTAAGGTTTTGACACTTATGATTGTACTAATGCATTGTGATGTTGTATGAGGTTTATGTTGTTTGCTAACACAAAAGGTACACCAAGAAAGTCAAATCATGTTCTACTTCAAGAACATATGCTCATGGTGACATGAAGACAAAGATTCATCCATTGTCATGGATCACATAGAAGATCTACTTTCGAGGTATGTATAAATTGGTTCTACAATGGTTAACTTATGAGACATGCAGGTTACTAGCACAAGTCACTGAAGAGAACTAGAAGACATTATGCGGGTATGTTAGACATAACTAGCTAGCATGCTAATCCAGGTATGTTTTTCCTATATCAAGCTAGAATCCTACCTTGTGTTAGGATCTTATACTTTTGTGTTGTTGATAATGATTATTCATGCAGTCATAGGTTTGAATAATCATGGTTGTATGCATATTATGTTTCTTACCATAATTGATGATATGACTAACTAGAAGAATCATGAAGGTATAGGTTTGAATAATCACGGGTTTTATGCATATTATATCTCTTATCTTGATTGATGATTCAACTAACCAGAAGAGTCCTATGATCAAATAAGAATATGTATGAGTAAAAGAAGACTTCGCTAAAACCTTGAATACTAATGTTTATTATCTGTGTTTGAAATGATCCTGACGACACATGCTTGAGATTATTGTGTTTTGATAGTATTAAGATTATACTAATAAATGTGTGGTTATGTATGAGACCTCAAGGATAACACAATGATGATACTAATAAGCATGCATAGTGATTAAGGATGGATGTAAGTTCAAGGATAGGTAATCCAGGAAGCAAAGTTCAAGAGGGAGCACACTCCAGTTGTTCTTGCAAGAAAGAAAAGGAGCACACTTCAGTAGTTTCTGCAAGGATGCAGATATTCAGAGGGAGTTGACCACTTCTCACAATCCACATCATAATGGAGTTGCAAAGATTCAGAGGGAGTCCACCCAGCAACCAAACAAAGATAAGTATTTTAATTATCATTTCTTGCATATTATTTGTTTAAATAAAATTGTTCAATGATGTATATGCTCATGTTCCTAGACTTAGGATATGTATTGTGCATATTAGAATGATTGCATTAATGAATAGTATACTACTAATATACATGGGTAAGTGGCCTATGGCACTGTACAACATTCCATTGCTACTTATCTAGAATGAAACCTCTTTGCTAACATGTTGGGAGTTGTGCACACTCTTAACAATGTTCTGGTAGAGATTGGAAGGCATCTAGAAAGTTACGGGATATGGATAAATGTTGTATTGAAGCATTGGCTAAGATAATTGCATGACTGTATGACATATTTCTTTATGTGTAAGAATTTGTTCTGAAAACTATGAGTTGTTTTCTAATCATGCAATTTAACTCTATGTGTAGGAAATATCGTATGCCATCACCTACAAAAGAAGAACTACAACATTTGTTCAGCAACAAAATTATCTATTGAGGATATTGAAGTTCTTGGGATATGGGAAGAATGCCATGATCTGTCGATCATGAAGAATGATGTTTGGGATGTAGTCCCAAGACCTGAAGGGAAGTTTGTTATGACTTCCATATGGATCTATCAAGATCAAGCATGCTGCAGATGGTAGCATAGAGAAATATAAAAGTGATGAAATAGAAGATACACCAGATGGATTTCAAGACAGCTTTCTTGAATGGTGTAGTAGAAGAAGAAGTGTATGTGGAGCAGCCACTTGGTTATGAGACACATGACAGGAAGTCATATATGTGCAGAACTTTGTGTGGTAGGATAGATAGCTTTCTATCCAGTTTGGGCTTTACTAAGAGTAAAGCGGATTCCGACCTTTACTACAAGGTTGAGGAAGGCAATCCAGTGATACTACTTTTGTATATGAATGGCCTGTTTATTACATGTGGATATAGATTGATTGTCGACACGTAACGGAAGCTTGCTGCTGAGTTTGAGATGAAGAACTTGGGGATGATGCACTATTTTTTTTTGGCATGGAGGTGTGGTAGAGTGCAGATGGAATCTTCCTTGGACAAGGGAAGTATATAGTAGAGATCCTGAAGAGGTTCGGGATGATGGACTACAAGGTTATGGCCACACCTATGGCATCGAACTTGAAGGTTCTGTGTGATGCTCCATCTGATCTGGTTGATGTCACGATGTATCGTCAGATTTTTGGGTCCTTGATGTACCTGACGAACACTAGACCAGATATTTTCTTTGCGGTGAACACATTGAGCCAGTTCCTGACCGATCCCAGAGGTGTTCACCTGGTTGCTGTAAAGCATATTCTGAGGTACTTGAAGGGTACAGTTGACTATGGGCTCAAGCATGATGCGAATCAAAAGTTTAACCCGCAGGGTTATGTTGATTCAAATTGGGCAGGCAGTGATACAAATAAGAAGAGCACTCCTGGGTGTTGCTTCAATATGGGATCAGGTGTGATCTCTTAGTTTAACAGGAATCAGTCCTGCGTAGCACTAAGTACAGCCAAAGTAGAGTATGTTGCGATGGATGAGTAGGTTGCAGATGTATTAACCAAGCCGTTGGCCATAGTCCACTTTTGAGTACTTCAAAGAGAGGCTTGGTGCACTTCAAATCAAGGTTCCTTCCAAAGGGAAGTGATGAGTCCGGAAGATGTAGATGCACATGAGCTTTTCTGACATGGTTGATGTGTTCTCCCTTGGTCGTGATGTAATCGCTAAGCCATTTTTCACAAGGTGGTAGATGTGTTCTCCCATGGTGAAAAATTAAGGGTTGGAGCCTTCCCTGAATGGTCATAGATGTCTTCTCCCATATTGGTGGTGTAAGTGTTGGATGATGTGCATCTAGGCTGTGCTTCGTGGATGATGAGATGATCTGAAGAGGATGATGCTATGATGATTAGGAGGATCATGGATGATGAGCATCAGGACGATGCTCCAGTTACTGCTCTATATGTATATGTATGCATCATGTTGGATGTTGGATATGATCACTTGGATCATTTATATGTATATGTATGTACGCATCATGATGGATGCTGGATATGATCGGTTGGATCATTTGTATGTATTTTGTATATGCATCATGTTGGATGCTTGGACCATGTATCTATATATGTATCAGGTGGATACACTGTATGATCGGGTAGATCATATATGTTGATATGTATCATGTATTTGTATTTGTATCAGGTGGATACACTGTATGATCAGGTGGATCATGTATGATGATATGTATCAGGTAGATACTTGGTATGCATCAGGTAGATGCATTGTATGATCAGGATGATCATGATGACGAGCTTCACGATGTTGCTCTAGATGATATGTACCAGGATGGTACAAGTTATGATGATAAGTATGATCATGGGAATCAGGATGATGCCTCATGCAATGATGATCCATTGGATCATGAGTATTAGGTTGATATGGAGGTCATAGATGATATGTGGCAGGTTGTGCAAATAGCATGTAATCAGTACTGGGAGATCTTGTCGGTCGTGCTGCGGCACATAAATGTTCCTAGGGTACTCTTTCTGGTATTGCTATGTAGTATGTAATCAGTCCTCAGATATCCGATAGGTTGAGCTATGTGCTTGTAATCAGTCCTGGGATGAGGTATTACTACAAAGACATGTAATCAGTCCTGGAGATCTGAGAGGTTGAGCAGTGTGCTCGTAATTAGTCCTAGGATGCTCTTTAGAGATCTTGCCGGTCATGCTACGGCACATAAATGTTCCTGGGATGCTCTTTAAAGGTTTTGTCTATCCACATGTAATCAGTCCTAGAGATCCGAGAGGTTGAGCTATGTGCTCTTAATAAGTCCTGGGATGCTCTTTAGAGATCTTGTCGGTCGTGCTGTGGCACATAAATGTTCCTGGGATGCTCTTTAAAGGTATTGTGGAGGAGATGCATGTAATCAGTCCTGGGAGATCTTGTTGATCATTCTTAGGCACATAAATGTTCCTGGGATATTCTTTTCGGTATTGCATTCACACATAAAATTAGTCCTGAGAGGCCACCTCTATCAGACCATTCACATGGATGATGAAGACCTACAGGTGGTGGGCCTACATCCAGTATGACAAAGGACTGGATCTGTAGAACTTCCTATGATGAGTAGATTCAGATATTGATTGAGATAGCAGTAGCAGTGACGATGATGATGACTCGATGACGATTATCCAGTGACGATGATCTAGAGAAGATGACTTGTGCTAAGAGACCTATGTCGAGAAATACCTTCCTAGTTAAAAGAGAGTGTTGATGTATATGTAACTTCGAAATGTATTTCACATATATGTATATTTTATTCCTATAGAGATGTTATTATTCCTCTATACGGAAGTGGTTGTATTCCTATAGAGATGTTATTATTCCTCTATACGGAAGTGTCATCATTTATATTGTAAGTGTCATAACTTATACTTGATGGGTTATTAGACCACCTTGTTGGGGTCACCCCTGTATAAGTCATGTGGGTCAAAGGGTTATTAGACCACCCTATTGGGTGGTGGCCATGTGGGTCAAAGGGTTATTAGACCACTTTAGTGGGGGTTGGCCCAATCAACATTATGTTAAGTGGTTAAGTTGAGGCCGACCTAGTTGAGTAAAGGTCAAGTCAAGTTAGTGTATAAATAGAGAGTGTGTCTCTCTCATTTTACACATTCTATTCTCTCACTCACACTTGGGAGAGTGGTGCACTTGTGGAGGAGGAGGCTCTGCTGCTAGGAGAAGACTATCTCTTGTATTCTGGTTGTATCATTGTTCTATCTATCTCTGAGGAAGTTATTGGGGTTTTTCACCTTTATGGTTTTCCCCAAGTAAACTCTTTGTCTCTTGTGTGCTTGCATTATTGTGTCCATGATTTATATGCTATAGATTTGTTGTACATGTTGTTCTCTCAGTTAAGATCCTAGATCAGATTGAAGTAAATTCTGAAAATTTAACAAGTTTTCAAATGAAGACTCTATGGTACCTAAGCACGAGGACTTATAATCAACAAGATCAACTTCAGGATGAAGATCAAAGTTGAAGGACATGATGGAATATGAAAAAACAAATTCATCATCATGGGAGTTGAAAATTCTAGAAGCAGAATCAAACTCAATAGGAACACCGATTTGTGGATCGATAGGAGAGTCTAAAGACTCAACAGTAGGAAGATCAGACTTTAAGGTCAAACCAGGGATGGACATAACTGCAACTGGATCAACATCCAAGTGAATGGCAGACTATACTATAGACTCTAGGAAAACTTCTTCAGAAGGAAGCATATCATCCTAGATAGAATACATATCTAAACATTCAGATGGAGGTGTTACTTGGTCAAAAGCTGGGACCAAGTCCCGACAAGGTAAGCATGAACTTAGAGACTTCTTCTCAGTAGCAGTTGAACTCAAGGAACAATATGCCACATAAGTCCCATGTGACATAGTAGTTCCTAATGACGAGGGATCTGACTGGTCTACAGTTGGGTAATAAGTAGGATTAATGAATGCAAGCTGGTCGATAGTGATGATACTTTCGTTATGAGGGAAATGCATCACACGAAAGAGCATAGACACTACAGCATGCATAGCATAAACGTAATCATACCCGAGGATCATATCAAAATCGACAGGGTCCTTTAAGACCATAAAATCAACTAAGACTATTTTTCCACCCAAAGTAACAGGTACCTGACGAAGGAATTGAATTGGTTCACTAGGTATTCTATCGAAGGTCAACGACCAATTAATAGCTAAAATAACATTAGGAAAACCCAAATCTCTCAAAGCATAAGCAGATAAGATACTAACAGAAGCACCTTCATCAACAATGCATCGATCAACCGTATGGTTTTCGATATCAACCTTTATCTGGAAAGGTGTCGAAGAAGGAAGACGAGGTTCGGGTAGACTATTCCAATCAAAGGAAACAATCCTAGGGCTTGGTAGGGGTTCACATGGCACAGATGAAGTGCCCCCTTTTTCAGGAACATCCAAACTGGTAATGCAGAATACTTCCGCTGTAGGTGCATCAATCTTTGCAGGACTGATGGGATCGATCGAAGATTGCATCGATTTGATCACTTCACTCTCCGAAGGAAGAGTGGGGTTGACCAAATATTGCATTGGTTCAACCACTTTATCAAACAAATGTTGATCTGACTGTAGGAAATCTATAGACAACTCAAGAATAGAGGTTCCTTCAGACATGGACCACACTCTTTGTGCCTCTGGAATGGCAGGGCATCGGTGAGTAACGTGATCTCCCTTACAAAGTTTAAAAGGGAACTTTGGTTTCTTTCCTATAGGTCGAGACTCCTTTACAACATTGGTATTCTCAGCATGACTAGCATTGGCTGACAGCTTTCCCCCAGCATGACTTGCAGTGGCTGGTTGCTCAGAAGCAGAAGACTTTTGAACTAAGGACCACACTTTTTGCACTTCTGGAAGTATAAGGCACAAGTAAGTAAGGTGGTCTCCCTCGCAAAACTTACAAGGGAACTTAAGCTTCTGTTTGTTTGGTTTGTCGACAATGTTAACTCCCTCAGCATGACTTACAGTGGCTGATCTGGTGTCTCCAGTATGACTCACAGGAACTGGTGACTTGTCATTAATATGACTAGCAGTGATCAATGACATGTTCCCAACATGACTGACAGTGGTTGAAGACAAACTTTCAGTGACTAAAATCTTTCTCCCAGCATGACCTCCAGAGGCTGGGTAGGTGCCCCCTGCATGATTTGCAGAGGCAAGGTGCTTGCCCCTAGCATGACTTGCAATGGCTGGGTTGCTGCCCCCTTGTTTTGGCATCTTCTTCCTATTCTTCCCGCGTCTATTCCTTTTAGAATGCTGGTTACTAGTATTGCTACTTTCCCACATAAGTTAGAAGGAGGAGGAGAAGATATTAATGGCAAAGAAGGCCCAGGGTTCTGATGCTCTTGATTTGAGGTGCTCACAAAAGAAGCGTCAGGAGCATGCAAGGCATTCAGAGTGGAAAAAAACCAAACCGGAAGACCAATAGTGAATCCACAAAGATTCAGACTAGCCATTAAGGGAGCACCAATGTTTCCAATGAATGGAACAACACAAGGATCCCCTGGAATAAGGGTATCTTGATTGGCACTCGCCGGAATGCTAGACATAGTTTCCTGCTCAAGTGAACAAGAAGTTCTCTAAGGCAAACTAAGACAAGTAGCACAAAGAGCACACCACTAAAAAAGGTCCTGGGTAAATCAAACCAGGAAAATAGATGCCTTCTAGAGAAGAGTCTGGGATGATGAGGGCCCAAAATAGATCAACAAAGGATGAAGAACAGTTACCTGAGGTCCACAATACAATGACTAAGGGTGCAAGCACTGGACTCACCCAACCACCCTCCCAAAGACTTGCAAGGGATTTTCTTCCACGTCTGTCCTAGGTACAATAGATATACCCTTTGCTGTCACCTGTGTATGAACCTATGGTTAGAGACTAAGGATACCACCACATCTAAAACTCCTGGGGGAACAGTCATTGGTCGAATTAGAAGGCGTGGGTAGGGTAACTGAGCCCGAAACTCAGAAGAGTCCCTAAACGTGATCCAATCCTTGTATATGCTCGAAACAAAAAGTAGGAGGAGTATTCCCAACAATCTGATCTCACAAGACCTACTGCATAGATCCCAGGCAAGCTTTGAATGAAGTGGGTTTACCTTTGATAGTCGAACTATGATTTTTGCATAATGTGTGATCTTGGGTGGTTTAAGGTGTTTTAAACCCAAGATCCTAACTAAGACTAGTTGGTGTAGTGTAACCTAGAAAAGAAAATGTTACTAGTACATTTTATTAGGGTTCATTTTAAAGGTTACTTGCTTACTCAAAAAGGTAGTGGGTGTGTGAGAGTGGTTATAAGAGAGATAGAGTACTGAAAATGAAATATTTACCACCAAAAAAATCTTTTCTTTTCAATGCAAGTCTTAAAATTGTGATCTAGAATGCATATGCAAATGCAATTTTTAATCTTTCGAATACAAAGAAGGTAAAAATAAAGCCTAAATGTACAAAATTAAACTCAAAACCTAAAAATGCAGCTACTCAAGCAAATAGGTATGCAAAAGAAAACTTGTTCTTTTTTATGCAAAGCACTCTAAAATATTTTAAGCCACCTGCAAGGTACTCTATTCAGAAACTAAATTAAATTTCTTTATGCTTTTAAAGGTAAGAAACAAAACTCAAACTAACCTACTATTAAAGCAAATCAAATAAACTTTCAGGTTCTCTTTATGAAACAGTAAAAGCTACCATATATGACTTTCAAATTCTTATTGATGTAAGCATGCCAAACATTGGGAAAAGAGTACAAAAACTACTTTTAGACCCAAACGAAGCAAATGACCTATGAAGAAGTATGGTTTGGTAAAGTCAGGTCTGCACATAAACAATGCAAACAAGGTCTTAAACAACAGCCAAAACACTTGAGCTTTCACTACAAAAGAAAACTTAAAAGCATAAGGGGCGATAAAAAACCAATCTTAAAGAGAAATTTCACTCAAATAGATACAAACAAGGTCAAGAAGACTCAAGAGGTTTCAAATCTAGTGGAAATGGGGCAAGCAGGTTCAGTCAGACTCAAATTAGGGTACAAAACACCAAATGGGTCCACAACCCCCCAACTTGGGTCAACAAGCCCCAAAACTTTCCAAAAAAGCCCAAATTGATCAAAAGAGGTTCAAATCATGAATGTAGGATCAGTAAAAGGATAGGAGACCACTTACAGTGGTTTAACACAGACCTAGGGTCATCAGGGACCACAAAAATGCAACCACAACCCCTAGATTTGGGTCTACAACAAAAAAACTCAAAAAAATTAAACCCAGATTGTGGGCACTACTGTATATGAAGGAAACTAGCGCCCAGGGTGCCATTGTACTGCACAACAGTAGCATACAGGTTGAAAAAATTGAAAAAATGGGGTTAAAAACCCCCACACCTAGGTCCACAAGGGTTTGCAAGGGCCGGGAAGGGTCTGTAAAAGCCCATCAATGTCAAACAGAGCCTACTAACTGGTTCTAATCAAGAAATTGAACAAAGACCTTCAAACAAAACTAAAGAAATGACCTTGGATACCCCTAAGCAGTTAGGCTTTCCCCAGCGGAGTCGCCATTCTATTGTGGGGAAAATGCACCTATAGTTCAAGGGAGAAACTACCAACTTATGGTGATAAAGATAGACTTACAAGCATTCTACAAGTACAATAAATAAATGAAGATATTAGGGTTTAGATATGTAGGCACCTTATTCAGAAGGTTGATCCTAGCTTTTCCTCCCTCGCTCTTCAATGCTTATCCAGTGTCGCAATGCCCAGACCTGCAAAACAACTTGATACCTTTCTCAAACACATTTGACTACATATATAAGACTGATATCTATGACATAACAAGACATCAAACTATAATTAAACAGTAATCAAATCAGAGATATACGAGAATAGGTCATATTTGGAAAGGAAAGAACGTCTCATCTTTATTAATGAATGAAAGCAAGTACATAAAATTATACCTTCCTTCAAGCTTGGCACTTCACGAAACCTATATTCAAGGTCTCCTGCTTCTGTTCTCCAAGGATCCCAGCCTCTAACCAGCAGTGCTAGGGTTTATCATAAACTAAGCACAAGAGAGGGGGATGAGGGTCTCCATTCCTCCAGTATAACAATATTGTAGACTTTCTCCCCTCACATGGCCCTTCTACCCTCCTTATATAGTCAGTGAAGGATAGGAAAAGAAGTTATAACCGCTCAAGAGGTTTCCCAACCAACTTAACTTACTCAAATTTCGATATTTTGACCAAAAACAAGGGTGTACGCTACTATTTCACAGTGGAGTAGCGCTCAAGAGGGTTGAGTACAACTATTTCACAGTGGAGTAGCATATAGGAAGGGTTGAGCGCTACTATTGTACACTAGAGTAGGGTACACACGCTACTATCATGCTTGTGTACTAGCACTCATGTTAAAAAATGGCCAAAAACAGGCTTTTCTCTTCATTTTTAGGAGATGGTTTGGTCTGGAAAAATGTTCCTAAGGGTCATATACATCAAATGGGTCAAGAATGAGGTAATTTCAACCATTTTTAGTGTCCCAAATGACTCCTCCATCCACAAATGTCCTATTGTGTGACTGAAACTTGATCTCAAGAAGTGTCATCATGCGACCAAGGGATGAAAGTGTCGTCACGGATGGAGAGGTTTCATTTTAAGCTATAACAGTTCTAGGTTATTGAACTCTTATCTAAACAAATCTCTGAGATGGGGTTAATTCTTATTTTCACTGTAACTTTATATACATGACCATGACTGATTTATATATTAATTTTTTTATAAACATGATGAACATATTTTGCATAAAATTTAACACTAATCCATGTAGCTTTTCCTAGAAGAAGACTTTGTATATCTCTGGCATTATAAGGTTCTTATAATTGAAAGCATTATTTCTAATCTCGAAAGTGAAAACTACTTTAGGAAACTGTAAATTATCTCCATTGAAGTATAGAAACATTCTCAACAAGTAGAATTGAAACCTGAAATGTCTTTTCATGTGGAAATTCACTAGCTAAATATGAATATTTTCAGCTAAGAATTCATCAATAAGACAAAAGTACTGACTGGACTCAGACTCAAACTGGTTTGTAAACTCAATCTAAACAATGATCTTAACATGGTTTTTGAGACAAGCTTATCATTATATAACACTAAAAAATGATACACTAAAGAAAGGACACATTGGGAATCTTCAGTAAATAGGGCAATGTCCAAAGGGAAGGGTAAAATTTCTACTGAAATGTTAGGTTTAAGGATTTTCAATAGGAAGGCTTGTTTCATGTCCATCATAGACTGTCTGTACAAATTAATTATATTTTCTTCCATGAAATCCTCGGGGTGTTGGGAAAATAACCGGGGAACCTCTAACGACTCTCTAATAACCAAGGAATTAATGGGACAAAGTATTTTTGACTGGCTGAAATCCATAATAATCCTCTCTGACTAGGAATAATTTGATGTGCATCATGAGACAAAATCGGGAAAATTTTGGGTTTGTTCTGGGAAAAAATGGTAAAGATAGGACCTGTGAACCCCATTTACATCTATTCCATGTGCTTCTAAAATTTTTAATTTATTTTTAATTTCATGGATAGGACCAAAGGATAGGACTGTATCAAAAACATCACCATCTTTATCTTCAAATATTTCCTCCAACCTGTTAAACTTTCTATTTTGAACTTCTACTTCACTTTATCCTTCCATCTTTACAAAATGATTGATTGTTTAGGGATATTGCAGCGTACATGTATATCAACTCTGACTAAATCTGAATGGGATTCCAGATGTGCCAGCGACGTCTTCTTCATCAGGCACAAAATGACAAATATTCACTTTTCCACGTGACCCCTTTTCCTTTTATAATATCTCGTTTAGGTGGTTTTAGGATCACGAGAAGTGGTTTTCCATTACAATTTTTCACTCGGCAAAATAATCCTCAACTCAACATGTAGTAAGCGGTAAAAATTACACTAGTACTTACCCTTTTCATCTCCACACTAGTTGAAAGTGCAAAATAAACATCAACCACCGATCTTTTATTCTGCCTCTCATCCACCATAGATTGGTTCCTGAATTTAGCACATACAAATGGCCATTTCGCCAAAAGTTGTCGACATTATAGAATATGCACCTTTCCTAGCGGATTCCCTGTTTGCCACAGATCTTATCGCTCCTCAAATCTAAACCGTTTATGTCTTATAAAATTTTACAAGATGTTTCATTAGCCATTTTTACCCCCCTTTAACTTACCTCACGACCACGTTGAGTGTTTTTCCCATAAAAAACAAATTTTAGCCATTGTTCCTTTAATGCCTTTCTTGCTAACCTTCGGTCATTCTAAAAACAAAATTTTAAGATAGACTATCTCTTCCTACCCCAAACATTTCTCAATCACCCAGGAAAACAACTGTGTCAACACATACCAACATATCTACACTTGTAAACTAGCTTACAATTTTTGGAACCTCCGTGTCATAAGAGGTTCACATGATTCCATGTTTTAATATAAATATTTTTTTGGTTGGCTTCCATAAATAGTATGTTTTAACCCTTGATATGTCTTAAGGTATTATGTGATACATTTTGACTAAAAGGATGATGGTGAATGACAATGTGTATCAAGTCCAAATCTCTTTGTCTATCTAAACTTGATTATGGACTGGCATCATTAACCCCTTAGAATCAAATAAGAATCAAGTTTTTCTTTGAAAACATTATGTGTGTGTGTGCTCTATTTATTTCTTCCACGTCTTATTATGCTTATCGGTTCCTGGAAATAGGCAAGTAATATAGCCATGGAATAATGGATAACTAAATGCATAGAATAGGCAGCGATTTTTGCATCTTTTTGTTTTAGAAATTCAAATGACATCACAATACAAACTAGTGGTATAAATGAAAATCAAAGATCAATTCAGAAACTGTTCGATAGCAGTGCTATCCAATCAAATCAATTGATAGTAGAGATACTTAGCTTGCTAGCTAATAGCACATTCCCACAAAATAGATCAGAAAGTAATTTTCGTAAAGTTCTGCTCCTATACAACACTGTGTTTCCCACATTCTTGAAAAGTTCCTGAAGTAGAATAGGTTTTTTTTTAAGTAAATAAATTTTGTATTGTGAAAAAGAATCAAATTACATCTGAGCAAAATAGGCCAAAGCTTTGTTGTTCTCCTTCACTTCTTGGCTCTCTAACCTTAAACATGAGATTTATCATAATATTGTCTAACTAGAACACTAAACCAAAATTACACATACTGTTGAATCCATACCAATACTCCTTACAAAATATCATATCATCTAAAGTATAGGATATGACCCAAACACTAGTACTTCTGATCTTTCCAGACATAAAACATCTAATAGACCAAAATAACAAAGACCTCAAAACTGTGATCGACCCTATAACATAGAACCCGAGCCTAGAGAACATTTAAAGCAGAATAGATGGCATGTCTGGAAAGTGCCCTTTCTAAATTCCGCCTACAGAAGAAGTCTGAGCATGTGGGTAGCGGATGCTCAGGGACTGCAAGATGGTGTCCATCTTCAGGTGCATTTATTTTGTTTCATCTTGCAACACTTTCCTCCATTGTTTCGAAGGTTCCTCTCCACTAGTCTTCTCCATCCGCTCCCAAATCACATGCCCCATCAGATTCTTCATCACCCAGTACAGTGAAACTGTTCGTTACTGAGGCGGGCAACGTTGTTACCTGGATCCATTACCCATTCCTCCATTTTTCGGCATTCCTCTTGCAGGGTGTCCTTGTCCAACTCCTACCATAGTTGCTCCATATCCTTGATTCTCTGTTGAGCAACTGCTGGTAATCCCAATTCGAACATGCGATCCTCCCACATTGATTTCTTTGGTTCCCGAGTGACCCTTCAGCCCTCATCGACCAATGCCTTTTCCCTCTTCTGAATCATTCACCACCCATATTTATTACTCTCCCCTTCCTCCCTATGATGGTCCTCCATTCTACTTATCACCTAAACTCCCTCTCGCCTTGTTAGCAGAATGATAATGGAAAAGTGCATGCATATTAGAGCTTTGCGTGCACGTTTGATGCCACCACCTTTCCATGCTCTATATAGGAAATTTTCATTTCTACATCTTTTTGTTTTAGAAATGCAAATGACATAACAATACAAACTGGTGGTATAAATGCAAATCAAAATTCAATTCAGAAATGCTTGACACTAGTGCTATCCACTCAAATCAATTGATAGTAAAGATGCTTAGCCTACTAGCTAATAGCACAATCCCACAAAATAGCTCGAAAATTAATTTTCTTAAAGTTTTGCTCCTAATCACCATTGTGTTTCCCACATTATTGAAAAGTTCCTGAAGTAGAGTAGCGGTTATTAGAATGGAGTTGTAGTTTTATCTGCAAGGGAGATATAGTTGGACCCATAAGATCAATTTCAGTTGAAATGTTTGTTAGATGTTCCTTATTAATCTAGGTGGCATGGCATTATTGGACTTCACTTTCTTTAAGTGTATGCAGGGAAATATGTAATGTATGACTCATATGTAGCAATATTTTATTTAGTAATTTTTTTAATGAAATGTTGAGTTAATTTATTATTTTCAATTGAAGTGTAATTTTTTTAATTAAATCCCTTCATGCTAGAAGGGTGGTATGAATATATACCCTTCAACCTGAAATTAAGGTTATCCCTTCAAATTTGATCCCAGATACCTATTCCAAAAATTTATATAACTTAAATCCATATGTTTATATTTAAATAGTACCATTAATATCCTTAATATTCATTTATACAATCTTTAAACTAATTTTCAAAATAAAAATATGCCACGTGTCACCATCTGAGCAATCCATGTGTCACCCTAGGAAACTAGGTATCAACATTTTAACAACAAAATTTATATAAATTTTGCTTCAAAGAGTTTGCTGGCAAGTGGAAATTTTGTCAGAAAAAGAGGGGTTGCTCTTTCCTTAGGTTGTTCTATTTTGGGGTGCTGGAATTAGATGCTGAGGAGAAATTGTTGATGTATTTGTAACTTTGGAAGGTATTCTTCTATGTATTATACTTGTACTTTATTATATGCATGATGGAGATGTATTATTCATCCAATCAGAAGTGTTGTCATTTGTATGTGTAAGTGTCGCAAGTGTTGCAAGTGTCGCAACTTATATTTGATGGGTTATTAAACCACCGGTGTGGGGTCGGCCCTAAATGAGTCATGTGGATGGGTTATTAGGCTTCCTTAGGAAGTCCATCCTGTTAGGTTATTGCTAGGTCAAGTCAGTGTACAAATAGAGAGTGAGTGTGTCTCATTCTATTCATTCACTCACTCATCAAACTCGCATTAGTTGAGAGAGGAGTGCGCACAAGTGGAGGAGGAGTAGCTACTAGAGTTATCTATCTTGGGTTTGATCATTGTGATCTTGTATTGTGGCTTATTCTATCTCTGAGGAAGTTGTGGGGTTTTTCACCTTCTTGGTTTTCCCCGAGGAAACTCTGTGTCTCTTGTGTTTATGAATGTTATGTTGTGCTTGTTATTCTCTTAGTAGGATCCTAGATAATGTTTGAAGGCATTTATCGAAAAATTAACATGGTATCAGAGCCGTGCTAAGAAGAAGACACTATGCAGCTGCGGAAACTAGGGCTTCTTAATATTTGGGTTACTCTCCTCAGATCATCAAAGGCAGGAAGCTAGGCTGACTCTCCTTGGAAGGGAGCATCTTTCTGTCGAGACAGAATTCAATTCCAGGCAGTTTCAGTTTTTGGCCCATCACTACTGCGGGAAATTAGGGTTTCGAAGAAAGTTGGAATTTTTGGAATCCGAGACCACGACTGGATGTCCCTCAAGAAAATTGAAGTTTGGAGACCAAGATAGAACTTTTTGGTTGGGCCAAAGGTCGGGCTTCATTAAACCCTAAATTGGGATTTTGATCGGAAGGGTGGAAAATTAGGGTTTCCGCAAAAGTTGAAATTTTTGGAATTTGTTACCATGGATGGATGCTCCTCAGAAAAATCGAATTTTAGAGCACAAGATCAAACTTTTTGACAGGATAGAACCTCAGGAAATATCAAACCCTAGTTCGGGATCTTGTCTAGGAAATCTGAAAGTTTCAAAGGAAATTTTGAGGAGTCAAATTTTATAGATTTCAAAATTGAAGTATACCAACTTGATCAGCTCAGCAAGGTGCATCTTTCCATCCATTCAGAAGTTTGGAATTCAAAATTTGAATTTTTAGGGTTTCTCTGACAAACCCAATCCAACTCCATATCTAGTTTTCAACAAATCAAGTGGTAAGACCTAAAACTCTCTATTTCCATTTGAAGTACTCTTTAAGATGTCTCACCACACCAAGCTTGAGGATAAGCTTGAAGGAGCTGATAAATTCTGAGCATGGAAGTATAGGATTGGGTTAATCGTAGAAGAGAATGAATTGGACAACTACATAAAGGAAGAGGTTCTAGTTCTAGAGGGAGATGAGGCTAAGGCCTTACACAAAAAGGAATTGGGCAAGGCCAAGAGAATCATTGTTGATTCTATAAAAGACCATCTCATCCCCATGTGTCTTCCTTAAAGACATCTAAGGAGATGTTTGACTCTTTGACCAAGTTGTTTGAATGAGAGAATATAAATCGAAAGATGACTATGTGGAATCAATTGAAAGGAGTAAAGTTTTAGAATGGATAGACCATCCAATCCTACTTTACTAAAGTCTCTCAAATCAAGGAACAACTCGAAGTAGTGGAGAATGGAGAAATTTTCAAGACCACATTGAATGGCCTACCTAGGTCATGGGACTCCTTCATCCAAGGTATTTGTACAAGAAGGAAGTTGATCTTGTTCAGTAGACTCTGGGAGGAATGTTCACAAGAAGAAGCTAGACTTGTGGCCCGAGAAGAAAAGATGGGAAATGAAGATCAAGCTCTCACATCACACACCAAGAAAGGTAAGCCCGAGAGGGAGCAATATTTTCACAAGAGATCTTCACACCACCATCATCAAAGAGATAAGAAATATCTAAGATTCTTCACCTGCATTGAGAAGGGACACTTTGCCTCAGAATGTCCAAAGAACAAAAGGAACTCCAACAACAACAACAGCAAGAAGAGCAACAAGAAGAAATATCATGCTCATGCTGATAAGGATGATGAACCTCCCAGGAAGAAGACTAAGTAGAAAGTGAAGACTCTTCAAGTGATGATGAATATGTTCTAATATCTACTCTCACAGGTACTGTTACACATGGGTGTAATGATTGGCTTATTGATAGTGTGGATTCTAAACATATGACGGGATTCAAAGAATCTCTTATGGACCTATCTGAACATGAGTCACCTCATAAGGTGAAACTTGGGGATGACTATCAATACCCCATAAAAGGAAGTGTTGAAGCCTCCTACAAGTTAGACTCTGGGAAGTCTATAAAGATGCAAGATGTTCTATATGTACCTAGACTCAAGAAGAATCTTCTCTGCATATCATATTTCGATGCAAAATGAATGAGAGTTACATTTGTGGATGGCCAAGTACTTATGTGGCCAAAAGGTAAGACCATAGATGATGCAGTAGTCATTGGAGAGCAAGAGGGAGGATTATACAAATTGAAGGGACAACCTAAACATGCCATGGTACATGAATCCATGGAACCAAGTGAACTTTGGCATAGAAGGCATGCTCATGTGCACTATAGGGAACTACCAATTGCAAGCAAATCAGTAGAAGGTCTTGCTGAAATCCAGTCAAAGCATGAAGGTGTTTGCAAAGGATGTGAAAAAGGAAAGAACACAAAGAAGGCATTTCTATGCAGTGAAAGCAAGGCATAAGGAATCTTGGAAATTATCCACTCCGATGTTTGCAGTCCAATGTCATCCAGTTCTTTGAGTGGGTATGTATATTATTTTTCTTTCATTAATTATTTCTCTAGGAAGACTTGGATTTGTTTCTTGAAGAACAAAGATGAAGTATTCAGCAAATTCAAGCAATTCAAAGCCTTGATAGAAAACCACAAGAAGATCAAGACTTTTAAGATCTGACAATGGTGGACAATTCACTTCAGAAAACTTCAAGAAGTTATGCAGTAACTCAATGATTAAGAGGGAGTTGACCACTCCTTATAATCCACAACAAAATGGAGTTGCCGAACGGAAGAACCTCTCATCCATTTTCAGCATTGGTTAAGGTGCACACTATCAGAGACTCCGGTAGTTCCTGCATGAAAGCAAAGATTGAGAGGGAGTCCACCCAACAACCTAACAAAGATAATTATTCGAATTGTTATTTTCTATATATATGATTACTTAAATGACATTGTTCAGTCATGTAAATACTTATGTTTCTGAATTTAGGATGTATATTATGCATTTTAGAAAAGTTGCATTAATGAACAAGATACTACTAATATGCAAGTAATGGGTAAGTGGCCTATGGTACTGTACAAAATTCTATTGCTACTTATCTAGAATGAAACCTCTTTGCTAACATGTTGGAGTAGTGCACACTCTTAACAATGTTTTGGTAGAGATGGAAGGCATCTAGAAAGTTATGGGATATGGATGAATGTTGTATTGAAGCATTGGCTAAGATAATTGCATGATTGTATGACATATGTTTTTATGTGTAAGACTTTGTTCTATAAACTATGAAAAGTTTCTAATCATGCAATTAAATTTGACTTGTAGGAAAGATCGTGTACAATCACCTACAAAAGAAGGACTAAAACATTTGTTCTAGCAACAAAGTTCAAAGAAAACTATCTATTGAAGATATTAAAGAATCTGAAGTTTCCAGGATCCGGGATGCAGTAATAGAAGAATTCCATGATGGAAGAATACCAGTCGCTCATGAAGAATGATGTTTGAGATGTGGTCCCAAGACCAGATGGGAAGTCTGTTGTGACTTCCAAGTGGATCTATAAGATCAAGCATGCTGCAGATGGTAGCATAGAGAAATACAAGGCAAGGTTTGTGGCTCCTGGCTTCTCTTAGAAAGAGGGGATAGATTATGAAGAAACTCTTGCACCTGCAACCAGATACATTTCCATCAGAACAATACTTGCTCTGGCTGCAGTGATGAAGTGGAAGATACACCAAATGGATGTCAAGACAGCTTTCTTGAATACTGTAGTCGAAGAGGAAGTGTATGTGGAGCAGCCACTCGGTTTTGAGACACATGACAGGGAGTCATATGTGTGCAAATTGAAGAAAGCCTTGTATGGCTTGAAGCAATCACCTAGAACATGGTACGGTAGGATAGACAGCTTCCTGTCCAGTTTGGGCTTTACCAAGAGTAAAGTAGATTCCAACCTTTACTACAAGGTTGAGGAAGGAAATCCAGTGATACTCCTATTTTATGTGGATGACCTGTTTGTGACAGGTGAGGATAGATTGATTGCTGACATGAAGAGGAAGCTTGCTTCCGAGTTTGAGATGAAGGACTTGGGCATGATGCATTACTTTCTAGGTATGGAGGTGTGGCAGAGTGTAGATGGAATCTGCCTTAGACAAGGGAAGTATGAAGTAGATATCCTGAAGCGGTTCGGGATGATGGACTGCAAGGCCATGGCCACACCTATGGCATCAAACCTGAAGCTATTGAGTGATGGTTCATTAGAGTCGGTTGATGTCACGGTGTATCGTCAGATGATTGGGTCCTTGATGTACCTGATGAACACAAGACCATATATTTTCTTTGCAGTGAACACCTTGAGCCAGTTTCTGACAGAGCCTAGACATGTTCACCTAATTGCTCTAAAGCATATTTTGAGGTACCTGAAGGGTACAATTGACTATGGGATCAAGTATGATGCGAATCACAAGTTTAACCTGAAGGGTTATGTTGATTCAAATTGGGCAGGCAGTGTTGCAGATAGGAAGAGCACTTTGGGTTGTTGCTTCAGTATGGGATTAAATGTGATCTCTTGGTTTAGCAAGAAGCAATCCTGCGTAGCACTTAGTACAGCTGAAGCAGAGTATGTTGTAGCTTGTTCGGCTAGTTGTGAGGCAGTATGGCTAAGGAAGCTACTGTCTGATTTATTTGATCTCCAATTGGATGCTACCTGTATCTATTGTGACAACCAGAGTTGTGTGAAGTTGTCAGAGAAATCGGTGTTCCATGACAGGCCGAAGCACATCGAGATCAAATATCACTATATCAGGGATATGGTGCAGAGAGGATCAATGAAGCTCCAATATGTTGCGACAGATGAGCAGACTGTAGATGTGTTGACCAAACCACTAGCCATAGTGAAGTTCGACTACTTCAGAGAGAGGCTTGGTGTTCTTCAGATAGAAGATACTTCGAGAAAGAAGTGATGGGACACATTTTATGGAGCCATTCCAAGCATGGTGGTAGGAGGATCCTTCCCATGGATATGGATGTAAGCACTGTGTGATGAGCATCAGGATGATGCTCCAGTTTCTTCTATGATGATGATCAAGATGATCATGTGATGATGATATCCATCAGGATGATGCTATGATGATGATCAGGATGATCATGCGATGATGATGTGCATCAGGATGATGTACTATATGATGATGATCAGTATGATCATGAGTATCAGGATGATACTCCATGGCCATGGAAAAATTATATAGGTAGCATGTAATAGCTCCCTGGGAGATCCGATTGTCTGATCTCGGATGCTCTTGCAAGGTTTTGCTATAGATTGGCTGTGGACAAATTGTACAGGTAGCATGTAATATCTCCCTGGGAGATCCGATAGTCTGAGCTTGGATGCTCTTGCGAGGTTTTGCTACAGATTGGCTGTGAACAGATTGTACAGGTAGCATGTAATAGCTCCCTAGGAGATCCAATAGTCTGAGCTCGGATTCTCTTGCAAGATTTTGCTACAGGTTGTCCGTGGATAGGTTGTGCAATAAGCATATAATAACGCCCTGGGAGATTTGTAGATACTCTTGCGAGGTTTTGCCTATGGCATATAATAGCTCCCTGGGAGATCTGGAAAATGCTCTTTCGAGGTTTTGCTTGGGAGGACATACAATAGCGCCTTGGGATATTTGCATATACTCTTGCGAGGTTTTTCCTATTGCATATAATATCTCCCTGGGAGATATGGCAAATGCTCATTCGAGGTTTTGTCCTATGGCATGTAATAACGCCTTGGGAGATCCGATAGGTTGAGCTGTGTGCTCGTAATCAGTCCAGGGATGCTCTTTCAAGGTTTTTTCTGACCACATGTAATAGAGCCCTCAGAGATCCAATAGGTTGAGATGTGTGCTTGTAATAGTCCTGGGATGCTCTTTCGAGGTTTTGTGGTGGTAACATGTAATAGCTCCATGGGAGATCTGATAGTCTGAGCTTGGATACTCTTTCAAGGTTTTGTTGACGCACATTCCATAGTATGGCCAAAGATGATGAAGACATATAGGAGGCTATGCCTACATCCAGCATGAAAAAGGGTTGGCTCTATAGAACTTCCTATGATGAGAAGAATTGAGAGATAGCCCAATGATCGATATGACGAGTATAGTAGCAATGATGATGATGCTCCGTGATCCAATGATGATGATCCAACTCCATAATTGAAGAGTTGTGCCGATATGTATTGATGACTTGTGTCTAGAAAATACATTCCTAGTTAAGAGGCAGTTTTGATGTATTTGTAACTTCGGAAGATATTCTTCTATGTATTACACTTGTACTTTATTATATGCATGATGGAGATGTATTATTCCTCCAATCAGAAGTGTCTTCATTTGTATTTGTAAGTGTCGCAAGTGTCGCAACTTATATTTGATGGGTTATTAGACCACCGGTGTGGGTTCAGCGCTAGTTGAGTCATGTGGATGGGTTATTAGGCTTCCTTAGGAAGTCGGCCCTGTTAGGTTATTGGCAGGTCAAGTCAGTGTATAAATAGAGAGTGAGTGTGTCTCATTTTATTCATTCACTCACTCATCCAACTCACATTAGTTGAGAGAGGAGTGCACACAAGTGGAGGGGGAGTAGTTGCTGGAGTTATCTATCTTGGGTTTGATCATTGTGATCTTGTATTGTAGCTTATTCTATCTCTGAGGAAGTTGTGGGGTTTTTCACCTTCTTGGTTTTCCCCGAGGAAACTCTGTGTCTCTTATGTTTATGAATGCTATGTTGTGCTTGTTATTCTCTTAGTAGGATCCTAGATAATGTTTGAATGCATTTATCGAAAAATTAAAAGAAATAACATCCACTCCTTCCTCTAGAGATTTTTTTAGGAGTGGGGAAAGTAGATATTGACACTCTAAACACAAATTTCATAGGAACATTGCCTCGCACAGTTTGTTGGCAAGTGAAAATATTGTCCGAGAAAGAGCGACCTCTCTTTCTTCATGTTGTTCTATTTTGGGATAATGAAAGTATATGCTGGGGAGAAATAGCGTCCGCTCCTTCCTCCAGGGGTTCTTTTTAAGGGGTGAGGAAAGTAGATAGTACCTAAATCACAAATTAGATAGGAACATTCCTTTAAATAGTTTGCTAGAAAGTGGAAATTTTATTAGAGCAAGAGGTGATCAATCTTTCCTCAATATTTGCTATTTTGGGGTGTTGAAAATAGATACTGAGGAGAAAGAGAGACCGCTCCTTCATATAGGGGTTCTATTTTTGGGTTTTGAAAGAATTTGGTGAGGAGAAAGAGCGTTCATTCCTTTCTCTAGGCATTCTTTTTTAGGGGTGGGAAAAGTAGATATCGGCACATTAAACATAAATTTCGTAGGAACTTTGCTTGAAACAGTTTGCTGGAAAGTGGAAATTTTCTCATAGAAAGAGATGTCGCTCCTTCCTCATGTTGTTATGTTTTGGGATAATGAAAGTATATGCTAAGGAGAAAGAGTGTTTTCTCCTTACTCCAAGGGTTCTTTTTAAGGGGTGAGGAAATTAGATAGTAGCTTAATCACAAATTTGATAGGAACTTTGCTTTAAATAGTTTGCTGGCAAGTGCAAATTTTCTCAGAGTAAGAGGTGACTGCTCTTTCCTCGATATGTGCTATTTTGGGGTGTTGAAAATAGAGATGAGGAGAAAGAGAAATGACTCCTTCCTCAAGGGGTTCTATTTTTGGATGGGGAATGTAGATATTAGCATTTTAAAAACAAAATTCATAGTAATTTTGCTTCAAAGAGTTTGCTGGCAAGTGGAAATTTTCTCAGAGAAAGAGAGAACGCTCTTTCATCGAATTGTTCTATGTTGGGGTGTTGGAAGTAGATACTGAGGAGAAAGAGAATCCACTCCTTCCCTTAGGGGTTCTTTTTTAAAACAAGGGAAAATTAGACATCGACACTTTAAACTGAATCTGCATACAAACTTTGCTTCAAACAATTTTCTAGCAAGTGGAAATATTTTCAGAGAAAGAGCATCCGCTCTTCCCTCAAGTTGCTCTATTTTGGGGAGTTGAAAGTATATGTTGAGGAGAAAGAGAATCCGCTCCTTTCTCTAGGTGCTCTTTTTAAGGGGTAGCGAAAGCAGATATTAGCACCCCAAGTACAAATCTCTGAGGGTTTTTCCCTTAAACAATTTGCTTAAAAGTGGAAATTTTCTTAAAGAAAGAGCAGTCACTCTTTCCTCAAGTTGTTCTATTTTGGTGTGTTGGAAGTAGATGTTGATCATAAAGAGCATAAACTCATTCATTCAGGGTTTATTTTTAAGTGTTGGGGAAAGCAGATACCGTCACTTTCATCACAAATTTCATAGGAACCTTGCTTCAAACAGTTTACTGGAAAGTGGAAATTTTCTCAGAGAAAGAGTGGTCGTTCCTTCCTCAAGTTGCTCTATTTTTTTGTGTTGAAAGTGGATGTTGAGGAGAAATTTTAGGGGTATAGAAAGTAGATATCGTCACTATAACAAAAAATCTCATCTGAAGGAAAGGTGACATCCTAGTAAATGCGACAAATGAAGTAATTAGGTGCAAAAAGGAAGCAAATGAAATGACACGGCAAAACCAAGGAAAGGCTTTAGCATTGCGCAGTTGACACGAAAGAAGTTTGCATGAATCACTACACAAAGAATGATGGAGTATGGTGACAGGAACAGGAGATCAAGATGAATGAGTAATGTAACATCTGTATCAGGTAAGCAATCAAAGATAATTATGAAGGGATATCACTGCAAAATTATAGCAAAGAAATGAGGCATGAAGACATGGGGAGTCATCACTGAAAATAGTTAAGGTAGAGGCCGACGCAAACATAAAACAAAAGGAGAATGATTCATGTCATGTCCAGAAAGCATGAGAGGGAAAATAGTTCGACTGAATGAGTTGGATCTGTTATGGTGGAAGCTTAAGAAACAGAATGAGCAAAGCAAGATTACACTACACAGATAAACATAGTATGTGTAGACAATATGCAGGAATGCAAACTGTTCTTCTCTATTAGATGTAAACAAATAGATTGATGTATGTTACAATATTATACATGCTTATATAGATTTCTGAGATGCTTGGGTGTTTTCCCATTACGTTCACGTAAAAAGAAGATGGCATAATGGTTCAACAGTTCAACTGTTACAGTCGACTGGATGACAGAGAGATAGTTTGTCAAAGCTTGATAGTCACTGGTCACATGTTGACACTGCTTATCGATGTCATGAACTGCGAGGTTGATGAACATGTCAAAGGTGCAGGGTGTGTCGCAGTATGTCGAAGTCGAGACTCATCGGAGTTGTGTCGATGTCGATGACTTGTCATGGTAGGAAAGTTAGCATTCAACACAAATGCCAACTATGATGTGGATCAGACCTCCTTCCTTAAGAAACAATGGACCCCATTGTTTGCTCGCGAAGGTGAGGAAACCCCTCGGTTAATTCAATAACAGAGTACCACTTTCCCTAAGATGAGATTTGGACATCCTTGGCAACCTGAAACAAGGTAATTGTGTTTGTCCTTGTATGGTGTACTCGTCGTCCCACAATGGTGTCACAAGGAAGAGGCTCCTAAACATATGGATGGATGTTTTCGGGTTCTGCTGTCTGTAAGTTGTTCTATTCCAACAAGGGTGAATGGTATGGTCGAAGTAGATCCACATTAAATACTGGATGCAGACCCAGGCAAGAAGGAATGTCGAGCTGGAAAGTGTTTTCTCCAATCTGTCGAAGAATGTTGTACGTTAGACCATATCGCAAAGGCTTTAACTTCTTGAATGGACCATTGAAGCGATCCTTCTTGAGATGTAACCCAACCTTATACCCAATTTGGAATGAATGAGGAATACGATGCTTGTCATGTCAGGCCTTAGCCTTCTCGCTTGCTCTGTGCAACATTTTTTGTGGTTTCTTCTGGATGTCGCATATCTGATCTCTAAACTTGATTGCTTTATCAACTTCTCACTGGCTATAGTCAATGTCTCTCAGATGTGTCGAGGAGCTTATCAAGTCGATGGGAATTGAGGACTGAAATCCATAATAGATATCAAATGGACTCTTTCCTGTAGAGCTGTGCTGAGAATGATTGTGGTTGTGTTGGGTGTAAGGAAGAATTTCATCCCATGTGCATTGATGCTTGTTGTTGTACATGCAAAGCAGTTGTACGACCAAGCAATTAACAACTTTCGTCTGTCTATCGGTCTGAGGATTGAAAGTTGTCAACAATGAGAGTCATGTGTCCAGTTGTTGCTAGAGGGTCTTCCAAAAGATGCTGACGATCCTGGCGTCTTGGTTGGAACTAATGGTTGTGGGTAAACCAAAGTGTTTCCAAACATGTTTAAAGAAGAGTTGAGCGGCTTGCTGTGATTTTGTGGTCTTCTTACATGTATGAGAATGGCCATCTTGGAAAATCAATCGACTACTACTAATATCATGTCATGTTGATGTATGGTAGTAGGATAACCCATCAAGTAGTCCTTAGAAATCAATTCCCTTGGTCAACTAGGAACTGGCAGAGGTGTGTACAATCCCCGTCGTCGATTAGGTGGATTAGCAATGGCACAAACCATGCATGATCGAATGTACTTGTTGACATCGGATTTAAGTGTAGGTCAAAAGAAATACTTCTACAGAGTAGAAAGCGTCTTTGGTACTTCAAAGTGTCCTGCAGTATTGCTATAGTGTGCATCCCAAATGAGATGTTGTCAGTGCTCACCAGTCGGTACACAAAGTTGTCTGAGATTGTATAGCAAGGTGTCTTTCAGGAAGTAGTCGGAGGTCGATGACTTGTTAGTTTGTAACTGTTGGTAGACTACTGAGAAGTCATTGTCATCCTCGTACAACTGTGGCCAAGTGGTCGTGTCATATCCCTGCATACTCATCACTATCAAAAGGAGAGTAATGGGTGGTCAACTGAGGCAATCGGCAACAGTGTTAGCCTTTCTTTACCAAAATTTTGTCGAGATCTCTATAGTCAATGCACATGCGTCAAGTCTCGTCTTTCTTCAGAAGTAAGATGACTGGAATTCCACAAGGAGAGGAGGTGGGTCGGATATGACCTTTGTCGATTAATTCTTGGATCTGTCTACGAATCTCTTCATTTTCGAGAATGGATCTTCTCTAAACAGTTGCGTTAGGGAAAGAAGAACCAAGAACAAGTTCAATGGACTGTTTTACCTGACAATGTTGAGGTACTCCATCTGGAGCTTGAAAGAGGTTCTGGTACTCATTGAGAATATGATCGAATTGCTACTTCTGTCGAGAGCTGCATGGGTCGGTGACTCGACTCGTCGTTGTAGTCTTCTTAGAATGTTGCAGCTTGATCATGATTAATGTGAACTTTTGAGCCTGATTGATGAGCTTCTTTGTCTATATGGAAGATATAATTGCAACTATCGGTGTAGGTTGACGCTCTGGTATGTTGAACCATCGATTTTGGATTCTGAAAATCACCTTATAAGGTCATGACTGATAACTTCCATGTCTATCCCATGGGTAAGGTTTCCAAAATAAGGCGTCAGATATAGAGAGTGGTGCCACGTCACAGAGTACTTCATCTTCAAAAATCTTTAAGAAGTAGGCGAGCTTGCATTGTCTAGTGATCTGTAGTTCTTGTCCATCCTTCATCCACCCGATGTTGTAAGGCTGAGGATGCGGAGTGATAACAAGACCTGTTTCTTTATGAGATCTTCAAAAATGAAGTTCTTCTGGCTACGGTTGTCCACAATCAGATGTACTGGGTTGCTCTGGTCCCATATCCGTGTATGGAACAAGCATTCTCGTTCATCCTCGTCGACGATAGTTGAGGCTGCTAGAGTGGTCAAGGTCAAAAGGGTCATTGCATCTAGATCAGATTCTTCCACCGTCTTATCGAATGCGTCGGAGGTCGACACTTTTGTCAAAAAATTCTTCTGAGCTTTGCATTCAGATGTATCATGCCAAGATGAGTGGTGATAATTGCACCATTTTTTGGTTGGCAGTTGTTTGCTACATTCCCTCTTGTGAAAAGGCTTCTTGCCATGATCTAGCTTTGGCAGTGTTGGCTGAGAATATTTCAACTTGTCGAAGTCAGCTGGTGCCTTCTTGTCGGGTGGTTGTCCTGATGTCGGCTTTGTCGCAAAGCGTGCTTTCCCTTTTTGCTTGATTTCCGGTTTGTTGGCATAGTGGAATGCATCTACAAGCGTAATGACAATAAGAAATTCCATCTCATGCTGGATGCACTAGAACAATCCATTGATGTACTTCAAAACAAGCAATTGCTCTTCTTATTTGATGCCAAGTCTCACCATGAGTCGATAGAACTCATTGGTGTAACTCTGTGCTAATTGGTCTTTCCATTGACTTAGCTGCTGCCACTTCTTATACTACTGCTCGAGGTATTTAGGTGGGTAAAATTCCTTTCGGATGTGTTCGATGAATTTATCCCATGTGTCGATGGGGTCTCCTCTTTTCTCCATCTTTGTCGAGAGGTTCTCCCACCAGCAATGCATGGATGTTGACATCTTTAAGGATGCAATGGTGATTTTTTCAGCTTCAGAGAGTTGTTTACAGCGTAATAGGATTCCAATTGTTGCACCCAATTATCGACGGATTCTGCATCAATATTACCTTCAATATTCAGTATGTCCAAATTCATTTGCACTTTGAAGGGGTTGATTTTATCGTAGTGAGTTCGCATAAAAAATCCTCTAGATTTTGAAGTAAATTGCGTGAGAATTTCATTGAACTAGGTGAACATTTCAGTCTATTGAGGAGCCAAAGCTTGCTCAATAAGTTTTGCTGTCTCATCAATTTCATGTCTATCATCTTTTTCTTCTGTCATTTCTGGAGGTAGTGTCTGCTTGGATTGCTGTGATTGCGAGCGAGTTTGAACCAGTGTAAGTTAGGTAACTTCGAGAGAAGTGTATACGCAGAACTTAAGCACAAACAAAACTGATTCCTCTGGTACCAATGATTCGTGTTGTCTCCAGGAAGCATGAGGGGGACAACAGTTCAACTGAATGAGTCGGTTCTATTATGGCGGAATCTTAAGAAACAGAATGAGCAAAGCAGGATTACACTACACAGATAAACACAGTATGTGCAGACAATATGCAAGAATGACAGTTGTTCTTCTCTATTAGATGTAAACAAATAGATTGATGTATGTTACAATATTATACATGCTTATATAGATTTCTGAGATGCTTGGGTTCCTTCCCGTTACGTTCAGTTACAAATAATAAGTTAAAACGTTTCAATAGTTCAACCGTTACAGTTGACTGGAAGACAGAGAGACATTCTATCGAAGCTCGATAGTCATTGGTCGCATGTCGATGCTGCTTGTCGATGTCATGAATTGCAAGGTAGTTGAATATGTCGAAGGTGTAGGGTGTGTCACAGTATGTCGAAGTCAAGACTCGTTGGAGTTGCGTCGATGTCGATGACTTATCGCAGTAGGAAAGTTAGCATTCGACACAAATGCCAACTATGATGCGGATAAGAGAACCTACATTGCATAAGTAATGGCACCTCTTTTCCATTGATTTCAAAGGGGGAGAAATGCATGAAGCTAAAAGAACAGCTTGGAATAATGAATGAAGTTGGATGTACATCAGCGGAGAAGAACCAACATGAATATAATTGAATAGATAGCATGAAGCTCCAGCAGACATGAAAGAGCGTGAAGCAGTTCATTGAAAAAAAAACGTAGAGATGCAGCAAATGTGAAAGAGTGTGAAGTAGATCACTTGGAGAAATGGCATGAAGATGACTATACATATGGTCTGCCCGGAAGTAGCATAAAGTAGAAGAAGTACTGATAGTAGAAAGAGCAGAAGTCAGAAGCCAAAAGAACTCAAGGGGAGCACTACGCTAAGTACATATGAAGCATACAGTTTAGAGAATATCATACACATCTTCATAAGGTGTTGACATCAATGACAAAGGTTGAGATTGTTGAAATTTGGTTGTCATTGATGTCAACTAATGTCAAAAAGGATTTCAATGGATTTAGTTCGAGTTATCAATGTCAACTGATGCCAAAGTGGATACAAAATTACTATGACATCTTAAAGAAGTACATGGAAGATACTTTGAATAAGTATATGCGCAAGATGGTGAAGGACATGGATTCTAGTGTGAAGAAGTATATATAGAAGTTGCATTCAGTCTAAAGATGTGTGTCCAAGGATACATCATGGATGATTAGTATGAAGAAGCACATAAGGAAGGTACATCATGCAGATCCAGTTTAAAGAAGTACATAAGCAATGTATCCTACTACATGTGGTACCAACAAAGAAGTCAAGTCCACCGATTCATACTCACTCAAGGTAAAAACAAAAGAATTGGATGGACAAAGGTACATGTCCACAAGGAGCCAAGCAGTTGGTTAAGAAAATATGCAAGTTTGCAAGCATCTTGAAAGAAGACTCGGGAATGCGCAAGCATTTATTAGTACAGGATTGGGAGTGCGCAAACAGTAAAAAACTGGATAGTCCTGAAAGTGTGCAAGTATTACCAATTAAAAGATGCTTTCAGTTAGTAAAAGGCACACAATTTCCAAGAATGGTGCAGCAGTTGAATTTTGTTTATGCGAAAATCCCACAAGCAGATGATACATCATGTGCACAATACCCACAAAGGATGAAATGGAAAGGGTCAAAGACTCTCCAAGTTGAAGAGAAATTATGCATGCATACCTCAAAGCAATGGTACATCAAGAGTGCAAGAAGTACACCACTAAGGTGTAAGTACCATTAAGTCGTGGACCATGAATGTGCAAGACCCACAAAGGATGACACATCAGTAGCGCATATGATGACACGTGGAAAAATAACAATCCGTGAAGTATGGAAGAAGGGATGCCACAACCAACTTGTGGACATACAATCCATGCAGGACATGTATAGATAGATATGCAAGTTGGATATTAGAGTAAGCTCGATGGAGAGATTGTATAGCTTCAGTTGGAAAATACAGATTTATATTTGGGTCATCAAGGGGTCAAGGACAAAACAACATGATCTAGTG
Source organism: Larix kaempferi (assembly GCA_027924585.1). Classification (NCBI taxonomy): domain Eukaryota; kingdom Viridiplantae; phylum Streptophyta; class Pinopsida; order Pinales; family Pinaceae; genus Larix; species Larix kaempferi. The sequence goes on from BSBM01001646.1 coordinate 3,621,671, forward strand.
AGGAACCAATTTCACATAGACAGAGGAATGATACAGTTGATGGTTTGCAAAATGATGTTGTAGATATATGATGATTGTGCAAACACTGAAAGGAAAAAACACATAAGTATGCACAACTGCGTGAAGAATGAATGACAGAATTGCAGACAACGCGCAAACAGTCATAGATGTTGTAAGTAAAGAAGAAGCACAGAAACATGACCAAAGTATATCAGGTGATGCACAGATGTTTAGTTGATGCAAGAAGATTGAAGTGAAGTGTCCAAAGTTGAGAAGTCCATCTGATGCACAATGACAGAGTAGCAGCAAGATCCAGTAAGTGCGTCATGATGAAGATGATCTGAGACAATTGTGTTAAACCGAAATGACAAATCATTTGATGCATGGAATTTCCCAGATTGTCTAAAATACCGTGGCACTTATACAGAACAGACACATCAGTAAGTGCATATTTCCATCTGTTACTAATGTTTTATCTCATAGTAGAAAACTATCATATGAAAGCACAATATTAGTTGGTAAGTTCAGTTACATAGTAGCATATCGACAGAGCATATCTTGGTGCATACTGTAGAATCAACAAGCACACAGTACATGAAGTAAGACATCAACAGAAGTGTAGAATTGAGAGGAATGAGAATTCAAGTGATGTATGAAGCAAAGTGACATTGATACGTGTGCATACGAATATAGTGCACAGCAGAACTAATATCAGAAGATCAAAAGTTTGCGCAGGTTAGAATTTCAGTAAGTTAGAATTACGTCTTGAATATCTTGGTGGTAGGACAGGGAGAGGAGAAAGGGGGTCGTATCCTCCTTCTAGTTGGTGTTGGAGAAACATAGGGAGTTGAAGCTTCCTTTAGCTCGATGCCTGTACAACCAAGAATTTGGTGCCTCCTTCTAGTTGGTACTGGTAAATACAGGAAGTTGGTGCTTCCTTGAATGTATTCTTTTCATTACAAAAGAGCATTCCATGGTTTTCTCCCGATTGGGTTTCGACCTAAAAATTCATGTGTTCTGTATTATTTGTCTTGGTGCATATATAGATAAATCATTTTTTTATATTGGATGCATAACTAATCTTCAAGATTAAGTTAAGACTAATATGTTAAAGAAGGTAAAAACTGATGATAATTGCTTAATACTGATTCACCCACCTCTCAGTATTATATCGATTCCAACAGAAATTTCCAGTAAAGTTGGTTTGTCGACTGGGGAATTAGATAAATAGAGACTTAGTTTGAGCATGAATAATTATTCATTAAGGGATTTTGCTAGTATGCCTTCACCCATTTTTCACTTCCACATCTGCTTCATTTTTTCTTTTAGCTTGATCTTTGACTTTCTCTCCATTGCTTGGAAGTGTAAAGCCAAGTTCGAAGCCCAAAGTTCCACTTGTTGCAGTTGGAGCCACATATCAAGTTGTTCCTAGTCCCCATGCCATAGCAATAAATAATAGGAAGGTTAATATTTTGTCTCAAAAGAGCCTTGATTCGGTAGGGTTAGGAGATTCTAGTTCAAAAGCTGGAGCAATTTTAGAAGAAGAGGAAAAGGAGGAGAGTACGGTTGGTTCCAATGTGGGAATTTCTGAAGGACTGTTTCACTTGGAGGAAAATTAAACTACCATAGCATATGATTTCAGTTTTATTAGGCCTTAAGAGAAAATGGAAAAAGGTAGGTATACTCTTATGGAAAAGCAAGAAGAACCCCTATCAACATCCAACCTCAAACAATTTATGGCTCAAACAGAGATAATGACAAGAGAAAATGATGAATAAAGAATTATAAGTGGGAAGCATGAGGAAATGAAGGACACATTGAAACTAGTGCAGGAGGAGTGTAAGACAACGAAGAGATACAAATTGTGCAGAACGATGACAAAACTAGTTCAACATCTAACTCTGAAAAATGTTCACCATTGGTGGATTCCAATGCTAATACCTATATGGAAATTCAGAGCTCTGAATCTAGTAAAATTTCATCGAATAATGATCATAATCTATTGCAATTAGGTAGTGAAGAAGAAACAAGAAACGTTGATATTCAATCTCTAGAGCCAACATAGATTGTTACTCAAGAAAAGTAGGTCAATATTATTGAAAAAAATGCCCAGAAAGAAAAATGAAAGGACCCTTGATGACATTATTGATTATAAAGGAGGAAATTAGTACAACATGGTCGACTGAGAAGGAAAACTTGCAAAAAGTCCCAAGCCTCTCTTAATCCATTTGATTTGGTGGAAGAACTTAAAAATAGATGAATCTTCTGGATTGCACTGGGAAGAGGGAGGTGTAGCACAAACGATGAGAATTGAAGGTATCCGACAAGGACTTCTAGCAATAGGTCAATACATATTGATTCCATGAGCTATCTTTCATGGGTCCAACTTGCATCATAAATGTTCAGTCATGATCATGGTTCTCCACAAGTTCTAGCTGTGCACATGAATTATATTGGCTCTACACAAAGGTCTTGTCACCTCAATGCTTATCAATTGTGCCTTCGATTCCATTCAACCACGGTTCAACTTATGGTAAATCTATTGCATGCCCCCGATGCCATTCAACAATGGTTCAACTCATGCTAAAGCTATTGCAAATAATCACAATGCAGATGATTTGACTGTAGGGTTGAAAGAAGTTGTAAACATGCATGGAGATCCAGTACATAGGTTAGCCACACCTTGTATGGTAGAAGGTCTTATAGCATGGAAGCATATTTGAGGAGGACATATTTACAAAACATTAAAATCCAAGGAACCTACCAATTTCGAACTCCTTTCTTACATGCATATCCTATATGAATTTTGACCTTATTTTGAACTTGGGTATGTAGTTGCAAATGCTGCCATCGCAAAAGAATTTAAAGACAAAGATAGCGCTCACATAATTGATTTTCAGATTGCTCAAGGTAGCCATTGGGTAACATTAATTCAAGCATTTGCAGTAAGACAAGATGGCTTACCTCATGTTTGTATTACAGGTGTGGATGACCCTACATCAAAGTATGCTCGAGGACAAGGATAAAATTTAGTTGGTTGAATATTATCAAATCTTGCAGAAAGATGTTAAGTTCCTTTCGAATTTCATGCTTTTCTTATGTTACAACATCAAGTTGAGGCACAAATCAAGATGGTCTTGATCATGTCATTTACATTTTACATTTTACAAAGGTTGTGTTATCTCAAGTTTCTTGGCTACCTTTTCAATTTATGTCGATGAAGCTCGCAACAGTCAATTCTAGGTTCCACTTGGACAGGGACCATTTTCCCCACAAACAAGTATGTACTTGGTTTTGCATTTTATCAATTAGATACAGAGGAAACTCATGAAAATGCTCTTGATATTTTCCATACAAATTGAAGGAAAAGAGATATTTCATCTTCATCATATTTTGGGCTCGAGTAGCCTCATGGGATATTTATTTAATTGAACTTTCCTTCATGTAAAGCAAAGTATTCCATGAAATTTTGTACAGATGATCACATGAGTTTCTCCAGCATTTATAGGACTATTGTGTCATCATTTTGAACCTTCTTTTTTCCATACAATAGTAGATGTACCGTATGCTTGGGACACTGAACTGCATTCTTTTATGTTAAAGTATTCATTCTTTTAACAAAAACTACCCTGGTGTGGAGCTGATGCTTGGTTTCGCACACTGGCTTCTCCACATGAAAAAATTCAATGCCCCGGACTTCACTATGGTGGCCTTACCAGGACATATTTCAATAAGGATCGGGGCTCTATTCATTAGTTCCCCATTACTTATGCTTTTCTACAGTGACATCTCGAAGGCTTGTTGAATATTCCACCACCACTTTAGTTTTCTTATCATAGGCTTATGTAATAGTTCCCTAGCCTCACTATGGCAGGGAATTACTACGGTGCAAATTTCCTACTTGTTAATTTTATGATTTGAAATATTTTTAAATTGATATTTTCTTCAAATTGGTGTGCTTCAGTTTCCCAACTAAGATTTCCAGAGACTATACATTAAGTCAAAACATGTTATACAACTTGACGAGAACTTTATACTCAAAACGAGAACTCTAGCCATAAAAACTCATATTTTTGCATAAAAAACACCCAAAAACAACCCCAAATCAAAAAGTGGTGCTACCGATAACACCACTTTTTTTGGGTTAAAAATATAGACATAAACCAAAACAGTTCTTATTGTTGTTTAAAAAAACCTTAAAATCAAGCCCTAAATTGAAAATTAATGCTACCAGTAGCACACTTTTTTCAAAAAATGGCATTATTATATAATTGTATCATAATTTAAAATTGTATTTATTAATTGTCTTAGTAACACTATATAAATCTAGCATTGAGTTAAACACAAATTATTCAAGAAATTACTTCACCACACTTTTCATATAAAATAAAAAGATTTCTGATATTATTCATATTAAAACTATAGATTAAACCATAAAATATAGAAGTTATGATATTTGGGGGCACAAGGGAGAAAGAGGAAATGCAGTATACTCTAAAATGAAAACTATTTATAAAAAATGAGAACTCGAGTTATAAAAATTATTATATTTGCATCGAAAACAACAAAAAAAAACCTCAAAATGAACCATGAGTGATGTCATTGTAATCGAAACCCTAAACCGACCCTCGGATTGAAAAGTGGACCTCCTAAAATTTAGAAAAAGAAATTTAAAAAATATGAAAATTGAAAACTACAAAATTTATTAAAATAATTCAAAATCCAAATTAAAAAAAAAAGAACCTTACGAGAAAACCTATAAAACAAAAAATTTAGAAAATAATTAAAAAATATTAAACAAATTGTTAAAGAAAAATACAAATTTAAGAACCAAAATTAACATTTAAAAAAAATTACAAATAAAATTCTAAGGGGAGGGCGAGGGGGTGGAGGGAAGGCGGGAGAGGGGAGGGGGGAGTGGGATGAGAGGGAGGGGAGGAGAGGAGGTAGGGGCGGCGGGAGGGGGGGGAGGAGAGGAGGTAGGGGCGGCGGGAGGGGGGGAGGAGAGGAGGTAGGGGATGGGTGCAAGAGGGATAGGAAGGTAGGGGAGCAGAGAGGGGGTAGGAGTTGGGGGTGGGACGGGTATAGGTAGTTTTTTTTTTAATAATTTTTAATTTTTAATATTTTTAAATATAAATATTTTTATATATGTTTTTATTTTAATTTTTTTCCGATTGTTTTGATTTATTTTTTTTAATTTAGTTATAAATTTAAGATTTTATCTTTTTGAAATTTTGTTGTATTTAATTTTTTGTTTTGTTTTGTTTTTATTTTATTTTTATTTTTGAGTGTTTTTTCAAATTTAAAAAAAAAAATTATTGGTTATATGCATAAAAAAGACTTAAAATGCATAAAAAAAAACATTGAAATGACTTTTTTTTCATTTTTTTTTACAAATTTGCTCGTAAAAAAATTTATTTAGGAGAAAATTTAAAAAAAAACTTCAAAAATACATATATTTTTCATTCTAGATGGTTTCTCAAAGTTAAAAAATTCAAAAAAGTGTGTATTTTTTAATTATAACTAGCTTCTAAATGTAGATTTTTTTGTAAATTTTGAAAAAATGTCCTTGTTAGTAAAAGTTATAGATTTCTTATGACCAAGAAGTTTCAAAATCACAAACAAATGGCTCAAAATGAAAAATGGTGCTACCATTATACACACTTTCTGAAATGAGGGAAAAAACAGCTACTAAAATTGACCATAAAAAAAACGAGAACAATATCAAGTACTGTCAAGTTGTATAATTGGTTTCAAATGTCAAAGGACTTGAGACTTAAAAAAAAAAATTATATAAACGATACAAGTAATAAAGTCAACTATAATTTTATTTTAATAAACAAAATATAATGTTAAAAATATTCATGAATATATTTATAATATCAAAGGATAAAAATAAAAAGATATAATATTAAAAAAATAAAAAATAAAAATTCATAAATATATTTATAGTGTCGATGGATTTATAGCTAACCATTCAAAAGGTTTAATGAAGAGTTGCTCACAAAAATGTATTATAAATACCATCTTATAAATATATGAAGTATTTCTAAAAACAATTTAATAAAAAGTGAAAGGAAGGTGAACAAAAAAATTATAGGAATTATAAATATGAAAAATGTAGAGTGTGATTAATATTATTCACCTTCCATTGGAGGTGGCTTGGGTGGTTGGGAGGAATGATGGTTACCCTCCTCACCTAGGTTCAATTCTTGTAAGTGATATGATGCTCTTATTGAGCCCCTATGTATTGGCAATGTAATAATTAAGTGGATTATGTAATTTTGGTCATACCTTGATTCTTGGGAATAGCAGGTGTTGGCATATTTCCTGGTGGATGTAGCCCTTCGGTGAACCACCATTTTAAAAAAAATCCATTGGATTTGTCTTGGGTGGTTGGGAGAAATGATTTTTTTTTAACAAAAATGAGAAAAATCCTTTATATATTAAAAACCAGATTTACAAGAACCCCAAAGGCATAAAAAAAAACAGAACAAAGGTCTGAACATAATACTTACAGGCAGGCAAGGCTCATAGTCTGCTTAGTCAGATATAGATCTTTACAATGCTTTTCAAAATTTGTTCTGCTAGTTCTAACAATGTAAACCTTAATATATTGTCCACTAATATATTGGCCAAAAATGATAGAAAAACCTAGAGAGTAAACCCATAAATTTCATTCCTGGGGAAGGGGAGGGTCTTCATCTGTAACTGGCTAGATGGTGGAGACTTCGTCCATTGAGGATGCTTCTTACTAGTCATGATTGTGTCCACTGTTTCCTTTGTACAAGCCATTTATATCCGCCTGAACTTCTTCTAGGAATTCCTTCAAATGCACAAAATGAGCCTCGTTTCTTTCAGAGGAATTCATGCCCTATTCCTACACTATACGCTTCAATTCTGCAACCATCCCACGTATCCCTTCATGCCTAGACCTTAGCATCCTCTCCATATCATTCAGTAATCGCATGACGTCCTTAACCTCTCAGGATGGGACCCAGTAACCTCCATTAATGTCTTCCACATGGGATTCAAGACAGTAAATGTCCAAGGAGGCTCTCTTAATTTCTTCCAAACCTGCCTTTTCCACCTTGAAAATGCATCTTAACATCTTCTTGTAGTCCACCATGAAATTTTTTCAGACCTCCAATTTCATCCAAAACATATTTCAGAGTGATATCCTCAACAGAAAGGGGCTCTTCTATATTCTTCTCTATCGCAGAGTCACTTCCTTCGAGCCTTGGCACCTCTTGGAAAGATGACTCCATTTTGCAAATGGAATTCCTAGAAATGTGCATAAGGTGAAGACCAGACTAGATACTTCTAAAGGAATCCATCTCAGAAACAAGGGAAAGATCCTCCATACTCGGACAACTAACCAAATCATGCGAGTTCTTGCAGAATACATGATCCAAAGGGATGGTATTAAATGAGCGCTGGTGGGTCCATATAATGTCCACACCAAGCCACTAATGCAGTGAACTACCCGGCAGAGAGATAGGATGGTTGTCACCTTTGTCTCGATTCTAAAAGCGCTTGGGTAGAGGGGCCATAAATGTTAAGTGTGGAGGGCACATAACCATTTGTGGGATGATATTGTTTTGTCAAACAAAATTTCCCCTTGCTTTAGTCTTGAACCAATGTTAGCAAGTCGATCAACTTCATGATTGTTCTGGCGCTTGACGTGAAAGAAATTGATTCTGGAAATTTCCAAGAAGAAGGTCGAAGCGAGTCTTTTTTTAACTATATATTTCTTCTTCTCTTTGCTAAACAAAAGGACATGCATCGATTGAATAAAAATCCAGGAGTTTCCAAAGACGTTAAAGTCATCTATGTTTAATTCATACATAGTTTCCAAACATTGCATTAGGATGGCCCATTCATCCTAATTGTTCATTTTCTTCCTTAACCCCCAAGCAAAATACTTGATATTTTTTCCTCCGAGTTCAAAGATGACCCCTCCTGCACCTTCATCCCTTGAGAAAAGAGAGGAATGATTGTTACCCTCCCCACCCAGGTTCAATTCTTCTAAGTGACATGATACTCTTGTTGAGCTCATATGTAATGAATGAATGGATTATGTAATTCTGGCCATACCTTGATTCTCTATAATAACACGTGTTGGAATATTTCTCGGTGGCTATAGCACTTCGATGAAGCACCATTGAAAAAGAAAAATTAATATCAGTTATTTATTTAATATTAAAAATATAATAATAAATTATTTTTTTTCAAGAAAAAAAAAATTGTACTTTTTCTATTAATGTAATCAAAAAGTACATTTCGATACAAAATAAATAGAGTGCAGTATTATGTTTTGTCTCCCAATACCATAACCAAGTTCTTTCAAATGCCAAACCAAAAAACAAAGAAGAATAAGCAAAAAAGCACCAAGCGTCTCCAAATAAGAAAACAAAAAACTAGTCTACGTCCACCTGATAACAAAACAGATAAACTAATCAAAGAAATGTAGAGAAGTGCTAGATATTTCTAATTGATTGTCAATCCACTCTTCCCACCACAAAATGTCTTCCTGCAAATTTAAAGCTTCTTTAGAAAAAGCATCCACCGCTTCATTTAATTCTCTGTATATGTGATTTATATACCAATTATAAAAGGATGTAAGTAAAGCATCTATCCTCTAACACCAATGTTGTAGAGTGAGGGAGTTTATCTTATGGATGTGATTGACCCAATTTACCACTATTGTGGAGTCACCAAACAATATCAGTGTATCCAAACCGAAATCTGATGCAATTTTGAGTAATCCCCCAAAACTAAGTAACTCAGCTAAAGAGTTTGTGTCGTCCCCAATGTTCAAGATGAATTATAATTAAACTTATTGATTATTTTAACATTAAAAAATATAAAGATAATGATAGAGAATTTATGACTAATATATATATATAGTTAGTTCTAGATAATAAAAAATCGAAGCGGATATTAATAGCCTTTTACTTACAATAACTAATGGGGAGAAAGTGGTTTCCATGAGGAGAGAGTGGTTTAATTATGGAATGGATGTATAAGTCTTTAGTTAATGAGTTTGTTTGTTTTTTAAAGTTTTGAATGAATTTTTGTAAAGACAAAGATGATTATAATAATTAATAATAAGATAAATAAGAGATTGTTTTAATATATTTGAAAATTTGTTAAGATAATTATTATATTTTAATTTTATATTTGAAATAATAATAAAACTGTAAAATTGGAAAATAATTAATAAATAAATTTATTATTGTAAATAATGATAATAAAAATTTGTTTAATTGTTTATGAGGTATAGAATAGATGGTGAATGGGTGTACTCTGTGGGTACTAGTTTACAAAAAAAGTTTTTTTAATTTTAAAGAAATTAGATTTACTAACTAGTCAAATTTAACTTTTAAATTTATAATGATGTAAATAACTTACTTAACTTTGAAATTAAATATAGAAAAAATGATTTCACTCTTAAAATTCCAAAGATGATAAAACATGTATCTTAACCTAATGGAATAAATAGATATTTAAAAATTATTCATAAAAAATTTCCAAATTTTCGATATGTAAATGGATCATATTTAAAAACACAACCGAATATCAACCTTATCATTTTTACAAATAAAAATAAAAAATAGAAGCAAAATTATTATAGGAAAGAGTAAAAAGCACTAATTGTTTTTATCATAGTATAACTTAAATCTGTAATATTTGTAAAAAATTGGAATGCTCATATAAAGATAAGCTAAGCCTGAGTGTTTATTTATTGTTAATATGATACACTTATAAATATATCAAGATATGATCCTTCACCTATGATTAATGTGAATAGTAATAATAATACAATAAAATTTTACCATAACTCTAAAGGATTAGGTATCCAACATTCGTCCCCTTGATCTAAAGGGATGTTTGTGAGTCCAATAATCTTTCTTAAAGAGAGCTGAAATCTAAAAGTGGACAAGTGCCAATGTATGAACCTATCACTGAAGTGCTCTTTGAATTACTGGTTTTGGGATGACCACAAATCAATTTCTAGCAAAAGCTGATGTCTTCTACTAAATGGTGGTTTTTGGATGATCACAAACTTGGTTAAATGGTGGCTTAGGATGACCACAAACCAATGGTTAGTACAAGTTGATGTCTTCTACTAAATGGAGGTTTTAGGATGACCACAAAAGAAGTCAAGGTTTTAGGATGACTAGAGACCAAGTAGATGGTGTTTTAGGATGACCATAAACCAATGTTTAGCAGAATTTGATGTCTTCCACGAAATGGAAGTTTTAGGATAGCCACAAACCAATGGATGGTCTAGAACATGTCTCTATCTATATCCTATATATAGCTCCAACTCTATATCCAACTCTGCCTCGAGGCTCTAGCTACCATCTCAGGTTATGGCTATGGCTTAGGCTCACTTGTTTCTACACATAGATGTTTTCTTAATGAGCAATATTTTGTATTGATAGGGCTTCAAAACTTGAAGACTAATTGGAAATCCATTATATTCCCCCTTGTTAGATACAAGGTGAGAAGTAGGAAGACTTTCTACTACAAGATGTGTCATTACTCAAGACTGAACTCTTTTGTATAATTGATGTATCTTCTTAGCTATTGACCATGACCATCACTAATACTTGATCCACTCATAGTGAATATTTAATGTTGCAAGTTTCATCACCGTTGGACATATATTTGAACAATGATTATGCTTCTCGAAATGCTAACAAGGATGGATATCAAAACACTGATCATTTATGTGGCCAATTTTATGGGAATGTTCTCAAGATACTAAACTATAGCAGGTGAAGATTCAAATCTTCATGAAGGAATCCAAAAATTTGAAACTAGATTGGTATATAATAATCTAGAATATGAAAGGTCTTTCCCTTATCATATCCAATACCTATTATGTGTCGATTATTCTTGATTTCTTTCTAATATCTAATGATGAGTAATATGAAATATGGAAGGTCATTTCCTTAGCATATCCAATGCCTATTATGTGTATTTTGTTCTTCATTTCTTCCTAAGGTTTGATGATGGGATTGGAAACATTACATTGAACGCGTTCATGATAAGCTTCACCTTCTACATCTTATGTTGTTTCACTAGTTGAACATGTGCTGATAGTTGATATGGATCTTAATCATATTCAAAAAGAGGGTTATTGTGAACAAGAACTACTTCAGAATGTCGATTCCTATATTTCATCATGTTGGAGTTGTGATTGAGTCTGAAGAAGTTCTACTTTGGGTTTTGAATCATGTAAACAAGTTAGCATAGATTGGATAGTTGAGTTGTTGATTGTGATTGTGTCATCAATAGTAGTGGGTATTTGAGTGTTCAGTAACTCTAATAATTCTTCATTTAGATCGATTTGAAATTTTGGAAAAGACCTAAGAGTATTTCTTGCATTTCTGCCCTATAATAATAAGACCCAATAATTAAAAATCCAACTCATAAAACAGGGGGTTTTGGTTTCTTAAAAAAGTGCACCTAATACAATTCAAATTAATTTTTCTTTGACAATCAAAAATCTATCGCAAGTACAAAAATACAAGAAAACTTACAAAAATGAGTGTTTGTAGGTTACAACTTGATGTTGAATATGAAGTTGAGTTGTCCAAAATGAATTCTATACCTTTGTAATCACAAATAGACCTCTAGACTTGAATTCTCTAGGTTCTAGGTTCTTTGATGACTATTATCTATGGTTCCAAGGCCACTACTCATCAAAATATACAAGTACATACTCAAATGAAAGCCTGAACAAGACCAACCTCCAAGAAATATCAATGGCCAATCATAGTGCTATAATTCATTAACAATAGAATGGGAACTACGATTGTTTTTTAGACACAATGCACTAGTTTGCTACTCCTATTGCCAATAATTCTTTCTAGGAGAAACAAGATGAATCTGAATCTTGTATTTTGTTCTACAAGAGCATCTAGATGAAGGCCCAGACATGGAATTTAGAGTGTTGACCATTATAGGATAATATTAAGGGAACGAGTGTCAAATAGCGAGTAGGCTAGTCCCAAGCAATGGAGCATACCTATTATCAATGCAAGGAAGCATGTGCAGGATGTGGACACTCAGGGGGGGTGTTCCCTCAGGGTAAAGGGTCATCAAGTTGCAAAAGATAAATTAAGGCTCTACTTGGCTCGGAAGGTAAAGTGCTAAGGTACATGGCTAATAAGAGAGTAAGCTAGAGCCGACACAAGGCTCAAGTGGCAAGCAAGATAATGCAATGAAATCACATCTCGACATAAAAGGGGAGTCCTTCTTTGTAAAGTTAGTCTCCTCGCCTGAAAAAGTGTAAAATAATGAGAGAAGAACTCTTCTAGTCACGTATGACTGGAGTATACCTTTTTCATAATTAATCCACAAAGGTCCAGAAAAGGGGTAAACTTATACCTAAGTGAATGCTGCTTCAAATCCTTTAACGAGTCTGAAATGACAAGTATACTCAGCAATCTTGTTTGATTTGAAAAATTCTAACAAAGGCTTAAAAAAGACTTTATAAAAATATTTTCCTGTAAAGGTTTAACAAGCCAGAAAAAGTAAACTCGTGACCTCCTTACTGTTTTTAATGAGGTCAAAGGAGATACGAAAGAATGCTCGTAACCTCCTTACTGTTTTTAACGAGCTCGAAGTAAAGGTGGAAGAATGCTTGTAATGGGAGCAGACGAGTGTCAAGGACATGCGAGACTAGTTCCAAGCACATGGAACAAAGCTATGCATAATGCAAGGAACATGAGAAAGATAAGGACACTTAGGGGGTGTCTGCGAATTCAAACGACAAGAGGTTCAAATGCATCATAACAATGGAGAAACCTAAATTTATATGCAAGGTTTCGAATATGCCTTCCATGACCGAACCAAATGTCGAAAAGGACCAGTAAATAAGTATAAGTCCAGCTAAGAATCCTGTCTCCAAGAAACATTAGTACCAAAATAATATCTAAAACAAATGTAAAGATAGATCTGATACAAGTCCCTGTGGTAGAAATACTTTCAGCTTCACTATTATCAGCCCCAGGTATAACACAGGCAGAACTCACCAATGATGACTCTATAGTACCAAAGCATGAAGGATTACAATCAAAATGATCAACATTAGGATGAAGATCAAAGTTGAAGGACATGGAAGAATCTACAAGAACAAATTCATCATCATGGGAGTTGAAATATCTAGAATCAAACTCAGTAGGAAAATTGATTTGCGTATCTATAGGAGAGTCCAAAGACTCAACAATAGGAAGATCAGACTCTAATGTCAAACCGGAGCTAGACACAACTGTAACTGGATCAAAATCCAAATGGATGGCAGATTGTATTCTAGACTCATCTTGCTCATTAAGATCAAGGGTAGGAGGGGAGTGAGATCTATGATTGAGATCTCCCCAAGGCTTGTCATTACCATTCATGGCCTCAATAAAAATTTCATCTAAAGGTAAAATACCATCGAGGAAATCATGTGAACAAGATGGGTTGACTGCACACATGGGCAGCATAACAAGATCTTATTCCCCTGTTCATGAAGAAGAGAGATCCGGCTCTGTAGTGGCTTGTGGAATATCTTGAGAAGAAAGATTAGCTGCAGACAAGGGCATATCTATTCCGATGTGCAAAACGTCTCCAGACAGGGAACTCGTGGAAGGTGGATCCCATGGATCACTAAAATATGATGTCCGCAAAGGCACATGATTCAATAAGGAAGGAGCATCATCAGAGATGGTTCCTATGAAGGAGATTGGTGTAGGGAGGTCGAAAGATCCCATCAAAGAGGAATACAATCCTACACCAATATTTCCAGTTTCCTACTGAGAATTTTCAATCTGGGGAACAACACTTCCTGACGATGCTACGGTATTGGAACTAGAGAAATCTAGCTGATCAACTGTCACAATTTTGCCTTCGTCAGGAAAGCAAATAACTCTAAACACAGAGGACACGATTACTCTCATTGCGTAGATCCAATTCCTACCCAGTAAAAGCTTGTAGTCGATGGGTGTATCAACCACCTCGACTTCAATAGGCATGGATTTCCTACCCAAGTGGACCTCAAGGGAAGGGAGAATACTAGGCATCCTAAATGACCGACCATCGAATGCAGTAAGCATGGTCATAGATTTTGACAAGGGAGGAGAGCCAAGAGCTTTCCAACAATCCAACGACACTACTGAGGTGGAAGGACCTTCTTAAACCACTGTTCGTTTAACGAATTTATCTAAGCACCTCACATGGACTTGAAAATCCACATGGTAAAGCAAGCGAGGCTGGATATCAGTAGTGTTGAATTTAATTATGCTAGTGCTACTCTCATCTTGAACTCCGAAAGCAGATAAAAGGGAATTTCTATGTGAAGGACATGCCTGTAAAACCTCAAGAGCCGACATGGCACACAGAGTTTGTCCCAAATCTTCTACAATCGAGTAGTTCTGGGTAGCTCGGGCATTGGGATTGTGCGTTGAGCGCTTAATAACACCTTTCGGTATCCGCGGCATAGTAGTGGGCTTCTTGATATGCAAAGAAGTATCAGGAGGAGGAGGAGGCTCATTCCCCATATTCGGTTGTGGTGCACCATAATCACGTTGACGAGTAGAAACACTAACCTGAGATTGGACCATGTTCACGCATCCGTAGCCACCGGTATGAGAAGAAGACATTGAAGTTTCATTAGTCCCATAGCTAGTGACAGGAGCATTCGAAGCCATATTTTGATGATGCGGAAGGGGATCTTTCAACACGGCTAAGCTCTGTGCAAGATGCTTCGATGCTTCTCCAATTCGAGGACACAAGTGAGTCAGGTGATCCTCCCCACAAAGTTTGCAAGGGAATTTCACCTTCCTTCTCGGCTTATGGTCCCCACTAGCATTTTCGTCGTCCCAAGTAGGGTTGGCATTCTCTTATCTATGAGTGTTTCGATTACTTCCATTATTCCCATTATTCCCACCCTTACGATTTTTTCTCCGCTTCTTCTTTCCACCAAGTTGTTGGTTACCTGATGGGTTCACCGTCTGTATAGAATGGACATCGGACGATTGGGTAGGAGTGGACAAGGCATGAGACTTTCTAGGGGTAGACTGGCTAATAGAAAAATTTTGCATTTGATTTGTAACCAATCCTATGGGTCGAGTACTCATGGATCCAACAATGCCATCAGCATGTGGTCCAGGAACAGGCTTGCGCTCATGATGTTAGGAACCTATGTAAACCCTTCTCTTTACTATGTTAGTATATTGTTATTGGACGCATATGCTTTGTAAGTCATCCCGTAGTATTTGTTGATACGTAGTTTATATTAGCCCATAGTATTGACCCATAGTATTGGACGCATATGCTTTGTAAGTCGTCCCGTAGTATTATATGTCCCATAGTTTTGACTCATGGTATTGGGCATAGACTTAGTATATAAGTGTGTGTTGAGGTCATTGAAGGCACCGTGAAGTTAATTGTATTGAGCTTGCTCAAAGGAGGTTGCCCCCTCAAAGTGGCCCGTGATCAATATAAAAGTGATTCTGTTCTATTATTTCTGCTATTTCACATATTCTTAGTAATTAATTGTTGCAGGTGCATCTCATTTGGTATCAGAGCACTTTCCTTGGCACAAGTGGGAAATTTTTTTTTTCTTTTTTTGGGCGGCGACTTTCAGATAAATTTCTGAAACTTTCTACACAAAATCAGAAGAAACCGATTGCATATATGAATTCCTCTTTCAAAAATATGCAGTTTCAAAAAAAAAATCATCTCATTTGGAGTTCTAAAAGTGGAGATATCGCAGATTTAAAATCAGCAATTTTTCAGAATTTCAGCGACGACCGCGGAAATTGCGGCGAGAAAATCTTTTGACTGAGTGCCCAGATTTCTATTCCGCTTCCATGGGTAGAAGCAAAGTGGTTGTTCCAGTTTCGGAAACATGCTATAATAGCGATTCTGAGCAATATAGATCCGGTTTTTGAACATTGGGTGGAATTTCTTCTATTGTAGGTTCGGATTTGGGAATCATCCCTATCCGCTTAACTGTGGGAAGTACTTGGGCATAAGCCCTAAAACTCATTGTGAGGAGTACCATAGGAACCCCGAAGTAGCTGGCCCATTGAGAGGACCTGCCAGCGAAAAGGGCAACGACCCCTACCTGATTGACTAGTTCCCACCCGTGAGGTAAACCAAGAGCTGTCGTTTGTGGCAAAGCGGTTATCAGTTTTACCTGAGCCGTTGAGTGAGGGGTACTGCCCCAATACGCAAGCCGTCAGACAGCATTGGTGGTCGAGTGAAACCCATGAACTGTTAGGAAGCCGCACATACCTGGGGTCCATATCTACTTTCAGCTGAACTATTGTTGATCACTGCTGTGCCGTTTCAGATCCATTTGCAAGCCATTCCAGATTCAGCCGTTTTCAATCCATTCGGCGTTGTTCCAGATCCCTTTCGAGCCGTAGCCGCTCTAGTCTGGAAATAAAAAATAAAAAACTGGTTATGGTTGTCACGGGTCACCCGTGCAGGAGCAAACACCATGGAGGAAGCACTTGCAGCCATCCAAACCAAACTCCAAGATCTGGATGAAAATTTTCTCAGCCTCCATCTTCAGCATTCAGCCATGAACAATAACCGACAGCCAGAATCTTTTGCAGCCACCGGGTTCTCTTCTTCCAATAATTTTTGTGGGCCGAAGCTTGATTTTCCTCGCTTCAATGGTACTGATCCGACTGGATGGATATACCGAGCAGAACAATATTTCAGTCTGCATAATACTTTTGATGTCCAGAAAGTTCCACTTGCATCCTTTCATTTGGAACAGGAAGCCCTTCAATGGTACCATTGGTACATCAAAGCTCATCCCGAGCCAAACTGGACAGATTTTTGCCAACTCATTTTGCCACGATTTGGCCCTAGTGCTTTTGATGATTTCACAAGAGCACTCACTAAACTTCACCAAATTGGCACAGTAAGAGAGTATTAGATGGAATTTGAGAAATTGGCCAATCACACAAAAGGATTGTCTGATGAATTCTACAGGAGTTGTTTTATAAGTGGTCTCAAGGATGAAATTCGCTCAGAGGTCAAAATATTTTGTCCCAACACAATGATGGAAGTCCTACGGTTGGCTAAGTTGGATGAGGACAAGATTGCAGCTCAACAATGCTTCAAACCCACCCTTGTTCCCTTCAGAAATATGGGTTCCCAACGACCTCCCATCACGCCTTCTCCTCAACCAACTCCTGTCAAGCATTTGTCTGAAATAGAAATGCAGGCACGCTGATAAAAAGGGCTTTGCTATAATTGTGATGAGAAATTCACTCGGGGACATAGATGTGTTCAACAAAAGCTCTATCTCTTGGATGTGGATTCTCCGCCTGCCTTAGAACTTGGTGAAGCAACTACAGATACAGTGGATGATCAGATCGACATTCAACACCTGCCTGTTGACACCCCATTTCAGGACGACCCACCTGAGATCTCTCTCCATGTTGTAACCGGTGTCACCACCCCACAAACAATGCGGGTCAGGGGATGCCTCAAGAAGCTCCCTCTTACCATACTCATTGATTCTGGTAGCACTCATAACTTCATTGACCCTCAGATTTCCAAACAGGCTGATTGTTTTGTCCATCCTTGCTCCAGCTTTGAAGTCATGGTTGCCAATGGGGGCACCTTACCTTGCAAGGTGAAGTGTCACAATGTGCGTATCTCTATGGAAGATTATAACCTACGCTCTGACATGTTTGCCTTGCCCTTATGCGGATGTGATGTGGTTTTGGGCGTTCAATGGTTACGCACACTTGGCCCCATCTTATGGGATTTTGCTGAACTTTGGATGCAGTTTAAAGTCAATGGGGCACAACACAAATTTATGGGCTTACAACCAGGGTCTCTCTGCATCATCAGTTCACATCGCCTGGAAAAACTCCTTAAGAAGAATTCACATGGTGTCATCACTTAGCTCAATTCCATTCAGATGCACCCATCAACAGTCTCCACTACTTCCTTAGATAGATATGCAGGTATCTTTGCTGAACCAATGCGCTTGCTACCTTCACAAGACCTTTCCGGTAAGAATTTAGCCACATCTACCTCTCAGCAGGAAATGATGGCTATTTTGCATGCAATACAGAAGTGGCAGCCATACCTATTAGGGAATTATTTCTGCATCAAGACTGATATCCCAAGTCTGGAAAATTTTCTGGAACAATGGGTCTCCTCCCCAACACACCTGAAATGGGTTATCCACCTCATGGGTTATCCCTATGTGATCACTTTCAAGAAGAGTAAGGACAATATGGTGGAAGATGCTCCTTCTTGCACAATTGATGACCCAGTTTCTCTTACAACTCTTTCTCTGCTTGTTCCAAATTGGGTGCAATATGTTCAACAGGGCTCTCTCTTCTATGAACTCCATGCTTCTTCATCAACAGGGCACTCTGGGTTCTGCAACAGGTATGACCAAGAACAATGTAACTTCTTTTGGCAGGGACTAAAAATGACAATTCAACAGATGGTGGCTGACGATGATACTTTCCAAGTCAACAAGGGTGAAACGACACTCCTTTCGGGATTGCTCAAACCCTTGCCCATCCCTAAATAGCTTTGGCCAACTATTTCTATGGATTTCCTAGCAGCGCTCTGGTGGTACAATATCACATCTCACAGAACACCATATGAAGCGGTCTATGGACAAACACTGCCAGTTCTTCTTCCATACACCCTTAGCAGCTCCCCAGTTTAGGCAAGTGACTCGGTTCTTCGAAACCGCAATCAGATTCTTCTCATTCTGCAGGACAATCTTCACATGGCCATAATTCGCCTGAATCAACAAGCCGATCAACATCGTTCTAAGCGCATTTTTCACGCAGCTGACAGGGTTCTTCTTCATCTACAGCCTTCCAAGCAATCCTCCTTGACACTCCAAAGGTGTCAGTGGCCTGAAATGCAACCCGAGGATGCTACCGGGGAACCACTCCTTCAGCTTCTGCAGCAATTTCTCCAACCAAAGCTTTGAGGACAAAGCTTTTTCTAAGGGAGAGGGGATGTTAGGAACCTATGTAAACCCTTCTCTTTACTATGTTAGTATATTGTTATTGGACGCATATGCTTTGTAAGTCGTCCCATAGTATTTTTTGATCCGTAGTTTATATTAGCCCATAGTATTGACCCATAGTATTGGACGCATATGCTTTGTAAGTCGTCCCGTAGTATTATATGTCCCATGGTTTTGACTCATGGTATTGGGCATAGACTTAGTATATAAGTGTGTGTTGAGGTCATTGAAGGCACCGTGAAGTTAATTGTATTGAGCTTGCTCAAAGGAGGTTGCCCCCTCGAAGTGGCCCGTGATCAATATAAAAGTGATTCTGTTCTATTATTTCTGCTATTTCACATATTCTTAGTAATTAATTGTTGCAGGTGCATCTCACATGATGTGATCGCGGTGCGTCAAGAATGATATCGTACAAGATACCAGATTGAGCATAGAGTAAATCTGGCTGTTGGGCTTTGAATATAGCTTGCTCCTCAGTCATGATACCCAACACCGAAACGTCCTTAGATATGTAGGGAAGCAACGACTTGAGGAACCATTCCAACAGGAAATATGGAGGAATGTTGGCTTTCACTAGCCTCCTCCGTCGATGCCACTTTTGAATGTGATCAGATATGTCCATGGCCTTGTTCTGGCGAAAGGTAGATAAAATTTTGGTGCCAGTATCATAATGAACCGGCAACCGAAAGTGATCCAAGGAAACCAAATCTATCTCATTAAAACTCATGTAAGTGCCCCCAGGAAACTCGACATACCACTTCACGGCTGCCCTCGTGAGTGTGAGTTGAAATAGTCTCAAATGGATGGAGTCGTGATTTAACGAATTCGAGGAGCACCAAAGGTGAAAAGTCGTAACATGATCACCCGCATCCTCACCATTCTTCCCTTTGAACTTCGGAATGTCAAAAGGGAGCTTGGTAGGGACTGGAGGCCAAGAAGGATCGTGACACACCGGATCATTCATGAGCTTCGAAAGATTTGGTAGATTCAACCAAGCAAGAAACGAGAGTTGTGGCTATGAAGCTGGATTAAAAGCTCCCGAAAGAGGCTTACCTTGTAGACCGTAGGGATGATATGAACCATGACAATGACCATAGGGTTGATAACTGTCTCCACCCTGACCTATGTAAGGGTACGAAGGTATATATGTGTTATAAGCACCATAGTGAGGAGGGTTATAGTAAGGTCCAGAACTAGCTGTATTATAAGAAGGGTTACCACCATAATTATGGGTAACCCACCATAAGTGTAGGGTATGTTCCCACCCCCGGTGTTGGGAATGTGCCCACCCCAAATATTGGGAATGTGTCCACCCCCAGTGTTGGGAATGTGCCCACCCCCAGTATAGGGTATTTTCCCACCCCAGTGTTGGGAATGTACCCACCCCTAGTGTTGGGAATGTGCTCACCCCCAGTATAGGGTATGTGCCCACCCCCAGTGTTAGGACGGATATGCTGGTTAGTAGACGTGGTTGTATTCATGGGTATATGTGTATAAGCATGCGTGTTAGGTTGTGTGATGTGATCCATGTTGTGTGAAGTGTTCCACTAAAATGAGGGGCAGTCCTGGGATGTGGTCCTCCTCCAACAACTGTGGAAGCTAAAGGGATGTGACAAGACATAAATTGAAATGGAACAGAAAAGGTTGCACTGCCCCCGGATGGAGCGGAAAAGGTTGCACCACACCCGGATGGAGCAGAAAAGGTTTTGCCGCACCTGGAGGGAGCGAGAAAGGTTGCACCGCCCCTGGAGGGAGCAGTGCCCGTAGCTCCAAGGCTAGTGTTAGCTTGACTAGCCGACAAAGTGGATGTAACATTCGAATTAAGATTGGGAATACCAAGTGAAAAAGGATTAGTGGTCGAAGGGTTTGTGGTGTCATTAAGATCTGGCATCCCATATCGAAAACCATGTGTGTGTGAATCATAGAATGGGTTTGACTCTGGGGGTTGGTCTGGCCCAAAAATTGACAAAGTGGCGTGTGGTGGTGAACCTTCCTCTCCAAGTTCCTTAGGAGTGGGAGGAGTGGTCTTTCCATCAAGCTCAACCGACGGAGTCACTAGAATTCTTCCCAGTGTGCCAGATGAAAAAGTCATAATGTAATCCTGAAGTTCATCAAAAGTATCAAAAGGATCGGAGGGGATCCTTGACGTCTCTTATAAAAAGGACGTGCTACCTCGTCGGCTGGTAGACCAGCCAAATGACAAGACCAATGGAGAGGTGGATCTTCCTCCATGATAAATCCAAAAAATCCACTAAACTAAACACCCCCTAGTAGCCAACTAACGATCAAAGAGCACACACTTAAAGAAAATATAGCCAAATGCACACAAACAGGACTGGCTCAAGGGACCTCCCGACACTACAGCCGGTATGTCTCACCTAGGAGAGGCTTGAGACTCCCAAACTATAACCGGAGGTAACAGAATCAGTTATAAGGGCTCTCAGAGTTAACTGCGTGCACAGGGTCAAATCCTTCTACAACAAGCAACTATGTTGTCCAACCCCTATCTGACTCAGGACAATCGCAGAATAACCGCAACGAATTCCATATGTGATACCTAGGTAAAGCAACTAAGGTCACCACGATATAACCACTGCTCAAGCGGACAGTCGCAGGTGGGATCCGTCGTATAGGAAGGGTATCTAAGCCCGAAACTCAAGAGGTACAGATCCCTCAGGAGCCCCCATACATGAACAAATCCTGGAAGTATATCCCACGTTCAGCTAGTATTGGAGAGCTATCTCTGCAACCAACCTCCCATGACCTCATGCTTAACTTTGGTTTTAGTAGAGCTTCCTGAGACCACTGATGTATAGCATAGGTTTCACCACTCCCTAGTCAAACACATAATGTTGGTTCAATAGTCATGGATTGTTAACTCACAATGATCTATTCCAAGACTCTAAACCTAAGCTAGTTGGTGCACCCTATAAAAAGAAAACCGTTTCTAATCAATTTTAAGATTAAGCATTGATTTTAATGGTTGTAATTATTCAAAGGATATGGTTGTGAAACTGATGATGTATAAGACTCAATGGTATGCACAACCGAAAAACACTAGACTCATCTATTCAATAAAAAGCATGCCACTAATATGACAATCAATCCAGCGGTTTGAAATAAAATTCAATCTCTTTAAAGTTTCAATGCACAAGCAAGTCCTAGATGAAATCACAAGCACTCTGATGCAAAATGCAGAACATAAAGCAAATATTTTTGTATTTTCTCTTATAAATGCAAGGAAAATGCAAAACAATGTTTTCATATTTTTTCAATATAAGGAAATAAAAAAATGCAAGCAAAATCTAACTATTTAGTAAATAAATGCAGAGCATATCAAATAGACAACCTATCAAAACCCAAACAGTAAGATTCAACCAAGCTAATGAGCTATAAAACAAGAAATTGTGAAAAAACAAAAAGCTCAAGAACAAAAAGAAAGAGGAGTTTCTAGTCACAAATAGAGCATGGAACGGTCAGGAAATAGGCCAACTAAGACTCAGAAACACTCAGAACCAACCCAGCAACAACCCAAGGCCAAAAATCAAGCAATCCCGAACTTGTATGCTACTGTTCAACGAACAACAGCGGGTAGACGCGGGATATAGTTCACACAAGGGTGGGTAGACACGGTCAAAACTAGGTTGACCCACGTACAAGGAAAGGAAAATGAACCCAAAAAGAGTCAAACAACCCAGAAAAAGCTAGTTTTCTAGTGTACATCCCAACAACCAATCAATGATACAGAAGCTTGACAAACATCAACCCAAAATAAGAACAAATGCCTAAAAATCCCCAAAATGGAGGTTCTCCCCAGCGGAGTTGCCATTTCTATTATAGAGAAAACTTCCTATGGCTCAGGGTAGACCACAATAGACATCTGACTACCAGAAAATAACTCAATTCCCAATGCAATGTTATTATAATGAAAATGCTAAGATATGGAGAATAAAAACCAACCTTCAACGGGATTTTTGAAGTAGATCCTCGATGAGCTTTCAATCTCTACACTTGAACCTGCGGATTAGTCTCAACCACGTCTCAACAACAAATACAAGCAAGTGCATATAATATGTGAAAGATATTAGCATAATCAATAACATTATCCATGATATCATAAGCAAATGTAACCCAATGTAATTTAAACAACATTCACAACATCAATTGGACGAGAAAATGAGTATTTCCATTAATTAATAACAAGAAGTACATGATATGACCTCTTGCCGACAACCAATCTGAACCAATAACTGGGTCTCTCCACTTGTGCCTCCACCACTCCAATCCCCCATGCAATGGCAAACTCAAACTATGAAAGGAGTTTGGTAGGTGAACATAAGGAGTTCACAACAACAAGGATCAATGAGTGTAGACTGAAGTCACAGAAAAAATCCACTAGAGTTATCTTGCTCTCTCTTTCTCCTCCCTTCCATACACCATAAGAGCTTAATATATAGCCTTCCAAAGGTAAGTGAAAGGTCGAATCGAGTTGTTTCGAGGTATATGGAGGGCCAAAGGTCACCCTAAGACTGTTTTTTGCGAGTAAAAGTAACTTTTCTATTGTTTTTACCATGTAACTCGATGCACGCAGGCTAATTAAGTGCAGGCTGCATGTACGCTGACTATAATGGAACAACAAGCGTACAGGAAGAAAAATAGGGAAACTTGGTTCCTGAAGGGAAAATACTGGGTCTGAGTCAATAAAATGGATCCTAAAGGCCAATCAATGCTAATGCTCATAAAGTGGAAAATTATGCTGTAACAAGAATTGTTAGCAATTTAGCCATAATCCTAAGTCCTAAGCCACCAACATGTGCATCTTTGGATATAGTTAGTTTCCTAAGTATTATATACTTTAGTTATGTATTGAGATTGATTTTATATAATTATTCATTAGATATTGTACTATCCATGTAATGTGTAAATACAATATGAATTTTAACTTTTACATTTTTCTTCTATCCTCTTATCTTTGTGATTATTTTTTTTCATTTAATAATATTTTGAAGAAAACATAATGATCTAATTTACTTATTTGCAAAAAAAAATTATTATAATCAATTATGTGATGTCTCCTTGAATATTAGGGTTCTCATAAATTAAATCTTTAAATTCATGTTATGAAGAAACGACAAACAAGGGAATTCTCTAGAAGAGTCGACAGATTTTCAACTTTAATATGCCACTTAGTTTAGAAAATAAAGTTGATATTGAATAACAATTTTAATGAGGAATTTGTAAGCATTAACTTTGATATGGCAATTATTTTAGAAAAGAAAGTTGATATGAATAACATTTTAAAGAAAGAATCTTAAGCAAATACAATGTGTAATATTTTTGAGAAAATATATTATTTTTATTATTTTTTATTTTTTATATATTTAAATATAGAATTAGATTTATTAAGATTACAAAGTTTATTAAAAAATAGATATAATTTTTTAAATAATTTTAAAATTAAATAAAATTTTAATGATTATTTTATATAAAAATTAAAAATAATAATAAAATTATTTAAAATTGCTTCTAACACTCAGAACTAAAAATGTTTTAAAAAAATATGTTAATACAAACAAATTGACAAAAATAAAATAAAAGTATGAACTACCTCAATCAAATTCGATCCATAAAATTGAAAAGAGATAAGTAAATTAGCTATTACCAAGCAACGAGATTGAGGATGGGTAAATAAAAGATGTTTCCAGATCAACATTTAGTTATAATAAATTTGTAATTATATAATTAAAATAGAAATTATCAATATTTTAGTTTATTATTTAAATTTTAATAAAGTTAATAAAGAAAAAAGAGTTTTTGCAAAATTAAGCTTTTGAACTATTTGAAAAAAGCCAGATTATAAGTATTAAAATTTTATATAAATTCGTTGAAGCACTTCAAACAAGATATACCACCTTAAAAAAATCTTTGTAATTATACTATTTTAAAAACCTTTTATAATAAAGAAAACTCTTTAAAATTATAATTATACATTTGTTATTAATCTTGTTGATCGACTTAAGGAAATTCAAAATCTGAAATAATATCTAAGCACTTATAAACATAATTAGAAAATTTTATTGAAATGATTTCATAATCGTTGTGTGAAGCAAAAACCAAATGCTAATCAATCTAGGATTGAATTAGACTAATAACATGTCAGTTCCATGTTTCCAGGTGGATGATATATCAGAAGTTACGAAGCTTTATCAATATCAGCAAGCTTTGGAGCACGAATATAGGTAACATATAAATTTATATTATTTTTTATGATAATGATGGTTAACGTTTATTGAGATTAATTTAGTCTATTCAATTTTAAGAAGAAAAAAAATTATTTAGAAAATTATAATTTTTAGTTTGTATGATAAAAATTTAAAATAAAAAATCACAAATAGTGATAATTATATTCTTCTCTTAACCTTAAGAAAAACAATAATTACATGCCAGACTAATATAATTTCTTCAAAATTATTCTTCCAGGCAAATGTGTGGCGAGGACCTTGGAGGCATGAGCTTGAGAGAATTACAAGAGCTTCAAGACCATCTAGAGCTCGGGCTAAAACGAGTTCAATCGAGACAGGTAATGAAATTGAAATTGAAATTCAAAACAGAAATATGAAAAATCCTTAAATTTATATTTTTCAAAATCTTGAAGAGCTTTTACTTATTTGGCCTAGTGAGCCCTACTCACTCTTGAATCGTTGGTCTTGAGTGCAGAGTGATTTATATATCAAACAAATGGCCGACATTCAGGCGAAAGTAGGTGCTCTATTCTGTAATTTTTTCATATAAATAATGGTAACTATTTATATAATTTATTTTAATTTTGAATGACAAAAAAATCATATATTAAAAAATTTATTACCCTATTTTGAAATATTTTTATGATATTTTTTTTTATTAAAAAGTTTTAATAATATTTTATTTTTGTTTCTTTCCCTTAAGTTAATTTTTTTTAAGAGATTTTAGTAATTTTTTTACTTTTTACAATTTAAGTAGGTGACATGTGTTACTTTGTAAGGTATATTAGGTTTAAAAATAAATTAATATAAGAAAATATATAATATAGTTTAATAATTAAAATTAGAAAAAGATGTGTTAAATTGGATAAGCATAAATACAATTCCAAAAATAGATAAACACTAGCACAGTTACTTAACTTGTGGCCAGTAAATGTTAATAGTCCATAAGTTTAGTGTCACTAACAAGTTATCTGTTACTTGTTCTCCATGGATAGTTGTAATCACTTTTAATCAAATGGTTGTTTTATATAGAAATATTATTTTATTGTCAAGATATATTTTATGGTCATGATTTGAAATTCTAAACTAGCACAACCACTTAACTTGTGTCTGGTGAACACCAATAGGCCACAAGTTAAGTGCCATGAATGAGTTATATGTTACTTGTTCTCTCATTTTTCTAGGAACTACCAGTTATCGGTGCATCACTAGATAACAATTATCCATGCATCAACTAAGAGATTCATGCATGTTATTTTTTATATTCTTTTTTAATAATTGTTTTTTTTTTAATTTGGAATGCACCATAGAATCAATACAATACACGTGCAATCTAGGAAAAGCATAGGTGCTAGTCCACCCCAAATTTTAAAATAAAAACACTTATGAGTGTAAAAATTCTAAACTAGCACAACCACTTAACTTGTGGCTGTAAACACCAATGGGCCACAAGTTAAAGGACATGAATGAGTTATATGTTAATTGTTCTCTGAGTTATCCATGCATCAGTACCAATTATTTTTTATATTATTTTTTAATAATTGTTTATTTTGAATTTGGAACGACTCTCATAAAATCAATGTGGACAGTATACTTGTTTCATCCTCGTGCAATCTAAAAAAAACCTAGGTGCTAGTCCACCCCAAATTCTAAAATAAAAACACCTATTAATATAGTAATAAACAATTATATATATATATATATATATATATATATATATATATAATATAATATAATATAATATAATCGACAACTTCTGGTTGAATGTGGCTGTATTAGTGTTTAAACTTTATTTGAAGTATACAATTTAAAAAAAAGTTAACACCTCAGCGAATTTGCTCCCTTCCTATATTCTGTTATTTTATAAAAATGTGAAAATCTAATGCACTGATTACTATGTACAGGGTTCGGAACTAGTGGAGGAAAATACTAAGCTAAGACAGCAGGCAAGTTATATCCAACACATTTTTGTTTTAACATGCACACAAGTATTGTTGTATTTGTGGATAATATATGGTTCTTTTAATTACAGTTAAAAGCACTTATGGAACGAGATGAAGCTGGTGTTCTAAGGAGGATGATGTAGATGGGATGAAAACAATAAATGAATTATTTCAGATTTATGCATAACTGATTGTTATTGTTCATAACACAAAACTGAGGATGTGGTTATCTTAAAATGCAAGATTGCATTTGAATGAAAAACACAGCTTAATCTTAACTTTAATGGAAGGAAGACCTGAATTGAACTCGGCATACAGCAGACAATAAATGAATAATTTCGTTTATGGTAACTTATGCAGAGCTAATTATTGTTGTTCAGAATACAAAACATGGAAGTGAGACAAGAATGGAACTCGGCGTACAAGACAATGGGCCAAAGTATAGAGATGTTATCTTACATAATATAAACTGCTTGGTTTATACTTATAATACAAAACATGGAAGTGAGACAAGAATGGAACTCGGCGTACAAGACAATGGGCCAAAGTATAGAGATGTTATCTTACATAATATAAACTGCTTGGTTTATACTTATAGTGCTTGGTCCATTATTGCATGCGTTTACAAAGATTTTAGTTAAATTGAGTGTTTTAATCTCTATGGAATTGAGAATTTACATATTAAAATCGAATTAAGAATTTGCATAGTGAACTTTTTCTGCTTATAAATTAAATTGTAATTTTGTATGGAATGTTATATAATATCTATGGTTTATGAAATTTATTGGATATAGTTTGAGTGGTTTGAAGGAATGATTATTACTCTTTTTATCTAAATTTAATTTTTGTAAGTGTCATAATTACTTGCATAGCCACTTAACTTATGGCATGTGAATACGATAGGCCAAGTTAAGTGTTACAAATAAATAATAAGTTATCTTCTATGAAGCCACTTATCCATGCATCATCTAAGGCTACCAGTTATCCATGTATCAACTACCCCTTATTGTGTATTTTTATTTTTTTTTATAATTGTTTATTTCGAATTTAAATGACTGTCATAAAATCAATCTTGTGTCATCCTCGTGCAATCTAGAAAAAATATAAATGCTAATTCACCCCAAATTTTAAGATATAAACATCTATCAATCTAATATAATGTTTTTGTTGTTAAAAACTCACCATATCAAAAATATTTAAAAATACTAAACACATAAAAATATACATATATAAAATTTATGATGGTATTTATCAGCATAGATTTATTGCTTATAAAATTAATGGTATTACACCAAAGTAACATTAAATAATCAAATAACTCAATTAACTTTTCCATAAACCCAAATAGCAAATAGCAAGGAAAGAAACATGCGGCTTAAACATCTTAAATTTACTAAAATCTTTTTTATAACACATTTTGGTATCCAAAAAATTATACTTCTTAAATTTCATATTGTTTATTTTATTAATTATACCTTTTTATTGGGTGAGCAAAAGGTTTAGTCCGCAGCCACTCATATGGTTTAAAATTATAATTCATTTATATGGTTTAAAATTATAATTGCT
Organism: Larix kaempferi; assembly: GCA_027924585.1. NCBI lineage: Eukaryota > Viridiplantae > Streptophyta > Pinopsida > Pinales > Pinaceae > Larix > Larix kaempferi. The sequence goes on from BSBM01001646.1 coordinate 3,650,452, forward strand.
ACTAGTCCTTGCTAAGGCAGGATTATAGCAATGGGTTAATGGTCTAAACTAAGTTGACTTTTTATTAATTTTATTAATTCAATAATAGTTTTGTAATGTTATGTAAAAAATATTTATTATTTTAATTTTTTAAATAATAAAATGTTAATTTTTGAAATTATAAAATATTATTTTGTTATTGATTATAAAGTTTGATTTGACAATATACTCCTAGCTAACAATTATTAAAAAAAATATTTTAATTAAAAAAAATTCTCAAATGGACACATAGTCATAAATAGTACAGATAGTAACTTTACACTAGGTTCTAGGTTTATATAAGGTGTGCAATATTCGCGGCTTCTATGGTTTAGAGTTAAGTTGAGCTATATTATTTATCTCATCTAATGCATAACGTTTGGTGGCGTGGCTTTCAAAACGTTTAACACTAGCTTCATTTTCAAATCATTTAATGCAGTTACTTCATTTTACAGTTGTGCAGCATTCGTGGCTTGTTATACTATTCCTCCCTATGGTTTACATGTGTACTCTTTCCCGTCATGTGAACTGGACTCACTCGGATTCCACTTAAGGTTGACAAGAAATTAGTACAAATAAAAAAAATTTGATCTAAAAATGACAAAAAAATCAGTACGTCAAATGATAAACTCCCATGAAAAAATTAATTAAAGATCCATTTTTATTCACTGCAGTCTTTGTGCTCATCCATCAAAGCCTCGAAAGTAATGCAAAATATTTTCACATCACATGGTTTTTACAAGATCAGCTAGCATATTTTATTTTAATTTAAAGGTTCATATTTTCCAGAGAAACAATTACATTTTAATATTAAAACTATATGTAATGAAATCAAAATGACATGTAAAGGTAGGCAACTAGGCGGAATGGCATAGCCATGAAACAACCATATTACTAAAATACATTTTATTATGTTCACTATGTTAATTTTGAACTAAAAATGTACATTGTCCAACAAAAGTTTATGGAAATTTTGTATGTTAATTGGTTTCTATTTTATTATTTTATTTTATAAACATTTGATTATATCCATAAGTCAATAAAATAAATAAACATAATCCCAAGGCAGGGACTAACTACTTTACAGCTATTGTGCTTGTTTCTTTAAATATGTATATGTGTTTCTTTTATTTAGAAAAAATGTAAAGCATATGATAATGCAAAGGCTCATAAAGTAAAACATTTATATAATGGAAGTTAAATTGTTAATGGGTTTGGTGGCATGTAATTTTTAATTGTTTTAACATGACTTATTAGTTTTAATTTTGTTTCTTAAAGTATGTTAGTATTATATGATGTATTGAGTGTTATTTGGATTATTCTAATTTATTAGAAATTGGTCATATTTATGGAATATGGGTGGAAATCTTTGAACCCCTTAATACGGTAGTTTATAATTGTTTTAACATGATTTATTAGTTCTAATTTTATTTCTTAAAGTATGTTAGTATTATAGGGTGTATTGACTGTTATTTGGATTATTTGAGTTTATCAAAAATTGGTCATATTCATGGAATATGGGTAGAAATATTTGTGTTTAAATGAATAGTTTGAAAGGCACAGCCCCTTAATATGGTAGTTTGTAATTGCTTTAACATGATTTATTAGTTTTAATTTTATTTCTTAAAGTATATTAGTATTATATGATGTATTGAGTGTTATTTGGATTATTTGGGTTCATTAGAAATTGGTCATATTCATGGAATATGGGTTGAAATATTTGCGTCTAAATTAATAGTTTGAAAGGCACAATTGTTAATACAGCCTGCAAAAGAGATAGCATGTTAAATAGGCTTGAATACAAGAAAAAAATACATGGTTAAGCATACTTGAGTCAAAAATATTTTGGGGTGGGTGATCTTTGTAGGTAGTGCTAGTTAATATATGATATTTGGCAATGCATGAATTACTTACTCTCTTTTTTCTCCATGAAAAAAATGCGTCTTTATTTAAACTATGAAGTAAACCAAAACACAATCTTGAGGTGCACTTGGCACTATATGAATAGCTTACAAGACCCTGTTGTAATTTTGTACTTTTCCAACCAAAAAAGAAAATCTGCCTATCATAGCCCTTCATCTATATCAAAAACTATCGTTAGAGATTTTTTATGTTCTTAGACCTCTTCATCTCTAAAGACAGAGTTTTTACAAATGTTATAAAACTATCATAAGTTAAAAATTTACAATATAGTTGTACTCACATTTTGCACATGCATATATAAGATCATTTTCCTTCACATGAAGTCAAGAACTTCCATCTTTTCCTCAATATCATCATTGTTGTTCCTTAAGTAAGTTATAGATCATGTTGGTAGTTGTATTCTTGCCTTTGACAATACATCTTCCTTTTCATTTTTCTCTCTAAAAATATGGAAAATTCTGAAGGAATTAAAAGTCCCAGCCAAAGCCTTAAGAAAGGTCCCTATCCCTTGCATATTATTATTCCAGGACAGCTTGGAGCCCGACACCAATCTACCACTAGTGAGGAATCCCCATAAACTTGTAAGTCTTTTACATTTTCCCCGCAAGCAATCTTTATTAAAGTTCTTAAATCTAGGAACTCAACCTGATTATTCAATCCTCTACCATAGTTGGCTTTAAATGTAATATTAACTATGATTTTTAGAAAATTTAAGGGATCCCCCAAAACCACAAATTATGTCCTCTCCTTCACATTCTCTGTAAAAAAAAAACCCAACATTTACTCCTATCAATGCTTATAGCCTTAAGGATTCTCACCTTTGGAGCCTTTTCTTTTTCTTTAAAGTATTCAAACAACACCTGTTATAGGTCAAATCTGCACTTCTCCATCCATGATCACATTGCCCTGTTGATCACACAAAAGGGCACTATGGATGGAAGAGTTGGATTGACCTTGGATGAGTTACTTCTTAGATCACACCTCTTCAGCTAAGAATTATTTTTTTTTTGCATATTTCATAAAAGGCACGCTACTATTGAAATTGGCATTTAGCGTCCTAAATGCGGGTTCTAATGAAGACAATCTACGCACTTATCCCTAAAGATGTGTGCACTAGTTGTAAACAACACTAGTTGCATACTATGCGCTGGTTTACTAGCATAATAACTGCGGACATATTTAGATGAAATGGAAAAAATATATTAAGATTACGAATTGGGATTAGTTGAGGTTGGTATTGTAACTCCCCCAACCTCCTAATTCAACTTCCTCACGAATCCAACTTCCAGCCTTGTGCCATAAATACAAGGGGAAGCCATGAGGAAGAGGCCAATGAAGAAGAAGCTATTGTTACCCTGAAGGAATTTCTAAGTCATTGTGAAGAGCAAGAGCCCAGGACTCGGTTGCAGAAGTGTTTCAACAGATCAGGTATAACTGTATTTGGCTACATTTCTTTAGCAATAAAAGATCGAGATACCCTTCCCATCCCAATGGAATGTATTTTCTATTTAATATCTGATTGTAATTAATGTTAAATTGCTTTCAATTTCATTATATATTTACAATCAAGATACGCTGAGGAAGGTTGAGTTATTTTGCAGGTACATTACTATGAAGATTGGGCAAAAGCTAGGACCAGCCGTCGTTAACAAGGTACTGATTTCTAAATCCTAATATCATTTCATTCATAATAATTAATGCAAAGTAGAATGTATCTATCTGCCACCCCATGTACGTTGATAGAATCATTTCCCCTGCTATAAGGTATATTCCTTAACAAGAGAACTAGTGACTCCGCTAGGGGACACCGGTTGTTTCTGCTCTGAGGAACTTGTCTAGGCTTTCTTCAGTTTTTATAGTCTATTGGATTTCTGTGAGGTTTTTATAGGTTACTTTGTTGTTTCCTTTTGCTTTGATTCTTTTCAGTCTGAGTAAGCAAACCTTTTTATTGCATTTTAGTCCCTGTGCGCTGGTCTTCTGTGCATACAGAGGTGCATCTTCTGCCCTGTGCACTAGTTTCTTTGAAACATACCCACGCACTTTTTTTTGCAGGCGTTGGTTGTTATAACAGATAGAAGCGCATTTTTCCTATAGGTCTAAACCTTTTACTAGGGTTTGGTTTTCAGGGTGTTTGTTTAGGTCAGTTGGCACTTGATTTGCTTTCCTAACTGTCATTGAGACATTCTTGTCTTTCTGGGTCTTGGTTTAACCTCTTGAGAGTCCCCTGTGAGTGCTTCACTTGTTTCAGTTTTGTTTGAGGTGTCTGTACTTTCTTTTTAGGTCTTTTGAGCCTATGCGCGACTCCTTGCTAGTCACAGTAATGCACCTTTTTCCCTAGACATGTGTTGCAGTCCTACAGACCTGTGCACTCAACGCTGGCTGTCTATTGCAATACCTGCACACTTGTACTGAGTTTTGCCTTATTGTTTTAGGGTTTGACATTAGTTTGACTTTTTGGGTGTCTTTGAAAGATTTGATGGTCTGGATACCTTCTGAGCTTTTGTTCAGGTCAGTCTGAGTTGGTTGAAGTCTTCTTGATAGCTTTTCCTTTTGTGTTTCTGTGGTGGTAGAGTTACTTTGGTTTTCTTTCCTACCCTACCTATTTGGCGGATGCTTTTCTTTGGTTTTTGATGCTTAAGAGCAGCCTCTAGGTCTGTTTTTCCATTGCATGCATCAGTTTTTCCTTTTCTTTTGCATCTTGTTCCAAATCTAGAGTTTTTCACAAAAACAACTCTGTAGGTCAAGTCTTTGTCATATTTGGATTTGATTGCTATAAACCATTAAGTTTTTATCTTTAGCCACACTCTTGATAGATCTTTTTTGTTTCCTTTTTTCAGATTCATTTTCTTTTGCAAAATAGAAGAAAAGATCAAAAATTGAAAATTGGTAGCTTAGTTGTAAGATTTGGCATTATTGTTTCGAAGTAGGATAGATTATTTTCCTATTTGCTTTGGAAATTAAAAAATAAAAATGTTTACGCTTAGGATTGCCTATTTTTTGTTTTGAAAGACATAAACGAAAAAATAAGAGTCTTTGTGAAGTTTTAAAGCATCATTTGTACACACTTTTCTTTCTGTCATAAACCATACCACACACTTCACTACCCTTCTTGAGTAAAAAGTAGCCTCTAAAAAGAAATTTTAATAAACTTAATTAGCAACTTTTTCTTTTTAGGTTTAACACTACATCAACTAGCTTAGGCTAGGATTTCGGGGTAAAACACCTTAGACTGCCCGGAATCGGTTTCATTGCTCAATAATCATAGTAAGACAATCTCTTAGGAAAACCCACTTATATCAAAATATCATGGGAATGCTCTACTCAAACCAGATTTAAGCACAAGGCCGTATGCAACTGGAACTGCTAAGGATACACCCTCACTTTCCTTTTAAACATAAACGAGAGCTAATTCGTGTATGAGGGCCCACTAGTACTTTTAAGTGCTTTTGGATTTCGGGCATTGCTACCCTGCCCATGCGTCTTGGCTAGGCTGATGACTGTTCCCCCAGGTATTTTCGTATTTGTGGTATCCTTAGTATCTTAACCCTAGGGCTCTTCACAGGTATAGTGGAAGGCTATTTCCACTGCACCTCGAACAGACACGGAAGGTAACCCTTTGTCGTAATCCCAAGAGGGTGGTTTGGTGATTCAAACACTTGCACCCAGAGGACCTCCATTAGACACGTGTAACTGACCATTGATACTCTATTAGTTTGTTTTGGGCTCTCATCATCCCAGACTTGCTTCTGAGAGTATTAGCTTTTTTTTCCTGGTTTTTATCACTTTAGGGCATTTTATAGTGGTATGTTGTTTGCTCCCTAGTCGATTAGTGACCACTAGGTTTTTATACTTAGTTTTATTTTGATATAGTTATTGAGGACCAACCTCTTCGTAGGTCTTGGAGGTTGCAAAACCTTCCACCACTCATTGTGGAGCCTCCACCTCCACCGTGAAGCCGGAGGATAGATTCCCGTGTTTCATATGAACTTATGGGATAAACTGAACTACCTAGAGAACCACATATCAGAATTCAAGTTCAACAGGTATTTGATACTATTGAGGTTGAGGACTTAACTCCTCAAGAGTTTAGCACTCCTTTTAACCCTCCTCTGACTGGACGAAACGATCCATTACTTGTAACTATAGACTCTCTAGGCCAACCCGAGTATAGTGCGTACTGGTTTACCTATGGTCATTCCATGACTAATCTAAGAGATGAGTTAGGAGTTCCTCAAACTCCCACCGCAGCTATGGTTTCAAGAGTTCTCTCTCCTTCCTTTGAAAACACTGCGTCACCTAGCTCTTCGCAGACTGCTTCTGCTTCGAGCCCGTCTTTTAGTTTTAATGTTGGTACTATAGGCATGTTGATCTCACAAGCTTCGACATCAGCTAATGTCTCTACCCCCAATTTTGTACCAGCTAATATCCCTTTGAAAGGGATACCTTCAGTAACATTTACTCAACCTCTTGTTACTAAATAGCTCCAGGGCATACCACAGTCTGCTCCTTCCACATCTTTAGTAAGATCAATCCCCACTGCATCGATGACTATTATGGGTTTGATGACTGCACCGTCCGTTATAACTACACCTAGTTTTAACCCCTACATAGGTTATAATGTAAATCCATCTAATATACCTGTAGGGAGCATTCCCTTCTCACTATTTGCTGGAGGGGGTGGAAACATTTTCAACCCACATTACGGAGGGGCTAACACCCAGCCGCAATGGACGAGTACCCCAGGAAGAAATCCTCTTTCATATGGGTGGGGCAATTTTAACAATACTTTTACCTCACAACCGATGGTTGGGGGCAACCCCAACCAGCAGTACTTGAACCAGGTTTTGGGAGGTTCCCCCTACCAAATTCCTTCTTACCAAATTCCATCGGCACGACTTCATTTACCTTTTCTAGCAACTATAAATTTGCTAGATCTTTCAAAACTTACTAATGATCCGGTGCGCCACAATCCTACATGGGCATCAGTTCCCACTAAGCTACCTTCAGACATTCCAAATTTTGAAGGTAAGACTGGTGAAGATCCTGGTGACCACGTCACTACGTTTCATCTATGGTGCTCTTCTAATTCGTTGAACGATGATTCCATCAGATTGAGGCTCTTTCAGATAACCTTGACTAGTGCTGTAGCTAAATGGTATATTGAACTGCCTGTAGCTGCTTATGATAACTTTTGGGATATGGCAACATTTTTTATGAATCACTTTCAACTTCCTGTCCAGTATGATGTTGGCACAGAACTTCTGTCAACCTTCAGACAAAACAAATCCACTCACTTATCTGACCATATTTAGGTGTGGCGAAGGATAAAGAGGCTCATTAAAGCCGAGTGAGAATCCTATTAGAGTGGTGTCTTAAATCACTCCTTCCTTGTATTTCTAAGGAAGTAGCAACTTCTGAGGTGTCCTCCGAAGAGGAAGCTATCCTTAGAACCCAGCAGCTTGATCTGGTATATGCTCAGTCTGGGTTCTTATATGAGATTATTCCCGACGCGCCAAGATCTAATATAGATCTAGGTAAACCCAAGCCTAGACCACATGCTGATGGAATCGTGGGTTCAGTAGATTCTGTAGCGTTTGAAGCTTTAATTAAGTAGGTTCAAGCCTTATCTGTCAAATAGTCTACTATGGAAGAAACTTCATTTGCAACCTCCCCTTCGCAAATAGAATCTGTACAACAAGTGCAGACAAATCAAAAGGGCCCTCGGCAACCCAACAACAATAAAAAGAAGGGCAAGAAAGGGGAGGGAAACCACCAAAATCCCAAGAACACAGAAAATGCCGAGGAGGGAAAAAGGGATAAAAAGAAAGTGAAGTTCCGTTGTAATTTATGCAAGGAGGAACACCTCACCCATCTATTCCCTCTAATGGAAGATGCCCAGAAGCTACTCCATGAGAAGAAACCAACTATCTTAAAAGATCCATTCTCTCACGGACAAGCTTCAGCTTCTGGCAACTCTAGTGCTGGGGGAACCCCTCATGTGTCATCCGCTGATCAATCGTTTATTAATATGGTTAATTTGGATATGCTTTTACAAACTCGAGATAGAAACTATACTCCATACTCGTAGCAAAGAGATAAGGATGTTCTCGTATATTCTACCCCTCTCCGCATCGAGAGACCAGTAGATTCGCTGCCGAAGATTCTGAAAGGTGTCTTCAAACGGGCTATGCACAATCCTAACACAAGGGATTCTCCTAACTACAATGTTGTGGAGGATTTAGCCCAAACTCCATGTGCCAATTCCACTTTGTAAGTACTGCAAAGTTGTCCATTACAACGCAGTGCACTTCTCGCACTGATCAGGAGCGTAGACTCATCCAATATGCTTGCTCATTTTGATATGTCAAATATCAAACCCTGGTTTCCATACCACATTTCTCTCCAAATAGAAGTAGTCCATGGTCCCAAGACCATTGGATGATCTATTGTAGATGAGGGCGCATCTACATGCGTAATGTCCATTTCTTGCTAGAAGGATTTGGGCTCAGTCGAATTAGCCCCCTCGAACACCTTGCTTACCGTGTTTGATGGAAGATCATTTCATCCACATGGAGTCTTACCATCATTCAATGCTAAACTCGCTAGTAAGCTAGTGTCTGTAGAGGTTGAAGTGTTTGATGATCCACTTGACTACAATTTGCTGTTAGGTAGGAGATGGATGTATGCAATGCAAGCAGTGCCATCGGTCATTTTACGAGTTATAATGTTCCCTCACAAAGGCAAGATCATCAAAGTTGATCAACTTTCATTTTCTCAGAAGAATAACCAGACTTCATCAGATTCAATAGTTCTATAATTGGTTGATCAGTCTCACCCAGCTAGTGATATTTTAGGAGCATGAATTTATGGGTCATTAATGGGCACTTTTTACCTACCTGTTCCTGTTCATTTTATTAGTTCGGAGGAGTGTTTATCATCTGATATTTTCATGGTTTGTTCAATGACAGATCCATGGATTCTCCCCACCGAATCGGAACCAGTAGTGCCCCTATCTGTTGCAGAAGTGGCCTGCTTAGATTCACAACATGCTGCAACAAAACATATCGGGACTCCATTGGTCTTTGTTGAGTTAGATATGGACTATGCACTAGCATGGTCAGTGGACTCCATCTACTCTTTTGACTGTCTAGATACTGTTTTTCCCTCTGATGAGACTATTTTGGAAGCAATGATAGGCCTAGACCATCCTTGGGAACACATACACCATAGGTCTTATTTTCTTCCCGACCTAGACAAGATAGAGAGAGGAGATTTTTCTATGAGACTCGGTGGTAATGTTGATTTGTCCGTTATCCCTTCTACTTCAAAATTTGTTTATGCCAAAGGGAATATGGAAAACATATAGAGAACTATTCTGATCAACATTTCCATCAAAACTAGAGTCATGGAAAACCTTTTCATTGGGGCACATTGTTCTCTTGAGGAGATCACTTTGTACACCAATTTGTTTAAGGAATTTCGTGACGTTTTCGCCTGGTCTTACAAGGAGATGCCAGGAATCATCCCTGCCATTGTAGAGCATGTCATCACAACTTATCCAAATGATAATCCCATGAGACATAAGCTCCATCCAATCAATCTTAGAAAAGCAGTAGCCATTAAGGCGGAAGTTGAGAAGTTGCTCAAAGCCGGATTCATCTATCCAATTGCTATGACGGAATGGGTCTCAGACCCGGTTCTAGTAGATATAAAGAAAGGAACCATTTGGGTATGCACAAATTTTTGGGATTTAATTAAAGCTTGTCCTAAAGATAATTACCCCACACCATTTATAGATCATATTATTGATGCGTGTGCGGGGCATGAAATTTTTTCTTTCATGGATGGTTTTTTAGGATATAACCAGATTCAGATAAAACCTGAAGACCACGACAAGAGAACTTTTATTTTTCCTTGGGGGACCTTTTCTTATTGGAAGATGCCATTTAGCTTGAAGAATATTGTAGCTACCTTTCAGTGCGCAATGAACTTCTCTTTTCATGATATCAAGCACATAGTTGTTGATGTATATGTAACTTAGGAATATATTTCATATATATATTTATTGTACTCCTATTGAGATGTATTATTCCTCTATACAGAAGTGTCGTCATTTGTATTGAAAAGTGTCGCAAGTGTGTTAACTTGCCGATGGGTTATTAGAACACCTTGTAAGGGGTCGGCCTGGATTAATGTAACATGAGGTTATTGTGCTAAGCTAGACAAGTCGGCCCCATAAGTTTATTGGGCAGTCAAGACAAGTATAAATAGATATCTCCTGATCTCTATTTGGATCACTTCAGAACTCACACTTCCATCACTCAGAAAGTGGCGCACATGTGAGGAGGAGGATCGGTTGCTAGGAGGAGTCTATCTCTGTGTACTTTGGTTGTATCATTGCTCTATCTATCTATGAGGAAGTTGTGGGGTTTTTCACCTTAGCGTTTTCCCCACGAAAACGCTATGTGTCTATTGTCTCTTATGTTTGCATCTTGTGATGATTGATATGCATTGATATACTGTACATGTTATTCTCTCAATAAAGATCCTAGAGTATATTGAATTAATGCTCAAAATTTAACATGGTATCAGAGCTAACATGAGAAGAAGACATTGTGCAGTGGCAGAAACCAAGGTTTCTTGTTTATTAGGTTTCTCTCCACATATTTTGGAAAAGTAATATGATAGATTGACTCTCCTCAGCAAGGTGAATCTATCTATCCAATCATAATTCAATTCTGAGCACTTTTAGTTTTTGCCCTACAAATTAGGGTTTTCTCAAAAATAGGAATTTCTAAAATCTGAAGACACAGCTGGAAGCTCCTTGGAAAACTCGAATTTTAGAGATTTGGATCAAGATTTTTGGCTGGGTAAAACTCTAGGAAACTCAAACCCTAATTCAGGGTCCTCCTGAGTGAATCCGGAAAGACTAAAAGGCATTTCTGAAGGGTGAAATTTTGCAGAATTCAAATTCTGAGTATACCAGGTTGATTAGCTCATCAAGGCACATCTTTCTATCCTTTCAGAAAGTTGAAATTCACACTTTGAATTTTTAGGGTTTCTCTGACAAACCCTAATCTAGGACTAGATCCAGTTTTCAGCAAATCAAGTGGTAAGACCTAACTATTTTATATTTCCATTTGAAGTACTCTTTAAAGATGTCTCACCACACCAAGCTTGAAGACAAGCTTGAAGGGGTTGATAACTTTCGAGCCTGGAAGTATAGGATTGGGTTAATCCTGGAAGAGAATGAGTTGGACTCATACATAAAAGAAGAGGTCCCTATCCCAGAGGATGAAGAGGCTAAGATATTTCATAAGAAGAACTTGGTCAAGGAAAAGAGAATCATTGTTGATTCTATTAAAGACCATCTCATTCCACATGTGTCATCTCTAAAGACACCCAAGGCTATGTTTGACTCCCTGACCAAGCTATTTGAAGGGAAGAACATAAATCGAAAGATGACTCTGTGGAATCAATTGAAAGGGGTCAAGATGTTGAATGGAGAGACCATTCAATTTTATTTCTCCAAAGTCTCTCATATCAGGGAAAAACTTGAAGCTATAGATGAAATGGTGGAGAATGGAGAAATTGTGATGACTACCCTAAATGGCCTACCTAGGTCATGGGATTCCTTTATTCAAGGGATTTGTGCAAGAAGAAAGTTGATGTCCTTCAGTAAACTATGGGAGGAACGTTCACAAGAAGAGGCTAGGCTTGTAGCCCTAGAAGAAAATATGGGAAGTGAAGACCAAGCTCTCGCAGCTCACACCAAAAGAAGCAAGCCTAAGAAGGAGCACTCTCAGTAGAAGAGATCCACTCACTATCACCAAAAGAATAAGAAGGATATAAGGTGCTTCACATGAAATGAGAAGGGTCACTTTGCTTCAGAATGTCCCAAGAACAAAAGGGACAACAACAACAACAACTTCAACAAGAAGAAAAAGAATAACAAAAGGAAATATCATGCTCATGCTACCGAGGATGATGAATCCCCCAGGAAGAAGGCTAGAGCAAAAAGTGATGACTCATCAAGCGAAGATGAATATGTTCTAATCTCTGCTCTCACAGGTACTATTTCTCATGGATGTAATGATTGGCTTATTGATAATGGGGCTTCCAAACACATGACTGGGTTTAAAGAATCTTTTGTAAATCTATCTGAACATGAGTCACCCCATAAGGTGAAACTTGGGGATGACTATCAATACCCTATCAAGGGAAGTGGTGAAGCCTCCTATAACCTAGACTCTGGGAAATATTTGAAGATGAAAGAGGTTCTATATGTACCTGGGCTCAAGAAAAACTTACTCTCCATATCTACATTAGATGTAAAAGGCATGAGGGTTGCATTTGTAGATGGCCAAGTTCTAATGTGGCCCAAAGGTAAAACTATTGATGATGCAGTAGTGATTGGAGAGCAAGAGGGAGGATTGTATAAATTGAAGGGACAACCTGAACATGCCATGGTACATGAATCCATAGAGCCATGTGAACTTTGGCATAGAAGACTTGCTGATATGCACTATAGAGAACTTTCAATTGCAAGTAAAGTTGTAGAAGGTCTTCCTGAAATCAAGACCAAGCATGAAGATGTTTGCAAAGGATGTGCAAAAGGAAAGAACATAAAGAAAGCATTTCCAAGCAGTGAAAGCAAGGCGAAAGGAATCTTGGAAATTATCCACTCTGATGTATGCCATCCGATGTCATCCAGTTCTCTAAGTGGGTATGTTTACTATGTCTCTTTCATTGATGACTTCTCCAGGAAGACTTGGGTTTACTTCTTGAAGAACAAAGATGAAGTATCTGATAAATTCAAGGAATTCAAAACCTTGATGGAGAACCAAACTGATAAGACGATCAAGACTTTCAGATCCGACAATGGTGGAGAATTCACTTCAGGTGACTTCAAGAAGCTATGCAGTGATTCAGGGATTAAGAGGGAGTTGACTGCTCCTTACAATCCACAATAGAATGGAGTTGCACAAAGAAAGAATAGAACAATCATGGAAGCAGCACGGGCAATGCTGCATTACTAGGATCTGCCTATGCATCCATGGAAAGAAGCAGCTAGGACAGCTGTATATGTGTAGAACAGAACACCCCACAAGATATTGGACAATAGGACACCAGAAGAGGTCTTCTATGTTAAGAAACCCGAGGTCAGCCATCTCAAAATATTTGGTTGTCCAGTATATACACATGTCCCAAAGGAAAAGAGGACCAAGCTAGATCCTTCGGGAAAGAAGGGTATCTTTGTGGGTTATACTGAAAGCTCGAAGGCTTACAAAATATACTTTCCAGGGTTCAAGAAGATTGATGTCAACAGGGATGTGACATTTGATGAAAACTCAGCATTTATCAAATCAAGAAGGACACCTGTTGAAGATTATGAAGAACCTAAGGAAACTAGATTTCAAGACACTACCATGACTGAAGCAATTCCAAATGTTGATCATGAAATTGAAGATCCGCAAGAACCTGTAGATCCACCTCGTGAGAAGGACTCTCACAAGAGGAAACCTGCATGGGCGAGAGAGCTCATTCAATATGCAGAAAGATATGGCATTCCAGAAGAAGATCACAGAGCAAAGAAGAGAACAAGATCACATACTAGCTATGTTGCTTTACTCTGTGATATCATGAACAAAGAACCTTCCAGTTATGAAGAAGCAACGTAAAAGAAAGAATGGAAGGATGCCATGGTCGAGGAATACCAATCAATAATGAAGAATGATGTTTGGGATGTTGTCCCAAGACTTGAAGGGAAGTCTGTTGTGACTTCCAAATGGATCTACAAGATCAAGCATGATGTAGATGGCAGCATAGAAAAATACAAGGAAAGGTTCGTAGCTCATGGCTTCTCTCAGAAAGAGGGAATAGATTATGAAGAAACTTTTGCTTCTGTAGCCAAGTACACTTCCATCAGATTAGTAATTGCTCTGGCTACAGTGATGAAATGGAAAATACACAAAATGGATGTCAAGACTGCTTTCTTGAATGGTGTAGTTGAAGAGGAAGTGTATGTGGAGCAGCCACTCAGTTTTGAAACACATGACAGGGAGTCATATGTGTGCAGATTGAATAAAGCCCTGTATGGCTTGAAGCAAGCTCCTAGAACTTGGTATGGTAGTATGGATAGTTTCCTATCCAATTTGGGCTTTACCAAGAGTAAAGCAGATTCCAACCTCTACTACAAGGTTGAGGAAGGTAGTCATGTGATACTACTCTTATATGTAGATGACCTATTTGTAACAGGTGAAGATAGAATGATTGCCGATACAAAGAGGAAACTTGCTGCTGAGTTTGAGATGAAGGACTTGGGGATGATGCACTATTTTCTAGGTATGGAGGTGTGGCAGAGTGCAGATGGAATCTTCCTTGGACAAAGGAAGTATGCAGTAGAGATCCTGAAGAGGTTCGGGATGATGGACTGCAAGGCCATGGCCACACCTATGGAATCGAACCTGAAGCTTCTGTGTGATACTTCATCTGATCTAGTTGATGTCACTATATATCATCAGATGATTGGGTCCTTGATGTACCTGACGAACATGAGACCAGATATTTGCTTTGCGGTGAACACATTGAGCCAGTTCCTGACAGATCCGAGAGGTGTTCACCTAGTTGCTGTAAAGCATATTCTGAGGTACCTGAAGGGTATAGTTGATTATGGGCTCAAGTATGATGCGAATCAAAAGTTTAACCTACAGGGTTATGTTGATTCAAATTGGGCAGGCAGTGCTGCAGATAGGAAGAGCACTTCTGGGTGCTGCTTCAGTATGGGATCAGGTGTGATCTCTTGGTTTAGTAGGAAGCAGTCCTGCATAGCACTGAGTATAGCCGAAGCAAAGTATGTTGTAGCTTGTTTGGCTAGTTGTGAGGCAGTATGGCTTCGGAAGCTACTATCTGAGTTATTTGATCTACTACTGGAGGCTACTAGTATCTTTTGTGACAACCAGAGTTGTGTGAAGCTATCTAAGAACCTAGTGTTCCACGATAGGTCGAAACACATAGAGATCAAATATCACTATATCAGGGATATGGTGCAAAGAGGAGCAGTGAAGCTCCTGTATGTTGCGACGGATGAGAAGATTGCAGATGTGCTGACAAAGCCACTAGCCAAAGTGAAGTTCAAGTACTTCAGAGAGAGGCTTGGTGTTCTTCAGATCGATGACACTTCGAGGAAGAAGTGATGGAGACATTTTCTGAAGCCATTCCAAAGCATGTTGGAAGGAGGAACCCTCACATGGCTATGGATGTAAGCACTGGATGATGAGCATTAGGATGATGATCTAGTTTCTGATCTATATGATCAGTTGGATCATTTATGTATGTATGCATCATGTTGGATGTTGGATATGATCAGTTGGATCATTTATGTATGTATGCATCATGTTGGATGCTGGATATGATCAGTTGGATCATTTATGTATGTATGCATCATGTTGTATGTATTTTGTATATGCATCATGTTGTAGGCTTGGACCATGTATCTGTATATGTATCAGGTGGATACTTTGTATGATCAGGTAGATCATGTATGTTGATATGTATCAGGTAGATGCATTGTGTGATCAGGTGGATCATGTATCTATGTATGTATCAGATGGATACATTTTATGATCAGGTGGATCGTGTGTGATGATATGTATCAGGTAGATACTTGGTATGCATTAGGTAGATGCATTGTATGATCAGGATGATCATGGATGACAAGCTTCAGGATGTTGCTCCAGATGACATGCATCAAGACGATGCAGTGATGATGATCAGGATGATCATGTGTACATCATGATGATGTATGGTGAGTATCAGGATGATACTTTGTGGCCATGGAACAAGTTGTATAGATGAGCATGTCTAGGAGATCCTATAGGTCGTAGTTGTGTACCCATAACAACCTGCGATGCTCTTTCGAGACATTGCTCTTGGAGGACATATAATAGTGCCCTGGGAGATCCTACAGGTCGGAGTTGTGTACCTGTAAAATCCTGGGATGTTGTTGTGAGGTTTTTTGGTGACCACATGTAATAGAACCCTAGGAGATCCTACAGTTCGGATTTGTGTACCCTTAAGATCCTGGGATGCTCTTTCAAGGTTTTGTGGTGGGGTCACATGTAATAGTGCCCTAGGAGATCCTACAGGTTGGAGCTGTGTACCTGTAACATCCTGGGATTCTCTTTCGAGGTTTTGTGACGCACGTAATAAGGCCTGAGGATTCCACAGTATGGCTAATGATGTTGAAGACTTGCAGGTGGTGGGCCTACATCCAGTATGAAAAAGGACTGGCTTTGTAGAACTTCCTATGACCAGTAGATCCAGAGATTTATTGAGATAGCAACAGCAGTGACGATGACGATGATCCAAAGAAGAAGACTTGTTCTAGATGATCTGTGTCGAGAAATACCTTCCTAGTTAAGAGGGAGTGTTCATGTATATGTAACTTCGGAATGTATTTCATATATATATTTATTGTACTCCTATAGAGATGTATTATTCCTCTATACGGAAGTGTTGTCATTTGTATTGACAAGTGTCACAAGTGTGTTAACTTGCCGATGGGTTATTAGACCACCTTGTAAGGGGTCAGCCCAGATTAATGTAACATGAGGTTATTGTGCTAAGCTAGACAAGTCGGCCCCATAATTTTATTGGGTAGTTAGGACAAGTATAAATAGAGATCTCCCGATCTCTATTTGGATCACTTCAAAACTCACACTTCCATCACTCGAAAAGTGGCACACATGTGAGGAGGAGGATCAGCTGCTAGGAGGAGTCTATCTCTGTGTACTTTGGTTGTATCATTGCTCTATCTATCTCTGAGGAAGTTGTGGGGTTTTTCACCTTAGGGTTTTCTGCACAGAAACTCTGTGTGTCTATTGTCTCTTATGTTTGCATCTTGTGATGATTGATATGCTTGATATGATTGATATGCATTGATATACTGTACATGTTATTCTCTCAGTAAAGATCCTAAAGTATATTGAATTAATGCTCAAAATTTAATAGTAGTGGAACCTTATCTTGATGATCTCCTTGCGTGATCTCGCAAGAGATGGGATCATCTTGATCACTTAAGACTTGTGTTTGAACGGTGCAAATATTACAAGATTCGATTGAATCCTAATAAATTTTTTTTCTGCGTCGAGTCCGGATGTTTACTGGGTTTCATTGTATCTAGTCGTGGTATCATGGTCGATCCACTTAAAGTTGAGGCTATTGTAAATCTGCCTCCTCCTCGAACCCTAAGACAACTTCAGAGTCTGCGGGGTATGTCCAACTTCTTACGACGTTTTATCATTAACTATGCCAAAATCACAAAATGTTTAATCAGACTACTCAAACAAGATACCTATTTTCTATTGGATGAGGCTACTCAAACGTCATTTGAGGCCTTGAAAAAGGAATTACTATCAACCCCCTTGTTGAGCCTACCAGACTATATGAAGAATTTCCTCCTATATCTGGCTGCATCTGTATACACGATCGACATAGTACTTGTTCAGGAGCCTGGATGACAAGCTCCAAGAGCATGCCATTTACTATTTGTCACATGCCTTAATAGCTCCTGAGGTTAAGTATTCTTATGTCGAGAAGTTAGCATTGGCTGCTATCCATGATGTTCATAGGCTACGTCACTATATCTTATTATGAACTACCATAGTGATTACAAAGGTCAACCCATTTCAATATGTTCTCACTCGACGTATCATCGGTGGGAAATTCAATAAATGGATTGTGATCTTGCAGGAATTTGACCTAGTGTTTCAATCTGCTAAGTCAAAAAAGTCACTGGTTTTCGCCAAACTGATTTCCGAATTTCCTAGTGACATAGTACACAATGAAGAAGAGTCATCACTCCCGAATGAACACATATTCCTCATTGCATATTTTGACCCATGGTATGGGGATATTTTGGTATATCTCCAGACTTTGAGGTGTCCTACTTTCTCTAGGGATGAACGACGGAAACTTAAGAGTCATGCAAAGAACTATCTCATCATTTTTGACACTCTGTACAGACGTGGGATAGATTCCATTTTACGTCATTGTTTGAACTTAGAGGAAGCAGAAATAGTATTGAATGATGCTAAGAATGGATCATGTGGGGGTATTCTTTCTGGGTTGGAAACAACCCCAAAAATACGACGTGCTGGTTATTTTTGGCCCACGATCTTCAAATATTTTGTGGAATCTGTGAAACGCTGTCAGATATGTCAGTTTTTCACCAAAAAGATGAGATCACCCCAACTCCTCTCCATCCTGCGATTACAGCAGGCCCCTTCACCAAGTAGGGGATTGATTTCATGAATTGTAATCCAGTTTCTACTGCATTTCATCATCACATCATTATTGTCATCGACTACTTCACCAAGTGGGCCGAGGCAATGCCTACTGTCAAAGCAGATGGGCAAACAACTACTTATTTTGTATTTAACCAAATCATTGCTAAGTTTGGTGTACCTAAAGAGGTCATTACAGACCATGGTCAACACTTTCAGAACAACATGATGACCGACTTATACACCATGTTAGGTTTTCTAAAGGAACATTCATCTTTGTTATATCCACAAGCAAATGGTCAGGTCGAAGCGGTTAACAAAAATTTGAAAACCATTTTGCAAAGGACTGTTAATGCCAGTCAAACCAACTGGCACATCATGATGTATCTAGCTCTTTGGGAATACCGAGCTAATGTCAAGACTGCCACCAGGTTCTCTCCCTTTCAACTTGTTCATGGGATAGAAGCAGTCATCCCGATTGAATGCGAAATTCCTTCATTGAAGTTGGTTGTCCAACTACTCCCCGACACTTCAGTCTTATAAGAGTGTTTGCTGCACCTAGAACACCTTGATGAGCAGCATCGTGATGCACTCACAACAAACGAATCACATAAGAATCGAGTTAAAGGTCAATATGATAAGTTTGTCAAGCCCAGGTTTTTTCTCGAAGGAGACCTTGTTTTGATTTACAACCAAGACAAGGAACCCTTAGGAGCTAACAAGTTTAAGTTTATGTGGCTTGGTCCTTACATAGTCTCTAAGGTTCTGAAGAAGGGTGCTTACGAGTTGATGGATTATGAAGGTAATAAGTTGTCAGAGCCTAGAAATGGGCTCTACTTGAATAAGTACTATGCTTAGGCCTCTGTGCTTTTTCATGTATTATAGTTGTACATTTTGTAGAGTTAGCTTTGCTTGTGGTTACGTTACATCTTATGTGTCTATTGCTTTGTGTTTCAGATGTCGACTAAACACTTTATAGGATTTACTGATGGCACTAGTCGCCACACCCGTTAGTTGGCTGCAACTGCTTGGGTTATTTACTCACTGACAGGTCAATTGGTCTCTTCAGGAGGGGCTTGTTTGGGTCCCACAACGAACAATATGGATGAATATAGTACGGTCATAGAGTTACTCCAAGATGCTCTTTTCCAGGTCATTTCACATTTCGAGGTAAAACTCGACTCGCAGTTGGTTGTGTTTCAGTTAATGGGTGAATATCAAGTTAGAGATCCTGTTTTGCTACGTCAGTTCTAGCGAGTTAAGTTACTTGAGAGACAATTTGATTACATTACATATCAACACATTCCAAGAAATCTAAATGCCCTAGCTGATTCATATGCAAATTATGTTTTACACATCCATAATAAACAATTCACATACACATCATACACATCCATAATAAACAATTCACGCATAAAGATAAGAACACACATGTAAATAAAGCCGATACTGTATATAAGCCGTATCAAAAAATACATGAGTTTGAGTCATAAGTTTGTCACAGTGTCATATCATAATACAAAAAGGGCTCGATGGCTTCAAATATATATATATATATATATATATATATATGACCTTCCCCTATGGAGAAGGAGGAGCCTTTGCTGCCTCTTCCATCTCTGACACAGCCTCCATGTAGGAGATGACTAGCCTAGTTACTTTCTAAAGTAGCTTGATCCATGCTGGGGGCACACCTACAACATCCTCCTGCATAGCGAGTGACATCCGCTCGATCTTGTACATACGTATGTCATGAGTCAATCAACTCATCTTCCCCCCTATGCTCACCAGCATGGAATTAGCTGCCCCTACAATGACTAGTCGCACAAAGGTACGAGGGTTTCCTTTAGGATGCACAGGCCCAGCATCTGCAAAAGACAATTTATTCAATATTTCAAACTCATTTAAAAATCATATATATAAAATGAAAAAATTAAATATTTTTTCAAAAAACAAATGTACCTATCTCTCCCTAGGATAATCCTGGAGGAAGAACCAGCTCAGGATCATTACGGAAGTCTACACCCGCATAAGGGAGCTACTCTAAAGCTGGCACTTGTCGGTCCCACCACACCCAGAAATCATCCTCACTATAGCAGAAGTTGCTCTTTCCGCCACCTTGGCGTAGGAATATTTCTCCCCAATGAGTCATAATCAGCTCGTGAGGGTTGAGTGGGGGCAAGGCCATCCCCAGACTCAATGCAGGTACCCTTTCAAAGAAAAAGGTACAAAGTATACTTCTATAACCAAAGTTCTTCATCCTACCAATTTTGCACCCGGAAAGCTGAAATTTCATGTTTTCCAGTAAGCTAGAATAACAGTCATACACTGTCCCTCGCAAGCATTCCGTGCCCACATGCATGTAGTTTCTCGAAGCAAGGTGTTGTGTTGCGCTTCCTCCCATCCGGTTCAGAATACTCAAGATGAATTTTAGTGGGAAGCTCGCAATGGTTGCAATAGAAACTTGACTACCGGTCTTTTCAGTACCCGCCAAGCAGTAGGTGTTGATATAGTCTTGCACGAATAGGGCACCCACACTTCAAAAGGTACCTTTTAGATTCACCACATCTCCTCTTCAGGAGAGACCAATGATGAAATAGATGTCATCAATAGTAAGTTCCAGAATCTCCCCTTGGAGATTGAACACTCCAGCATTGGCATCCCAATACTGTACTAACCTTTCAAGCAGCCGGATTTGTGCCCGCACATTGACCATTTGATAGAATTTTAATATCCCACATCTTCTTAATGCATGGAGGGTCAATGCATCGTTCAGAGCTTGTCAATCCATTTCCTCATGCTCTCTTTCACGCCACACAAGAACCATCCTGCCAAGTAAACAATCATGCGTTGGTCATTTCTAATTTTTTTCCCTATTTCTTGTGGTGAGCGCTACTGTCTTGGATAGGCAGTAGCATTTTGAGCATTGTTGTTTTGCAAGTAGACCAGTGCACTTTTCTCGAGTGCGCTAGTCTTTTTCAAAACAAGCCACACACACGTAGAAACGTTTTTAAAACCTTAATAAAAAATGAATTTGACCACTAAAATTCAAAAAAATTGCATGTAAATGAACAAGCAAGATGAAATAACTTACTTGGAAGAGGTAGGAGAAGATTTGATAACCTAGTTCGACTACAACAAGCAAAAGAAGTTTGAGGTTTTCTCTCCACACTTTGTCCTAAAAACTTGAAATGGTGAATTTTGTTTTTAAATTGAAACTATTTATGAAATTTGGTTTTAATTTTTACCCACTTTGCTAAATGTGGTATAGTTTTAATTTGGTTTTTAAATGTTTCATTTAATTTACTAATGTCTTTTTGAGTTTCGGTGAATTAGGTGAAGTATACATTGCAGATTTTACCATATTTTTCCGTCAAAGGTGTGTCTTCTTCATTGACATGTTAGATTAGATATGGTACTGTCCAGTATTTCATGTCACCAAGAAAATTTCTTTTATTTTTGTGATATATTACTAACTTGGTTTTCTAGAATTCTACCATTTGGCAGGTCATGATAACTTATATTCCTGAAGTTGATTAAGTTTTTTAAGCCCTTGTTTGAATTTCCAAAACAAACAAGATTGCCAAGTATAGTTGTCTTTTCAAACTCGTTAAAGGATCTGACGTGACATCCGCTTAAGTATAAGTTTACCCCTTTTCCGAAATTTTGCGGATTATTTACGAAAAAGGAATACTCTAGTCATCCATGGCTAGAAGAGTTCTTCTCTCATTGTGTTACACTTTTTCAGGTGAGGAGACTAACTGTACGAAAAAGGACCTTTTGGAGTCTTCTTTAGGGTTTTTAGACTCTCGAAACATGAAAATACCAATGAGCATTCACCTACTCGGGCTCGATGTGAAATCCACGAGAAGGTATATAGAGGATTGTTTAAGTTTTTTAGACTCTATAAACAGGAAAACACCGGCAAGCACATACCAACTCGGGCTCTATACTAAAATCCAAGAGTAGGTGTATGGAGTTATTGTTTAAGTTTTTCAAACTCCTAAAAAAAGAAAACACCGGCAAGCATAAACCGATCCAAGCTAGATATTAAAATCCATGGATCAGTGTTATAGAGTATTTGTCTATCTTTTCTTCGAACTCTGTAAAAAATGAAGAAAGACTATTGAGTTTTCTTTCTTGGGCTCATTAAAACAACAAGAAGGATATTCTTTTATAAAACGAATAAGGGAAGGGTGTCAGACATATTTTCAGTTTCAAAGGGAGCCAATCAGTCATGTCCTTGAACACAACACCTATTTGAGTCTATCATTTTAGTTGGGTTTCAGTTTTTGACCTTAGGATGAACCTGGTCTCAGAGTTTTTACTCCTCCGATTGGTTATTCTTCCAATCATATGGAGAATCTGCTAATGTCTCCTACATTGCAAGTTTATATCACTTTCCCCTTATGTTAAAAGCTACCTAAGTCACTTTGTGTCATGCTCACTGTTCAAGGACACATCCTGTGTCAGTCATTCTGCAGTAACCTTGACTTCATGTGTCGGCCATCCTGGTGTCAGTTTGTTTCATCTTGTATTTTCCCTACTCGAAATCAGCTCAAACCTTTGAGTGTTCCTCATGTTGGATGATGGAGGATGCATTAAGGCCTTCCTTCCAATGGACTTCTTCCCATCGACTTCAACTCATCACACTCTAGGAATGAAGTTTAGAGTTTCCGTTAGTACCTTGGGGATTGTAGTCATCAGTGGCAGTTTCCCTCACTGTTGGATAATGGGAATACATTAATGTCTCTTATTTGATGGGTTTCTCAATGTTCGACTTCAAGTCCACTTATTCAAACTCGTTGGAATGTACTAGGTACCTTGGGGCCCATTATCATTATTGATGGAAGCCCTCGCATTTGTTAATGGTATACATCAATGACCCGTAATCAAATGGTACCCCCCATGTTCGACTTCACCTCATTTATTCACATGGATAGCGTTCGTACCTTGGGATGTTTTTGATGAAGACCTTGGGACTTTGATAGCATCATCATATCCATGTTATCACCCAAGCTACGCAAGACTAAGCCACACTCATTTTGGCTCTTCATGAGACATAGATCCAGCTTTTTGTTATGGCTATGATCTCTTATATTTGACATGGATCCATGCTTCTATTTCAGTGGCCATGCTATATATACATCTTCTAGTTATGTATTGGAGATCATGTTCTATCACACCAAACATCTATGTGATGTCAAGATTGTAATTGCTCGCTGACTTTGATCATTGTTTCAGGTACTTTTGTGACCTTGTCCTGTGGTTTCTTGCTCCTCCTCTGACTTGGAATTATAATGTATTTCGGTCATCATTTCCCTCTGACCTCACACATTAGGGGGCATCTGTTATAGGTCAAATCTACACTTCTCCATCTATGATCACATTGCCCTATTGATCACACAAAAGGACACTATAGATGGAAGAGATGGATTGACCTTGGATGAGGTACTGCTGAGATCACACCTCTTCAGCTAAAAATTATATTTTTTCTGCATATTTCATAAAAGGTACACTACTATTGAAATTGGAATTTAGCATCCTAAACGTAGGTTCTAATGAAGACAACCTACGCACTATGCGCTAGTTTACTAGCATAATCCCTACGCACATATTTAGATGAAATGGAAAAATATATTAAGATTACGAATTGGGATTAGTTGAGGTTGGTATTGTAACTCCCCCAACCTCCCAATTCAACTGCCTCACAAATACAACTTCCATCCTTGTGCCATAAATACAAGGGGAATCCACGAGGAAGAGGCCAATGAAGAAGAAGCTATTGTTACGCTGAAGGAATTTCTAAGTCATTGTGAAGAGCAGGAGCCCAGGACTCGGTTGCAGAAGTGTTTGGACAGATCAGGTATAACTATATTTGGATACATTTCTTTGGCAATAAAAGATCGAGAGACCCTTCCCGTCCCAATGGAATGTCTTTTCTATTGAATATCAGATTGCAATTAATGTTAAATTGCTTTCAATTTCATTATATATTTACAGTCAAGATACGCTGAGGAAGGTTGAGTTATTTTGCAGGTACATTACTGTGAAGATGGGGAAAAAGATAGGACCAACCGTCGTTAACAAGGTACTGATTTCCAAATCCTAATCTCATTTCATTCATAGTAATTAATGCAAAGTAGAATGTATCTATCTGCCACCCCATGTACGTTGATAGCATCCTTTCCCCTGTTACAGGGTATATTCCTTAACAACAATGCCAAAACTTGAGTTGTAACCTGGAAAGTTGGATTGTGATAGTATTCAAAACTCCTTTCATTTATAGATATCCAAATTTCCCATACCACTAGAAGAGGTATACACTTTAAAAGGAGAGGTTCACACCCAGGGTGCACCCAGGTCTTTCCATATTTGCTTGGATAATGGACAATGATTAAAAAGATGGCTCTCAAATTCTTTAGCATTTCTACATAAAACACAAAAACTCGGTCCCTGAATGTTTCTTTTCCACAAATTATCCCATGTTAGTGTTTTCCCATTTAGGAGAAGCCACATAAATATTTTGCATTTATGCGGAGCCTTTACCTTCCATCAGGATTTCCACCACCAAAGAGACTGAGCTTCCAAACCATTCCAGAATAAATTGTAGGCCAACCTAACTGAGAATTTCCCTCCCTCTGAATTTCCTATCCAAATTAAAGTATATTTTTCCTCATTTAAACAGACATTACCCCTTCTCATTTCTGCACACTAGTAGTCCCATTCTTGTTTCCACATTTGAGATAATCCTAGTCTTTCTATCAATTTCTAAGTATGTATCCTTGTAGTATTATAATCCAAACCCACTGCCTACTTAACATTAACTATCCCTCTGTTATTTCAAAAAAAAATGTAACTCCTTTGACAATAACACATGTGGCATGCATCCCAATATAACATCCATCCCTAATAACTCCTTTGAACCATCACCTAATTGATTCCAAGCCAGTAAGTCTCCTAGAATCGAAAAAGCTAATGAAATTTATTTCCAATGAATTGAATCTCCCTAGAAACTTTTAACTCTATTTCTTATCATGTCTAAAATACCAATTCTTCCTAGATATTTACTGTTAAGATTTTTTTTTCCACAATACTTCCTTCGAAATAAAGTTCCACATTGTCTTTACGGCCAAAAGCCTACCAAATATGAAAATATCCTTAATTCCCCACCCACTCAGATCTTTTGGAGTTGAAACAGTCTGCCAAGACACCTAATGCATTCTAGATCCATTATTTCCTTTCCATAACAAATTATTGCACAGCTTCGAAATCTTCCACAAGACCCCTTTGGGAATAAAAACTATAGTCATCCAATACACCGGGATAGCATAGAGAACAACTTTAATAAGAGTAACCCAACCACCTCTAGTAATCCAGTGATTTCACCAAAAAATGATGTGAACTTCCAGCTTTCTTAGCATCCAATCCCAATATGTTCTTTTGTAATTATTTGGTTTAAGATGAAATCCCTAGATACTTATATCCTTGATCGAACTGCATCTACCCCATTGTCCATACTTCACGAAAGAGTCACATTGGCTGGTACTCAATTCCATTATAGAAGCATGTTGATTTCTCATGATTGACTAGCATCCCCAAGGCTATATAGAAGGTTTCTATAATATCTTTGAATTCACTATCTTTTTCAATTGAATCACCTAGGAAATTCAACACATCATCAACAAACAGAATATGAGCTATAATACTTACCTCTAGACCAATTTTGATACCTTGAATTCTTCCTTCCACTTGAGCCATTGATAATGCTCTACTTATCCCATCTATCACTATAGGGAGCAAGTAGGGCATCATTTGGAAACCCTGCCTAAGTCCCCGAGAAGGAGTTAAAAACTCAGTTGCAGACCCATTGATTAACAAAGCATAACTGACAATGGATTTACATGCCCAGATCTAGTTCACCATTTCCAAATAGAAACCAACGGTCCTTTATCAGAAACAATCTAATATGATATTCAAACTCTGGAAAAGTTGGTCATTTTAACTAGTGCACTTATGTTATTGAAATTTGTTATGTTTGTTGGATGAGGAGACAATTTATTGTACGTATGCTTCTATTGGAAATGAATGGGATACATGTGTTGATACAATAACATAAATTATGAATATGTCCCAATATATGTTTATGAATTATTTGATTGAATATACCATGTGAGACTACATATATTGAGATCAGAGAAAATTTTAGGGGCGAAACATAGCCCACAGGTTAATTTTTGAGGTTTTCTTCCAAAAACATATTCGCCATTTTTTATTTTTTTTCTAATATGATTCTCCCAAATTCCATATGATTAACAATTTTTTACTCTAAAAATCGGCAAAATTGTCCAAAAACCATATTAAATCCTTAGAAATTTGAATATTTAAAATATATATATCGCCAAACATTTTATGGTTGGAAATTTGATAATTAGTATGATTCGTCAAGGTTTATACACTCCAAGAAAATTATGGATCCTTAAAATTTTCCCTAATTGGGATGAGCTATGATGATGTGGCATGTCAAATTTTAGTATTTCACTTGTTGATGTTGTTAATCATATACTAAATTGTTTCAAGATGACCATGTAAAGGAGGAACTTTGAGAAGTAGTTGTTTTTCATCAACGAAGAAATTTTGTAGACATATAGTCTCCACTAATCTTGAAAGATTCATATGATGTTAGCATGAGCTATGATGGCTACAATATACCTATAATTATACTACTTTATATCTCAGTATGAATAATGTTGTTAATCTAGTACCAAGTTATGACAAAGTATATTTGCATGTCAAATGATCTCAAAGATTGTTAATCAACTACCAAGTTATGACAAAGTATATTTGCATGTCAAATGAGCTCAAGGATGAGAACCAAGTTGCAATGACCCTAATATTAGTGGGAAGTTGGATTGTCTCTGTAGGTAACAAATGCAATAACATAACTTCCATATGATTAGTTGATGTGGCTTGTGATTGTGTAAGAAAAAATATGTGATGTGTGTTTTTCAACTAAAATAGGGTATTTCCATAAGATCGAACACCTTAATAAACCACTCACACAAAGATATCATCGATGTTTTACATGGTTAAAACCCTTAAAGAGGGAAATAGTCCATGACCCCAACCAAATAGCTACTTGAAACAATATAATAATGCAAAGGCAAATATATTTTACATATGAGTTTCTTACAATCGACCATTAATCAAATGACCCTCCATGCTCTTTAAATAGAGGTCATGGTCCAATCAAGTGCTAAGCTACTTATCAATAGCCATTAAGATCGAGGTGAAGATGAACCTTTATATCACTCTATATCTAAAACATATCATGACTGTCAGATTAAATAAGTACAAATGCATACTAATTCATACTGAAGAAACACATTTTACATAAAGACACTTTAGACCAATTGATCTTAAATAACTCCTAAGTATCTAAATATCCTAACATCCCCTCCTTAAGAACAACTTGGGATATGAAGGAAGGATTTACAAAGGTGACACAATAGGAGAAGGAAGTGGGCATTAGAGCATATCCCCCCTTAATGACAAATTCATGAACTCTTAACATAGAGTGAATTTTAGAAATATTTTCATCTGTAAGATATTTTGTGAAGATGACTGCAACTTGATCATTTGTAGGGAAAAAGAGCACTTCAAGAATGTGATCCTGAATATTATTTTCAATTAAGTGCATCCGTAACTTAATGTGTTTGCGATGGGGTGAGTGCACGAAATTGGTGGACCTTTTAGGTGAAATCATATTTCTAAAAATCCCTCTTGCGTTATGGAAATCATTAATGTGATTGTGTTTATAAAAACTAGGTCTAGACTAAACCCTAAACCTGTGAACCTACTTGACACATAGGTCAAGTGAAGGCATCCTGCACATGTTCTTGGCCATAGAAATAATGCACGCAATTTGTAATTCATGGCTTACAAAATGTGTGCACGATTTGTAATTCATGACTTATAAAATGTGTGCATGATTTGTAAGCTATGGATTAAAAATTGTGTGCATGATTTATAATCCATGTTTCCTCCCCTAACCATCTCTAGGGATCTAAAACACATAGATGGTGCTCACAACCTCCTAATAGAATAGGTATCCCAACTTAGATACCAAGGATACCCTCAAGAAATTATGTTGTGTGATTTGAGACATAGTTCGCGACCTTGGATGTCTAGAGGATTCCTTTATAGCCTAAGGTATAGGTTTTCTCCCTCTACAATGTCTAGTGCCCTTAGGCCGATACCTAGTGCTAAAATATTGCTAATGGTGAATGTATCCCCATTCAAATCCAAATATACCCTCAATAGGTCATATGTGATGCTTTGAGGTGTTCTGGGCTTTGGATTATTAAAGTCATATTTTATTGCATAGGGATTAACTTTACTTCACCAATGATGTTTAGGGCCTTCATACCCGTACCTAGAGTAATCCTTGATATCCTCATTAATAGACCAATGATACCTTCAAGTGTTCATGTGTGCTTGTTTGAGACATTTTGCTTTTCCCTAGATGCAAAAAAACTTCCTTTAAGGACTAATGCCTAGAATTATCTTTTAATGCCTAAGGCTCAATATTTTCCCCCTTACCATCTCCAATAACCCAAGCCCATAATTAATGCTAAAAATGTCCCCACTCAGAGGACAAGGATACCTATGGAAGGCTTTTTTTAATTTTTTAACACGTTACTCTTATCCTAGATCCCTAGAAGGTTTTCTAGAGGCTATGGACTAGCTTTTTGACCCCAACCATGTACAAGGAAGCATGACCCATACCTAGATCTAAAAAACTTGTAATTGGTTTGCTGCCACGTAATTTGCAATTGCTTTAACTTATGCAAATGTGGTGTACTAGTTTTAATTCTATTTCTTAAAGTATGTGAGCAGTATATGATGTATTGAGTGTTATTTGGATTATTTGAGGTCATTAAAACTGGGTCATTTTTATCACATTCACGGTATAGGGGTAGAAATCATTGCTACAGTTTGCAAAGGTCTAAGTGAATAGTTTGTAAGGCACAATATTTATTACGGTTTGCGAAAGGGGTAGCAATTTAAATATGCTTGAATACAAGAAAAAATTACATGGTTAAGTATACTTGAGTCAAAAAGGTTTTCGGATGGGTGACTTTTCTAGGTAGTCTTAGTTGCTATATGATAATTTACAATACGTGAATTACTTATCCATATAATATGATATTCAAATTGTTGAGAATTTGATCATTTTAACTAGTGCTCAAGATATGGGCCATGCATTAATTACTTATTCTAGGCGTCTTCTAGGCACTATGATGTATGATAATTTGTACTTACTCTATGTAGTATGACATTTCATAATCCATGGACAATTATGTAGTGCATCAATTTTGTGGACCTGATTATGTCCGTTATTTTGAAGGAGACTTATAGCTAGGGAAACCTTACATACTATCTTGTTCACTTTTGAGATGGTAGACTTGTTTATGCATTCACGTATGATTGTTGTCTTGTTGGACGAGACTTATGCTATTGAAATGTGCTATGTTTTTTGGATGAGGAGATTTTTGTACTTATGCTTTAATTGGAAATGAAAAGGATACATGTGTTGATGAAATAACATAAATTGTGAATATGTTTATGAATTATTTGATTGAATATACCATGTGAGATTGCATATATTGGGGTGAGATATGATGATGTGGTATGCCAAATTTTAGAATTTCACTTGTTGATGTTATGTTAAGTTAAGCATATATTGAATTGTTTCAAGGTGACCATGTAAAGGAGAAAATTTGAGGAATTGTGCGTCTATCACTGAAGGAAGTTTGTGGACATATAGTCTCTATTAATCAAGAATGATTCATATGATGTTAGAATGAGCTATGATTCCTAGAATATACCTATAATTATAATAATGTATTTCTTGGTATGAATAATATTGTTAATCAAATACCAAGTTGTGACAAAGTGTATTTGCATGTTAAATGGGCTCAAGGAT
Organism: Larix kaempferi; assembly: GCA_027924585.1. NCBI lineage: Eukaryota > Viridiplantae > Streptophyta > Pinopsida > Pinales > Pinaceae > Larix > Larix kaempferi. The sequence goes on from BSBM01001646.1 coordinate 3,680,668, forward strand.
GAGAGCCAATTTTCAATGACCCTAATATGAGTGGGACATTGGATTGTCTCCATAGGAAATGAATACAATAACATAACTTGCATATGATTAGTTGATGTTTCGTGTGATTGTGTAAGAAAAAATATGGGTTTTGTTATTTTAATGTGTACAAGACATAGGGCTAAACCTTACTATCGAGACAACATATTAGTGGGATGCACCAAAGAGGTTCTATTATATGGTTTGGATGGGAGTATTAGAGGAGCTATTCCTAAGAAAACCTATACCTAATATGATATGTAGAGTATTTTTTTGGATATGCATAGAAATAGGGAAATGGGTAGAGATGGCATGCTTACCCACAGGATTCCCACTATTGGAGGTGGCATGCCTCACAAAATGTGATTGGAGGGTATGCAGTAAGGGTGTGAAGTCCTTGATCCCCAATGATTTAGAGATCTTCACCCAATTCAAGATAAAGAATAGGTAATAGTAACAACACTCCATGACCACTATTAGTTGGAGTCAAAAATATACTTTCACACGAAAACTTAAGAATATTATTATTGTAATGAAAATGAATATTTTTTTAAATAAAAATACATATGGTAAATATTCTCAACCTGATACCTAAGCAAGGGTGAATATTAGAGAATTTGTGGGTTAAATAAAAGATAAATTAGGAGCAGGACACTGAAGTGAGTAATTATTCATAAATTTTGAATTATAGAAATATCTAAATTTGAATGGCTAAGATTGGGTGGCATATTTGGAAATGCCTAAAAATATAAAGGCTCTCCATGGATTTGTGGGTTATGGAAAATAGTATTAAAACTCCACTAAAATTATGTTAGAATATTATGATTTCCTTGATATGATGAGGGTTGCTTGAATACCTGATGAAGAAATCATCCATGGGGGAGGAAAAAACACCCATTGATTCCTAGTAAAGGGAAATTCCACACAAAAGACAATGGAGGTACCTTTCTCACTCATGCATATCAAATTTCATGTTGTTCAATTTGATTCTACCCATGGTGTTATCCCAAGTAGCTTGATAAGACTCAAGGGAAGAAGATAACTTCATATGTTTAATGGAAAATAATGGTTGGCTTATTGATTTACAAGGGAAAGGGAGGATTGGACTAACACCTCAACCAAAATATTCATATTTACCAATTCATGGATTTTTTTTCATTTCCTTGTATTTTTGGATTGTATTAACACCTCAAGCACAAGATTCATAATTATCAATGCATGGATAACTTTGTTTTTTTTTTCATTTCCTTCTATTTTTGGTTAATTATGATATCATGTATTTTAAATGGTTAAATGATTAAAGTCACATTGGTTAATTTTGTTGGTTATAAAACGCTTGGAAAAACCTCTTGGAAGGGTTGGAAAAAAAGATACAACATGTTGTAGGTTAATTTGCTACTTGTTGAGTTTTATGAAAAGAAGAAATTTAAATATTATAGATGGTAATATTGTGAAAACTTGGAATAATGGGAAAACGAGGTGGTAATTTGCTTAATTCTCTATATAAAATGTGTATTTTCCCTTGCACGGGGATCATTTGATAGTGTTTGAATGGAGAAATGCAGAGAGGAGAGGGTTTCCAGCCTCCTCCTCTTCTCACTTAAATTCCAAGAGGTTTAAAGGCATGCCACGCCAATTTCATGGGAAAATCTCATGTTCTTTATTGACTGAATATCTAGTTATTATGGTGTATAAATTTTCCATGCTTGGTATTTTGCATTGTGTGTTAATGATAGGGATTTGTAAAGAGGAAGAAAGGGGAAGTATAAGACCCTTTCCTTGGAGTTGGCAATAGGAAACCCTCCTCATTCATTGAAACAATAATCAGAAGGTCATGGTGGGTTGTGGCATAAGGTTGTAGAGTTAGACAATGCATGCCTTTGGTTGTCTTGAACAATGGCAAGGTGAGCCTAAGTGTTGAAGGAGATAGATAGGAGCAATTCAAAAATCATGGAAATAAGACGTGTATTGATATAGAGTGACTTCTTATAGAGGTTGCATGAGGATTTGGATAGTGGACATGGAAGTTCCTTGGTTCATTTATACACTAGAAATTAAAACCTTGTTATGTGGAAAGCAGTGCCTTAGTCCATGGAAAATAGTACCTATAATAATTGGATGTACCCCACAAAGTTGGAGGGACATGAAGTGCAAGGAAAGGCAGGTGTGCATTGGAAATTGTTCAAGTGGAGTACTTGTAACCGTTAGGTACATGAAACTTGGAATGCCTTGGACCAACATGGATGTTTTGGTGAGAACATAGACCCAATGGTTTGAATGTTCCAAGCATTGGAGGAATTTGAATAGTGTAATATCCCCATTTTGACCCTTATGATATATTGGCTTTTAATGTAAATATTGAATATTACATGTGATGTATGTTTCCCTAGCGTGGAGCTCAAGGCCAAGACCCCGCTAGTGTATGCTCGGATTTTATTTAGAAAGGAAAGTATTTGATATTATGGTATCCATGTGCTATTAAGCCATGAAATATTGTAAATTGATGTGAATATTTAATATTGCAATAAAATACCAAAACTGGCTATGGGAGCAACTAATCAAAGGGGGCCATGTGTATCCACTAGGGAGTGGTGAGGGGGATTGTGGGGTTGAACCATATGTTTCCAAATGTCATCTTGAGAACCCATTTGACTTTCCTTGCTGACATTTAATTCAGTTGTAAGAAAGTTGTTGAAGAAATCGGTCCATGGCTTCAATGGAGCATGGGCAGCCCATAAATTCATATGGAAGGTATGGGATCTGTTTCCTTGACCCACAAGTCACTCTACCTCATGGGAATTCGTTCTTCCTCATTATCATTCCATTGTTGAACATCTAAGCTTTAGTTTCCATCCATTACATAGTTCCAGTAGTGAGAAAAACCAGAAATCACAACTTTGCATTAACTTGTGTTTTGAAGTGCCATAAACGCCCATGGACAGTAAAATACAATGGGGGATCCATAGACATGAACCTTAGGGAGAATTTGAGAGTGTTAGACACCCCGAAAAACCCATATTTGATAGCTCGAAAATCCAATTATGGGATTGAGTTATTTGGCCACCAAATTGTGAGAATCCAAGTGTGAGTGACAGAACAGAAGTTGGGATTGCTTGATAAACCCAGTGAAGGCTAGAATCTCAAGGATTTAGCAACTTGGACCTTTATATTCTCACCCTGAAGAGCATTGGAGGGAATGGATGCCTGAGGGACTGTGCAACAGAGAAGGGGACCTTCCTTGTGTTGGGTGTGGTAGGTATTATGGGTACCATGACTTTTTGAGTTTAGTTGAGATTCCTGTAGCTCTATGGTTGAGCTCACTGGCTTAGCATCCTCCTCCTTTGTCTCTTGCATGCTTGATAAGCCCAACTATGTGTTGGCTTAGAATGACTGTTTGTGTGAGACCATGGCTGTGAGTGAGCCTGTTTAGTTTCTCCTTAGTGGATACACATCCCAGCTCGAGGGTGGTCTCTCAGGTGAAAGAATACAGCCTGGACAGAGACCTATGGTTGGGTGGAATGTTGCCCTCACATACCCAGTTGCTTGGATAGTTCATTTTGAAGATAAGTATTCTCTGTGGTTTAAATTATATTCATTCTGTGTTCTGCAATGTTTAATTTGATGACTGTTATGATTTTTTGTTGAAGGCATGATGCAAATGTGTGCGGATAGTGTATCATTCCGCTGTGTTTATTTAAAGTATGAATCTGCACACATAAGTTTTTATTTATTATGAATTTGTAAGCAACGTACATGGTTGAGTTTCCCAATAAACCTCGGAATGTTAGTCATGTTTCCTCCCTTGCATCGGATCAATGGGAGAGGACGTGACAGAGTGGTATCAGAGCCCATGTTGCAGCATTGGGGTTGCTTGGGTCAAACTATGAGTTACAGGTAGATATCATAATGTATTAATGTGGTATTGAAGAAGTTTGGGAGACATTTTGATTAGAAAAATGATAGGATCAGAGTTATTAGGTGTGGCATAGGATCACACAGTTTCATAGAGATCTCCAAGATCTTCCAACAGTACCAGACTTGCCTTATTTGGTTAAAGGACGACGGAGATATGGGCTCTGAAAGTTTGTCGGAGTAGAGGTGTTTTCGCAATTGCGGATTGCGGATTGCGGAAATGTAAAATTTTTGAAATTATGTTTTGGACTTCCACATTTCCGAACCCGCATTGCGGATTGTGGAAACGTAAAAATTTTGATGTTGTGTTTTTGGCTTTCCGCATTTCCGACTTCCGCAGTACGGATTGCGAATTGCGGAAGTGACATTTTCAGATGTTGAAAATTTGGCTTTCCGCATTTCTGACTTCTGCAGTATAGATTGCGGATTGCGGATTGCGGAAGTGACATTTTCCAAGGTTAAAAATTTGGCGTTCTACATTTTGAGTTCCACGGTATGGATTGCAGATTGCGGATTGAGGAAAGGGTATTTTCCGAAGTTGGAAAATTGGCATTCCGACTTCCGCAATACGGATTGCAGAAACAAAAAAAAAATATAGAGCCCGAAACTCGATTTTTGGATAGCAGGAGCATGCAGAATCAGAATTGGATGATTCCTGTGATGTTCTGAGGCCATTAACGAAGGCCATGAAATAATCAGTGAGGGTCTCGAGCCCATTATGCTCCAATTTGGCATAAAATTGGGATTAATGGATTTTACAAATTGGTGTCCTGAAACTTGGTAGGAGGTCGGATTGAGCTGAAATCGATATGGAGCGGCCATGGAGCAGGAAAAATGTTAATTTTGGAACCTTGGAACCAAACTCCAAAGGATGTGGAGTCGGGGTGAGCAAGAATGCCAAAAAGCACTATTCGGGGCCACTTTTTGAGAATTTTGAAAAGCTTGCAATGGATGAAAGTGACCCTATATTTAGGATTCAAGAAATTTACTAAATTCAACATTTCATATTCTCATTAAAATAGACATTTTTCGTTAGATAGATATTTTCCGAAAATGCACAGTTTGGAAGATAGCCATTTTTGGCCAATTAAAAGTTAGAAATAGTCAAACCTAGAAATTTATAGAAGATGGATGGTACATCGAAACAAGGATCCTAAATTTTCTAAGTGTTCCTTGTTTTATGGACTAAATTCTCCCGATAGAAAAGTTTTCATGATTCCTCCCAGATTTGCTTCTACAAATGGCTGAAGTTGGCTTTTCAGGCCAAAATACAACAGTGTAAAATTCAGAATTTTAGTAAAAATTGTCATTTTTGGAGTAATGTGATTTCCACACCCGAAGTTAGAATGAAGCACGTGGATAAAATTGGAAATTTTATCCAGTATGGTACAGTGTTGCATGTCCAGAATTTGAATGAGGTTTTCATACATCATAGATATGTAGAGCAGAAAAGTGTGAGTGACTATTTTGACAAATTGTTGACAATATGGGCAATTTCCAGAATTGCATGAATGGGAAAAATAAATGAAGGCATAATAGCTCTAAGAATTATTCCATGAGTTTAATTCTTTTAAATATTGATGTTTTATGTTTCTATATGCATTCTTAAGATGTCTAATAAATATTTTCATAATGCACAGTGCTTGCAGCTCATAAGATTTAAATAGTTGTAGCAGAGGGAAGCATACAGAAAAAGGGGTCTCCAAAGGAAAATGGTGACCATGAATGATGCTCAGGATCCTTATGAGCATGATGAATATGTGCTAGTAGAAAATGTGCAAGAAGAGAATGCTAGAACCGAATCCAATGGGAGAAGAGAGCAAATAACTCCTCAGAATTTGGTTGAGACCATGGTAAGCTTTAATGAAAGATTAATGAAGGCTCGGGAAGAAAAGAACCAGATCAATGCTGCTATTTTGCAGAGCCTCACCGATATGCAGCAGAGTATAAACCTTGGGTCCAAACCAAGCAATGTGGGTGAAGAAGGGAGAGATGCATGGAGTCTCTCTAGAGTTCGTTCTAGGAGGAGGACTCCAAGCCCAAGAAAGAGTTATGTGAGCAAAAAGCATAGAACACCCTCCTCAAGACCTTCTTCCAGCAATTCATGTGACTCCATAGGTTCTAGGAGAATTATAAGACATACTTCTAGCAGACTTAAGGGAAGAAAGAAATTCAAAGGAATTCCACAAGGAGAATTCAGGAATGTAAGGCCTCCCACATTTGATGGAGAAGACAAGACTGGCCAAGAGGCAGAGGCATGGCTTCTTGGGATGAAGAAATATTTCAGGACTCATGATTACTCAGGGAATGAAAAGGCCAAAATTTCCATTTACAATATAAATGGCAGAGCTTCAATTTGGTGGGATCTCCTTTTGGAAGTAAAAGGGATCAGTGAAAGAAAGATCAGTTGGGAGATTTAAGAAGCATTTCAAGGAAAAATACCGTTTTGCTAGGTATTATGACAGTAAGAGGAAATAGTTTAATGAACTCAGGCTGGGAAAAAAATATATGGAAGAGCATGTCCATAAATTTTTGGAATTGTTGAGGTATGTGGACTATATCAAAGATGAGAGGGTAAAGATACAATGCTTCCTTGGAAATCTACCTCAAAATTTCAGAGATAGGATTGAGTTTGTTAATCCACCAAGTCTTGATGAAGCCATTAGGATGGCAATGCATTGCTATGAGCAGAGAAGGGGAAAATCAGAGGTTCACCCAGCATGGAAAGGAAATCCAAGAGGGAGGTTTGATCAAAAGAAAAGTGGCTTCAAGCCACCATTCAAAAATCATCCCAGAACCTTTCCATAGGGGCAGCAAGCAAGGAGTGGATTCAAGCCAGCAGTAACAGTAGATAAAATATCAAAAGGACCACTTCAGTTTTGGGGTTATGGAGGAAACCACATGCTTAGAGACTATCCAACTAAAAGGGATAACCCAAGAGTTTACACAATTTGATGTAAGAAACTACAGTGGAGGATATGGAAAAGGCAACGCCTCGAATTTATGTAGTGTTGGATAATCATCAGGAAGACCATCAGTCAGCAGTGGTGGAATTTGAAGGTAAGAATGCTAAGCAATCTATTTATGTTTTGATTGATCCAGGATCTACTCATAGTTATGTTTCCCCAAAATTGGTTGAAGGTTGTTCTCTTGGAAAATGAAACACAGTAAGTCTTGGCTAGTTCAGTTAGCCACAGGGACCAAGAGAAAAGTAAGTGAAGTAGTGTTGGAGTACCCCATAGAATTGAATGGACTCCACACACATGCATACTTAAATGTACTACCATTAGGATCTTATGATGCCTTAATTGGCATGGATTGGTTGGAAAGATATAGAGCGAAATTGGACTGTTATGAGAAAGCACTTGAATGCATTGATGAAGAGGGAAGATAAATATTGGTAAGAGGAATTCCCAAGCAAGTTTCAGTAAGACAGATTTCATCCTTACAGTTAAAAATGTTAGGATATTCCTATACTCCATCCTAGTCCTACCAGCATTTTCATTATTTTGCATTTCATTCATGCATGCATCCCAGTCATCAGGTTGGTGTCTCCCAACATATAAAGCTTAGTTTACTGTCCCCGAGAGCCTGTTTTTGCTAAGTTCCAGCCCTCCTAGTCAGTAATGCACCCTACTTTCACCTACCACATGAGAAAGGAACCCTCCCTCACCTACCACCAATTACACTTCAGTTAGTTGAGTGATTTTTGGATATGTTCCTTGATTTGAGGACAGATTGACTAGTTTACTGACTGAGACACTCCGATAAACTTCCAGTGAGCCTAGATTGACAGTTCTGACTCCAGCCAGCTCCTCTTGCACCCTCCTTTGAGCCTCCTTCACTACATTAGTGCACCATGCATGTGTTACACCTACTTCATTTAGTTAGACTCAGTTTGCCACCTAGTTGACAGTCACTTGTGTATTGATGACACTCCACTAATGATGATTAGGACTCCAAGTGGTGTATTGTTGACACTCCACTGATGATGATGATGACTCCTAGTGCAAATAATCCATGCCCATGCAGGCTAATTCGAATTTCCACCTTGGCATTCGAATCCTCTCCACCATTGTATTATTTATTGTTCATATTATGATTAATGAATTAGTGTGTGATGTTATTCTGCTTCTATCTGAGTTCTACTGTATCATAATTCTATTGCTCCTTTACACTGCATTGACCACTCATCTTCTATTTTCTTTCTTAATCTTAATCTTTCTTGTGAGGTATATATCAGCTCTTAGATCTGCTGTGAGGATTTTCACTTGGTATTAGAGCCTATTGAGAGTATTGTATATCTCCACTACTAAGAGTTTTTTGCAGGTTATTATCAATATTTCGAGTGTAGCAGTTTCTGCACTTTTGCAGCAATAGTAGTTGCAGATATTTTCTATTGTTTTTTGCAAGTCTTCTGAAACAGTTTCCATGAATCCAGAAGGAATTCCTCCTCTTTCTCCATTCAAATATTATGAGTGGAAACCAAATATGATATCACATTTGAAGAGACATGGTCTCTTTGATTATTGTTTTGAAAAAGAGTTCGAATCCTCTGAAGAAGAGAATGATTGGTTAAATGAAGGTGACAGAGCCTATGCAACAATGATGTATGCTACGTCTCATTGCATGGTAACCCACTTCCTTTCTGCTGAATCTCCAAAAGAGCTATGGGCCCATCTGGATGAAAGATTTGGAAAACAGAATGAAGGGATTGGTCCAAACCATTTCAAGAGCAAGCCCAATGATGCATTCACCCTCCTTGATGGTCTCTCTGATCATGAATCAATATCAAACATATCTCATAATGAAGTTGTCCAAAAAGAAGAAGAACTTGTAGATTCTACACTCATGCTCTCAATATCTTCTATTTCGAATTCTATGCCAGCTCACACTCTAGAAACTGCAGAGGTTCTTAAATCCTCTCTTGCACAAGAGTCTGTTGGTTTGCATAATGATGATCTCATGAATGTTTCAGAGGTTAAATCAACAATTGGAGGTAATGTATTCACTCTCCTTGATCACTCACCTCTTATGTACTACTGTAAGAGCATTTGTACATGCTCTCAGAAGCTTATTGAAGATGTAGGGCATTTCCATTCGCTTGGGATAATTTCTCATGCATTTCATGGTTTTGATCTCACCTCTAATGGTTCAAAGGAGATCTCAAGAAACCATTTTTCAAGTCTTGGATCTGATTTGGATTCCAAGCAATCACTATCATGTGATGGTTCAAAGGAGAAAACAAAAGACTATCTACACATTCATGGATTTGATCCTACCTCAGCTAATTCGAATCACAGGTTCCAGGATCATCTTCATACCTCTGGATTTGTTCTCATCACATTTGATCTGAAGAGCAAGTACAAGAACATGCTTTTTGAGAATGATCCACTTCTTCCCAAGAAGAAGATACCTCCAGACATATGACCAAGCATCACATTTGCTTGAGTTTGGAGCATTTATTTTGGTGTGCCCTATAGTCTATTTTGAGGGGAGGTATTTTTCCCATGAGGTTTTCCCCATTTACTCTGTTTATGGACTGTTATTTATTATTCATTGTATTGGTTGAACTTTGGTCTCAGTTACCAGGGCCTAGGAGGGATTAAGGGGGGCTGTTAGGATATTCCTATACTTCATCCTAGTCCTACCAGCATTTTCATTATTTTGCATTTCAGTCATGCAATTGCATGCATCCCAATCATCAGATTTGTGTCTCCCAGCACATAGAGATTAGTTTACTAGCCCTGGGAGCTTGTTTATGCTAAGTTCCAACCCTCCTAGTCAGTAATGCGGCCTCCTTTCACCTACCACATGAGAAAGGTGCCCTCCCTCACCTACAACCAGTTACACTTCAGTTAGTTGAGTGATTTGTGGATTTGTTCCTTGATTTGAGGATAGATTGACTAGTTTACTGACTGAGACACTCCGATGGACCTCTAGTGAGTCTAGATTGCCAGTTCTGACTCCAGTCAGCTCCTCTTGCACCCTCTGTTGAGCCTCCTTCACTACGTTAGTGCACCATGCATGTGTTACACCTACTACTTTCAGTTAGACTCAGTTTTCCACCTGGTTGACAGTCACTTGTGTATTGATGACACTCCACTGATGATGATTAGGACTCCTAGTGGTGTATTGTTGACACTCCACTGATAATGATGATGAATCCTAGTGCAGATAAGCCATTCCCATGTAGGCTAATTCGAATTTCCACCTTGGCATTCGAATCCTCTCCACCATTGTATTATTTATTGTTCATATTATGATTAATGAATTAGTGTGTGATGTTATTCTTCTTCTATCTGAGTTCTACTGTATCATAAGTATGTTGCTCCTTTACACTACATTGACCACTCTTCTTCTGTTTTCCTGCTTAATCTTAATATTTTTTGTGAGGTATACATCAACTCTTAGATTTGCTGTGAGGATTTTCACTAGTTTTATAAGAAAGGTTGTTAATTATATGCATTTCATATATCATATTCATCAAACGAAAAAGGACTAAGGATAGAAGACTTCCCCTTGTTGCAAGAGTTCAAAGATGTGTTTTTGGATGAAGTTTTGGGACTGCCACCAAAGAGATATATTGATTTTACCATCGATCTTGTCCCAGGGGAAACACCAAATTCCAAAGCTCCTTATAGAATGAGCATGCTGAAATTGGTAGAGTTAAAGATGCAGCTACAAGAGTTAATGGACAAGAGGTATATCAGGCCAAGTGTATCTCCTTGGGGAGAACCTGTGTTATTTGTTAAGAAGAAGGATGGAATCTTGAGGTTGTGTATTGATTAAAGGCAGCTAAATAAAGTGACAGTCAAGAACAAGTATCTATTTCCAAGGATTAATGGTTTGTTTGATCAAATGAAGGAAGCTAAAGTGTTTTGAAAGATTGACTTGAGCTCTGGCTACCATCAAGTGATGATAAAGGAGGAATACATTCACAAGATGGATTTCAGAACTAGATATGGTCATTATGAGTTCACTGTGGTGCCATTTGGTCTTACCAATGAACCTGCTGCATTCATGTGCCTCATGAATAGTGTCTTCAGCAAATATTTCGATAAGTTCGTAATTGTATTCTTGGATGACATCCTTGTCTATTCAAGGAATGAAGAAGAGCATGAGGAGCATCTAAAGATGTTGTTGCAAGTCCTTAGAGAACACCAATTGTATGCAAAGTTAAGCAAGTGTGAATTTTATCAAAAGAAGGTGCAGTAGTTGGGTCATGTCATTTCCGAGGAAGGTATTGCACTTGATCCAGAGAAGATTAATGCCATCATGGATTGGTCTACTCCAAAGAATGTTTTAGATGTTAGATATTTTATGGGTATTGTTGGTTAGTACAAAAGATTCATTGAAGGATTCTCCATGATAGCACATCCAATCACTTCATTGCAGAGGAAGAATATCAAATTTGTATCGTCTGAAAAATGTGAGAAAATATTTCAGCAGTTAAAGGAGTTACTTACCAATGCTCCTGTTTTGAAGATAGCAGATCCAAAGAAGGATTTTGTAGTGTGCACAGATGCTTGCATTGAATGGCTAGGTGGAGTGCTCATGCAAGAAGGAATTGTGATTTTCTATGTGCCAAGCAAATTAAAAGAGCATGAAAAGAATTGTGCCACGCATGATTTAGAATTAGCAGCCATAGTGCATGCTCTCAAGATGTGGAGACATTATTTGTTGGGAAGAAGATTCGAGCTTAGGACATACCACATGAGCTTGAAGTATTTGTTTGATCAACCAAACTTGAATGCTAGGCAAGATAAGTGGATGGAATTTCTTTGTGAATTTGATTTTGAAATTAAGCATGTACAAGGGAAAGAGAATAAGGTTGCAGATGCTATTAGCAGAAAATTTCATGTTGCAGCATTAAGTATGTGCAAATTAGATTTGAAGACAAGAGTTCTAGAAGCTCAAACGAGTAATGAAACTTATCTTCAAATTAAAGAAAAATTGCAACAGGGTAATGCAGATGAAGCATGTGCAAGATATCAGTTGGGTGATGACAATGTTCTCATTTATCAGGGCACCAGACTATACATTCCAAATAGTGCAGATTTGAAGAAGCTTGTGATGGGTGAAATACATCAAATGCCATACTCTGGATGCCCAGGATATCAGAAAACTATAATAGCAACAAGAAATCAATACTTTTGGCATGGTATGAAGAAAGACATAGTTGAGTACATTGCTAGGTGTCAAAAGTTCCAACAGGTCAAGGCAGAGCATCAACATCCAGCGTGATTGTTACAACCCTTACCCATTCCAGAGTGGAAGTGGGAAGTGATATCTATGGATTTTATAACAGGTCTGCCCATGACAATGAAGAAGCATGATTCAATCATGGTAGTGGTGGCCAAGCTATCAAAGGTAGATCATTTCATCCCAGTCAAGTCCACTCACAAGGCTAATGACATAGCATATATTTTCATGAGAGAGAGATTTAGATTGTATGGATTTCCCAAGGCAATAATTTTTTATTGTGATACAAAGTTCACTTCCAATTTCTGGAAAGGATTGTTTCAGGAATTGGGAACTAGATTAAATTTCAGTACAACATATCATCCTCAAACAAATGGTCAAACCGAGAGGGTGAATCAGGTTCTTGAAGACATGCTGAGAATGTATGTGATGGATAAACCATCCAAGTGCGAGGATTAACTACACTTGGTGGAATTTTCATACAATAATGGGCATCACGCATCATTGGGAATGAGTCCATTTGAGGCATTGTATGGCAAAGGATGCAGAACTCCAGTGAATTGGGACAGTCCAGTGAACAAGGTAGTGCTTGGGCCAGAGATGATCAAGGAAATGGAACAAGAAGTTGTTAAGATCAGGCAGAATTTTAAGGCAACTCATGACAGGAAAAAGAGTTATGCAGATTTGAAAAGAGTGGATAAGGAATTTCAGATTGGGGATCATGTTTATTTGAGAGTGAAACCAAGGAAAATTTCTCTCAAGTTGGGGAGTTCTTCCAAGCTGGCACCAAGATATTGTGGGCCATTTGAAGTCCTAGATAGGATAGGACCAGTTTCATATAGAGTTGCATTTCCTGCTAACATAAGAGCTCATAATGTTTTCCATGTATCTTTGCTTAAGAAGTATGTACATGATCCTAATCATATGATTGATTGGAATGTGATACAGGTGGAACCCAAGGGAGAGTTCCAAGTAGATCCTATGCGCATCCTCGACAAGAAGGTCACATTACTCCGAAACAGAGCCATCGTGAAGGTAAAGGTCCAATGGGATCACCTTAGTCCCGATGAGGCTACATGGGAGCTAGAGGATGTCATGAGAGAGGCATTACCATTTTTGTTCAGTTTTTGGAACACCAAGGATGGTTTTCTTCTAAGGGGGAGGGGAATGTAATACCCCCATTTTGACCCTTATGATATATTGTCTTTTAATGTAAATATTGAATACATGCGATGCATGTTTCCCTAGCATGGAGCTCAAGGCCAAGGCCCCACTAGTATATGCTCGTATTTTATTTAGAAAGAAAATTATTTTATATTATGGTATCCATGTGCTATTAAGCCATGAAATATTGTAAATTGATGTGAATATTTAATATTGCAATAAAATACCAAAACTGGCTATGGGAGAAAATAATAAGAGGGGGTCATGTGTATCCACTAGGGAGTGGTGAGGGGGATTGTGGGGTTGAACCATATGTTTCCAAATGTCATCTTGAGAACCCATTTGACTTTCCTTGCTGACATTTAATTCAGTTCTAAGAAATTTGTTGAAGAAATCAGTCCATGGCTTCAATGGAGCATGGGAAGCCCATAAATTCGTATGGTAGGTATGGGCTCTATTTCCTTGACCCACAAGTCACTCTACTTCATGGAAATTTATTTTTCCTCATTTCCATCCCATTGTTGAACATCTAAGCTTCAGTTTCCATCCATTACACAGTGCCAGCAGTGAGAAAAACCAGAAATCGCAACTTTGCGTTAACCCACGTTTTGAAGTTCCATAAACGCCCAGAATTTCGTGTGGACTGTAAAATCTAGTGGGGGATCTATAGACATGAAACTTAGGGATAATTTGAGAGTGTTAGACACCCCAAAATCCATGGAAAAACCCAAATTTGATATCCCAAAAATCCAATTACGGGATTGAGTTATTTGGCCACCGAATTGTGAGAATCCAAGTGTGAATGACAGAACAGAGGTTGGGATTTCTTGATAAACCTAGTGAAGGCTAGAATCTCAAGGATTTAGTAGGTTGGACCTTTCTATGCCCACCCTGAAGAGCACTGGAGGGAAGGGACTCTTGAGGGACTGTGCAGCAGAGAAGGGGACCTTCCTTGTGTTGGGTGTGGTAGGTATTGTGGGTACCATGACTGTTTGAGTTTAGTTGAGATGCTTGTAGCTCTGTGGTTGAGCTCACTTGCTTAGGATCCTCCTCCTTTATCTCATGCATGCTTGTCTTAGCATGACTGTTTGTGTGATACCATGGTTGTGAGTGAGCCTATTTAGTTCCTCCTTAGTGGATACACAGCCCAGCACGGGGGTGGTCTCTCAGCTGAAAGAATACAGGCTGGACAGAGACCTATGGTTGGGTGGAATGTTTCCCTCACATATCCAGTTGCTTGGATAGTTCATTTTGAAGATAAGTATTCTCTTTGGTTTAAATTTTATTCCTTCTGTGTTCTGCAATGTTTAATTTGATGACTATTATGATTATATGTTGAAGGCATGATGCAAATGTATGTGACGATAGTGTATCATTCAGCTGTGTTTATTTAAAGTATGAATCTACACACATAAGTTTTTATTTATTATGAATTTGTAAGCAACGTATGGGGCTGAGTTTCCCAATAAGCCCCGAAATGTTAGTCGTGTTTCCTCACTTGCATCGGATCGACGGGAGGGGACGTGACAAATAGTTGGTTGAACATTATTTTGGGTGCATTGCACATTTGGGTCTTCTAAAAAATGGTCATATTGAAAGGTTCCTAGAAGAATAGAATAGTTCAGCCACCTCCCATCTATATAAAAAGGATACAATAATTGTGCAAAATCATCATGGAGCATGTGACGTGAACAAGGATCTTTGAGGTTCTAAGTCTGATTTTTGGCACAATGAATGAATTAGGTGTTAGAATAATCTTAGGTGGTTTGCAACGAGGACTTAGAATACCTCACAAGTGTCTTAGGCATGGTAGATCTAGACCAAGATTGTTACAATTAAAACATGGGATCTACAGAACTCATACCCAAGGGTACTTCAAGGGTTGGAATGTGCAAGTAGTGTTGTAGTAGGAAGGTGTGCCTTAAATAATTTGTACCTATGTAAAATGAGTTGTAGGAAATGGTTGGAATCCCTTCTATACACTCTTGTAACATTATCCATAATAAAATTTAAGTTATCCACCTTGGGTGTCATCCATACATTTGTGTTGTGGTGTATTACTTTGTGGATGTTATCGTTCCTTGCAATGTTAGATTTGGCTAAGTGTTTATGTATTTTTCCTAACCGTTAAAGAATTAATATTGGGATGTTTAATACCATGGTTGGATGTGATTATAAGTGTTAGAGAACTTGATTGTATATCTAACAACTGTATCTTAGAGAATAGTTATGGGAAAACCCTACGTGAAGAGTTGTATTCTAGTTGTAGTGAGAAAGCTTGAAAAGGTTGAGGGTTGTTGTCTAGTGGTAATAAGAACAGGTTGGCCAAGCCTCCATGGAAAAGGTAAGGAAGTGTCTTATGACCTAAGGTACCTAGTCTTAGATAAAAACCAAGTTTTAAAAAACAAATTAGGTAAAAAGTTTTAGTTACAGGCTAGTAGTTATCTTGGGATGAAATCTTCATTCTAAAACCTTAAATATATTCTGCATTCACAAGTTGTATGAGTCAAACCATGAATATCTGCCACCATTTATAATAGAATTTAGGCAATAAACTTTACAAGTTTTTAAAATCTAACACTATAACTAATATATACATTTACAATTTCATTCTTGAGTAATAAGAAGAATTGAGGAAAATCATGTTAAAAGTCTCTACTCATATTTTTTCATAATTTTTAATGTCTTTTAATAACTCAAATTTCATTTTTGTTTACATGTATATATGTGTCATCTACATACCTTCTATTTATTAGACACAAATATACATTATGGAAAATTTAGTTTTATGAACATTATATACACAAATTGTTATAATGTAAATATATTTATTTATATATATTATTTACTTTTAAATAATTTTGAAATATAAAATCCCAAAATACACATTTTTATACACATATTCATATTCCCTATTATTTGATGTTCTTTTTAATGAATCAAGGAAATAATAAATATCATTTAACTTTTTCATTTTTTTTAAATTTTGTATCTTTGCATATATTTATTTTCATTTATGTTCATCATAATTAATAAAATAAAATTCAATACATAGTTTTTAGAAAAAAAAAATTGGAGATAAATACAAACTATTATGGAAATTTTTAAAATTACATCAATTGAAGTATATTCAATGTAAAATTTAGTGATTGAATGTCCAACCATTGTTTCTGAAATTTTAGAGGTGATTGTAACCCAAATAAAATGAATGTATATACCAAATATATATACATGAAATATATAAATAAAATATTTTCTCAACCGAGAGATTCTTTTTATATTATGTTAATTTCTCAACCAAGGCATTATATAAATTTTACATGCTTTCCTACAGCCTATCTTATTAAGACTGGGATTGGCTGATTGCCAAAGGTGAAGTAAGAGTGCATAACTGGAGCAATCAGTGGCTCTCCAAAGGTGGGACAATTATTTTGATTAAGTCGGTTTTAGAATCTATACTTGTGTATTGGATGTATTTTTGAATCCCTCGTGGAGTATTGGAAAAAATCAGGAAACTCTGCTATCGGTTTCTATGGTTTGCAAAATCTGAGCAAGGTTTGATCTAGATCAAATGGAAAGCATTGGCTCTTCTAAAGAAATATGGCTACTGGGGTTTAAAGATACCTGCCCTCTTCTCTGCTGATGTGGCTGCTAAAATAGTATGGAAACTTATCATTGGATCTGAACTATGGAATATGGTGATAACACGTAAGTATATCTATCATAATCCTCTTTATTATTGGATGTGCGAACCTAAAAATTCCTCAAGGAAGGATTCCATATGCTGGAATTATATTCTCAAAGCCTTCGATATTATTGGGAAAGGTTTATCATGGAAGATCGGGAATGGAACATCTGTTAGAGTTGGAGCTGATCCCTCGACGAGTTGCATTCACAAATATGTATTTCTAGGTCATGTTGTAAACATTCTTATGTCGAAAGGTTTTTATTTCTTAAATAATATCGCAAATTACTCAAAGACTAATTACAGAGAACAAGGGTGGCTGAATGCGGAAGAAGCTGGTCTATCAGGGTCTGATATTGTACTATGGAATGACTATATAGAAAACTTGAGAAATTGCAATGTTAGATTATTAGATAATCCTGACAAACTGATATGGATGTACTCAAATATAGGAATATACACCAAAATCTGGTTATAGCTTTTTACTACAGAAATCTGAACAAGAGCCTATATAGTGGTGGAGTGTTATATGGAAGTACAAATTCCCATTAAAATCCTGAATTTATATGTGGTTTATTATGTCTAACAAAGCCCTAACATGGGACATACTACAGAGGAAAAATAGAGTTGGACCGAGTAGGTGTTACTTATGCAAAATGGAGGAGGAATCAAACTTACACATAGCAGTGACATGTTCCTTTACATAGGCAGTTTGGAAAGAAATTGAATCCAGATTATCTATATGCAATCTATGGTTTGGGGAGACTATTGAAATCTGTCTTTTGAACTGGAACAAAAATGAGAGGGTTGTAGAGCAAAAATATTTATCTGATTGTTGCCTGGGGTATTTGGCTTGCAAGGAATGCAAGTTACTTTGAAGATAGAACAATCATGCCTATTCAAGTGGCACTTCAAATTTTGGGGATACTAAGTTTTTTCCCACAAGGAAAGGTGGATTTAAAAATTCGAAAGTTTCTTTGACAGTGCAGCAATAGGAGAACAGACTAGAAGCGGAACAGGGGTCCTTCTCCACCTTTCCAAAGAGCAGAGAATTATATTTAAAGCTGGACTTGGATCTGGTACTAACAATTTTGCTGAATTGATGGCTCTAAAACTCTTGGTGTGGTTGGCTATAGAATTTCAAGTAAATAAATTACAAATTTTCAGAGATTCTTTACTAACAGTAAATTGGATTTCAGGTACTTATAGACTTCATAAAATACATCTAGTATCTCTCTTGGATGAGGTTATAGGGATGAAATATATTTTGGGACAAACAATAATTAAGCATATATATCGTGAAAGGAATGGAGAAGCTGACTTATTAGCTAAAGCAGGTGTGCAGATGGATGCTGGTTTTTGGAGTTTATCTGAAACAAAAAATAATTTTACTACTGAAATCTATTATGGTCCTCTGACAGGATACAAAAGATGAACTCTCACATGAACAAAGTTGTTTATTCACATGGTTTTTTTGGCTCAGATTTTGAGAGTCTGATTTCTTGGGGTACTTTACAGAATGGGTGTTTTTGAACTCCTTACTTTTATAATGAGCTTTAAGATCTATTTTGTTGTTGATAATGCAGTATGTTTACTTTTGAGATATGTTATTAGCTTTATGCTAGTTACTATTTTGCTTAGATGTAAGCTAAACTATAGATCTACTCATTTAATGGGTAGCTGAACAATGTATCTTTGTTTTCATAATAAAGCTATGATGTATCTTTGTTTTCATAATAAAGCTATGATTTTTTTTCTCTGGAAAAAAAAATAAATTTTACCTGTTTTACTATTGAGGATTTTTCGATGTCTCG
The DNA here is from genome assembly GCA_027924585.1 of Larix kaempferi. Classification (NCBI taxonomy): domain Eukaryota; kingdom Viridiplantae; phylum Streptophyta; class Pinopsida; order Pinales; family Pinaceae; genus Larix; species Larix kaempferi. The sequence continues at coordinate 3,699,466 of BSBM01001646.1, forward strand.
GTCAAGTTAATTTATTACTACCATTTTTTTTTTAAAGACAAGTACATGCATTCAAAAACTAAAATGCATGCATTACTTGCTGTATGTCTAGCATGCATAATTACTTGTTTAGCTTTTAATCTTTTAGCATGTATCTTTTTTCTTAGCTTTTATATTTTTCTATAAAGTTAATCACTTATTAAAAAAACATTTGGAGAAGAAAATTTTCAAACACTTATTCTCTCAAAGATTATTTTCTTCTACGATTGAGCTACCATCAAAAAATCTATTATTAATAATTATAATGTAAAATAAAATGAATCAAGCATGAAGATGCAATCTATTATTATTAATTATAATGTAAAATAAGATGAATCAAGCATGAAGATGCAATTGTTAGCAGGATGATGGTGTACAACAAAAATGGAATTGAATTCACATCAGACAATGTCAAACCAAGGAAAGAGTTATTCTCAATGTAGAGGAACATGAAGATTTGTCTAAATCATCTAAGCTTGTTGATTCTAATCATATGAAAACCATAAGTGATTCTTCATAGTAACCCATATGAGATTCTTCTCAACAACTCATTAGTGGGTCTTCACAACAACCCATCATGGATTCTTCTCAACGAACCATGGGTGGGTTATTAGAACAACCCAAGGATGAGCCTACATATTCGACCATTGAAGAGGATATTGATAATTTTTTAACATCATGTTTATATTTTCTCATTAAATTCCAAGTTGATGGTTTAAAATTTAATATTTCTCTTATTAATACAAAATCAATAAACTTGGTTTTACAACGCAGGTTTTAACACTCCATAATTTTTGTAAAAAATTGCAATTTGGCCAAAATTTAGTTCTTATAGGGTGATTTCGCTGGGGATTAGGTCTATTCCATATTTTTGTAAAAAATTGTAATTTGGCCAAAATTTGTTCTTACAGGGTGATTTTGCTAGGGATTAGGTCTGTTGTTCTTCGAGGATTAAAATTTCCAAAAATGGACTGTGAAACAAAAAAGCTATGGATTTATGCAAATAAAAAATAGGTTTTCTTAACCAACTTGGGTTTTGAAAGTTTATTTGCATGTCATTGAAATTCATTTGGATATATTTCTATTATTTTTAATAAAAATATTGGACATTAAACCTAATTTCCAAGTCCACAAAGTCAAACGCCATATCAACGCTCGGCATCAAGCACCAAGTTGCCAAGGGAGGAGCTCATGAAGGCATAGCTTCATTGCATATCGAAATTCATTATCTCTCGGCCTTCATTAAGCATCAAAACGCATTTTAGCAGTTAGCAAAAGAACTTATACAGCTGTTGAGTCAAAATTGTCTAAAGTTGCCAAGCAAACCACGAAAAGAGAATGCCACGCCTCCATTTTAGAACGCCATATGTCAAACGGGCTATTCTAGTGTCTTAAAAAGCTCAAGTACCTGATGTTAGTCCAACGTTATGTAAGTTATTAAAGATACGTGGAAGGATAATCGAGATATCAGGTATGGGAGAGAAAATAATATATTTTTTAATAGCTCAAAAGGCAAGGCCGTCGCCGATTATTATGAAGAAACCCATACCATTTCTTGGAACGGAACCCCATTGCCAGGAAGACGACTTGAATAGAGACAGTGTAAAAATTACACGCAGGTGTTCGTGAAGGTATAGATCTAGTATTATTCATTGTGGAAAAGTGGATGCTGCCCTCCTGGCTGATACAAATGCTTTACTTTGTGGGATAATAACAGATAAGGATATTGCAGCAAGGATTATTGTGGAAGGCTTGAAACCAGCTGAGATATTTGTATCAAAGGTCATGACGAAGAACCCTGTATTCGTAATGGCGCAGGCAGATAAAATGTAATACAGATTTCGAGTCCTCATCGGGGTTCATTTCCAGGCAATGCTGACATGAATATCAAATGTTGCAGCAGGATTGGTTATTGGGAAAGAAATTGTTGAGCGAGGTCGATGATAGCAGTGACATGGATATATAAACAAAAACTTGACTTGTTCTTCCAAATTCTGTATGAGTGGTAACACGTGCATCTAAAAAGAGAGATCAATGGCTGACGATGCATTTCGCACCGTCCACATGCACGAAAGGAAGGGAGGGTTGGTGGTTGCGAAATGCAAACAACCATCACAAGCGTCGTTCTATGGAAGTCTCGCATATATAAAAATGGTATTATAAACCGCTTAAAAGCCATGCGAAACCACTATCCCCGAAATAGTTTAAGGTTAAGAAGTTGTGGATAATGACGGTGTGAATCTCATTTGTTGCTATTTCCTTATCTCTCCAGAGCAGGGTTCTCCACTATGATGGCGTTAGCTTCTTCATTGCTTGTGGTGTTGTGTGCAACAATGAAAAAGGAATGGGAAGGCTGGGGATTCGGAGCTGTATTTGGAATGGAGGATATACAATACTATATATGAAATAGATTATGACACCGTGAAGCAATATTTTCAAGTGGATGCTGTTACACAAGGGTTTCTGAAAATTTATGAGCAACTTTCTTCGCCTAAAATTTGAGATAGTAAATGCAGCTGAAGTTTAGCATCCTGATGTGTATCTATATTCGGATTGTCGCTTGCTGCAAAATGGCACTCGCCAGTTGCTAGTGGCTGCAATGATAGCAAACTTCACAAAGCCCACAACGAATGCCCCAGTTTTTCGATTTGCAAGAGTAGTTACATATTTCAACATTTTGAGCCATGTGGTACATCATATTCGCAGTATTAAGGGTTGTTCTTCTGCTATAAATGAATTTGAGGAGTTTTTCACACTTGGACCTAGTTCCGAAATTGGCTTGTAAATCATATAATACAGCTTGTGTTGCCCGTTTTGACTGTTTCGATGGGACTTTGTTCAGTAACGAGGAAGCAGAGAAGGGTGTTGTACAGGTGGTAGAAGAGTGAAGCATAGTAGCAAGATTCGAGTACGGATTCGAATACGATTTGAAAACAATACAGAAAAAATAAATAACCAAAAAATCAAGTACGACTAAAATAAGAGTAGACATCTTATAAATACAAAAAACATGTAATTTTAATTTAAAATAAAATAAAATTATACATAAATCATTCCAAATTTTAACATATCATTCATTATTCATTGAAAATAACTTGAAACATATCTCAAATTAAAATTCAATACATATTCTATACATGGCACACCATATAATATAACAATGTTTATGATGCCATCATCTCCATTCCTTCACCAACCCTAAGAGAATTATTAAATAAATAGTAAAATCATAAAAATAAAATTTAAAATAACAACTATATAATACATACAAAATGACTTAAAAATATACACAAATCTACTTTTATACAAAATTACTTCATAAAAATAAGAACAAAGGAACTACCTAAATACTAAAAAGTAAAACATAAAAGTAAAAATTAAAATAACAATTCATATAAAATAAAACTTAAATAAAAAACTATAGATAGTGATGTATAAGTAAGTTGGTATTAGGAACCAGATGATATAAAACCAATGGTAAATAAATGGTTCACCATACCGAATCCGTATCATTTCGAATGTTCGATGTATTTTTAACTTGGTTTAAATTTCCGTACAACAACTACCAATACGGCCATATTTTGCTACTATGGAGTGAAGCACCCCCGAAAACCCAGAATTCCAGGTAGAGCATCAACAGGTCGCAAAATAATAAATATTAGTCGAAGAAGTGAATAGTTAAAGGCAGCTGGAAGCCATCTTCTAACCTCCGAAGATATGACAAAACAACATTCCAAATTTTCTGTCATTTATTGTTAAAAAACTAATTCCTGTAAAGTATTGATTAGTTATATGATTGTCATTATTTCAATATCGATTGTTTATTGTTAGGAAGGGTAGTTAGGGTTTTCTCATGAAGCATTTGAGTATAAATTTGTTTTTCAAAATGTAATAAGGGTTCGACTTCCGGTGAGGAAGAGACCAATTTTGGTATTGAAGTTGTTTTTCAAAGAATTATTAAAAGATTTGCAGAGCTAAGTAAGTGTTTTTTATCAAAGATTCATGGGTTGTTAGTATTTAGAGTCTGTACCTTTTCTTTTCTCATTTGTGCATGTTGACCTCCTTTGCTATACTCTTCATTATGTCGTTTTCTTCTATGCTCAGGATGAAAGTTCAAATAGATTGAGATTCATATTCTTATGCCTCGATTTATCACATCTGAGTATCCATTTACTTCTCCAAAGTTGATAGTGGATTCATTTGAAAATTGATGCCCATTGTTGATGGACTGTCTTTATTTCTTTCTATACCACCTGCAAAAGCTTATTGATTGTATTATGACAATTACCTTTCCTGTTGTAAAAATCTTCTGCTTATCTACTAGTCTATACATTTTCTATTTTAGACTTCATGCCCAATGAACTATTTTCCTAACTTGATCCAAAACCCATTTTTAAATCTTGTTCTGATTAATGATCTAGCCACCGTTCTTGAGTAAACAATTGATTATCGATGTGACATTGGGTGATTAGATTGTATGAGAGAGCCCTCTCTGGATTGGAAGGGCTAGCTTCTAATCCTAAAGATTGGCTTGAAAGAGTTACCTTGGGGTTTCCTTGATACAACCCAAGGTAAAATCCAAGTGATAATAGCAGGGATGGCATTTAACCAACAACATGACTTTATTCTAGGAAGAGATTCATATTTAAATGATAGTTGTGATCTATAAAGCAAGAAACAACACCCCACAAGTTTATTTTGGAGAAGGAAACTTGAGAGGGGCCTCTTTCTACAATTTTTTTTTTTTTTTTAATTTTTTTTTTTTTCACTTTACTTTGGTGGCAATTTATTTCTATGCATTGATAAGCCGAATCTATGGTGAAGAGGATGCTACATAGTTAAAAGAGGCTTATATCCCTCAAATTTAATAAGATACATAAGTAGGTATGGCCTCAACTAAGCTTCATTACTATCATACTCTCTAAACTAGGTTATCTTGACACACAACCATTGGCATTCCTCCATCATTATTTATGTCTTCATACATGTTGGACACATTGTGTGCTTCTAACAATATCATGGAGATAGTATGGCATTGGAAATCTAGTGAACCTCCCATTCACATGTAATATCATATTCTATAGGGACACAAATTCAAAATTTGTAAACCAGAATCTATGATATTTTCATAGCACCCATGTCTAGGTTGATATTATGCATAGTTGCACAATGTATGTCAAAGAAATCCATGCAGGAAATCAATGCAATTAGAGACCAATATTTGATAGAGAATGGAACATATATCAAGATATTCGGGGCTACAAACATCCCACGTATTCCCAAATTCATACTAGATAATCTAGTACTACAATAACTTTCTTATCAAACCTTCTTAAATGGAGTAGGTGTAATACTCTCCTCAACCAAGAAAGTAGTATGGCCTCCTTCATTATTCATTGTGAGAGAATATAGCATGTTGAACATAAAATATACAAAGGAAGAAGTAGAATCTCTTGAATCCTTTCATTTTGGAAAGGAGAGATTCAAAAGACACAACCATCTACATGTAGTCTGCCAACACTACCAAGCCTGCAAGTTCAAATGGCCCTATCAAAACAAGGTTTAGAAAGAAGAAGAAATTTATTGGAGATCTAATTCATTGTACAAGGTAAAACTCAAGATGCCGGGTAGTAAAGGAAAGGCTCTACCAATATGAGGAGGGAGCTGTTATAGGTCAAATCTGCACTTCTCTGTCCCGTGATCACCTTGCCTTGTAGACCACACAAAATGAAAATAAGGATTGAAGAGCTAGATTGCCTCAGATGAGTTGATGCCATAAGTACAATCCTCACCTGAAAAGATTGCAGTTTCCCCTGTTTTTTCCACATGTACACCCCTATCTGCATACAAGACCTACGTACTGTACCCTACTCTCCTCAAGGGAAACTAGCATACACCTCCCAAAAAGTTGTAAACACATGTTGTAAATCATAAAAGTTGCTTCCTGTATGCTTCTCTTGTTGTATTAAACCCGCGTACATCTTAAGATGAAATCAAAAATATATTAATTTGACGAATTGGGATTAGTTGAAGTTGGTTCTGCAACTTCCCCAACATCCCAATCCAACCACCTCTCGATCTTAATTGCCTACCTTGTCCCATAAATACAAGGAGGATCCATGAGAGGGGTTACTCATTATACTCATAATGCTCATGAAATCTTGAAAGAAGGCTAGAGGAAAGATTGCTTCAAGCACTATTATGCTGGAGGAAAGTTCCAAGTTAGAGTGAAGAGCAGGAGCCCAGGATCCGGTTGCAGAAACATCTCTACACGTCAGGTATATTGTACTGATTTCATGTTTCTTTGACAATAAAAAGGTCAAAACACCCTTCCTATCCCAAATAAGATATCTATTGGATTGTATGTCTATTTGGCTTAATTCTCGATTATAGTTGATGTTAAATTGCTTTATAATTTCATCATATGCTATATGGTCAATATACACTGAGGAAGGTATCTTTTGTATTGCAGGTTCGTCAAGCAATAGATCAAGCGGGAGATCAAGTGAAAGACCAAGCGAAAGCTAGGATCAAACTTTGTAAAGAGGTATGTCTTTCAATCCCAATCTATTTCTTTTGCAGTAACTAAATGCGGTATAATCAATGTGTTTACCTGTCAACCCCGCCCAGTTGGTAGTGTCCATCTCCTCACTATAGGGTAGAAATCCTGAACAACAGGACCAACTAGAGAAAGAGATATCTCATAGAGAAGCAACAAAAACTAGAGAAGAAGAAAGAATAAAGGCAGAACTAAATGCCTTAGAAAAGGCCCAAGTTGAGACACAATCTCAAGATGTTAGAGCCAAGCATGAAGTCAATGCCAAATCTAAGCAATAAATTGAATTTGGATAAGGAAAAATCCAAAGAATAAATATATAAGAAGAAAAATGAAGAGTCTCAACAAATGGACATCGACACCTCAAACCCTGTTGTACTACAAGACATCTAAATCCCATCCATCATAAATGGTCACTTACCTTTGCAAGAATTGGGATCGGGAAGGTTTACACCATATAAAAGTGAATTCATAATTGGAATCATTTTTATTTAATTAGAAGAGGGGACGTATTGTGAAATAAAAATAGAAGAGGCTCAAATACACAAAGTTCCATAGTTAACTGTGACCTCAAAGACACCAGTGATTATAAGCATGCATGTTAATTCAATCTCTATATATTCTTTTATGGTTGCTTTCACATAACATTGTATAATGTCCAAAATATGATGAATCAAATGGATAAGTACAAGGAAACAATAGATCCACTAGAAGGAAAAGTGACTTATTTTAAATTAGATACCAAAAGTGTAATGGAGTTCCAATTCTTAGAAAAATAGGATCGCAAAGCAATAACAATAAAGAGAAATGAAAATATAATCACACAAACACATTACAAGAGAGACACCAATATATCGTGGTTCACCCAGTCCTTATTATTATACCATCCAGCAAATGAAGGGATACAACCTGCAGCACATCCGTTGCACTTCCTCTTCACTGTCTCACAGTCTCTTTTCACGATCTCAGAGATCTTTACAATGCATAATACCTAATACATCAACCCTATCCGTATTACAATTTATTTCTTATAAAGGGGAATACCATGGGAAAATACCACGGGTTACCATGGGCCCGTAATCTGTTGGCGAAATAGCCCAAAAAATTCCTTTAGGGGCTCGCTGACCCCCCAGCCGAGGGAGTGCAACCACTCCCTCGGACCCCCTAGGGCATGTGCCAAGATCATAACCAAACCTGGCATACAACACGTCTGAAACAACATCATCTATGAGACCGAAAGATCAGGCTCCACAACCAACACCAATATTATGCTCTTGAACTCCAATACGATTTGAATTCCACCCAAATATAAATGTAAAAAGGCCTATAAGAATTTCAAGGCTATGCATCTCAATTCCTAACCTCCTTAGGAAAATCCAAGATAAGAGGTCAGTCCTACTGGGAGTTCAAATGGGCATTGATGATTTGAAGAAATAGCAAGAAGAATAAAAGGATTCACCTAAGAAGTTTCCCAAGACAAGCGAGAGGGATAATGAATGCAATTACGTAGCCCAAAATAATTGGCATAGAGCTATTGCTACTTTAGAGAGAGACATCACCAACTCAATAAAAAATTGCAAATTCTTTCACTTAGTAGCTGAGAAAGTGATTGAGTGATGTCATCTCCCTCCTATATGAGAAATGAGAACACCACAAGACTCAAAATATATTTGGAAGGATCTTGGGGATGTAGTTAAAATAAAAATAATTTCCATAAGGATCGCATCAAAGCTAACCAAGGACACATTAAAGGAGCACATCATCACCTCTAGCGTATGTTTTCACACACACCCATTCCAAAAAGGAACCTACTAAGGGGTAGTGCAACCTCGACAAAGTTTCAAAAAGGGAAATGGAAACAATGAAAACTAGAACTAGAAATTAAGGAAGAGAATTATGTCTAACATAAAACTAAACAAATTACTTCTTGCATTTTTCAACCAAGCAATACACAAGTAAAGATGGCATTTAAAAAATAAATAATTTTTTCTTTTGTATTGAAAATGAGATATTACAAGAGGAAGAGTCACCTCAAAAAGCGCAGCAAAAGGCCCCCCTATAGCTGTCTGAGGGAGGCTCTATTGGTTCTCCTAACGGTATATAAATCCTCTAGCAACACCTCAGAAGATGGATCTCCAATAGGTGAGTAAGAAACTAAAATAGGCTAGCTTCAAACTCAAAGGAAATCCAACAGAATGTCGGCTTGAGAAAAGGGATAGAGAATTGTGTGTAATGAGGGACTTTGAGAGCATTTTATAAGTATAGTAGCTATGGTGAGAGTCCAGGGTTAGGTTTTTAGGGCCTAGATTCGTCACCTAATTTGGGCCACGTAGGGACTTATGTCAATCTTTCTTTTGTTTTGTCAAACACAAATCAAAGACAACCAAAAATCAAGCTAAGAGATTGGGTAGCACTATTTTGTAGGTTTTGTGCAGCTTGGGTCACTCTTATTGAAGGAATATGAGCGACTTGGGTCGCTCTTATCGAAGGAATATGAGAGACTTGGGTCTCTCTTATCGAAGGAATATGAGCGATTGGGGTCTCTCTTATTGAAGTAATATGAGTGACCTGGTTGTAAAGTGTCTCCTTTAAGGTTGACTTTCATTTTTTGGGATTTTTACTGCTTTCTCAAGGTACAATGGGTGTGAATGAGATGGAAAAAGGACATATGAGGGTGATGGCACTGATGACATGTCAAGTGAGAAAATTTTAGATGTTAACATGCTACCCCCTAATGGGTGAGGTTAGGTTCTCATCATATGGCCAACATACATAATAGGGTTCTCTGGTTTTTAGGAGACAAGTGTGAAGATGATGTAGAAAATGGAGACCTCTTCGATGGGAACTCACCTTCCCATAGGAATACAGGGGTCCTTACCTACAAATATAAAAATGCATATAATCTCAAATATATGGACAAGGAAGGAATCCCCATGCTCGTATCAATGTCTAAAATATAAAAAATGAGATCTATGCCTGGAGGGAACCTGATCAATACATGAATAATCATTGTGTACATCATAAGTATCTAGGAGGGGCTCAATATCAAGGAGTACATAATCATGGTCCAACCATGGTTGATCTGAGGAATTGACATGGGAGAAATGGAATCCTAATGGAATGTTGGATCACAACAATGGATGCTATGTTGGAATTGAAAAGGTACAACATCTATGTTGACTCGAATAACTAACTACCTGGGTTAAAAAATACTCATAAATTGCATATGTCATTGGATACTATCGGAAGCATGAAACTGAAGGACTTCTAAACACTGTCGCCAACACAACCCAGACATCGCAAGAAGCATATGGCTTAAAATCCTTGAAAATGACTCACCAAAGGACAAGAGTTAGGGATCATTGGGATCTTCAACCAAAAACTAGAGAACTATAGACCTGTATGAATCTCAATGGTGTGATGATTGATTTGGCATCAAGCATGTGATAAAGAACCAAGATAAGGGGCACTGAGGTCTCCCCTTAGTTGGTATGAGGGACTCATCAATGATGGTTATGAGGACAAGATATAGGATATCTCTGGGTCTATCCTCTTGAATAGATGTGTTGATGTCGACAGAGGGAGACCTACCTCCATTAAGGAAATGATGTTTCCGTGATGGGAGTATGAGGGATACCACCAAGATATGAATAGAACTAGACTAGTAACTGAGACATTGTTTGGGGATATGAGAGTGATTGAGTAAGGGGCTCAAACTTCCTTTGTTCAAAGTATGACGGCATGGTTGAACTCATCACATATGTGGGAATTCTTGGGGAAAAGACATGACTTGTGTACCAGAGGACATGACTGCAAAGGGGGGGGGTTTACTCGTGGATATGGTGATACCAATATGGTATGACTCCAAGGGTGACTCATCACAGAACACTCTGAACAAAGGATACCATGGGTGCTTCTATAACATGAGATTATACACAATTTGCAGGAGTGTTAAGGAGCATTATTTGTTAAATGGTTTCCCCAATGCATGGGCACTAAAGGAGTAGTGATGAGTACTCCAAAATCATATCTTCCCAAATGTGTGAACAACTGAAAAAGCATAGTGTATAATGGTTGTTGAGGCATATGGCCACCTCAGCGAGATTAGAGAAAAAACAAGAAAATAAGTGTCCATTGAATTGATCAGATGATTCAAATGACTGAGTGATAGAAGATGGAATTTTGATAATGGGGTAGGAAATCGGTGGTAATATCCTTGTGGGGTGATGAATGGTGGAAAAATAATGTGAATCTTGTAATATGGATGGAGCGAAGGGATCATGAGTGTACACTATGAAACATAAACATGTCATAATGGTTATAAGTATGGGAGTCCATGGAGTTGACCAATGAGTGACATTATCAGAGTAATATGCAGTTGGTTGCAAAATCATAGACTAAATGGACTTCCAATCCTACGGAAAAAGAACAACATGGGTGTTGAAGGGAAAAGGGCTCTAAGATGGCACCCATGTGAGGGATGTTGGTTGTGGATCTTGGTCTTCTTGATTCAGAGATGTTGTTTTAGTCGTGTTTGTAACCCAGTTTTATATGATGTGCAGGTGAACTGTACACTCATCCCAGCATGGGGTGTGGGGGGGAATCCCCCCTGGCTTGGGGGTCCGATGGCCAGCGGGACCCCAAAAGAATTTTTTGGGTTGTTTGTTGGCCAACACTTTACGAGCCCATGGTATTGGGTAGCCCGTAGTATTTTCACATGGTAATTTCCCTTTAAAAGGAAGGCATTGTAATACGGTTGTGTAATGTATTGTAGCATTGTAAATATCTTTGTTATTGTGTTAGAGATACTGGTGAGAGTGAAGAGGAAATTGCAGCGCATGTGCTCTAGATTGTATCCCTTCATTTGTAGGATAGTATAATAATAAAAGGACTTCCAATTTCTGGGTGGATGTATCCCAGGTTGGGTGAACCACGTATATTGGTGTCTCTCTTGTATTGTGTTTATGTGATTTATATTTTCATCTTGTTTATTTTTATTACTCTGCGGTCTTTTTTTTTTCTAACAATTGGTATCAAAGCCAAAGGTCTATTTGGAATATAAACTCGCAGGAAAGAAGGGTTCCTGGTTCGAGTGGGAGCAATGGAGGAAGAGAGAAAGTTTAAGGTTGATAAATTTAACAGCCAAAACTACCAGTTATGGAAGATGCAAATGGAGGACTATATGTACCAGAAGGATCTATTCCTACCGTTGGTAGGAAAAGCAAAAAATACAGTGGCTATGAAGGATGAAGTGATCCGGATTTATGCAAGAACGCAACAGAATACACAAATACCCATAAAAACAAAGATGCTGCAGAAATAACACTTCATTTCATTAATCAAAGAACTGGAACTCGTTTACATATAGGATGGAAATAAACTAGCTAGAGTGCTGGTAGCTTATCTCCGAGAAGAGATGTGGTGGATACATGCCTCTGAACTCTCTATTACAATGAGGATCGAAGGCCTATATATTATTGAGAAACAATGGGAACCCTACACATCCAAAAACCTAACCCAAGGAGGTGAAACCCCAGAATATGGGCCCCGTTTGGTAACTTGGTACATCAATTTCCCGGGGTCGTAACTTTGGCATACTACCTCCGTTTGATGCCCATGATACATCGTTAGAAAGATCTATTCAAGGAATACATCCATGAATGAAATTTATTTGGTCCAGAACGGACTCATATTTTCTCGACCATTCAATGCCGAAAAAAACGTCGTTTAGGGCCTCAAAACGGCTCCGGAAGTTTAGAACCCGAAAACTACCAAAAATAGTAAATTGTGCTACAATTAAGGAAACTAAAAAACTGAACAAACAATGGTGGGGGTCCAAGTGGAATAGGCGGGTGGCCACCAATATCCTCCTGGATCATGAAGAATGGGATGTTATTGATAGAAAGGCACCGGGAACAATATTGTTTTGCTTGGCTTCGTCGGTGGCTTTCAATATCTCAAAATAAAAGACAATGGAGGGTCTGATGAGCGCATTGTGTAAGCTGTATGAAAATCTCTTGGCCTCCAAAAAGGTATTTCTAATGAATCGTTTATTTAATATGAAGATGTTAGAAGGTGGATCTGTTGTTGATCATTTAAATGAATTTAATATGATTACAAATCAACTAAGTTCTGTAAATGTGAACTTTGATGATGAGGTTAGGGATCTTCTAATCTTGTGCTCATTTCCAGAAAGTTGGAATGGCTTGGTCATGGTTGTAAGTAACTATGTCTGTAATGTCCCCAGTTTGGCCCCATGGCATTAACATTATAAATGATGTAATCTTGTTATGAAATCATGGTGAGGAGCTCAAGGCCAAGGCCCCGCCATCAATTTCGTGAATGCATATGGTTTGCGTGCTAGCAATGCACAGTGAAAATTCAAATATCATGTAATATGCATTTTAATAAAAATACCCACAACTAGCTATGCAATGCAACAAAGAGATGGGGGCATGATTTCACAAGGAATTGGGAGGGAAAACATTCAAACCCTTGAGCCACTAGAGTCAAGCCAAGTGTCAATGAGAGAACCCATCAAACCCTCAACTACCCATGTTGACTTTTGTACCCAACCATTGATTTCTCCCAAGAGTGGGTTGATGTAGTTAATGCCTTGGGAATGGAGAGGTATGGCTGTCCAAATTCGGGTATGGGCAAGCCACCCTTCATGGAAAAACGTGTTTTGACTCCTTGGGCAAGAAAGAGCCATGAATTTCTTCCCCAAGCCATTATGCATCCATCATTCTTTCTTCCTCACGAGTTTAGAGCCACCTGGGCGTTTTCCAGGCATGTCTGCTGCGTTTTTCTTCATTCTCCCTGTAAAGAAGGGCGTTTTCGTGTTGTATACCAGTGGGGAAAGGAGGGAAATCGAATGGGGGTTCAATAGAGGCCGTTTTGGGCTGTTGAAGGCTGAGATATTGGGGAAGAAATCATTTTCCTCCCTGTGGTTGTTTTCCCCATCCTACAATCTGTTTTTGGTTGGGAATGTTTTTGGGAAAACCCATGGCCATCTCATTTGTAAATCCTACTGTTTATCCCTACCCCTGTTTGTGCATGCTGGGTGAGAGAAGAGTATGTTGGGTATGGGTTATGGGAAATCCCTTGTTCTGGCATGAGCTTGGGAATAAGCATCCATTGTGCAAGTGTAGCCTGATAAACCCAGTTAGACTGGCTTCGCTAAAATAAAATGGTTAATAGACTGTGTGTGAGCGTGAATATCCCCTTTGTCCTTGTGAGAATCATGCCCAGCTCGAGGGTGGCCTTCGGACGGACTCAATACAAGTTGTCGAAGAGCCTATGGTTGGGTGGAACATTGCAGCGACATAGCTAGTTGCTTGGGACAATTGAAATGAAGATAAGTGTTTCTGTCTATGTAGTTACTTCTGAAATGTTTTATTAATGACTGAAATTGATATGTTGAATGCATATGAAGAGTGTGTGGATGTTGTTTCCGCTGTGCATAATTGATTGTTTTACATCTGCACACCCATTTATTACTTAAATGAATCTAACAATGGGATGAGATCACGTGAAAGCCCTGAGTATTGGCATCATGTTTCCTGCCTTGCATTGGTTTAGCAGGTGGGTACATGACAATGTCTCTGGTTCAAACACTTTGAAATTTGATGATGATGTTGTTGTTATTCTTAGCGAGGAAATGCGAAAGAAAATAACATGTGAGACATCGGGTAATGTGTTGACCATGGAGAGGAGGAGAAGATACAAGGAGAGAGGAAATATACTAGGTAATCGTAGAAAGTCTAGGAAGGGAAGATCCAAGTCCATAATGGGAAAGATAGAGTGTTGGAACTATGGAAAGAAAGGACATCTAAAGAAAGACTACAGATCTATAAAGAAGAAAGGAGGTGGATAGAAGGAGACTACTCAGGAAGCAAATGTAGTAGGTGATGTGTTACAAGATACTTTGATTCTTGCATTAGATAATACTAGTGATTAATGGGTAGTATATTCAGGGGCTTCATGTCATGCTACACCCCATAACAAATTTATTTATGATTATGTTCAAGGTGATTTTGGACATGTTTTATTGGGTGATGATGAGCCATGTAAAATTGTTGGAATGTGTAAGGTACGGATAAAGTTAAAGAATGGTGAATGGCTGTTGAAATATGTAAGGCATACTCCTTCTATGAAAATAAATTTGATCTCAACAAGGTAGTTGGGAGATGGTAGTTTTTTATCTATGTTTGGAGAAACGTGGTGGAAGATCACTAAAGGATCAATGGTGATAGCAAAATGAGACATGATAGGTATGTTCTTTTTATGTCCTTATAATACTGACTGTTCTATCTCTTTAGCTTCGACAGGAATAGATACATCATTGTGGCATCATAGGCTTGGCCACATGAGTGACAAGGGGATGTAGATTCTCCACTCGATGAAGTTGTTTCCAGATCTGAAGCAGTTAAGTTTGGAATTATGTGAGAACTGTGTTTATGGAAGACAAAAGAGAGTCGTATTTCTCAGGGTTGGGAAACAAAAGAAGAGTGAAAAGTTAGAGCTTGTGCATACAGATGTATGGGAACCGGCTCAGGTATAATCTCTTGGTGGCTTTCATTATTAAGTTACTTTTATTGATGATGCAACTAGAAAAACTTGGGTTTATTTCATTAGTAGAAATATGATGTGTTTGTTACTTTTAAGAAATGGAAAGCTTTGGTCGAGAATGATACAGGAAAAAGGTTGAAGTGTCTTAGATCTGATAATGGAGGTGAATATTGTGGCAAAGAGTTTGATAGTTACTATTCATACCATGGGATTCGAGAGATAAGACAGTCCCAGGAACATTACAAGAAAATGGTGTGTTAGAAAGGATGAATAGGATTATCATAGAGCATGCAAGGTGTATGAGATTGCATGCAGGATTGCCCCTACAGTTTTGGGCAGATGATGTAGATATTAATATTTACTTAATAAAAAGAGGGCCTTCAAGTGCTTTGGATGGTGGTATTCCAGAGGAGGCATGGACAGGTAAAAAGGTAAACTACTCATTTCTGAGAACTTTTGGTTGTGAATCATTTGTCCATATTGATAAAGAAAACCGAACAAAGCTTGAGGCTAAATCCAAGAAGTGTACCTTTATTGGATACGGGGTTGGTGATTTTGGTTATCACGTATGAGATTATGAAAATAACAAAACCATTAGGAGTAGAGATGTGGTATTCAATGAAAAGGTCACGTATAAAGATCAGTTGCAAGGAAAGAAACAGGAAAAGAAAAACACAGAGTACACGGTGCTTGATGAAATTAAAGAAAATGAAGTTTCAAAGGTGCCAGAAAATAAAGAACAATATCAAGTACCTCAAACTCTTGTAAGTGTTAGAAGATATACCAAGTCAAGTAGACCCCCTAAAATATACTCTCCTTCAATGTATTATTTATTGATGACTAATTATGGTGAACCAGAATGTTATGAAAAAGCAATACTAGTGGAAACTAGAAATAAGTGGGAGCAAGGCATGAATGAGGAGATGGACTCATTGGTAAGAAACCAGACTTGGGATTTGGTTCAATTTCCTGCGGGTAAAAGATCATTGCATAATAAATGGGTTTATAGGTTGAAGGAAGAAGATGGAGGCAAAAAGCAGTACAAAAGAAAACTTGTTGTAAAGGGGTTTGCATAGAAGAAAGGTATAGGTTTTGATGAAATTATTTTCTCCTATTGTTAAAATGACTTCAATTAGAACTATTTTAAGTCTATTGGCGGTAGAATATTTGCATCTTGAATGGTTAGATGTAAAAACAACCTTTCTCCATGGGGATTTGGAGGAAGAGATTAATATGTAGCAGCCATAGGGGTATGAGGTCAAAGGTAAGGAAAATTTGGTATGCAAGTTGAAGAAGAGATTATATGGCCTAAAGAAAGCTCCGAGGAAGTGGTATTTGCAATTTGACAGGTTTATGGTAGAACATGGTTATAGTAGATGTCATTCTAACCATTGCGTTTATTTCAAGAGGCTAGATAATGGAAGATATATTTTCTTGTTATTGTATGTGGATGGCATGCTTGTTTCAAGGACTAACATGCATGATATACATGTGCTAAAAAGGAAGTTAACGAATTCATTTGCGATGAAGGATTTGGGTGCTGCAAATAAAATCCTGGGTATGAGAATAAAAAGAGACAGGAAAAATTGCAAAGCCGATCGGAACAGTCATCGATGAAATCAACCATCAGTGATATTGTTAGTCGATGGTTACTTGATTGCCTATTTAGTGTTATTCAATGATTGATGGGAGGGGCGGTCTTGATGGATCGATGGAAAAAATATTTAAAGTGCCAATTGTTGCTTTATGATGATATTGTTGATCGATCGTCAACTAAGCCAACCTAAATATCCTATAGTAGTCGATCGAAGAGATCGACTAATTTTTCCATGCGATTGTCAACTAAAATGCTTCCATGGTGTATTGAAATGAAATATCACCAATCGGCCATGCATTTTGATGAATGTTATTGATGTAGTCTAGAAGATGAAAATGAGCAGATGCACCATCCAGAAGACAAGCTATCATGTTCATTAGTTGTTGATTGAAGATGTCTTATAAATTTGTGATGTTCGATGATATATATGAAAAGTTGTTTACATCAATATGAATGCAAGACACAAAAACTTATGATAATCTAAGACCTGCAGTCAATCCATAGAAGTACTGATTGATCAGAACTGTTAAGGAGCTTTTGTTGACCCATCAACCAAACGAGTTCATTGCCCAAAGTATGTAGTCAACCCCAGTCTTCCATCAAGCTAAGAAACTTAACCATGGACGACCCATCGAAGATTTGTTACTAGTAGCAAGCCATATTAATATTAATAATATGGTTTATATACGCAGATTGATGTATATAAACCATGGCTAGATATTTAAATGTGGTTGATATACACTGATCGACGTATGTAAACCATGTTATTAATATTAATATGGTTTCATGAGTTTTAATATTAATATTATGGTTGTGAAAATAATAATAATAATAAGTATTACTATTTTAAAATAATATTTTTTTTTAAATAATTATTATTACTATTTAAAATAATAATAAGTATTAATATTATCAGTGTAATTGTCAAGGATACGGTGGTCCATTGGTGGGGATTGATGGATTTCATTCCATCCACCCAAGTTCAATTCCATTAAGACATCTTTTGGCTTGGATGACCGGTTTGCTCGACCTACCATCGACGATATCTGGGGAAGTTTGTTGGGATTTCCCATAAGTGTTTAGCCTTCCTTGATTCCTTTAGAATAGCAGGAAGGTGGATTTTTCACTTGAAAAAAAATACATACATACATATATATATATATATATATATATATATATATATATATATATTATCAACATAATTAACTAAATCAATGTATTGCTCGACTCTCGTTCAATGCATCGCCCACGAGTCATTTCACATTTCAGTCAAGTAAAGTTATGTGTTGCTTTATGCTTGACACTATTTTGTTTGGTCGATAATGTTCTGTCGATGTGAAATTCGGTCATGTTATGGTAGGCTAGTCAATGTTCAATGGTCGCTGTTATAAGAAGGTCAATGTTAAGTTTGGTTGATCACTTATTTTGGTCGATGTAGTCGATTTTGTCGGTTGAAAAATATGATTGGGTTGCTACTTATTGTAAAGATCGTCGATGGTTCAAATTTTGGTTTGGTCGTGAGACTCATATGTTTTTGGTTTGAGCCATTTTTAGTAGAATTAATTATGTGGTCAACATTGTATTTTTGGTTGAATCTCACTTAGTTCAGTATGATTATTTTTAAAAAAGTGTGGTCATTATAAAAGGTGGTTGATGATTATTGTAAAGTTGGTTGGTGCCAAATATGATCGAGTGAGTCTAATAAATCAAATGTAATTGGGATCTTGTCAATGAGTTAGTACTTGAGTCTATTGAGTTATTATTCCATGCGTGACTCAACTTTAAATTTTTTAAGATAATTAAAGTTCATAGGTGTGAAATGTGAGTCTTTCCAAGGTAGGTGATCCCCTCTACTTATGTAATATCAGTCGTTCTCTAGTCGACCCTTGTCAGTTGAGATGAGTCAAGTCAGTCAACTATCAACCATGTGTAGCTAGGGTTTTCACCCTAGCTTGTGCAAATGAGCACCTACTAAGGAGAAGGGACTCCTTAGTAGCAATTCAATAAACAGTAAATGAAAAAACAATACATTGAAATGGAAATTATTCTAAACATGTGCATGAAACATAAGAGACAAGAAATAATAAATGGTTTTCTTTGTATTAAAATTTTACCTCAAGTGTAGAGGTTGGTGAAATCCTTGCAATGATCCAAGAGGGTTGCTCCAAACTCCAACTTTGCTCCTTCTCTTTCTCCAATGGTGGAAATGGGCCAAAAGGGGCTCTCTATGGTGAAAGTAGCTCAAGGGTGAGCTAGGGTTTCAAGAGAGATTTTGGCAGAGTAAGGGTATACTTGATTGTGGATATGAAATGAGGGGTCTCCATCACCTATTTATAGGTTTTTGGTGGTGGAGTGCTGGCCCATGGTTTTGGGAACCATATGGTTTAGGTCAGCTGTATAAGGTTTTTTCCTCCTTTTTCCTCTTTTTCCTCATTATTTTATATTTTTTATTCTCTTTTTAGAGGGTTTTTGCTATTTTGGAGGAATTTTGGATATTTTTGGAGGGAAAAGGGGTTTTTTAGCCTTTTTGAGGCTTTTTTTATGGTTTTGTGGCCTTTTGGAGGCTTTTTAATGGGATTTGAGGGTTTTGAAGGCAAATATGGTAGGAAATATGGACAAATGAGTCATGTAATGGGGTAGATGAGGTAGTGAGCACTTTTTGGGTGTTAACACCATGATCAATACATCACACGCACAGTGAGTAGACTTATTTTAAACTTGAAGGCATCTTCACGACAGAAGAAGATGTCAAAGTCATTCAAGTAGAAGACATATTACAACTCACATAACAGGGCTTAACAAAATATGATGATGCAAAGAACAATAAAATTGATTGAGCCCCCCAGTGTAGAATTGCAGAGCAGTCCCTAGGTTGTGACGTCTGAATTTGAAAGCAGAGAAATGGTACATAAATTCGAAGAGCCAAAAGACCCAAGATTGAGTCAAGGGAAGTTAGATAGATGAGAATGGGTGAGGCTTTAAATGAAAAGGCCTCTTTGCAGTGAGGGTAGTCGACTGCCTTAGTGAGAGGGTGATACATCAAAAAACTACTACCAGATTGAATACAGAGGCTGAAGAATCATAGACCATGGATGCTCTTGCATACTTATTCAGGACGAAGAAGAGTTTTGGGGTGGGGGAAATGTTGGACAAGTCTTTAGGCATTTGTAAATTGTCACCGCATGATGTATTAAATATCTGTTAATATTCAAATTAATTTTAATGGATGAGTGGTTGGAGTGGGTGTAACCGCTCTAACTAACTCCACTGTGTAATCCATTCAAGGTGAATGCAAATTGGTTGAGTACTATACCTAATATTTTTTTTTTCTTAATGGATGATGTGTGTGCTTTATGGTATGTTGCTTGAATGCTAGTTGAAACCGAGGGTTTCAACATGGACCTATCTACTTTTGAATGTGAAATATCATGATAAGGGAAATGTGATATATTTTATTATGAAAGCTTCACAAAATATAGTACTATGCATGTGATGAGGAAATATGTCATGCCATAGTACAAGGAACTAATCATGGGAGACACTAAATAGTGTTGGACAAGGGGAGAAAACATAACTCACAAAATGATTTCTACCAGACACATAGAGCTATATATCTGATACAAATTTGCTGGGGCAAAATCTTATGCCCAGAACCAGTTCTCATGACCTTTCATTAATCATAAAATTGTTTTTAACAATTATAGTGCACTACCTATAATAGCACTTACATTTTCCAACTCCCAAGATCGGCAAAGCGCACTATCTCTAGAATGTTTCTAAAGCAAGACAAATTGTTCCTTCTCTAGAGGCTTGATTACCAGGTTTCTTCCTTACAGATTTACAGCTAGTATATTAAATCCCATCTACCAAATAATTTACATAATTAACTTGATATGATATAGACAGCAGGAAGAATTAAATGCACCTTCCACCAAATAGAAATATATATAATACTTGCCATCCATTCATATAAAAAGTAGCTTAACATCTATAAGCTAAATTAAAATTGAAAGAAAAAAACAAAAATCCAAAATAAATTTTATTTGTTGCATTCTACATGTGTGTTAACATGGAAAACATGATTTTGTGCTTATCTAATCTAAGCTAGTATTGCTTTTATGTTTTGATTGTTAGGTTTTTCTCCATCCTGGTTCAATATGACAGAAGAGTCAGAAGTTCTTAATATACGCAATGTATCCATTTGAAGGAGAAGGAAGGAAGTTTCACTCAATGGCCAATGTAATATTTTGAAAAGTCATCGATGAAGATGATTTTTATATAAAGTATATTGGAGATAGTTTTTTTCATGGACCGGTATTATCCCATTAGTGGATATTCAATTGGAAACTCATATATATAGTATTACTTGACATTTCATATAATATAATTTACGTGGTTGAAAATTACATATGTTTGTACTTGATATTATTTACTCTTGTAAATAACTAATGCGACTTTGCATGATTCACATGTAACCACTTATACTATGAAACGAGAACCGTATACTATGAACGAGAACTCTAGCCATAAAAACGATGATTTTTGCGGAAAAAACACCAAAAACACTCCCCAAATAGAAAAGTGTTGATACCACTATACACATTTTTTTTAGGGTAAAAAATAGAGCCCTGGCCTAAACATCTCATACTATTGTTTACAAAAACTGTAAAATCAACTTGTAAATTGGAAGAAAAAAAAATCTTCAAGAGATAAATTACAACTTTTTTGAAACTTGCATATTAAACAAAACAAAAAATTCATAAATAATTTCACCAATCTAACCATATAAAAACAAACAAATTATGCCGCGATTCATAATGAAATAATATATTAGACCATAGAAGAACAAATGATTCATATAAATATTCAAAAATTCCTTTAGAGTTTCAATTACAAACAGCATACTAATAAAAAACATCTAAAATGCTTCATGTGAAATTATTCAAATTCATCCATGGATTTTGACACCCCGTCAGAATCTACATTTTCTGCAGATGAAGGACTGGATGAATATGTAGATGACCCATATTCTTCTCTATTATCAATGGGTTCACCATATGAGTCTACATCTATGCCCATCATTTTAGATGTCATATTCCTTCGGGATTTACGGCTTGGTTTAAACAACTCCCATCTTGCAAAATTAAAAAAAAAAATTAAAATCTAAAACCCCCTAAACTATATAATAAACAAATTAAAAATAAAATTAAAATCTAACCCCCCCTAAACTATATAATAAACAAATTTAAAAAAAATTAAAATCTAAACACCCACCTAAACTATATAATAAACAAATTTAAAAAAAAAAATATTAAATTTTTTTTAACCCCCCCCTCCTCCCTCCTCTCGCCCCCTTCCCCCGCCGCCCCCCTTCCCCATCCTCCCCATGCCCCTCCTCACTCCACCCCCTTCCCCCTCCTCCCTCCTCCTCGCACCCCCACCTTTCCCCCTCCTCCCCGCGCCCCTCCTCCCACCATCCCCTTGAAGGAATATTGGTCAATACTAAGAGGGAGTGATGAATCAGTATTGTTAACTTTTCACCTTTTAACCACTTATTAAAATTTAATCAAAACATGGAATCAACAAGATACACAAAAGCACATAATTTATTGTGGAACCCTAATTGGGTAAACCACCAACACTTTCTATACTAAAAAATTATGTTTACAATAAGTTTTGCAAGCCACAACTTGCTGGACACACCAATCCCCAAGTTTCTCAGCCACCACTGAAGGATGCACCCACACCCTAGTTTCTGCCTACACCTACACACAAGGTGTTGGCTGCTTTCTGGACAGACCTGGGTTTTCAGGATGCGCAACAACAAACACCCCTTTGGCGCACTGGCCCTTTCGGAAACAAGCTGCGCAACAGCCCGAAGTATCACCCGAAGTGGCTATGGGGGGGCTAAGGAATCAGGTTTCCTTAACCTAGGTGGTGTGGAGTCTACAGTCTTCTCTCTTCCCTTCTTGGAGGTAACCCCCGAACAGAGTGTCTCACTCTTTCACAGGTCTCCCAGCGCTACAGCACTGGAACTCACCCTTCTCAGCCTAGCTACGCGGTAGGTCCGTACCTACGCACGAGTCTTTTACCCGCTACCTCCGATACACTATGTATCGTCTCTGCCCTTGCGCCACAGCGCAGTAACACACTCCTTTAGCACTGCGGCGATAGTGTTCTTACAGACTCCTTCGACAATGCACAAGTACAACTTCTAAGGGAGCTTCCAGGATTTACTTTACATAATCATTCATAAAGATAGCGAAACATTCATAGAAACATAGATAGTAAAGCAAAGAAATGCAATCACATAGCGCATCACCACAACAACAAGAATTACGTGGTTCACTTCCAGGAGGGAAGCTACATCCATGGGAACTGTGTTTATATTATCTTGAGATGGGGATAACACAGTTCCACTGCGTACACAGCTGCAGCCTTAGATCTTTCTGGGAAACTCCATGCACACAGCTGGGAGCCCTTCTCTTAGATCTATTCTCTTCTTCTACAGATATTACCATGAAAAATACATACAATTACATTCCCCTCTCAGTCCTCTTGCGAGTGGTCGATACATACAATGGCCCTTAAGCCAAGCGGTCTTCCTGCGAGATCGCGGCCTTCTTACATGCACAAAATGATCATTAACAGCTTAAAAGATACAACAATACAAATGACTCAGACATCAACTTAGACTGTCCGTGTAACTCATTAACTATCTAACCCTTTTCCCCTTTTCAATTACACATATATATAGGTGGCCCTGAGGGTCACACCTTTACAAAATTGTGGGCCTTTCCCAACAGTGATCCCCAAAAACCTTAACCGTGGACACAGCTAGGTGTACTGTAGGCGCCTCTTGTAGTCATGTCGCAGCTTCCTGCAAACTCCATGATTTCCGGCGTAGATCATGGTTATGGGCGCCGCTTCATCGTTCTTTGCTCCTTGTCCTTCGCCTTCAATGTTTCAGCCTGTTGCTCTTCCTTGGTCCGAGCAACCATAACTCCTGTACTTTGCCTTAATGAGGGCAGCTGAGCCCTTTATTCCGCCGCTTCATTTACTGTGGTGGTTGAGCTTTCTACTTGGCCACCTTATTTATTCTTTCCTTTGAATTGTGCATGCGAGCTCCACGATTTCCAGCTTGCAATCTGTGGTGAGCTCGTCCATCTGGCGCCGTACCGCACACAGTTCATTTCTGCCCAAAAATGGTGCTTTTCCTCAAAATTAGCACTTTTCCTTCAAAACTTAGTGCTTTTTCCTAAAACTTGGCAGCTTTGCCATAGCTGCGGCCTATGCTCCAACAGGCCCCTAACACTTACTTGTGGCTCATCCTCGAGCCACTCGCACTAGCTTGCGGTCGGTTTACTTGTGCATTTGACTTTGCTTGGGTCGCAGCGAAGGCTTGCTTCCACTGCACAATAGCGGATTCCATGTCTTGCACGCACTTCGTGGCTGTCTGCACCAGGTCTGAAGTAGCTTCTTCTCCTTCTGCACCATCGACCAACTCTTGAGACTCAGCAAATGCTTTGACCTTGGCCTCTGCTTGGGCAGGACGTTCAGCATACTCATCCATAAACGGCTGAATGATGTTGGTGAGAGTAGCATCTTTGTCTCTGAGCCTGTGCAGTTCTTGATGGAATTTGCAGACTTCGCTCATCTTTCTCATTTTGGCTAAGCCTTCCAAGGGCTTAGCTTCTTCGTTCAAAACAGTTAGGGACTGTTCTGCTGCTTTCACCTGTTCCAAAAGGGAAACTTTAGAAGGGAGCTTCTCGAGCTCAGCCCAATCCTGCATAGCTTGCGTCATTAACTGCTGGACTTCATCTATTCTACACTTCATTTGGGTAGAAGCTATGTGCAGTGCTTCAAGTCATTCTTTCTTATCATCTATGGGAGGCACTATGACATGAGCTTCCAACTCGGCGAGCTGCTTTCTATGGTCCTCAGCCATAGCAACTACTTGTTGTTCTAGGGATTTTTCCCTTCTGCCAATGCGTTGCACTTTATCAACTAAAGGAAGGTCTGGTTGAATCTGGCAGGCCGGCAGCTCCTGGGCGATTTCATCGACAACATTCCTTAGCCCAGTGTCTCGCGCTTCTTGAAGTGCAAGCTGCGCAGAGATCTCCTTATAGCCTACCCTTAGCTCTACTTCCTGCGTCTGTAGTCTTTGATTGGCATGGAATGTGGAGAGCTCCCTAGCTCTCAGCTCAGTAGAGACCTGCTCGTGAACCAATGGTAGAGTTTCCAACAAAATTAGTGACAAATTTATTTCAACAGGGCCAACCGCGCTTACCTGCAGTGTAGCCAGAGGATTCGGGAGTGTCATGCTTGCGGGCGGGATGTGGACGACAGTGTGCCTTTCTGTAGGTACTTCAAACCGCTCGGTGCTTGTAGATGCTTGCAATGTCTACGAGCCAGATGCTGGCACATGGGTCTGCACAACTCATCCTGCAAGACCTTTCAACTCCATGAGCTGCAGATCCAGAGCACTTCTGATATTGGCCTGAGAGGCACGCAGCTCCTGAAATGGCTCCTTCAAGTATTGGTTGAGCCTCGTGGCAAGGATCTCATAGGGATATCTAGTCGCTTCTGTGGGGTGTGACAGCTTCTACTTCTTGGTAGCCGATCTTGACGGACCTTCACCATTCTTTTGCCCAATCTTTTCCTTGCCCTTATCTTTCTCTAGCGCCTCAGGGGGTGGCATCATGGCAGCGGCTTCAGCAGCCTGCTTCCATTCATCTAGATAGGAATTCACAGTGTCCTCCACATCCTGGGTAGTCATTCGGTAGAGCCCTACGGCCCATTCTTCCAACTGAATTCCGCGAGGGCAGAAATAGATTTCATGCAAGTTGGCAGAAAAGAGCAACTTCGTTCCATAGAGTTCTGCCATCTCATCAGTAAGCCTCAGCATCTCTAGGATGGTATCCCTGAGAAGATGATAATACTCGAAGAACACGGCGTGGTTCATCTTGCGCTTCACGGGATTACTAGAATCCCAGAGGTTGACATAGCGCATCCCTATAACCTCTCCTGAGCGGTGCGAAAGAAACTAAGTGTTGGGTGGTTCCTTCCACCTGACAAAGGCACACAAGATCAGGATCCAAGAGAAATGGAACAACTGATTGGCGGTGTCCTGAACGTTTCGGCAGTCTTCCAAGAATGAATTCAGGAGGAAGAGACACCAGTTATACTGCTCTCCCTCCGCAACTGCAATTGCGAGCTCTACAACAACTCCAGAGACTTCTTTAGGGCAACATTTCATTAAAATTCTGCCTACGAGCAGGCTGCCTGTGAATCTGAGTGCTTCATCTTCAACTACAGTGAGGTCATAAGCCCGAACTCCTCTCGACAATTTGTATTTCTGCACCACCTGTGTAGCCAGCTTTCGGTCCTTGTCTTTACCAACGAAATGGACGTTGGGGTCCTTACCAACCTTAGATAGGCCGGTAATTCGGTGAATCAGGTCCACATTCAGATCAGTTGGCCTCCCTAGCCAAAGATAACCAATGTGAACACAGGATAACAGGACCTTGACAACCGCATTAACTTCATTGCTATGCCTGAAGTGCGGTAGCTTCAACAGGTTCAACAGTCCAGGCTTGTCTAGATTTACTGCAAATTCCTGCGGGATGAATTCATCAATCTTCTTAACAGGATTATGGACCAACATCAGATAGTGATCTGGCGCAAACTAAGGATACGTTCTATAATCTCCCAAGTTGAAGTCAGAAAACTTAACTAGCGGGAGATGTCCAAGCAGGGATCCTTCTTCTTCCATGATTTCTGCCATTGGTGGCATCAGAATCGAATACTTGGCGTTCTTGGGAATACGCACCTCGGGTGCATCATCTGGGCGCGGAGGAATGTAGTTAACTAGAGTGGACAAGGGATCTGGAATGGGTACCTCTAGCTGCTACTGCGGCTGGAGCTGTTGTTGAGATGCCCTTATGCCCAGGGACTGTCTGGGATCAGAGAAAATAAGAAGCTTGACAATCTTGGTTGGGGTAGCCATACTGAAGTCTAACCCTCTGCGTCTGAAGTGACAGATGAATTCTTCAGTTGACAGGTTCTCTGACATGAACCTGCATACACGACAAACACTGAACAGAAAAAGGCGGAAGAGCGCAGGATGCGAACTCTGAAAACAGAGGGAAGTAGTCTGCACGACACGGCTTTGAAAACAATGGCTTGGACTCTCACATAGGACAACTATACAACTCAATAGCAAGGAAAGTAACCCAAGTATATATGGATGAGGGGTATTTATAGCTGAGGACAGTAGTAGGTGCGGATAGGTGGCGCTAATAACCGTTGGTGCCTAAGCAGATGAGTTGACAACCCCCCCCCCCCGCACCTCTGTGGTGCATTAAATGTGAGGGATGGGCTCTGATAGCCTTTGGGAGATGTGCTAAGGCCTTCAGCTCCTTAATTAAATGCGAATCTTAGGGAAATCAAGCCGAATCTGTCAGAGCAAGTACAATTAGATGGCGGTCTCATCCTTCATTAAGACTCAGACGCGGCTATAGAACTACCACAATTCAAATTTTCGGCGAGTAACTTCAGCATGGGTAACTGTGCACATGGAGGGCTCCACGGCGAGGAGAACTCCGCAAGAGTGAAAAATCGACAACAGGAAACTCTGCAAGAGCGAAAGTTTGACAACCTGAGGAACTCCGCAAGAGCGAAAATAGGCTCGCTCAGAATAGGCTTTATTGACTATGTGGATGTTTCAAGGAACTGCGTGGGAAGGTAGAGACTGAAAATGTCTCGCGACTTCCATGTAGACTGTGATAAATGCAATGCCTCTTTCAACTACACTGGACATCTACATGACTTTAGCAGCTGATTAGGTCGACAGGGCAGAGTGGCTGTCGCGATAAAGCTTGAGTCCACTCCCGTTGATCATTGTGGGCAGCAACTCTCCATTAAGCTTCGCAAGCTGAACTGCTCCACCTTCTGTTATCTTCATCACTTGAAAAGGGCCTAACCAATGTACTCGAAACTTGCCTGGAAACTTGATGAATTTACTATCATAGAGGAGTACCAAGTCTCCTTCCTGAAAGACTTTATTCTTAATATGCCTGTCATGCCAAGCCTTCTGTCTCGCTTTCTGCACTTGTTGATGGAATCCAGCTAAAAGCCTGTCTTCTTCTAAGGCAACCAATTGTGACATCCTTTCACTCATAGTATCAGTATCTGCCATTTCTGTAATTTGAGCAATTCTGAGACTGGGAACAATGTATTCCATGGGCATGACTGCTTCTTGTCCATACACCAAACTGAAAGGTGTGTGACCTATTAATTTCTTGCATGTGGTTCTGTAAGCCCATAACACAGCTGTGACTCTAAGGTCCCAATCATCTCTTTGTTGATTACAGATCTTGGTCAGGGCATTCTCCAGAATCTTATTGAATGCCTCCACCGTACCATTAGCTTGAGGGTGGTAGGGTGTACTCTTATGGTGACTAATGTGGAATTCTTCAGTAAGGGCCTCTATAGTCTCGTTCAGGAAATGTGTGCCCTGATCACTCATTAGAATCAGTGGACATCCAAATCTAGTGACAATATTCTCAAAAATGAACTACGCGACAGTGACAGCGTCGCAATTCTTAACTGGCTTCGCCTCAACCCATCTGGTGAGGTATTCAGTAGCTATGATGATGTATCTTGCACCGGTTCTCTTTCCTGGTGGGTTGATAGGTCCCACAAAATCAATGGCCCACTTATCAAAAGCACGCACTGTTATCTAGGGTATTAGCAGCATTTCATCTCTTCTTGAATGTTTTCTTGTTCGCTGGCACACATCACAACACTTGTAGAATTCCTTAGTATCCTTATGCAATGTTGGCCACCAAAGACCTGCGGCTAAGATCTTCTGCGCAGTCGGCTTTCCTGCAAAATGGCCTCCTGCGGTTCCTAAGTGCGCTTCTGCGATTATGGAATTCTTCTCATGCGGTAAAATGCATCTGCGCAAGACTTCATCAGGGCCCAACTTATAGAGCTGGCCTGCTATCAAAGTGAAGTCTACGGCTTTGACAACAAGTTGTTTCTTCTGCTGCATTGTGAACTCAATTGGCGCTTTCCCTGTACTGAGAAACTCAAGAATTTCAGAATAATACTCATCTGCTGCTTGAACAGAAAACAGCTGCGCATTAGGCAGATTGTCCTCCAAATTTGCAGGTTCCTCCCCTGACTCTATCCTAGATAAATGGTCAGGTCCTGCATTCAATCTACCTGGCTTCACAATAATCTCAAAATCATACTCCTGGAAGAGGAGTAGCCATCTGCAAATTCTTCCCCCTAACACTAGCTTATTGACCAAGTACTTCAAAGCAGAATGGTCAGTATACATTTTAAAATGAGCACCCAATAGATAGTGTCTGAACTTCTGTAAGGAATACACCATAGCGAGTCCTTCTCTTTCTGTAGTGGTGTAGTTCTTCTCAGCTATAGACAGCTTTCTGCTAGAGTAAGCAATGGGGTGGTCAATACCTCCTTCTCCTAGTTGTGTCAGTACAACCCCCAATGCTATGGAAGAAGCATCTACATGAACATGAAAGGGTTTTCTCCAGTCTGGGAAAACTAGAATAGGTGTTGTGACCATCTTTCCTTTAAGTGTGTCCAAGCTCTGTTGGCATTCTTCTGTCCATTGGAATTTTGAATCCTTTTTCAGCAGTCTTTCCATAGGCGCAGTGATCTTTGCATAACCCTTGATAAATTTCCTGTAGTATCCTGTATGTCCCAATGTAGTGCGCAATTGTTTGACTGAGTTGGGCGCAGGCAAGTTAGCACTGATGGCAACCTTCACAGGATCCATCATGAGTCCTTGTCTACACACAATGTGACCCAACAAAATACCAAAAGGAGCACAGAAGATACATTTTTTCAAGTTAAGGGAAATCTGATACTGTCTACATTTTTCTAACATCATCCTTAGATTCCCTATATGGTTCTTTAGTAAACCAAACATAGTCCAGTCATCAAAATAGACTTCTAGAAACTTATGAATGAATTCTTTAAAAACAGCAACAACGACTCTAGAGAAAATAGCAGGAGCATTTTTAAGACCAAAGGGCATTACCGTATACTAGAATGAGCCCCATTCAATCGTAAAAGTGGTGTTATGGCGGTCCTCTGGATGGATTCTGATCTGATGGTATCCTGAAAATCCACCAATGAAGGAGTAAGCCTCTTGTCCTCCAACATTGTCAAGCACTTCATCTGTAAAGGGTGTAGGAAATGGATCATGTGCTGATGCATCGTTGAGCTTGCGCAGGTCCACGTAGATTCTTATTTCACCTTTTGTATTTTTCTCTTGTACCACCATAGGACTAATCCAATCACTTTCCTCTACTGGCTCAATGATACCAGCTGCGAGCATCTTATCAATTTCTTCTCTGACCTTTTCTTTATATCGTGGATTCAACCTATACGGGCATTGTTTTACTGGCTTAGCGTCCACTTTCAAAGGTATGTGCATAACTCCTAAATCTCCTAGGATGCCTTTCATTTCTGTAAACTTGGTAGGAAAGATATCCTGGTACTCATGTAGTAAATCTGCAATATGGCCAACAGTTTCATCATCCCAATAATCTCCTATAGAGGCAAACTTGGGTTCGGCTTCTGTACCAATGTTAATCTTCTTGAGCTTGATGTGTTTTGTAATGGTAGGGATATCAAGCTGAGGGCCTTCGACTTTGCGTGTCCCTTCTGACTCTGGAATATCGATGTTGCGAGGATCATCATCCTCTTCTTCGGTGGTGAAATTATAGCATTCCAGGGCATGTTCCATCTGGACAGCCCAATCTGGTTGAGAATACTCTGGTAAAGGACATTGTCCAAATATCTTATTTCTAATACACTTTAAAGCCTGATCGATGCTTGGATGTTCTTACTCAAAGCTGAAAGTGAGTTGAAAACTTTCAATCATGAGAGGCCAAGTGATAGTGCCTCTGCGCAATTCTGTTTCAATGTACCAGTTCCTTGGAACTATATCCAACATGTGGATGAATAGGTGAACCTACTCATCCTCTGGAATATCTGACCATTGTTGAATACATGCTTCAACGTGTGACCTAGGGTCACTTTGTCCATCATATTTGCACAAAACTCCTGCTGTAGTCTCTTGAAATCTATGCAGTATCAACCTGCGACAGCCTTGCCATGTGTCGATATTTTCTTTATGCGCACCCCATCATCTTGCGGGTGTAGCGCGCAGTGCTACATCCAATGCTTGTATGCGCTGCTCATCTAGGATTTCTTATTCATATGCATGTATGAATTCACTTACTCCAGTTAAACCATCAAAGATTGGAGTGTTATTCAATTCTGTGCCAATCCATCGAATGGATTTAGTCGTCATGGCGCAATGCCTTGCAGAAACCTCATGTAAGCGATTCTGCCAGTTTTCCAGTCCTGCTTCTGAATCTGATGCGCACGAGCTATCGCATCGCCAGATGATATGGCCATCCGCTGTGGGATTGACATAATCATTATGACTAGCAGTCATCTGATACAAACTTTCCATGTGGCACACTTCTTCTTCTGCTCGAATGGGTTCAATATACTGTGGTCCTTGAAGGGGATCAAGTGGTGCAATGACCCTAATCTGGTCATCCTCAAAGGTCTCCTTCCTTTTCTTCAAATTAATGACAGCCAGATTATCAAATGCCCAGTCTATGCCTAAAAGTGATGGGTAAGGTCTACTGTCATCCAGAATTTTGATTACTTCAAAGTCTGTAGAACTTCTTACTCCCTCAATATCAATGGGTACATTGGGTAATCTGCCCAATGGAGAAACTCGTTGCTGATTTGCTAGTCTTAGATGGATAGGAGATCTGATAAGCTGAGGACTACCCATATGTTCCCAAGTCTGCATGGTGAGAACATTAACTTCTGAGCCTAAATCCAAAATGACTTCGTCCATTTCAAATGCTCCAATCTGTGCTGTGAGTCTCATCTCTCTTCCAGTTCTAGTATGACTCCTGATCTAATGAACAGCACACTGCGCTGTGTTCATCGAAGCAGATTGTTGACACTGATCCAACAGGTGTTGGAGTTCCATAGTTGCTTTTTCATTGCGCAACAACTTTAAGCAGCTTCTCAGGAAAGCATGAACACTGCCTAGTGTATCCTCCTCATCAGGCCTTCCAAATGTAGTAGCCTGCTCTCATACCAGGTTCTCTTGACTTGGCACATGTGGTCTGATATCATTGTGCGGTAATGCGACAGAACTTGAAGCTCGCGGATCTGAGAAATACTCTTGAGCTTGCTTGAATGCTTCTTTTTGCTTCTATAGGTCGAGCCGGGATGGTTTAATATTAGCGTGACGTACCCATTGTGTTGCTGGCTTTCCAGTTCCCGACTCTGGCGCACCAGTGGTTGCACCACTGTGCGTCACTATATTAACTGTGGGATCTGGTTCTCTTTCTTCTGCTGCAATCAACTGAATATTCTGGTTAACCTATGGCTTCTTTTCTTTCATCTTGGCCATCAACTGAGGGCATTATTCAATGACATGATCATAAGATTTACAGTATCTGCAGGTGGTTGTAGGGTTTTGGAAATCCCTTGCATAATGGCCTTGAGCTCCGCAGTTATAGCAAGTGATCTGTCCTCTTCCATGACCAAAACCTCCTGCGCATCCTCGGCCCCTGTAATTTCCTCCTCGGCCTTTGCGAGCTGGGTCATACTGCGGACCTGTTGTGGGTCCCTGTGGTTCTTACTGTACTCTATAAACATCATGTTTTCTTTCTATCATAAGGTCATATGCTCTACAATTGTTCTAATCATGGCCTACTGATTTACAAAAATTGCAATATAGATTCTTTGGAGTTTGTACATATTTTTGTAACAAGTGACACTCTTGTGGTCTGTGGCCTCTAGTTCTACATATTTCACACCAAGGCCCGTGAGCCTGTGGTAAAGGGTTAGGTGCTCCTATTGCAATATAATCTATGAAAACAAGACAATGGTCCTTTGAATGTCCTTGTGCTCTACACTTTGTACACCAAATTTCTTCTTTAACATCCTTTCCTTTCTTAATATCATGCACTTGCAAAGTTAGGTTTGCTATTTGGTTCTGCAACTGTGCAACATCGTTGCTTGTTCCAGCAATTGGTGAAGCTTCTAGTTTCATGGCCATCTCTAGAGCTTGTTCTTGAGTAGTGAGATTCTGTTGCATAAGAGGAAGTCTAATATGAGGAAGCAGCACAGCAATGAACCATTCCTTATGCTACTGCGGTGCAAACTCAAAGCTTACTTGATCTATCAAGGATTTGAACTTCTGGTCAAAGTCCCATACTGATTCTGTAGGTAACTGTTTTATGTCTTTGAGTTCTGTTATGCACTGTGATTCTAATTTAGGTTTCTTGAATTCTTTAATCATAACACTTCTTACATCAGCAAGCATCCTATTCTGTGCTGCTAAGTATTTCATAAACCAGGTTAAGGCTCTCTCTCTTAGTGTGGTTGCTAACTGAACCAGATTAACAGCATCATCATTAATTTTCTTAATCATCCAAATGGCTTCACATAGAAACCAGTGCTGCTCAGGGTCTTCTAGCCCTGTTCCTCTAAAGGTTGGTAGCTTCATGTCATCACCCATCCTTCTTGCGCTAGGTTGACGTGGAGGTGCTGTGGCACTGCCTCCAGGATGGTTAAACAAAGGTGGGGCTAAGGTACTAGAAGTACCGTGCGGGCTACTAGAGGGTGTTACTGCAGGGTTATGCTGAGCCCCATTTGGCTTTTGCGGTGTAAAAGGGTGATAAGGGATATGAGCACTCCCTTGTCTCTCTATATGGCTCGCTCTACGAGCTCGGCTATCCTCTGGGATAGACTCAAAAGAATGCTGGTCGAGGCCTACTTTATACCATTTTCCACTACGAGTGCAACCAATAACTTCAAGATCACTATCAGAATCTACGGACATTACTTGTCTATTCTATTCATAGGAAGCTATGCATAGTTTTCCTTTTTCATATAAGAGCATTTTAATCCACAAGTTCAGATAATTTAAGAACTTACCCCTGTATGCTTTGAAGAAGCTCCTCTCAGCCTCGCTGAAGCTCTTTCTAGTATCTACTGCAAACTCAGTGATGAAGCCTTCCAACAGACTGGTCAACCAAAAGTCTACTGCGCGGGACACGGGATTATCTACCC
The DNA here is from genome assembly GCA_027924585.1 of Larix kaempferi. Taxonomy (NCBI): domain Eukaryota; kingdom Viridiplantae; phylum Streptophyta; class Pinopsida; order Pinales; family Pinaceae; genus Larix; species Larix kaempferi. The sequence continues at coordinate 3,733,365 of BSBM01001646.1, forward strand.
ACTTCAAAATGCTAACTAGCTCAGGCGTCCAAACGATAGGTTGATCAACATGCACAATGGGTCCAATATCTGCTAGCTTGGATACCCACTCATGCAACTCGAGTGCAAATGTTACAAAGAATATTTCAGGAAGCTCAGTATAAATATGCTTCTGCAACCAGTCCTATGTCTGAAGCCTAGGGCTTCTATTTTCACATTCAGCGAACTCTCTAGCCTTTGAATCAAACAGCTCTTGAATTTCTTTAGCTGTAGGATTCCAGCACCACATTGCCTTCAAAATAATAGGGTTAAATCCAGAAATGGAACCATTTGTTGGATGCTTTCTGGACAAACCCGGGTTTTCAGGATGCGCAGCAACAAACACCCCTTTGGCGCACTGGCCCTTTCGACAATGAGTTGCGCAGCAGCCCGAAGTCTCACCCGAAGTGGCTATGGGGGGGCTAAGGAATCAAGTTTCCTTAAGCTAGGTGTTGTGGAGTCTACAGTCTTCTCTCTTCCCTTCTTGGAGGTAACCCCCGAACAGAGCATCTCACTCTTTCACAGGTCTCCCAGTGCTATAGCGCTAGAACTCACCCTTCTCAGCCTAGCTGCGCGGTAGGTCCGTACCTATGCACGAGTCTTTTACCCGCTACCTCCGATACACTATGTATCATCTCTGCCCTTGCGCCACAGCGCAGTAACACACTCCTTTAGCACTACGGCGACAGTGTTCTTACAGACTCTTTCGACAATGCACAAGTACAACTTCTAAGGGAGCTTACAAAATTTACTTTACATAATCATTCATAAAGATAGCGAAACATTCATAGAAACATAGATAGTAAAGCAAAGAAATGCAATCACATAAAGCATCACCACAACAACAAGAATTACGTGGTTCACTTCCAGGAGGGAAGCTACGTCCACAAGAACTGTGTTTATATTATCTTGAGATGGGGATAACACAGTTCCGCTACGCACACATCTGCAGCCTTAGATCTTTCTGGGAAACTCCACGCACACAGCTGGGAGCCCTTCTCTTAGATCTATTCTCCTCTTCTACAGATATTACAATGACAAAGACATACAATTACATTCCCCTCTCAGTCCTCTTGCAACTGGTCGATACATGCAATGGCCCTTACGCCAAGCGGTCTTCCTGCGAGATCGCGACCTTCTTAGATGCACAAAATGATCATTAACAGCTTAAAAGATACAGCAATACAAATGACTCAGATATCAACTTAGACTATCCGTGTAACTCAGTAACTATCTAACCCTTTTCCCCTTTTCAATTACACATATATATAGGTGGCCCTGAGGGTCGCACCTTTACAAAACTGTGGGCCTTTCCCAACAGTGATCCCCAAAAACCCTAACTGCGGACACGGCTAGGTGTACTGTAGGTGCCTCTTGCAGTCACGTCGCAGCTTCCTGCAGAATCCACGATTTCTGGCGCAGATCGCGGGTATGGGCGTCGCTTCATCGTTCTTTTCTCCTTGTCCTTCGCCTTCAATGCTTCGGCCTGCTGCTCTTCCTTGGTTCGAGCAACCATAACTCCTGTACTTTGCCTTAATGAGGGCAGCTGAGCCCTCTATTCCACCGCTTCATTTACTGTGGTGGTTGAGCTTTCTACTCGGCCACCTTATTTATTCTGCGGGGTGCGACAGCTTCTGCTTCTTGGTAGCCGGTCCTAACGGACCTTCACCATTCTTTTGCCCGATCTTTTCCTTGCCCTTATCTTTCTCTAGCGCCTCAGGGGGTGGCATCATGGCAGCGACTTTAGCGGCCTGCTTCCATTCATCTGGCCAGGACTTCACAGTGTCCTCCATGTCTTGGGTATTCATTCGGTAGAGCCCTATAGCCCATTCTTCCAACTGAATTCCGCGAGGGCGGAAATAGATTTCATGCAAGTTGGTAGAAAAGACCAACTTCGTTCCATAGAGTTCTGTCGTCTCCTCAGTAAGCCTCAGCATCTCCAAGGTGGTATCCCTGAGAAGATGATAATACTTGAAGAACACAGCATGGTTCATCTTGCGCTTCACAGGATTACTAGAATCCCAGAGGTGGACATAGCACATCCCTGTAACCTCTCCTGAGCAGCGTGGAAGAAACTGAGTGTTGGGCGGTTCCTTCCACCCGACAAAGGAACACAAGATCAGGAGCCAAGAGAAATGGAACAACTGATTGGTGGTGTCTTGAACGTTCCGGCAGTCTTCCAAGAATGAATTCAGGAGGAAGAGACACCAATTATACTGCTCTCCCTCCACAGCTGCAATTGCGAGCTCTACAACAGCTCCAGGGACTTCTTTAGGTCGACATTTCGTTAAAAGTCTGCCTGTGAGTAGACTGCCTGTGAATCTGAGTGCTTCATCTTCAACTACAGTGAGGTCATAAGCCCGACCTCCTCTTGACAATTTGTATTTCTGCACCACCTGTGCAGCCAGCTTTCGGTCCTTGTCTTTACCAATGAAATGAGCATAATTGCTTCGCGGGAGTAGCCAACTTAAAAACAACATGCTTCAAATGTATGTTATCATTGCTTTTTTTTCTTTTATTTACATATAATTAATTAATTATTGCATTAAATATTAATTTTCAATTGTGTTGTTGCAAAAAAAAGGAACCCATTCAACACATAAGACATGATGACAATGAAGAAAAGAGTTGGTATCAAATCCTGTGAGTAATTATGTTTTCCTTATAACTTAATATTTCATATTGGTTTTTATCTTTATATTTTAATTATTTTACACTCGTCATCAGATGTCTTCAAATAGGTGCTAACATACAAAGAAGAGCCATCCAAAAATTTATTGACATTGGGTTAAGTATGGGTTGTAAGTATTTGCTGGCATATCAAACATTAATTGTGCAATTCGTAAGTAGCTATGTTGTTTTATTTCTCTCATTTTATAATTAATGAAACAATAAAAAAAAATTATATTAAATCTATGATTTGTCATGGAGTATAAAACTTGCAGGAAACAAAGTATGGATTGGAGCCAACAAAAGAGTTGTTGAGAGATGGCATGAAGAATGACTTTGAAAGAATGTGTATTGTTTATGAATCACTTCTTGCTATGGTATGCTTTTTTTATTTACATAATAATGTATACTAGCAATTGCACCCAATGGTGCAAAAAGTGCGACGTAATAATGGGGCAAAGTGGAAGTGATGTAGTTATGAGAAATTTTGTGAAGTGAAAACCACAAAGTCTAAGAAAGAGCAGAAAATGCTAAATATGAAAAATGCACAAAATATAAGAATAATTGGTAGATGAGAAAATGTGAATGTATTTATATTCAAGACAAGAAATATTTTGTATTGAAATTAGTAGATGTGGTAAAATAAAGGAAATAAGGAAAATTAAAATAAGCCAATGTAAAGAGTAATGGAAATTGGTAAGTGAGTGTAGTTAAAGTTTCGAAAGAGGAATTCCCATATGCATATGATCGTGTTACTGTATCGTTTAAAAACTTGATGCAGGGGTATTTGTGATGTCCTGACCCCACAACCAAGGCCAAGGTCACCATGAACCCAAGGGAAGGTTGAATAAAGGTAAATGCACAATAGAATAAGGTTATCTAAGGCTAGGACATCATGCCAACAAGCCAATTTAATAGTACAATTAGTCTTCTTAAAGACAATGCAAACTTGCGATACATATCATTTTCCATATGCAGATGCTAAGCAAGGTAAATGCAAGCATGAATTTTAATAGATCTGAGAAAGATATTAACATGTAATCTAACATCAAATAATAATATATTCTATATCCATATAGCTATTAACAAAATCATATTTGCAAGTTAACATTAACAATATAAATAAAAAGATCTACAAGTTGCCACAATCAACCATATTGACAGTGCTAGAAACTAGATCTATTGAATGCTACATACAGCCATGTTAACATAAAAAAAATACTAATAAGAGGGATTCCATATACAACCATATAAATGACAATAACCTCTAATCTCATGGATTTCACCTATAGCCATACAAACCATAAGAAAAATTGTATCCAAGAGCACACATACATCGGAATGTAGTAAATAAACAAATAATAAAATACCCATCACTAACTACCAACCATAGCCATATCAACATTAACATATTCATATATGAAAGATGCCATATACAACCATATAAAATCATATCTCATGGTTTTCACCTTCATCCATACAACCCTTAAGGAAATCATATCTATAAGCACATATATTTTTGAAAATGTAGTAAATAAACATAATAAGAAATACACATCTCAATCACGGGAAACTAGCTTCAACAGGACAATGTTTGAACCTACCATAGACATGCCATGTTCTTTCATATTTCAACATGACATTCACCCCCGATATGAAGCCGTAGATCCACAGGAGAGGTGCTCTCAAACCAAAAGGTGTGTTGCGCTCATCTCAACATCGAGAACACTGTTGTACAAAAGCAATTGTATCTCAGTCATACGGATATATTTTTCAATGAAACAAAAAGTATTCCTTACTATAAAAATCGCTCTGTACATAATGGAATAGGTCTCACAACTCATAAATTCTCATAAACATATAAACTAGAAGGTATGGCTGCGTCCTTCTCAACACCATGAGAAAACCCTGCTACACTAAAATGACCATATCTTAGTCATATGGAAAGATTTTTCAGTGAAAAAAAAATATTCCCCACTGGAAATGTCACTATGGGTACAATGGAATAGGTCTCATAACCCAAAAATGATCATAAATAGTCAAACCATAACATATGGTTGTGTCCTTTCCACACTTTTAGAAACTGCAACTACACCTTTCGCCATCTAACATTTCCCTTCCATCTACACTACCTAATGCAATGGGATATCCTTCACCACATAGGCCCCTCAAGACATAAACATCCACCATCGGGATTCACGTGCAGATATTCAAACAAGGACAAACAATGGGATAAGGACTCATGCTGTATTCTGCACACTCAATCTTCAATCCCCATTACATTGACTTCAAACCTCATTACAAGGACTTCAATGTTCTGCAATACAATGCATCTCATCATCAAGAGCCTATATTTCCAAACATAAAAGAGAATTCCACTACACTGGAGTGCCCAGAGAGAGAAGAAGAATGAAAGAGAGCCCCTTTCAAATCCTTTAATAGCCATTTGAATTCCCAGGGAAGTAACTCTAATTCGAAGAGAGGTAACTCAAATTATTGGGGGTTACTCAATTCATGAGAGGGAGGTTACAATTAGATATTCTCTTTCCCAGAATAGAAAAAGGTGAAATAGAGAGGGGTGTTACACTTTTTCAATGAGTGCAAGCTAAAAACAGCCATTGAGGGTGCACTAGCACATGAGGAGCATCACATGAGGATTGGAATAGCCAAGGAGGGAACATTAGACAACTAAGCCCCACTAAAAATCAAAGAGGGTGTAATAGTACCTCCATAAACCAAAATAATCAAAAATAGGGTCTAACAAGTAATGTTAGGAAGAGAAACAACTCCTAGTCCCCAACCCCCTCACATGTGGAATCCATGGCCACCCATTCTCGTTAGTTTTCCATGTTGAGATAGATTTAATTAAACAATAATATTAATAATAATGTCCAAATTCCATAGTCCTAGCACCTAGTTCCCAATAATAAAAATAATAATAACATATGTCTGGGGCTTAACAATTGTTGTATTACATCCCCCTCCCTCTTAAAAGAATGCATTTTCCTCGATGCATACTTATTACATACATACCACAACATAAAATTTCAAAAAAATATGAGGGTATGCTTCCCTCATAGCATCTTTCAGCTCCCACGTAGCATCTTCGGGATTGTAAAGGGTCCATTGGACCTATACCTTCCTAATTTCTTGGTTCCTGAGCAAATTGAATTTTATGCCCAATATGGAAACTGGTTGTACCGAAAAATCCCCTTCCAGTTCCACCTGGATCACATTCCAATCAATCACATGATTATCATTAGGTATATACTTTTTCAACAAAGACACATGAAATACATTATGCAAGCAAGCAATGCAAGCTTGTATGCAACGGGAACTATCCTAGATAAGATATCAAAGGGTCCACAGTGTCTTGCATAATATACAACTAATCTATAGCCCATAGTTGTATCACACACTCCACATGATCATTAGTAACTTTTAGTGATGACTAGCTTCAACATAGATACTAGTCCTCTATATAGTAATTACAAGCATCAAGCTATAAAAACATATTCCAACCATTAACATTAACTCTTTACAATCAATGTAATCATCAAGACATATGCATTGATATTATAGAGGCCAAGCCTCACCCAATGATAACACATAGGAATATCATGTCCTTGCTAATCAATTCAAGCTGAGCCACATAACACCACTCAAGTGTCAATCATGCCTTTACACAAGAAGGATGGCCATCAAACATTATTACAGGATTAAGACTAGACTAACAAGCAACATAAGCATTATTTCTATGGGATTATCATGGCCATATATGCTTTATTATACATTCATAACCATTAGAACATCACCAATTATCATATACACCCATGACGCACATTGCCTTCATAGCACTATCATATCTTAAATGTATTTACGATGATGTACACTTATTCACATGATCATAAGATAGATATAAAGTATATGCATGTACAACATAAATACATAAGCACATGCTTACATAACCATATGCATACCCATAACCTGCATGGACAATATGTATTAGTGTGAAGTACATCACAACAACATGATCACATGCTAATGCATACAACATTAATTATTATACCAACACATATAGTCTTGCCGATACCAAGCTGGGAAAAACCAACAATTTACACAAAATCATCAAGTCTAAGGACTACATATACATCCTAACAAGTCTCATCAAGACCACAACTTAAGAACACTTGAGTAAATAAGGGAAACCAGATGTCCAAGTTCCATGTTCTACCCAACCGTAGGCACTCATCTAACATATACCCTTTCGGTCGTGAGGCCACCCCCGAGATGGGAAACGGTTCCACTAGGACCAAGGGAAGACACATAATTCTTCCCAAGAATTCTTCTCATCAACCAGACACCCGGTCCACAGTCATCCCAGGTTAATAAAAATAAGGATCTACTTGGATTTGATCCTTGATAGGTAGAGTACTTAAACCTACTTAATGTGCACAAATAGGAAAAGGGAAACAATCCATTCCCAAACAACTTATCATGCCAACAAATGTAGTTAACACCAATCCATTAGCTTACCAAGAATTAATAATATATTTTACCTCATAAAATTCAAGCCCTTGTCCCACGCAAGGGACTTAACAACAAAAGAAACATGGATGACAATTAACCCATAGCTAACCAAATCATAGACATCTGTCCATGCATACATATGCATTCAAGCATAGGAAAAGGGCCAAGCCCTCTCTCCGACATTAATATATCTAAGATATCCTACATATGGTACATATAAATGCAATTACCCCTCCATCCAACACATAATACATATGTATAAAATTACTTACACAGGCATGACATACACTACAAGTATATAATAGAATTATCAAGATAAGACAATGATAGGGATGCACCCTTTCTCTACCATCATATGCATCTAATTATCAGTCCAAAGCATATTAGACATGCATATGTATTACATCCAACTAAATATGGGCATAATCCCTCTCCTACAAACCATGCCAACACAATTAATTATAGAAAATAATCAATCCAAGACAACAGTGAGAAGAATAGGCCCTTCACCACCATACTTATATAATATCTATACATGCAAGGGAAAACAACCAATGGGTTGCACACACACACACAATAGGATCCCAAAGGCCACGCCTTTCTTATCAAGCATAGGTTTTATATAAAATCAAGCAAGGCTATGCCTTCAACAATTCTCAAGCAGTTGTAATTACACATTAATTACAAAGGGCAACACCCTCACCAGATGCAACAAAGAATACAATTATACATACCATAGTTACATACTCATATATATATATATATATATATATATATATATATTACATTAATCTATAATATACTACACACATATATACTTTCTTCTTATTTATATACTACTAGTAATATATATCTACTCTACACACACACACACATATTATAAACTTATATCACAATTATTACATATACTATACATATATATTATTCACACACACACACACACATATATATATTATGTAACTACATCCTATTTTCAAAACAATATCATTATACAGTCCAAGATCTCAATTAAAGAGTGATTCACCCTTACTACTATTGCAACATCAAGCAAAAGTACAACAAGATGACAAACCAACTATGGAGGGAGATGCCCTCACCACTTGTCACATCCAATCAATTAAACCATTAATGAGTGTGTAGTGTAGTAGAGGGGGATATACCCTCTCAAAAATTAGCTATTCAACAAACAAATCATTTAAATAATGCAAAGAAGCCAAAGCCCTCCAAATCTATTGCCAACAACAATAATAATATAAGTATATACATAATGGAAGTCAAGCTCTTAGAAATAGGTTCCAAAAACAATAGGGTATATACCTATACAATATTTAAATAATATATACACAACTACATATATATAATATAATAATATAGCATTACACTATATATATATATATATATATATATATATACATCATATCATTAATATATATATTTAACAATATACATGTTACTTATTTACAATTCTATATATATATATATATATATATATATATATATTACCACTCTTTGGACAAGTGGCCCATTCCCCCCAAAATAGACAAGGAGAGGAATCTATAATAATTAAATGAAACATGCCACATAATTTAAAAATAAAATAAAAAGGAAAATGGAACCACCATTAATACAAGTGCCATATTTCCCAAAATAGACAAGGAGTTACTCATCAAAGTAACCACTGCCATCCAAGTGGCATAAATAATCCTACAAAATCATACCATCAATAGAAATCCCAAAATCCATATAGGGTAAAATGCCACTTAATAAATCATATTAATATTATTTAATAATAAAAATAATAATACTATATCCACATAGTATTACATCCATACTCATAACTATATACCGTCATTAATATAATAATTAATTATTATTTAATTTATCATTTAGTAATCATATTGTTTACTTATCATTAAAATAAGTGAATAACTTATCTCTATTATGGCAGCCATAGATTATTAACCCACCCTTACTATAGGTCATACGTGCATTAAGCACTCTTTTGTTTTTTACCATAGTCATATCAACATCAAAAAATTTAGATATCAAAGATGTCATCTACAGCCATATAAAATCATATCTCATGGTTGTCACCTATGGCCATACAATCCTTAAGCAAATTATATCTATAAGCACATATATTTTTTAAAATGTAGTAAATAAACATAATAAGAAATACTCATCTCAATCATGGGAAACTAGCTTCAACAGGACAACGTTCCACCTTGCCACAGACATGACTTGCTCACACATCTTTCAACATGAAATTCACCACCAATTTGAGGCCATAGATCGACAGGAGAGGTGCTCTCAAACCAAAAGGTATGTTGTGCTCATCTCAACACCGGAAACACTGCCATACAAAAACAATTGTATCGCAATCATACGGAAATATTTTTCAGTGAAAAAAAAGTATTCCTTATTGTAAATGTCTCTCCAGATGCAATGGAGAAGATCTCACAACCCAAAAATTCTTAGAAACATCTGAACTAGAAGGTATGGCTACGCCCTTCTCAACACTGTGAGAAAACCGTACCACACCAAAATGACCATATCTTAGTCATATGGAAAGCTTTTTCAGTGAAAAAAAAAAATTTCCTTACTAGAAACATCACTCTGGATGCAATGGAATAGGTCTCAAAACCAAAAAAATAATAAAAAATATGCGAACCAAAACATATGGTTGTGCCCTTTATACATTGTCATAAACCATAACTACACCTTTCTCCATCTAAATTGTCCCTTCCAATAAACTACTTGGTGCAATGGGATTCCCTTCACCATAGAGGACCCTCAATACATAACCATCCATCGTCGGGATTCATGTACAAATATTCAGATAGGGTCAAGTAATGGGATAAGGACTCATGTTGTGTTCTTCACAGTCAATTTCAATCCCACGGGGGGTTCACTCAGTAAACTTGTTACATAGCACGATCGTTCACATGATATTAAAGAATACCCCTAACTTCACTAAATATTGGAAAATGAATCCTAAAATTGTATTGTTGAACCCCCCTCCCAATATTCCTTTCCAATTAAGAAAACCCCTAGTTTCACCAGATATTGTAGGTATCCATTCTTATCAACCCATTTTTAACACCCCCTTTATATCATATTATCAAGTTGTAACAAACAGGATCCCTAACACATCTTACTATAAGAAAACAAGATGTTAAATAAAATAATAGTATAATGCTAATAATGATCCCACTTGGATTGCAGGGGCGACTGATCAATTTGTAGCATTGGATAGTGGAACACCCAAAGAAATAGTATTGGGGAAGGAAAAATGCGTAAAATGCAACCTGGTCAAGAGATCAACATAACAAAGAATGTAAAAGACCGATAGTCCAATTGTTAGTGTGATGCTTAGAAAAGATGAGAATTCTAGATGTTTCACACCACACCCTACCAATCTACCAATTTCTTATCATGTAAATACAAATATATCCATAGAGAACTCATGTTTTGTATAAGCTTAATAAATTAAACTCCATAAAAATGAAAAATTGAAACCCTTTTGTGGATGGATGCCCCTACCTTCCTATCAAAACAAACATCATTGATGTTTGAACCCAAATGAACATAGAAAAATTCCCTTTACATTTCAATAACACCATATGATCATGTGCATAGCTTGGATTTAGGTCATTCACAAGATCCAATGAATTTCCTCCACTTCATCTACATTTATTCTTGCAATCAAGCAAATTAACAACATGTACTTACCTTTTCTTGGGTTATATCTAGTTTTTTTAATCTTTAAAGGATAGGGAAAAATCTCCATTGTTAGGTTTCAAGCATGCAATAGTTATAAAGATGCACAGATGGTGAAACTTATATGATACCATTTCATGGTAACGATAACACATAGGGTATGTAAATAAGGATTTAGATTTTCACTTATGTTCATGTTAATTCCAATACAATATTAAGACATATGCCTTACATATAAGAATTGAAATTACAATTACGAATGTGCCAAATATAACTCAATCTAACAACTATTCCTAACTGGCAATGTGAAAATATTAAAGAAGAATACAAAAAGTTGAAGGAAATAATTAGTCAAGAAACATTGATCTAAATTTTCTTGGTTCTAGTGAGCCAAGAAAGATTGATCTCACTTTTCTTGGTTGTCATAGAGAAAGGTTTAATTGAATCTCAATGCCCACCTAAACCCCAACCTAAAAAAATGAAGAGTTAAATATTTTACTTGAATTCCTACAAAAAATACAATACAATTGTTCAAATTCGGAACTCCCGATTAACTAACTTAAAGATGGAAAAAAATATAACATCAATTCAAACCAAGCCTAAATAAGCTATTAAATGAGGATTGCTTAAGGCCAATAATGCAAAGAGAATTCCATTGATATTATCATTAGTACACTCTTATCATATTTATGCAAAACTTAGGATCATAAGCAATATCAAATAAAAATTGAAGGTCCTTAAGTTTTAGGTGGGTATGAATTGAGCCCGTGATTTGGAGGTATGAATCCATCCCATGATTTGGAGGTTATTCCTCAACACACCCAAATAAAATAACCCCCAATTATTATATTACTATGTCAAATTAAAAACCCCCCTTGACCCCTTAATACAGGGCAATATATTTTTGAGGTTTTTAAGAGTATTCAACCCCCCAATATGAATGGACGTGATATGATATTGCCTCACTAGTGAACCCCCCGTGTTCAATCCTCATTACAGGGTCTTCAAACCTCAATACAAGGCATTCAATATTCTGCAATACAATGCATCTCATCCTCGTGTTACAACGTAATTTTCCACCTTGTGAGCATCAGCACTCTTTGGCCTTCAGGATCCATTTCACTGACTCAGATTCACTTTATGTCCTTCAGAAACACTTTTTCCCTATTTTTCTTCCTGTATGCTTGATGTCCCATTATAGCCAGTGTACACGCGAGCTGTTCCACTATATCCCGCGGGTGCCAAGTAAAATGGTAAAAATCATTAGAAATTTACTTTTTACTCCCAAAAAGCGGTCTTAGGGTGACCTTTGGCCCTCCATTTTCCCCAAAATGCCTCGATGTGTCCTTTCATTTACCTTTGGAAAGCTATATATTGAGCTCTTATGGCATATGGAAGGGAGGAGAAAGAGAGAGCAAGATAACTCTAGTGGATTTTTGCCATGACCTGAGTCTACACTCATTGATCCTAGTTGTTGTGAACTCCTTATGTTCACCTACCAAACTCCTATCCTAGTTTGAGTTTTTCATTACATGGAGGATTGAAGTGGTGGAGGCATAAGTGGAGAGACCCAGTTCTTGGTTCTGATTGGTTGTCGGCAAGAGGTCGTATATTGTACTTCTTGTTATTCATTAATAAAAATACTCTTTTTCTCGTCCAAAATGATATTGTGAATATTGTTTAATTACATTGGGTTATATTTGCTTATTATATCATGGATCATGCTATTGATTATGCTAATGTCTTTCACATATTATATGCACTTGCTTGTACTTGTTGTTGAGGCTAATCTGCAGGTCCAAGTGTAGAAGTTGAAAGCTCAACGGGGATCTACATCGAACATCCGGTTGAAGGTTGGTCTTTTCTCCATTACCTTAGCATTGTCATTTATATAGAATTGCATTGGGAATTGAGTCATTTTCTGGTAGTCAGCTGTCTTTTGTGGTCTGCCCCAAGCCATAGGAAGTTTTCTCCATAACAAAAATGGCGACTCCGCTGGGGAGAACCTCCATTTTTGGGGATTTTTAGGCATTTGTCCTTATTTAGAGTTGCTGTGTGTTGAGATTATGTGTTTTTGATTGGTCGTTGGGATACACTATAGAAAAAAAGATTTTTCTGGGTCATTGGAGTCTTTATTTGCTCATTTTCCTTTCCCTGTATGCAGGTGAAGTTAGTTTAGCCCGCGTCTACCCTCCTTTGTCTGCAATATTTCCCACTTCTACCCATGTTTTTTCCTTCGATAGTAGAGTACAACTCCGGGTTTGATTGATTGATGGCCTTAGATTGTTTTTGGGTTGGTTCTGAGTGTTCCTGAGTCTTAATTGGCCTCATTCCTTACTATTCCATGCCCTATTTGTGGCCAAAAACTCTTCTTTCTCTTTGTTTTGAGCCTTGTTAGTTTATCACCATTTTTTATTTTCTAGCTCATTACATTGGCTGAATCTCACTGTTTGGGAATTGTTGGGTTGTCTTAGTGATCTGCTCTGCATTTCTTTAACTGAATAGGTAGATTTCGCTTGCATTTTTCATTCCATTATATTGAAAAATACAAAAACATAGTTTTGCATTTTCTTTTTCATTATAAGAGAAAATACAAAAAAAAAAATTATTTCCGTACTGTATTTTGCATCTGAGTGCTTGTGCTTTCATCTAGGATCTGTTTGTGCATTGGAAATTTAAAAGAATTGCATTTTATTTCGAACCGTTGGATTGATTGTCATTTTAGTGGCATTGTTTTTATTGAGTAGATGAGTCTAGAATTTGATGATTGTGCATACTATTGAGTCATATACATCATCAGTTTCACGACCACATCCTTTGAGTAATTACAACCATTTAAAATCAACGCTTAATCTTAAAATTTATTAGACACGATTTTTCTTTTATAGGGTGCACCAACTAGTATAGGTTTAGAGTCTTGGAATAGATCATTGTGAGTTAACAATCCAAGACTACTAGATGAAACAGTATGTGTCTGACCAGGGAGTGGTGAATTCCATATTATACAACAATGTTCTTAGGAAGCTCTACTCAAACCAGAGTTAAGCACGAGGTCACGGGAGGTTGGTTGCGGAGATAGCCCTCCAATACTAGCCAAACATGGGACATATTCTAGGATTTGTTCATATCTGGGGACTCTTGTGGGATTTGACCCTCTTTAGTTTTGGACTTAGCTACCCTTCCCATATGACGGATCCCACCTGCGAATGTCCCCCTGATCATTGGTTATATTGTGGTGTCCTTAGTTTCCTTACCTAAGTATCGCATATGGTGCTTGCAGTGGTTATACTTTACGTATCCTGAGTCAGATAGGGGTTGGACAGCATAGTTGCTTGTTGTATAGGGGCCAAGTACTAATGTGGCCAAAGGGAAAGAACATAGATGATGCAATAGTGATTGGAGAGCAAGAGGGAGGTTTGTATAAATTGAAGGGAGAACCTGAACATGCCATGGTACATGAATCCATGGAGCCAAGTGAACTTTGGCATAGAAGACTTGCTCATATGCACTATAGGGCACTTCCAATTGCAAGCAAGGCTGTAGAGGGTCTTCCTGAGATCAAGACCAAACATGAAGGTGTTTGCAAAGGATGTGAAAAAGGTAAGAACATTAAGAAGGCTTTCCCAAGCAGTGAAAGCAAGGCAAAAGACATCCTGGAAATCATCCACTCAGATGTATGTGGTCCTATGTCATCCAGTTCTCTAAGTGGGTATGTTTACTATGTCTCATTTATTGATGACTTCTCCAGGAAGACTTGGGTATACTTCTTGAAGAGAAAAGATGAGGTGTTTGATAAATTCAAGGAATTCAAAACCTTGATGGAGAATCAAACTGACAAGAAGATCAAAACATTCAGATCCGACAATGGTGGAGAATTCACCTCAAGTGACTTCAAGAAGCTTTGTAGTGATTCAGGGATTAAGAGGGAGTTGAATGCTCCTTATAATCCTCAATAGAATGGAGTTGCAGAAAGGAAGAACAGAACAATAATGGAAGCAGCAAGGGCAATGCTGCATGACCAGGATCTACCTATGCATCTATGGGCAGAAGCAGCTAGAACAGCTGTATATGTGCAGAACAGAACACCCCACAAGATATTGGATAACAAGACACCAGAAGAGGTATTTTTTGGTAAGAAACCTGAAGTCAGCCATCTCAAAATATTTGGTTGTCCAGTATACACTCATGTCCCAAAGGAAAAGATGACTAAACTAGATCCTTCAGGGAAGAAGGGTATCTTTGTGGGTTATAGTGAAAGCTCGAAGGCTTATAGAATATACTTTCCAGGGTTCAAGAAGATTGATGTCAGCAGGGATGTAACATTTGATGAAAACTCAGCCTTCATCAAATCAAGGAAGGCACCTATCAAAGTTTATGATGAACCTAAGGAAACTAGATTTCAAGACACTACCATGACTGAAGTAGTTCCAGAAGTTGTTCGTGAGTTTGAAGATCTGCAAGAACCTGTAGATCCACCCCGTGAGGATAACTCTCACAAGAGGAAACCTGCATGGGCTAGAGAGCTCATTCAAGATGCAGAAAGATTTGGCATTCCAGAAGAAGAACACAGAGCAAAGAAGAGAACCAGATCACATACCAGCTATGTTGCTTTACTCTGTTACATTATGAACAAAGAGCCTTCCAGTTATGAAGAAGCAGCAGAAAAGAAAGAATGGAAGGATGCCATGGTTGAGGAATACCAATCAATAATGAAGAATGATGTTTGGGATGTTGTACCAAGACCTAAAGAGAAGTCTGTTTTGACTTCTAAATGGATCTACAAAATCAAGCATGTTGCAGATGGCAGTGTAGAGAAATACAAAGAAAGATTCGTAGCTCGTGGCTTCTCTCAGAAAGAGGGAATAGATTATGAAGAAAATTTTGCACCTGTAGCCAGGTATACCTCCATCAGAACAGTACTTTCCCTAGCTGCAGTGATGAAATGGAAAATACACCAGGTGGATGTCAAGACTGCTTTCTTGAATGGTGTAGTTGAAGAGGAAGTATATTTGGAGCAGCCACTCAGTTTCGAAATACATGATAGGGAGTCATATGTGTGCAGATTGAAGAAAGCCTTGTATGGCTTGAAACAAGCTCCCAGAACTTGGTATGGTAGGATGGACAGTTTCCTATCTAGTTTGGGCTTTACCAAGAGTAAAGCAGATTCCAACCTTTACTACAAGGTTGAGGAAGGGAATAATGTGATTCTACTCCTGTATGTGGATGACTTATTTGTAACAGGAGATGACATATTGATTGCAGATACTAAGAGAAAGCTTGCTGCTGAGTTCGATATGAAAGATTTGGGAATGATGCATTATTTCCTAGGTAT
Source organism: Larix kaempferi (assembly GCA_027924585.1). Taxonomy (NCBI): domain Eukaryota; kingdom Viridiplantae; phylum Streptophyta; class Pinopsida; order Pinales; family Pinaceae; genus Larix; species Larix kaempferi. The sequence goes on from BSBM01001646.1 coordinate 3,749,635, forward strand.
GGAGGTGTGGCAGAGTATAGTTGGGATCTTCCTTGGTCAAGGGAAGTACACAGTAGATATCCTGAAGAGATTCGGATTGATGGATTGCAAGGCCTTGGCCACACCTATGGCATCGAATCTGAAGCTTCTATGTGATGCTTCATCTGAGCCGGTTGATGTGTCTATGTATCATCATATGATTGGGTCCTTGATGTACCTAACAAACATGAGACCAGATATTTGCTTTGCGGTGAACACATTGAGTCAGTTCCTGACAAATCCGAGGAGTGTTCATCTGGTTGCTGTAAAGCATGTTCTGAGGTACCTGAAGGGTATAGTGGATTATGGGCTCAAGTATGAGGCGAATCAAAAGTTTAACATGCAGGGTTATGTTGATTCAGATTGGGCTGGCAGTGTTGCAGATAGGAAGAGCACATCTGGGTGTTGCTTCAGTATGGGATTAGCTGTGATCTCTTGGTTTAGCAGGAAGCAGTCCTGTGTAGCACTGAGTACAGCTGAGGCAAAGTATGTTGTAGCCTGTTCAGCTAGTTGTGAAGCAGTATGGCTACGGAAGATACTGTCTGAATTATTTGATCTCCCGTTGGATGCTACTGGTATCTTCTGTGATAACCAGAGTTGTGTGAAGCTGTCCGAGAACCCAATGTTTCATGACAGGTCGAAACACATAGATATCAAATATCACTATATCAGGGATATGGTGCAGAGAGGAGCTGTGAAGCTCCTGTATGTTGCGATAGACGAGCAGATTGCAGATGTGCTAACGAAGCCACTAGCCAGGGTGAAGTTCGAGTACTTCAAAGAGAGGCTTGGTGTTCTTCAGATTGATGACACTTCGAGGAAGAAGTGATGGACACATTTGATGAAGCCATTCCAAGCATGTTGGAAGGAGGATCCTTCACATGGCTATGGATGTAAGCGCTGGATGATGAGCATCAAGATGATGTTCTGGTTTCTGCTTTGTATGATCAGTTGGATCATTTTTATATGTATGTATGTATGCATCATGTTGGATGCTGGATATGATCAGTTGGATCATTTATATGTATGTACGTATCATGTTGGATGCTGGATATGATCAGTTGGATCATTTTTATATGTATGTTTGTATGCATCATGTTGGATGCTAGATATGATCAGTTGGATCATTTATATGTATGTACGCATCATGTTGGATGCTGGATATGATCGGTTGGATCATGTGTATGTATTTTGTATAAGCATCATGTTGGATGCTTGGACCATGTATCTGTATATGTATCAGGTGGATACATTGTATGATCAGGTAGATCATGTATGTTGATATGTATCATGTATTTGTATCAGGTGGATACACTGTATGATCAGGTGGATCATGTATGATGATATGTATCAGGTAGATACTTGGTATGCATTAGGTAGATGCATTGTATGACATGATCATGGATGACGAGCTTCAGGATGTTGCTCCAGATGACATGCAGCAGGATGTTGCAGTGATGATGATCAGGATGATCATGTGTACATCAGGATGATGTATGGTGAGTATCAGGTTGATACTCTGTGGCCGTGGAACAGGTTGTGCGGATAAGCATGTAATTTGTGTCCTGGGAGATTTGCAGATAGTCTTTCGAGGTTTTTCCTACGGCATGTAATTTGTACCCTGGGATATCTGGAAAATGCTTTTTCTAGGTTTTGCTTGGGAGGACATATAATTTGTGCCCTGGGAGATCTGTAGATAGTCTTTCGAGGTTTTTCCTATGGCATGTAATTTGTGCCCTAGGATATCTGGCAGATGCTCTTTCGAGGTTTTGTCCTATGGCATGTAATTTGTGCCCTGGGAGATCCGATAGGTTGAGCCATGTGCTCATAATCAGTCCTAGGATGCTCTTTCTAGGTTTTTCCATGACCACATGTAATTTGTGCCCTGGGAGATCTGATAGGTTGAGCCTTGTGCTCATAATCAGTCCTGGGATGCTCTTTCGAGGTTTTGTGGTGACCACATGTAATTTGTGCCATGGGAGATCCGATAGGTTGAGCGTTGTGCTCGTAATCAGTCCTAGGATTCTCTTTCAAGGATTTGTGGTGGGGTCACATGTAATAAGTCCTGGAGATCTGGACAGGATGAAAAAGGCCTCAGATGCTCTTTACGGTTCTTACTAGTCAAGAGACTCTTTTAAGGTTTTGTGACGCATGTAATAAGTCCTGAGATTTCCACAGTATGGCCAGTGATGATGAAGACCTGCAGGTGGTGGGCCTACATCTAGTATGAAAAAGGACTGGATTTGTAGAACTTCCTATGACGAGTAGAGTCAGATATTGGTTGATATAGCAGCAGCAGTGACAATGCATCGATGACGATGATCCCGAGAAGAAGACTTGTCTAGCTGATCTGTGTTGAGAAATACCTTCCTAGTTAAGAGGGAGTGTTGATGAATATGTAACTTCGGAATGTATTTCATCTATGTATTTCATATATATTTATTGTATCCTTATTAGAGATGTGTTATTCCTCTATAAGGAAGTGTCGTCATGTGGATCGACAAGTGTCGCAAGTGTGTGTACTTGCCGATGGGTTATTAGACCACCATGTGTGGGGTTGGCCCTGAAATATATATTATATTGTGGATGTACCTAGCTAGACAAGTCGACCCCATAAGGTCACTAGGAAAACAGGTTAATATAAATAGAGATCAGGAGATCTCTATTTATATCATTCAGAAAGTCATCTCTCTCTCACTCAGAAAGTGGCGCACTAGTGAGGAGGAGGATCAACTGCTTCTAGGAGACTATCTCAAGTGTATTTTGGTTGTACTTTGGTTGAGCCATTGCTCTCTCTATCTCTAAGGAAGTTGTGGGGTTTTTCACCTTAGGGTTTTCCCCACGGAAACTCTGTGTCTCTTGTCTCTCATGATTTTGATTCTTGTGATGCTTGTCATGCTTATTGTGATTGTTATGCATTGATATATTGTATATGGTATTCTCTCAGTGAAGATCCTAGAGTATTGTGAATTAATGCTCAAAATTTAACATTGGGGGCAGGAAAGTTTAACCCCATGTGGCACGGTCCTTACATTGTGAGGCGTGTCCTAGAAAAAGGAGCCTACGAATTGGAAGATTATGAAGGGAATGCCTTGAAGGAGCCTAGAAATGGGCTCTATCTCAAGCAGTATTATACTTGAACTTCTAGTTCAAGCTAATACTTTTGTATACTATTGTATAGTTGCTTTTGTACATAGTTTAGACTTATTTTTATTTTTCAGTCTGCTGATTCGATTTCGTTTGATTGACAGATGTCAGCGGAATCTCCTACATTATTAGGATTCACGGATGGTGCTAGCCGTCATATGAAGCAGCTTGCTTCTGCTTCTTGGGTTATTTATTCACCTGACCACCTAGTTGTGTCTTCGAGAGGTGCTTGTCTTGGTCCTACATCCAATAATGTGGCTGAGTATAGTGTCGTGGTTGAGTTACTTCGGGATACCATTTCACATGGTATGCAACGTTTAGAAGTCCTATTGGATTCACAACTGGTTGTGTCTCAGTTGAATGGTCAGTACCATGTCAAGGAGCCTACTTTACTACGGAGATTCTTAAGGGTAAGACTCTTGGAACGTCATTTCGTTTCCATTACATACATTCATGTTCCGAGAAGTTTTAATCATGTATCTAATGCATATGCTAACTATGTCCTAGATTGGAATTTGTCACATTCATAATGAAGCACACAAATAAACACACATTCATACATTTGTACATACACATATAGTAGAACTAGAGAACCATAGTTTTTTATAAATAACATGTCCAAAATGGTAGTGTCACGATACAAAACTGGAGCCCGTAGCTCTCAAAAATATACATATCGATACAAAAATATGGGACTCTGAGATGTCTAAGCCCCACGAGGAGGCCTAACTGCCTCTGTAGGATGTGTCTGATAGTGGTAGTGTACCGCATTGACTATCTGTTGTGGTAGACGCACCTAGGGCCTCGGTACTCCCACAACATGGCACTGCATGTCCTCTGGCAGCTACGCTACCTCGATCATAGGTACCCTGGTTGTCATGTGGGACAAATTGACCCGCACGGTCTCTAATGTGCGCCTTGCCGCAGCGCCGACTACCTCTCCACCCCTGCCCCGTCGACGATGTCTCGGGAACCCATCAGGTCTTTGCAGACTAGTGTCTGCGAGAAAACAGTAGAATGTTAATATGTGATACTGCCCCCAAAAAGATTTTTGCATTTTCATATATAATAAAAAATCCATAAAAATTTAATACACAAAAACATAAAAAGATTAACATACCGATGTCTCTGAACACTGCCCCTGGAGGAAGCGGCATGTCACGATCACCACGGAAGTCTATCCCTGCATAGGGGTAGTCGTTAATGGCTATGACCTATCAGTCCCATCAGTGGAAGAACTCCTCTATGTATGGTGATGCCTATCGGCCACCACCGTGTCATGTCAAGACCTCTTCCCATCGGGTCAGGGCTGGGTCACAGAGACTGTGAGGAGGGACTTCAACCCTCAGACTAAGCCCAGGAACCCTCTCAAAGAAGAAACTGCATAAAATACTGCCATATCCAAAAAACATTTCCTCCCCATGCTTGTACTTCATTAACTGGGTCTTCATGGACCCCAATAACATTGTGCACCAGTCATATACCATGGGCCGCATGTACTATGAGGCGTAGAACATCACCGACCTTGAAGCCTGGTGTACAGCTGCCAAACCTGTAATCTGCACAAGGGTAGCCACTATAATATTCATACTCAAACTGACTATGGCTCCAATGGGTACCTGACTCTCCACCTTCCAAGTGTTGGAAGACAGTACCTCTCTATGTATTCAAGAATGGTGATCCCACCACCCACAGTACGAGATCGAAGACTTGCCACTTTACCTCGACGAGACAATCCAGTAATAAAGTAAATGTCATCTACCTCCAAGGAGAGTATTTGACCATCTAGGTTGAATTTTTGTGCATCTATGTCCCAGTAGTCTATCAAGAGATGGAGAAATAGGTTTTGGGCCCTCAAACCCCCCTATGTTCCAAAATTTAAAAATCCCACATGCTTGTAAAGCTTGTTGTGTAGGAAGATAATTGTAGACGGCCTCATCCACAAGGTCATGCTCCATTTCTCTCCATTCTGGAACCATCCTGGAGGAAGAGAAACCAAGAGTTTAGTCATTTTCATTTAAAAAACCAACCTTACGACCGTATCCGCGAGCTAATAAACTCACAGAGGCGGGTACCCGTGCTCAATGCATGCATTGACCGCGGGTACCAGGCCCTATCCATGACCCGTATGCTTATAGCCTGCGGGTAGCGCCGTAACCAAATAGGGCTTCCCCATTTAAAAAAATTTACTAATGAAAATTGAAATAAAAACTATTAAATGAAAGAGGAGGATGAGATAGCTTACCTGCTCCAGACGGCTTGACGAACGGATGCCCGTAGCTCCCAGAATCAGCAACTGAAATCCAAGGTGAAAACTAACCAAAAGCTCCAAATTGGGTAAAAAGTGAAAATGAATTGTAAATTGTAATTTTTTATTATTATTTATAGTTTTGGAAACCCACTTGTCTATAGTTTTTGTCGTTTTAAGCTGTTTTGGACTAATATAATGTCTTGGAGTAGCATTTTGAACAGATTTCTTCGACGAGAATTGATTTTTTACCATTTCACGCCTACGGTAGGTATATTTCACACCTGGCATATAGGTTAGATGTCATTTTGACATGCATTATGCATTTGACCTTTTGACCATTTTCATTAACCCTAGGTGCGACCCCACTTCTTAACTGACACGAAGCCTTCACACAGTTATAGAAGTGTCATTATTTGGTGGTAGTGCTTATCCAACCATGGTTGCCCTAGCTAGAACCCCTTTTTTTCCTTTTGGCGCCCATGTTGTTGTCTCTCTTTAGGACTGGGAGTCCTTCGTAGTTACGCCATGACTTTATGATAAAGATTCATACTCTACTTTGTCTTGTGCTGGCTATCTCCCATAAGGACTCCCACCATTTGTGCCAAGTTGTGATTGCATTGCATCATCCTGCTTGCCACTTGAGCCTTGTGTCGGCTCCCACTTACTTAGTTGTTAGCCTGGTGCCTGAGCACTTTTCCCTGTTTAGCCCTGCAGACCTTCCATTTTCCTTTCACAATTTGATGACCTTTTGAACCTGAGGGAACATCCCCCCGAGTGTCCACATCCTACACATGCTTCCTTGCATTGATCATAGGTATGTTCCACTGCTTGGGACTAGTCTGCTCGCCATTTGACACTCGTTCCCTCAATTTTTGTACTATAAGAAATTTTATTCTTTTTCAAGCTTTCCAAATATGAAAAAGACCAAAAAAATCATATATTCCAAAAAGTTGGACGGGAGAATATTTACTTCTTTTTGTTGGCAGTTGTTGTGTCTCCTTTGAACTGAACATTCATTCCACTCCATACATTATGAGTCGGGACTATAGTTGGACCTTAGGAGCTGTAATCATTTCTCAGTTTACTCCACCAATTGGTTAAGCTTCCAATCACCTTAAAGCCCTTTGTTGATGCCTCCTACACCGCACAGTATTATATCGAGTCTATGCTACCTGAGTCTATCCATCTGCTCATGCTCTTGTTCAAAGGAAGTCTTGAAACCAGAGTCGGCCACTCCTCATATCTCTTGACTATTGCATGTCGGCCATCCTTATTGAGTCAGTCTGTTTCATCAGAGTTTTTCCAAATCTTTTAGCGTAGCTGTTACCTCGTGTTGGTTGATGGGGGATGCCTTAATTCCCTCCTTATAGCGATTTTTGTTCCGTCGACTTCAACCCATCTATTCTAGAATTGAGACTTAGATTCGGTTGAGTACCTTGAGGCTTGCAGTAATTAGTGGTAGGTTCTCTCGCCATCGACAGTCTTGGGAATACATCAATGTCCCTTGATCGATGGATTCATCTGAGTGTTCGACTTCAACACATCTATTCGCACTTTGATGATTGTACTATGTTCCTTGATACCCATTTTCATTATTGGTGGGTTATCTCGCGTCTGTTAACGGTATGCATCACTGACCAGTAATCAGACGATGTCACATCAGGTTCGACCTCAACACCTTTATTCACTTGATGGGACTTGCACCATAGATGATTTGTGTAGAAGACCCCAGGCGATAGTGACATTCAGTATGCTACTTATGATCATGACTTTACATCTGAGATATCATCTCTCAGACATCAGCAGTTTGTACCTCCATTTTTCACCAGTTGTTTTCTTTCAGCAGGAGACCGTCTCTTACTATAGATGGTTATGGCTATGGTCACCTATGCTATGTATTCACTATGTACTTCCTATTCATGGCCATTGTATCAGATTGTTGTACTATACCGACATGTATTCAGAGATATTATTGTATTATGATGAGTGAGTTGTTCTTTCCAGTTGTGTCTCCATCACTCCACTTCTCAGATTTATAATGTATTTCGGCCATCGTAGCACCATTATCTAACCTCACACATTAGGGGGAATCTGTTACAATGTAATTTTCCACCTTGTGAGCATTAGCACTCTTTCATCTTCAGGATCCATTTCACTGACTCAGATTCACTTTATGTCCTTAAGAAACACTTTTTCCCTATTTTTCTTCCTGTACGCTTGTTGTCCCATTATAGCTAGCATACACACAAGTTGTTCCACTATATCCCACAGGTGCCAAGTAAAATGGTAAAAATCATTAGAAAATTACTTTTTACTCCCAAAAAGCAGTCTTACGGTGACCTTTGGCCCTCCATTTTCCCCGAAACACCTCGATGTGTCCTTTCACTTACCTTTGGAAGGCTATATATTGAGCTCTTATGGCATATGGAAGGGAGGAGAAAGAGAGAGCAAGATAACTCTAGTTGATTTTTTCCATGACTTGAGTCAACACTCATTGATCCTAGTTGTTATGAACTCCTTATGTTCACCTACCAAACTCCTATCCTAGTTTGAGTTTGCCATTACATGGAGGATTGAAGTGGTGGAGGCACAAGTGGAGAGACCCAGTTCTTGGTTCTGATTAGTTTCCAGCAAGAGGTCGTATATTGTACTTCTTGTTATTCATTAATGGAAATACTCTTTTTCTCATCCAAAATGATATTGTGAATATTGTTTAATTACATTGGATTATATTTGCTTATTATATCATGGATCATGCTATTGATTATGATAATGTGTTTCACATATTATATGCACTTGCTTGTACTTGTTGTTGAGGCTAATCTGCAGGCCCAAGTGTAGAAGTTGAAAGCTCAACGGGGATCTACATTGAACATTCGGTGGAAGGTTGGTATTTTCTCCATTACCTTAGCATTGTCATTTATATAGCATTGCATTGGGAATTGAGTCATTTTCTGGTAGTCAGCTGTCTGTTGTGGTCTGCCCCAAGCCATAGGAAGTTTTCTTCGTAACACCTCGAGAAAATGTATTTCCCAACACATGAGATCATTCCACTACATTGGATATCTCAGAGAGAGAAGAAGAATGAAATAGATCCCCTTTCCAATCCTTCTATAGCCATTTGAATTCCCAAGGAACTAACTCCAATTCCAAGAGGGGTAACTCAAATTTAATGGGGGTTACTCAATTCATGAGAGGGAGGTTACAATTAGAGATTCCCTTTCCCAAAATAGAAAAAGGTGAAATAGGGAGGGGATGTACACTTTTTCAAGGAGTGTGGGATAAAAATAGCAAGTGAGGGTGCACTAGCACATGAGGAGAATCACAAGAGGCTTGGAATAGCCAAGGAGGGTGCACTAGGAAAGTAATCCCCACTTAACATCAAAGAGGGTGTAATAGTACCTCCATAAACCAAAATAATAAAAAATAGTGTCCAACATGTAATGTTAGGGAGAGAAACAACTCCTAGTCCCCAACCCCCTCACATGTCGAATCCATGGCCCCCAATTCTCGTTAGTTGTCCATGTTGAGATAGTTATTTAATTAAACAATAATAATGATAATGATAATAATAATAATAATAATAATTTCCAAATTCCCTAGTCCTGGCACCTAGTGCCCAATAATAAACAAAATAATAACATATATTTGGGGATTAACAACTGATTACTACAACATTAGGCCCTAAGACCGTTAGTCAAAGGTAGTAAACTGAAGCTGCTTGGAGGGCAGTTGATGACCTCCAACCAAGAACAGATAAGTTGTGCCCAAATATTTGATGTTAAGGAAAAACACTCACAAGGATGAAGTCAACTTGAGTCGAGCCAACCAAGTTGCGGTCGAGATAGAAGACCGGCCATAAGAAATGGTCGAGGACTAGGTAGTCGGAGAGATCGATGGTTCATCGAGCCAACGAGGTTAGAATTAGTTGGGGTTGACTAACTAGAAAGCAAAGAAAATATGATATTAATGTCAAGGCCGCAAAGAGATAGTCAGAAAATTGGTTGACGGAAAAGGGTGCCAACGAGGATCAGTTGGACCAAACATAAGGAAGAAGATAAAGGTAAAATTTAGGACAACATCCAATAGTGGGATGAGATTATTGAAACATCACACCCAGTGACTGAAAAGATTGATATTTTGACCAACTGAAAGAGTTGAAGCACAAGAAAAATAGTGTCACGAAGGTAGATGAAGCAATAAATGTTGTAGTTGAACTCACTAGAGGGCATAGTGCACCAAGGAGATTTTAGAAGAAACCAAAAGCTTCTAGAACAAATAGAAGTGAAAAATTCTGTGGTGGAGTGAAGTATAAAAGCAGATCGAGGTGAAGAAGAAGGGGATTTTTTACTTTTGGCTCGTGAAGTTTCAAATTGTGGTTCTGAGAAACCGCAAGAACATAGACCAATTGGGTAACTGAAAATAGAGATTTCACCATGATTGTAAACAAAAATAGTAATTTGATTTTAAGAATTAATAAAAGAACATTATTGGTATCATTGAATTTGTTGTGAGTTTGTGTGGGTGTCTACTTGTGCTTTTGTTGTGCATTCTAATCCACAACTCACCTAATCAAGTACCATGCTACCAACTTGGTATCAGAGCAGGAGCATCCTGCTAGAACGATTGTGGAGAGGTCCATTTTTTATTGGATGGGTGAATTGGTAAACTGAGTGAGCGATGGATAAAAGGGGTTTCAATGTCTATGGCAGAGGATGAAGGCTACAAATAGGCGTGATGAAATGTTTGAGGAGTGCATTCAAATGATGACAACTCTGAGAATGAGTTGGATGCTATGAAAGAATCACATGAGAGGGGGTTCATTGTTGAAACCCTAGACTAAATTGATGTGGATATTGAGGAGGAAGTAGAAGAAGAGCTAGAGGACACACTATTGAAGGTTATGTCTAAAATGAGGGGTAGATCGAAGATGGAAGCATCTACCTATTCAAGGAGCTTGAATCCTGAGGAGTTGATAGATTGGATAAGAGATATGGATAAATAATTTGATATGGAACAAAATGAAGACCCCAAAAGGGTGAAATTTGCATGTTTGAAGCTGAAATGCCATGCCCCATTGTATTTGGACAATGTATAGGCTGACACAGTCAAGAAAGGAAAAGAAAAAATCAATTCTCGAGATCGAATCATTTCCAATTTAAAGGACAAATTCCTCCCCATTGTCTACATTATAAATTTGTTTAGAAAATTTCAAAATCTAAAACAAAAGGAGCTAATTGTTCAAGAATTCACTGAAGAATTCTACGAATTGTCCATCAAGTCAGGACAAAATGATGAGGGTGATGAAGTTGTGGAAAGAGATGTGAATGGACTAAAGTATTCCATTCAGGATGAGTTGATCTTGTCTAGGTTTAGAACAGTCAGAGAGGCTTATCAATTAGCCTTAAAGGAACAAGAGAATCTCTCAAGGAAGACCTCGATATCTAAATGGAAAACTATTTTTAGAGGAGGTGGAGGGAAATATACTTCCACAAGATGGAAAAGCAGTGGAATGAAGAAAGATGGAAGCAGAGAAGTAAGGAGAGATGAAGGCATAGAAAGAAACCCTGCACCAAAATATAGAAGGGGTAATGTAAAACCTAAAGGAAAAGGCACATTTGGAAGATGAGGAACCTTTAGAGGAAGAAGTACATACATGTCACGTCCCCTCCCGTCGATCCGTTGCAAGGGAGGAAACATGAACAAACATACCGGGCTTATTTGACAATCTCAACCCCATTCATTAGTAAGAAATTCATGGATAAATAAAAACTTATGTGAGCAGATCATTCTTAATAAACACAACTGAATTACACACTATCCACACACCATTCCATCATGCATTCTACATATAAACAACAATCATTAATTTAAAACATTGCAGAGCACATAACTAACATAACTCAAACCACAAGAATTCTTGTCTTGCAATGTAGTGTGGAATCCCACTCAATATAAACACAACGAAATAGCCATAATAACACGCACGCAGAAGGGAATACATCAGCCTATTTCTTCCAGGAAGAATACTGAAACAATCATACAATAATCAATCCCATCCTCATGCTATGCACAGACTTCATATCCACCATATTAAGAGAGTCATTTCAATCCATTAACATGAATAATTATCATTCAGAATTAACACATTGCAGAACCTAGAATACATATAATTTAAACCACATAGAACACTTATCTTGAGATAAAGATGTCCAAACAACTGGCTATGTGAGAGCAATTTTCCACCCAACCATAGATCTTTGTCCATCCTATATTCTTTCAGCTGAGAGATCACCCCCGAGCTGGGATGTGTATCCACTAAGGAGGAACTAAGCAGGCACACTCACAGTCATCGTTTCACTCAAACAGTCATGCTAAACCAACACACAGTTGGGTTTATCAAGCATGAAATAAGAAAGGGAGGAGCATGCTAAGACAATGAGCTCATCCATAGAGCTACAGACATCTCAATCCAAATCCAAGCAATCCAATCCTCTGTTCAAAATTCACACTTGGATTTCTCACAATTCTGTCATCAAATAACTCAATTCCGTCACTGGATTTCTGGGCTATAAAAACTGGGTTTTCCATTGGATTTCGGTGTATCTAATGCTATCAAATTCACCCCAATGTTAATATCTATGGATCCCCCATTGGATTTTTTTGTCAATACCAAATTCTGGGTGTTTATGGCTCTTCAAAATGTGGGTTCTTGCAAAGTTGCGATTTCTAGTTTTTCTCATTGTTGGGCATTCGTAATGGATGAAAACTGAAGCTGGAATGTTCCACAATGGAATGGGAATGAGGAAGAACCCATTCCCATGAGGTAGAGTGACTTTTGGTACAAGAAAAACAAATCCCATATCTGCCATACGAATTTATAGGTTGCCTATGCTTCATTGAAGCCATAGATTGAATTCTTCAACAACTTCCTTACAACAAAATTAAATGTCAGCAAGAAAAGTCAAATGGTTCACAAGATGACATTTGGAATCCTATGGCTCGATCCCACAACCCCCTCACCACTCCCTAGTGGATACACATGGCCCCTTCTCATTAGTTTCTTCCATAGCCAATTTTGATATTTTATTGCATGATGTTTATTTACATCATTTTTACAATGTCCCATGGCTAAATAGCACATGGGTAACATAGTATCTAATACTTGCCTTTTAAATAAAATTCGAGCTTCCACTAGAGGGTCCTTTTCCTTGAGCTCCACGCTAGGAAAACATACTTCACATGTATACAATATTTACATTAAAAGCTAATAGATCCTAAGGGTCGAAATGGGGTATTACAATACAGACCAAGTGTAGTATATTATAAGTGTCAATATGTGGGCCATAAAGCATATGAATGCCCAGAAAACTTGCATGTAGTAAGAATATAGGAGACCAAGGTTCAAGAGGCCAAAATAATTAAATTTAGGACTAGTTCGAATATGGGGGGTATCTTCAAAGAAGACGACCAGGAAGGAGGTTAGAACCTGACAACCAGATTTTGTTACAATTTGTTGGGCAGAAGGAGAGGGAACCAGCCTGGAGGAATTCTATTTCAAGACCATTGTTAAAATAGGAGGAAAGTGTTGTTCCATGATAGTCAACTGAGGCAATACTAAAAATTTGGTCTCAACTGAAGTCAGAGAAATTGAGTCTAAAGTGTCAACCACACCAAAATGAATATAAAATTTCATGGTTTCAGAAGGAACATCACGTTACAATTACTAAACAATTTTTGATCAATTTTAAGATTGTCAATTATTATGACAACATGTTATGTGGTGTCGTACCCATGGATGCTTGTCATCTGTTAATGGGAAGACCATGGAAGTATGAAAAGAATATGATTTATGATGGCCATAGAAACATTGTCACATTGGTGAAAGATGGAAAGAAAGCAAGGATGAATCCCTTGAGAGAGGAAAACAATGACAAGGGAAATGTGAATAGCTATTTGGAAAAGAAAGTGTTGTTATGTTCAACCAAAGAATTCTTGAAGGAAGAAAAGAAGATTTTTTTTTTTGCAGTCATACCGAAAGGGCTAAGTGTGGAGAGCCCAAAGGAAAGTATCATGACTGAATTCGGAAGAATATTAAACAAATTTAAGGAAATAATGGTTGACGATATGCCAACAGTATTTCCACCGGTGAGAAGCACTTCCCATCAGATAAACTTGATTCTAGGTTATAGTATGTCGAACAAGTCACCACATAGGATGACACCGACTGAACATGTCGAGCTGAATCAACAGGTCTAGGAATTGTTGGACCGAGGTCTCATCAGGGAAAGCATGAGCCCATGTGCAGTACCATATGTACTAGCACAAAATAAAGGAGGATAATGGAGGATGTGCACCAACTCAAGGGCCGTCAACAAGATCACAATCAAGTACAGGTTTCCATTGTCATGAATGGACAACTTGATCAACTATTTGAGTGGAGCTAATTACTTCACCAAGATCGACTTGAAGAGTGGATACCACCAAATTAGGATAAGAGAAGGGGATGAATGGAAGACAACCTTCAATACCAAGGAGGGACTATATGAATGGTTGGTTATTCCATTTGGGTTAACCAATGCACCTAGCACTTTCATGAGACTAATGAATGAGGTCTTGAGTCCTTTCTTGGGAAAAATTGTTGTTTTTTATCTGGATGGCATTCTAATCTTTAGCAAGGATAAAGCATAACACCTAGTTCACATAAGGAAACTATTGTAGAAGTTGAATCGGGAAAAGTTGATGGCGAATCTCCAGAAGTGTCCCTTCATGAAGGAGGAATTAGTTTATTTGGGATTCATAATTTCCCATCAAGGACTGAAAATAAATCCTGAGAAGGTGAAATCCATTTTGGAGTAGCATGTGCGAAGAATGTCACTGAAGTAAGAAGTTTTCATGGACTTGCTAGTTTTTACAATAATTTTATTAAGTATTTTAGCCACATATGTGCACCACTGACAGCATGTATGAAGAAAGGAGAATGAATTGGACTACAGTAGCTCAAAGAGAATTCGAGAAGTTGAAGCAAAAGGTGAAAAATAGACCAGTTTCGGCTCTCCCAGATTTCAACAAAGTTTTTCAAGTTGACTGTGATGCAAGTGGAATGGCAATTGGATCAATGTTGAGCCAGGAAGGTCGACCAATTGCATTTTTCAGTGAAAATTTGGATGAGGCTAACTAGAAATATTCGGTTTATGACTAGGAATTTTATGCTATTGTACAAGAACTGGAGAAATGGAGACACTACTTATTGCCAAATGAATTTGTATTGTTTACTGACCATCAGGCTCTAAGATATTTGAGCACTTAGACCAAGTTAAATAAAATACATATGAAGTCAGGTAAGTCAAAAAAAGTATCGGATGCGTTGAGTCGACGAGTTGCATTGTTGAACACAATGACTGTTAGGTCGTTGGGTTGGATTCGATGAAGGTCAACTATGAAGTCGACAAAGATTTTGCTAAAGCATGGAAGGCATGTAAGGAGCCTTGGAGTGACAACAAGGCTCCATACCTATACTATTTCATTCAAGAAGGATATTTGTTCAAAAATCATCAATTATGCATTCCCATGGGATCAGTGAGGGAAAATTTGATATGAGAGTTACATGGTGGAGTATTAGGAGGTCATTTTGGCATCGACAAGACGAAGGCATTGGTAGAAAAAAAATATTATTGGCTAGGGTTGGCAAAAGATGTGTAGAAATGGTTACAACATTGTAGGATATGCCAGCATGCCAAAGGACGAAGTCAGAATATAGGACTTTATACACCATTACATGTAGCATAGGTTCCATGGGAGGACATTAGCATGGATTTTGTCTTGGGATTGCCTTAGACTCAACAAGGTAATGATTCCATATTTGTAGTAGTCAAATAGATTTTCAACGATGGCACACTTTATTTCCTGTAAGAAGAAAAGTGATGCCACAGGGATTGTTTTTTTTTTTTTTTTCAAAGAGATTGTGATATTGCATGGGTTTCCAAGAGTATAACTTTGGACATAGACACCAAGTTTATGGGAAATTTTTGGAAGACCTTCTGGAAGAATTTGAATACAAGGTTGTAATTCAATTCTACATACCATCTACAAACTGATGATCAACAGAACGAAGTAGTGAACAAGATTCTAGGGAATTTGTTAAGTTGTTTAGTTACTAACCAACCAAACAATGGGAGAATGTACTTGCTTAGGAAAAGTTTGTATATAATAATTTGGTGAACAGGTCGACTGGATTGAGACCATTCTAGGTCGTGCAAGGAAGAATTTTGCATGGAGTAATCGACTTAATGAAGCTATCGACTGGAACACAGAAAATCATAGACATAGAGTCATTTGCCAAGCACATGAAAGAAGTGCATGAGAAGGTCTAAAAATAGCTGCAGAAGAGTAATGCCACATACAAACTAAGGGTCGGCCAAAATAAGTGTTTGCAAGCATTCAAGGAAGGATATTTTATCTATGCTCATCTCTAAAAAAAAAGGTTCCTAAGGGGAACATACAAAAAATTGAAAATGAAGAAAATTGATGCATGCAGAATATTGAAGAAGATTTTTTATAATGCTTATGTGTTAGAATTTCTGGAGGATTTGGACATTTCGATGGCATTCACTATTGTTGACTTATATGAGTATGTCAAAGGATCAATGAGTGGTGGAGAATTGACCATTGACTGGCAAAAACAAATGCCAGAATGATCGACAAAGGAGATTGTTGAAGTGCTCGACGAGCAGGAAGTTGGTCGAATAAGAAGTCAGAAGAAGAAACAGTATATAGTTAGTTGGAAGTACAAAAGTTTAGAAGAAGCAACATGGATACCAGAATAATAATACGAGAGATTGAAGAATTGAGGATGAATTTCTTTCATAACCAGGGAGATTGATGCAAGGCCATCGGGCCCCAATACCACCAGTCGAAGGTAGGAAACTAAAGTCACTTGGAGGGGATTTGATGACCTCTAGGTGAGACCAAGCCAATCAGCCCCAGATAGTCGATGTTAAGGCAAAGCAGTAGAAAGGATGAATTCAACTTGAGTTGAGCCAACCAAGTTGCTGTCAAGATAGAAGACCATCCAAAAGGAATGGTCAAGGAACAGGTAGTTGGAGAGATCGATGGGTCCTCGATCCAACAAGGTTAGAAGCAATCGAAGAAGACCAACTAGAATGCAAAGAAAAGTTGGGATTAATGTTGATT
Source organism: Larix kaempferi (assembly GCA_027924585.1). Classification (NCBI taxonomy): domain Eukaryota; kingdom Viridiplantae; phylum Streptophyta; class Pinopsida; order Pinales; family Pinaceae; genus Larix; species Larix kaempferi. The sequence goes on from BSBM01001646.1 coordinate 3,766,244, forward strand.
CCACAAAGAGATACTTGAAAAATTCGTCGACAGGATAGGGGCACGATGAGGATCGGTCGGATGGAATAGAAGGAAGAAGATAGAAGCAAAATTTGGGACAACATCCAATGGTGGGATGAAATGATTGAAATGTCGCACTAAGCAATTGAAAAGGTCAAGATTTCAACCAATTGAAAGAGTCGAAGCACATGAAAAATAGCATCGTGGAGACAAATGAAGCAATAAATGCAAGAGTTATGGCGGTAGTTGAACTCACCGGAGAGCACAACACACTAAGGAAATATCAGAAGAAACCAAAGGCTTCTAGAAGAAGCATAAGCAGGAAATGATGTGGTGGAGCGAAGTATAAAAGTAGATCGAGGGAAAGAAGAAGGGGATTTTTTACTTTTAAATCATGAAGTTCCAAATTGTGCTTCCAAAACACAACAAGAATAAAGACCAATTGGATTACTAAAAATAGGGATTTCACCGTGATTGTAAAGAAACATTGTAATTTGGTTTTAAGACTTAATAAAAGGACATTATTGGTGTCATTGAACTTATTGTGAGTTTTTGTAGGTGTCTACTTATGTTGTTGTTGTGCATTATAATCAGTGGCCCGCCTAGTTGAGTACTGCGCTACCAAAACTAGACTTTTAAAAAATTATGTTTAGTAAACTAATTATGTTTTATTAGAATATAAAAACTTGATTTAGAATATGATTGAAATTGGAATTCCACATTCGGCCTTCTTCCATCTTCATGTGTGTGTGTGTGTGTGCGTTACTTTCCTCTATATTATTTCATGTTTATTTTTATTTTTTTTTACAAGAAAGGGTAGAACTTTTTATATTAAAAAGAGGGAAGAAGCCTCATCAATACATAAATATAGAGTACAAAAATAGGCCTCTGGCCTACAATTTCCAAAATGGAGCTTAAAATTAACTTCTTTTTCCTCATTGAGGTCTGATTGTTCCTGAGCTTCATAAGTTCAAACTGAAAATTATAAATCCTAATAAACTGACCTAATAACAATCTATAGAGACATAAAATTAAGGATCTTAGTATAATTTCTAGGGAACCTGGTCTTCAAATTTTACCAGGGGATAGCAAGAGGAGGATTCGTCGGCTGCCTCTTTTTCCCGTAGCTTCAACTGCAACTCTTTCACAATCTTCTCCAACTATATAATGTTGGCCTCAAGTTCAGCATTATGGGCTTGTTGTTGTTCAAGATTGGCACCCAATATTGCCAGTTGGCACTGGACATCCCCATGCTCTGCAACTCAAAATTGATCCTATTCATCCAGCCATGCTTCCAAACACAATCCTGACTCTACAAGTCCTTCCTTCATATGCCAACTTTTCTTTTGATACGTTTGTGGCTCACTCACAGCCTTCGGATTCCATGCCTTCCATAGCACTCCTCCTCGTCAGCCTAGTTATCACTATCAATCGTGATGTTGTAGAAAGGAGAGCGAGAATAGGACGGAGATTTGGACCTTAACCAGATCACCACTCTACTCGTGTTCTTTCAAGACTTGGAAGATTGGTGTCGAAATCCTTCCCTGTTTATGGTTGGAATGCGAAAAATGAAGTTTCTAACTTTGGCATCAAGGATGTGCAAATTTGGAGACCAATATACACCAGTATAGATCCATCTTAAACTTGGATCTATCAAGCACCAAGAGGGATCCAATTTCTTGAGGTTTAATTTTTTTTTTAATCTTAAGCTTAAGAAATTTGATACCTCTCTTGGTTGATAGATTCAGGTTTAAGTTTTAATTTTTTATTTTATAGGTAGACATGGATTTTTTATATATTTTATGAGCAGCGATGTATTTTTATATTTATTTTTTATTTTTGGTAATTTAGTGTTACATTACGTACGTGACAACATCTCTCCCATACTGGGTTGTAGAGCACCTCTCTTCTTTCAGTGCAATCATGATGGAAAGATAATATCAGAGCAGCTAACACTTGAGAATAGCACTTGTGCCTATGTCCAAATCTAGACTCGTCCTTCCTACTTGACTTGCCACCCTTGGAAATCAAAACCTCATGCAACTTAATAAGAGCCTCCATAATTCTCGGATCATGGGAGGGGTGAGAGCCCATGATTCTATCTCTTGATATGTCCTATAAAGTTAATTTCCCACCAAAATCAATCATATTCATGAGCGAGGGAGGGAGGGTACAACCCTATGGGATATTTAATTGCAAAGAGCCATGAGGCTACATGACGCAACCACCACAACTTTTCCACTTGCCCCTTTGTGGAACCAAACATAATGGCCATGTGTAAACTCAAGTGGTCATCCCAAGCCTTTCATCCTGCTACACCTAAATCTTACCATCAAGAGACTTAGTGTAAACATCCCTAAAGTTTCCTTGACTAAGTTATTAACCTGGAAGAGATGTAGACCCATTTATACTAGGTTTAGAGAGGTCGTCGCAGGTTGTCCTCATGCAACCTATGACGTCGCAGGTTGGCTTATTGCATCCTGCGACAATGTCAGTTAATGGACAAAAATAGCTTCTTCGAGCCCATTCTCGAAGCTAGATGACATGGATCCCTATCCCTGACCTTTTGGAGAGCTAAAATTCGGTTCCTAACCTCTTGGAAGGATCCTCTATTTCTCTCCTACCATATCTCAACCTACCCTATCCACTTAGTCCTATATAAGTGAATCTCACTCCCGTTCCAAAGGGAGGAAGTCTATAGTGTCTACATGCTAGTGAAATTACCTTAGGAGAGATCTCTGCTCATCTATTGGGAGACTCACACTTCCTTGGGAGGCTTTGGAATTGGTTTGATCAGATGAGGATTGCTACGTCAAGTCAATGGTTGTAATCTTTTCATCGTATGTACTTCCCTTTCGATACAGTAATATAAGTGCTTTCCACCAAAATCTCATTGTGTTAATGATATCTTGTGTAGTTCGCCTGCTTGACTGCTTACTTAGATCTATTATTTTGTAGATGTGTTTTACTTGTTTTGTTGTCTTGATATCTTGATAGGTTTTGTAGCTCAGATCTGAAGATCGTCAAGCTTGGAGCAGCATTCAAGGAGAAAAGGATCAGCGATTCATAAGGTAAACGTATCTAGTTCCTTGATCTCTAATTAGATATAGGAGAGTGATTTATATTCTATTCTATTTGTTCTAGACTCGCGTTGAGCTAGGGAGATCGGGCCTCGAGTCCGCTCTTGGTAGATTGTCCGTCAAACAAATCTAGCGACCATACTGGGGAAAACATTGTTTGTAGTTGTCAATTTGAATACCATTTTCAGTTGATTTCTTTTGCAAGCCATCCATAATCTTGTTTTCCTTCTAATCCTTGTTTCACCATCAGATCTTCACTTTGAAGAGGATGTAGTCCTCTTATGAGTTTGTAATCACCACTTTTAAACCATTTCATTGCTCATTGTTTGGAGAATTGGTCCACTTTTTAACTTAGATCTCGCCCGTCGCAGCTGGGCAGTGGAGCCAGAGAGACACTGTGTCATTTGTGATCTCTGTTCTCTGTCTTTTGGCCTATCGTTGCAGCCCATTCATTGGTATACTGTGACATCGTCGCACTTCCTGCATTAGTGACCTGCGATGGACGCTCTGTGTACAAACACAGACTGCCCCGATCTGTCAAAACTGACATACAGGCACCCCTTCTCTAGTTCTGATTTGAGTTTCGGTTTTGTGTGCAAACTCCCTCTATGCTGCAAGATCTAGTCAGAGACCCCATTTTTTATTAAGTGTGTTGAAGTGTTTGGTTTCATTTGGAGTTGTTTTGGGTTCTGTCTTGGACAAGTCTGAGATTTGGTAGTGGTGGACACTCTCGTGTTAAGAACCCATGTCAACCCTTCTATTTACTTTGTTAGAATATTGTTGTTGGACGCATATGCTTTGTAAGTCATCCCGTAGTATTTGTTGATCCATAGTTTGTATTATTGTTGTTGGACGCATATGCTTTGTAAGTCGTCCCATAGTAATTGTTGATCCATATTTTGTATTGGCCCATGGTTTGTATTGACACATGGTATTGACCCATGGTAATGGTGCTTAGACTTAGTATATAAGTTTGTGTTGAGACCAATGAAGGTACCGTGAAGTTATTTGTATTGAGCTTGCTCAAAGGAGGTTGCCTCCTCGAAGTGGCTTGCGATCAATATAAAAGTGATTCCGAGTTCTATTATTTCTGTTATTCCGTGTGTTTTCATTAATTAATTATTGCAGGTTCTTCACATCTGGTATCAGAGCACTTTCTTGGGCTCGTTGGGTGGAATTTCTGCCAAAAAAAAATTTTGCATCTGTTGCAAGTTCAGATCTGGGAATAATCCCTATCTGCTTAACTGTGGGAAGTACTTGGGCATAAGCCCTAAAACTCATTGTGAGCAGTACCAAAGGAACCCCAAAGTAGCTGGCCCATTGAGAGGACTTGCCAGCGAAAAGGGCAACGACCCCTACTTGATTGACTAGTTCCCAACCGTGATGTAATCCAAGAGCTGTCATTTGTGGCAAAGCAGTTATCAGTTTTACCTGATCCGTGGAGTGAGGGGTACTTCCCCAATACGCAAGTCGTTAGATAGCATTGGTGGCCGAGTGAAACCCCTGAACTGTTAGGAAGCCACACATACCTGGGGTCCATATCTATTTTCAGCTGAACTATTGTTGATCACTTCCGCGCCGTTTCAGATCCATTCCAAGCCATTTTAGATCGAGTCATTTCAAATCCATCCATTTCAGATCCATTCCGAGTCGTTTCAGATCCAACCATTTTAGATCCATTCTGACAATCGTTTCAGATCTAGCCGTTTCAAATATATTCTGAAAGTTGTTTTAGATCCAGCCATTTTTTATCCATTCGACGTCGTTTCAGATCCATCTGTTGCTGATCCCTTTAGCGCCATTGCAGATCTATCTGTTTTTTATCCCTTCCACGTCATTGCAGATCCGATATCTCCATTGTTTTAACTCTATTTCCCTTGAAACTTCCCAGACACCCCTGTAATCCCATTTTACATATTTCATTCCTGAGGACCCTATCCCAAATTCTACTTCCCAAAGCTAGAAATCCAATAATTGTCTATTTTTAGGGTTTGCCATAACTTCTTCAATTTTAACCCACTCACCTCCAAATTTTGCCACCGTGTTCATTCCCTATTTCTGCTTCTTTGTCCCTCTTTGACAATTTTTCCAATTCTTTCACCCCACTTCTGAAATCCCCATTTTTTGCTTCCCTGCCCATCAGAAAGTGTCCAAAACCTATTCAAACCCCAATTACCCATCCTAGTTTTTCCCAAATCCAAATTTCCCTTTACTAAATAAGCTTTTGTTTGTGTTTTTCTATCCATTCAAAAAAAAAAAAAAACTCCTAGTTATGGTTGTCACCCGTGCAGGAGAAAAAACCATGGAGGAATCACTTGCAGCCATCCAAACCAAACTCCAAGATCTGGATGAAAAATTTCTTAGCCTCCATCTTCAGCATTCAACCATGAACAATAACCGATATCGAGAATCTTTTGCAGCCAATGGGTTCTCTTCTTCCAGCACTTTCCATGGTTCGAAGCTTGAATTTCCTCACTTCAATGGTACTGATCTGACTAGATGGATCTATCATGCAGAACAATATTTTAGTATGCATAATACTTTAGATGTCCAAAAATTTCCACTTGCATCCTTTCATTTGGAATAGGAAGCCCTTTAATGGTACCGTTGGTACATCAAGGCTCATGATGAGCCAAAATGGACAGATTTTTGCCAACTCCTTTTGCAACGATTTGGTCCTAGTGCTTTTGATGACTTCACTGGAGCACTCACTAAACTTCGTCAAATTGGCACTGTGAGAGAGTATCAGACAGAATTTGAGAAACTAGCTAACCACACAGAAGGATTGTCTGATGACTTCTACAGGAGTTGTTTTATCAGTGGTCTTAAGGATGAAATCCATCCAGAGATCAAAATGTTCTGTCCCAACACAATGATGGAAGCCCTGGGGTTGGCTAAGTTGGCAAAAGACAAGATTGCCACCCAACACCGCTCCAAACCCACTTTTGCTCCCTTCTGAAATATGGGTTCTCAACGACCTCCCATCCCACCAGCTCCTCGACCAACTCTTATCAAGCATTTGTCTGAAACAGAGATGCAGGCACACAGAGAAAAAGGGCGTTGTTATAATTGTGATGAAAATTTCACTTGGGGACATAGATGTGTTCAACAAAATATCTATCTCTTGGATGTGGATTCTCTGCCCACCTATGAAGTTGGTGAAGAGGCTCCAGATACACCAGATGATCAAGTCAACATTCAAGAGCCACCTATTGAGTTTCCATCTTAGGAAGACCACCCAGAGATATCTCTCCACACTTTATCCGGCGCCACCACCCCCAAACAATGCGGGTCAAGGGTTACTTCAAGAAGCTTCCTCTTACAATACTCATTGATTCTGGTAGCACTCATAACTTCATTGACCCTCGGATCTCCAAACATGCTGATTGTTTTGTCATCCATCCTTGCTCCAACTTTGAATTCATGGTTTCCAATGGGGGCACCTTACCTTGCAAGGGAAAGTGTCACAATGTGCGTATCTGAAGATTATAACCTGCGCTCTAACATGTTTGCCTTGTCCTTAGGCGGATGTGATGTGGTTTTGGGTGTTCAATGGTTACGCACACTTGGCCCCATCTTATGGGATTTTGCTGAACTTTGGATGAATTTTTCAGTCAATGGGAAACAACAAAAATTTAAGGGCTTACAACAAGGGTCTCTCCGCATCATCAGTTCACATCGCCTGGAAAAGATCCTTAAGAAGAAGTCACATAGTGTCATCGCTTAAATCCATTCCATTCAGATGCACCCATCACCGGTCTCCCCTACTTCCTTTTATAGATATGCAAGTGTCCTTGCTGAACCAATGGGCTTGTCACCTTCAAGAGACCTTTCCAGTAAAAATTTAGCCGTATCTACATCTCAGCAGGAAATGATGGCTATTTTGCATGCAATACAGAAGTGGAAACCATACGTATTAGGGAATTATTTTTGCATCAAGAATGATCTCCAGAGTCTGGAAAATTTCCTGGAAAAATGGGTCTCCTCCCCAGCACACCTGAAATGGGTTATCCAACTCATGGATTATTCCTATGCGATCACTTACAAGAAGGGTAAGGACAATATGGTGGTAGATGATCCTTCTCGCACATTTGATGACCCAGTTTCTCTTCCAACTATTTCTCTGCTTGTTCCCAATTGGTTGCAATCTGTTCAACAGGGTTATCTCTTCTATGCACTCCATGCTTTTTCATCAGCAGGGCACTCTGGTTTCCTCAAAATGTATGACTAGGAACAATGTAACTTCTTTTGGCAGGGACTGAAAATGACAATTTAACATATGGTGGCTGACTATGATACTTGATAGGACAACAAGGGTGAAACGACAATCCTTTCGGGACTGCTCGAACCCTTGCCCATCCCTACACAGATTTGGACAACTATTTCTATGTATTTCCTAGAATCACTCGAGTGGTACAATACCACATATAAAAGGACATCATATGAAGCAGTCTATGGACAGGCACCGCCAATTCTTCTTCCATACACCCTCAGCAGCTCCCCAGTTCATGCAATTGACTCGGTTCTTCAAAACCGCAATCAGATTCTTCTCATTCTGCAGGACAATCTTCACATGGCAAGTGTAATGTCCCCACCCTTGGACCCAATGCAAGGAAGGGAACTTGATGCCATTCTATGGGGCTTTTCATAAACTCAGCCATATTCATTAGATTCACAACCATAAAATTGATGTGTGCAGATGGAAAACAAGCAACCATGCACAACAGAAATAAACTCATCCACACACATTTTTCATATGCATTCAATCACATCGATAACAGTCATGAAATTATTCATTTGCAGAGGGAAAACACATACATAGAAAACACTTATCTTTGTTGTGCAATTGTCCCAAACAACTAGCTATGTCGCTGCAACGTTCCTCCCAACCATAGGTCTCTTCCCAGCCTGTATTCTTTCAGCACTCAGAGACCACCCCCGAGCTGGGCATGATATCTACAAGGAAAAGGGAACCCTCAAGCACAGCACAGCCCAAAGCTATGGATACCCATCTCAACCCCATCATTCTCTTGCACACAAAACTCAGATATGGATCTGGAACACACTTCCAGCAATGGGACTTAGGAACTAGATGGACAGGGGTTTTCCCCAAAACATAAGCACAACAAAAACGGATTTGTGAGAGGGAAAATCAACCATAGGGAAGAAAACGATTTCTCCCACAGATATACAAGCAATCAATGAGTCAAAACAGCCTCTATGGTCCCCAAATCGATTTTCCTTTCTTCCCCACTATTACACAACACAAAAACACCCTTCCCAGCTAGGATAATGAAGAAAAACACAACAAACCCTGGAGAAAAACACCCAGGTAGGTCTAAACTCGTAAGGGAGCCAGACTGATGGTTGAATAATGGCTTGGGGAGCAATTTCGTGGCCCTTTACTTGCCCAAGAAGCCAAACATGAATCTCTAGGAAGGGTGGCTTTCCCATACTCAAATTTGGGCAGCCATACCTCTCCATTCCCCAAGGCATTAACTACCTCAACCAATTCTTGGGAGAAATGAATGATTGGGTACAAAATTCAACATGGGTAGTTGAGGGTTCATGGGTTCTCTCATTGACACTTGGCTTGACTTAATTGGCTCAAGGGTTTGAATATTTCCCTCCCAATTTCCTTGTAACATCATGCCCCCATCTCTTGTTGCATTGCATAGCTAGTTGTGGGATTTTATATTAAAATGCATATTTACAATTCCCATGGTTCACTAGCACATGGGTAGCATAATATCAAATACTTTCCTCTTCTAGATCGAGCGTTCACTAGCGGGGCCTTAGCCTTGAGCTCCACGCTAGGAATCATATATAATATGCATATATTATTTACATTATAGCCCAAAATATTACAAGGGTCAAAATGGGGGACATTACATTCCCCTCCCCTTGGAATAACACCATCCTCGGTGTTCCAATACCTAGGAATACATTCACGCTATATACATGTCCAAAATTCACAAAATATGGCAGGTTTGTCCTACATTTCACCCTAATTCGACTGAAACAACAAGCCGATCAACACCATTCTGAGCGCACTTTTCACACAACTGATATGGTTCTTCGTCTACATCCTTCCAAGCAACCCTCCCTGAAATTCACAAGGCATCAATGGCCCGGAATGCAACCCGAGGATGCTACAGGGAAACCACTCCTTCAGATTCTGCGTCATTTTCCACATCTAAATCTTTGAGGACAAATCTTTTTCTAAGGGAGAGGGGATGTTAAGAACCCATGTCAACCCTTCTATTTACTTTGTTAGTATATTGTTGTTGGACGCATATGCTCTGTAAGTCGTCCCGTAGTATTTGTTGATCCATAGTTTGTATTATTGTTGTTGGACGCATATGCTTTGTAAGTCGTCCCATAGTAATTGTTGATCCATATTTTGTATTGGCCCATGGTTTGTATTGACACATGGTATTGACCCATGGTATTGGCGCCTAGACTTAGTATATAAGTTTGTGTTGAGACCAATGAAGGTACCGTGAACTTATTTGTATTGAGCTTGCTCAAAGGAGGTTGCCCCCTCGAAGTGGCCTGCGATCAATATAAAAATGATTCTGAGTTCTGTTATTTCTGCTATTTCATGTGTTTTCATTAATTAATTATTGCAGGTTCTTCACATCTCATCTCCCCCACCTGCATCCACTCATCCTTGCATTCCCTCCTCTCCTTGCCGGATCTGGTCATTGTATTGGATCGGTTTCCAGACCTCATTTGCATACATTTTTTAACTTTGCTTGATTTAGTGTTTCTTGTTGATTTTGAGTGTTTGTGTGCATCTTCAGTCCATGTGAGTGCTCGTCATTTTCTTGAGATTTTCTAAGTCATTGGAGTGCTGCAAGTGATCTTTTCGTTTTAGTATTTTTGTTTAAAAGCATCGCTGTCATCAAATTGTTATTTTGATACATCCATCGAAAAATCAAAAGTATTTCATTTCCATCATTTTTCAAGCTCATTTGAAGAATTGTACATGCATTGGAATGTCTCATTTGTAGATCTTTTGGAAAAGTTGAAAGAAAATTAAATTATTTTTGTTTTTTCACGAATTATGAGTTGCTCATTTTCTTGAAAAATTCGAGTAGATATCAAGTTTTGCAAAAGTAGTTCCATGCTTGGAAAGTTACATGCATCTTTTGGTTTTTATGCTTTTAGGCCATTATAGTGAAAGTGAAATGCTTGCATACTCTACTCATAAACTCTCTCTTTTCATCACTTAGCATCATTTTTGTTTTGAAAAGATAAAAGAAAAGAAAAAAACATGCTTTGATTTGGCTTAGTGGTGTTGTGTTATCTTTGTGTTTCGCTTGAAAAGGAAAAGAATACTTCGTAATCATTTTTTGGTAGATTTGGGATTGTGTTGCATTGTGTTGCTTTGGTAAAATCATTGGAAAGAAATGTCTCCCTCCCATACATAGAGTTCATCAAAATAAAAGTACATGTTTTGCATGTAGTTAGGGCCTGCATTATGTTTACGATTATGTACTCACCTCAAGCATTCACCTAACCATCCAGATAAAATTAATGGTAGAACTAGGGTAAAATTTTTAGTAACTTGTGTGTAAGTTAGAGACGTGTTCCGGAATCGTTAAGTGTCATAGCTGTCGTTATTTTCCAGCACTGTATTCCGGGGGTATTGTAGTCTTCCATGTACTTATCGGTATATCAAAGCTCTTTCACATACCAACCAGGTATATCGAAGCTCTTTCATGTACCCACCAAGTACTTATAGTACTTAGCATATATAGAAAGTTGTTTCACGTACTTGGCGTATATAGAAAGGTGTTTCACGTACTCGGTAGTATATAGGAAGGTCTCATTCCATACGGTTGTGCATTAGACAGCACCACTACGGATTTGAGTTCCCACGTACCTTGAGTATATCAGGAGACAACCTTAGGATTCTTGAGACCAACTGAATTAACCCTTTGGCCGTCTTAGCAGAGCAATACACCAAGAACAGCACTTTGGGAGATTACTACGCACGTACCGTCCAGGTAATCGGGTATTTAGGCAAGGGTACAGTCCCAATCCTCCTTTTCACATTTTACTGTTGGACCCTGCGGTATATAGCGATTTGCAAAGCCTTGACAATCCGGTGAGATTCCAGACCTTTGAATCCACTCTTATCACATAAGTTTGCTTGTGTCCTTAGTTTGTGTAGGGTTTTGTCTGGTTTGCTTTTCTTTTATTTAGCTTTCCTTAGGAGAAACTTTTGTTTCAGTCACTCTGGATGACTTTCCTTGGAGAAGGTCTCGTAGGATTCAAAACTTGCCGCCCGAATATCCCCTTAACTAGGAGGTAATTTCGAAGGTAAGGATGGACCCACAAGCCACGGTCGTGTCACCTGAAGTGGAAAACCCTACATTGAATGTTGGAGCGCATATGTTTCCACCAGATTCACCTGCCTCTCACCCCCCGCAGGGTGAAGAAGCACAAACTTCTACTTCACAAGACCTACCTCCCGTTCTACAGGGAGAGCCTAGATCGTTGGAATGGATAAATTCACCCCAGGACGGACCTTCAGCAACTGCTGGTCCTTCAGCAGCTTATTGGACATCTTCTCTAGGCCACCCAGTGGCCCATTTTTTCGTTGCATCCCCACCTAGTTGGGCTACTCCCGACGATCGCATGGCACCTTATCGTGAAAATTGGCTATGTTACGAGCTATGGCCACACAATTTACAAATTGGAGCCTTGCACTGAGGGCTAAAGACCCGACATTATGTCCTTATCAACCACTCCCAATTCTTTATCTGTCTTATGATTCACCGAAATCATCCATGCAACATGTGACCACTTTTGAGGCTAGTCAACCATTAACTCCTGCACATCCATCTCCTATACAGGAGACCAGTCCTATACCTCAGACGACCCGACCTGTTGAAGAACATCAATCCACCACACCTGTGACCACCACGGTTACGTCACCTGCTCCTCCGCTACCCCAAACTTTGAGGGGAGGATACTTTTTACCCCTACCTTCTTTACAGGTAATGATAATCCTACGGTGGATAATCAACAACTAGTGTTGGGTCAACCTTTACTTAGTGGTTAGCAAGTTGTTGCTAGGGGGCAACCCCAATCTCTTAACCATAATACTGTAGCAAGAGTTCCCATCGGTCCTTCTGTTGGAAATTCCTTACCTCTCGGACGTTCCACTACGGGATTATCCCATGTCGGGGGACCATCCAATGTAATTCAACCACCATCAAGTCAAGCGTATCCAGGTCATCTTAACCCTATGCCGAGACAACTTAATCCCAGAAACGCACTCTACGGGGTTCCCTACCCCAAAAATCCTTACACTCTATGGGGACAGCAAGATGTTTTACAACATGGACCCTCGCTTACAGTCCCTCAAGTCCCCCCACCCCCATTTGGTCCACCCCCACCTCCCATTGGAGGTGACAGGCCCCCACACAACTCTGGAGGAGGCGGACCTCTACCTTCTAGCGGAGGATCACCTCATTCTGGCCATCATGGCCCACCCCCTCCTAACGGAAGAGGTGGAGGACCATCCCATCCTAGTGGTGGTGGTGGAGGAACATCCCATCCTGTTGGTGGAGGTGGAGGACCATCGCATCCTGGTGGTGGTGGAGGACCATCCCATCCTAGTGGTGGTGGTGGAGGACCGTCCCATCCTAGTGGTGGTGGTGGAGGACCGTCCCATCCTAGTGGTGGTGGTGGACCACCACCCTACTATGGTGGAGGCAGTGGAGGACCACCCTATTATGGTGGAGGTGGCAGAGGAGGACCTTACCCTTCCGGCGGCGGTGGTGGCCCACCACCCCCTTCTAGAGGAGGTGGTGGAGGCCCACCCTATTACGGTAGTGGTAGCAAACCACCACCTCCTCCCGACAGAGGCGGTGGCAGCCCATCCTACATTGGCGATGGTGGCAGACCCCCACCATTTGGAGGTGGCCCACCCCCTCCCGGCGGAAGAAGTGGGCCCCCAATTTATGGTAACATGCCACCTTATTATGGTAATGGACCACCTTACTATAGCGGCAAACCTACATTTGGTCTGGCGACCCGTACCCCTATGGCCAGTTTCCTCTAGGAACACCCTATGGTCAGTCAATACAAGGTCCCACTAGTCCTTACACACCTTATTAGTACTACCAGTACCCGCATCCTAATCTGCAGCTGCCCTTTTTGGCTACTTTGGACCTTCCTGACCTGTCTCGCCTGAGCAATGACCCCATCTACCACGGAACTAATTGGCCACCCATTCCGGTGAAACTTCCATCAGATATTTCCAAATTTGATGGCAAGCCGGGTGAAGATTCTAAAAACCATGTGATGACATACCACTTGTGGTGTTCATCCAACTCCTTGATGGACGACTCGATCCGTATTAGGTTATTTCAATGGAACCTCACTGGTTCGGCTTCCAAGTGGTATATTGAACTACCACCCCATTCTTTTCCCGATTTCGATTCTCTTGCTATGAATTTTTTGACTCATTTCGAGCTACCTATACGGTATGAAACTTGTACAGAGCTTCTAACCTCGCTACGTCAAAATACCGCTACTCACATCTCGGATCATATACATGAGTGGCGAAGGAGATGATGTCTTATTAAGGCTCCTATTCCATACCAACTCCTAGTGGACTGGTTTACGAAGTCTCTCACACCTACCATAGCATGAGATGTTTCCATGGGAGGGGTTGTCACTGAGGAACAAGCCATCGCCCGTGCCCATTTATTAGACTTATTCTATGCTCAATCTAGCACATTGTTTGATATTCTTCCTAATGCACCCTGTAACACATACGACCCCACGAAACCACCCAAGGGACCCCAAGTTGATCGCATCATTGGATCCCTTAACACCCAGCCTCCTTCTCAAACTGTTGGATCGTTGAACCCCCAAGGTTCTTCCCCATCACCAACACAGGCTGGTCACGGCACCACCAAATCATCCACTCCTGCTATCATCGAAGAAGTGAATTCTGGTCAATCTGCTTCACCTTAAAAGTATGGTGGTAAAAAGAACAACAAAGGGAAACCTAAGAAATATTCCACCCAACAAGAACATAAGAGCACCCCTGATGACACGAAACAGAAAAGGAAGTTGAAGTATCCTTTTCTACTGTGTGGTGATGACCATTTTTCTAAAGAATTCCCCCATAGATACGAAGTTCAAAAGTTTATTAAGGGAAAACCCATACCCATAGTTCTCAACGATCCCTTCCCTACTCAAAATCAGCAGTTGATTGCTCACACCTCTCCTTCCTAAGGAGAAGCATCCTCCACTGTGCATGTTCTCATGATATGTAGTGAGACCATCAACTTGAACACCCATTCTCGTTCGTATGACTCTGTCCCGGAAAAGGAACCTATTGGAAGTAATACTGAAAAAGATTCCACTTCGATGCCTGACATCATCGTACTGACTGCTCCTCTCACCATTGAGAAGCCCTCTTTTGATTCAGTGTTGAGTCCACCCAAGAGCACGATTAGAAAATCAGTTTTCAATCCCAATGCTCGGGATGATCAGAACTACAATATTGTAGAGGACCTAGCACAAGCTCCTTGTGCTATGTTGACGCTCAAAGTCTTGCAAAACTGTCCTAATCCGCGCAAGACTCTCCTCACTGCCATCGGTGCAATTGACCCGGATTCATCGAACACCATCATGTTCCGGCTAGAATACTTCAAACCGAGGCTCTCCCATCAGATGGCATTTCAAGTTGCCACGAAAATTGCCGAGAAGACAATCCATCGTACCATTTTGGGTGAAGGTACCTCTACTTCAGTCATGTCGATCTCATGCTGGAGAGCCATTTGCTCTCCCAAGTTGAACCATTCTCTTACCACTTTGAGAGCATTTGACGGACGTGGATTTCAACCTCATGGGTTGTTACAAGCTTTAGCAGTCAAGCTAGGGGGCAAGACCGTAACCATTAACATGGAAGTGGTCGCTGCCCCGTTATATTATAAAATTCTACTTTGTCGTAATTGGTTTTACACCATGACTGTGGTCGCATCATCTGTCTTCTGCATAGTACAATTCCCCCATCAAGGTTGAATTGTCATTGTCAACCAACTAGATTTTTGCACACCTGACACCGCTACTCACCGGGGAGATAATGTTCCATTACTTAGACAATATTCGCATTAGTATGAGAGCATGGGGGTCAACCTCATTAAGGACTCATCCCTTATGGGTGTTTTTCCTACTTTGGATCCCCCAAATCATGTTTCCACGGTGAACATGATCTCCTCATGGATTTCATCTATCCCCAACTCCACTGATTCATGGCTTGTACCTGACGAAGCCACCACACACCTGATTGGAGACACTATGCCTCTGTCACCTACCGAACTCACATACGAGGCTATTGAGTCAGCACCGAAGGACAACTTAGGTGTGGACTCCACTTCCTATTCTTTATAGCGGACATCATCCGACCCCCTGCTACGGACTTTTCATTTTGACGAGTCCATTATGGAAATCATGAGTGCAGGTGATCCTCCGTGGGAAGACCTCCATCATCGTTCGTCTTTCCTTTCCTTCTTGGATACTGTGGAGAACAGCATTAGCACCAACTTTACACTGGATGTCTACACTGACTCTCAGTCCTCGATACTCAAGTGTCAAACGGAATCCGAAGGAAACTTAGCCAACATTGAGCCTACCACTTCGATTGACATTTTGGTTACTCCTGGTGTAGTGGAACACATTCAGTTAGGCCAGAAGTGTTCCCCAAAAGAATTCATTGCTTATACGGCCTTATTCAAGCGATTCCGAGACGTGTTCGCTTGGACCTACGAGGAGATGCCTAGGATAGACCCCATCATTTTTTTACATGAAATCAAAATCATTCTCGACGTCAAACCTGTCCGCCAAAATTTGCGACCAGTACACCCTCGAAAGATTGTAGCAATCAAGGCAGAGATTGAGAAACTCTTGAAGGTCGGCTTCATCTACCCTATCACATTAACAGAATGGGTCTCAAACGTCGTCTCTGTTACTAAAAAACAGGGTACCATTCATGTCTATGTCGATTATAGGGACCTCAACAAGGCTTGTCCTAAGGACAACTACCCGACTCCCTTTATTGACGAGATTATCGACAATTGTGCCAGAAGTGTCATTTTTTCATTTATGGATGGATTTTCTAGATACAACCAAATTGAGATCCACCCCACCGACCAACACAAGACTGCATTCATCTGCCCTTGGGGAACATTTGCGTATCGTAAACTTCCGTTTGGTCTTAATAATGTTGGTGCCACATTCCAGTGGACCATGTTGTATGCCTTCCATGATGTGAAGGACTTTGTGGAACCCTACATGGATGACCTCCCTGCCCACTCAAAGCAGTGCGAGTTCCACATAGATCATCTATTGGCCATTTTCCTCAGATGCATATGGTACAATATCGGTCTGAACCCTCATAAGTGTATTTTCTGTGTCGAATCTGGATGCCTATTAGGGTTTATCATCTCGAAATATGGGATCCACATTGATCCCTTGAAGGTGGAATCCATTGTCGCTCTCCCACCTCCAACTAATGTTACGGAACTTCAAAGTCTACAAGGAAGAGTGACTTATTTAAGGCATTTTTTCTGTAATTTCGCACAAAAGAAGCAGGGTTACATGAGATTGATGAAAAAAGATGTCCCATTAATTTTGGATGACCAAGATCAACAATCTTTTGAAAGTTTGAAACATGCCATCATGCATTCCCCTATGCTCCAACTGCCGAATTACTATCGAGATTACATTCTATACCTCACTGCTTCTGACACCACTATCGCCATGTTTTTGGTGCAAGAAGACCAGAACGCCCAAGAACATGTGCTATACTACACCAATAAAGGTCTTATTGACGCCGAAACTCGATATTCACATGTTGAGAAGCTCGCTCTCGCGGCGGTCATCGCCATCCAGAAGTTGCGACATTACATTCTGGTTCGCACCACCACCATCATCGCCGATTCGAACCCCATGTACCACGTTTTGACACGTTAGGTGCTTGGGGGAAAGTATTCACGCTGGATCGTGATACTGCAGGAATTCGATCTCCTTTTTTAGAAGGCTAAGTCTAAAAAGTATTTGGTGTTTGCTGAACTCATCTGCGACCTTCCCCGTGCTAATGTAGAATCTGATCCCAATGAATTTTTTCTGGATGAGTCATTGTTTCTTATCAGTACGTCTGATTCATGGTATGGAGATATCACTTTATATCTTCAGACCCAACATTTCATCCCTCAATTGTCTCGTGATGATCATCGTCGAATACGCCACCATGCAAAGTATTATCTGATTATCAGTGATACTTTGTACCGTCGTGGTATCAATTCTATTCTTCAACATTGTCTGACTCATGACGAGGTTGAACACATCCTAAATGACTATCATGTTGGGGCTTGTGGCGGCCATCTCTCTGGGATGGCTACAGCCCAGAAGATTCTTCGCACGGGATATTATTGGCCATCTATCTTTAAATATTGTATCAAGGCTGTAAAAAAATGTCCTCCATGTCAACATTTTCATATGAAAAAACACACCCATCCCGCCCCGTTACACCTGGTTATTACCGTTGGCCCTTTCACTAAATGGGGCAATGACTTCATGCATTGTAATCCTACCTCGGCCGGGGGGGCATAGTTACATCATCGTAGCTACGGACTACTTTACAAAGTGGGCCAAGGAAATGCCTACATACACGAACGACGGCAAGACCGCCACAGTCTTCATGTTTAATAATATCATAGTGCAGTTTGGAGTTTCTCAGTCTACAATTACCGACCATGGTTCTCATTTTCAAAACCACATGGTCGAGGAATTGAGCGAGAGATTGGATTTTCGCCACGAAAACTCAACACCCTACTACCAACAGTCCAACAGGCAGGTCGAGGCCATTAACAAGGTTTTGAAAACTATGGTCCAATGTATGGTGGGTACACACAAGTCCAACTAGCATAATATGTTATTTTCAGCATTATGGGCCTACCGAACTTCCGTCAAAACCGCCACTGGATTTACTCCCTTCCACCTAGTGTATGGATTGGAGGTTTTCCTTCCTATTGAGTGCAAGATTCCGTCCCTCAAGCTCGCCATTGAACTTATCCCCAATACTACTGCCAAGAAAGAACGCTTCCTCTACCTAGCTAAGCTCGACGAGACTTGCCTCAATGCCTCTCTTGCCAACGAGGCTCATAAGAAATGCATCAAAGCGTAGTACGACAAGTCAGTAGAACCTCGCATCTACAGTGAAGGAGATCTGGTCCTCACACACAACCAGAAACATGATAAGCTGGGGGCAAGGAAGTTTGAGTCCATGTGGCATGGACCTTACATAGTGAAATGTGTCTTAGAGAAGGGAGCTTACGAGCTTGAAGACTACGACGGGATATATTTGGGTGAGCCCCGCAACGGGCTCTACCTAAAGAGGTACTATGCCTGAGTCTTTCATGCATAAGTACTTTTGTATATACTGTACATGGCATGTGTGTGTTTTTGTGTGGTGTGATGCTTTGATTTTTGCGTGCTTGGGTCTTGTTTCGTTTCTTATACCATGTTCTGTCTGCGTGTGCAGATGGAAACTTGCTACAGATTCACAGACGGTGCAAGCCGGCATACCCACAACCTTGCTTCGACAGCCTGGGTACTATATTCACCTACTAGCGAGCTTATCAGCTCAAGAGGAATGTGTCTATGTTTTGCGACCAACAATGCTGCGGAATATCAAGTAGTCATTGGAACCCTAACCAACACCATTTCTTTGGGTATGGACCACGTTATCATCCACTTGGATTCTCAACTAGTGGTCTCTCATCTTAACCGAGTCTACACCATCCACGATCCTACCTTACTCTGTCTCTATAGACGATTTCATATTCTGGAAACGTCCTTCGAGTCCATTCAGTACCTACACATTCCACGAGACATGAACACAGTTGCCGACTCCATGTCCAACTTCATCTTAGATTGGTAAATTATACACACATAAGCATATTCATGAACTGTTAAAAGTAGACATAACATGTAAATAACTCATTTTATAAGAAAACACATATCCAAGATCAGATCATTCATCCATTTAAAACACATAATGTATAAAACCGCCAAAATGTCTGTATATATATATCATCATAAAAAGTAGTGCTGGTACAAAATCTGAAGCACGATGGCTTTTAGTGAGTCTATACAAAATCTGAAGCCTCATAGCTTTATGTAGTACAAAATCTTAGGCTTCTGAGCTCTCAATACATACATAATAACAACATAAGGCCTAACACCTGGCCCGTGCTCCCCTAGGTCTCGCAGCTCTATCTTGCTGAGTATGGAAGCAGTCAACTGCCTTGGCTACCTTGCGGAGCAGCACATTGAATCGCACGGATGCCCCCACCACATACCTCTACATAAGCTGCAGTAACTCATCCACTATCAGCTCAAGAACATCTAAGGTCAACCTAGTCAGGTTCTTATAGACATACTCCATCTCCACGATGGCAGCATGCACAGCTGGAGCCATGGCTGCTCCCTCTCCTATCCTCACAAGAAGAGAAACTCCTACTGGTCGCACGGGACCCACATTTGCAAACACATGTTATTAACTTATCGGCGCAATAATAAAAAAAAAAAATACACAAAACTAAAAAGTACAAGGGTCATTATTCTTACCGATGTCTCCCCACTCTGCTCCCTTGGACAGTGCCAAGTCAGAGTCCTCCCTGTAATCTGTACCACTATACGGGTAGTCCTCTACCATGATCAGCTGGCCTTCCATCCAGGTGAAGAACTTAGGACTGTACCCGATGATAGGACCCCCACCATGGCAGGCCATCACCTCTGTCCATCTGGACATGTGAGGATCCTTAGGATCCTTGTCATCCAAAGGCACTTGCGGGCGCAAGAGGGGAACCCAATCCAATAGAAATGAGATCACTATTGATCTGTATCCGAACTGCTTGAGCTCTCCACGCCGACACTTGGTCAGCTGAGCTTGAATGTTAGCGAGGATTCCCTTGCACCAGTTGAATATCTTCAGAGACATACAGTCCTCCGCATACAGCATCTGGGACCTAGTATCTAGATGGGGCGCTTGGATCCCCGCTATCCGTGTTATGGTGAAAAGAATAGCTCACAGTGGACGTTCTTGCACCTATTTGATGGGAATCTTCCCACTAGAGGCATGAGTATATGGGATGTAGTGTTGAACTATCAAGTTGTCTATTGTCCGATCACTTCCCCGTGATCCGGTAAGAGCCACATTGTCCCCCTTCTGGGACAATCCAGTCAAAAAGTATATGTCCTCAACATCTATAGTCAATGTGTGCTCTCTGATCACAAAGTACTGCTGCGCGGCATCCCAACAATGGACCATATGTTCTAGCAGTGGTACTTGGGCCCTCATGCCCTGAACATTGAATAACTTCAGTAGCCCGCGGTTCTGCAATGCCTCTACACATAATGGGCCATTTGCTGCTTGCACATCATCTACCTCGTGTTCTCGTTCGCGCCACTCTAGGGCCATGTTGGCTGGTACTAACCTGCCAATAGGAGCATTTTAATACCATTAGAACTCACTCAAGCATTTAAAAAATTTTCTTTTGGATTGGGTTTTAGTTTGTACATGGGCATTTCCATTGTCGCACCTCGTCCTTGTGGACAGGATGACATCGTTTCAACCCAGCTTTGCGGGACTTGCGATGACCCGAGTTCGTCGTAGTTCCCGTAAGGGGGACCTGCGACGACCTGAGGGTGCACACACTCCCCACAAACCAACTCCAAAACCCTGAAAAATGAACTAAAAATGAAATTCTAAACCATTGGAAATATGCTGGATGAGATTTAGAGTTACCTACTCTGAACGGCTCGTGAAATGGTTGCTCCTCTGGAAATTGACAAGTGAATTTCTGCTCCAAAGTGGCACTTCTTCTCCCCAATTTGGCAAATGAACAATGGTAACTATATTTGGCCATTTTTTTCTATTTATAAACAAAAAGGAATATTATTTTTCAAATATTTGATTCTTTTTAGGTCATTTACTATAGTTTGGATCATTTTTACGGCATTTGAATACCCGGTTGACTTTTTGACCTAGTTTTCGAGTGTGCAGGAGTCGTTAAGTTTTCTATTTTTGCGTCATTTTCACATTGGAGCAGTCATTTGAGGTATGAACAACTCCTTGAATGTTTTGTCTTTATTTTGTATCCGTTAGATTGTAATTATTTAATGATGATGAGCTTACTCTTTGTTCTTTCTCGTGCTCTTAAAACCATGAGAATAAGTCACTGAGTTACGATTTATCACTTTTCCAAGCTCGTTAAACTCCTATGGAAAAGGAACCCCCTGGAGTCTCTCTTTAAGCTCTTTTCAGGCTCTCTAAATACGAAAATATTGCCAAGCAAACTTGTCGCATTCACGCTTGTTAAAGAATTTGAATGGTCATCTCCCTGGTGATAGTTTACCCCTTTTTTGGACCAGGGGGCACTACTTACGAAAAAGGTATACTCCAGCCAATCATGACTGGAAGAGTCCTCTCCCACATTTTTTTACCCTTTTTTGGGTGATGAGGCTAACTTTACGAAAAAGGACCATTGGAGTCTTCTTTAGTTCTTTTTAGGCTCTCTAAATATGAAATGACGATCGAGTTTTTCCTTCTATCGACTCATTAAAACTCAACATTGGAGGGCCCGTCATGGGACGAACCCCTCCTATCCCAAGTTCGAAAAATATTTGGGATTGGACTCATCCATGAGATGATCTATACCGAGCATCTGGTTACCCTCATCAAGCTCGTAAAAAACACATGAGGCACTCATCATTCATGATGGGGAAAAAGGAAAGCTCTTATGTTACATACCTTTATCAGTGGAAGTACCTAGTCATTTCTTGAACATGGTACTCATTTGCATCTGCATACAGTACTTGGGTCATCCATTTGTCCTTGAGTCTTACCTACTTCATGAGTCTAGTCACTCCTTTGAGTCATTCAAAGAATGCTTCCATCATCAGTTGCATTAGAAGTTGGTGTTGTACTAGTCATGTCAATACTGTCAAGTCATGCCATACCCATGATCAAGAATATTCTCACCATTCATTATCTGCAGTCAGTATGCCTGTTGAGGTGTATTTACTATCTTAAAGAATCACCAAAATATTTAATTATCGACCATCGTTGGTAATCTTAGAGTTTTGGCACAGTATATGCTGAGGTAGAATGAGACCTAAGTTTCGGCTCGGCAAACCTTAGAAAAATGTTTAATAAAGAAAAGATCGAAAGATCTTTCAAAATGAAAAACAGAGTCAAACTTCAGAAAAACAACGAAGGAACTAATTAAACCAACAGATCAGAATAGTATCAAGCTATACTACAGTGGAAAAAGAACAAATACTGATCAAAAGCAAACTACTTCTTATGAAAATAGAAACTACTTGACTAAAGACAAAAACTACAAACTACTTAGTGAATTCAACAACTATTTATGCATTCAATTAATACTTCAAGACTACACTAAAGTATCTAATTCCATTTTCCTTGATGTTGTACGTCAAATGTGATAGGTACTAGGGTGAATGTATCGTAATGATTTTCGAATGTAACAGCAAAACAAAATGGAAGTAAATATAACCTAATTTCTACAAAGAGATGTAAACTACAAAGAGACCAATTACAATTAACTTTAAACATTATGATCTATCTTCTATCCATAAGCAAAATGATATAAAACTAATGAAATCTAGAAACAAGTAGAAAACTTAATAAAGATATTTACTTGAACTGAATTTGATTTGGAAGCAAGTAGAAAACTTGATAAAGATATTTATTATAGAAGCAAGTAGAAAACTTGATAAAGATATTTATTTATGAACCAAACTCTATTTCATGAACATCTTCTTTATTTGTATGAATGGGAAACTGATCCTATGCTTTAATGAAGAAACTATCAAAACTGAGATAACTTGGAGAATGAAATTATTAACTCTAATTCGAAATAAACCTTAAGAACATATAATAAACTATACTAAGAATAAAACTGATAGATTCTAGAACAGTAACCTATTGGCAAATCAAACATGAAAGACATAACTTGAAAAAGATAGTTAAAGAAAAGTTAAGGGGGATGAAATGGAAACTAAGAACAATGACAAAACTTAATTAAACTCTATGTAATGTAAAACAAGATCTCAATTACAATTAAGAATGCTAATTAAAGGCAAGAAATATTACAGTTCAAAAATCAGAAGAAACTGGATTCTAAATAAGTATGAAAACAATGCAGAAAGTATTGAGGTCCAAATGACGATCCGGATGGCTTTCTGAATGACAGTCCAAATGACAGTCCAAATGGAAGAAAACGATTTAAACTAAGGAAAGAAGCAGTTTGGATGATCTTAACTACCAGTTGGCTAATGCATATGATCCTATGGTGCAAGGGAAGCAATGAATGGAATATTTAGAAGTTAAAATGGCAAGAAGTAACCTATTCTAATCATTAAAGAAATAAAGTATTTCTATGGCCTAATCAAACAAAACTGAAATATGAATAAGGCTAACCTACCTCTATAGGAAAGGAACTAACAGAACTAATTATAATTATAAACTAAACCTGAAACAACAACTAACTAAAGTCTATCTAATTGCAAAAGACTAAAAGCAAACTATAAACACTATACTTGATTTACCATTATCAATTCTGGAAAAGTAAATTAAGTTAGCAACAAAATATAGATTACAGAAAAATAAGGAAATGACATATACAGGAAAACAGAATTAATTACATATACTAGAAAATGAACTATTTACTTGCAGAAAGAAAAATACAAAAAATACATAAAAACCTCCGGTTGATGAGGGGCCCTTCCCAGCAAACAGATATTGGAACTAAATCAACTTAGTCACCAATAGTAGAATATTAACAGTAAAATTTAGGAGCTTCCATCAACTGAGAAAATTATATAGAGTTTCTATGAATGACTTGATAGCGTGAATGCCTATATCTACTATGCTATATGTTGTCTATTTTTTCTGTCTGCGTTTCTCCAAAGGAGGCGTCTATATATAAGTTTACAATGGGAGAGATGGTCGACATAGTCGACCTCTCTAAAAATAGAAGTCTTAATGATTTACAAACGACTGCTTGGTGGTTGGCGATGGCGCAGAGGCGTCTTCCTAAGTCCACGTTGTTGATCCTCTTTGACACGAATAACTGTGAGTTGGTTTCCTTCCATTGTGGGAAAATAATGCATTGGTAGGATGAGCGTGGGAGAGAAAGAATCTTCTGGAACGTCGATGTGAGCAGAGGTGCTTGCTGGAAGGCTGGGCGAATAGGAAAGACGAAGCTTCTGGAGCATTGACGTGAGCAGGAGGTGTGTTGTCAAGCTGGGAAAATAGGGAAGTGAATATTCTAGAACATGAACTCCCAACCATAACCACCACGTTGCTAACAGAACCCATATTTATGTTTTTGTCTTTAATGGATAGGAATATGCCAACCAACGATTTCGCGGGCTGAACGAAGGGTTGAACGGCGAGTTGGATGCAACTGAACGTTTGCAATGAGAACACGAGTCTGAATGGAGGCCCGTTTGAAGCCCATAACCTGTAAGCCGAAATCTATTTGCCAAGCGATTCGAAAAACATTAAATTAATATTAATAAACTTTGAAAATAATGATATTGAGCCAAGATTCACATGATATGTAAATACGATCATACCTGGGTCTGATTGATGGTTTGAATGGAAAGAAGAGTGATTTATTATATCAGAATAGTGAAAATAACGCCACTCGAATTATATTTGGTGATAAAAAATGGTGACAAAATGGACACCAACATTCCCCCAAATCGGAGATATGCCAGGTCCCACTGAGCAAAAAGGAAAGGAATTCAGGAAGAATGATGAGCTGCAGTAGCAACTTCCTTTGACTTGGAAGAGGAAGTGAACTTAGCTCTAAGCTTCTTGAACTGATCCTTCAAGTCGTCATACCTCATCCGGAGAGAAGTATGGGACGTTGTTTTGGCGTTAACCAAGAATTCAATGCTTCTTACTTGTGTGCGCAGTACCTTGTTTTCTTTATGAAGCTCAGAGATTGTTTCCACATAGTTTTGATTCTGGTCTGTTAACCGTGCTATCCCTTGGGTCAACCTATCCACTTCCTGCTGATTCAGAATGGGTTTTTCTTTGTGATGTTCCAAGTCCTTTTGAGGACTCAACTCTTCTGAAAATGTTTCAAGCTCAACGGTATGTTCTTCAAGAACTCTATCTTCGTTGTCTGCAGGAGAAATTCCAGCAGCAGGGGCTTCAGACAATCGAGCAGATACATTGGCTAATGTGAGGAGGGGTGTTTCGAGGGTATGGTTGTCTGATCATGATGGTTGAACGACAGTCTGGATGATGGACTGGCTGATGAACTGGTCATGATTTGTTCTCCTGGATTTAGTGGGTACTGTTAAAAAAAGTGGGGGTTCCGAAGTAGGGTCACCAAGGGCAAGATCAGGAGAAGGCGATGGATGGACAAGGTGTGCCTCACCTGAGGGATCCTCATCAATCCACACATGCTTAGTGTCTCATTCTACTTTCATAGAGACTTGGGTCGGCTTGCTAATACTGGTTTGGAAATGATGGTGTTTTCGAGAAGAAGAGGGTTTGACAATAGACTTCTCGATCAAATGAGGGTTTAGTATTTCAAAGACAAAACGATCCCAGGTTTTTCCTCTCTCTTCCAGTTGGTGAATGATCAATATTTTAATGATACAATGATGGTACAAGCTACTAGAGGGATTAACAATATTCTTCCTAACCTAGCTTGACATTTTCTCTAAACTTTTCAAGAAACAAAAGGGAAAATTAAGAGTCTGATTGTTAAAAAAATGTGCTATCAATCTAAAATGGCAGACTTTAAAAATAGTAAACTTACCCTCACAAGTGATCAAATGGATGATGACAGTCAAGGGATCTAGGTATTCCGACTTGACCCACTCTTAGTGGAATCCTTTTGTTCCAGCAACATGTTGATATTCGGCCTTTAAAGCAAATTTGTGAGCCTTCCGTGGAAGGAGGAGATGTTTGTGCCAACGGGCACCCTCCCTAGGAAGCTTTGTGGCTAATGCGATAGATTCTTCCATCATAGAAAAAGTGGGATGGCCAACTTTGGCCATCTTGCCATCGAATCCATTAGTGAAAAGTAGTGAGATTTCATGGTCATGGCCTTGGAGAAGGTGGAGAAACGAACCACATCCAGCTCGAAGGAATACCTCACAACACTCTTTAAACTCGGGGATGCGAAGTAAATCCTGGTAACTTCCAAGTTCATGACGGATCGACATAATTGGATAGAGGTCGAGGGATGCGGATAGGTACAGGGAATGCAAGAGATGCAAGAGACGTGGCTTAACAGAAAAGATGGAAAGGAAACAGAATGGAGTGAAATTCACACAGTCGTCAGTTTAAATTAAAGTCCGTTTGAATGGTTGAATGGTCATAGGCGAGGACTTAGCATGCTTGAGAGATCACGCTTATCATTCAAAGATCTTGAATTGAGTGCCAAAATAGAAATGCGTGATTTAGTGAATACGTGTGGTTATAATATATTCAACCGTGTCCAAAGTCGAACTTTGGATAGGTTGAATGTAATTCTTGAAATGAAACTATAGACAGGGATTACACGTGAGAGATCATGATGACTCGATTAATATGATGGCAGATCGTACGATAGGATAATTAAGACCATATGGTGGTCATGTAATGATTTATGAAGATCACAATGATGCATAATCCATTCATTTAATGGAGGCAAGATGGATAAGGGAATGAGACCACGTGCGAAATTGACATTTGATTGATTCCTGACATAATTAGCCAATTAGATTTGTCAATAATATTCAAATTAGGATACCCTGGCATATTTAATAAAGCCATTATAAGTTATGGTTTCATTCGGCACTCCATTCAGATCATTATTCGTTTCCTCGTTCGTCACCTCATTCGGATCGACATTCAACCCGTCATCCAACCCTTCATACAGAATTTTATCTATACAAAATCTGCTTGATGATGCTGACTAAAGCTGATTTTGCAGGAAATTTTTGAGGCTTTTAGTGCACAAAAGATGCTGTAAATTTTGCTTTTCTGTATCTTTCAGTTGCATTCCTCTTTATTTATCATTGATTAGAACAATCCTCCTTCT
The DNA here is from genome assembly GCA_027924585.1 of Larix kaempferi. NCBI lineage: Eukaryota > Viridiplantae > Streptophyta > Pinopsida > Pinales > Pinaceae > Larix > Larix kaempferi. The sequence continues at coordinate 3,793,500 of BSBM01001646.1, forward strand.
TTTTGCATTATTCCTGAAAACACTTATCATTTTATCAGAGATAAATAAACCTTTTTTTTCATAAATATTCAGAAAGTAAAAACAGTTATGATCCTCCCCCAAACCAAAAATATGGCGTGTCCTCAAGCCATCAAAGAAAATTTGATTAATATTCACATCTTTTTAATTAATAGTTTAGGCAATAGCTTCTAAAAATGCTGTAATAATTTTCGTAAGAAAATGAAATATTAACTATTAAATGTAGATGATTCAGATATGTACATTCATCAAAAAGAATACAACAGTGCTTAAGAAGATCATATGAAGAATGATAGTGTAATGGATGCGAAAAATGCCATAGGAAAACTAGTCATCCATGACTCATTTTAAAGATCTCTTGTCATCCAAAGAATATAGATAAGGTTCACCGTAGAGTTTGTGCCAGATTTCTATAGTTATGGGAAGGAAAATTTTTAGGGGCGAAATTTCTCCATTTGGCTATTTTTGGGCTTTTTTTCAAAAAATAAATTCGCTATTTAGTAATTTTAGACTCTAATATCACCTATATTTACATAAAATCTGTTTTTCATCATAATATTCGCCAAAATTTACAAGTTTTACTAGTAAATTGTATGTTTCATATCTAATATTCGCCTACCAATCTATATATATGTTTTTTTTCAATCCAAAATAATCGCCTAGAATACTATACTTAAGTATACTTTTATAATCCTTAAAAAATACCCTAGTTATGGGTCCCATTTCTAGGATAGTCATGTCCTAGGTATTGTGTGAATTAGATGACAGGGTCCAAGTCCAACTTATAGCCATTCTCTAATGAAAGTATAAATAATTGGCCTAAACATGTGTTTGTATACTCAGGTTTTTATGAGCCACGTGCATAGCAATGCGTTAACCAAACCTCTTTTACCTGATATTGCCCCGCTGCCAGCAGGCATGTTCAGTACCCTGGCGGGTTTATCTTGGTACCATGCAAGCATAGCCCCGCTGCCAGCGAGCCTATTCAGTACCCCGATGGGTTTACTTGCATTTACCAAGCTTCCTTGTTTAAGATTTTACTTAGCATGGACCCGCTGCCAGCAATCCTATTCAGTACCCCGGTGGGTTTGCTTCGTATAATGATATTTTTAGTAAGGAAGTCGGTTGGCACTAGAGTGTGCTAAGCCTGTTAAACACATAGTTCAAACTTTTAGAGCGAACCTTATGAGTAAATTTATTTATAATGGCCTAAATTATAGATCATGTCAAAAGATAATAAACTAAATATGTTCTTTGACCTCTCAGTCTATCCTCTTCATAAAAGATCAGTAATGTTCCCCAAAAAATAGAAATATCACTCACTTTTGGGCTATCTTTTAAAAGTGCTTAAGAGACAAGTTTTGATAATGAGTCTAGGATAAGCTAGTAATTCATAGGTGTAAAATAGAACTTTTGAAGATCATAGTAATTAAAGTAGGTCTTAAGCAACTGTTCTAATGATAAATCATAAATGTACATGTCTGAATCAAATACCATATACATATCATAAAAGAAAGTGGTTAAAAATAATATAAAGAATGTTTTAACCTTTCACTATAAATTTTCAATTTTCGACAATAATCGAAAGAGAAGGAGAACTATAAGTATTTCTTTTTAGAGCACTTCCATTTTTAGATAATATTGCATGAGCTGATTATAAGGTTCTTGTAACTGCAAAACCACTTGTTAAATGATTCAAATTTATTCAAAACAAAAACATATGTTCAAAGACAGTTATGTAAAATTTTCAAAATTAAGGAAAAGAAAAGCGTCTTCCTGTTTTAATTGACAAAATTTTATAAGCTGATCATAATAATGAATTTCCTATAAAAAATGCAATTAGTTGTTAGAAATGACTCTTATTATTGAAAAACAAAAACATATTTACATATATACAAATGAAAATAACCCAAATAATTTAAGGACCAGGAGAAGGATGAATGACTTCCTCTTCTACCAGCTCCATTTCCTTCTGTTGTAAGGTATTCTGCACAAAATCTTGTTTAGATATTGGTTGATGATAAAGTCTAAGTCTATGTCCATTTACAACAAAGGAAATTTGAGAATTATCAATTGTCTTAATTTTAACGGATCCATTATCAAAAGCTGTAACAATTTCATATGGATGTTGGGAATGTTATATCTCTTCACAAGGTGGCTGCGTGTACAACACGATCCCTTGCCCAAGAGATTTAATATGCAGGAAAGCAAACCATTGAAGGTGCCCATTCCTGTAGGTGTAAGGTTATCTGCAGAACAGTGTCCCACGACACAAGAAGAAGTAGAGGACATGTCTCATGTTCCCTATGCTAGTGCAGTTGGCAGTATGATGTATGCCATGGTCTGTACTAGACCAGATACAGCCCATGCAGTGGGATTTTTGAGTAGATACATGTCAAAACCAGGAAAGGAACATTGGACTGTAGTAAAGTGGGTCTTCAAGTATTTGCATGGCACTACAGATTTTGCAATCTGCTACCAAGGAAGACCCGGTCTAAACAGAGAGATAGATATACAAGGATTTGCTGATGCTGACTGGACTGGAGATCTTGATCACAGAAGATCTACAAGTGGCTACGTTTTTAATCTATTTGGAGGAGAAATCAGTTGGATGAGTAGAAGACAAGCTGTAGTTGCACTCTCAACTACAAAAGCTGAATACATGGCAGCTACCCATGCAAGTAAGGAAGCTGTATGGTTGCAAAGATTGTGTTCAGGTATTGGTTTTGTTCAGAATGCAGTAAAGATTGGCTGTGATAGCTCAAGTGCAATATTTCTGGAAAAGAACCCTGCTTATCACTCGAGGACAAAGCACATTGATGTGCAGTACCATTTCGTCAGAGACATGGTTGAACAAAACAAAGTGTTGCTGGAGAAGGTTGACACTTTGGTAAATGTTGCAGACTCTTTGACAAAGTCTGTGAGTACTCAGAAGTTCTCTTGGTGTAAAGAGAACATGGGCATTGTTGCCCTGAATTGTCAAAGTTATAAATTTCTCCTGTATGTGAAGAGAACAACAAGTGGGAGAATGTTGGGAATGTTATATCTGTTGACAAGGTGGCTGCGTGTACAACACGATCCCTTTCCCAGTAGTGATTCGCCTGCGCTGAGCGCGTCCGGAGGGGAGGGTTAGAGGGGGGGTAGCCCGAAAGGGGGCTGTTAGGCCCCCGGAGTCCGCGCGGAGCGCAAAAAATTTTTTTGGGTTGCTTTTTGCTTTTTCGTGATTTCAACCCATTGTACTCTATCTAATCCTGGTAAAAGGGATTAGGGTTGTAACCTAATTTCGGGTAAACGAATTAGGGTTTTAGATGCTGCGGAATACCATATATTGTAAACATATAATGAAAAGGAGCTGTGTGGCTCTAAGTTTTGTTGTTTTTTCCCGGTTAAGGGTTTCCAGGTGAAAATCTTAGAGTGTTATGTGTGTGCCATTGTGTATTCTCTGTTAATGCTTAAGAATCAATATAAGTTTGTATTTCACTGTTAAGGTTTAAAACTTACAATGGACCCATCCAACAAGTAGTTAATTTACCTTTAAAGTTTTTGTACCTTGAATAAAAAAGTAATGCCCAGTCTCGAGTTTTGAATTGTTTTTGTTTAATGTATCTATCATGCCACTTTTTACGTTGGTTTTGAATTAAAACTGTGTGTTGGATAGCATCTTGCCTAATTTTGTCTAATTCATTTATTTGCAGGATTCGTTGTCTTTGTGCTTCTTCCAGATTCATCCCTAATTGTGCAACCATACGAAAGGTTTTGACTTGAAATTCAATAGGTAGAAGAACTTGTTTACCATAAACAAGTTCATAAGGTGTGTGGTCAATGGTGTTCCTCCAAGTTATTCTATAAGCCCACAAGGCTTCTGGGAACCTATCTTCCCAATCTTTGTGGTGTAACTGGATAATTTTAGTCAGGATGGCTTCTAATACTTTGTTGGTGGACTCTACCTAACCATTGGCTTGTAGATGGTATGGTGAAGATTTACAATGTCTAATACCATATTTTTCAGTAAGCTCTTTCATTAATTTGGAGGTAAACTAAGATCCTTGATCGGTTACAATTTTCCTAGGTACACCAAATCGGGTGAATATTTCTTCATATATGAACTCTACCATGGACTTCTCTATGGCTCGGAATAAGGCTTTGGCTTCTACCCACTTGGTGACATAATCTATACAGACTAGGATGTACTTCTTCTTGCGAAACATAGGGGAAATTGGCCCAACGAAATCTGGAGCCCATTTTCCAAAAGGATCAATCATAACTTGGGGTTGTAAAGGCATCTCATCGGATGGCGTAGGTCTACCCATTATTTGGAAACTGTCACACCCCTTGACATACTTGGTAGCATCTTTGAAAATTCTTGGCCAATAATACCCAAAGTGAAACACTTTGTATGTTGTTCTCTTGTCAAAAAAATGCCCTCCACAAGGTCCACCATGACATGCATGTAGGATCTGTGCCATCTCATCCTCCCATACACATCGTCTAATAATAATATCAGGACCAATACGAAATATATCATTGTCCACCCAAGAGTAACTAGAACTCTGAACTATTATCCTACATTTCTCAGGTGGGGAGAGATGGTTTGGTAGATTTCCAGTTGCAAAATAATTGGCTATGTCTGCAAACCATGGGGTTCTAACAGACACATCGAACAAATGTTCATATGGGAAGCTATCATTGATAGGACTAGCATTAACGTCAATTTGAATTTGAGAGAGAAAATCTTCTACCACATTCTCTCAACCGAGACGATCAACAATGGTGATGTTAAATTCTTGTAACAAAAGAATCCACCGAGTCACTCTGCCATTGGTGATAGGTTTATTCATTAAAAAGATGATGGAAGAGTGGTCAGTGTGTATAAAAATTTCATATCCTGTGATATAATGACGAAACTTGTTGATGGCATAGACTACTGCTAGAAACTCTTTTTCAGTAACAGTGTATTTTGATTTTGTAGGAGTCAAATTTTTACTAGCAAAGTAAATGGCATGTGATGTTTGTCCCTCTTTTTGACCTAGGACTTCCCCTATAGCTATGGCGGAAGCATTAGTGGAAATATGGAAGAGAAGGGACCAATTGGGGCCCCTAAGTATTGGTGCCACTGATAGTTTTGCCTTCAAAGTTTCGAAGGCATGTTGGCAAGGTTCATTCCATTAGAATTCTGTGTCTTTCATGAGCAGCTTGAACATAGGTTCGGCTATCTTAGTGAAATTTTCAATAAAGCATCTATAATAGCCTGCATGGCCAAGAAAACGTCTTACTTCCGTCGGATTTTTTGGAGGAGGAAGATTAACAATTATCTCTATCTTGGAAGGATCCACCTTGATACCTTGAAGAGAGACATGATGTCCTAGAACTATGCCCTCAGTTAGTAACATCTTACATTTTTCATGACTGAGAGTTAAGTTCGTTTCTTGGCACCGAATAAGAACTGTTTCGAGGTTATCAAGGGCTTCTTGGAAAGTATTACCATAAACTGTGAAATCATCCATATAAACTTCTACACAATCATGTATAAGGTCAGCAAAGATTCCTAAAATTGCACGTGGAAAGTAGCAGGTGCATTACATAGGACAAATGGTAACACTCGATAGGCATATGTCCCCCAAGAACAAGTAAAGGTTGTCTTGTATTGATCCTCAAGTGCTATTAGTATTTGATTGTATCCACATACCCATCAAGGAATGAAAAATATTGTTTCCCTGATAAGGTATCTAACACCTGATTGTGTTGGAGAAAACTCACTATGGCTTGGGGTAGACCACAACAGACAGAAGACTACCAGAAATCAACTCAATTCTCAAAACCATGTTATAAAAATGACAATGCTAAGATAATGAAGAATGTAACCAACCTCGATCCAAACATTTGATGTAGATCCCCGTTGGAGCTTTTCGATCCGTGCACTTGAATCTACAAATTAGTCTTGATAGCCAATATACAACAAGTACATATAATATATAAACGACATTAACATCATCAATAGCAATGGCCCATGATATAACAAGTAAATGCAACCCAATGTAAGATAAACAACATTTACAACATTAATGGACGAGAATATGAGTATTTCTATTAATAAAAAAGAAGAAATACAATGTGATACGACCTCTTTCCCGCAACCAATCTGAACCAAGATCTGGATCAATCCACTTGTGCCTCCACCACTTCAATCCTCCATGAATGGAAAACTCAAACTATGGTAGGAGTTTGGAAGGTGAACATAAAGTGTTCACAACTACAAGGATCAATGAGTGTAGACTCAAGATTGGGAAAAAATCCACTAGAGTTATCTTGCTCTTCTTTCTCCTCCCATCCATAAGCCATATGTGCTCAATATATAGTCCTCTCAAAGGTAAGTGAAAGGACACATCGAGGCATTTCTTGGGCATATGGAGAGTCAAAGGTCACCCAATGACCGCTTTTTGGGAGTAAAAAGTAATAAACTAGTGATTTTTGCCATTTTACATTCTACCCGCGGGCTATAGTGATGCAACTCGCGGGTACGCTGGCTATAGTGATGCAGCTAGCGTACAAGGGAAAAATAGTGTGTGAAGGATATAAAATGGTTCTGAGTCAGTGGAATGGATCCTCGAGGCCAAAGAGTGTTGATTCTCACAAGCTGAAAGATTACATTGTAACAGATTCCCCCTAATGTGTGAGGTCAGAGACTGATGCTACGATGGCCGAAATACATTATAAAAATATCTCAGAAGTGGAGTGATGGAGACACAAGTGGAAAGAGCAGCTCACTCATCATAATACAAAATTATCCCTGAATACATGTCGGTAGTACAACAATCTGATACAATGGCCATGAATAGGAAGTACATAGTGAATATATGTCATAAGTGATCATAGCCATGATCCCTCTGCAGTAAGATATGGTCTCCTGCTGAAAAGGAAACAACTGGTGCAAACTGGAGGTACAAACTACTGATATCTGAGAGGTGATATCTCAGATGTAAAGTCATCATCATAAGTAGCATACTGAATGCCACTATCGCTCGGGGTCTTCTACACAAGTCTTCGATGGTGCAAGTCCCATCAAGTGAATAAAGGAGTTGGGGTCGAACCTGATGTGACATCATCTGATTACTGGTCAATGATGTATACCATTAACAGATGCGAGATAACCCACCAATAATGAAAATGGGCATCAAGGCACAGAGCACAATCATCAAAGTGTGAATAAATGAGTTGAAGTCGAACACTAGGATGAATCCATCGATCAGGGGACATTGATGTATTCCCAAAACTGTTGATGGCGAGAGAACCTATCACTAATGACTGCAAGCCTGAAGGTACTCAACCTAACTCTAAGCCTCAAGTTTCGGAATAAATGGGTTGAAGTCGATGGAATGAGACTCGCTGGAAGGAGGGAATTAAGGCATCCCCCATCAACCAGCACGAGGTACCAGCTACGCTGAAAGATTTGGAAGAACTCAGGTGAAACGGACTGACTCAATAAGGATGGGCGACATACAATAGTCAAGAGATCTGAGGAGTGGCCAACTCTGGGTTCAGGACTTCCTTTGAACAAGAGCATGAGCAGATGGACAGACTCAGGCAGCATAGACTTGACATAGACTATGCAATGCAGGAGGCATTACAAAGGGCTCCATAATGACTGGAAGCTTAACCAATCGATGGAGTAAACTGAGAAACAAGTACAGCTCCTAAGGTCCAACTATAGTCTCAACTCATAATGTATGGAGTGGAATGAATTCTCTATTCAAAGGCGACACAACAGCTTCCAACAAGAAGTAGTAACCATAATCCCGTCCGGCTTTTTGGAATATTTGATTTTTTTGGTCTTTTTCATATTTGGTGAAATCTTGAAAAAGAATAAAATTGCTTATAGTACAACAAGTGAAAGAACGAGTGTCAAATAGCGAGAAATCTAGTTCCAAGTAGTGGAACATACCTATGATCAATGCAAGGAAGCATGTGCAGGATGTGGACACTCGGGGGAATGTTCCCTCAGGGTAAAGGGTCATCAAGATGCGAAAGATAAATTAAGGCTTTGCTTGGCTTAGAAGGTAAAGTGCTCAGGCACATGGCTAATAAGTGAGTAAGCGGGAGCTGGCACAAATCTCAAGCGGCAAGCAGGATAATGCAATGCAATCACAACTCGACATAAAAGGAAAGTCCTTTTTCATAAAGTTAGTCTCCTCACCCGAAAAAGTGCAAAACAATGAGAGAAGAACTCTTCTAGTCACGTATGACTAGAGTATACCTTTTTCGTAATTAATCCACAAAGGTCCAGAAAAGAGGTAAACTTATACCTAAGTGGATGTCCCTTCAAATCCTTTAACGAGTCTGAAATAACAAGTATACTCAGCAATCTTGTTTGATTTTGAAAAAGTCTAACAAGGGCTTAAAAAAGACTTTATAAAAATCTTTTCCGTAAAGGTTTAACGAGCCCGAAAACGTAAACTCATGACCTCCTTACTGTTTTTAACGAGCTCAAAGGAGATATGGAAGAATTCTCGTAATGAGAGCAGACTAGTGTCAGGGACATGCGAGGCTAGTTCCAAGCACATGGGACAAAGCTATGCATAATGCAAGGAACATGAGCAAGATAAGGACACTCAAGGGGTGTCTGCAAATTCGGATAGTAATAGGTTCAAATGCATCATAACAATGGGGAGGCCTAAACCTATATTCAAGGATCCGAATATGCCTGCCATGACCGAAGCAAATGTCGAAAAGGATCGGTAACCAAGTATAATTCTAGCTAAGAATCCTGTCTCCAAGAAACATAAGTACCAAGATCATCTCTAAAACATATGTAAAGAAAAATATGATACAAGTCACTATGGTAGAAACATTTTCAACTTCACTATTGCTAACCTCAAACATAACATGGGTAGAGCTAACCACTGAAGGTGCCATAGTACCAATACCTGAGGGATCAAAATGATCATCTTCAAAATGAAGAGAAAAGCTGAAGGATGTGAAGGAATCTACAGTGGAAAATTCATCATCATAGGAGTTGGAAATTCTATAAGTAGAATCGAACTCATCAGAATCACCGATTTGCAGATCTATAGGAGAGTCTAAAGACTCGTCACTAGGGAAATAAGACTTTAATGTCAAACCGGGGCTAGACAAAACTATGCCTGGATCAAAATGTATGGAAGACTATATTCTAGACTCATCTTGTTCAATAAGATCAAGGGTAGGAGGGGAATGAGATCTATGATAAAGATCCCCCCACGGCTTGTCATCACCACTCATGGCCTCAATAAAAAATTCATCTGAAGGTAAAATACCATTGAGGAAACCATGTGAAAAAGATAGGTTGACTACACATGCGGGAAACATAATGGGATCTTCCTCTACTCTCCATGAAGAAGAGAGATCCGAATCTGCAATGGCTGGTTGAACATGATGAGCAATCTTGACTGTAGACAAGGGCATATCCATCCCAATGTGCAAAACGTCTCCAGACTGGGAACTCGTGGAGGGTGGATCCCACGGATCACTAAAGTATGATGTCCAGAAAAGTACATGATTCAATGAGAAAGGAGCATCATCGGAGATGGTTCCTATGAAGGAGATTGGTGCAGGGACGTCGAAAGATCCCATCAATGAAGGATACATTCCAACACCCATGTTCCCATTTGTCGGATGAGAATGAGTAACCTGCGGGACTATGGATCTCGTGGATGCTGTGGAAGAGGAATTAACAAAATCCAGCTAATCGATGGTCACAATCTTTCCTTCATGAGGAAAGCAGATAACTCGGAATACAGTAGACGCGATAGCCTTCATAGCGTACATCCAATTCCGACCCAGTAAAAGGTTGTAGTCGATGGGCGCATCAACCACCTCGACTTCAATAGGCACAGATTTACCTCCCAAGCAGACAACAAGGGAAGGGATAATTCCATGCATCTTAAACGACCGACCATCGAATGCAGTGAGCGTGGTTCTAGATGCGAGTAGAGGAGGAGAGCCTAGAGCTTTCCAACAAGTTAACGACATTACTGACGCAGAGGCACCTTCGTCAACCATCGTACATTTGACAAAATTCTGAAGGCACGCCACCTGGATTTGAAAAGCCACGTGCTAGGGTAAGTGAGGTTGGACATCAGTAGTGTCAAACTTGATAACAATGGGACTTCCCCCATCCTGAACCCCTAACGCACTCAAAAGAGCATGTTTCTGAGAGGAACAAGCTTGCAAGACTTCAAGAGCCGACATGGCACACGGAGTTTGGCCCAAATCTTCCACAATGGAGTAGTTATGGGTGGCTCGAGCATTAGGGTTATGTGTAGAGCGCTTAAGAACACCTTTCGATATCCGCAGCATATTAGAGGGCTTCTCGATATGCAAGGAATTGTTAGGAAGAGGGGGAGGCTCATTCCCCAAATTGGGTTGTGGTGCATCATAATCGCGTTGATGAGTGGAAACACTAACCTCTGACTGAACCATGTTCACACATCCATAACCATCAGTATTGGAAGAAGACGTTGTCATTTTAGTAGGTCCATAACCAGTGGTGGGAGCATGCGAAGCCATGTTTTTGTGATGAGGTAGGGGATCCTTTAACACAGTTGAGCTATAGGCCAAATGCTTCAATGCCTCTTCAATTCGAGGACATAAGTGAGTAAGATGGTCTTCCCCACAGAGCTTGCAAGGAAACTTCACCTTACGCCTAGGTTTACGGTCCTCACCAGCATTTCCTCCTTCCCGAGGAGGGTTGGCATTATCCTTATGGGGGGTATTGCGATTGCTATTGTTATTCCCTTTGTTTCCACCCTTACAATTGTTTCTCCTCTTTTTCTTACCACCAGGTTGCTGGTTAACTGATTGGTTCGTCATTTTCATACTGTGTAAAACGGACGATGGGGTGGAAGTGGACAAGGTGTGAACCTGTCCGGGAGTAGACTGGTTTAGCGACAAATTTTGCATTTGATTAGCTACCAAATATATAGGGCGATTTCTTGTAGATCCTACGATGCCATCGGCATGCGGTCCAGGAACTGACTGAGGCTCATGACATGTGCACAGTGCATCAGGAATAATGTCATACAAAATGCTAGACTGAGTGTATAATAAGTCTAGCTGCTGGACTTTCAAGATGGCTTGTTCCTCAGTCACGATGCCGGACATTGAAACATCCTTAGCAATGTATGGGAGTAGAGACTTGAGGAACCATTCGAACATGAACTCTGGAGGAATGTTGGCTTTCACTAACCTCTTCCATCGACGCCACTCTTGAACATGGTCAGAAATATGTGTGGCTTTGTTCTGACGGAAGGTAGATAAAAGTTCAATACCAGTATCATAGCGACCGGCAACTGGAAATGATCCAAGAAAACCAAAGTGATCTCGTTAAAACCCCTATAAGTGTTTCCAGGAAACTCAACATACCACTTCGCGGCTACCCTTGTGAGGGTGTGTTAAAATACTCACAATCTAACGGAATCGTGATTCAATGAGTTGGAGGAGCACCAAAGGTGAAATGTCGTGACATGATCACTTGGGTCCTCACCACCTTTCCCCTCAAACTTAGGAATGTCCAAAGGGAGCTTGGTAGGGACCGAGGGCCAAGTAGGGTCATGACACACCGGATCATTCATGAGCTTCGAAAGATCTGGAAGATTCAAGCGTGCAAGGAACAGGAGCTGAGGCTAGAAAGCTTGATTATAAGCCCCCATAAAAGGTTGGTAGAATGGAACCGAATTATAAGATGGACCAAAATCTTGACCATGAGGATTAAACTGTTGATAATGAGGACCTGACGGACCATAAGCTCGACCATGGACATAAGATTGATAACCTCCTCCTACCTAACCCATTTGAGAGTAAGCAAGTATATAAGTGTTTTGGGCACCATATTGGGGTGGTGGGTTGTACTGGTGGCCAGCACCGACTTTGTTGTAGTAAGGGTTTCCACCATGAGTATGGGGCATGTACGTACTATTCGTAGGGGGAATCATGTTGTAATGACCATAATGGTATGGTATGTTCCCACCCCCAACATTAGGATTAGCTTGAGCAGTCGTGTGGTGACAAGAAGCATGAGATGTATTCCCAGCCCCAACATTGGTGTTACTAGTAGCAGGGATGGTGGCGTTATGTCCATGTGGATAGGATATATTCCCACCCCCTACATTGGCATTACTAGTGGTGGCAGTGGACGCAAAAGTATGTGGTATATTCCCACCCCCATGGTTAGGAGGAGCATTAACATTTGTGAAAGTAGTCCTGGGTTAACGAGTAGCGGCATGTGTATTAGGTGGTGGATGGCGAGTCATGTTTCGAACAATGTTCCTATTAGGTTGGGAAATCCTAGGAAGTGGTCTTATTCCAACATTAGCATTGTTAGGAGGAACATGACCAGTCCCCATACTATGTGTGTGAGTGGACAACGTAGTGCCCCCAGTGAGGGTAGTGCCCCTAGTGGGTATAGTATGGCCAACACCATGACTAGTGCCAGCGTGACTACCAAATGTAGTGGACGGCTCAACTGTACTATAATTAGGCATACCAAAAGAGAGTGCAGTTGGGTTGACTGTAGGACCAGTGTTGTCATGTAACTCTGGCATCCCATGTCTATAATTGCGTGGAAACGAAGGAACGAACGTGTCATCCTGATCTTCGTCCTCAGGTACGGTTGGCATCCGATGAAGATAATTATCTGGATTCAAAGGATCGAACGGATCGTGTTCAATTGGATTCGACCAAATCGAACCAGGTTGAGTCTCAGGTGAATCACCTCCCCACGCCTCACGAGGAGTAGCAGAATCCGAAGTGCATTCAACTCTACTCGATGGAGTCGAAGGTATTTATTTAGTATCAAAATGTGCAGCAGTCATGACGTCTTGGATGTATGTCTCGTAAGAATCCGAAGACTCAGAGGGAGCCCACCGGTGTCCCCTAGCAACACGGTGTGAAAGTTCGGTAGGCTCTAAACCAACCAACCAACAGGATCGGCGTAAAGTAGGGCTCCGCGCCATAATATCTCAGAAGAGAATATAGAATCAAAACATCCCCTAAAGGCCAACTATCGATCAAAAAACAGTAAATAAAAAGCACACACCTAGAGAAACTACATCCAAGAGCAGACAAACAGAGTGGCTAAATGAGCTCCCGACACTAGAGCCGGTATGTCTCGCATAGGAGAAGCTTGAGACTCCCAAACTATAGCCGGCAGTAACAGAATCGGTTATAATGGCCCCCAGACTTCACTACATGCACAGGGTCAAGTCCCTATACAACGGCAACTGTGTTGTCTGACCCCTATCTGACTCAGGACACAAACAACATAACCACTGCAAGTACCCTATGCGATACCTAGGTAAGGAAACTATGGTCACCGCAATATAACCAATGCTCAGGGGCACAGTCACAGGTGGGATCCATCGTATGGGAAAGGTAGCTAAGCCCGAAGCACAAGAGGACGAACCTCCGGTACCCCCAGATACGAACAAAACCTGGAAATATCTCCCACATTCAACCGGTATCAGAGGGATATCTCTTCAACCAACCTCCCGTGACCTCGTTCTTAACTTTGGCTTGAGTAGAGCTTCCTGAGAACACCGATATATACCATGGATTCCTCCACTCCCTAGTCAGACACCTAATGTTTCGTCTAGTAGTCTTGGATTGTTAACTCACAATGATCTATTCCAAGACTCTAAACCTATGCTAGTTGGTGTACCCTATAAATAAAATTGGTCTGGTCTAATCAATTTTAATATTAAGCATTAATTTTAATGGCTGTGATTACTCAAGAGATATGATCGTGAAACTAGTGATGTGTAAGACTCAATAGTATGCAAAATCGTCAAATCCTAGACTCATCTATCCAATGAAAACAATGCCACTAACATGCAAAATCAAACCAACGGTTTCAAAATAAATATGCAATCCTTTTATATTTTTTGATGCACAATCAAAATCTAAATGAAGGAAGAAAGCACTCAATGCAAGATGCAATACATAAAAGCAAATTTCTTTTTTTGTATTTTCTCTTATAAACAAAAGGAAAATGCAAAACTATGTGTATTTTTGTATTTTTCAATATATGGAAATGAAAAATGCAAGCAAAATCCTACTATCTAGTCACTGATATGCCAAGGAGATCACTAAGACAACCCAACAGGTGCCAAACAGTAAGACTCAGCCAAAGGAATAAGCTCAAAAGGAAAAAACCAACAAGGCTAAATCCAAAGATGGGTAAAAAACCAACAAGCCAAAGATGAGTAAAAAACCAACAAGGCTCAACCTAGAGAAAAGAAGAGTTCTGGTCACAACCAAGGCATGGAACGGTCAAGAAACAGGCCAACAAAGACTCGGGATCAACCAAAACCAACCGAGCAACAACCAAAGGTCATAAATCAACCAAAGTCGAAGTTGTACGCTACTGTCGAAGGAATACCTGCGGGTACCCATGAGCAGCAGAGTAAACAGAGGCGGGTATACACGGGCAGAGCTAAGCTAGCCCGTGGGTGAGGAAAGGAAAATGGGCAAAACCAAGAGTCCAATGGCTCAGAAAAAGAAAGTTTTCTATAGTGTATCTCAACGAAAAATAAGTGACACAGAGCTTCAACAAACAGCAACTCTAATTAAGGACTAATGCTCAAAAATCCCCCAAAATGGATGTTTTCCCTGGCGGAGTCGCCATTTTTGTGTTGGAGAAAACTCACTATGGCTTGGGGTAGACCACAACAAACAGATGACTACCAGAAATCAACTCAATTCTCAGAACTATGCTATATAAATGACAATGCTAAGATAATGGAGAATGTAACCAACCTCGATCCAAATGTTTGATGTAGATCCCTGATGGAGCTTTTCGATCCGTGCACTTGAATCTGCAAATTAGTCTTGACAGCCAATATACAACAAGTACATATAATATATAAATGGCATTAACATCATCAATAGCAATGGCCCATGATATAACAAGTAAATGCAACCCAATGTAAGATAAACAACATTTACAACATTAATGGACGAGAATACGAGTATTTCTATTAATAAACAAGAAGAAGTGCAATGTGATACGACCTCTTGCCCGCAACCAATCTGAACCAAGATCTGGATCAATCCACTTGTGCCTCCACCACTTCAATCCTCCATGAATGGCAAAATCAAACTATGGTAGGAGTTTGGAAGGTGAACATAAAGGGTTCACAACTACAAGGATCACTGAGTGTAGACTCAAGATTGGGAAAAATCCACTAGAGTTCTCTTGCTCTTCTTTCTCCTCCCATCCATAAGCCATATGCATTCAATATATAGTCCTCTCAAAGGTAAGTGAAAGGACACATCGAGGCGTTTCTTGGGCATATGGAGAGTCAAAGGTCACCCAATGACCACTTTTTGGGAGTAAAAAGTAATAAACTAGTGATTTTTACCATTTTACATGCTACCCACGGGCTATAGTGATGCAACTCATAGGTATGCTGGCTATAGTGATGTAGCTAGCGTACAAGGGAAAAAAAGGGGAAAAATAGTGTCTGAAGGATATAAAATGGTTCTGAGTCAGTGGAATGGATCCTTAAGGCCAAAGAGTGTTGATTCTCACAAGGTGGAAGATTACGTTGTAACAGGCCCATTACATAGGACAAATGGTAACACTCGATAGGCATATGTCCCCTAAGAATAAGTAAAGGTTGTCTTGTCTTGATCCTCAAGTGATATTATTATTTGATTGTATCCACTATACCCATCAAGGAATGAAAAATATTGTTTCCCTGATAAGGTATCTAACACCTGATCGATTAAAGACAAAGGGAATTAGTCCTTAAGAGTGGCCTTGTTCAATTCTCGAAAGTCAACACAGATACGCCATTTCCTTGTGACTTTCTTTGGAACTACCACCAGAGGAGACGCCCATTTACTGTGAGAAATTGGGTAGATGAAACCGGTGTTAAGGAGTTTTTGTAGTTCATCTTTTACTATATCCTTTAGGGTTGGATTCATTCTTCTATGGGGCTGCCTAACAAGAGGTATGTTTTAGTCTGTGTAAATGTGGTGGATACAGGTATCTGGGTATACCTTTAATATCGGTATATTCCCATGCAAATGTTCCAGTTTGACTCTTGAAAACTTTTAGTAATTATTTTTGTTGAATCTCATGTAAACCTACATTTATATGTATAAACTTGTCGGAACTAACCTCACAAGGTATGGTATAGGATCCTAAATGTTCTTCGATAGCGAAGACACAAGGTGTACTCATAAATGTAGAGAGGCTCGTGTTTTCTTGAAATTCATCTCCAAAGATCTAGTCAAGTTGGGAAAAAGTTTGAGGAAAGTCTATACATGTTGTGGAAGAGATAAATTGATTCAACACATTCTCGGTATTTTGCTCTTGAAGTGCCCAGGAGAAATCACTAACGAGAGAAATTTATTCCAAGTTCTCATCCCCGAAAGGACAATCTAACCAAAACAGGTTTTTAGTTACTGGCTGAGCTGGTGGGTATAAGGCTATTTTTCTTGTAGATAACCCATCAAAGATAATCATCTCTCCATCCCTACATCCTATAAATGCATTGGCAGTAGCCAACCAAGGTCTTCCCATAATAATGGGGTGAACTTTGGAAGGGTCTTTTGATTCTATGACCATGAAGTCCACGGGATATTCCCATGAAGCTACTGATACAGTGATGTCATCTAAGATCCTAGCAGGCTGCACTATCATGCGATTTGCTAATTCTAGCATTGTTGGGGTAGGGCGGAGGAACTGTCCTAAATTGAGAGTTTCTAAAACCGTGGTAGCCATCAAGTTAATAGCAACTCCTAGATCAATAAGTGTATTTCCTATGGCAGTGTTATTGATGATAATAGACACCACAGGGTTTCCTAGATTTGAATACTTTGGGAGTCTAGGTTGGTTTGCTATACAATCTGACATTTCTCCTATTACATGAATCGTCAGAGGGTCTTTTTGTTTTCTACCTGGTCTCTTAATATAGAGTTCCTTTATTACTTTACTATAGATCAGGATATCCTTAATGGCTTGTAACAAAGGGATCTTAATGCAAATATTTTTCAATTCGTTAATGATATCATACTCTGGATAAGTTACAGGTTTTTCTATTACTAGACACTCCAGATATGGGGGTGATTTTTCTCCTGTAATTACTTCTTTATGTGAATGGTTGTGTGTTGAAGATTTAGGAATAACCACATCTTCAAGAATGGCATCATTCAAAACTTCATTAGGTATGTTGTCTTCTTCATTCTCTTCTCAGATAACAACTGATGACTTGGGCTAATCTTGCAAAACTCTTCCAGACCGCAGTTGAATCTCATGTATTGGTGTGGTCGAAATGGAATATGATGGAAGAGGTAACAACCCAATGCTATTAAGAGCTTGGGTTGGTTTGTTGTTAGGGTTCGGTATCGGTTGTGTAGGTAATATTGTGGGTCTTGGAGGATTCATATTCTGGAAATGGTGAGGTTGATTTGGGATAGGGGGTAATGAAGGAGGTACAAATCTAGGTAAGAGTTGCTGGATATTAGGTGGGTAAGGATAGTTAGGCATAGGAGGAGGTGGTTGAGCATAAGTTTGTCCTCTCCATCTGTGTGGCCATTGTTGTTGTCGATCATTTTGAGGAGGGTACTGAGGTGGCCAATTTTGCCAACCTAAAGTGTTCCATTGTTGAGAAGGTTGATAAGGATAGTAATACGGTGGAATTTGTGATGATGGATCTTGATATGATGATTGATCTCTAGGTTGCCAAGGCCTCCTAGATGATTCACCAAATTTTCCACTCCTATACACAACTTTTAACCCAAGCAATGATAGACAATTATCAGTCGGATGTTCTTCTGTACAAAGATGACAAACTGAAACATTGTTCAATGGACATTCTCATTGGGGATGTTTAGTTCTACACCTAGGACAGAAAACACTCATTGTTGCACACTCTTCATCTTGCCTCTTTTTAGCTTGTAGTGCATCTAGTTGAGAACCCATAGCTCCTAAGATATCTATTTTGAAATTTTCTAATAGGTTTCCCAACTCTACCCTTGTAACTCCACCAGGACCAGATGTGTTTCCTTTTAGGTTCCTAGCATAAGATTCTCAAAAGTGTCTTCCACTTTTCCCTCTGCTCCTAGAGTAATTCCTACATAGTTCACAAGTCTGTGAAAAAGATTTATGAGAGATGTCTCCTGCTTCCATGAGATTAAGGTTTTCTAAGAATTCTTCTGAGATTCCCCTGAGGAAGAGTGTTCTTACTACATCCTCCTGAAGATCACTATATTTAGGTTTATGTAACACATAGTTAAATCTTTCGAGATAGTCTTCTAGGCTCTTGTCTTCAAGTTGTTGTATTTTAAAAATATCATTGCAAGAGTCTTTGGGTTTACAGTAATCCTGATATTTCCATAGAAACGCAGTCTTCATGTCTTCCCAAGTTCTAATACTAGATCCTCGTAACCCTATGAACCATCAAAGAGAAGAAAATAGTTTTATCTTTTGGCCATCTTATAGGTAATTATAACTCCTACACAAAATGTCAAATTTGAATAAGAATGTATCTGGATCCTCACTATTCTTCCCATAAAAGGTTGGTAGTGAGAAAGGAGGGATGTTTTTCATAGTTACATCTTGTGTAGTGTCTAGGATAGGGAATCCAAAAGTACCTTCAGTTCTAACCTCTCATTCTCCTTCATCTTGTCGAACATGATCTTCATTTTCATCCTCCATGAAGATCCGATTGCCAAAGAGGGAATACTTAGGTGGATCCTTTCTTGGTGAATATGGGATATCCCAACGTTCTGTTTCAGGGAAAATATTTCCCTTTTTGAGAGAGGAATTATCAGCTATGTGGGAGTCTAGTTTTGTAGGTCCTACAGTTGTTGTCTCAATCTGTAAGATGACTATGTTCATAGAATTCTCAAAAAGAGCGACTGCTTGTGCAGGATCAACAAAATCTACTAAGTTTGGACCACCTACTATTGAAAAAGTAGCGTCTTTGGGTTTTTGTACTAATCGAGGGTTGGGAGGTTCTGAAGTTTTATCCTTTTGAGTTTCCTCTTGTTTAAGTTCAGTCTCAATATGAGCTTGAGGTTCCTATGGAATTTCTTTATGAACAAACTTTTCTGATGTCCCTATGGTTTCCCCTAATTGATTTCCATAAAGGATTTCCTTTGCTTTCCAAGTAGGACTATCCCCTTTACGTGTCTTCCGATACCTTTCTGCTGAGTTAGTAGTTGGGGTGGCATGCCTCCCGTACAGGTTAGTAGAAATTTTAGTAGGGATTTTAGTAGGAAGGCTAGTTTTAATAAATCTACCTTGTGAGTCTCTAGACCTATTCATGAAAACAAACTATAACTGAAATAAATTCTAACTACATCACTACTACTACTGGGTTTTGGGGATGCCTATTATAACAGATGCGCAGGTTCTTACCTCTCGTCTTACCGCTCACCCACCACCAGCCTATTTCTACATTTCAAAGCGAAAAATTCAAATCTATAACTAAGTTTTAAAGGAGAGTTCTACCTATCTACAACTGAGTTCTACCTATCTACAACTCCCCGGCAACGGTGCCAAAATGTTGAGGTGTATTTATTATCTTAAAGAATCACCAAAATATTTAATTATCGACCAGGTTTGGTAATCTTAGAGTTGTGGCACGATATATGTTGAGGTGGAATGGGACCTAATTTTTGGCTCGGCAAACCTTAGAAAAATGTTTAATAAAGAAAAGATCGAAAGATCTTTCAAAATGAAAAATGGAGTCAAACTTCAGAAAAAACAATGAAGGAACTAATTAAACCAACAAATTAGAATAGTATCAAGCTATACTATTCTACTCTAGGATTAAACAGTGGAAAAAGAACAAATACTGATAAAAAAGCAAACTACTTCTTATGAAAATAGAAAATACTTGACTAAAGACAAAAATTACAAACTACGTAGTGAATTCAACAAGTACTTATGCATTCAATTAATACTTCAAGACTACACTAAAGTATCTAATTCCATTTTCCTTGATGTTGTACGTCAAATGTGATAGGAACTGGGGTGAATGTATTGTAATGATTTTCGAATGTAACAGCAAAACAAAATGGAAGTAAATCTAACCTAATTTCTACAAAGAGACCAATTACAATTAACTTTAAACATTATGATCTATCTTCTATCCATAAGCAAAATGATATAAAACTAATAAAATCTAGAAGCAAGTAGAAAACTTAATAATGATATTTACTTGAACTGAATTTGATTTTGAAACAAGTAGAAAACTTGATAAAGATATTTATTATAGAAGCAAGTAGAAAACTTGTAAAGATATTTATTTCTGAACCAAACTCTATTTCATGAACATCTTCATTATTTGTATGAATGGGAAACTGATCCTATGCTTTAATGAAGAAACTATCAAAACTGAGATAACTTGGAGAATGAAATTATTAACTCTAATTCAAAATAAACCTTAAGAACATATAATAAACTATACTAAGAATAAAACTGATAGATTCTAGAACAGTAACCTATTCGCAAATCAAACATGAAAGACATAACTTGAAAAAGACAGTTAAAGAAAAGTTAAGGGAGATGAAATGGAAACTAAAAACAATGACAAAACTTGATTAAACTCTATGTAATGTAAAACAAGATCTCAATTGCAGTTAAGAATGCTAATTAAAGGAAAGAAATACTACAGTTCAAAAAGCCTAAGAAAATGGATTTTAAATAAGAAACAATGCAGAAAGTATTGAGGTCTGAATGACGATCCAGATGGCTATCTGAATGACAGTCTAAATGAGAGTTCGGATGGAAGAAAATGATTTAAACTAAGGAAAGAAGCAATTTGGATGATCTTAACTACCAGCTGGCTTATGCATATGATCCTATGGTGCAAGGGAAGCAATGAATGGAATATTTAGAAGTTAAAATGACAATAAGTAACCTATTATAATCATTAAAGAAATAAACTATTTATTGTTAAATTTTGAGCATTAATTCACAATACTCTAGGATCTTTACTGAGAAAATAACATGTACGGTATATCAATGCATATCAATCATAACAAGCATGTCAATCATCACAAGAAGCAAAAGCATGAGAGACAAGAGACACAGAGTTTCCGTGGGGAAAACCCTAAGGTGAAAAACCCCAAAACTTCCTCAGAGATAGAGAGAGAAATGGCTCAACCAAAGTACAACCAAAATACACAGAGATAGTCTCCTAGTAGCACATGATCCTCCTCCTCACATGTGCGCCACTTTCCGAGTGAAGGAAGAATGAGTTTCTGAGTGATCCAAATAGAGATCTCCCGATCTCTATTTATACTTGATCTGTTTTCCCAGTGACCTTATGGGGCCAACTTGTCTAGCTAGGTACATCAACCATATATTATATAAATCAAGGCCGACCCCACACATGGTGGTCTAATAACCCATCGGCAAGTTACCATACTTGTGACACTTGTCAATACACATGAAGACACTTCCGTATAGAGGAATGACACATCTCTATAGGAGTACAATAATATATAAATGAAATACATGGATGAAATACATTATGAAGTTACATATACATCAACACTCCCTCTTAACTAGGAAGGTATTTCTCGACACAGATATGCTAGCACAAGTATTCTTCTCTGGATCATCATCATCAATGCATCGTCATTGTCATCGTCATTGCTGTTGTTATCTCAACCAATCTCTGACTCTACTCATCATAGGAAGTTCTATAGAGCCAGTCCTTTTTCATACTGGATGTAGGCCCACCACCTGCAGGTCTTCATCACTGGCCATAGTATGGAATCCTCGGGACTTATTACGTGCGTCACAAAACCTGGTGGTAGCATCCCAGGCTGTTACAAGCACACAGCTCTACCTGTCTGATCTCCCAGGAGCACATTACATGTGACCCATCACAAAACCTGTCTGAAGCATCCCAGGCTGTTACGAGCACACAGCTCTACCTGTCGGATCTCCCAGGAGCACATTACATGTGATCTCACCACAAAACCTGGATGAAGCATCTAAGGCCTTTTTCATCCTGTCCAGATCTCCCAAGAGAAAATTAGATGTGGTCTACCACAAAACCTGGTTGAAGCATCTGAGGCCTTTTTCATCCTATCCAGATCTCCCAGGAGAAAATTACATGTGGTCATGGAAAAACCTGGCTGAAGCATCTGAGGCCTTTTTCATCCTGTCCAGATCTCCCAAGAGCAAATTACATGCCATAGGACAAAACCTCGAAAGAGCATCCCAGGATGTTATGGGTACACAACTCCAACCTGAAGGATCTCCTAGGGCACTATTATATGTCCTCCTAGGGCAATGTCTTGAAAGAGCATCCTAGGCAGTTACAGGTACACAACTCCAACCTATAGGATCTCCCAAACATGCTCATCTGCACAACCTGTTCCACAGCCATAGAGTATCATCCTAATACTCACCATACATCATCCCGATGTACACATGATCGTCCTGATCATCATCTCTGCATCGTCCTGATGCATGTCATCTGGAGAAGCTCGTCATCCACGATCATCCTGATCATACAATGCATCTACCTGATGCATACCAAGTATCTACTTGATACATATCACCATACACAGTGTATCCACCTGATACATACATAGATACATGATCCACACAATGTATCTACCTAATACATATCAACATACATGATCTACCTAATCATACAATATATCCACCTGATACATATACAAATACATGATACAAGCATCCAACATGATGCATACATACATAAATGATCCAACTAATCATATCCAACATCCAACATGATGCATACATACATAAATGATCCAACTGATCATATCCAGCATCCAACATGATACGTACATACATAAATGATCCAACTGATCATATCCAGCATCCAACATGATGCGTACATACATAAATGATCCAACTGATCATATCCAATATCCAACATGATGCATACATACATGAATGATCCAACTGATCATATAGAGTAGAAACTAGAACACCATCCTAATGCTCATCATCCAGCGCTTACATCCATAGCCATGTGAAGGATCCCCCTTCCACCATGCTAGGAATGGCTATAGCAAATGTCTCCATCACTTCTTCCTCGAAGTGTCGTCGATTCGAAGAACACCAAGCCTCTCTCTGAAGTACTCGAACTTCACTCTGGCTAGTGGCTTCATCAACACATCTGCAATCTGCTCATCTGTCGCAACATACAGGAGCTTCACTACTCCCCTCTGCACCATATCCCTAATATAGTGATATTTGATCTCTATGTGTTTTGACCTGTCATGGAACACCAGGTTCTCAGACAGCTTCACACAATTATGGCTGTCACAGAAGATACCAGTAGCCTCCAACGGTAGATCAAATAACTCAGACAGTAGCTTGCTCAGCCATACTGCCTCACAACTAGCCAAACAGGCTACAACATACTCTGCCTCAGTTGTACTCAGTGCTACGCAGGACTGCTTCCTGCTAAACCAAGAGATCATACCTGATCCCATACTGAAGCAGCACCCAGAAGTGCTCTTCCTATCTGCAGCATTGCCTGCCCAATCTGAATCAACATAACCCTATAGGTTAAACTTTTGATTCGCATCATACTTGAGCCCATAGTCAACTGTACCTTTCAGGTACCTTAGAATATGCTTTACAGCAACTAGGTGAACACTCCTCGGATCCGTCAAGAACTGGCTCAATGTGTTCACCGCAAAGCAAATATCTGGTCTCGTGTTCATCAGGTACATCAAGGACCCAATCATTTGATGATACATAGAGACATCCACCAGCTCAGATGAAGCATCACAAAGAAGCTTCATATTTGATGCCATAGGTGTGGCCATGGCCTTGCAATCCATCATCCCGAACCTCTTCAGGATATCTATAGTATACTTCCCTTGTCCAAGGAAAATCCCATCTGCACTCTGCCACACCTCCATACCTAGAAAATAGTGCATCATCCCCAAGTCCTTCATATCGAACTCGACAGCACACTTCCTCTTTGTATTGGCAATCAATCTGTCATCTCCTGTTACAAATAGGTCATCCACATACAGGAGTAGAATCACAGGATTCCCTTCCTCAACCTTGTAGTAAAGGTTGGAATCCGCTTTACTCTTGGTAAAGCCCAAACTAGATAGGAAACTGTCCATCCTACCATACCAAGTTCTGGGAGCTTGCTTCAAGCCATACAAGGCTTTCTTCAATCTGCACACATGTGACTCCCTGTCATGTGTTTCAAAACCGAGTGGCTTCTCCACATATACTTCCTCTTCAACTACACCATTCAAGAAAGCAGTCTTGACATCCATCTGGTGTATCTCCCATTTCATCGCTGCAGCCAGGGAAAGTACTGATCTAATGGAAGTGTACCTGGCTATAGGAGTAAAAGTTTCTTCATAGTCTATTCCCTCTTTCTGAGAGAAGCCACGAGCTACGAATCTTTCCTTGTATTTCTCTATGCTGCCATCTGCAGCATGCTTGATCTTGTAGATCCATTTGGAAGTCACAATAAACTTCCCTTCAGGTCTTGGGACAACATCCCAAACATCATTCTTCATTATTGATTGGTATTCCTCGACCATGGCATCCTTCCATTCTTTCTTTTCCGTTGCTTCTTCGTAATTGGAAGGTTCTTTGTTCATGATATCACAGAGTAAAGCAACATAGCTGGTGTGAGATCTAGTTCTCTTCTTTGCTCTGTGTTCTTCTTCTAGAATGCCAAATCTTTTTGCATCTTGAATGAGCTCTCTAGGCCATGCAGGTTTCCTCTTGTGAGAGTTGTCCTCATGTGGTGGATCTATAGGTTGTTGCAGATCTTCAACTTCATGATCAACATCTGGAATTGCTTCAGTCATGGTACTGTCTTGAAATATAGTTTCCTTGGGTTCTTCATAATCTTCAACAAGTGCCTTCCTTGATTTGATGAATGTTGAGTTTTCATCAAATGTTACATCCCTGCTGACATCAATCTTCTTGAACCCTGGAAAGTATATTCTATAAGCCTTCGAGCTTTCACTGTAACCCACAATGATACCCTTCTTTCCTGAAGGATCCAGCTTGGTCCCCTTTTCCTTTGGGACATGTGTATATACTGGACAACCAAATATTCTAAGATGGCTGACCTCAGGTTTCTTACCAGAGAAGACCTCTTATGGTGTCTTGTTGTCCAGTATCTTGTGGGGTGTTCTGTTCTGCACATATACAGTTGTCCTAGCTGCTTCTGCCCATAGATGCATAGGTAGATCGTGGTCATGCAGCATTGCCCTTGCTGCTTCCATAATTGTTCGATTCTTTCTTTCTGCAACTCCATTCTGTTGTGGATTGTAAGGAGCAGTTAACTCCCTCTTAATCCCTGAATCACTGCATAACTTCTTGAAGTCACCTGAAGTGAATTCTCCACCATTGTCGGATCTGAATGTCTTGATCTTCTCATCAGTTTGGTTCTCCTTCAAGGTTTTGAATTCCTTGAACTTATCAAACATTTCATTTTTGTTCTTCAAGAAGTAGACCCAAGTCTTCCTGGAAAAGTCATCAATGAAAGAGACATAGTAAACATACCCACTCAGAGAATTGGATGACATCGGACCACATACATCGGAGTGGATAATTTCCAAGAAATCTTTTGCGTTGCTTTCAATGCTTGGAAATGCTTTCTTTATGTTCTTTCCTTTTGCACATCCTTTGCAAACACCTTCATGTTTGGTCTTGATTTCAGGAAGACCTTCTACAGCCTTGCTTGCAATTGGAAGTGCCCTATAGTGCATATGAGCAAGTCTTCTATGCCAAATTTCACTTGGCTCCATGGATTCATGCACCATGGCATGTTCAGGTCGTCCCTTTATTTTATACAATCCTCCCTCTTGCTCTCCAATCACTACTACAGCATCTATGGTCTTTCCCTTTTGCCACATTAGAACTTGGCCATCCACAAATACAACCCTCATACCTTTTTCATCCAATGCGGATATGGAGAGAAGGTTCTTCTTGAGCCCAAGTACATACAAAACATCTTTCATCTTCAAAGACTTTCCAGAGTCTAGATTGTAGGAGGCCTCACCACTTCCTTTGATAGGGTATTGGTAGTCATCCCCAAGTTTCACCTTGTGGGGTGACTCATGTTCAGATAGATTAGCAAAGGATTCTTTAAACCCATTCATGTGTTTTGAAGCCCCACTGTCAATAAGCCAATCATTACAACCATAAGAGATAGTACCTGTGAGAGCAGAGATTAGAACATACTCTTCTTCGCTTGATGAGTCATTATCATCACTTTCTGCTCTAGCCTTCTTCTTGGGAGGTTCATCATCCTCGGCAGCATGAGCATGGTACCTTCTTTTGCTGCCCTTCTTCTTCTTGTTGAAGTTGTTGTTGTCCTTTTTGTTCTTGGGACAATTTATGGCAATATGTCCCTTTTCATTACAGGTGAAGCATATTCTCCTTTCTTTATGGTGATGTGAATATTTCTTGAAGTGAGATTGCTCTCTCTTGGACTTCCCTTTCTTGGTGTGATCTGTGAGAGCTTGATCTTCCTTCCCCATCTTTTCTTCTCGTGCCACAAGCCTTGCTTCTTCTTGTGAACATTCTTCCTGTAGTCTACTGAAGGATACCAACTTCTTTCTTGCACAGATTCCTTGGATAAAGGAGTCCCATGACCTGGGTAGGCCATTCAGAGTGGTCATGACAAATTCACCATTTTCCACCATTTCATCCACTGCTTCTAATTGTTCCTTGATCTGAGAGACCCTAGAAAAATAACATTGAATGGATTCTCCATTCTGAAGTTTTACCCCTTTCAATTGGTTCTGTAGAGTCATCTTCCGATTTATGTTCTTCCCTTCAAATAGCTTGGATAGGGAATCAAACATTGCTTTGGGTGTCTTCAGAGATGACACATGGGGAATGAGATGGTCCTTGATAGAATCAACAATGATTCTTTGTTCCTTGACCAAGTTCTTCTTATGCAATATCTTATCCTCTTCATCCTATGGGATAGGGATGTCTTCTTTTACATATGAGTCCAACTCATTTTCTTCCAAGATTAACCCAATCCTATACTTCCAAGCTCGGAATTTATCATCCCCTTCAAGCTTATCCTCAATGTTGGTGTGGTTAGACATCTTAAAGAGTACTTCAAATGAAAATAGAAAAGATTTAGGTCTGACCACTTGACTTGCTGAAAACTAGATCTGGTCCTGGATTAGGGTTTGTTAGAGAAACCCTAAAAATTCAAAATGTGAATTTCAACTTTCTAATAGGATAGAAAGATGCGCCTTGATGAGCTAATCATCCTGGTGTATTCAGAATTTGAGATCTGCAAAGCTTCACCCTTCAGAAATGCCTTTTTTTCTTCCCGGGTTCACTGAGGAGGACCCTGAATTAGGGTTTAAGTTTTCCGGAGATCTACCCAGCCAAAAATCTCAATCCAAAGCTCTAAACTTCGATTTGTGCAAGGAGCTTCTAGCTATGTCTTCAGATTCCAGAAATTCCTATTTTTGTGGAAACCCTAATTTTTAGGGCCAAATCTGAAAATGCTCATAATTGAATTCTGATTGGACAGATAGATTCTCCTTGATGAGTAGAGTCAATCTACTATACTTCTTTTTCCAAAATATGTGGAGAGAAACCCAATAAACAAGAAACCCTTGGTTTCCATCACTGCACAATGTCTTCTTCTCAGGTTAGCTCTGAATACCATGTTAAATTTTGAGCATTAATTCACAGTACTCTAGGATCTTTACTGAGAGAATAACATGTACGGTATATCAATGCATATCAATCATAACAAGCATGTCAATCATCACAAGAAGCAAAAGCATAAAGGACAAGAGACACGGAGTTTCCGTGGGGAAAACCCTAAGGTGAAAAACCCCACAACTTCCTCAGAGATAGAGAGAGCAATGGCTCAACCAAAGTACAACCAAAATACACAGAGATAGTCTCCTAGTAGTAGATGATCCTCTTCCTCACATGTGCGCCACTTTCTGAGTGAAGGAAGAATGAGTTTCTGAGTGATCCAAATAGAGATCTCCCGATCTCTATTTATACTTGATCTGTTTTCCCAGTGACCTTATGGGGATGACTTGTCTAGCTAGGTACATCAACCATATATTATATAAATCAAGGCCGACCCCACACATGGTGGTCTAATAACACATCGGCAAGTTACCATACTTGAGACACTTGTCAATACACATGACGACACTTATGTATAGAGGAATGACACATCTCTATAGGAGTACAATAATATATAAATGAAATACATAGATGAAATACATTCCAAAGTTACATATACATCAACATTTCTATGGCCAATCAAACAAAACTAAAATATGAATAAGGCTAACCTACAACTACAGGAAAGGAACTAACAAAACTAATTCTAATTATAAACTAAACCTGAAACAACAACTAACTAAACTCTATCTAATTGCAAAAGACTAAAAGCAAACTATAAACACTATACTTGGTCGACCATTATCAATTTTGGAAAAGTAAATTAAGTTAGCAACAAAATACAGATTATAGAAAAATAAGGAAATGACATATACAGGAAAACAAAATTAATTACATATACTAGAAAATGAACTATTTACTTGCAGAAAGAAAAATACATAACATCCTCCGGTTGATGAGGGGCCCTTCCCAGCAATCAGAGATTGGAACTAAATCAACTTAGTCACCAAGAGCAGAATATTAACAGTAAAATTTAGGAGCTTCCATTAACTAAGAAAATTATACAGCGTTTCTATGAATTACTTGATAGCATAAATGCCTATATCTACTGTGCTATATGTCGTCTATTTTTTCCGTCTGCGTTTCTCCAAAGGAGTCATCTATATATAAATTTACAATGGGAGAGAAGGTTGACATAGTCGACCTCTCTAGAAATAGAAGTCTTAATTATTTACAAACGACTGCTTGGTGGTTGACGACATCACAGAGGTGTCTTCCTAAGTCCACGACTTTGATCCTCTTTGACATGAACAACTGTGAGTCGGTTTCCTTCCATCGTGGGAAGATAATGCGTTGGCAGGATGAGCGTGGGAGAGCAAGGATCTTCTAGAACGTCGACGTGAGAATAGGTGCGTGATGGAAGGCTGGGCGAACAGGAAACACGGAGCTTTGGAGCATTGACGTGAGTAGGAGGTGTGTTGTCAAGTTGGGCGAACATGGAAGCGAATCTTCTAGAATAGGAACTCCCAACCATAACCACCATGTTGCTAACAGAACCCATATTTCTGTTTTTGTCTTTAATGGATAGGAATATGCCAACCGATGATTTCGCGGTCTGAATGGCAAGCTGGGTGTGGTTGAATGTTTGCAATGAGAGCACGAGTCTGAACGGAGGTCTGTTTGAAGCCCATAACCTGTAAGTCGAAATCTATTTTCCAAGTGAGTCGAAAAACATTAAATTAATATTAATAAACCATGAAAATAATGATATTGAGCCAAGATTCACATGATATGTAAATACAATCATACCTAGGTCTAATTAACGGTCTGAATGGAAAGAAGAGTGATTTATTATATCAGAATAGTTAAAATAACGCCACTCAAAGTATATTTGGTGATAAAAAATGGTGACAAAATGGACACCAACAACGCCTACTACCATGTCGATTTACTCTGAGTCAGTCTTGCATGTTACTGTATCATCCAATCTGCTCTACAAATCCTTTGTCATGTTTCGTGTTGATGATGGGGGATTCATCAAGGCCCTCCTTCAACGGATTTGTCCTTTTCGACTTCAACTCATTATCCGAGGAATGAATCTAGAAACCAATTGAGTACCTTAGGCCTGCATGCCTTAATGGTAGGTTACCTCGCTTTCGACATGAGTTTTCATCATTGACTCTTGATTGAAAGATTTCATCCAGCGTTCGACTTCAACTCATTTATTCATGCTTGGTGATATGTACTGTGATACCTTGGGAATCATTGACATCAACAATGATTTTCCTCGCACTTGTTAACAGTATACATCAATGATTGGCAATCAAGTGGTTTCTACCATGTTCGACGTCAAGACATTTGTAATCACATGGATAGATTCATATTATTGTGGGTTTGACTTGAAGACCCTGGGGAGTCATATTTTACCCAGGTTGCGATGGAGATTGTATTGAGTCACATTACACAGATCCACATTTGTATTGGTCATGGCTGTGTTATCATCTCATCATGGATCTACGCTTGTGTCTAGTAGCCATGATTGTGTTCAGTCGGTCATTACTACCATGGATCTGCATTGTATTGGTCGGCAGCCATGTTGTACGTCATATGAGACGGTGTGTTCGGAGTCAATTGTATTGCAGCAACATCCTTCGTCCGACAAGCCATTGCCGTTCCTTCTATCAAAGAATTTCACTTTTCCAATTTCAACAGCTTCATGCTTTGGGGGGCATTCTGTTACACCTAAATATTACCATCAAGAGACTCAATGTAAACATCCCTAAAGTTTCATTGACTAATTTATTAACCTAGAAGAGATGCAAACCCATTTATACTAGGTTTAGAGAGGTCGTCGTAGGTTGTCCTCATGCAACCTGCGACGTCGCGGGTTGTCTTCTTGCAGCCTGCGATGTCGCAGGTTGGCCTCTTGCAACCTGCGACAATGTCAGTTAATGGACAAAAATAGCTTCTTTGAGCCCATTCTCGAAGCTAGATGACATGGATCCCTATCCCTGACCTTTTGGAGAGCTGGAATTCGGTTCCTAACCTCTTGGAAGGATCCTCTATCTCTCTCCTACCATATCTCAACCTACCCTATCCACTTAGTCCTATATAAGTGAAGCTCACTCCCATTCCAAAGAGAGGAAGTCTATAGTGTCTACATGCTAGTGAAATTACCTTAGGAGAGATCTCTTCTCTTCTATTGGGAGACTCACACTTCCTTGGGAGGCTTTGGCATTGGTTTGATCGGATGAGGATTGCTACATCAAGTCAGTGGTTGTAATATTTTCATCCTATGTACTTCCCTTTCAATACAGTAATATATGTGCTTTCCACCAAAATCTCATTGTGTTAATGATATCTTGTGTAGTTCGCCTACTTGACTGCTTACTTAGATCTTTTATTATGTAGATGCATTTTACATGTTTTGTTGTCTTGTTATCTTGACAGGTTTTGCAGCTCAGATCTGAAGATCGTCAAGCTTGGAGCAGCATTCAAGGAGAAAAAGGATCAGCAATTCATAAGGTAAACGTATCTAGTTCCTTGATCTCTAATTAGATCTAGGAGAGTGATTTATATTATGTTCTATTTGTTCTAGACTCACGTTGAGCTAGGGAGATTGGCCTCGAGTCCGCTCTTGGTAGATTGTCCGTCGAACACATCCTTATCTGGAGATAGTGAGGGAGATCCTGGTTTCAAGCCCAACGGGCTTAAAGTGTCTTCCTATCGAGATCCCATTCGGGATTGGAGAGATAAGGGATAGATTTGATTTAGTTCTTCCATTGAGCAATTGTAATGATCCTTCAGACCGGACTGTAGCTTGGTTTTCCAACTTATATGCCTCTGCATTATTTCCTCTAAGGACATGGAAGAAATCATTTTTCTCCATTGCTCCTAGGTTCTTCCTTATTCTGATCAAAATACGGTCTATTTTAATGTTCTTGAATGATCGATTAAAGACTAAGGTGCTTATTATGAGCCTTGAGTCTCCAATGATGAAAGCCTCCTTGATCCCATCTTTGATTAACCAGATTGGTCCCTTGGAGTAAGGCCAAAAGATATGCCATATTATTAGTTTCATGTCCTAGCCCCCAAGAGAATGTTTCCTTTATAGTTCCTCCAAGATCGAAAATAATCCCCATCGCGCTCGTCACCCTTGGGTTACCTTTTGTTGCACCATCAAAAAATAAGATGTACATTTTTTTCCTATCCCTCCAATATTATTTCATGAACTTATTAATTATTATATTTCTATATATTTTTTTATTTACCATAACCCACCAATTGACATAGATATACTAAGTGGGTATATATATATATATATATATATATATATTTTCCAAGGAAAAAAAAAAATATTCATATGAATAACATAGACTGTCAAAAAGGACTTACATCATATCTTACATCTTTGTAAAACCAACATTAGTGACTCCATAGAGTCCTTGAAATATGAAACTCCCTAATAATCTATTTTCTTTACATATATCAGAATGAGAACATTAGCTAGTTTGTTTCCCAACATACAAAAATTTCACATTTCGGAATGTGTTTAAGAGTGGATCACATTTCGCTCCTCAACTAAGAGTGTTCCAGGGTCCAAAAATAGAGCACTCTTTGACAGCGAATCCGCCCCTTCATTTAACTCCCTGTAAATGTGCGTAAAAGTGATGTAAACAAACCTGCTGATTTGATTTTTGATTGTCTCGAGTAAATGAAGTAGATGGGGCCTCTTATCCATATAATATTGTTTGCCAATCATATATATATGTATATAAATAATTAATTAATTAATTTACAAAGTGGGTAATATGAAAATGAAGATGTTTATATTTGTGTATTATTGTTTTAATATATTATTTTGTGTTTATTAATTATTATAATTTTTATTATTTATTTATGTAGTTTATAAAATTATATAAATTTAGTTTTTTATATGATATAGTTTTTTAAGTTTACAAATGTTTTTATTAGTTGTAATTTGTTGATGATTTTAGGTAATTATATTTTAATAATTTTAAAATTTTATCATTAATTAAATGTAATTTGAATGGTTGAAAATAAAGTTCGTATCTTTCCCATCATAATTTAAGTTTTGTTTTGTAACTTGTAACATGGTTGTGTTTTAAGTGAATGTGAAAAACTACATATTTTTATTAAATTTTTATTTATTTATTATAAATATTCATTTTTATTAGTCCTGCCAAGGTAGGATATACTTTTTGTTCCAAAGTCAAAGTTTATTAACTTATATTAATTCTTAATTTATTTTTTTTCATTATAAAGTTTTGTAATGTTTAAAATAAAATAACAATTAAACTGAATTTCTAAAAAATTCAAAATATATTTTTAATTTTTTGAAAAAATAAAATCAAGTTTTTTTATTGGTCAAGTACACCTTGAATTTGACATAAATCTCTCATAAAGATTTTTTATTTTTAAATATAAAAAATATTTTAAAAAATAAAAATTTAAGAATTTTACACATAACAATAAAACAAAGTGCATATGAATAAGACAGGACAGATGCATTAATGGTGCATTAATGGTGGAATACTCTGACCGTTTTCTGGTTGCGAATCTGTCGGTGGCTTCTCGCGTTCCTTATGAATCTTCCTTCTCCAAACCGAAATGATTGCAGCTCCTCCACCTCGGTAGTCCTCTCAGCATCGTACTGGCCGAAAAGTTTGTAAAACGAATTAGTTTTCAAATATTGAAAAATCTTATATAAAATATTATCCCAATTTTCTTTGTGAAAATATTGAAAAATCTTATATAAAAAAACTTGAAAAATTTTATATAAAAAAAAAAATTCCGGTGAGTAGTTTAATATCAGTGTTTCCATATTAATAATATAATATTAGTGTTTGGGGTAAAATTTAAAATCGTTTGTATTTTTTAAAATATTGAAAAATCTTAAATAAAAAAATGGTAGATTTATTTATTAATAATTTAATATTAGTATTTGAAATAAGATTTAAAATTACCTATATTAATTAAGATTTTATATTTCATAATTTTTAGATATAAAAAATAGGTCAATAACTAAGAGCGGGAGGCATTTCGCATGCCATTTAAGGTGGATGGTTATTCTTAAATAAAAATAATAAATCAATTTGTATTTGTTGATAACATCCATTTTTAATATTAATATATTAATATGATAAATTTTGCTATCATAAAAAAACATAATACTAAACCATAATCCAATCAGCATTTAATAATATTTATTTAAATGAATAAAAAAAAAATTAATGTAATTCCTACCAAAATGCAAATACCTTTCCACATCGATTCATTTTAGTTAAACACATCACATCTAAATTTTTGTTTCAACTTTGCCTCGTCTTAGTTTAATATAGTATATCTAAATTTTTGTTTAAGAATGTTAGTTTTATGTGATGCATAGATTTTCATGTTCAATCTCAAAGAAAATAGTTATGAGGTTGTGTACTGTGCCACAATAGAAGTTACGAATTAATTATTGAAATATCCACAGACTTTTTCAAAATTCAAATTCAATTTAAATCGTGCAAACCAGTTAATCATCAGAAGACGTTTTCTTATGGTGTCAGTCAACTGAGTATCAATACAGTCCAACAGATGACTTTGCAACGGATGTTTTTTACGCTCTCTTGCTTTAAATTTCTGAAATGTATCCTCGTCTTTATCCTTGATGTACATATAGTCCTGTAGATTAGTAGAAGAAACAAAAGCATTATGAATTGAAATTTCAAACCTATAAAGAGTCTTGGATTTTCACATATTGTTTCATTGCAAACTCATTACAAATCTCCTTTAAAAATAATAATAATTTAATCAGTCCCAAAATATAAATATGAGACTGGAAAGAGATCAATGAACAACTTGATTTGCTAGTTATTTTAATTTACTCTAACCAAAAACAGAAATTGTCTCTGCAGTAAATGAAAATAAATCCTAATGATCACTTATTTAAGCTTTATGAGTTACTGATTCTTGGTTTTTAGTGTCGACAAGAGAATTTATTAACAAAAACATAATTTTCCTGAACTAACATTACCTGCAAATAGTCTGAAAATGCTTCATTACCACGACGAGATTCTGTAAATTCTTGGCATGCCAGATCAGTTATACTAAACGGAAGCTTCGACAGGCCATTGGAAACATTGGCAGAAGCAAAATCACTCCACGACCTAAATCTCTCTTCAAATTCAACAATTAATGGATAACATGAACTGGCAAGGACTGAGGGCCGCACAACGCCGGGACAAAGTCTGGCTTCCAGGTTTTGTGTTGGTTTGGAGACTTGGGAGTCGAAATTCGCTATTCTGAATAGACGAGTAAGGAATTATGTTTTCCACCTTCACGTCGCGCGGTATTGTTCCTGCACGAACATGAGAGTTGTATAGAAGTGGTAGCAGCAGCAACTTCCAAGCATGAATTTTCGGAATTAGACGCGAATTTAGTTTCAAGAAGCAACCTCTTCCCTCATAGAACTTGAACTCGTACAACTTGACTTATTGTTGTGACGCTTGTGCTCGAGCATCATGACATTGTCTTACCGCTTAGATAGAGACTTACAGCTTAGTGCACCGATGGTTTTGCTCATACCTCTGGCTAGCTTGACACCTGCTCCAACCCTCTGACACGTTCACACTTCTATTCCATGTGTTCTAGCCTTCTCCCATATAGTTTTGCTTCTACGTAGCTGCCGCGTGGCGCATGGCCCACTCCCTTTGGCAGGGACTAAGCTGCCACGCAGCTTTTTCCCTTGTTTAATTAGATGTTTATATGTTAAATTTTGCTTTTTAAATGTAAAGAGATGGCCTCGATTGCATTCATATAATTATAGGTAATATACATCATAATTACTTTTTAAAGAAGCAAACGAAATGACAAAATCTCTGTCTTTTAAAGTATATCAACGTTTTTTATCAAGATATTTGATTCACTTCAAGTTTTTCAAATGCATATGGCACTTTTGTATATGCTTTGCAAATCACGAGATTAAATTCTAATGTTATGTCCAAGATTCAAGAAGGATTTCACCTCTGTTTTGTTGCATTCTGGTTAAGTTCTACTCTTCATTACAAGAAGGAAGAAGACATGCGTTTTGTTGCATTGTGGTTAGATTCTATCATCTTGTCATGAGAAAGAAAGGAAGGAATCAAGGAAGGAAGTCTTAGTTTAAGAAGGGAAGGAATCAAGGAAAAAAAGTCTTAATTCCAGAAAGTACATTTGTATTCATTAACTTATAACTTATAGTAAGTTTTGTCATAATCTATACCTCTATATATGTCATAGATTAAAGGCTAAGTATAATTATTTTCAAAATTCTAGACATTCAGCACTTATTTTGAGTTTCATTATGCTTGATATTGAAAGTTTTTCATTTCCTTTATCCTTTTGCTTTGCTTGTAATTTACTGGTGAAAAACGGACCTAAACATTGCACATAAACAATATTCAATTTCAAATCGTGCTTGTAAAGATTCTAGAGCTAAGAGATTTTCAAGGTTTCTTTTATGCAGAAATTTATTAGTTAAGATCAAGTTTAGGCCATGGTTTTTTATGTTTTATTGATTACAATCTTGACGGCGGGAGTGATCTTACAAGGTTAGACGTCCAACAGTGTGCAAGGGAACTAACAAATACGCTTCAATCTATCTAAGGTCTCAAAAAAAACATACGCTTTACTAAAGAGAAAACGCTTTATGGCATAATTATCTTTTTGTATTATGCCCACCATTGTAGGTACACTCATTACACTTTATTTCTATGTTTGTAGATGGAACATGAAAAATATACAAAATCAAGCCAATCAACAAAACATTAGGTCAAATAACCCAAGCCACGCAAGCAGCTCACGCACTAACAACACTTTGAATAAAGAATGATTATTAACATAATTGGATGTTAATGCGAGTTCCATGTTTTGAAATAATTGTTTGAGAAAATCAGACATTTTGTATAATGTATTGGACATATTGTCCAAATTGTCCAAATTGGAAGACCGTAGGTTACCAATAATTGTAACAATAAGTATTGACATTTTAATTGTTATAGATCTTTATGTTGTCCCATTTTGTATGACAAAAGGCCTCTTATTCAAAGATAATAAAATGAGCATCTTATGCTATTGCATTGTTCAATATTATGAAATGTTACACTGTTGACTAAATATATGAATGTTATATATAGATGATTAAATATTACAATGAACATATACATAATTTGATGGTATAATAAATTAATATAATCATTATATCCAAACATGATAATTAAAATTCAAAGCACATTTGTGACATGGAAAGTTAGCCATCAATGCACATTTGTGACATGTCGGCATTGGTGCGTTATATTAGATAATAAGCATCGGTGCATTAAATAAGATGATGCACCCACGTAAACATATAATTATCAGTGCAATTGTATTTGTAAAGAACTAGTCTTGGTTAAGTTATAGAGCATCGATGTTATTACAAATATAATACGCACCATTGTTGGTTAAGTTATAGAGCACCGGTGTTATTACAAATATGATATGCACTAGTGTTGGTTATGTTATAATTAACCAGTGCTATTAGAAATATAATACACACTGGTGTTGTGTAATTAAAGATGTATCAGTGCTTTTTGTATATACAATCACATCAATAGAAAAACATTTGTTATAACTTCTGGTCGTTGATATTTTTTTAATTATAATAAATTTTCATTAAAAACTTTGTCAAATCATTCGTTACCAAATGAAAATGTTGTAGTGGAGATTTTTTGGATAATTTTGTCCAATCTTGTAACATTAAAAACCTCCACAAAAATCTCGGCTGGAAGGTGTTTTACTTGTAGTGTTTCCACGCATGCAATTATCATGCTATAAACAAAATAAATTTAAGGTGAGAAATCCTCTTCTTATCAATTTCGCCTTATTTAGATTGTTCTCTAGCCGTTACTAGAATAATTTTCTTAGTCTTATGTAGCTTTCTTTAGCATTGCACAACTTCATTTTCCATCTTCAACTAACTTCAAGTTCCACTTGAATATGGAAACAATATTTTCTCAATTGGAGTTGTGTTTTCGTTTTGCTCATCATTGTACTATTGCTCCATTTACCTTGAGCAATTAAATCCAAGCCCAACTTGACCATTCCTAATTCCCAATATGTAGTTCATTACCATATTTATTTTTCTGCTTTTTTCCTGATCCTATCTTACCCCAACATTAGCTTTGTCTAAAATCTTGAGAAATTCATGGTGTTGCAATAAATATAGTTCCAACTCCAATTGGAGTCTTTTCAAAGTCCATTACCTTTCCTTATCTCTAGTTGTCTTTAAGTCCCATTTAGGTATGGATCTTGCTTTCCCTTCACATGGAAATCTTTGCCACAATTTTGAACCACATGATAGATCTACATGTTGGAATGTATTATTCCACCATTAGTAGCATCTATGTGATTGGAATTTCATCACTTATCCCCATTCTTTACGCATAATTCATTGGTTCATAGCTTGCAACTATTCTAAACATGCATGCACTCACCCTCATGGATGATTCACTCATAACATGTATGAGCTACAAGTTCTTTATCTGTTGATCTATTCCATATTCTCATTAATTGTCATTATTTCCTTAGCAGTTGTATATGATAACCAATTATTATAAATAATGGCCTCCACAAACTTTATCTACAATTTATATTTAGTTTTCTAAATCTAATAAATGCATTACATGCAATGTAGCTAAGGAACCATCAACCACTCTAAGTTTCTTCTTTCTTCATGAGTGTTTAATAATTATAATCTGCAAGAATAGAATATTATCCATTCAGTATTTGTATCCTCCTATTAATGAACATTGCCATACTATTATCACTAGAATATCGCTAGTCATCAACAATATTGACATCTTACCAAGCACTCAGTCATCCTTGGTTTAACCACTCTTATTGCTAGTAAGCAAACAACTTATCTTGCTTTGCTTGCCAAAATTGTGCTTACTCCCATTTTGTAAGCACCATTATGGCATGTATATCATCCTATATACTCAATTTAATCTCCGATATACTCCTATATCATCCTACAACTTTTCCACAAAGTTTAGGATGCTTTGGAATTACCCAAATTGAAATTGGATTGCCTAATCAAGCCCAGAGGCTCCGTTCTACTTTATTTTTGAAACAACAAGAAATATATTTCAAAAATAACAACCTTATGTTATATTCTCCCATGCATTACCTTTCCAATGACTATACTTGGGATTAATTTCGGGCTTTGAGCTAAAAGTTACAGTTCGCCAAAGTTAGCACTTTTTCCCAATTCTACATTTTCCCTGTAGGTGCATTTAGTCTTAGAGACCAACTTTAGCCACCTATAGAATAAAATCTATGGAGAACCAAAAAAAAATTTGTATTACACACTAATAATACTTATGACATTGATTACTCAGAAACTTTCACATCATTGATCTAATGCTCCAATCAATTTCTATAATTTTCTGGAATTTTTTACTGCTTTGTCCTTTTTACATTTTTCTAGACTTAGAATATTTTCCAAAAACTATTATCTTCCAAACTGACCATTTCTGGGAAATTTTCAGGTGGATGAATTTTTCAAATTGATTAGGAAGTAAAATGTTGAAATCATAAAAAATAGTTATACGTTCTTTGGTCACTTTTCCCTTCTGTAATATTTTCAAAATCGCCAATGTGTTATCCCAAATAGTGGATTTTGGACTATTTATGAATCTATGGTCCACACCTCTTGGAATCTAGCCAAAATATCCATACATTATGTATGTACATGTTCAAATATTGTATTATCGAAATCTCATTCCCAACAGGGACCCTATAAAACAACTAGGTGTGGGTCTTAAAAAGTCACTAATTCCCTATTTCTGGAAAACTGGAGCTAAACAAACCCACACCTCTTTTTGGAAATTTTGTAGTCCTCCTCATTGAGAGAAAATGCCTAAAATTTCATCAAGTTATGAGTTTATATGCTCATGTTATGGCCAAAACAAGATTTTGGCTCCATACTTTTCTTTTCTTTTTTTAATATTTTACGTATGTTGATGTGGCATGTCACGTGGCAAGTGGTGATGTGGCATCGTAACCCACCAAGACCCTACATGGCATCCATTTTGTGTTACCACATGTCATGTTCCGCATTGTAATACCCTCTGGTTTAACCCCTGGATATGTTATTATTATTTTGATGTTGTGACATTATGGCACGAGGTGTCGGAACTATGGTTTGCACATTATTATTATTATGTTATTATTATTAATTAATAAAATAAAACAACTGATATTGACTGATTCAACATAAAAGAGTATGAGGAACCATGATGTTACGAGCAAGGGGAAATGGGAAAGTGTGTTCCCAAGTGTTTGTGTCTATGTTGGTGGACCCTCTTGACTTATGCACCCTCTTATGCTGCGTTGCTCCTAGATTTTATTATTACGGGGTGGTTTTTATTAAAATTGGAGTCACTCTCTCTCCTAGTGCACCCCCTTGAGTTCCACTTGGTATTTCCCCTCATGAAATTTGTAAATCCTCCTTAGTGGTTTTCTATTCCTGAAAAGTAACTCCTCTTGTGACTCTCTCTTTTCCCCAACTCGAAGCTATCCATGAGGAATTCAAATTGGTTAGTGCGTGCTTCATTTTCTCTTGTTTTTTGCTTCTTGGTTCTTGGCTTCATTCTCTTTTTCCTTGGTTCACTCACTCATGTGCATTGCTCTTTGGAACTTGGGAATTTGATTTGCTTCCCTTGGTATGTGTGAGATCCTATGATCCACTGGTCTTTTTGGATGGTCCGTGCGCCCTTGCTAATCCCGTGCCGAAGCGAAGAGACTCGGTTGTTGCTAGTATATGTGTCTTGAAAGTTGCTTGTCATGGATTGGAAGTGATGTGGAATCCACTTTCCATTGGATGCAGTTGGAACGATGGTGTATTAGTGTTTTATTGAGTCTATCTGTCATGGAGCTGTATTTCCTAAATTAGAAATAGTGGGATGTATTTTCCATTGGAATACAGTTGGAATGATGGTAGACTTGTGACTATCTTTCCTGGACACATTGTCTTGGATCGGAAATGATGTCGAATCCACTTGCCATTGGAATTGTGGTTGGACCGATGATAGTTGGGTTTTATGGTTGAGTGCACTATTTCTTGTGGCATCATGGTTTTGGCTCAGAGGTGACCTGTGCAAAGAAATATTTGGCTTGTACAATGTCTACGGCTAGGTGGATCATGGTACGATCGATTTTAGTTGCAGGAATTCACAAGATAAGCGGTTATCTTTTATTTATATGGGCTATTTGTTTCTGATATATATATATATATATATATATGAAATATTAAATATTTTATGGAATGTGTGAATCAAATGTGAAAAATCCATTTTCTATGATTCCGATTGTTTTTCCATTACTAGTTCTTTTGGAAAAATTCGAAAGCTAGTTTTGGGACTTTGCAAGAGAAATGTTTGTTAAAATGTCTATGAGACTCCTATGATACATATTTGATTTTTATGTCTCTGGTAATCTTGTTAGAATTTGTTATTCGAATGTGGAATATTTTTAGAAATGTCTATGTAATCCATTTGCAATGAATCTAGTTGTTTTTCAATTACTAGTTCTTTTGGAAAAATAGTTTTAGTTAGATTCGAGACTTTGCAAGATAAGTGTTTGTTAAAATTTATATATGATTTATTTCATTTATTTCATTTATTTCATTTAGATCTGATATTTTCATACGATATGTTTGACTAAATTTGTGAAATATATTCCAATATAGTCTATAAAATTTGTTACCGCGATCGTAGTCTATTTCTCGAACTGTTATTCTTTTCGGAGAGGTTTCCATACCTAGATTTTGGATTTGAAAAGTGGAATGTATATGAGTATGAATATATATACATATGACTATGGTTGAACTATAATATTCTGATCCGAACCTCCTATCGTCTCTTCCTTCTTGTTAATTTTCTTTTGAAAACTAGAATTGGAAACTAGCTTCGAAGTGATGAAATTGGTAACTAGCTTTTGGATTCGAATCTATGTTTTTGGTAAAAGATGAATGTACATCCATATGCTCTGTTTTTGGTACTTTATTTTTTATGTATAATTTTGTTTTCCATATATGTACCTTCACCTTTGTTTTCCTCAAAACTCGGCACAATTGGTTTGGTTGAATTCCTAGCAGTCTTTATTAACTAGTTGTATTGATTAAACTTGAAAGATTCTTCGTTTATGTGCTCGGATCAGAGCTGCAAATGTAATTTTTTTTGTACATGCATGATTATTTATTCACATAATTTATATAGGTTCCCTTTTTGGATAGTTGGTATGGTTTTGCGTCGAAAATGCACAAGACTAGTTGTTTGCGTAGTGACACTAGTTGACTAGTCTTGATATCTCATTTGTGTGTATATTATGTTTAATTATTTAAAAATTGTTATTTGGATATATTTACATGGATATAGGTGTTAATTATACATTGGGATTGATAATTTTCATTAATTAGTTGAAAATTTTATTTTATGCTAAGTGGCGTCATGTGTAAGTTAAGTGTTGCAATTAGTGCATTAATTACCTTAAGTAACTAGTTAATGACATATTGTTGGAAATGACATTTTTGGGTGCAAGTAACCTGTGTTATGGATTGGTATGGATGTATAATGATGTTATAAAGTGTTGGATAAAATTTCCCATCCTTGGTTCAATTGCTTGCTCATATTTAAATTTTATTTTAATTAATTTGTGATTATCGATATTTTGTCTTAATTAATTTGTGAAAATTGAAATTAAGTATTTATTATATTTCTTTGCTATGCTCAAACTTTTTAATTAGCCTCTTGGAGATAATGATATGTCCCTAAGTAGATTCGATACCCCTGTGGGACATTACATGTGGTATCATATTTATGGTTCCAGCTTTGCGGTTGTTGGGCCTATTATGGATTCATAACTCTGCTTATAAGCATTGGGAATTTATAAATGTGCTTAGTGAAAGAATTTTAACCTCCCTTATGTTAATGGAAGAATAAGAAGCCTCACTTCAAAAATCAGTTTGTTGTATGATTTAGAATTAGATGAGGGGTATATAATATATGATATGGTTGAGGTATTATGAATTGATGTATTATGGATCAACACATGTATGACTGATGCATGATTGATATTGGTTGATGTTATTGGTTGATACTAATTACTATTAGTTGATGTATGTTGTATTTTTTATTGTTCTCTAAAGAATACTTATGGTTTTTGTGGATATGAAAGGTAGTATGTTTATCTACTAGTTTTTATGGCCATTTTTGGTTTCTTAGTTAGATTTGAATTGTTGCATATAAGTTTGCTTACATGTTACATTAAGTGCATAAATTGTTCAGGTGATCCTTGCAATCTTCACTAGAAAATATATTTGTGATCTTTATCTTTGTGATCTTTGTTAGAAAGGTATATTTGTGATCTTTGTTGAAAGGTATTTTGGTAGTATCTTGGTGACATTTCATGTGTAAGTATCATGGTAATATCCTGGTGGTATTTCATATATCTTGTTGAAAAGTATGTACTAACCATGTGACTGATGAAAGTATGATTCAGGTACCTCTATTGAAGATGTACTTCATGTATCCTTATATATCCAATACTAATACAAGTATCTTTGTTAGAAAAATATCCTTTTGATCTTTGTTGAAAGTATCTTGTTAGGATATCCTTATGGTATATCAAATACCTTTGTTGAAAGGCATCTTTGTAAAGTACCAAGGTAAATCTCATGCATCCTTGTAGGGAAATCATTTGAGTGATAAATCATGTAAAGGCATCTTGGTAATGCATCTCATGTGACTGACTAATTGGAATACATTTAATATATCTTAGATGCATTTCATGTATTTTGTTGATAGAGCATATGCATAATGCAATTCATGTATCTGTAGGTAAATTATATGCATTTCATGTGATTGATTGACCGAAATGCATTTCATGAAGAAAGAGTACACACTTGATGCACTTCATGAGATTGAATGGTATACTTGATTCCCTTCATGGAATTGATTGATACACCTAATAAATTTCATATGATTGAATTGATTAGAATAAGATTTAGGTAGATGCATTTCAAGTATTTTGTTGAAGAAGTATTTATATCTCGTGTACCTTGTATATACTAATGTATTTTGTGTGATTTATTTCATGTATCATGTATCTTTAATATATATTTTATGTATCTAAATGAACAGTATATATACATGTTTGTTGTTGATCATGTGTTTTTTGGAATGTAAAAAGTATCGTTGTAGAAGAATATCTTTATATCATGTATCACATATTTGTATATACCTAATGTTAATCATATGAGTGATTGAATAATGATTTTCAAGTGGATGTATCTTTGTTGAAGTTTTGAAGGCCTTGTAAAGAGGATTGAATACCCTATGATGGGGATTGAAGATCAACCCTTGCTTCCTTGAGTCCACTCTCTTGGTCCCGGTTCTCACATGGGAAGTGGAGACAAACATGAAAGTAGGTAGTAGTGGGAAGTATTGTGGATAGAAATATGTTATCTTTCTGAGGCATGTATGGACATGTATGTTATCCTTTTGTAAAGGCATGTATGTAATATTCATTGAGGATGATGCATTTTTTAAGGGGAGGGGGATGTAATACCCTCTAGTTTAGCCCCTAGACATGTTATTATTATTTTGATGTTGTGACATTATGGCACAAGGTGTCGGGACTATGGTTTGCACATTATTATTATTATGTTATTATTATTATGTTATTATTATTAATTAATAAAATAAAATATTTTATATCGACTGATGCCACATAAAAGAGTGTGAGGAACCATGATGTTACAAGCAAGGGGAAGTGGGAAAGTGTGTTCCTAAGTGTTTATGTCTATGTTGGTGGACCCTCTTGACTTATGCACCCCCTTATGTTGTGTTTCTCCTTGATTTTATTATTCCATGATGGTTTTTATTAAAATTGGAGTCACTCTCTCTCCTAGTGCACTGCCTTGAGTGCCACTTGGTGCTTCCCCTCATGAAAGTTGTAAATCCTCCTTAATGGTTTTCTATTCTAGAAAATTAACTCCTCTTGTGACTCTCTCTCTCTCCCAACTTGAATTTCCCCATGAGGAATTCGAATTGGTTGGCGTGTGCTTCATTTTGTCTTGATTTTTGCTTCTTGGTTCTTGGCTTCATTCTCTTTGTCCTTGGTTCACTCACTCATGTGCATTGCTCTTTGGCACTTTGGAATTTGATTTGTTTCCCTTGGTA
Organism: Larix kaempferi; assembly: GCA_027924585.1. Classification (NCBI taxonomy): domain Eukaryota; kingdom Viridiplantae; phylum Streptophyta; class Pinopsida; order Pinales; family Pinaceae; genus Larix; species Larix kaempferi. The sequence continues at coordinate 3,838,434 of BSBM01001646.1, forward strand.
TGTGTGAGAACCTGTGATCTAGTGGTATTTTTGGATGGTTGGTGTGCCCTTTCTAAGCTTGTTCCCAAGAAGAGAGATTCGGTTGTTGCTAGTCTACCTGTCTTGGAAGTGATGTGGAATCCACTTGCCATTGGATGCAGTTGGACCGTTGGTATATTAGCATTTTATTGAGTATATATATATTAGATATTTATGTCCTAGATTGGAAATAGTGGGATCTATTCTCGATTGGAATACAGTTGGACCGATGGTATACTTGTGACTATATGTCTTGGAGCCACTGTCCTCGATTGGAAGTGATGTGGAATCCACTTGTCATTGGAATTGTGGTTGGATCAATGATATTTGGGTTTTATGGTTGATTTCACTCTTTATTTTGGAATCATGGTTCTGGCATGGGGGTGACCTATGTAAATAGTATATTTGTCTTGTATAGTGTCTACGACTGGGTGGATCGTGGCACGGTTGATTTAAGTTGCAAGAATTTGCAAGATAAGTGGTTGTCTTTTATTTATATGGGTTATTTTTTTCTGATCTGATATATATATATATATATATATGAATGAAATATTTGATGGAATGTGTGAATCAAATGTGAAAAATCTATTTTCTATGATTCTGGTTGTTTTTCCATTACTAGTTCTTTTGGAAAAATTGCGAAAGCTAGTTTTGAGACTTTGCAAGAGAAATGTTTGTTAAAATGTATATGAGACTTCTATGCTAAATATATGATTTTTATGACTCTAATAATATTTGTATAATTTGTTATTCAAATGTGGAAGAGATTTAGAAAGGTCTATGTAATCCATTTTCAATGAATCCAGTTTTTTTTCAATTACTAGTTCTTTTGGAAAAATAGTTTTAGCTAGATTCGGGACTTTGCAAGAGAAGTATTTGTTAAAATGTATATATGAGTTATTTGATTCAGATCTTATATTTTCATCTGATATGTTTGACTAAATATGTGAAATAGATTCCATTATAGTCTATAAAATTTGTTACCGCAATCATAGTCTATTTCTCGAACTAATATACTTTTTGGAGAGGTTTCCATAGTTAGATTTGGGATTTGAAATGTGGACTGTATATGAGTATGAAGCTACAAAAATATGACTTTATATGACCTCTAATATGTTGATCCTAACCTCTGATCGCCAGTTCCTTCTTGTTGAATTGCTTCTAAAAACTAGAATTGGAAACTAGCTTCAAAACAGTGAAATTGATAACTAGTTTTTGGATTCGAATATTTGTTTTTGGTAAAATATGAATGTACAGCCATATGTTTTTTGGGTAATTTTATTTTTCTATAGAATTCTATTTTCTATATTTTTCCTTCACCTCTATGTTCCTTGGAAATCAGTACGATTGGTTTAATTCAATTCCTAGCAGTGTTTATTAACTAGTTGTATTGATTAATCTTGAAATATTCTTCGTTTATGTACTCGGATCGGAGCTAAAATTGTACTTTATTTTGATATACATGCATTCTTATTTATGCACATAATGGTTGTAGGTTCACTTTTGGATAGTTGGTATGGTTGCGTATTGAAAATGCACAAGACTAGTTGTTTGCGTAGTGAAACTAGTTGACTAGTCTTGGTATCTCATTTTCATGTATATTATCTTTAATTATTTAAAAATGGTTATTTGTCCATATTTACATGGATGTAGGTGTTAATTATACATTGCGATTGATAAATTGAGTTAATTAGTTGAACAAATTATTTTATGCTAAGTGTCGTCATTTGTAAGTTAAGCGGCGCAATTAGCGCATTAATTACCTTAATTAACTAGTTATTGACATATTGGCGGGTTTTGGTGTAATAACAGTCGTACTACCAACAATTGGTATCAGAGCTAGAGGTCACGAGTTCGATACACACTCAGCTCGCGTTGAGGGGGATATTGTTGCACGAAATTGCAAGTAGTCAGCGCTCCCCGGTGTATCGTGACAAGGGACTAATAGCCTCTCATGGATCCTTGAAATATGGCGGTGGTGAGTTTACCAATCACCTGCAGGTTTTGGTGTAACGGCAGTTGTACTACCAAGAATTGGTATCAGAGCTAGAGGTCACTATTTCGATACACACTCTGCTCGCTCTGAGGGGGAGATTGTTGCACGAAATTGCAAGTAGTTAGCACTCCCCAGTGTATCGTGACAAGGGACTAATAACCTCTCGTGGATCCTTGAAATCTGGTGGTGGTGAGTTTACCAATCACCTGCGGGTTTTGGTGTAACGGTAGCCATACTACCAACAATATTGTTGGAAATGAACTCTTTGGGTGAAAGTATCATGTTTTATGGCTTGGGATGGATGTATAATGATGTTATATAGTGTTGGATAAGATTTCCCAGCCTGGTTTCAGTTTTTTGCTCAGATTTGAATTTTATTTTAATTAATTTGCAATTATCGATATTTTGTCGTAATTAATTTGTGAAAAATGAAATTAAGTATTTATTTTATTTCTCCATTGCGCTTAAACTTTGTAATTATCCTCTTAGAGCTAATGATATGTCCCTAATTCCATTTGATATCCCTGGGGTACATTACATTCATCCCCCTTTGTCCATGTCATCGTGCCTTCAAGATTCTTTGTCATAATATTTAAGCCTAACAGAAGGAATATCGTTATTAAACCTAAGACGTAGATCTCGAATCCTAAAATGATCTGAATCATTCACAGCAGGGACATGTATCTACCACATTTTCCTTTACCCAATCCCACAATAGATCTCCATCGTTGATCTCATCATTGCGATTGAATCTTAGTTGTTCATGACAATGACTTGTGCAATAAGACATGAATACCTTAACATCCAGAAGATAGATCCATGTGTAGATATGGACAAGCAGGTGTGATAATCTGCAGGGATCTAGCAACTATAACAATCTCACAATCAAACTCTCAAGAATATTTGCAAAGAAGAAGAGAAGCATCCACTCAATAATCACTCATAAACACAGAATAATGGACAATGTCAATATCATACAATGAATAATGAATGTAAAGAATGTGATACAATAATCAATGATGAGGCATCATATAGGATTCAAATTATCCAATTAGGGCATTTGAATCTGAGCTCAAATTCTAGCTATGGAGACATCATCTATTTGGTAGTATCAGTCATAAATGTTAAGAGTCAGTCAAGTGTGTCTAACTGAGTCTAACAGAACCATCTAGCCATAAATCAGAGAATGGAGACTCTAAGGAGGGTTCATGAGGCTGTCTAGCTCAATTTCTAGCTTGAATAACAATGGAGACATCATCCAGTCAATAGTATCAGTCATAAATGGTAATAGTCAATCAAGTGTGTCTAACTGAGCCTAACAGAACCATCTAGGCATAAATCAAGGAATGGAGACTCCAACGGGGGTGCATGACGCTGTCAAATAGTCAAGTGGAACTCAAGAACTAGCTAACTAGAAGCTACAAGCAGTTAACATGAGCAATCAATGGAAGAACTACTCAATCAATGCACTAACTGAATGATAACTCCCAGTAGGTGAGATAAGGCACCGTAACTGAGTGATAACTGAAGGTAGGTGAGTAAAGGCGCTCTAACTGACAGTGGTAGGTGATAAAGGCGCACTTTCCATGCACAACAGTCAAGAAGGTCGCATCAGGTATGTAGGAGGCCAAATGGGGGCTTTTTGTGGCCACAACAGATCCGATGCTTAGCTAAGCATGGGAGCCCCCCCATTTTTTTTTATAAACGCAAAAGTATTTGGGTGAGTCATCTTGAAAATTTCAGGTTTTGATTTTACCTCTAAAATTCTTCACCCATGCTTTTGGTCTGCTTGTCTTTAAGAGTTTATTTATTCCTTCCAAAGTGTTTCGGTTTGAAGAAAGCCAAAATTTTGAGTATTTTTGTTAACTTGTATCATCATCCTGAAACCCGACATTTGGAGAACCCGCAACCCGATAGGTGCGGGTTGCGGGACTGCTGTTTTAAGTTTTGGTTTTGGTAATTCCGAAACCCGCAACTTACGGGATCATTTTGCAGTAAAATTGCGAAATAATGACTCCAAAACCCAACCCCGCAATGGCGGCATTCGGCTTTTGAGATTGTGTTTTTGGTTTATTTGGCATGTGCTCCTGAAACCCACAACTCGTGATTTTGGGATGCGTCTTTCGAGATGATTATTTCACTTCACAATTTAAAGGTTTCGAAGCTCGCCACCCGCATAGTCGGTTTTCGGCTTTCGGAAATCTTTTCTCCTGCTGTCATTTTGTGAACCCACAAATCCGTACTTTCGGGTTTCGGCTTGCAAGATCTTTGAATAAGAATTCTATGTTTTTTGAACCCGATTCCACATTCTGCTTCAGTTAATCTTCGTCGTCCATCTATTATGATCTTGCAGTCATATTGATTCTTGGTAATTAGTTAAGTCAGGTTTTGCCACCTTCTCGTTTCCAAACCTGGTTCTACCAGTTATCATTTTCTGTCTAATTCATGACAGCGGACACTATTACAAGCTTACCAGTTACTTCATGTTTGATGGATGCCATCTTTCTGCCTTAAGTTTTCCATCTCTGCACTCAAGCTTTAACATCTTGTCATTTTTTTTGTTCCATCTCTTAATGATCAGATTTGTTACGTGCAAAGAATTGATAGCCAGTGTACTGGAACTCCTAGTTCTGACCTTTTGCACATCAACATTGTCGCCATAACCTTTGCCTCTGATATTGATCACCAGTCATAATTGTTGATGGGAGATTGCTAGTAACAATGTGATCGAAAAGGCAATTCAAAACCATGCGAACAATAATTGAGCTTGTACTTTGCACAAGCTTAAACTCGAACCTTGGCTTTTTCATGACAATTGAAGTGATTATAATGGATTGAATGGATAAGTTAATCATTGAAGATTTCCCTGCCCTACTGCCATCGACCTGTTTGTTGGCCTTTAAATAGAAATTAACATGAAAGTCCCAGTTCATCCATTTCCTTCTGGAACAGGAAACACTCTGTTTGGCATTCTTCTTATATCTTTCTATCCAAGACTCATTCAGAATGAGCAATATTCATGCAGATGGTGAATTATCTAGTGTTCAGGTTGGAAATGAAGAGCTCTACCCCTTGTTATATCAAGAAGTGTTGTCACCACCATTTGATGCAGGTGTTCCTGATCTTAGCAGTGGTAGCAGTGAAGAGGACTTTGAAACGTTGTCTGCCTGCATGCAAAACTCCGTGGGGAAAAAGAAGAAAATTTTGGAAGAACCAGCTGATCTCGATGATGATGTCATACAAGATTTTATAATAAATTGAGAATCAGATATCCCACAGTTCCTTCCTGAAGTAAATCCTCTAATGGATTTCTCTATTTTTGATAGTGGGTTCTCTGACCCCGAATTTCCTACAGCGGACGCTCTGCAAGCCACACCACCTGTCGATGCTAGTGAACAATCTGTGATTAAATTTTTATGGTGCCACGAGACCTTATCAAATTGAAGAACAAGTCTTTCTTTTTGTGAAAGGTGGCAGAAAATTTCTTAAGCTTAAAAATAGTAGGATTTCTTGGATCGATGGTTAGACCCGATTTTGTAATCCCTATTTTGTAGAATCTCTCCTTTTGGAACTCTAATGTAAATTTAGTATATAAGGGGGAATGTTTCTCTTAGTAAGGGTTGGGGAACTTTGGAATTGCAATTCAGCAGGAGTTCGGACTGAAGATACTCTATTTATCAGAGTCATTGTAATTTTTGTACAAGACTTCTCTATTGAAGAAAGTTATCTTTTAATTCAACTCCTATTGTTCTTCAAATTTATTTGGGAATTGCTGAGTTAATGTTTCAAATTTGTCATCAATCATGTGTTTAATATTTTGTAGGATATTTTTTTAATGCATAAGATCTCTCATATTGATTTTTATGTATGTGTGGATTATGTTCAAAACTGTTATGTTAAATTTCTTTAATTGAACATTTTCACTTTTATATTTTTGCAAATGATTTGATGCAATTAAATATGTATAATCAAATGTTAATTTTTCAATTAGCACAATGATTACAGATCATATATTTGAATACGCTTAACACTTTGAAGAATTGTCACTTAATTTCTTAATTGATAAAACTTTAATTAACAATTGAAGAACCCGAAGACATTTCTGTTTAAGGTTTAACTACTTGTTCATCACACTTCAACTCTGATCTGCACAACATCAACTTCTCCTTTAAGGTCAAATCTGACTTAGAATAGATCCTTTCCTTAGGTAGTTTAAGTTAGATTTTGGTAACAAGATTTCACACTTAGTTTTCCTTGATGGGAAAACTGATCTTTTGAGATCAAATCTTTTACTCACAGAGTGCCAGCGGAGGCCAAATATCCGTGGGTGATTACCATCCCAAACAGCTTGAGGATAGGGTAACTCTTGCATAGGGTTAACTGAAGCCTTTGGCTAGGTTTTCATCCCCTGTTGTGTGCCTTGGAACCCATTCCAACACTTTGCACTCACCCTGCACCAAAGAGGCATCAACAAATGGCGCTAGAAGGAGGGAAACTAGTAAAACATGCCTAAGCAAACTACTAATAAGCCTCCTCCAGCAAGTACTTCAACGGTTCAAACCCGAAGCCAGACTAGGGCTTCAACATCTGAACAACCAACTTATCCACAACCTACAATTCTCCCTGTCATGTCTACACAACCTGTGGTTATACTCATTACACCGGTGACACAACAGGAGAATAGAGGAGATATCATTTTCACGTCACCTACAAGGGGACCCATTTCATTGGAGAAGATATTGAAAACATCTGTCGATAGGTTCAGCATACCAATAGTTTTAACATAGAGGATCAACATACAACTGATCAACCATCTGAAAACCAAGACCTAGTTAATCGATCAGATTCTCCTGAATATAACCGTGAGACCACTCACACAGCAACACAAGGTCATCCAAATCTTGGAGCCAGCAGTCCACCACTGTCCCCTCCTTCATCTTCATCATCTTCCTTAGACGAAGATAATTCTTCTAGTTTGTCATCTGAAGAAGAAGAACAAGAACCTCCAATGGATGGTGAAGGTCAAAACAGACCTTGGCTTGACCAAGGTGTAGTTTTCATATTAGGAGATCAACATAGATTACCAAAGAATCCTGAGAAATGGTTGCCTAAATACAACCCTGATGAAAAGATACCTACGTTGGACCACATAAAAACTTTCATGCAGGAAATCAGGCTTAGAAGCGTGGTACATGAGGATGTATTATGCAGACTCTTTCCCTACACTTTTGAGGGTAGATAAGCCACTTGGTATTTTGCTTTTCCGGCCCAATCTATAACTTCCTAAGATGAATTTGAGAAACATTTTACCCAGAAATTCGGGGATGACAAAACACCACAAGATCTTGTCTTAGAATTATCCTCCATGAAAGACAAAGGAAAAGAAAGGGTAAAATACTTTAACCAAAGGTTTTCATATCTCAAAAATAGAATTCCTGCCAATCTTCTTCCTGATGAAGAATTATTGGTGGCTTATTATGAAAAGGGTCTGCCTCCCCCTATTGCAATATGGGTCAAAAGGGCACATAAGGGTACTCTATTGGAAGCTTTTGATGAAGCAATCCAAGTTGAGAAAGATATCTTTTGTCTGGAAGACAGCCCTGAATCCTCAGAAGGACAACCTTCCACTTCCAGGAAGAAAATTGAGATTATCCCTAAACCCACAGTACAGAACAAGGATTCATTTGATTTGACTGACATGAAAAAATTCCTTCAAAAGATGTCAAATGAGATGGCGGACTTGAAGAAGAACACTAATGATAATCAGAATCAGAACAGAGGTTTTGTAAGGCCACCGTTTGGGAGACCTTACCAGCCTCCACAAAATCCACCACCACCAAATCCAGCAGATGCACTCACAAACGAGGAAATTTTTTCTATTTTTAGAGCATTGGCAGTAGAAGCTCAAGTCACCCTTGACACTTCCAACAATCAGACTACCCTAGATCCTCCACTACCTGAGCAAGAAGCAAAAGATGATCCACAGGTTGATGCTGTGGGTTGCTTTTCGGAGCTTCCTATGTGTGAAGAAGAAGAAGAACCTAAGGTAGTGTTTAACACACAACATCCTTATAACACAAGGTCAAGACCAAAGCCACCTCAAGAACCTTCATCTTCTTCCCCCTTTCTCACAAGAAACCAAACCGTCCCACAGAAGGATACTGTCCTCCCTCAAATGGAGTACAACCTGGTTGAAGACTTAAAAAGGATCAAAGCAAATATCTCTCTATTTGAGCTACTCAAGATTCCTGTTATGAGGGATTCTTTACCTAAAAACATGATAGTCAAACAGCCTAGAGAGTCATAGAATAATAACTTAGACTCTGTTACTAAAACTGATGATCAGAAACCAGCAAGTAAGAGAACTCCTCCTTTCTTGCTTACTTTTGATATTTTCAACCGAAACGTACACAACTGCATGATAGATTCGGGAGCATCATCAAATGTGATTCCCCTCTCTGTTTGCAGAAAATTGAATGCAATGTGGGAACCCTGTCCAACCCAGATTGTGAAACTTGACAGATCCAAAGTCAGAGTGGTTGGTAAATTGAGAAATGTTCTGCTCACGCTGTCAGCTGATCCCAGGATCCATCAAATAGTTGATATTGTGATAGCTGACATCCCAGAAGCTTATGGGATGTGGTTAAGCAGGGACTGGTCAGAGAAACTTAAAGGTTACTATGCAACTAACTGGTCCCATTTATGGTTGCCTTACAATGGTCAACCAAACAAAATTAAGATCAGCAGAGAACCTTTTATGAAACAGACAATTACTGATCTTAATGATTCAAGTGAACCTGCTGGTTATCTCACCTCTCGTGAAGGGCAATTTACATTCGATACCTTTTTCGATGAATTCCCAGCTGATGCCTCACCAGAAGAAAGCATCCAAAGTGAATCACATATCACTCAGGTTACTTCTGTACCTTTTTCTGGTGAAATTGTGCATAATGTATATAATGTGAATACAAATTTTAGATTAGACCCTGTCTCCTGGACTTTATTTTTTGATGGCTCTAAGTCCAAGGAGGGAGCTGGAGCGGGTTGTGTTCTTATCAATCCTAAAGGAATAAAATTCATGATTGCTTGCAGGTTAGAATTTGTTGCACTAATAATGTAGCCGAATATGAAGCTCTTGTGTAGGGTCTCAAGAAGGCCGTTGATTTAGGTGTACAAGCAATAGAATGCTATAGAGACTCTGAAATTATAGTCAAACAAGTTAGGAATAAAATACACTGATTATCCCCACGTTTGGCTAATTATCAAAAGTTGGCAAGAGAACTAACCAACTCATTTTTGACATTCAATATTAAATCAATTCCCAGGTCACAAAATTTTGATGCAGACCTGTTAGCAAATACATCGTCTAGACTGATCCCACCAGAAGGTCTGTCTCTTCAAACGTTTTCTATTGAATTGATGTACAGACCATCCATTCCGGATAATGTGACTAATTTGAAAGTGTTTGATGATGACCTATAGATACTTGACTTCCTCACTGCTTAGGATACGTTTCAAGACATGGCTATCGATGAAGCAGAACATTAAAAGTCTCTCACTGATTCTTCAAACGTCATCCCGAAGCCTGTGATCAATCTAGAAAAGTTTTATGATCTGCAGGACAAGTTCAAATCTCAAACTAATTGTAAAACTCAAAGCTCATCCTTGAACTATGAGCAGGTCAACCTAGGCACCGAACAGGAACCTCGTTTCATCAACTTGGGAGTTGATTGTACCCCTGAAGAACGCAGAGCCATTATTGCATTGTGTAAACAGTATAAGGATGTTTTTGCCTGGACGTATGACGAGCTGAAAACATTTGACACTGGCGTCATGTTTCATAATATTCCCATGATACCAGAGGTCAAGCCATTTCAACAAAAGTTGTGGAAGATGCACCCCAGTTTGGAGCCTTCTATAAAAAAGGAGCTAGAGAAGCTGCTCACTTCTTGAATTATCTTTTCGGTCAGGCACACTCAATGGATCGCTAATTTAGTACCTGTCCATAAGAAAAGTGGTGAAATTCGACTGTGTGTCGATTTCAGAAACCTAAATCGGGCTTCCGAGATAGACAACTATCTTGTTCCACCAATGGATCAGATTCTTCAAAAGGTAGCCGGGTCAGAAATGTTTTCCCTCTTAGATGGTTTTTCGGGGTATAACCAGGTCATGGTTGCCCCAGACGATCAATTGAAAACAGCTTTTAGGACCCCATGGGGTACTTTTTCCTACAGACGGATGCCTTTCGGGCTGATCAACGCAGGAGCTACTTTTCAAAGAGCTATGGATATAGCTTTCCGAGGGTTAATGCATAATTCTGTCGTTGTTTACCTTGACGATATCACTATTTACTCTAAAAAATGACATGAACATGTGTTTGCTTTGAAACAAGTTTTTGATCGCTGCAGGAAATTTGGTATTTCTCTCAACCCGAAGAAATCTATTTTTGCAGTAACAAAAGGAAAGCTTCTAGGCTTCATTGTTTCGAAAGAAGGTATGACTATAGATCTTGAACGTGCTGTTTCAAATATTGGCTTACCAGGCTCACTCAAAGCAATGCAATCCTTCTTAGGTAAGATTAATTTTGTACGTAGATTTGTATCAAATTTTGCTCAAATTGTTAAACCACTACAACTTTTGGTCAAGAAAGATGTGCAATTTACTTGGTCTGAGGAATAGAGAGATGCGTTTATCCGAATTCGAAAGGCCATTGCAGAAGCTCCTGCTCTCATGTCTCCAGATTTTAATAAGGATTTCATTCTTTATACTTTTGCCACTGACTTTTCTTATGCAGTTGTCTTAACTCAGAAGCATGACAATGATACTAAAATCCCGATCTCTTTTATGAGCTCAACATTCAAAGGTGTAGAGCTTAAATACTCGCAGATCGATAAGCAAGCTTATGCGGGTTATAAATCCGTCAGACATTACATACCCTACTTGCTGAAGTCTAGAACCAAAGTCATTGTTCCATATTCTACTATCAGAAATGTCCTCATCCAAAAAGAATTAGGAGAAAAGAGGGCCCATTGGATGAGCGCACTACAAGAATATGATCTTGAGATAAGACCGGCTAAAATTGTAAAAGGCCAAGGCCTTTGTCTTCTTGCTACGCAATCCAATGACCCCGCATAGCAGCAGTCCGAATGGGATCATGAGGAAGAAATTCCCTCAAGTGTTGTCAATGTTATCGATGCCCCGACATCGAAATGGTACGATGATATCAAATTTTTTTTGAACCATGGGTTTGCTCCCGAAACCCTTGATTTTAAGAAAAGAAGAGCTTTAAAACTGAAATCTGCTCCCTATCAATTCATTGATCAAGTTCTTTTTAGGAAAAATTATGATGGAGTATTTCTTAGATGCTTGGAAAAACATGAAACTGATGACATTTTGTTTCAATTTCATGCAGGTCCTACTGGAGGCCATTTTTCAGGAGAGACTACGGCACACAAGATTCTTAGGGCTGGATTTTATTGGCCCACGTTGTTTAAAGATGCTTATGCTTATGTGAGAAAGTGTGAGCCGTGCCAGATATGCACAGGGAAGTTTAGGAAACCTACATTTCCTTTACAACCGGTTACAATTTAGATTCCATTTCAACAGTGGGGACTGGATTTCGTTGGACCTATAAACCCTCCTTCATCCCTCCAACATAAATATATCCTCACAGCCACAAACTATTTCACTAGATGGGTGGAGGCAGCTCCTCTCAAACAATGTAATGCTACCCAAGTAATCTCTTTCCTTGATAGTCAAATCGTCACATGGTTTGGCGCTCCAGAGTACTTAGTTTTCGATAATGCATCCTACTTCTCTTCAATCGATATAACTGAATATGCCTTTGAGATGGGGATTAAGCTTAAGTTTTCTGCCAATTATTACCCTCAAGGTAATGGTTTGGTTGAATCATCGAACAAAAACCTGATAGACATTCTCAAGAAGACCATAGCCTCCCATCACAGAGACTGGCACACACAGTTGTATAATGCATTATGGGCAAATCGAATTACTCCGAAAGCAGCAATTGCAAATTCTCCCTACTATCTGGTTTATGGAAAAGAAGCCATTCTTCCCACTAATCTTACCATTCCTTCGCTACAATTGGCCCAGTCTGTTCAAGAAGATGATTCTTCTCCCCTCCAGCAAAGAATTGACACCCTCCTGAAGCTAGAGGAGGACAGGGAAACAACCAAGAACAAGTTGTATCATCATCAGCAGATGGTGAAGAGATGGTTTGATGAAAAATCTTCATCTGACAGGGAATTTTCTATTGGTGACCTAGTTCTGAGGTGGGATAAGCAACATAAAGATAAGAATCAGTACACCAAGTTTCAGCACCTTTGGATAGGACCTTTCATTATTACAGAAAAGATTGATCCCAGGACTGTTCGATTACAGACGTTAGAAGGAGTTGTAGACACCTTCCCAGTGAATGTGTCTCTTCTGAAAAAGTATTTTGCTTGAACAATCTGGTGCACTTGTACATAGGTGTGGTTTGTTTTACAATCATTTGTTTTATTGCATTTACATTTTGATTGGTTTTCTTGTTTTGTTTCTGTTTTCATTAATAAGGTTTCACACTTGTGGTAATGGCTTATGATCACTTTTCTTAGCAACAATTGCTTCTGAAGTTTCAACTTCGTTATCAATATTACTTTATGGCTTTTGATTAGAATTTGCTCTGAAGAATTAATAGTCAATAAGTGCAGTGCCTTTGGATACTTTTCACTTTGATCATTATCTTTCACCTCACTTTATTTGTATAATTGAGGTATGGAGGATGGTTATCATTTCTCTATCTAGTATTTCATGGTTGAATGGGATATCATAATTACCTGACTAGTTTCGATTACTCATGGATCCTTTTACAATCACTTTGAATGTAAATTTTGTTCAAAATTATAAGTTACAAGGTGGGTGGTCTTGTTATCAAGCCAGCCCATTAGGTTCATAGGTGCTTAAAGTGGAATGACATCTTCACATTAGGCCACCACACTTGGAAGGTGACTTTCAGTTATCCTAGAAGGTGGATGATCCTATTACAGGTCGGTCCATTCATGATCCGCAAAGTACTGGTGAGTAACATTACCGCTAAATGGTCACCAAGCCATGGTAATGCCTTGTAGCTTATGCTAAAATAAATTGTTTTGTTTTTCATAAGATTTCGTTTTATACAAGGACAGGGGGGTCTTATTACAAGCCATCCCTGCTATGATCATGGGTTTGACCTTGGACTGTAATTATCACTATATGGTCACCAAGCCATGATAATTTCTTTTGGTCTTACAACAAGAAGACAAGAAGTCTCGTTATCGAGCTAGCTTGACCAGTTTCCAGATCAGGCCTATGAATGGCGTTGTTTCATCTGATCACCAAGTCAGTACAGTGGTCTTGTATTAACAAGGTTTTATGTATAAAATATTTTAAAAAAAAGAGAGAAAGAAAAGATAAAAGAAAAAGAAAAAAGGAATATATATATAATCCATAGAGGATCATTGATTAATAAACCAAGGCGATCTGTAATTAGGATATCCATGAGCATTTCCAAAACTATCCACAGGTTCAACACAAGTTGGTTTTCAATGATTACATCATGGTAAACATTTGGTATTACTCTCTAAATCTCCTTATCGAATGAGTGTTATCTTTAAAATGGTCATTGTTGAGATCTATCCATTTTCATGTTCATTGCTTGTTGGCTGTTATCTTTTAGTATCTTCTTTGAATTGAGTTTCAAGAAATTGGTTGATTGACATGTTGTCTTTAGTTGGATTTGATTGCAGAGATAACTGGTTTTTCCCAGCCAGTCGCCATTTTTTGTGGCCACAACAGATCCCATGCTTAGCTAAGCATGGGAGCCCCCCCATTTTTTTTTATAGACGCAAAAGTATTTGGGTGAGTCATCTTGAAAATTTCAGGTTTTGATTTTACCTCTAAAATTCTTCACCCATGCTTTTGGTCTGCTTGTCTTTAAGAGTTTATTTATTCCTTCCAAAGTGTTTCGGTCTGAAGAAAGCCAAAATTTTGAGTATTTTTGCTAACTTGTATCATCATCTCGAAACCCGACATTTGGAGAATGCGAAACCCGCAACCCGACAGGTGTGGGTTGCGGGACTGTTGTTTTAAGTTTTGGTTTTGGTAATTCCAAAACCCGCAACCCAACGGCTGCGGGTTGTGGGATCATTCTGTAGTAAAATTGGGAAATAATGACTCCGAAACCCAAACCCCGCAATGGCGACATTCGGCTTTCGGGATTGTGTTTTTGGTTTATTTGGTGTGTGCTCCCGAAACCCGCAACCCATGATTTTGGGATGCGTCTTTCAGGATGATTTTATCACTTCACAATTTAAAGGTTTCGAAGCCCGCCACCCGCATAGTCGGTTTTCGGCTTTCAGAAATATTTTCTCCTGCTGTCATTTTGTGAACCCGCAACCCGCAAATCCGTACTTTCGGGTTTCGGCTTGCAGGATCTTTGAATAAGAATTCTATGTTTTTTGAACCCGATTCCGCATTCCGCTTCGGTTAATCTTCGTCGTCTGCCTGTTATGATCTCGCAGTCATATTGATTCTTGGTAATTAGTTAAGTCAAGTTTTGCCACCTTCTCGTTTCCAAACCTGGTTCTACCAATTATCATTTTCTGTCTAATTCACAACAGCGGACACTATTACAATCCTACCAGTTACCTCATGTTTGATGGATGTCATCTTTCTGCCTTAAGTTTGCCATCTATGCACTCAAGCTTTAACATCTTATCATTTTTTTTGTTCCATATCTTAATGATTGGATTTGTTACGTGCGAAGAATTGATAGCCCGTGTACTGGAATTCCTAGTTCTGACCTTTTGCACATCAACTCTGTCGCCATAACCTTTGCCTCTGATATTGATCACCAGTCATAATTGTTGATGGGATATTGCTAGTAATGATGTGATCGAAAAGGCAATTCAAAACCATGCGAATAGTAATTGAGCTTGTACTTCGCACAAGCTAAAACTCGAACCTTGGCTTTTTCATGACAATTGAAGTGATTATAATGGATTGAATGGATAAGTTAATCATTGCATATTTCCCTGCCCGACTATCATCGACTTGTTTGTTGGCCTTTAAATAGAAATTAACATGAAAGTCCCAGTTTATCCATTGCCTTCTGAAATAGGAAACACTCTGTTTAGCATTCTTCTTATATCTTTCTATCCAAGACTCATTCAGAATGAGCAATATTCATGCAAATGGTGAATTCTCTAATGTTCAGGTTGGAAATGAAGAGCTCTACCCCTTGTAATATCAAGAAGTGTTGTCACCACCATTTGATGCAGGTGTTCCTGATCTTAGCAGCGGTAGCAGTGAAGAGGACTTTGAAACATTGTCTGCCTGCATGCAAAACTCCGTGGGGCAAAAGAAGAAAATTTCAGAAGAACCAACTGATCTCAATGATGATGTCATACAAGATTTTATGATAAATCGAGAATCAGATATCCCGTCATTCCTTCCTGAAGTAAATCCTTTAATGGATTTCTCTGTTTTTGACAGTGGGTTCTCCGACCCCAAATTTCCTACAGTGGATGCTCTGTAAGCCACACCACCTGTCGATGCTAGTGAACAATCTGTGATTAAATTTTTAGGGTGCCACGAGACCTTATCAGATTGAAGAACAAGTCTTTCTTTTTGTGAAAGGTGGTGGAAAATTTCTTAAGCTTAAAAATAGCAGGATTTCTTGGATCGATGGTTAGACCAGATTTTGTAATCCCTATTTTGTAGAATCTCTCCTTTTGAAACTGTTGGCACTCCATAAAATTTTGTGCTTAAATGCCTTATGACGGCATTAATCATTTTCCGGCAACACTGGCAGTGCAAAATAGATCAAGTTTCATGAATGGAGATTTCAAACTTGGTCGAGAAAAGCGCATTTGTCCTTGAGTGTGGATATCAAAGTTACAAAAGGAAATATGTTTAAGAAAAGAAGGGAAGCAAAATCTTCATAAAGAGAAAAAATGGTTTTACTATCTCTATAGGTTTGTGAACTCAACCTTTGAGAGACCTAGAAGATTGGCTTAAGATTTTCATCTTTATGAAAAGAACATTGATTTTTATAATATGGCCTACCCAAAAGCTTTATGAAGAAAAGGATTTTAAATTTTCAATGATTTGCCTAAGTATGGAAGAGAGTATTTGATTAACTTTTGGCCAAAGTTAAAATTTTATGAAAGTGAGGTTTTAATTTTATATTCTAGACTAAAGTCTAGATTTTATGAATATAACTTTGGTGAATATGCCAAAAATTTAATTTAAAAAAGGAGCAAAAGGTATTAGCGCCCAACACCGAGGGCTTGTGAAGTGACCAAGAGTTGAACCAAGGGGTCCCACATAGCCTCCATATTCCAAGCGCCAAGGCCAAGATCATACTTTCATTTGTATTACTTGCTATATGTTAAAAGACTTGCACTATATAAAAAGTGGCGGTCATGCTTTTTTATTGCATGTGGGATAATTCCGCATCCCTCAATAGCTCGAAATTCAAAATTATAAAGTGGTCGCGGATGAAATACCACGGGAGCACGTGGTGCGTTATTATTCATCCGCATCAACGCAACGGTGGTATTATAAACCGCCTTCCGCCCACGCAGAACCACCATTCCCGAAGAAGAGAAGTACAATAGCACGTGTTATGTGTTATCAATTGTTGTGCGCAGTGGGGTATATAAACACCACAATCATTTCCCGCTCAACCAATGTGGGATATATTCCATAAAGAAAATCAAATAAGATAAGTATAACACATTTTTGAGAAAATGCCTGTTTTAGTCACCATTTTCTAGAATCTGTTTCCACCAAAACGAGAGGAATTTTAGGAAACTAAGAGAGGTTTTTCTTCAGCACGGGCCAATATTCAAAAACCTCTCTCAGTTTTTACACAGGTGTTATGGTTTAAGAGAATCGAAGTCATCTTCACGGGGCAATTTTCCAGAATTTCAATTTACTGTTTTAGTCATCAACTTCAAAGAGCTGGTTCTTCCAAATGAAGATGAATTTTCAGAAACTGAAAGAGGTTTTTCTTCAGAACACGCCCAGTTACAAAAACCTCTTTCAAAATGTACACAGCTATCTCCATTTGAGATATACAGCCAGGTCTTTGAAGCCTATTTTTCAGCAAATTTACTTCCTGAAATAAAAAAAAAATAAGTTGTAACTGTTTCTATTTTTAGAGTTTCAGTTAGGTTTTGAATTCAAGATTAGGCATAGGCCGTCTTTCTATATATTGATATGTAAAAAACATGTAAGGGGTTGGATTTTCTGTAAGGGAGAGACCCATTTCGGGTGTTTTGCAGGGTTTTCAGAAATTAATAAAGATCTCAGAAGTAAGCAGATTTTTCATAAAAGATTCATGTGTTGTTTAAAAATTGCAGTCTGTACCCTTTCCCTTTCTCTACATGTGCAAGTTTGTTTTCTGCGTTATGCCTTTCATTATGTTATTTTCTTCTATGCTTAGATGAACGTCCATATAGATTGAGATTCATGTTTCTATGCCTCGATTTATCAGCATCTGAGCATCCATTTATTTCTCCAAAATTAACAGTGGATTCATCTGAAAATTGATGCCCGTTGTTAATGGACTGTCTTTATTTCTTTCCTTATCACCTGCAAAAATCTTATTGACTGTAATAAGACAGCTATCTTGCCTTTGTATGAAAAATATTTGTTTTATTGCTGGTCCATATTTTTCTGTTTTCTCGACTCCATTGCCCAATGGTATCCTGTTCATGTTGATCTAGCCACCTCATTAAAAATCCTTAAGTTTTTATTTATTTTACAAATTGGCCCTTGAGTTTCATTGTCAAACTGCCGTCGTGGTGACATTGGATGGCAGATTTGCCGAGAGAGCCCTCTCTGGCTGAAGGAGGCCAACTTTCAGTCTAAAGATTGGTTTGAAATAAGTTACCTCAGGTTTCTTTGATACAGCCCAAGGAAAATCCGAGTGCTAACAGAAACTCTGATGTAAATTTAGTATATAAGGGGGAATGTTTCTCTTAGTAAGGGTTGGGGAACTTTGGAATTGCAATTCAGCAGGAGTTCGGACTGAAGATACTCTGTTTATCAGAGTCATTGTAATTTTTGTACAAGACTTCTCTATTCAGGAAAGTTATCTTTTAATTCACCTCCTATTGTTCTTCAAATTTATTTGGGAATTGCTGAGTTAATGTTTCAAATTTGTCATCGATCATGTGTTTAATATTTTGCATGATATTTTGTTAATGCATAATATCTCTCATATTGATTTTTCTGTATGCGTGGATTATGTTCAAAACTGTTCTGTTAAATTTCTTTAATTGAATGTTTTCACTTTTATATTTTTGCAAATGATTTGATGCAATTAAATATGTATAATCAAATGTTAATTTTTCAATTAGCACAATGATTACAGATCAGATATTTGAATACGCTTAACACTTTGAAGAATTGTCACTTTATTCTTAATTGATAAAACTTTATTTAACAATTGAAGAACCCGAAGACATTTCTATTTAAGGTTTAACTACTTGTTCAACACACTTCAACTCTGATCTGCACAACATCAACTTCTCCTTTTAGGTCAGATCTGACTTAGAATAGATCCTTTCCTTAGGTAGTTTAAGTTAGATTTTGGTAACAAGCTTTCACACTTAGTTTTCCTTGATGGGAAAATTGATCTTTTGAGATCAAATCTTTTACTCACAGAGTGCCAGCGGAGGCCAAATATCCATGGGTGATTACCATCCCAAACAGCTCGAGGATAAGGTAACTCTTGCATAGGGTTAACTAAAGCCTTTGGCTGGGTTTTCATCCCCTGTTGTGTGCCTTGGAACCCATTCCAGCACTTTGCACTCACCCTGTACCCCCAAGGCATCAACAGGGTTGTAGACAGGTTCCGGAGAGCTAGAAGCAATATATAGGTGTTGGGGAGACCACCATGATGATGATAGGATGCATGCAATGGCATGAAAAGCATGCAAAATATTAAAATGATGGTGTGAATATTCCAACACCCCCCCACAATCTATATTATGATATAATAACCGAAAACTGAAAAATAGGGCCCTGGTGACTAAGACCAAAGGTCACCCCGTACAATCAATCTAAATAAACTAAGTGAGGAAAGAGGGAAAACCCAGTGGGAAGAAAGCCCTCCCTCAAAATAGACTAAAGGATGCTAATGTAGAATATCATCACCCACCCCTGAAGGAGGTAAGTGTCCTTCCTTTCCGAAGAAGGATTGATCGATCTGAAATGGATCAACAATGTGAGAAGGATGGAACCTTCCATTCTAAAAATATGATGTGGTTCTTCTATGATCATGTGGATCACCATCCAAATCACCGACAGATCGGAGTGTAGTGGCTTCCCATCAAGGAAGAGGAATATCAGGTGAGAGATCTTCGGGTTCTTTTGGATATGGATCTCCCATTCACTCATCTTCATCATCTATTGCTAGACCTTCAGGTTCTTGAGGATCTGGATCTAGCATTCCATCATCATCTCCATCTCCAGATTCTGAGTCTAAAATATCATGTGAAGATGCATCTACAAATGGCTCATCATCACATCCAAAATTTGAATCTGAAATCTCATGTGAAGAAGCATGTGAATTTGTTGTCCCATACTCTGAATATGAACTATCATGTGATGGAGATTCGCTCTCTTGAAGCTCATCATCACTCTGAAACTCTGAATCTGAAAACTCATGTGAAGAAGCAAGTGAAACTGACTCATCATCACTTCCAAACTCTGAATCAAAAGAACTAGAATCTGATGATGATGGATCTTCAACAAGATCACTAGTGGATGTAGTAGTGATGGCCCATTTGGCCATAGGATTTGAACCAATAAGTGATAGATCTTCAGGTTCTTGTGGATCTGGATCTAGCATTCGCACTTCTTCAAGAGTCCTCTTTTTCTCAATATTCTTAGATCGATCCCTGCCTTTCAAGCAACCTTTGTAGGTGCCATGAGCAATCTTGTCTCTTAGAAGAACATCAACCACATTTTGAGCTAGCTTGTAGTTGAGATGAGATAGTCTACTCTCTTCATGTGCATGACAGCGAAGAGAAGACTCCTTTGAGAGAGGTAAGAAGTGTGAAAACACATAGAGTTTTGTCTCATGATTTGCAACTCCTTTTGCAATGATTTCCTTTGAAACCATTTGTTGTACCTCAACTTCATTTGGAGAAAATATCACTCTTTTGGGATCTCCAATATGATTCATTTGATACATTGAAAGAACATTAGCTGCAAGAGAAGGAACATAAAGCCCATCATAAAAATAACCATGGTCAAGATAGATTCTTCCAATCCCCTGAGAGGAGACTTTTGAATCATTGCCCAGTCTGATGGAAGGGCCAACTGAGCTTTCGAAACTGGAGAAGAGATCTTTGGAGGAAGACATGTGTCTTGATGCTCCTGAATCTATGATGAAGGAAGAATCTTTTGATGCTCTTGCCATGAGGGCATGATATATTTCTTTGTCTTCGAATCTAGAAGGTTCAATATCAGGACCTTTCTTCCTTGTACATGTAGGTATAGGAAGATTGTTCCTCTCAAGTAACTGAGCCATCAAATCTATAGTCTTCTTCATGCAAGTACTCTCAGGATGGAAACCTCTATGACAATATGTGCACTTGGATCTTTCCTTCTGAGAATGCTTGGTGTTCCTTGATTTCGAAGCCCTATCTGACTAATATGGACTATCTTTAGGCTTTGTATCATTCGATCTCTTATCAGAAATATTTTGCTTGTCTTTACCATTCCCCCTTTTGGCCTCAGCAGCTACAAGGGTTGAATCCAACTTGGGTTTGATCATTCCCATGGAGATTAACTTCTCTTCCTCTTGAGTAAGAGATTGGATGAAGTCATCAAGTGAGGGAAACTTCCATTTTGGAATGAACATCTTAGCTGACTGGAAAGTAGAGACAAAAACTGAGAATTTTTCCCCCAACTTTGAGAGAATGGCAAGAATAAGTTGCTTGTCTTCTTTCACTATCTCATATATTTTCAACTGTGATATCAAGCTTTTGAACTTGGTGAGGAAGGCATTGATAGATTCGAAGCTGTCAGGACTCAAACATATGAGTTCATTCTCCAATTTGTGTTCTTTCATATCATCTTTCTATCCAAAAAGGGATTCGAGCTTGTCCCAAACCTCTTTAGGAGATGTAAGATTAATGACATGGAAGTGACGATCTTCAAAAATTGAGAGAAGGAGGAGACCAACTGCTACATCAATCCTATCCAAGCACTTGGACTTTTCAACTGCACCGAGAGGTTCTACCATCGTTTCGTTGAGTATTCGGGTGAAGCCCTTGATTCTCATGAAGAGAGCCATCTTGGCTTTCCACTCAACGTAGTTGGAAGATGTGAGCTTTAGATCCATCTGAACAGATAAAGTCGAATAGTTGAAGAAGATTACGAACGGGTGAATAAACCTGCAAAACAAGAAGAGTTTTTGCTAATGGAGAATGCTACACTTCGACTGAACACTACCTTTTGAAGACTGAGCACATAGACTAAGTCCTTCACACCTCACTAGACCTCACTGGATTTCTCCAATGAATTCAAGTAATAGCACCAGGTTTTGTTGTGGAAACTCAGAGGCTTCTAGTGCTCAAGTGAAAGATAGTTGCTCAAAGAAATGTTGCAACTGTTGCTGCTGCAATGGCTGCAATTTGAATAGCTTCTGACTGCTATGATACCATGTGATAATCTGCAGGGTTCTAGCAACTGTAACAATCTCACAATCAAACTCTCAAGAATATTTGCAAAGAAGAAGAGAAGCGTGCACTCAATAATCACTCATAAACACAGAATAATGGACAATGTCAATATCATACAATGAATAATGAATGTAAAGAATGTGATACAATAATCAATGATGAGGCATCATATAGGATTCGAATTAGCCAAGTAGGGCACTCGAATCTGAGCTCAAAGTCTAGCTATGGAGACATCATCCAGTCAATAGTATCAGTCATAAATGGTAAGAGTTATTCAAGTGTGTCTAATTGATTCTAAAAGAACCATCTAGCCATAAATGAGGGAATGGAGACTCTAAGGAGGGTGCATGAGGCTGTCTAGCTCAAAGTCTAGCTTGGATAACAATGGATACATCATCCAGTCAGTAGTATCAGTCATAAATGGTAATAGTTATTCAAGTGTGTCTAACTGGGTCTAACAAAACCATCTAGGCATAAATCAGGGAATGGATACTCCAAGGGGGGCACATGATGCTGTCAAATAGTCAAGTGGAACTCTAGAACTAGATAAACAGAAGCTACAAGTTGTCAACATAAGCAATCAGTGGAAGAACTACTCAATCAATGCACTAACTGAATGATAACTCCTGGTAGGTGAGATAAGGCGCCCTAACTGAGTGATAACTGAAGGTAGGTGAGTAAAGGCGCTCTAACTGACAGTGGTAGTGAGAAAGGTGCACTTTCCATGCACAATAGTCAATAAGGGAACATCAGGTAGGTAGGAGGCCAAATGGGGGCTATATACAGGCTCTGGAGAGCTAGAAGCAAGCTCTAGGTGCTGGGGAAACCACCATGATGATGACTGGATGCATGCAGATTTTCATGCAGACATGCAAAATATAAAAATGATGGTGTGAATATTCCAACAACGGGATGGTATCTCCACCAACATGGAACCAAGATTCGATGGCACCAACTACACCTTCTGGAGGATCATGATGGAATTTTATTTGCAATCTCTCGAATTTGATGTATGCTAGTCCATTGTGGATGGTTATAATGTTCCAACAATCTCACCAATTGATATAGTTGAGTACAGACAGTATGAATTCAATGCAAGAGCCAAAAATTAACTATTATGTGGGACAGTAGGCACTGAATTTAATAAGGTCATGCATTGCGCATCAGCCAAGGAGGTATGGGATAAACTCAGAAATGTCTATGAAGGTGATGAAAAGGTGAAGAAGGAAAAGTTGTAGAATTATTCTGGATGATATGAATCCCTGATATTGAAATATGAAGAAAATATTTCTTCCTATTTCTTGCGAGTTGATGAGTTATTCAATGCTATAAAGAGTCTTGGATATACACTAAAAAAAGAATATGTAGTGTAGAATATACTAAGAAATCTACCTCCACGATTTGACGCAAAGGTATTTGTGTTAGAATATAGAGACAACCTTGAAAATATGATGAAGGATGAGCTTCAAGGGATCTTGACTGCATATGAGATGAGAAAAGAGAAATAAAATCCCATCAGAAAAGAAGTTTCTTTCATGGTCACTGGAAAAACTAAACATGAGCATGAAAAAGGCTCTTGCGGTGAATCAAATGAGGAAGAATCAAATTTTGTGAGAAAGTTGAAAAGAGGACTTGGTAAGTATAAGAATAAAATTCCTTTCAATTGTTTTAGATGTGGAAGGATAGGTCACTTTGCTTCAAAGTGTCCATACAAGGAAGATGGAGACAATGGCAGCGAGGAAGAAGCTAGTTCCCATGAACGAAGGATGGTGCGCAATCAGGATAGACCTAAAAATAGGAAGAAGGTTCTAAAACATAGGAAGAGTCTGTATACTGAGGAAGACAATAGTTTATCTGAAGGAATTTATTGCGACGACAAGCCAAAATAGGTACTATTCATGGCCTTTGTGGAAGATGAAAACAATGAGGAAAAGAAAAATAAGTATCCATCTGTCAAGAAGAATATATCTGTTGTGCAAAGTCAACCTGGAGCACTAAATAAGTATTTCTTTAGTGGATATTTCAATACACCTCCAAATCCTGTCACGGAAATGAAATCTAACAGTGAATCAGAAGAAGAATAAATTGCAAAGGTTGATTGGGAAGGTGAACTAGTTAGTTCCTTATATGAATTGAAGAAGTCAAGAAGGAAGAATAAACTCTTGCAGGACCAACTATCAAAGTATGAAGAATGGGTCAAGCAATCTAAATAGTTTTAAGAGTGTCATTGTTCACTACAACAAATTACCCTTTTGGCAATGGTTTTGGCTTGCGTAAATTTTGATAAACCCCCCCAAAAAAAAAAAATTAGGTCTTTGGGGGCGGTTCTTCAAAACCCCCCTCAAAAGTCCCGAAAATTGGACTTTTGGGGGTGGTTTTTAAAAAACCCCCCTAAAAAGTCTAATTGTCAAGATTTTTGGGGGTGATTTTGTAAACCCCCCCCCCAAAGTCCAATTGTCCTAGGCTTGGTCTAATTTCCCTAAACCAGTGTTTTGTCAGGTTTTTGGACAAACTGAGACCATGGTTGAGTAGACAAAATAGCATCCTACAATATCCCCATGTGCTGTCGGCATTTTCTTCAACACACAATTTGTGTCGAGCATCCTCTCAGGGCTACTTGGACCCCATGCTCGAGTTCAAAATTGGTTTTTTGGGGATAGAGTCTAATAATGCTGCCGAACTAGATCAAGGTCTTCACCAAGGACCCCTCTAATCATGGAAGGTGATTCCAAGATCATTCTCCACATGGCTGCTAATCATTCTCCAAAGTGGTGTAGCTCTTTCCTTCTCCCACGTCAAGCTGATATGCTGGCCAACCATGGGAGCAGTGTTCACATGGCTACCTGCTCTTATACGTGCGACGATTTGACAGAAGTAGTTTTTTGGGATGGCCGCATGCTCTTATACGTGGCAGGATTTGACGATGATGGTTTTTCGTGCAAGAAGACATCATGCTGACAGTAACTCTGTCCTTTCGTAGTTCTTGATCAGTCTTTTCATCCTCCTTCGCAGTTCTTTGATGGGGGAAATGACAAAATAAAATAAGAGTTATTAATAACTGTACCTCCTTCAGTTATTAAGATGTACCTCCTTCAGTTATTAAGAGTTATTAATATGTAACCGATTCATCATAACAGTTGGTGGTAGGCGAGAATATATGGAGGCTCAAGGTGGCAATTGTGATCGTCATTGTTGGTTTTCTGCATGCATGCAAGTTTTGGTAATCTGGTTGATTATGGAGCAAGCCTCTGGTGATAGGATGAAGGAGCCGCAAGATATTAACTGTCGTCCTGAGGTTGGAGATAATTCCAATCGCAATAGGAAGAGAGGGCATGGGGATTCTCCAGGGGAGCTGGGTGGTGGTCTGTCTCGTGCCTCTCAGCGGGTGCGTAGGGAGGCAACTTCCTTCGCTCTTAATATCCCCTTGGAAATCGAAAGGGACATCAATGAATATGAACAACAATGGTGGGCTCGTCTGAGTAGGGAATCCCTGGTGGGAGAGCGTTAGCAGTTGGAGAATTGGATCATTGATCCTGGCAACACGACTGGGCATGTTAGTCTTTACGAGTGCACTATTGCGCTATTTTGGATGA
This sequence comes from Larix kaempferi, assembly GCA_027924585.1. Lineage (NCBI taxonomy): Eukaryota > Viridiplantae > Streptophyta > Pinopsida > Pinales > Pinaceae > Larix > Larix kaempferi. The sequence goes on from BSBM01001646.1 coordinate 3,863,786, forward strand.
TGAAAAACTTGGTTGGCTATGCCATTCATGATAGGCATCCTCTCAGAGATGACAATGCGCAGCTTCTCTTTGAAGAGTCTTGCGTGATTCACCGGAAGTTGGATTTCCTTTAGTCTGCCATGGCGCTTCAACCTCCTCCATGCACTGCTTCTTCTTCGAGCTTTCACCATCCGGGGAGTTTTCCAGAAGCTCCTTATATAGTTCGCTGATGTCTGGGTGGGTGTGTGTTTATTTGGGGGGTCTGGGGATAGCTGGTTTAGCATTTATCTTATGTATCAGTGGTTATGAAGCTGGGGTGTCTATTATGCTTGGGTGTCTATATTTATGCTCTTTGTCCTGTGAGCCTATGGGAAGAAACTATTTGGTTCTGTTGTTTTTGGTAATTCTGTGGTTTTTTGTCTGTTCGGGTAGAAGGTTCATCTCGGTTACTGCGGCAACAGACTTCATATGTGCCACGAGGGTGTGTGTCTGTTTTGATGAACAATTCTGAGCTTCGGCCAGATTGCTCCTTTTGTAATTCCTCCTTTTAATATAATGCAAAATCTCCTTACTTCCAAAAAAAAAAGGCTTGGAATGGTGTTTAGTATTCCCAAAGGATAATTCTTCCATATCACAGTCATGATAAGTGTATTTTTTTGTTTTAAGTAACTGTAAGTACCGTTCTCTACTTTTAAAAAGTTTGTTTTTTATAATGCATGATGCTAAGAATGTATCTGCTAATGCATACTTTAACCATTCCTTTGAATTTGTCATAGTACTCTTTGTAAAATTACATAGGGTAATGTGACAAATTTGAATATTAGTTTAAATTGGATTGAAAATGACTCTTCATAATGAATTATAATGATATGAACATATAACTAAGAATGTCGGGTTTGATATGATTTACATTATAACACAGATCCCTATTCTTGGAGAATTATGTTATGATATGATTGCTAGATGAAAGTCGAGATTGCAGATGTATGTATTCTTCTTTTCACTGGTTGATTTATGAGTGTCTATGTTGATTTAAAATTTGAAACCTCTGTGTACGATCTCTGTAACTGAATGCGTCCTTGAAATGTTTTTTTTCTGCAAGATTGAATGTCAGTCCAAATGCATTTGAATGGCTTGCAATGCGCCTTTATGGTAGAAAGTTTGAGTTAAAACGAAGTATGTTTCTGTATTTGAATCTTTCGAGAAATCCATTGATCAAAATCTGTATGTTATTATTGGTTGGGATAGAGTCGTGATTGCAGAACGTTGCAATTATTGGTAATGAGCGAGTGAATTGATTAAGAGGACAGGCCGAATGTGTCCCCTACATCTGTTAAATTGAAGTTTACTATCGAGGCCAAATCCATTGAAAGGATTTGGCCAAGATGTCTTTGAATTGCTTAACCAACAGATTACTTAAAAACCAATCATGCTAGTAAGATTCAACAAAGACAATCTGATCTAATTGCAGTGTTGATTACATTGAGGTAATGCATATTGCTGTGTAAAAAAAAAAATTATATAATATAAGCCTTATTTTCTAAAAAAAAGTGAAAATTATTGACTTAAAAAGTGAAAAGTGTTTTGTCATTGCATATCGTGTAGATTAATCTTATTAATTGCATATAGTTGTCCTTCATTCATGTTCTCTAAAATAGTAAAAATGTTGGACGAATTTTCCCATACTTAGCCAATTTCTTGATTTTCACTAATTTGTTGTATCTCTCCAGACTTATTCATAATGCAACAATGATTTCAACTTCATGCCACATCATCATCTATGCCATGCAATTCCATGTGGGCATCAATATACTTATTGCAGGCATCAACCTTAATGCGGGCATCACTTAGCCCCTTTACAACACTTAGCCATTTTTCTTTTGTCTTTAGTATGCAAAATAACATTTTTCTTCTATTTTGGCAGGTTGATATTTTCCTTATCTGATCACCATAAGAAAAACTAGGAGCATGGCTAGATAGCCATTTCAACAATGAATAGGACCATATGAAGAGCATTGATGGAGTGCGCTGATACCGATGAGCAAAGAAATAATGAGTATTCAATGAGGAATTGGCGGAGTCGCGGTTTCCAAAAGTATGAAAAATGGACAAATTTAGGTGTTGCAGCTGCTCAAAACAAGAAGAATAGGCACTTTTGGAGGTGTCGCAGCTGCTCGAAATAGGAAAATTGGATAAATTTAGGTGTTGCAACTGCTTGAAATATGAAAAATAGGCACTTTTGGATGTGTCGCAGCTGCTCGAAATAGGAAAAATAGATAACTATTGGAAAGCGCTGATATCGATGGAGAGCGCTAATACCAATGAGAAATGAAATAATGAGGAATTGGCGGAGTCGCAGTTGCTGAAAGTAGGGAAATGGACAAATTTAGGTGTTGTAGCTGCTTGAAATAGGAAAAATAGGCACTTTTGGAGGTGTCGCAGCTGCTCGAAATAGGAAAATTGGACAAATTTAGGTGTTGCAGCTGCTTGAAATAGGAAAAATAGGCACTTTTGGAGGTGTCGCAGCTTCTCGAAATAGGAAAAATGGACAAATTTAGGTGTTGCAACTGCTTGAAATAGGAAAAATAGGCACTTTTAGAGGTGTTGCAGCTGCAGTAAAGAGAAATAATCCATAGTTAGTGGTGTTGCAGCTACGCGAAATGGGAAAGATAGGCAATTTTGACGGAGTCGCTTGGGAAGATATGTGCTTAGATCAATGTGAATGGAAGGAACTGCCTTACCCCAGATATACCGATAGAAAAACTATTCTCCTAATGAAAATCTGTAAATGGGAGGGCTTGGGTTTTTTCTGTAAATGTCTGTTTTTGGCAATAGAAGGTGTTGGTCACCCTATATGCTAATTAATTACAACTAACACACAGGATGCTCAATATAAATTGTCAAACCCAGGGAAGTCTTTTATTTCAGTGGCAATAAGCACAATCTATGCATAAACATTTCAAGTAGTTGATTAACTGAATGGAGATAATAATCCTACCTATCTGCTCAGCCAAACTCATTCCATAAAGAAAACTAATCTAACTCATACATATAGGAATTCAAAGTGCTACAGAAATCAACCTAACAATTACTGATCTAAGAATAGAAATGAACTAGATTACTTTTGCAAGAAGTTAAATCCTATAATTATCAAACTACAATATTCAATATTTACCAAAATGATTCATCCAGCAACTATTGTAACTCAATCATAATCTGCCTAATCTATGAATTCAACTAAAGATACAACAGCAACCAGAATTAGAAAATAAACTTGAACTCTAAATTGATAATCATTGGAAATCCTAGGAAGCATAAATACTGAAAGGAATTGGAGCTATTCGTAATGCAAAGAATAAACTACCAATAAAGAATGCAATCATAAATCTCTGTTGCAGCTATCAGAAATACGCCTAATGCAATTCCACAACACACAACAGGAAATGAATTACCTACTTAACTCGACAATCTCTGTGAGAAGGCGGGCCCTGGCCTTCTAACAGAGACGCCATGAACTACCACAAATTAAGACACGGAAATGGAAATAACTTTGCTCTTCATTAAAAGATGGTAATATGCAGTATCAGGCTCTATTACAGCCCTTACAAAATGATAATTATCCAACCCCGGACTTTGAAAGCCTTCCCATATTTATACATGCAAAATACAGTTCGTGATCCACTAATTTCGTGGAGCAATGAATATCTCCGATCTTCATGCTGCAGAGTTACAGCTAAACTGTTATAGCCATAATGAATGAGGCCGTTAATCATGAAGGATGTTATTGCACTGGCAGTCAATACTCTGCAGCATTACTAGACCTTTTAACAAATTGGGAGGTGTCATGTTTGTCACAGCTATACTCTGTTCCAGCGACCTGTTACAGCTTCATGTGGAGAGATGCACTGTCCCTTGAAATATGAGGAATCAAATCAGAAGAGTAACAGCTGGCACCACGTATGATTCTTTTCCAAGGCATTGCGACTGATACACCTATGCTTTGATCTTAACTTAATGAAATCAACACAAGTTAGCATAAATCGAAGTCTAGAATTCATAACCATAACTATCTTAGGCATTTAATTAAATGAAACAATAATGATGTATACCTTGTCAGGACTGCTGATTAATCTGGAAAAAGGCATGTATATGGTTTATGAAAGTAGGGTGTAAGTAGGAAAAATGATGAAATAGGTATTGTCAAAAAGGGGCATTTCCAGGGCCCAACATCTCCCCCCAACTATCCAATTGCATTTCCTCATGCAACAACTGATTAGTTCGATCCCGACTCTGATCCTCGTTCATATTATGCAAGTGAGTAGAAGGAATCAATTTTTACAATTAGCCATTGGAAACACTGGTTCTTGTTTGACAGTCTCTCCTTACCCTTAGCAGCTTCGTCTTATATTGGAACTCACTGGATTTTCAATTGTGTTAGTCCTTCTAAAAAAATATCTTTCCCTTATGTCCCTGTCTCAGCATCTTTTTCCTAAGCTGTAATTCCAACAAAAAAGAAATTTTGAGGGCGTTGGTTCTTGTGTAACAGCGTCCTATTTCTTGATTCTTTTGGCCTACTGAATCGGTTCAATGTTCCTGAAACAATGAGGCTATGCCCTGGGATAATTCCTTTGATTGTCTTGCTCCTGAGGGTTTCTGTAATGCTAGGTCCACTACTGTAACTTTATGCTCTGCCATATTAAAAATGTCTCCACATTTTGGGCATATCATTTCTGGATGTCCTTCATTCCCCTGAATGGACGATAAATTCCCCAATTGGTCTGTAGCTTCCACCATTCAACTCGCATATTTCTTTGCCTGTTTCCAGTATGTCTCCTTCCATTTTTCTAGTTCTACACGAAGCACTTCCACCTCCTCCTTTAACAGCTCATTTTCAAACAAAAGATTCTCTATTTGAGGTTCTTCTACAGTAGGTTCTTGTGTATCAGCAGGTGGTCGAGGTTTTAAGATGGGAATCCTGATTTCTGCCCCAATAAATTGACCTGCTTCTGCTGTAGTAGCCGTTTTGATTTTTCTCCTTTTCGTTGGGCTGGATGTCTAGCCTTTGCTTATTATCCCTTCTTTTCTCCTCTGAGGCAGAAAAAATCCTATCGCCTTAGAAACAGGGCCAAATCCCTCCTTTCGAATTAAAGTTCTTCTTATTTCAGGGAAGGTCTCCACATTCAGAGCTTCTAAACCGCTTTCTGCTACTGCTTTCGCCTGACGTTCCTCTTCTACTGTTGCGATTTTAGCTGCCTCAGTTTCAATATCCTCTTCATCCTCCAATCAAACTTCTGGTGTTCCAATGCTCACCCCAACTGAGTTTGAGGAACTCCAGTCCTCATCCACTATCTTTGAAAAGAATTCACTAGGTGCTCCTGGATGAACGAGAAGTTGCCCCCAGGTCAACTTGTTATATTCCAGGGCCCGTAAGATCAATAATTTAATTAGCCCATGATTTGAGAGGGATGATAAGGGGTGTTGAGCTCTTTTAGCATAATAAGCCATGTGTTGCAAGGATCTAAGAAGATGTTATGGCATATTTAGCAGCTTATGATAACATAAATGTGATAGGAGGAAAAATTCATAAATGTAAACAACACTGTACCTCCCTTCACATGTAATATATTTCTTTAAGAAGAGTTCAACTTGGTCCCAAGGACTCAGAAGAGTATCCAGCGCTGTTCCTCTGCCCCGTGGTCGAACACTCTCCCCTGCTGCCAGGAAATCCTCAGTTGCAGTCGGGTGATGGCGTTTCTGACTAAACCAGCGCTGCCTGATTTTGGGAAGTACCGTTACCTCTGCCAAGATTACCTCTAAAACATCTACCCTTATGCCTCGAACCTCTGAATGAGTGCTTGTCAAGTTTTGAGCAAATTCAAGGGTTGATTCCTCATGAAAACCATTCAAGCGTTGAAAATAGTCTGTCCACCCTGCTTCTTGAAAGATAGCAAAGACATCTCTGTTCTTATACAGAGATTCTATTGTTAAAGGCTCATACCTCACAGGGATACCCATACCACTGAGCTTTTTGCGAAATATTGTAACGAATACAGCAGTTACAGTTTCGAACATCGAACTGACTGCATGCAAACACGGTTGATGGATAGTCGAAGTTTGAATTGAGCATTTTTGGAAATATGGCACAATTAATTTTGGGATAAAATGGCGGTCAGGTAGAACGGCGGTCAAATCATAAGTACGGGTAACAACTTTAAACGTGATTTTGGTTCAGTTGATTTTCTTTGGATCGATGACAGGGGTAAATAACAAGTATAACAATTATTTCTTGCGATGTCAATACATGCCTAATCATGACTATAGCCAGTACCCATACCTTTGAAATCAATGCTCAAGCCACCACTCTGTCGTGGAATGATATTTCACAGTCGCATCTCTAGTAGAATACGCATGTGCCAAGATGAGTTAGACACTACCAACCAAGCTGATAAGTACATTCACGCTGATTGGAAAACAAGACGGCCTAATAATTTCCTTCATTCTTGGCAGACTGTCATTCGTGCTATGGAGTCATCATTTAAATTCGAGTCAGGTCAGATAATTAGCAGTGAGACTGTTCCAAAATGCTAACAATCTAGAGGAGTTGCAGATAATGAATAAGAATGAAGACTTGAGCAGAGTTTGAAGAAATATGGCAAAATTCCAGCTGCAAAAATTTAGAGAAAAGGCAACAATAGCAGTGTTGCAGCTGCTGGCAAAAGGCGAAAATGAAATGGAAATAAAGGAGTCGCAGCTGCTAGACTTGGAGGAATAGGCAAAAATAGCAGATTCGCAGCTACTGGAAAAAAGCAAAAATGAAATGGGAATAGCGGAGTCGTAGTTGTTAGTCTTGGAGGAATGGGAAAAAATGGCAGAGTCGCAACTGCTGGAAAAATGAAAGGAATAAAAATATTGGAGTTGCAGCTGCGAAACTTGGAAAAATAAGCAAAAGTAGCGGAGTCGTAGCTGCTGAAAAAGTGAAGTGAATGGAAATTAGCGGGGTTACAGCTCTAAAAATCAGAAGAATGAGCAAGGTAGGGAGTCGCAGCTGTAAAAAGTGAGTAACAGGCAGATTTTCAGCTGGCTACTGAAAACTAACAAATCATCCATCTTCTTCAAAAGAGCTTTATTAGATCAGGAAACAATGTAAGGTGCCTGCAATCGTCTACCCCAGTCACGACTGTTGTTCCTCCAATTAATTCCTGCACACAATTCTTCAAAACAAACCCGATCGAGTGCAAAATGAAAAATAGATAAAATACAGAATGAAAAAAAAAAAACAAATTATGTGGATATTGCAGTTCTTAAAAATTCACGAGGAAACATTTCTTCATACAGGAAATCAATCACAGCCTTATCATTAGCCTTAACCAAGGCTACAGCTTCCACCCATTTGGTTATGTAATCTATGCAAACGAAGATGTGAAATTTCTGTTTTGAGGGGGGGTTGATAGGCCCTATGAAATCTAGAGCCCATCTGTCAAATGGTTCAACCACGAGCTGTGGCTGCAAAAGCATTTCATATAATCTGTTGGGCTGGCCCATTCTTTGGCAGCTATCACATGCCTGAACATACTTCTTTTCATCCCTGAACAATGTGGACCAGAAATAACCCATTCTCAAAGCCTTATGACTTGTCCTTTTGTCAGCAAAATGTCCCCCACAGGGCTCATCATGGCAAGCTTTAAGGATACTAAAAATTTCATCTTCTCTAACACATCTTCTGATTTCTAAATAAAGCCCTGTATAGAAAAGATGTCCATCAATCTAGCAATACCTAGCACTCTGTTGTATGATTTTTCTTTTTTCTCTCTTTGACAGATGTGCTGGGAGCTTACCTGCAGCCAAAAAGTTAGCAATATCTACATACCATGGGGAATGAGCTGATACTGCAAACAAATGTTCATCAGGGAAGGAATCTTCGACTGGTAAATTGTCATCACTGTTAGTAAGTCAAGATAAGAAATCTGCAACAATGCTTTCCTTTCCTGGTCTATCAATAATTGTGATGTCAAATTCCTGTAACAGTAACAGCCATCTAGTAACTCTAGCATTTGTGATTGGTTTATTCTTTAAATATTTGATGGCGGAATGATCAATGTGCACAAAAGTGGAGTATCCAGTAATGTAGTGTCTAAATTTTTTGATGGCATAAACTCTGGCAAGGAATCAAATCAGAAGAGTAACAGCTGGCACCACGTATGATTCTTTCCCAAGGCATTGCGACTGATACACCTGTGCTTTGATATTAACTTAATGAAATCAACACAAGTTAGCATAAATCGAAGGCTAGAATTCTTAACCATAACACTCTTAGGAATTTAATTAAATGAAACAATAATGATGTATACCTTATCAGGACTGCTGATTAATCTAGAAAAAGGCATGTATATGGTTTATGAAAGTAGGGTGTAACTGGGAAAAACGATGAAATAGGTATGGTCAAAAAGGGGCATTTCCAGGGCCCAACAGAAGGCAATAGAAGGATAAACTAATTTACAAAAAAAAAATTCATGAAAATATGATAGACAGATTGCTCATTTGACATATTCACAACACAACATCTCATTTCACATGCAACGAAGATTATATAATACTGATGTATTACAAAATCAGAAATTGTGCCCATGACATATAATGGCAACTTGTGCCCAAACTTTTAATTAAATGTAAAGATTAATCCCGAACTACAAAAAATTTATAAACTATGTCCTGATGTAAGTATAAATATTCAATAGATCAACTATTCTCAGTTGATACAACATCACTAAAATCACTAGTCACACAGTATAACCACTAGTTACATAGTTCAATGCCATCCTTATGCCAAGGAATGAAGCTCAACAAAGCATCTGCTAGATTACTTAATGCGCTACTGGGACGTGGTAGAGCTATATTTTCAAATAGATGATCTAAAATTTCTGTCAGATTCACAATATAATAGCCTTTTCCAACAGGGACATAGTGTACCATTGCATTTGGGTCAGTCTTATGTATCGTCGTCCTTGCAACTTTAACCCTTGAGTTTAATGCAATGAGAAAGCATTTCTTTCCTTGCAGCCCCAATTGGGAAGTTGGTGACAACTCATTAGCATCAGCTTGACCCTGCAAATAAATGAGACAAAGTAAGATGCATGGAAATAAGAAATTAAACATTGATGATCCTAGATTAAATAATTACAATCTTACCTAAATTGGTGTTTTCATTTTGTCAATTTGCAGTTTCGATGGAACCATTGGTGTTTTCTGTACAGAATGTTGGTCATATTTCGATGCATGACTCTGCACCCAATAGACAATGATTTCTAATATATTGATAAAATGAAATAAAATTGAATTAAATTACTAAATTTTTCAATACTTACTAGGGAATATGATGGAGTATGCATTCAAGTTAATTTCGTTTGTATTAGTCTGTTCATAGGGGTTGTTATGTCCTCTGTATTACTCTGTCAAGGAAAAAAAATGTAATATATATATATATATATATATATATATATTCAAAAGATGAAAATAAAATATTATTTTAAATAATAATTAAACAACTAACCTCCACCACAGGCATGATTTCATCATGAGCATTTTGTACAGTAGGACACTGTTTATATGAGCAATCAGATATTAGAAGTCAGATTATTAGTGTGAAAATATGTATATTGAGACAAGAGTAAAGAATTGGACACTAACACTTTCTTTGTTGACCACATGTCCTCTCTCCATATCTTCTACTCTTTTAAGTAGTTTAGTTATTGTTGTTTTCAAAGATATGATTTCCTGTGTTTTTTCATTCACTGTAGCTTGGCTTACAGCTAGTGCCTCCTTGTATGGACTTTTTCCAAACAAGTTATTTGGTGTAACTCCTAAGCCAACGCCACGACATCGTCCTCTTGCATCAACCCCTAGTACCTTGGCAAGGGCATCATCCCTAGCTGCAAAGTCTTGAGATGCAACTTCTACTTGTGCTTGTTCAATTTTTGGCTAACATTGACATACAATTAAATCAGATCATAGAAGAAAACATTTCCAACATGTAAAATGAAATTTTAATCAATATCTAAATTAAAAGGTTGAGAACATACTATTGTTTCTCCTACAGCTGGTGTGATTGGAGTGCCATCCTTCTTTTGATGGCACTTCTTCCATAAGTATGCCCTAGTAATGCTTGTAGTTGTATCACCAAAGGCTATAGAGTTTTTCTAGTTGCAACAAGTAAAATAGTATGGTTAAGTTGTGACATTACAATATATGAAACTAAAATATGCTAATATTTCTCATATCGGATAAAATATCATCACAATTTTTTACCATATCATCTTCAACCCATTAATAACCTCGACGTCCAGAGGTGTGCAAGTCCCTCTCCTTTTCTCTATTTTCCTTGTTTTTTTTCCTTATATCCTAGAAATCAATTGAAAATAACATATATAAGTCAACATTACAAGCAAATAGAAATTCTAAAAAACTTGATTATATAATATGTGAACTTTTTCCTTACCAGGAATATAGTGGTGGCACGTGATAGGACGAATTCTCTCCACACTGTCTCACTTATCCTAATTGGAGGAACATTTTTTAATCTTTCCTCTGTTGACTCATAAGGGTCACAATATTTTTTGGTCAACCGATATCTGTGACTGTTTGCCTTCTGGCCAATGGATTTCATACAATATTCTTTAACGACCGGGGGGGGTTATGAATTTTGCCTACAACATACAAGAATTGCATTTTTAGATGTCATACATGGTTTGAAAATAAACTTCGAAATCATCCAAAAATATAAATGTTGAAAACAAATACATGTAATCTCTAATACTCACATTAATAATATTCCACAAGTCCTCCTTTAATTGATCTGAAACCTTCCTCCATTCAAAATAATTGATTGGAACCATTTCCCTTGCGAGCACACCTAGTAATGAAGATAGCTTTGAAGAAAGAAGAAAAGGATCTGCGTTAGTGAAATGAAAGTTCTCGACGTTTCAATCCTTACTGTAGGAAGATAGCTTTACCGAGTTTGGACCAATTGATTGGTTCCTTTCATTGATATGAATTACGATCTTTCCCTCCAAGTTATTGATTTCTGCACATTTAGTTGCTCCTCTACCTTTCTTCTTGACTTTCTATGTCGATTCTTATGTAGAGGGATCTTCACCTTGTATACTAATATCTTGTTGGCATTGTTCTTTGTGAGCAACTTCTATAAAAGAAGGGCACTTAAAGGTGTTATGGATTTCTAAGTCATAAAATTCTATTTATGAAGAACTACAAAATTATACATTAATGAGCTTACCTTGTTCTTCATGTTGCTCCGTCCCTTTTTGTGTCGAGGGATCTTCCCCTTCTACACTGTTATCCATATGGCATGGTTTTTTGTGAACGTATTCTATAAAAGAAGGGCACGTAAAGGTGTTATGGATTTCTTAATCATAAGATTTATACTTACAAAGAACTAGAAAAATCTGAATTAATGGGCTTACCTTGTTCATGTTGCTCCTCCTCCTGAAAAGATGAAAATGTATCTTTGTCATTTCCTTCTTCGTTAGGATCACTAGTAGAGTCATTCAAAGGCATAGAAGGTGTAATCTTCTTTGCTATTGTTGGTATTTTCCTCTTCTTTGTAACTGTAGCCAAGAATGTTATTAAACATATGCCTAACATCATCATACAATAAAAATAAGCATTATACTGCATAAGGAAATACATTGTTCTATTTCTAAATATTTACCTTCTGGTATGCGTGTCCCTTTCTTTCCCATTTGATCATTTTGACGCGTTCTTTTTGAAAATTTCATAATCATATTTTTTTATTTCATGTCATAATCTGCTTTCTCTGGTTTTTTTTAAATGATTAGAGTATTGATTAGCCATAGCCTATTAGATTGTTATTAAAGTACAAAGTAATATGTTTTAACAATTTAAATTAAATAAAAGTAGTATTCCCATTTATTGTGATGGGGAATTTTGTTTTTTTCAAAGAACTCATAAATGTAACCTCTTGGGTGGCTCAGCCACAGTTTTATTAATATAAAACCTACTCGTTTCTGTTAAAAAAAATAATTTAAATTAAATAAAAATGATGATATACTTCAATCACAAACAATCACTTACCTCCATGTCTCCACTTGTACAAAGCCTGCATAACCAAAAAAATAAAGTCTATCATCACTCAATTGCTAACTGAAAGTTGTTTAAACAAGTTTCAAAAGTAAAAGGGAAGACTATTTGTAATGACTATCTACTAAGAGGAACAGATGTCATAATTTGAGAGAGAGAGAGAGGGTTAGGGTTTAGGTTAGACACGTACAGTAGCCAACAAGATATCTCAGTCTCCAAGAGTGAAGACCCCTCAACCTTAGAGGCTGCAAGCAGGACAAGGTTTACACAGGCATCCCCAAAGATGAACATGGTAACGGTCTTGCAGCAGTGGGAAAGTGTAGTCCAATTCTAGTGGTCACAAAACAATCACAACATTCCACGTCTCAGCTAGGAAGAGCCACCACAATCCACAGTCAGCCCTAGAGGAAACCAACATTTTTACAGAATTTTTAAAATTTTGTAGCAGAGGAACCACTATTTTGATTTCTGTCAATAAAGAAACCACAGAATGTTTTCATTTATTATGTTTTTTTCACGAAAGCATGGATAAAATACCTGCAATAACAAGAATGTCGTGAAACTTAAGTTACACCTCACACAATTCACCTCACGCAGTTCACCTCAATATATCCTAACAGCAAATCTTCAGCTTTCATGGTGTGCAAAAAGAAAATGGCGCCCTTTCCCAGCAAAACTATTTGCGTGAGATAAAATTTGAAAAGTTACGTTAGGGGTCCCATTTTTTTTTATTATTAAATTTCATTTTTTTGTTTTTTTTGGTAAATTAAATTTCTTTTTTTTTGGTATAGATAGAAAAAACACCCGAGTTTTCTCCTAAGGTTTTCAATGAAAAGGGGAAAGACCTTGGTACTGGGAGTCATGTAGGTGGACCAAAGGAAGGAAGGAGGGAACCAAAGAAATGCATCAAAAAGAAAGGAAATATTAGCCTATTGTGGTCGATGACATGAAGTTAAATAATGTAATAAGAATGGCTTCTAAGGCATTGATTGTAAGGTTTATTTTTAGAAGGATGGGGACAATGAGTTTGTTTCAATAGATTCAAGTCCACCTATACTAACGAGGACCCTTCGGATGTATTGACTTGTAATGTAAACATTGTGCATATGTGATGTACGATTAATCCTAGCGTGGAGCTCAAGGCCAAGGCCCCGCTAGTGAATTCTCAACCTTGAAGGGATCATATTTTATGTTGTGTCATCCATGTGTTAGTAAGCCATGGAAATTGTAAAAACATGTAGATGATTATAATGCAAATAAAAATACCAAGGGGTTGGCTATGGATGCAACTAAATGAGGGGGCTATGTGTATCCACTAGGAAGAAGTCACTAGGGGGTTTTGCGATTGGACCCTAGCTGGCTGCCATATGTCATCTTGAGAACCCCTTTGACTGTTCTAGTCGTCATTGAATTATGTTGTAAGGAAGTGGGTGAGAAATTCAGTCCATGAGAGTGATGGAGTATGGGTAGCCCTGAAATTAGTAAGGCAAGGTAAGGGATCGGTTTGCTTGACCCATAAGCCACTCCATCTCGTGGTAATTATGTGTTCTGAATGTTTAATTGTTCATGTTTAATTCAGCTGTGCTTATTTGAGTATGCATATGTATCCATGTGTTTTTATGAATTTCTTCAATGATGAATAGGGCCAAGTCTTGTTGAGGCCCAGGAGGTTCAGAATGTAATTCAGTCATGACTTTGGGGGAGAAATAGAAACCTGTTTTGTGTTCATGTTCCCTCTGTGGGTTAGATGAAGGGAGGAGACATGGCATAGTGGATTAGAGCTCTTTACAGAGTGGTAAAGAGGTATGGATGAGGATTGGGGCCAAAACACCTTGGTTGGAAGAAGGAAAATTCAGAGTTCTCAGGTTTGGAAGAAGATCAATATACACTTGCATGGGGATCTCCGAGAGCTTTCCAATATATGATACCAAGTTTTCCAAAAATGGACTTAGGATGAGAAAGTTATCATCCTAAGAAGTTGGCAGTAATAGTGGTATATATATGGTCGACTTTTGAATTTCCGAACCCGTAGTGCAGATTGCTGATCACGGAAGTTGGAGACACGATTCTGCGAAGCTGAGACCTTTGGAGTTCTGACTTCTGACTCCCACGTTGTGGATTATAGAAGTCGTAGGCGTGATTTGGCTTAGTAGAGAATTGGGTGTTCCAACTTCCCTACTCCCACATTGCATATTGTGGAATGCGAAAGTCGAAGGCGTATTTATTCGACATCATGTATTTGTCATTCCGACTTTCTGACTCCCACGTCGTGGATTGTGGTAGTCAAAGGTGTGATTCTTGAAATGGCACGTTTGGGTGCCGACTTCCGACTTCGACATGTGGATTGCGGACCAAGCTATTGCAGTTGTGCGAAAGTGCATAGTTTGGAAGAAAAACATTTATCAGGTTGTATTCTAAGGATCTACCCCATCACCTCTAAAGGGAACCGAGGGGGTTAGGGACATTACAGATATCCTAGAACAGTGATGTGTGTTTCTTTAAAATATTGTTCATGGATTTGGATACCTCAAAGAAGATTCCTTTAGGGAATAAGGCATGTGATTCCTTCCTTAATTATGTAATATAGAGCCTCAAGACTCCTAACTACTATTCAAAACCATCTAATGACATAGACATCCCTACTCAAACAGTAAAGATACTTTCAAGAATCTATGTGTGTTTGTTCAAGTTGTTCTTCTTGGCCATGGATTCTCAAAAGGTTATTTTTTTATTAAGGCCAAATTTTTCTCCCTCAAACATGTATAGGGAACCCAATATCTATACCAGGTTCTCAAAAAATTCTAATGGCGCTAATATCCCCACTTATATGAATAATATGCTCTTGGGAGGTCATGTGTGGTGATTGTAGGAATTGTTCTTGGCCAAAGATGCCTGGAATTTCCTTTAGGACCTAGTCGCACTCTTTTTTCCCCAACCATATCTATGGTGTTGGAACCTATAATTAGTCTTAAAATTCTCACGGTGCCACAAAAACCCCACTCATAGGCCAAAGATACCGTGGAAAGGTCTATTGTGGCTATTCAACATATCATTCTTGGATATATATACCTAGAAGCTTCCTTTAGGTCCTAAGGCCCAGTTTCCATTCCTTAACCATGTCTAGATCCCCAAGACCCATACCTAATGCTCAGAAACTTCTTAACAATTCCCATATTCTGACTATAAGGACAAATATCCCCTCAAGAGGTTAGCTTTGGTGGTTGGAGACATGATTGTTAGACCTTTAATAAGCATGGATTCTAAGGCATTGATTGTGAGGTTTATTTGTAGAAGGATGGGGACAATGAGTTTGTTTCAATGGATTGAAGTGCATGACTAGTAATCAATTTTAGCTTACCACATAAGGGATGTCATTTTCATCTGAGGTTAGATGTTGAGGTTTATACATCCAAACATAGTATTATTTCTAGTCGGTATCTACTGCATTTATACCTAGGTGGACTTACTGGTTACTTGATCAAATTAGTTATATATCATTCAAGTTCCCATGCCAATAAGTAAGGATACCATAAGGATAAAATAATTGTACTAAATTAGTCTATTTGCATAGACTCTCTTATGATTCTACCCAAGATATTTCCTCTTTATGTTGTTAATTGTAACTACTGGCATGATATGACTCATTATTGTTTCTTGCAGCCTTGTCACAAAGAGATCTATCATATGCATTCAAACAATTATGACTCATTATGATCTCTCTTCTCATGGAAATCATATGAGCCAAAATTTGACTGGTGGTATGCCTTACAAATCGACTTTCTTAATTGACATATCAATTAGGTAACTAGGGATTTTAGAATAATGGGAAGAGATATACGGTTAAGGTTAAGGTCCTACTTGGAGAAAACCTAAAAGAACCTATACAAATCAATACATTGGTTAAGGTCCTACTTGGATAAATCCTAAAAGAACCTATATAATCCTTTTAAATATTAAGAATTTTTATCATTACCTCTTCCAACCATATGAAATTCTTATAAATATAAAAGTAATTTGAACCATTAACCTATGTTTTTTAGACCAGTATTATACCATTGAAACTATTCTCCTAATGAAAATTTGATTACTTGTTAAGATATCCCTCCAGTCGATTTTCAATGATGCCTACCTTACATCTACCACATATCATCTGATGCCAATCTAGAGCCTCCACCTCATTTATGTATTTGCATTGTTCAATGAACCCTTTTAGTGGTGGAAGTGTAATAGTTTTTACAGATGTCTGCATGGGAATTTCTATTTAGGTCATTGGAGAGTCAACGACAGGTGGCATATGAAATTATTGAACCAAGTGATCTCTAATAATGTTATGGCCATTGCACGGCACCTTTGAGTAATTTACTCACTCCCAAGTGAGATTTTTTGAGCTCTAAAGGAAATGAAGTTTACCATACCTTCCAAGCCATTAAATGAGGGGATTGAAGCCAATTCTAACTCCTAAAAATACATTGATATGTTAAAATGGTGGTGACAACTTTAACATCTTGATCTCCTATCATACTAACAACATATATTAGTTAGTCTAAAGGTTGGGATATGTCCACATTAGAAACATATTTATATTTAACCCATAGAGCCTCCCTACGATGTAAGTTATAAATATCCTTGACAGCAATATAATAGAAGCTAGAAACGATTATGCAATAACTAAATTAAGAATATTATAAGAAACTAGCACCCCCTAGCGCCATCCCCATAGCATATTCTATAATAAGGTTTAGCCCAAGGGGGTCTTCCTATGAGTCTAACAAGTAACAATACTATATTATACCTAGGATTGATTATAGGCTCATGCCGTGATTATACATACAACAAATTTTTAGGCCCATCTAGATATAAGATGCTAAAGATTCATGCATATTCACTTTTTCGTCTTTTTTGGTTTTTATGTTTTTGAAAAAAAAGAGTAACAAAGGGGCCAATTTCATCTTGTGGAGGCCGTATTCTTCATTTGTTGGCTGAGTTTGGACTGCGTGGGCCGTGACATCGTCTGGAGAGGATGATTTACTTTCTATTGGGTGCATATCCTTACAGCCAAAAGGAGTTGCAATCTACTACAACGTTGTTATTGGCACCTACAAGAATCTACTACAGCGTTGTTGGGTACTCTCACTGTAGTCTTCCTTCTTGTTACGACTGTGCATAACATTTCTGGGTAGTGAACGGAGTCTGAGAAGAAGACAATTTGGGTTGTTTTGAGGAGTTGGCATACACCAAAGAAAAATCTAGACACCAAAGAAGGCCAGCTCACTTCCATAAATCATTGCACATGCCTAGGAAGCTACAGGTTAGAGTTAAAGTAATTTCAGATTTGTTTGTCCACCTTAGAACTGTTGTTACAGTCATTGTAAACTCAAATTTATATGAATATGATATTTAGGGTTTATTTTCCTTGTTATTTATGCAAAGATATCTCTATTGCATTTACTGTTCACTGTTAGCGCTACGAAAATCAAGATCTGATATCTGAAACAAACTCTTCCCACACTGTCTTCCATAGCGGAATTCTTTCTGGAATGCGGGAATAGAGTTTCCACAAAATGCTGCTTCCCAGCCATTGATCAATTTCACTGCAAGCCTGAGTGTTCGTACAACTTACTTTTTCACGCAGCGAAATGGCTTTCTGATTGTTCGATCAGTGTCCCCACCAAATCAATGGTGGATTCCAAAATTTATTGAGTGCATCCCATAAAATATCGCGCACATGAAAAGTGTTTCAAGGCTTGCAACTTCTCCCGGCGATATCACTAGTCCAATAAAGTGTAGCGACCCACGTACTAGACCTCATAGACTGCCATCCATACTAACAGATCACAGCCAACACATTTAAACACCCTCACGACACCCTTAGTAACCCACATCAGGTCATGGTACCTTCATAACAGTCCTCAAGGCACTTTCATCCAGTCATGACAGTCCTAGCAGGCCTAAGACATGTCACAACAGCCCTTAGCAGGCTCAAGACAGGTCATGGGTTTCTCTAGAAAGCATTAGCAGAATTTACACATATGAAATTGACACAAACAAGAAACACAAACTGAATATGAACACTGCGATGAATCTCAGAAACTCAAAAAAAAAACTTTTCATTAACACTTCCAAGAAAGTTTACAAAGCTACAGTACAACCACAGAGGCATAAAAAATGAAATTGAAACCCTTCCTCCTCTATAGAGGTGACATTTACCCCCGAGACGTATCTCGAAACAGGGCATCAAAATCAGTTACATTGCGGGAATCAAACCCAAAAGTAAGTCCTAAATCCTAACAAACTCTGACGTGGTAGATGCATCGTGCCCACAAAACATTTCGGGAAGGCACACAGTGCTTCGCGTGACCAATCAAAAAGGGAAATCTCGACATCTAGGGATTTCTAGCTCGCTTGATGAAAACGACAACTCCGAGCATATTTTTAACAGACTATGGTCGACTCAGTTGCTGGCGGGCCTTATAGGTTGATGATTGCTCAGTCTATGTATATCTTTCCACTGCTAATTAGTAGGGGTGTCCATCTCAAATAGCTCCTTTAGGAGAACATCCAGGTCAATCAGGGGGCTATGGCCAATAGCAGGGAGATCTGATTTGACAGTCCTGAATTGAGCCAGCAGCTCAAATTCCTCGCTAAGTTTATCGATGATTACCTATCCCTTTAGCCCACCATTCATACCCTCAAACTTTGCATGGTTTACTCTTGCTTGGTTCAGTAGTTCGACATATTTGCTCCGAGGGATCAGCTTCCCCTCTGCACCCCAAAACTCAGGAAACCCTTTCTGAAACAGGGGCTGGAACAATTTGTTGAACTTTTCTATCCCTTGCTGAATAATGTTAATCCTAGTAAGTGCATTCTGCAACATGTTGTGCTTTGTGGTCATCCTCCTTGCTTCCACCAGAACTGATATCTTGTCATTAATCCTCAGGGAAATTAGTTCTTCCCCATAGGCTGATCTCATAACAACAATCGCCTTCTGGGCCTCCTCCCTAGGCCTTTGTGCTAGACTTTCCTGCAAGGCTTTACATCTTCTACTTGCTACCATAGAAGCCTGTTTATGCTCATCCACCATGAGCAAATGCTTTTCTAATGAGGGCATCTCCTTTATCACTGCATCCCAGAGCAAATGTTTATCCCCTTGCAGGGGAATTCGGCCTATGACCCTTTCCTCAAACCTGTCTACCTTCTCTTTGAGTGTCCTGATCTCTTCAGCAGAGTCTTCACTTTCCTTAGCAGTGATCCTATGCTGGAGCTCTTGATTGGCCTCCTTCAATTGAGTGATTTCTAGGTCCTTTAGGGACATTTCAGACATATCTTTGATTGCCAGAGCAGTGGGTGACCTATCCTCAGGGGTGCTATAGTCATTAAATTCATCAATTCTCTTATGCATATTTTGCTTCTCTTCTTCCCATGTGCGCTTGTCAGCCTCCAGCACAGCAAGGTGGCCTTTCAGATCCAAAACTTCATGTCGCAATGTCTCAATCTCCCCTTGTAACTGCACGGTCTGAGGAGGTAGCTAGATGTCTTTCATATGTGTCTTGCTTTTCTTTTTGTAAGCCTATATCTTGGCCAGCGGCTTAGATAGTAAAATAGGATGCTCTGTTGCCACTGGCTGCTCAGATGCAAGGGGCTGTTGTAAAGCGTTCTGTGCTTTTAGGTCTGCCACTTGGTCATTCAGGAGTTTCACCTGTACGTTCCAAGCCTTGTTTGTTTCTGTTTCCTACTTCAATTGGGTCTCCAGTTTAACCACCCTTTGTTGGGACCTGAGATGGGATAACACCTCCTTAGTCAGATCAGCATAAATGAGATCGCTAACTCCCTTATGGAACACAATCTTATCTGGAATTGAGAACCCATCCATCTTGAACTCGACCTCCGAACTCCTTCCTCATTAGCGATGGCTAGGTTCAGGGAGTTTGTTGTAATATTCCTGGCAGTAGTGAAAGAGACTTTGCTTCCTGATAGCTTCCTTAGCTTCTTGGATTGATTATGAGTCTCAGCCTCATATTTCTCTTTGAGCTACCCATAGGTGGTCAAAATTTGCTTTTCAGTATTAAATTTCCCTTCAATAGTGGAGGCAAAAGAATACTTCTGATAATTGAGTAGAGACTCCTCACCCCCTTTCTTGATTGATTGTGTGGTTCGTGGGGGATTTCTATGTGAGTGTGTAGTGGCTGGATTTACAAGCACTAGTGGTTGGGAGATCACCATCTGATTTCCAACCTTTCCCCTAGCAGGGTTTACTGAAACAAGCTCCTCCTCTATCACTTTCTTGAGGGCATCAGATTCAAAATTAAACTCCCTCTCCAAGTTGATTACGTCCTCCTCTATGTCTATCCTAGGCTTCTTGCTAGGGGTTTGTTCATCACATTCCATATCCTCCACCTCTGACCAAGACCTTCTGCTACTACCATCACCGTTTAGGGGCAAGGGAGTAGATGGGACCGTACCTTGCACTTCTTTAGGATCTTGAATTTTCTCTGCAGGAGTCCAATCAAAATCATAGGCAAGATAATTTGCATCCTAGGACAAGTCGGGGATCGTGGAGTGAATAAATACTGACCTCTGTACCTCGACCCTCCTCTGGGAAATGATCCCCTTAGGATCGTAATTCTGTGCATGAGTCCCCTAAAACTTCATGCCTTCAAGACTTTCTCCACCATTTGTAACGATGTTGGCTTCTTCACAATGAAGGGCCCAAAATTAGTAGGGTATTTGTTCTAAGAGTTTTTCCTGTGAGCAGTAAAATGCTCCTCATCAGCAGATATCCTCTGCCTAATCAATTCTAGTGCGAATACTGATGGGGTTAGGTAAACTGGTAGCATGAAAGGGGCAGCCGAAAAACGATATATCCTGATAATTGAATACTTCTGCATCAAGAACCAATCTCCAATAGCCTCTTGCTGCAAGGCATCCTTCATGTCTTCTGATATCCTCTTCTCTTTAGGGTTGAATAGTTTGGAGATGCTAAGGACAATTCTATCAATGAACAGGGTGTAAGACCAATCCTGGATCTTCTGGAGAGATCGGGGCCAGTCTTTGAACACCTCTGGATCCATGTCCTCAAGGGTCTGCCGGTTGGAACTAACTATGATGGCAAATAGATACACCTGGTATCTAAAGTGCTTATCCAAATCAAACTTCTCAAGCTGAGAATTGATTTCTCCGGCCAAGAAATCATCGAACTTAATTCCTACTTCAGATTGACTCAAGTAAAGGAGAATGCATAGCATTACTTCAGAGACCATGATATCGCTATCAAGACCTAGGATTTGGCTCAAGAGGGATATGGTTGATACGATAGGCTTTATGAACAATTCAGAGGAGAGTGGGGTGATAAGGGTCTCTGAGGGAACTAGGGTCATCAAAATGGTCTGGAAAAATTTATTCTTGGATTCTAGGTCGGCTTTCCCGAACACCTGCAGAACCTCTGATTCAGTGAAGGGGATCAGGACCTGACATTGGGCTTCGGAGAGACCCAAGGAAGCCCTGATAGCTTCTGGTGTAATTCTGCAAACGACATGGGAGTGGGTATCATCTAAGCTGGCCTTCCCAGTGGAGAAATAATTGGAGGCTACCCTTTGGACAATATCTGGGAAATGGGGAAATTATTCTAATGTGAACCCTATTAAGGATGACTTTAAATTTACCAACAGTTCTGACTAGTCTCCGGAAGGTGACAACAAAGCGTTCTGGGCATCACTGACACTGGACAACCACAAATGAGTATCATAAGCGTCATAAATTCGATCTCAGATGATCTCCTCGGACAGGTTAAGGCTTTTTACAGATGAGGCCATGGCAGAACTGTCTATTGGATGAATTACATAACAAAAAAGGGTTGATAAACGATGAAGGAGTACCTGGTGGTGAAATTCGATACTTCTGGAGATTGTAGTTGTATCCAACTGACTCGTGCTTGGCAGATGTCGGATTTGCAGGGTGGTGGGAGTATTAAGGGATTGTTAATGTCAAGCTGATTAGCCTTATAAACCATTGCGCTCCGTAAACATGACCTTTGTACCTCCAATCTTCGAGCGCAATATCCAATAGGGAGGGGCCCACCAAATTTCGTAATTTTTTTTTTTATCTTCAGAGTTATATTAATGGGTTTAAATCTTAAATATCTTGTCTTTAATATAAAACCAAAATATTATGTAATTGATGTTTGGATTTGGTTATTATAAGGTGGAAGCTTGTATGGTGTAATATATTGTTGTCATGTGCAGGTAAACGTTATTTTGGAAGGCATATGGATGTACTACATGAATATTCCTAACCGTATATTGGAAGGAAGTTGAGAGGCCAACTCTCGAGGAGCCAATTCGAGAAATTGGGTTGGTTTTATTTTCAAATGGCCAAAAAAAGGGATTGGACAGATTTGAAAACGAGGTATACTTTTTATATTTGATTCTTCAATATGATATTTTATAACATATGTCTTCATTGTAATTTGTAGTGGTTTTTTCTTACATGATGTGCAAATTGGTTCTATGTAGGATGTCAAAGGAATATCAATTCGGGGTTGAAGAATTCATAGAGTTTGCAAAAAGGCATTCAGAGAATAATAACACCACAAGATGCCCTTGTAAAAAATGTTGCAATGTTACAGTATTGATGTTTCAGGAAGTATAAGACCACTTGATGATTCATGGTATAACAAGTTCATATAAAACTTGGTTTTTCCATGGAGAGAGAGTTCCTACTCAGGACTATATATTTGACAAGAGCAAGAAATGCCACACAACATAGATGCATGATTTGCCTCCACAAATTACACATGGTGATGAACACATAGTTGGACATCAATATGATAATCAAAATGATGATTTTGCAACATTGCTTACAAATGATACTGAAGTTCTTGAGAATGACGATCATAACGAGAAAACCATGGTTGATGATCATATGGTTGAAATGGTGAATGATGCTTATCAATATTATAATGAAAATCCATATGTGAATTGTGAAAATGGCCAAGCAGAATCAATGGAAGAAAAAAATGATATCAATCAATATCTAAAGTTAATTGAAGATGCGAAGGCACCATTGTACCCAGTTTGCACTAGTTTCATTAAGCTATCGGCCACTGTGAAATTGTACAACCTTAAAGTGAGAAATGGATGGTTTGATGCAAGTTTCACCCAGTTGTTGAAGTTGCAAAGAGAAATGCTTCCAATAGGAAATACACTTCCAGAGTCTACATATGCTGCAAAAAGTTTGATTAAATAATTGGGGTTGGACCATGAAATGATACATGCATGCCGCAATGATTGCATTTTATATTGGGGAAAATATGAAAAAATAAATGAATGCCCAACATGTGGCGAATCAAGATGGAAGGTTGATGCTCGTTCTGAAAATGTGCGTACTGGTGTCTCGGCCAAAGTGCTGAGGTATTTCCCTATAGTGTCGAGGTTGAAGAGAATGTACATGTATGATTTTGAACTCTTATAATTCCATTATATCAAACACCTTCATGTACTACCAACCTACTAGAAAATCATCTTCTTTAATCTACTAATTAGTGCAATGCATATATGATTCTTTATGTTTTTGTTACAACTCTACATATATTTCACAGAAAATGAGGTGGCATCATGAGAATGAAAGTAAGGATGGAATAATGCGCCACCCAGTTGGTAGCCCGACATGGAAAACTATAGATTCTAAATGGCCTGATTTTTCCAACGATCCTCGCAATGTACGACTTGCAATGGCAATGGATGGATTTAATCCTTTTGGAAACTTGAGTAGTAGTTACAGTGTATGGCCAGTAGTACTAGTCACATATAACCTTCCGCCATGGTTATGCATGAAAAGAATCTTTTGTTTGTGGTCATTGTTAATACCTGGTCCCAAGAAACTAGGAAATGACATAGATGTTTATTTGGAACCATTGGTAAATGAACTAAAACTAAAATGGGATGAAGGGGCAAGGACATACGATGCTCATTCAAGGTCATTCTTTAATATGAAGGCTATATTGATGTGGGTAATCCATGACCTTCCTGCTTATGGAAATATGGTTGGTTGCACGACTAAAGGGTTTTGTGCATGCCCTATATGTGGAAGGAACACATATTCAATTTATATCAAATGTAGTAGGAAGTGTGTGTACATGGGACATAGGAGATATCTTCCAATAAATCATAAGTATCATTCACATTAAAAAGGACCATTTAATGGGAAGTATGAGCATCTCATTGCACCTACAATTGTACAAGTGTCAAATATTTTTACAGAAACAAAAGGAAGGGAAAATAAATGGGGAAAGACTAAAAGTACAAAAAGAAAGAGAAATTTAAAAAAAGGTGAAAATTTGAAGAATGACATGTGGAAGAAAAGGTCAATTCTATTCAATTTACCATATTGGGAGGTATGTGCACACATTATCTTAAGGCCTAAAATGTAATATGCTTGAAGGATTTCATTGTGTTTAATATGAATATATTGTTTAATTTTTCTTTGATGTTATAATTCATTGATTTTTTATACGATTGGATGCAGAAACTCCTAGTGTGTCACAATTTATATTTAATGCACGTAGAAAAAAATGTATGCGAAAGTATTTTAGGAACCCTTCTAGATATAAAAAATAAATCAAAGGATGGGAAAAATTCTCGTGATGACTTACAACAGTTGGGTATAAGGAGGTCCCTATGGCCACAACAAAAAGGCAAAAAAATATTTCTTCCACCCGCACCACACACTCCTTCAAAAAAGGAGAAAGAGATTCTTTGTCGTGTTTTGTTCACCTTAAAAGTTCCAGATGGATATAGTTCAAACCCTAGAAATCATTTATCTATGAAATATCTCAATCTTCATAGTATGAAAGCACATGATAGCCATGTTCTCATGCAACAAATCCTTCCAGTAGCATTGCACCATGTGCTACCAAAAGCAGTTTGAAACACTATTTGTAGGCTTTGCTTCATTTATAGGTGAATTTGTGCAAAAATGGTGGATCCAACAGATCTTGATAACTTACAAGATGATGTTGTGGAAACTTTGTGCTTAGTCAAAAAATATTTCCCCCCTTCATTCTTTGATATAATGATACATTTGATTGTACACTTGGTGCGAGAGATATGTTATTGTGGACCAGTTGCATATCGATGGATGTACCCTTTTGAAAGGTCAGTTAAATGTTATTAAATACAAATCCACATAAATTACAGCATTTTATGTGCATATAATAATAATACATTACTAGCAACTCTTTATTCATACTTTTGATTTCTCTACAAATTGTGTGTGTTTTTTTAGGAACATGAAAGTTTTCAAAAGTTATGTGAAAAATAAGAATAGGCCTGAAGGCTGCATAGCTGAAAACTACACTGTGGAGGAATCCATAAAATTTTGTGTTGGATATGTTGAAGGTATGGATAATATTGAAAGCATGCCTAGTAGAAATGAATCTTGGGACGATGAAGAAGGAGAGGTTGGACAATATGGGAAGGCCTTATCTAGTGGAACTTCTATTGAATTAGATAAAACTAGTTTGTTACAAGCCCACAGATGGATCTTGCACAACACAGATGAAATTCAACCTTGGATAGAGTAAGTAATAAGCACATACTTATGAAATCATTTTTTATTATAATATATCGCAATTTTTTCATAAATTGTTTATTGACGTTACTTGAAAATAGGATGCACTTGTTATAAATTGCCAATAGTAACATCCAAGCCCAAAAAGATGAAGTCTTACTACAAAAGCTCCACAACCAACAATTTAGTGATTGGTTAAGAAAACAGGTAATGATATGTTCTTCATATTATATTTAATTGAACTTCATTGATCAAGACTATTATGATGTATAAAGGTGAGATTCTTTTAATATATTTTGAAATTGCATGGTTTTCTAACGAGATTTCAAAATTTCAAGGTGGAAGGAAAAGAAAATATTTATGATACCCTTAAATGGTTGGCACGTGGCCCAAGGAAATATGCAACTAACTATGATGACTACTTAATCAATGGGTGTAGATTTCATGTTAAAAGATTAGAAGATGTCAAGGCCACCCAAAATAGTGGTGTGTGCATAGATGCACAAACATTAATGAGAAAAAGTGCAAAGGATAAAAACCCTATAGATCAAATGACAACATATTATGGAGTGATTCAAGAAATAATGTTATTGGACTACTATTTGGTGCAGTATCCATTGTTCAAATGTGATTGGATAGATGTACACAAAAGAATGGAATGAAAGTTGATGAAATTGGTTTCACCATGGTGAATCTTTAGAGATGCTTAAGGATAGACTGCAAGATGATCCATTTATTCTAGCATCACAAGCGAAACACGTGTTTTATGTACAAGATCCGGTAGAGAATGACTGGTGTGTAGTTTTGACATGCCCTCTGAAGGGATCAAGAAATTGTAATAGATATGATTTGGAGTATGCAGATTTATCAAGTGTTGTAGATTTTGAAGGGACGAAATGCAAAGAGGATGAAGCTGTAGGTGATGGTGGCATGGATTATGTTCGACAAGATTGTGAAGGCACACGGTTGGATGTTATTCAGTAAGTAGCATGCATGATTTATTTATCAGTTCTCATTTAAGTTGTATCTGTGAAAACTTATATCTTAGATTATTACTTGGATTTACCTTTCATGCATATATTTTTTGTTTTGCTACTGTGTATGCATATATTTTTTGTTTTGCTACTGTGTATGCATATTATTACTTGGATTTACCTTTCATGCATATATTTTTACAGTAGATAGATTGGGTGTGGGGAATTAAGAGTGATGTGAGGGGGGGGAGGGGCCATATGAGATTCAACCTTCACGTGATTGGCCCTGTTTAGTAGAGAATAAGATATTCTTGAAACCAAGAGAAGCTCATTCAGGTATTTTCATTTCTTTTTTTAGAATTTCATATATGTTATGCCTTTTTTTACATATCTATCAATCGCTTAGATGAAAATACCATTTCGTCATGATATATGCAAGTCTTCGCAATGGAAAGCAATATAATGACAATTTGTATCGTTCTCTAATGCATATTTGTAAGTTATCACCATAACAAATTTGTCAATTAGATATCTTATTGTTGTTTTTGCAAAAAAAAAATTTTGGGGGTTATTGGCCGTTGGATGAATCATCCGACGAACGGAGTCATTTCGTCCATAGATTGTTTGGGTAAGCATGTGGGCCCCCAACAGGTCATTTTTTTAAGGAAGAGGTTAGGATTAGTATTCGTGAATCGTACCTTATCAATATTTTACTATTTTTTTTCAGGAAGAGGGCTTAAGACTGACTTTGCAATTTAGTTTCAAGTTTTTTTTCACCTTTTTGATAACTTTCAACTAACCAGGCAACAAAAGTACTCTTTCCATATTACAGTGGAGTACAGATTATTTACAAGAATATACTTCTCCAATTACGCACAGGGCCTGCACGTAACTCCATCCACAAGTAGCCTTGCTTGTGCTTGTGCAAGTGAAACAGCCCGCCATAATGGAGTATGAAACACCCTTTCTTTACCATCAGGCTAAGGCTCCATTTTCATCGAAATTTAGTTTATCTATATTCTAACAAAAAAACATCTTTGAATCTATTTGAGTATATTGACCAGTGCGATTTATCTCTTCACTGTTCCTGAGTTTAATATGTAAATTGTTGTGCTACTTCTCAATGGAATATTACCAAACTACGAATACAGGTTTTTTCTTTACCTTTACTGTTGCATCTGGCGTGAAATATAGCCATTGAAATGTATCTGATCTATTTGTTCACTGCATATGTTACCAATATATCCTTTAGTTGTTGGAATTCATGAGAATGTATAATTGACTTTACCAAAAAAATACCTTATATAATGCCTTTCATAGTCTGTCTGTTCTTTAACTTATTGTATTGCCACTAAAATTAGAGAAATAAACATTGGTACAAATCTATCAAAAAAATGTTAATTTTCTGCTCTAGAACTGATTTGACTAGGCTATGATCATAAATAAAGTTGTTCTTCATCAATGTTTGAGAACTGGGCTGTCCTAAACAATTTTGAGGGCATTGATCATTTTTCTTATCTTTAGGTAGTAAAGGAGATACTCTAGTGTTGTATCTAAAATGTACGGTCCTACTTTTGTTTTCTTAAAATAAGGATATGGATAGTACAATTCTGTTTTGTTGTTTGCTTCTTATATATTTCTGCAACAAGCTTCAGGTAACATTTTTGTCTAGCAACAATGAAAGCTAGGGTATTTAGGATTGATGGAATGAAATAACAATTAATTGCTTCATAAATATTTGGGCTGAGACTTTAGCTCTCTCTTATCTATTAAACATTTTCAGGTAGTAGCATGTCTTCGTTGTTAGCATGCATTGAAATGTAACCTCTATTGCATCCATAATTTGCTGCTCTCGGTTGTTACGTTTTCAGATGAAATTTTTTTGCTTGTGTTAGATGACAATGCAATTAAAACCTTTTCATTCGTTAAAGGTTGCTGCTAAAATAGCATGACAAAATGAATTGATAATGAAAGAAACACATTTCACATGGGAGAAAGAAAGAACAGACTGTAGATCAAATAACACATGAATCTCTGAATAGAAATGCCTGCAAGGCCTGCCAACTTTATTTAAAATAGCTTCAAAATTGTTCAAACACAGAGCAACACTTGGGCTCCAAAATTTTCAACTTCTTTTCCATTGATTACATTTAATTTATAGATGTCTTTGAGCCCCAGGCTTGGCCTTCTCTTGAATAGAAAACAATTATAACCTATTGACACCTAATCGAGGCATATTCGCCATTACAGACATGAGAGAGAGGTGGCAAAATTGGCTCAACAGCCTTTTACATTTACAGGTCGTTTTTACTATATGACCACCTATACTTAACAAAAAGACAAAAATTGATCTTGGAGATGCTCTTCCAGCTGGCTGCTCCTACTAACCGAATGCTCCCACCAGTAGAAAAATTTGTAATAACCTCGAACTCTTCATGCACCTGTACTGATTCTCCCCTTGCCATACTTCTCGATAGACTTCCATTGGTCAGTTGAGGGTAGCTCCAGGGTGGAGAGCTCCTTAATTAACACTCTCATCTCTGTGTGGTCTCTGTAAGAATAACCAACGTGCAGTGTCCTGGCTCCCCCGAACATTGAGGCTAACTCAAAATCCCTTGTCAATTTTTCAGCTACTATCTGACCCGTCAGAGATTGATCCATCCTTGCAAAATCCTCCTAGTTTTCCCTGCAATCCCATAGTTTAACCTTGTATTCCTCATTTGATAACATGGTTCCATTCTCCTCCCAGAACATAGGTAGGCCTTTCTTGAATAAGGGGTCGAATGCCTCCTTGAATAGCCTCAGTTGATTTGAGAGACTGTCTAACCCAGACTGGGTGATCTTCACCTGTTGATGCTTGTTAATTATTCTCTTGGCCCATATAATTGTGGCTACCCTATCCTTTATGCCAGGTGTATCAGCCTGCTCCTCTGACAAACCACTCAGAAACTCCACTGCATTTCTGCATAATCCAAGGGCTTCTTATTAATCTTTTCATTGGCAACTGCTACAGCCTATTTAGCCAAATTTACCACAGTTTCCTTATCCACTATGAAGTTCAAATAGGGCCTTAGGTCGTTTGCTTGCTGGATGACATCATCCCAGATGATTTTCTTAGTCTCCTGCAGTACCTTCCGTCCTATCACTTGCTCCTTTAACCTGTCAAGATCCACCTGCATTCTCTTGTACTTGGATTCCCAAGCCTCCTTTTCCTTCTCTGCATTGTCCTTTAGAGTCTTCAGGTTAGCTACTTGTTTTCTCAATCTATTCATTTCAGCATCTTCTAGGCTGGCATTGGCTATCTACCCCACTATGGAGAAGTCTCCAGACTCAATTGAGGGTGTGACCTCCATTTCTTGCTCTTTTCCATTTTCCTTTACTTTCATCTCCAGTTCTTCAAACTGGACTTTCCATACTTTCTCACTAGCTGCTACAAGGGCTATGTTAAGCTGCAGTTGCTTCTCTTTCTCTCCGAGCTCCACCAGCTGGGCCTTATAGTCAATCAATTCTTCCTTTAATTTTTCTTTCTCTTCCTCTAGTTCTGCCATCTTAGGGGCATTTACCGACTGAGCAATAGGCATCTTTAACTTCCTTTTTAAGGACAAGATCTCCTAATCTTTCCCATCCAACAGCCCTTGTATGTTTTTTCTCTTGGCTTCTTCAGTCACAGAAGATAATAATTGAGCTTGGAGCTTCTTCACCTGTCCCTTTAGAGATTTGCTTTCTTCCTTCTCTATCTTTAATTGATTTTGAACCTTGGATTTGTTCAATTGTACTTTAGACAATTCTAAGGCACCCTTCAGTACTTTGTTGTATATAACCTCACCTATTTCCTTGTGCAGGTTGATTATGTCAGGATCTGGGGTATCTTCCAGATTGACCTTTAACTTAGTAGCTTTGTTTTTAGTGGCCAAAGCCAGGTTTAGAGTATTATGGGCCAAATTTCTGCTGGCCACCAAGGCTATGCTCTTCTTAGATATTTTCCTTACTTCTTCATATAATTTTGTCTCTGCTGTAATGTTGTCTGGATTTTTCTCATACCCCTCTAGCAGCTCTGCTCTGGTCGTGCTCAGTGTTGCAGGTCCCTTGGTTGGTTTACCAAAAACATGTTCTTTGACTTCAAAATGGGGCATTCATAACTTGACCTGCTTCTTCTTTGGCTTCTCTTCTTGAATATTTTCCACCTGTTGATCAGCTTCTTCTATTTTCTGCCTCTTTGAGACCCTTTCAAGGTCACTATCCACATCCATTGGACTGTTGATTTCCTGCTGATTGGAATTTTCTGGGATGGCCACTAGGGGAAAAACCATGTGCATTGTTGTATCTTTACTAGATGATCTGGGTGCTGAAGATGAGCCTTCCTCAAAAAGGTATGCCAAAGTTTGGGAAGTCTCTGGGGTTCAATGCCCATCTGTCCCTGCTCAATATACTCCATCCAATTTTCCCTCTCATCCATGCCATCCAACTCAAAATGTTCATACCCCTTTCTATTTGTTGTATTCCTTCTTTCTGAAAGTATGTGATGGGGGTCATAATTCACTGTTGCCTTGGAGGGGAATCCCATGTCTTTCATTATTTGTTGAAGGATTGAGAGAGATGCTCTGCTTTCAACCATGATGGATCCTACTATCCAGGGAAAATTTATTTCCGATGCCTTCTTATCATCTAGGAAGTGTTCACATTCAACTGTTAGCTTCTGTCTTACAAACTCCATGGTGAATATCCTGGGGGTGAGGAATGCAGGCAGCTCATGTGGGGAATGGGAAAACCCATATACTCTAATTACAGTGCCCTGCTTCAATAAAAACCAATCCCCTACCCATTTTTCCATTGGGGGTTGCAACAGGTCTTTCATCTCTGGTATTACTCTAGGTAATCTTTTCTGAAAAAACAGGAAGTAAACCTCAGCTATGAGGCCATTCATGAACATCTTGTAGTCAAAATACATCTCTTTCGTAATATGCAGCTCTGGGACCTGTAGGTTTTCATCATTGGATGCCAGGAACATCTTTAACAAATAGGATTGGAACCTGAAAGACCTAGTCTTAGGAAACTCCACAAGTTGGGAATGGATACTTTCTGCTAGGGCTTCGTCAAACTTTAGACAGGCGCACAGGGGGGGTAAATTAGGGTCGGATGGCTCAAGGCGATAGGTACTGATAACGAACAGAAAGCTAATCAAGGGTTCGGTTATATCATGGTCGGTGTCCAGCCCTAAAAACGGGGACAGCATCGAGATTACATATCTATTTTCTTCTATGAACAAGTTGGTTTAGCCAGGGAAAGAGTCTGCTGGGAAAGAAACACCCGGGAGTAGGGAGGCATGGCAGAAACTCTCCTTGAGTTTGTCTGGGTCTCTTCGGAAATGCTGAATTAGGGCTTCTAATTGATAATTCTGGGAATTTCAGCAGAAATCTTCAAGCACGGCTAGGGCTTTCCGGACGGTTGGGGCATCTATGTAACACAGAATCTTTGATTTTGTAACGTCCATGACTGCCCTGCGGCCAGGGAAATATTAGCTGGAGCACCAGTCTATGAACTCAGGACAATTTGGAGTCTGACTGGTGGTAAAAAGGTGAAAGGAATATTGGTAGACCTTGTGGATATCTCTGCCCTGGGCTCTTATGGTTTCTAGTTTTTCTTTGGCGGCTTCCAGGGTACTATTTAGGAACATGGTGTCCAAAATGTCATTGTCTTTGTCCTCTATCTGGTCGTTTATCTTACAAGATTTGAAACCCGGAGGTCCTGTGGAGCTCGCCATTTAAAAAATTTCACAGAGGAAAAGAGTGGCCTACCTGGCTAGTTGACCACAGATTGATCTTCCTCGCCTTTCAACGTGCACATGAAAGACAAGATGAGAATCCCTGTGCAGGCCGGTATTTTATAATATTATCCTTCCATATCGTCCCTCCAGCTACGAAGATGGAGGAGCCACGTTGGTCGTCCATTGGCCAGATTGATCCTCTGCCGTTAGATCCTTTGACCTTTCCTACCACCTTTCTTTGTGGTTTCCAATTCGGCCACCTGACAGCTTGCCAGTGCTTTTGACTTTTGAGAAACCCTGCATGTCATCGATCCGGTTCCTGCTCAGATCCTGACCATCTAACCATGTGTCCCATTAATTGTTCGCAAATATTTGTCCTTCCCAGTTACCGCACAAGTATTATTTGCAAAGTTCACCCAGACCATAGATATTTGCCACGCCACATCTAGGACGTTGGAGGATGCAATACTTTAAGAAAAGTTCGCAAATATGAATTGCGACCATTTCCGCACACATAATATTTGCGAACATGTTGTGAGCCGTTGATCTACGCCCTACACCGTTGATTTCTTTTGGACCTGTCCGTTGGCTAGAGCCCCACCTCCGCTTAAAGAGTCACCAACTTACTTCGCGAAGAAGGCTCCCGACCATAGATTTCCTAACGCTAGATCTGACCGTCCATACATTTTTTCACAGGTTCCTTTGCATTTGGCCTTCGGCTGATTACTTCAAACCTTAGCTTTTTTCGACATCATTACTTTCAGCCTGATTCATCCTGCCGAGAGTTCCTGAGCGATCAATCTTTTTCTTGAACTTCGGGCCTACCTTCCCTTCATGAGTCCTCCAGAACCCTTAGTGTTGGTTGTGGATCCAGATCTTCCAGTCTCATAGATGATGATTTAGCTGTGTCCGTACCCCAGGTTTGGTTATGATCCTGGCTCGATGCTCAGGGGGTCGACCCCCCCTCAGCTGGGGGGCACAGGGGCCAGCGCCCCCGAGAAAAAAATTTGGGGTTGTTTTCAGGCCCATAGTTTTGGGTATCCCGTGGTATTTTCCCATTGTATTTCCCTTATAAAAGAAATTCATTGTAATACGGCTAGGGATGATGTATTAGGTTTTATGCATTGTAAATATCTCTAAGATCAGGAGAGAGACTGTGAGACAGTGAAGAGAAAGTGCAGCGGCTGTGCTGCAGGTTGTATCCCTTCACCTTGCTGGATGGTAATAATAATAAGGATTGGAAAATCCAGTGTGGACGTAGCCCAAGTTGGGTGAACCACGATATATCTGTGTCTCTCCTGTAATATGTATGTGTGATTATATTTGCATTTATGTTTATTGTTATTGCTCTGCGATCATGTTTTTCTAACAATTGGTATCAGATCCAAAGGTCTATTTGGCAGATAAACCCACAGGAAGCTAGGGTTTCTGGTTCGAGTGGGAGCAATGGCAGAAGAAGGAAAGTTTAAGGTCGAGAAGTTTAACGGCCAAAATTTCCAGTTATGGAAGATGCAAATGGAGGACTATTTGTACCAGAAGGATCTATTCCTACCGTTGGGAGGAAGAGCAAAGCAGCTGACGGCCATGAAGGACGAAGAATGGGAGGTTCTTGATAGAAAGGCTCTGGGAACAATACGGCTGAGCCTGGCTTCATCGGTGGCTTTCAATATCTCAAAAGAAACGACAATGGAGGGTTTGATGAGCGCACTAGGTAAGCTGTATGAAAAACCCTCGGCCTCCAAAAAGGTATTTCTAATGAAGCATTTATTTAATATGAAGATGTTTGAAGGTGGATCTGTTACTGATCATTTAAATGAGTTTAATACAGTTACAAATCAGCTAATTTATGTAAGTGTGAACTTTGATGATGAGGTTAGGGCTCTTCTAATCTTGTGTTCATTTCCAGAAAACTGGAATAGCTTGGTCATGGGTGTAAGTAACTCTGTCTCTGGTTCAAACACCTTGAAATTTGATGATGTTATTGGTGTCATTCTTGGCGAGGAAATGCGAAGAAAAAGCACAGGTGGGACATCAGGTAATGCGTTGACCATGGAGACCAGGGGAAGACAAAACGAGAGAGGAAAGAGCCAAGGTAATCATGGGAAGTCTAAAATGAGCAGATCCAAGTCTAGAATGGGAAAGATAGAATGCTAGAACTGTGGAAAGGACATTTGAAGAAAGACTGTAGATCTCTAAAGAAGAAAGGAGATGCACAGAAGGAAACTGCCCAGGAAGCAAATGTAGCAGGTGATGTGTTACAAGATGCTTTGATTCTTGCATTAGATAATACTAGTGATTATTGGGTAGTAGATTGAGGAGCTTCATTTCATGCTACACCCCATAGGAAATACTTTCATGAGTATGTTCCTGGCGATTTTGGACATGTTTTATTGGGTGATGATGAGCCATGTAAAATTGTTGAAATGGGTAAGGTATGGATAAAAGTTAAGAATGGAACTGATTGGCTGTTGAAAGATGTTAGGCATATTCCTGCTATGAAAAGAAACTTGATCTCAACAGGGCAGTTGGGATATGGCGGCTGTCTATCTACATTTAAAGAAAAGTGGTGGAAGATCACTAAAGGATCAATGGTGATAGCAAAAAGAGACAGGATAGGTACATTGTATTTATGTCCTCATAATACTGACCATTCTATCTCTTTAGCTTCCACAGGAACAGATACAGCATTGTGGCATCATAGGCTTGGCCACATGAGTGAGAAGGGGATGCAGATTCTCCACTCAAGGAAGTTGCTGCCAGATTTCAAGCAAGTAAGTTTGGAATTCTGTGAAAACTATGTTTATGGAAAACAGAAGAGAGTCAGATTTCTCAGGGTTGGAAAACAGAAGAAGAATGAAAAGTTAGAGCTAGTGCATACAGATGTATGGGGACCAGCTCAGGTACAATATCTTGGTGGCTCTCATTATTATGTTACATTTATTGATGATGCAACTAGGAAGACTTGGTTTTATTGCATTAGACAAAAATCTGATGTGTTTGCTACTTTTAAGAAGTGGAAAGCTTTGGTTGAGAATGAGACAGGGAAAAGGTTGAACTGTCTCAGATCTGATAATGGAGGTGAGTACTGTGGCAAGAAATTTGATAGTTACTATTCATACCATGGGATTAGTAGAGAGAAGACAGTCCTAGGAACACCACAAGAAAATGGTGTGTCAAAAAGGATGAATAGAACATTTATGGAGCGTGCAAGGTGTATGAGACTGCATGCAGGGTTGCCCTTACAGTTTTGGGCGGATGTTGTAAATACTGTTGTTTATTTAATAAACAGAGGACCTTCAAGTGCTTTGGATGGTGGTATTCCAGAGGAGGCATGGACAGATAAAAAGGTAAACTACTCATTTCTGAGAACGTTTGGTTGTGAAGCATTTGTCCATATTGATAAAGAAAATAGAACAAAGCTTGAAGCTAAATCCAAGAAATGTACCGTTATTGGATATGGGGTTGATGATTTTCGTTATCGTTTATGAGATTATTAGAATCACAAAATCATTAGAAGTAGAGATGTCATATTCAATGAAAAGGTCATGTATAAATATCAGTTGCAGGGAAAGAAACAGGAAAACGAAAACAAAGAGTACATAGTACTTGATGAAATTACAGAAAATGAAGTTCCAAACGTGCCAGAAAATCAAGAACAGCAGCAGGTACCTGAAACTCCTGTAACTGCAAGAAGATCTACCAGGTTAAGTAGACTCCCTGAACGATACTCTCCTTCAATGTATTATTTGTTGATGACTGATGCTGGTGAACCAGAATGTTATGAAGAAGCAATGCAGGTGGAAACTAGAAAGAAGTGGGAGCAAGGCATGAATGAGGAGATGGACTCATTGGTAGGAAACCAGACTTGGGATTTGGTTCAGTTGCCTGCTGGTAAAAGAGCATTGCAGAACAAATGGATTTACAGGTTGAAGGAAGAAGAAGGAGGTAAGAAGCGGTACAAGGAGAGACTTGTTGTAAAGGGGTTTGCAGAGAAGAAAGGTATTGATTTTGATGAAATATTTTCTCATGTTGTTAAGATGACTTCAATTAGGACTATCTTAAGTCTAGTGGCGGTAAAAGATTTACATCTTAAACAGTTAGATGTAAAAACAGTCTTTCTCCATGGGGATTTGGAGGAAGAGATATATATGCAGCAGCCACAAGGGTATGAGGTCAAAGGTAAGGAGAACTTGGTGTGCAGGTTGAAAAAGAGTTTGTATGGCTTGAATAAAGCTCCAAGGCAGTGGTATTTAAAATTTGACAGGTTTATGACAGAACAAGGTTATAGTAGATGTCATTCTGACCACTATGTTTATTTCAAGAAGCTAGACAATGAAAGATATATTATCTTGCTATTGTATGTGGATGACATGCTTGTTGCAGGGTCTAACATGCAGGATATAAATGTACTCAAAAGGAAGCTAGCTAATTCATTTGCGATGAAGGATTTGGGTGCTGCAAAGCAAATCCTTGGTATGAGAATAACAAGAGACAGGAAAAATCACAAATTGACATTGTCTCAGGGTGAGTACATATAAAAGGTGTTGGAGAGGTTTTGAATGCAAAATGCAAAACCAGTTAGTACACCTTTGGCCAGCCATTTCAGTCTAAGTAAAGAAATGTGTCCCAAGACACAGGAAGAGACTGATTACATGTCCAAGGTTCCCTATCAATCAGCAATTGGCAGTTTGATGTATGCTATGGTGTGCACAAGACCAGATATTGCACATGAGGTGGAAGTTGTGAGCAGATATATGAACAATCTAGGTAAAGAACATTGGAAGGCGGTATAGTGGATTCTCAAGTATTTGAGAGGTGCCACCACTCAGGCATTATGTTTTGGAGGTTCAGACACTGTTCTACAGGGATATGTTGATGCAGATATGGCAGGTGATAAGGATAGCAGGAAGAGCACCACAGGGTATGTGCTTACTATAGGTGCAACAGCAGTAAGCTAGATTTCAAGACTGCAAAAGGTTGTTGGACTTTCAACAACGGAAGTAGAGTATGTTGTTGTTACAGAGGCTAGTAAAGAGATGATTTGGCTGCAGAGGTTTATGGAGGAAGTGGGTAAGAAGCAGAAGGATAGCAGGTTGTATAGTGATAGTCAGAGTGCCATTCATCTTGCAAAGAACTCAGCATTCCATTCCAAGACTAAACATATACAGCTCAAGTACCATTTCATACGCTCTGTTCTAGAAGATGAACTGTTGAAGCTGGAAAAGATACATACTAGCCAGAATCCTGCAAACATGTTCACAAAGGTAGTAACCAGAGAGAAACTGAGTTCCTGCTCGGTTTTAGTTGGCCTTCTAGCATGAAGGTGAAGATGATAAAGTTGCCAAGTCCAAGTTCCAGCAAGTACAGTAGCAGTGGAGTTGTTGTGATCAGTCTCCAAGTGGGATATTGTTAGTTGTGGAGCCAGATTTTCCAGTCTCATACATGATGATTCAGCCGTGTCGGTACCCCAGGTTTGGTTATGATCCCAACCCGACGCTCAGGGGGTCCAGGGGGGGGTTCACCCCCCCCCCCCAACCCGGCCTGGGGGGAGTGGGGGCCAACAAGCCCCCGTCGGGGGTTCGGGAATAGCGCCCTCGAGAAAAACAAATTGGGTTGTTTTGGGGCCCATGGTTTTGGGTATCCCGTGGTATTTTCCCATTGTATTTCCCTTATAAAAGAAATTCATTGTAATACGGCTAGGGATGATGTATTAGGTTTTATGCATTGTAAATATCTCTAAGATCAGGAGAGAGACTGTGAGACAATGAAGAGGAAGTGCAGCGGCTGTGCTGCAAGTTGTATCCCTTCACCTTGATGGACGGTAATAATAATAAGGACTGAAAAATTCAGTTTGGACGTAGCCCAAGTTGGGTGAACCACAATATATCTATGTATCTCTTGTAATGTGTATGTGTGATTATATTTGCATTTATGTTTATTGTTATTGCTCTGCGATCCTGTTTTTCTAACACTTAGCACAATCAAGGTGCTAACAGATCCATCAAGAAACCATTAGAAACGATGCTCGTTCATATCAATGAATACTTGAAATTCTAGTTATATGTTCACTTCATGAGTATGTGTTTGAACTTGAAAGCCAAGTCCTGCAAAACATTTATGTATTACTATTTCTTTTATTGAATCAGTGTTGCATATGAAACCTTTCAAGTTCAGCCAACTTATAGGTCAGAGCCATTCAGACTACTTTCTCAGGTCTCTTGA
The DNA here is from genome assembly GCA_027924585.1 of Larix kaempferi. NCBI lineage: Eukaryota > Viridiplantae > Streptophyta > Pinopsida > Pinales > Pinaceae > Larix > Larix kaempferi. The sequence continues at coordinate 3,902,399 of BSBM01001646.1, forward strand.
GTCATAAACAATGTTGGGATTATTAGTGTTTTCTTAGAATTACAAATGATGCAATCTTGGTCTTAATATTGCACCTTTCCCCAATTCTTAAAGGGTTCTAGATCAATGGTAGAGCGCCTGCTTTACAAGCAGAAGATTGAAGGTTCGATTCCTTTGTGCCCTAATCATATGTCACTACGAGGGGGGTTCATAACCACCCCAAAGGTTTGTAAAGAGTTTTAGGGGGGAGTTTCGAACCGCCTCTATAGGTACCTACAAGCCTGGGGTTTAAAACCGCCCCCAAAGGTTTGGAAATATTTTTAGGGGGGGTTTCGAACTGCCTCTGTAGATACCTACGAGGGGGGTTTAAAACCGCCCCCAAAGGTTTGGAAATATTTTTAGGGGGGGGTTCGAACTGCCTCTGTAGATACCTATGAGGGGGGTTTAAAACTGCCCCCACATGTTTGTAAATCGTTTTGGGGGGGGGAGTTTGAACCGCCTCCGTAGGTACCTACGAGAGGGGTTTAAAACCGCCCCCACAGGTTTGTAAAGAGTTTTGGCGGCAATTTTTAACCGCCTCCGTAGCTTCCTACGAGGGGGGTTTAGAACCGCCCCCACAGGTTTGTAAAGAGTTTTGGTGGGGGTTTTGAACAGCCTCCGTAGGTACCTACAAGGGGGGTTTAAAACCGCCCCCACAGGTTTGTAAAGAGTTTTGATGGGGGTTTTGAACCGCCTCCGTAGGTACCTACGAGGGGGGTGTATATCCGCCCTTAAAAATGACTTTTGGGGGAGGTTTATAACCGCCGCCAAAATTCACTTCAGGGGCGATTTTGATCTCTTCCAGAACCGCCCCTAAAAGCCAAAAATTTTAGCGTCGGTGTTATTAGGGGGGGTTTCTTAAAGACTGCCGCCAAATACAAAACCGACCCCAAATTAGTGACTTTTGGAGTTGGAAGACAACCGCCCCTTAAAGTCAAAAAAGGACTTTTGGGGGGGCTTCGAACCGCCCCCAAAAGTCCAAAAGCAACTTTTGGGGGGGGTTTAGAACTGCCCTCAAAAGCAACTTTTGGGGGCGGTTTAGAACCGCCTCAAAAGGTCACTTTTAGGGGCGGTTTTGATCTCTTTCAGAACCACCCCTAAAAGTCAAAACTTTTAGCGTCGGTGCTATTAGGGGAGGTTTTGGAAAGACCGACGCCAAAGTCAAACAACTCCAAATAATTCCTTTTGGAGGAGGAAGACAACTACCCCTAAATGTCAAATTTGTTTGAACTTGAAAGCCAAGTCCTGGGCTCCTACTCTTCACAATGACTTGGGACTTTCCTCCAACATAACAACCCTTAATGCATTCTTTCTAGGTTTTCTATATCTAACCCCTCTCATGGATCCTCGTATTTATGGGACAAGGTAGGCAGTTTAGATCGAAAGGTGGTTGAATTGGGAGGTTGGGGAAGTTGCAGAACCAACTTCAACTAATCCCAATTCGTCAAATTAATATATTTTTTATTTCATCTTAAGATGTGAACGATTTTCTCAAGGCATAGTAGCGCACAGGGCGCAACTTTAATGTTTTACAACAAGCTCCTGCAACTTTCCAAGGTGTGCGCTGGTTTCCCTTGAGGAAAGTAGGGAATACTAGAAGATGTGCACTGGTTTACTAGCCAAAGAGTAGCGCACATGTCAAAAGATCAGGTAAATCAGGGAAAATCTCAGTTGAAGAGCATGAATCCAATCCATACATCATTTAAGGAAATCTAGCTCTTCAATCCATGTTGTCCTTTTGTGTGATCGACAGAGAAATGTGATCACAGATGGAGAAGTGCAGATTTGACCTATAACAGATGTTCGGGTACACAGGGTACTACCAAAGGATCGAACACCAAGAGAAACCACTTCACACAAACAAATCACAGATCAACACACCGATGTTTTGACGTGGTTTAAACCCTCTTGAGGGAAACACTCCACGGCCCCGGCCAAATAGCTTCTATGAGACAATTTATTATGCAAAGAAAGAAAGTTACAAATGAGCTTCTCATAATCGATCAACTAAACAATGACCCTCCATGCTCTTTAAATAGAGATCATGGACCAATCGGGTGTTAAGCCATGGATCAAGGTTAGGTTTGATCTAAGAGAAGTTGAGCCGTCGGATCACTCTATGTCGGGAACATATCATGACCGTCAGATTAAGTATTTACAAATGCATACTAATGCATACTAAAGAAACACACTATCCCTAACGGATATATTACACAAGTTGATCTTAACTAACTCCTAAGTGTCTAAATATCCTAACATCCCCCCTTAAGAATAAATTGGGATAGGATTGAAGGATTTACAAAAGTGACACTATTAGGAGAAGGAAGGAGGCATTAGAGCCTATCCCCCCTTAATGACAAGTTCCTGAACTCCTAACATAGATCAAAATTTAAAAAACTTCGCTTCTGTAAGAGACTTGGTGAAGATGTCTGCAACTTGATCATCTGTAGGGCAAAAGAGCACTTCAAGAACACGATCATGAACAAGATTTCTGATGAAGTGCATATGTAGCTCAATGTGTTTGCTGCGTTGATGTAGAACTAGATCTTTGGCAAGCTTGATGGCACTTTGATTGTTGCACCAAAGTGGAGTAGGCTGCTGCTACTCGAATCCAAACTCTGAAAGGATCTGTCGAAGCCATAAAGCTTCCTAACTGGCATTAACTGCTGCTCGATATTCTGCCTCTGCTGAAGAAAGAGCAAGAGCTTGTCGTTTCTTACGAGCCCAAGTAATAGGTCCAGATCCCAGACTGAAAACATAACCTGCAGTAGACTTTCAATCATTAGGATCGCCGGCCCAATCTGAATTAGTGAAACCAACCAACAAAGGTTTCCCCCCTGTACTGTAATGAATCCCAAACTGAACTATACCTCGAATATATCGAAGTATTCTTTTAGCTGCTTTCCAGTGATGTAATGTCCCCAGCTTGACCCTATTGCATTAATATTGTAAATGATGTAAATATTGTTATTTAGTCATGGTGAGGAGCTCAAGGCCAAGGCCCCGCCATTGATTTATCGTTCTATGTATCGGCAATTAGAATAGATGCATGGAGTTCTTGTGCTAGTGGTGCACAATGTAAAATCGGACATCATGTAAATATGCAATTTTAATGAAAAACCCACAATCAGCTACGCAATGCAACAAAGAGATGGGGGCATGATCTTTACAAGGAATAGGGAGGGAAAATAACCAAACCCTTGAGCCATGGTGTTAAGCCATTTCATTGAAGAAACCCATGAACTCTCAACTACCCATTTGGTCTCATGCACCCAATCATTTAATTCTTCAAAGAGTTGGTTGAGGCAGTTAATGCCTTGGGAATGAAGAAGTATGGCATCCATTTTCGTGTATGGGCAAGCCATCAACCTGGAAATTCATGTTTTGTCTCCTTGGGCAAGAAAACGCCCACGAAATGGTGCCCAAAGCCATTCAGAACAGACAGTCTTCACTCATTCACGCAGTGGGAGCTAGCTGGGTCTTTCCCTACACGTTTTTCATCCAAATCCTGCATTTTTCCATGCCTGGGAGTTCATTTTTGCATATACAGTAGCTTGGGAAAGAAGGGCCACGATTTGGGGACTGTATGGAGGTCGTTTTTGCCCCGAATGTCCAAGGACGTTTTTCTAAAAACAGATTTGGCTTACCTGGGTTGTTCCCCAACTTCCCATTTCGTTTTTTTGGGTTCCCACATTTTTCTGAGTTAGTTGAAACCCCATCTCATGCATTCCACTGTGGAAAACGTTTTTCTCATGCCCAACACTTATGCTTTTGATGTTATATGCATCCATCTCTTATCAGCTTGAGAAACCCAATTGCTGATTGGCTTGGCTGATTCTGGTATACCTTTGGCTATGTGAAAGCCTGTTTTCCCCCTTTTCCTTGTGGAGATCATGCCCAGCTCAGGGGTGGCAGTGGTGCTGAGAGATCGAGGAGCACACTGGCCTACGGTTGGGTGGAACGTTGCAGAAGCATAGCTGGTTGTTCAGGGATTACTTGATTTAAGATAAGTATTCTCATTTGCAAATTTGATATTGCTTAAATTGATGATATGGAATAAAAATCGGGAATGTATGATGGATGTGTGTTAATTCTGCACATGATTTACTTCTGCTGTGTTTGCTTAGATTGTACATCTGCATGCTTGTCTTTTTATATATGTGGATGTTTCATTTAGTAAGCATCGGGGCCAATTGCCCGGTTTTAGCACAATGATCCTCTCTATCATGCTGGTATGATAGGAGGGGACATTACATTTGGTATCAGAGCTGCTGGTTGCAGCATTGGGCCTCTATGGGCCAAATCCAATTGCAGTCATCTCTGAAAGGAAGAAAGTTTTCAAATTTTTTCCTAAGTCTGTTTGAAAAAAATTGTTTTGAAAAAATTCGTTTAACTCCGTTTCGGAGAGAATTCCCGAATGTCTTCCGCAACTGCGGAAGCATTCCGCGAGTTTTTCCGCAACACGGAGGAGTTTGGGAAGTCGCCCCGAAATTTGCGGAAGGAATTCTCTTCCGAAATTGCGGAAGGAATTCTCTTCTGAAATTTGCGGAAGGATTCTGCGAGTTGTCCCGCAACGCGGGAAAATTTGGCGAAATGCTCCGAAAAAGCGGAAAAATTTTCTAAGTGTCGGCGTCGAAAGGAAATTTTCGGAAGGAATTCTCTTCCAAAATTACGGAAGGAATTCTCTTCCGAAAATTGCGGAAGGATTCCGCGAATCGTTCCGCAATGCGAAAGAGTTCGGCGAGTCGTTCCGAAATTGCGGAAGAGTTCGGCGAATCGTTCCGCAACTGCGGAAGAGTTCGGCGAATCGTTCCGCAACTGCGGAAGACTTCGCCGAATCGTTCCGCAACTGCGAAAGACTTCGTCGAATCGTTCCGCAATTGCGGAAGCATTCCGCGAACCTCCCCGAAATTTCGGAAGCATTCCGCGAACGGCTCCGAAACGGCGGAAGCCTTCGCCGAATGGCTTCGCAATTGCGGGAGCATTCGCCGAATGGCTCCGCAACGGAAGCCTTCACCGAATGGCTCCGTAGTTGCGCGAGCATTCGCCGAATGGCTCCGCAACTGCGGGAGCCTTCGCCGAATGGCTCCGCAATTGCGGGAGCGTTCGGTGAATCGCCCCGCAATTGCGGGGAGCGATCGGCGCCCGAAAAAAAAAAAAAAAGGTGACGAAAACTTGATTTTTGAATAGCAGGAACATCCGGACTCAAAATGGAATGATTTATGTGGGGCTCGGAGGCCATTGACGAGGGCCATGAAAGAACCAGTGAAGACCCCGAGCCCATTACTCTCCGATTTGACAGAAAATGGGGAATAGTGACTTTTGAAGGACGGAGTCCCGAGGCTTGACAGAAGGTCGGTTTGAGCTGAAATTGATCAGGCGCGGCCATGAAGCAGGCACAATGTTAAGTTCAGAATCTTGGAGCCAAACTCCAAAGGATCTGGAGTCGGGGTGATCAAGAAGGCCAAAAAGCACTGTTCCGGGCCACTTTTTTGGGATTTTGAAAAGCTGATGTACAGTAAAAGTGACCCTAGATGTGGGAATCAAAAATTTTACTGAACTAGACATTTCATATTCTCAGTAAGACGGACAGTTTCCGTTAGACGAAGATTTCCCAGAAATGCACCGTTTGGGAGATAGCCATTTTTGGCTCAAAATTTGGAATTTTGGAAAAATGTGAAAAGTGAGAACTAGTAAAACCGAGAAATTCATAGAAGATGAACGGTGCATCGGAATTAAAATCCGTGAATTGCTGAGTGTTCCTTGTTATATGGACTAACTTCGCCCAGTAGATAAGTTTTTGTGATTCCTCTTAGACTTTCTTCCACAGGTGGCTAGAGTTGGCATTCTAGACCAAAAATGCAACTGTGTAAAATGTGCAGAATTGGAGTGAGTTGTAATTTTTGAAGAGATGCGGTTTCCGCACCTGATGTCGGAATGGAGCATGAAGACAGGCATTGGAAAGCTTTTCCAACAGGGAACAATGATGCATGACCAGAGTTTGAATGAGGTCTACATACATCATAGATATTTAGTGCAGAAGAGCACCCGCGGCTGTTTTGACAAACAAATTTTGTTGTCAATATGGGCAATTTCTACAATTGCATGACATGGAAGAGGAATTCCATGTTACAATGAGGGATCGAAAAAGGGAGAATTCTTTAAACCCCTGTTTGTTATCATACTTATAATTATGAAATTGTCATATGGCATAAAAATATTAAGAATGTAAGGGATTACATAAATGTATATGCACTAGATGGCATCTTAACAAACATTGCATAGTGCATATGGAAATGCTTGTGCATGAATGGGATATTGCATATTGGTAAAATAATGAAGTCTTCATCTGCAATGAACCACTAATGGAGAATGTTGTGGTTGATAATCACTATTGATGTTGGCATTGGTTGTAGGACCAAAGATAACAAAGAGAATGGCTAAATGCGCTGAGGATGTTGTTGCATGAAGCCAACAACCTTATGTAGAAAGGATGGTGCAACAAATCTATGATCATAAAGTTGGCAAAAGGACTGAACAGCCTTGGTAAGAGGCCAACCGATCAGGTAACATCAGGCGATGTTAATGGTAACCATGCAGGTAATGATTATTGGAGCCTAATTGCATGAATGTTGAAAGAGGATTTGGTAAGATTCCTTCAACTATGTTTGAGCTATATTGATTTAGTTTGCATGTGGTATTGATTGCTAATTGGGATTGTTGACCTACCAAACTTGGTGAGGTGTGGGTAAGTGAAGGAAACGATCCTTACACCCTATGACTGTTTAGAAATCTCAATGCATTCATATGAATTATATCATGCCATGTGTATGTTGGTTATGTGCCCAATAACCAAAGCAAGTGAGCACTGGTGGTCCTGATTATGGTAATGCAGAATAGTAAATACATGAAGAGCCAAATCATGATCGATGGGCTGCTAGAATGTTCTGTGGAAGAACAGAGTTGTATGAATGATATGACTGTAAAAAAAAAAAAATGAGTATTTACGATTTATTTAAGTTGCATAGATAGTGTGACTATGTCTTGAAATTCTATTGTGATAATGATGCATATATAGAAATGAACATATATCTCATTGCATTTCGTATGTTGAACAGCTGAAGGTGTTTGAATTATTGAGTATTATAATTCTGAGATCACTTCAGTGACTGTTATGGCAATGAACGATTATGTGCGTAGATACTCACAACGTGTTTGGTTGTTTGAAGTTTCAGTTTTCAGGTAGAAAAGTCTTGCGTATGGTAATAAGGATAAGTCCATAGTAAAGACCGGGATCTACCATGTGCAAAAGCCAAAGGTTATGAGAAGGTTCTCATGGTTGTAAATTTACGCATGAAACGAATCTGAAAATTGTCTGGTTTAAGTTTATGAGAATAGTCCCATGGTTGCAGATCTAATTTCTGTAGGAAAACAGATTTACAATTTCAGATTTGAGAATTTGCTTATAATTGCTAATGACTGTTTGGCTTATATAGAATTGTGTCAGGAGGACATGTATAGGTGAATGTTCATGTATGGTAGCAAGGGTGAAACCATAATGGGCAAGTGTGCCAGGATGACACATTGCAAGAAGACCATGTGTGATGGTCTGCAGAAGCCAAACTAGATGGGAAAGACCCCATGATTGGGAAATGGGTTTCGGGTGAAACGCCATTGTATCAACCAAACAGCATGTCGGTAAAACATGAAAGTGAGATGGTAAAGCTATGCCCAGAAGGCATGTGAGACACATATGCAAAATGAATGAGTATTCTATGACCCTAGACAAGAACATGCATGTCTAAATTATTAGATTGAATATGCAGAGCATGTTTTATTACTTCATTATTATTCCAGACTGCTTGAGTATGATTAGGGCCTACATGGCGCACATCAGGAAGGGGGTGCACACCTTTTCTAGTGCTGGGTCATGGTAGGGTTTTCAATATTGACTAGACCCTAAGGGAATGGACGCATTCCTGGTGTTTCAATACTTGATAGTGAATGATATGAAATATGATTACGATTTTTGAGCAGCAATACTGATGAGTCTGCTTATCCTTCTTGTGCTATCAGCTTACACAGATGCAATTGGTGTTGCATGTAAGAGGCAAAGTCAAGAGAGGGTGCTCAAGAGGACTGTATGGGCAGTGGTAACCTTTCTACGCTCACACTAAAGGACACTAGAAGGGGTGGATAGGCCTGAGGAGCTGTGTTGCAGAAAAGGGGTATCATCCTTGTGTAGTGTGAGTGGGTATCGTGGGGCCTGTTGAAATATTGTAACTTCAAAGAATATTATATTTGTATATTATTTATTCCGGAGATGTTCCATACCTCCGATGTGATTATACTATAAATCCGGAGATGTTTATTCCTCCGAGTTGGGTGTGGTAACTAGGGTTATTAGACCCACCATGTGGGGGTCGGTTTTGTCAGTTATAATGGGGTATTTAACCTAATGGTTAAATACGAGCCTACATGTACTTGTGTAAAATACATATCAGAGTAGTGTATAAATAGAGGAGGTGTGTTCCTCATTTGACACACTCACTCACTTGAGGATAGCACACTTGTGGAGGAGAGGTCTGCTATTGTGGAGGAGGAGATCATGTCTCAGGGTTTCATCTTTGTATATTGCTGTTCATCTATATTGAGGAAGCTTTACTGGGTTTTCTACCCCATGAGGGTTTCCCAGGATAAATCTCTGTCTCTTGTGTTTATGCTATGCTTGTTGTTTCTTCAGTGATCCTGTATATGCTATTATTGTGAAATGGAATGTAATGCTGCTATTTTCTGTCTTAGCATATTGAATTTTAACATGGTATCAGAGCTAACCTGAAGGAAGACAAGGTATGGCACTTACGACACTTGCTTTACTTACGATAATTTGAAGGTTAGGGTTTTACATAGCAAAAACCAGTCTTCGTGGAACTTTCGCTATAAATCCATTTTTGCGAAGGTTCAGGGTCTGAAAAGTTTACAGGTCGAACATAACATCCCCAGGTACCTTGTGTCCAAAGGGCACCCTCAGATTCGTTGTACTTTATGAGTTATGATCAGTACAAGTTAGGGTTTCTGCCTCTTCCAGATCTCAGTCAAAATCAGGTAACCTTGGAAAAAAGGTCATAACTTGGGCTAGGAAGCTCCAAATGAAATTTCGTAAAAAGTGACAGGTAGTACACAGACTGTACTATCTCAGGAAAAATTTTCAGAGGCCGAAGCGGAACCAGTGACACGTGGCACGCCGTACAAGTTCGCTCTCCTGTTTTATCCCATAAACAAGTCACGTTGCGACACTTGGCATAACTCTCTCTCAGAGAGTCCAATTGAGGTCAGACCTATCAATATGGAAGGATAACAGGGCAAGATATCTCAGGAAATGTTTTCATAGGCTGAAGTTCAAAAAGTGACACGTGGCACGCCGTACAAGTTCGCTCTACTGTTTTATCCCATAAACAGGTCACGTTGCGACACTTGGCATAACTCTCTGTCAGAAAATCCAATTGAGGTCAGACCTGTCAGGATGGAAAGATGACAGGTCAGGCTACTACAGAAAAAGGGTTTCAGACCCTGTGGAGCAAAAATTTCAGAGTTATAGCAGAAACATTCAGGTGCATATTTCTGTCAAAACAGAATTATTTTTCGAGCACCTTTATTCATGGCTTCCGGAATTTAGGGTTTCGGAGAAAGTTAGAATTTTTGGAATCGGAGTCCACGGATGAATGCTACTCAGGAAAATCAAAATTTAGAGACCAAGATCGAATTTTTTTGGTTGGGTGGAAGATCGGGCTTGATCAAACCCCAGTTCGGGATTTTGATCGGAAAGATGGAAAATTAGGGCTTCAACAAAAGTTGGAATTTTTGAAGTCTGTAACCACGGCTGGAAACTCCTAAGAAAAATAAGAGTTTAGAGCCTTGGATCGAACCTTTTGTTTGGGCAGAAGGGTGGGCTTCATCAAACCCTAGTTCGGGATCCTGTCCAGAAGATCCAGAAGTTTCAAAGGCAATTTTGAGGGGTCAAATTTTGGAAATTCCAAAATTGAAGTATACTAGTTTGATCAGCTCAGCAAGACATATTCTTTCATCCATTCAGAAGTGTGAAAGTCAAAGATTGAATTTTTAGGGTTTCTCTAGAAAACCCTAATCAAGCTCGAGATCAAGTTTCAGGGGGAGTTGAGGCTAAGGCCTTACATAAGAAGACTACAAGAAGTCTCGACAGGTATGACTTAAGGAGGTTCAGGTATGTCTTGAAATCTGATTCTTGATTAAGTTCATAATGTGTTTTGTCTTCATGTTATTTATTAGTACAATCTTGATTAATGTTAGAATTGTCTTATCACCCTAGTAACAGTATGAATGCATGTGAATGATCGAAGACATTCATTGATTAGGGCTATATGATTGTACTAATGCATTATGGTGTTGTGTGAGGTTGATGTTGTCTGCTAACAAGATATAGGTACATCACAAAAGACAAATCAAGTTCCATGACCATGACCACATGAATACAAAGACTCATCCATAATCTTTGTTCTACTTACGAGGTATGTATGAACTTGTTATATTATGCTTAACCTATGAGACATGCAGGTTCTAGCTCAGGATCTCTAAATCAATGAAGAGATTGTTTAGGTATGTTGCACATAACTAAGCAGGTATACTAATCCAGGTATGTTTTCCTATGTCATGTTAGAATCTTACCTTGTGATTAGGATCCCTTATATAAGTATACTTGGTATGATTGGTTATGCTTATTCATAAAGTTAGTAATCAAGGGTTTATGCATATCATGTCTCTTATCTTGGTTGATTATTTAACTAACTAGATCAAACAAGAATATGCATAAGTAAAGGAAGACTTCCCTGAAACCTTGAATATTATCTATAATCATGATTATACATTTTCAAGATTATTTAGAACTATAATGTTTTGATAACATTGAGATTATACTAATGAATGTATGTTTGTGTATGAGATCATGATGATGACACTAGTGCACATTTGAGCATGCACAGTGGTACAGAATGAATAGAAGTTCAAAAGACATACAGAAGATCAAGCGGGAGGCAACCACACAAACATAAAAGATAAGTATTTGAGTTGTTATTTGAAATAGTAAATGATATTGCCTGTAATAGATTGTATGCATATTTGTATTCCTATAATATATCATGCTGAGTGTAAATATTCATAGAACATTGAACAGTATACTACTAATATGCATATGATTGGTAAGTTGGACAAACATTCCATTGTTGCTTGTCTAGAATGAAACCTCTTTGCTGACATGCTGAGAGTTGTGCACACTCTCGATAGTATGTTCTGGTAGAGATGGAAGGCATCTAGATAGACACTGTATGCATACAGGATATGGGAAAGTGTTGTGCCAAAGTATTGGTCAAAATAGTTGCATCACTATGTAAATGATATCTGTATGCATAATAGGTTATCATGTCAATATGATTTGATGATTATGAAGTATTACTAATCATTTACTTAATTTTGATTTGTAGGAAAGGTCATGAAGAATGATGGACACCGTACAAGTGGTGGATGTTCAAACAAGAAGATTTACAAATCAAACAAAATATAAAAGGCTCATGGCTAGAAGATTCTCTTAGAAAGGGGAAGAGAATCATGACAAGATGTTTGCTCCAAGTATGGTGTAATTAAAGAAGAAGTGTGAATCAGGTTCTGTATAGGTACCTAGGATCGATAATAAATTGATAAGCTTAATGATCACCATGGGTGATGTGGATCTCAACCTTTGCTACAAGGTTGAATATGATTTCTATACACATATGACATGGATGCAAGAAGGAACTCACCACAGAGTTCGAATGATATTGAGGTTCATATCAGTAGACCCATCTAACGAGAGATGGCACAGATAGATATGCAGAAGATCATTCAATGCAGAAATGAAAATGAAAGATCTCAAATTGATGCTTTACTTCCTAGGTCTGGAAGTATGGAAAGGCTCAGAAGAAATATTTCTCAACCAGGGAAAGTATGATGAGAAATATGACTTGAGGTGTTGGAATGGCCACTCTTATGGATTCCAACTTGAAGCTGTTAGGGGATAACTCATCAGAGTTAGTGGATATAACTCTGTACAGTCAAATTATTGGGTCATTGATGTATCTAACATATACTAGATTAGATATATGCTTTGTTGTGAACACCTTGAGTCAGTATCTAGTGGAAACTAGATGTGTTCACCTGATAGTTGCAAAGCATGTGATGAGGCACATAAAGGACACGATAGAATTTGATCTATGCTATCTTGAAGATCATGACTTCAGATGGTTATTCAGATTTTGATTGGGCAGGAAGTGTATCAGACAGGAAGAACACGTCGAGAGGATGTTATTGTCTGGGATTAGCCATGATCTCGTGGTTTAACTGGAAGCAGTCTAGTGTGGCTCTCAGCACAAGCAGAATATATGGCTGCTTGCTCTGCTAGTTGTGAAGAAGTTTGGCTTCAGGATTGCTTGACTTAGAGATAGAACCAACTGTGATCCTATGTGACAAATAGAGTTGTATCAAGATGACATAGAATCCAGTGTTCCATGATAAGTCAAAGATCATAGGGATCTAAGAAGATATGACACAGAAAGGAACTATAAAGTTTGAATTTGTAACAGGTTACCGATGTACTAACCAAACCTCTACCTCAAGTGAAGAAGTTACCAACATACTAACCAAACCTTTGTCTCGAGTGAAATTTGAATACTTCCAAGACAAGCTTGGTGTAGTTCAAAAGGACCCTCCTCGAAAGGGGGAGTAGTATAGTCACTGATGATGAGATTGTCTCATCGAACAACAAGGTCGATGATGAGGTAACCTATTCTCTACACCTAGATACTTAGAAATATTTAGATTTAGGACTCTTATACTTAGAATACTTAGTAAGAATACATGCTTTTGATGATAGATGTATTGGTGAGAATACATACTTTTGATGATACATGTATTGATTAATGTACTTGTATGGTTGAGGATACTTGTACTTGTATTGATCAGAATACATGTGGGGATTGTATCATCCTTGAAAACATGTTCTAAAGTGAGCCGTAGACAGGTGTCTCCGAGAAAGAAGAGGGATTGTATCATCCCTGGACTTCGGTCCCTGAATTGATCCGTAGACGTATGGTATTTGAGAATGAAGTCCTTAGTGGACAGTTGAGGGGATTGGATCATCCCTGGACTTTCAGTCCTAAAGAGAGCCGTAGACTTATGGTCTTCGAGAATGAAGTCCTTAGTGGACAATTGAGGGGATTGGATCATCCCTGGACTTTCAGTCCTAAAGAGAGCCGTAGACGTATGGTCTTCGAGAATGAAGTCCTTAGTGGACAATTGAGGGGATTGGATCATCCCTGGACTTTCAGTCCTAAAGAGAGCCGTAGACGTGAGGTCTCCGAGAATGAAGTCCTTAGTGGACAGTTGAGGGGATTGGATCATCCCGGGACTTTCAGTCCTAAAGAGAGCCGTAGACGTGAGGTCTCCGAGAATGAAGTCCTTAGTGGACAGTTGAGGGGATTGGATCATCCCTGGACTTTCAGTCCTAAAGAGAGCCGTAGACGTGAGGTCTCCTAGAATGAAGTCCTTAGTGGACAGTTGAGGGGATTGGATCATCCCTGGACTTTCAGTCCTAAAGAGAGCCGTAGACGTGAGGTCTCCGAGAATGAAGTCCTTAGTGGACAGTTGAGGGGATTGGATCATCCCTGGACTTTCAGTCCTAAGAGAACCGTAGATGTATGGTCTCCGAGAAGTGGGGATTGTATCATCCCCGGACTTCGGTCCCTGAATTGATCCGTAGACGTGAGCTCTCCGAGAAGTGGGGATTGTATCATCCCCGGACTTAGGTCCCTGAATTGATCCGTAGACGTGAGGTCTCCGAGAAGTGGGGATTGTATCATCCCCGGACTTAGGTCCCTGAATTGATCCGTAGACATGAGGTCTCCGAGAAGTGGGGATTGTATCATCCCCGGACTTAGGTCCCTGAATTGATCCGTAGACGTGAGGTCTCCGAGAAGTGGGGATTGTATCATCCCCGGACTTAGGTCCCTGAATTGATCCGTAGACGTGACGTCTCCGAGAAGTGGGGATTGTATCATCCCCGGACTGCGGTCCCTGAATTGATCCGTAGACGTATGGTCTCCGAGAAGTGGGGATTGTATCATCCCCGGACTTCGGTCCCTGAATTGATCCATAGACGTATGGTCTCCGAGAAAGTGATTTTTGATGTGGTTACTTGTATCGGTAGGATACTTGTATTGATGATGTGGTTACTTGTATCGGTAGGATACTTGTATTGATGATGTGGTTACTTGTATCGGTAGGATACTTGTATTGATGATGTGGTTACTTGTATCGATAGGATACTTGTATTGATGATGTGGTTACTTGTATCGGTAGGATACTTGTATTGATGATGTGGTTACTTGTATCGGTAGGATACTAGTATTGATGACGTGGTTACTTGTATCGGTATGGATACTTGTATTGATGATGTGGTTACTTGTATCGGTAGGATACATGTATTGATGACATGATTACTTGTATCAGTATGGATACTTGTATTGATGATATGTATACTTGTATTGGCATGAATACTTGTACTTGTACTAATGATGTGGATACTTGTATTGTTATGGATACCTGTGTTGATGACGATGCTGACGATCGTGTGATGACGATACTGATGATCGTGTGATGACGATGCTGATGATCGTGTGATGACGATGCTGATGATCGTGAGATGACGATGCTGATGATCGTGTGATGACGATGCTGATGATCGTGTGATGACGATGGTGATGATCGTGAGATGACGATGCTGATGATCGTGTGATGACGATGCTGATGATCGTGAGATGACGATGCTGATGATCGTGTGATGACGATGTTGATGATCGTGTGATGACGATGCTCATGATCGTGAGATGACGATACTGATGATCGTGAGGATCCAGATGTTGATGTTGTTGTAGTTGTTCGAGTGCTGCAGAAGATAAAGACTCAGTACTGAAGATGTTGATGCTCCAGTATTGAATATGTTCCAGTAACTGCTTGAGTTACTGATGATGTTGAGAAAGCTTCCAATGATTTATAGATGTATCATGTATGATGTTGATGACTCCTTGCTCGTGCAGATACTGTTATAATATCCTTCTCGTTAAGGGGGAGTGTTGAAATATTGTAACTTCAAAGAATATTATATTTGTATATTATTTATTCCGGAGATGTTCCATACCTCCGATGTGATTATACTATAAATCCGGAGATGTTTATTCCTCCGAGTTGGGTGTGGTAACTAGGGTTATTAGACCCACCATGTGGGGGTCGATCCAGTCAGTTATAATGGGGTATTTAACCTAATGGTTAAATACGAGCCTACATGTACTTGTGTAAAATACATATCAGAGTAGTGTATAAATAGAGGAGGTGTGTTCATCATTTGACACACTCACTCACTTGAGGATAGCACACTTGTGGAGGAGAGGTCTGCTATTGTGGAGGAGGAGATCATGTCTCAGGGTTTCATCTTTGTATATTGCTGGTCATCTATATTGAGGAAGCTTTACTGGGTTTTCTACCCCATGAGGGTTTCCCAGGATAAATCTCTGTCTCTTGTGTTTATGCTATGCTTGTTGTTTCTTCAGTGATCCTGTATATGCTATTATTGTGAAATGGAATGTAATGCTGCTATTTTCTGTCTTAGCATATTGAATTTTAACAGGGCCATGCTAGCCTGCAGCCAAGTGAGTCACCTATGGAGTTCCTGGAGGGAACCACCGGTTGCATAAGAGAAGGAGCCACGTAATCATACTATGTTGTTCATATTGCCTGATAAACCCAGTCGGTGTACTGGCTTGGCAATGGTTGTGGTATGCCTGATAAACCCAGTCGGCGTACTGGCTTGGCATTGGTTATTTGGGTGTTGTGGCGAATGGTTGCTGGATGCCTGATAAACCCAGTCGGTGTACTGGCTTGGCATTGGTTATTTGCATGTTGTGGAGGTATTGGTCATTTGGGTGTTATTTCCTGACAAACCCAGTCGGAGAACTGGCTTGGAAATGGTTATTGTATGCTTGATAAACCCAGTCAGCGTACTGGCTTAGCATACTGATTTTGAAATGCTTGATAAACCCAGTCGGCGTACTGGCATAGCATACTGATTTTGAAATGCTTGATAAAACCCAGTCGGCGTACTGGCTTAGCATACTGATTTTGAAATGCTTGATAAACCCAGTCGGCGTACTGGCTTAGCATACTGATTTTAGGGATGCCTGATAAACCCAGTCAGCGTACTGGCTTGGCATTGCCTATTCGGATGATGTTGTGGAGCAGCATGTGTGCTGGCCAAGCATCCACCCCACAAGTGATCCAAGGCTTGTAAAGCAGAGAAGGAAACCTGTGGAGTAACGAGGAAAATGCACAATACAGATAAGTATTCATTTTCATTTATTTCTTATTTGGAATAATGAAGAGTTCATGTATAAGTCTTATGACAACCAAGCTAATACATTGTTGTTTCTTTGTTGGAAACCTTGGCCTTTACAGGAAGCAAGGACCCTGAAAGAGCTATAAATGCTTGGTAAAGCCAGAGAGTAACTGGTTGGAGCTATAAATGCTTGGTAAATCCAGAGAGTAACTGGTTGGAGCTATAAAATTCTTGGTAAATTCAGAGAATAGTTGGTGGGAACAGTAACCACTCGACGTTGTGGAGCAGCTGGCGTGCTAGCCAAACATTCCCTTAAACAATTGATAAAACCAGTCAGCGTACTGGCCTGGCATTGCCTATTTGAATGGTTGTGGAGTAGCCTGCGTGCTGGCCCAACATTCATTGTTGTATCCACGGGAAATCCAATGCTTGGAAAGCAAAGAAGGATCCTGTGGGATAAAGTGAAGACATCCTATAAAGATAAGTATTTGCTTATCTTGTAACTCTTGCTTATGAATATACATGTGTATATGATTTAAGTATGATTTCTTAAATTCTCATTTGGAGATAAACCCTATGAAAATACACTAAACATGTGCATTGACTCAATGTTTGAGTGTAGGTATTGCTGGAGGCAAGGACTATGAAAGCATCTGGAGGATGCATGTGGACATGTGACCATCCTAAAGAGAGCTCAGTATGAGCGGTAATGAAAGATGGTGCTAGTGGGACTGTGTGGATCCTAGCAGCCAAAGGTTCTGTAAGCGACAATGGGGAAGGGTTCCCTGGTTGAAAGCCATTAGACAGACCTTAGACACTAAAGTGTCATATCCAAGAAAGGGCAAGTCAAGCATTCACATTGAAGTGAAAGAGGCCAAGGAGCATAGAACCACCAGTGATGGTGTGGCTCCGGATTCGAACTAGACTAATTGGGGGAAAAATCTTACTCGTCTCTCTCTTTTGACTGATGCATCTTAGAAACAAAGGATTGTTGAGTGCATGTCATAAATGAAAACAAATTGTGTTTCATTGCTTGAAATGAATTGTGAATGCTGAAATAGTTATTTTATTGTGAAAGGATGAACATGAATGAGTTTGTGTGTGTGTGGGAAAGCATGAAATGTGTGGAAGTCTCATGAGTAAAGCATGGACGTTCCAAGTCAATTAGGAAAATAATTGACTAATTTTATTATTGTGTTATGCTTGTCCTAACAGGAATTGCCATGATAAGTCTCACAGATAGTTGCCGGGACAACAAGAAAGATGGCATCCATGAAATTCCAGACTTGTAGATCAGCTGGAAGATAAACAAATGGAAGGGATTGCTGTGGAGCGATGCCCATCTGCAGAACTAGAGGATCAAGCCAGCAAGAGCAGCTTGTGGAATCCAAAGGACTTGGTCCTGAAATTTCAAGTAAAGAGATGAAACGCAGGACAGACCTGCCACCAGTTGTGAATTTTGGACATGTGTAAAGTGGGTATATAATATGAAGTGTTGGAACACCGAGGACGGTGTTATTCCAAGGGGATGGGAATGTAATGTCCCCAGCTTGACCCTATTGCATTAATATTGTAAATGATGTAAATATTGTTATTTAGTCATGGTGAGGAGCTCAAGGCCAAGGCCCCGCCATTGATTTATCGTTCTATGTATCGGCAATTAGAATAGATGCATGGAGTTCTTGTGCTAGTGGTGCACAATGTAAAATCGGACATCATGTAAATATGCAATTTTAATGAAAAACCCACAATCAGCTACGCAATGCAACAAAGAGATGGGGGCATGATCTTTACAAGGAATAGGGAGGGAAAATAACCAAACCCTTGAGCCATGGTGGTAAGCCATTTCATTGAAGAAACCCATGAACTCTCAACTACCCATTTGGTCTCATGCACCCAATCATTTAATTCTTCAAAGAGTTGGTTGAGGCAGTTAATGCCTTGGGAATGAAGAAGTATGGCATCCATTTTCGTGTATGGGCAAGCCATCAACCTGGAAATTCGTGTTTTGTCTCCTTGGGCAAGAAAACGCCCACGAAATGGTGCCCAAAGCCATTCAGAACAGACAGTCTTCACTCATTCACGCAGTGGGAGCTAGCTGGGTCTTTCCCTACACGTTTTTCATCCAAATCCTGCATTTTTCCATGCCTGGGAGTTCATTTTTGCATATACAGTAGCTTGGGAAAGAAGGGCCACGATTTGGGGACTGTATGGAGGTCGTTTTTGCCCCGAATGTCCAAGGACATTTTTCTAAAAACAGATTTGGCTTACCTGGGTTGTTCCCCAACTTCCCATTTCGTTTTTTTGGGTTCCCACGTTTTTCTGAGTTAGTTGAAACCCCATCTCATGCATTCCACTGTGGAAAACATTTTTCTCATGCCCAACACTTATGCTTTTGATGTTATATGCATCCATCTCTTATCAGCTTGAGAAACCCAATTGCTGATTGGCTTGGCTGATTCTGGTATACCTTTGGCTATGTGAAAGCCTGTTTTCCCCTTTTCCTTGTGGAGATCATGCCCAGCTCGGGGGTGGCAGTGGTGCTGAGAGATCGAGGAGCACACTGGCCTACGGTTGGGTGGAACGTTGCAGAAGCATAGCTGGTTGCTCAGGGATTACTTGATTTAAGATAAGTATTCTCATTTGCAAATTTGATATTGCTTAAATTGATGATATGGAATAAAAATCGGGAATGTATGATGGATGTGTGTTAATTCTGCACATGATTTACTTCTGCTATGTTTGCTTAGATTGTACATCTGCATGCCTGTCTTTTTATATATGTGGATGTTTCATTTAGTAAGCATCGGGGCCAATTGCCCGGTTTTAGCACAATGATCCTCTCTATCATGCTGGTATGATAGGAGGGGACATTACATTTGGTATCAGAGCTGCTGGTTGCAGCATTGGGCCTCTATGGGCCAAATCCAATTGCAGTCATCTCTGAAAGGAAGAAAGTTTTCAAATTTTTTCCTAAGTCTGTTTAAAAAAAATTGTTTTGAAAAAATTCGTTTAACTCCGTTTCGGAGAGAATTCCCGAATGTCTTCCGCAACTGCGGAAGCATTCCGTGAGTTTTTCCGCAACACGGAGGAGTTTGGGAAGTCGCCCCGAAATTTGCGGAAGGAATTCTCTTCCGAAACTGCGGAAGGAATTCTCTTCTGAAATTTGCGGAAGGATTCTGCGAGCTGTCCCGCAACGCGGGAAAATTTGGCGAAATGCTCTGAAAAAGCGGAAAAATTTTCTAAGTGTCGGCGTCGAAAGGAAATTTTCGGAAGGAATTCTCTTCCGAAATTACGGAAGGAATTCTCTTCCGAAATTACGGAAGGAATTCTCTTCCGAAAATTGCGGAAGGATTCCGCGAATCGTTCCGCAATGCGGAAGAGTTCGGCGAGTCGTTCCGAAATTGCGGAAGAGTTCGGCGAATTGTTCCGCAACTGCGGAAGAGTTCGGCGAATCGTTCCGCAACTGCGGAAGACTTCGCCGAATCGTTCTGCAACTGCGGAAGACTTCGCCGAATCGTTCCGCAATGCGGAAGCATTCCGCGAACCTCCCCGAAATTTCGGAAGCATTCCGCGAACGGCTCCGAAACGGCGGAAGCCTTCGCCGAATGGCTTCGCAATTGCGGGAGCATTCGCCGAATGGCTCCGCAACGGAAGCCTTCACCGAATGGCTCCGCAGTTGCGCGAGCATTCGCCGAATGGCTCCGCAACTGCGGGAGCCTTCGCCGAATGGCTCCGCAATTGCGGGAGCGTTTGGTGAATCGCCCCGCAATTGCGGGAGCGATCGGCGCCCGAAAAATTTAAAAAAAAAAAAAAAAAAAAAAAAAAAAAAAAAAAAGGTGACGAAAACTTGATTTTTGAATAGCAGGAACATCCGGACTCAAAATGGAATGATTTATGTGGGGCTCGGAGGCCATTGACGAGGGCCATGAAAGAACCAGTGAAGACCCCGAGCCCATTACTCTCCGATTTGACAGAAAATGGGGAATAGTGACTTTTGAAGGACGGAGTCCCGAGGCTTGACAGAAGGTCGGTTTGAGCTGAAATTGATCAGGCGCGGCCATGAAGCAGGCACAATGTTAAGTTCAGAATCTTGGAGCCAAACTCCAAAGGATCTGAAGTCGGGGTGAGCAAGAAGGCCAAAAAGCACTGTTCCGGGCCACTTTTTTGGGATTTTGAAAAGCTGATGTACAGTAAAAGTGACCCTAGATGTGGGAATCAAAAATTTTACTGAACTAGACATTTCATATTCTCAGTAAGACGGACAGTTTCCGTTAGACGAAGATTTCCCAGAAATGCACCGTTTGGGAGATAGCCATTTTTTGCTCAAAATTTGGAATTTTGGAAAAATGTGAAAAGTGAGAACTAGTAAAACCGAGAAATTCATAGAAGATGAACGGTGCATCGGAATTAAAATCCGTGAATTGCTGAGTGTTCCTTGTTATATGGACTAACTTCGCCCGGTAGATAAGTTTTTGTGATTCCTCTTAGATTTTCTTCCACAGGTGGCTAGAGTTGGCATTCTAGACCAAAAATGCAACTGTGTAAAATGTGCAGAATTGGAGTGAGTTGTCATTTTTGAAGAGATGCAGTTTCCGCACCTGATGTCGGAATGGAGCATGAAGATAGGCATTGGAAAGCTTGTCCAACAGGGAACAATGATGCATGACCAGAGTTTGAATGAGATCTACATACATCATAGATATTTAGTGCAGAAGAGCACCCGCGGCTGTTTTGACAAACAAATTTTGTTGTCAATATGGGCAATTTCTACAATTGCATGACATGGAAGAGGAATTCCATGTTACAATGAGGGATCGAAAAAGGGAGAATTCTTTAAACTCCTGTTTGTTATCATACTTATAATTATGAAATTGTCATATGGCATAAAAATATTAAGAATGTAAGGGATTACATAAATGTATATGCACTAGATGGCATCTTAACAAACATTGCATAGTGCATATGGAAATGCTTGTGCATGAATGGGATATTGCATATTGGTAAAATAATGAAGTCTTCATCTGCAATGAACCACTAATGGAGAATGTTGTGGTTGATAATCACTATTGATGTTGGCATTGGTTGTAGGACCAAAGATAACAAAGAGAATGGCTAAATGCGCTGAGGATGTTGTTGCATGAAGCCAACAACCTTATGTAGAAATGATGGTGCAACAAATCTATGATCATAAAGTTGGCAAAATGACTGAACAGCCTTGGTAAGAGGCCAACCGATCAGGTAACATCAGGCGATGTTAATGGTAACCATGCAGGTAATGATTATTGGAGCCTAATTGCATGAATGTTGAAAGAGGATTTGGTAAGATTCCTTCAACTATGTTTGAGCTATATTGATTTAGTTTGCATGTGGTATTGAATGCTAATTGGGACTGTTGACCTACCAAACTTGGTGAGGTGTGGGTAAGTGAAGGAAACGATCCTTACACCCTATGACTGTTTAGAAATCTCAATGCATTCATATGAATTATATCATGCCATGTGTATGTTGGTTATGTGCCCAATAACCAAAGCAAGTGAGCACTGGTGGTCCTGATTATGGTAATGCAGAATAGTAAATACATGAAGAGCCAAATCATGATCGATGGGCTGCTAGAATGTTCTGTGGAAGAACAGAGTTGTATGAATGATATGACTGTAAAAAAAAAAAAATGAGTATTTACGATTTATTTAAGTTGCATAGATAGTGTGACTATGTCTTGAAATTCTATTGTGATAATGATGCATATATAGAAATGAACATATATCTCATTGCATTTCATATGTTGAACAGCTGAAGGTGTTTGAATTATTGAGTATTATAATTCTGAGATCACTTCAGTGACTGTTATGGCAATGAACGATTATGTGCGTAGATACTCACAACGTGTTTGGTTGTTTGAAGTTTCAGTTTTCAGGTAGAAAAGTCTTGCGTATGGTAATGAGGATAAGTCCATAGTAAAGACCGGGATCTACCATGTGCAAAAGCCAAAGGTTATGAGAAGGTTCTCATGGTTGTAAATTTACGCATGAAACGAATCTGAAAATTGTCTGGTTTAAGTTTATGAGAATAGTCTCATGGTTGCAGATCTAATTTCTGTAGGAAAACAGATTTACAATTTCAGATTTGAGAATTTGCTTATAATTGCTAATGACTGTTTGGCTTATATAGAATTGTGTCAGGAGGACATGTATAGGTGAATGTTCATGTATGGTA
The DNA here is from genome assembly GCA_027924585.1 of Larix kaempferi. Taxonomy (NCBI): domain Eukaryota; kingdom Viridiplantae; phylum Streptophyta; class Pinopsida; order Pinales; family Pinaceae; genus Larix; species Larix kaempferi. The sequence goes on from BSBM01001646.1 coordinate 3,925,083, forward strand.
GCAAGGGTGAAACCATAATGGGCAAGTGTGCCAGGATGACACATTGCAAGAAGACCATGTGTGATGGTCTGCAGAAGCCAAACTAGATGGGAAAGACCCCATGATTGGGAAATGGGTTTCGGGTGAAACGCCATTGTATCAACCAAAGAGCATGTCGGTAAAACATGAAAGTGAGATGGTAAAGCTATGCCCAGAAGGCATGTGAGACACATATGCAAAATGAATGAGTATTCTATGACCCTAGACAAGAACATGCATGTCTAAATTATTAGATTGAATATGCAGAGCATGTTTTATTACTTCATTATTATTCCAGACTGCTTGAGTATGATTAGGGCCTACATGGCGCACATCAGGAAGGGGGTGCACACCTTTTCTAGTGCTGGGTCATGGTAGGGTTTTCAATATTGACTAGACCCTAAGGGAATGGACGCATTCCTGGTGTTTCAATACTTGATAGTGAATGATATGAAATATGATTACGATTTTTGAGCAGCAATACTGATGAGTCTGCTTATCCTTCTTGTGCTATCAGCTTACACAGATGCAATTTGTGTTGCACGTAAGAGGCAAAGTGAAGAGAGGGTGCTCAAGAGGACTGTATGGATAGTGGTAACCTTTCTACGCTCACACTAAAGGACACTAGAAGGGGTGGATAGGCCGGAGGAGCTGTGTTGCAGAAAAGGGGTATCATCCTTGTGTAGTGTGAGTGGGTATCGTGGGGCCATGCTAGCCTGCAGCCAAGTGAGTCACCTATGGAGTTCCTGGAGGGAACCACCGGTTGCATAAGAGAAGGAGCCACGTAATCATACTATGTTGTTCATATTGCCTGATAAACCCAGTCGGTGTACTGGCTTGGCAATGGTTGTGGTATGCCTGATAAACCCAGTCGGCGTACTGGCTTGGCATTGGTTATTTGGGTGTTGTGGCGAATGGTTGCTGGATGCCTGATAAACCCAGTCGGTGTACTGGCTTGGCATTGGTTATTTGCATGTTGTGGAGGTATTGGTCATTTGGGTGTTATTTCCTGACAAACCCAGTCGGAGAACTGGCTTGGAAATGGTTATTGTATGCTTGATAAACCCAGTCAGCGTACTGGCTTAGCATACTGATTTTGAAATGCTTGATAAACCCAGTCGGCGTACTGGCATAGCATACTGATTTTGAAATGCTTGATAAACCCAGTCGGCGTACTGGCTTAGCATACTGATTTTGAAATGCTTGATAAACCCAGTCGGCGTACTGGCTTAGCATACTGATTTTAGGGATGCCTGATAAACCCAGTCAGCGTACTGGCTTGGCATTGCCTATTCGGATGATGTTGTGGAGCAGCATGTGTGCTGGCCAAGCATCCACCCCACAGGTGATCCAAGGCTTGTAAAGCAGAGAAGGAAACCTGTGGAGTAACGAGGAAAATGCACAATACAGATAAGTATTCATTTTCATTTATTTCTTATTTGGAATAATGAAGAGTTCAGGTATAAGTCTTATGACAACCAAGCTAATACATTGTTGTTTCTTTGTTGGAAACCTTGGCCTTTACAGGAAGCAAGGACCCTGAAAGAGCTATAAATGCTTGGTAAAGCCAGAGAGTAACTGGTTGGAGCTATAAATGCTTGGTAAATCCAGAGAGTAACTGGTTGGAGCTATAAAATTCTTGGTAAATTCAGAGAATAGTTGGTGGGAACAGTAACCACTCGACGTTGTGGAGCAGCTGGCGTGCTAGCCAAACATTCCCTTAAACAATTGATAAAACCAGTCAGCGTACTGGCCTGGCATTGCCTATTTGAATGGTTGTGGAGTAGCCTGCGTGCTGGCCCAACATTCATTGTTGTATCCACGGGAAATCCAATGCTTTGAAAGCAAAGAAGGATCCTGTGGGATAAAGTGAAGACATCCTATAAAGATAAGTATTTGCTTATCTTGTAACTCTTGCTTATGAATATACATGTGTATATGATTTAAGTATGATTTCTTAAATTCTCATTTGGAGATAAACCCTATGAAAATACACTAAACATGTGCATTGACTCAATGTTTGAGTGTAGGTATTGCTGGAGGCAAGGACTATGAAAGCATCTGGAGGATGCATGTGGACATGTGACCATCCTAAAGAGAGCTCAGTATGAGCGGTAATGAAAGATGGTGCTAGTGGGACTGTGTGGATCCTAGCAGCCAAAGGTTTTGTAAGCGACAATGGGGAAGGGTTCCCTGGTTGAAAGCCATTAGACAGACCTTAGACACTAAAGTGTCATAGCCAAGAAAGGGCAAGTCAATCATTCACATTGAAGTGAAAGAGGCCAAGGAGCATAGAACCACCAGTGATGGTGTGGCTCCGGATTCGAACTAGACTAATTGGGGGAAAACTCTTACTCGTCTCTCTCTTTTGACTGATGCATCTTAGAAACAAAGGATTGTTGAGTGCATGTCATAAATGAAAACAAATTATGTTTCATTGCTTGAAATGAATTGTGAATGCTGAAATAGTTATTTTCTTGTGAAAGGATGAACATGAATGAGTTTGTGTGTGTGTGGGAAAGCATGAAATGTGTGGAAGTCTCATGAGTAAAGCATGGACATTCCAAGTCAATTAGGAAAATAATTGACTAATTTTATTATTGTGTTATGCTTGTCCTAACAGGAATTGCCATGATAAGTCTCATAGATAGTTGCCGGGACAACAAGAAAGATGGCATCCATGAAATTCCAGACTTGTAGATCAGCTGGAAGATAAACAAACGGAAGGGATTGCTGTGGAGCGATGCCCATCTGCAGAACTAGAGGATCAAGCCAGCAAGAGCAGCTTGTGGAATCCAAAGGACTTGGTCCTGAAATTTCAAGTAAAGAGATGAAACGCAGGACAGACCTGCCACCAGTTGTGAATTTTGGACATGTGTAAAGTGGGTATATAATATGAAGTGTTGGAACACCGAGGACGGTGTTATTCCAAGGGGAGGGGAATGTAATGTCCCCAGCTTGACCCTATTGCATTAATATTGTAAATGATGTAAATATTGTTATTTAGTCATGGTGAGGAGCTCAAGGCCAAGGCCCCGCCATTGATTTATCGTTCTATGTATCGGCAATTAGAATAGATGCATGGAGTTCTTGTGCTAGTGGTGCACAATGTAAAATCGGACATCATGTAAATATGCAATTTTAATGAAAAACCCACAATCAGCTACGCAATGCAACAAAGAGATGGGGGCATGATCTTTACAAGGAATAGGGAGGGAAAATAACCAAACCCTTGAGCCATGGTGTTAAGCCATTTCATTGAAGAAACCCATGAACTCTCAACTACCCATTTGGTCTCATGCACCCAATCATTTAATTCTTCAAAGAGTTGGTTGAGGCAGTTAATGCCTTGGGAATGAAGAAGTATGGCAGCCATTTTCGTGTATGGGCAAGCCATCAACCTAGAAATTCATGTTTTGTCTCCTTAGGCAAGAAAACGCCCACGAAATGGTGCCCAAAGCCATTCAGAACAGACAGTCTTCACTCATTCACGCAGTGGGAGCTAGCTGGGTCTTTCCCTACACGTTTTTCATCCAAATCCTGCATTTTTCCATGCCTGGGAGTTCGTTTTTGCATATACAGTAGCTTGGGAAAGAAGGGCCATGATTTGGGGACTGTATGGAGGTCGTTTTTGCCCCGAATGTCCAAGGACGTTTTTCTAAAAACGGATTTGTCTTACCTGGGTTGTTCCCCAACTTCCCATTTCGTTTTTGTGGGTTCCCACGTTTTTCTGAGTTAGTTGAAACCCCATCTCATGCATTCCACTGTGGAAAACGTTTTTCTCATGCCCAACGCTTATGCTTTTGATGTTATATGCATCCATCTCTTATCAGCCTGAGAAACCCAATTGCTGATTGGCTTGGCTGATTCTGGTATACCTTTGGCTATGTGAAAGCCTGTTTTCCCCTTTTCCTTATGGAGATCATGCCCAGCTCGGGGGTGGCAGTGGTCCTGAGAGATCGAGGAGCACACTGGCCTACGGTTGGGTGGAACGTTGCAGAAGCATAGCTGGTTGCTCAAGGATTACTTGATTTAAGATAAGTATTCTCATTTGCAAATTTGATATTGCTTAAATTGATGATATGGCATAAAAATCGGGAATGTATGATGGATGTGTGTTAATTATGCACATGATTTACTTCTGCTGTGTTTGCTTAGATTGTACATGTGCATGCCTGTCTTTTTATATATGTGGATGTTTCATTTAGTAAGCATCGGGGCCAATTGCCCGGTTTTAGCACAATGATCCTCTCTATCATGCTGGTATGATAGAAGGGGACATTACAAGTGACTTTCATGAGGTGTCTGCATATAACGGGCAACACGACCAACGGCAAAGGAAAGGTCAGGACGGGAATGAGTCAAGTATAAGAGACTACCAACAAGCTGACGATACAAGGTGGCATCGACTTCAGGTGAAGTACAAGTGGCAGAAAGTTTGACTCCAGACTGGAAGGGAGAAGGGGCTGGTGTACAATCTTCCATGTGAAAGCGATGAAGAAGGTCACAAGCATACTTAGACTGAGAAAGAAAGATTCCTTCTTTGGTTTGCAGGACTTGGAGACCAAGAAAATAATGCAAATGTCTTAAGTCTGACATTTCAAAATTTTGTTTAAGCCTGGATTTCACATGGGTTATAAGCTTAGGGTCACTACTAGTAAGAATAAGGTCATCAACATATAGAAAAAGTATGATGAGATGGTTTCCTACTTTCTTGGTATAGACATTGGGGTCAGAATGGCATCTAGAAAAACCAGTGTCAAGGAGAAAGTTATCTATTTTGGCATACCAAGCTCTGGGAGCTTGCTTAAGGCCATATAAGGATTTCTTAAGGCGGCAGATAAGGCTAGAGTTATTCTGAACATAGCCAGGAGGTTGTTCCATGTAAATTTCCTCCTGTAAATCACCATGTAAGAAGGCAGAATTGACATCCATTTGATGGACTTCCCAGTTGTGTAAGGCTGCAATGGAAAGAACAAGGCGGATGGAGTTCATTTTTGCGACGGGAGCAAAGGTTTCATTGTAGTCAATCCCTTCAACTTGGGAAAAACCTTTGGCAACTAACCTTGCCTTAAGTCTTTCAACACTTCCATCTGATGCATACTTAGTTCTGTAGACCCATTTACATCTGACAAGTTTTCTTCCTTTTGGAAGAGGTACAAGATCCCAAGTATCGTTCGCCATTAAGGAACAATATTCTTCATCCATGGCTGCATCCCAATCTGGATTCCCTGAAGCTTCTGCAAAAGTTTCTGGATCATGATTCTTGGAAACTTGAGCCAAAAGAGAAGAGGCTCGCTGAAACTAAGAACGTGTTCAACGTTGATCTCTAGGATCACCGACAAGATCACCAGCTGCTTCACATGTTGAACGGACCCATCGAGGAAGCACTTGTGCTGTTGCAACTGGAGGAACATGAGCAGGCGGAGGTGGATTTTCATCCTCACTGTCATCATCAAAAAATGGAGTTGGAAACCTGTCAGGGAAGTTGGAAGAAGAAGAAGAAGGCACAAACGCCGAATCAGGCTCGCAGGCCAAAGATGGCACAATCGCCGAGTTAGGCTCGCAGGCCAAGAGATTTTCATCAAATTTAACATCTCTTCTAATGATTATATCAGGAGAATGTGGTTGAACAAGTCTATAACCTTTTACATCTTCAGAATATCCAACAGATATGCACTTTTCACTTTTAGGCTGCAATGCTTTCTGTTTTTCATTCGGAATGTGAGCCCATGCTTCACTACCAAACACACGGAAGTGACTTACATCAGGTTTAGTTTTACTCCATGCTTCTTCTGGTGTTATACCTTGTAATGCTTTAGTGGGGGTGCGATTAACTATGTAATTTGCACAATTAATGGCTTCAGCCAAAAATTGAAGACTTAGTCCCTTAAATTGGATCATACAATTAGCCATTTCTTTTAAAGTGCGGTTCTTCCGCTCAGCTACACTATTTTGTTGTGGTGTATATGGAACAGTGTGCTATTGTTAGATGCTTTGTTCAGTGCAGAAAGTAGTGAACTTATGGTTAACATATTCTCCTCCATTGTCAGATCTTAACTTAATAATTTGATGACCAGATTGTTTTTCCATAAGGGCCTTGTAGGCCAAGAACATGTTAAATACTTCGCTCTTAAGTTTTAGGAAATAAACCCAAGTGCGTCTGGTGTAATCATCAATGAAAGTTAAGAAATATTTGAAACTAGAAAAGGAAGCAAATGGAAGAGGACCACACAAGTCACTATGCACAAGCTCCAAGGGAACCAAGGCGTGCCAAGAGGCACGTTTGTCAAAACTGTCCCGATGATGTTTTCCGAGTACACAACCGAAGCAAACACCATCCCTGTAAGATACCATCGGAAGACCTATCACCATATTTTCTTTACATAGTTGTTGCAATGAGTGATAATTTAAGTGACCAAATCGCTCATGCCAAAGTTTGCTCAAGTTATCACTATGAGCAACAAAAACTGAAGGAAAAGGTGATGACCCAAAGTTGTTAAACTTATACAACCTGGTAATATCATCAACAATTCCGGTAGCTAGGACCTATTGAGGATCTTTAAAATCCTTGATTACATCTTGGTGAGGTGTAAAGGTCACAGTTTTACCTTCACCAGAATGAGTGATCTGATAGACTGATAACAAATTGCAAAAAATTCTTGGAACACATAGTACATCACTAAAATGACCATTATCTACTGGAACTGTTCCAGCTCCTACAACACTTAGAGATCTATCATCACCAACAAATATTTGTTTGGTGTTACATTCATGCATAGTAGAAAAGATGGATTGATCCTTAGCCATATGATAAGATGCTCCAGAATCAATGAGCCATTCATTTGAAGTAGAAGAAGAAGATGCATTAGAAGAATAACCAGAAGCACAAAGTGCATGTCCATGAGAGGCAGATTCTGAAGACGAATCTAGGCTGATGTGGTGCTTCTTCATTGCTGCTTCCAAGGCTGCCATCTTCTTGAAACACTTAGATTCATCATGATTATCTTTTCCGCAATAGTTGCAATGATGCTCAGTCTTCTTGCCTTTTGGCTTGGATCCTTTGTCATTTTTTAAAGAAGGAGCTGACTGAGAGGGTTTGGGACCCTTGTTTGACTTATTATTGCGAAAATTTTGTTTCTTGGGAGGCTTGGACTTTTCTTTCTGTTGGGACAATAAGGCTTTCCCAGATGTATCTGCATTATTGATTATTCCAAGATGAATGAGTTTATCTCGTTCTCTAATCAAGGAATCACAGAAGGATTCAGGACTAGGCTCTTGATAGCTAGCTGCATTCAAGGATGCTTTCATGGAGTAAAATGTAGATACAAAAACAGAATATGCAGGTCCAAGTTTGGAAAGAATATGATAAATGCATTGTTTGTCTTCCCTCTCAATCTTACATTCTGCACATAAGAGTTTAAGAGTTTTGTACTTAGATAAATAATCTTAAATGCATGAAAAGTCACTTGGATTTAAAGAAATCAACTCATTTTCAAGTTGGTGACCTCGAATTTCATTGTGTTTACCAAACACAGATTTCAACTTGTCCCAAGCAGCATTAGGTTCATCAATTTCAGATATGTGGAATCGCAAATCAGTAGAGATAGACATCCCAATCAATCCACGAACTTCATCACATCTATTTACCCATTTTATTTTCTTATCATCATTAGTGGGTTCTTTTTCTTTCCCTGAGGTAATTCTGAAAAGTCCCCTACTTCGTAGAATATCCTCCATACGAGATTTCCATGAGAAATAGTTGGAACTGTTAAGTAGAATATCACAAGGGGCGGCCATATTTGTAAATTGATGGCTGTAAAAGCAGAAACCAATAGTCTATATGTGAAGAGCTCGAAAAAATAGGCAGTTTCAAAAAAAACGACACTGAAAACTGACTCTGTATGATGAAGTTATGCTTGAACAAAGAAACTGTTGAAGATGTCCCCAATAGTGACGTGGCAGCTAGAGAATGTCCAGCAAAAAAAAGAACCCCCCTCTTCCCAAGATGAACCTTTGACAATCACTTTACAAGAAAGTTGCTTTAAGTGAACCACTTTTGTAAAATAAGTGATTTCACTTTTACAATGATATTACTTTTAAATAGTGCAGCAATAAAAAAAAACTTAAGTGACTCATTTGTATTTTTATTTTTTATTATTTAAGTGAGATGCACTTTTACAATAAAATAACTTGAAAATAGAGATTGCATGCACTTTTTCTTTTAAAAGTAACTTCCTAAGACTTGAACTCAAGACCTATTAAGGAATAAAGCAACTTTGAACCAAGTGAGCTAGATTAAAAGGCATGTAAAATACGGGAATGAGGAAGAGGGTTTTTTCTTTTCTTTTCTTTTTTTTTTTTTTACTCTTCTTGCTCGGTTTGCGTGCTTGCCCTTTTTCCTGCAAAACACACCACAAATCGAAACAAAAAAACTTTTCCACACTTGTGGAGTTAGATCTTGTTAGCTTGCCCGGAAATTCTACGTTTTCTCTCTGTTTCTGATTTGCCGAGATCGCGCAAGGTGCACGGCAAAGAGCATACATAGCCAAGAAAAACCCTTTCCCTTTTTGTTTCTGATTTGCCGAGATCGCTCAAGGTGCACGGCAAAGAGCATACACAGACGGGAAAGCAACAATCTGAACCCAAAAAAAAATCTAACAGTAAAAAATGATGAAATATGAGATTTTTTCTTTTTAAAAAAATAAAATAAAAAAAATGCGTCACTGTAACATTATACCTTCAGATCTGATGAAATACGCGTTTCTAGAGCAACCGGGAACCGTTTTCGATCAAACAAAAACTATTTCCCAATGGAAATGACGCTCCAGATGCAATGGAACACCTCCCATAGCCCAGAAATGCATAGAAATACTAGAACTAGAAACCCTTTCGAGTTTCGGCAACAGTAGTTCAAGATCTAGATCATAATCTGAAGCGACACTTCATAAAAGCTCTGATACCATGTTCGGGTACACAGGGTACTACCAAAGGACCGAACACCAATAGAAACCACTTCACACAAACAAATCACAGATCAACACACCGATGTTTTGACGTGGTTTAAACCCTCTTGAGGGAAACACTCCACGGCCCCGGCCAAATAGCTTCTACGGGACAATTTATTATGCAAAGAAAGAAAGTTACAAATGAGCTTCTCATAATCGATCAACTAAACAATGACCCTCCATGCTCTTTAAATAGAGATCATGGACCAATCGGGTGTCAAGCCACAGATCAGTTTGATCTAAGAGAAGTTGAGCCGTCGGGTCACTCTATGTCGGGAACATATCATGACCGTCGGATTAAGTATTTACAAATGCATACTAATACATACTAAAGAAACACACTATCCCTAACGGATATATTACACAAGTTGATCTTAACTAACTCCTAAGTGTCTAAATATCCTAACAACAGATGCCCCCTAATGTGTGAGGTCAGAGGGAAATGATGGTCGAAATACATTATAAGTCCAAGTCAGAGGAGGAGCAAGAAACCGCAGAACCAAGTCACAAAAAACACCTGAAACAATGATCAAGGTCAGCAAGCAATTACAATCTTGACATCATATAGATGTGTAGTATGATCTCCGATACAGAACTAGGATATGTATATATAGAGCATGGCCACTGAAATACAAGCGTGGATCCATGTCAAAGTGAGAGATCATAGCCATAACAACAAGCTGGATTTATGTCTCATGAAGAGCCAGAATGAGTGAGGCTCAATCTTGCGCAACTTGGGTGATAACATAAACAAGGTGATGATATCATAGTCCCAAGGTCTTCATCCAAACAACCCAAGGTACAAACCCTAACCATGCGAATAAATGAGTTGAAGTCGAACATGGGGGGTATCTTTTGATTACCAGTCATTGATGTATACCGTTAACAAATGCGAGGACTTCCATCGATAATGATAATGGGGTCCAAGGTACCTAATATGATCCAACAAGTGTGAATAAGAGGAATTGAATTTGAACGCTTGAGGAACCTGTTGAATAGGAGACATTGATGTATTCTCATTTATTCAACAGCGAGGGAAACTGCCACTGATGACTGCAATCCCCAAGGTACTAACCGAAACTCTAAACTTCGTTCCCAGAGCATAATAAGTTGATGTCGATGAGAAGAAGTCTGTTGGAACGGAGGCCTTAATGCATCCTCCATCATCCAATGCGAGGAACACTCACAGGTATGAGCTGATGTGGAGTAGGAAAAGTAACAAGATGAAATAAACTGACACCAGGATGGCTGACACATGAAGTCAGGGTAAACTGCAGAATGGCCGACACAGGTTGTATCCTTGAATAGTGAGCACGACACATAGTGACTTAGGCAGTTTTCAACATAAAGAGGAAGTGATATAAGCCTGCAATGTAGGGTACATTAACAGACCCTCCAATATGGTTGGAAGAATAACCAACTGGGGGAGTAAAAACTCAGAGATCAGGTTCACCCTAAGGTCAAAAACTAAAACCCAACTGACATGAAAGACTCAAGTAGCTGTTGTGTTCAAGGATATGACTGACTTAACTACCTTTGAAACTGAAAAAAGATGTGATATACTCTTCTTATCCCTTATTCTTTTTGGTAAAAGAATTTCCTTCTTGTTGTTTTAATGAGTCCAAGAAAGATAGAAAACTCAATAAGCCCAACCATGTAATAATTTTAACGAGCCCATCGGAGGAAGACTTAGGACCTTCTTCATTTTTTACAGAGTTCGAAGAAGACATAGACGAATACTCTATAGTACTGATCTTTGAATTTTAATATCGAGCCGAGATCTATTCTTGCTCGCTGGTGTTTTCAATTTTAAGGAGTCTAAAAAACTTAAACAATAACTCCATACACCTACTCGTGGATTTTAGTATCGAGCCCAAGTAGGTTAATGCTCGCCAGTGTTTTCTTGTTTATAGAGTCTGAAAAACTTAAACAATCCTCTATTTACCCTCTCGTGGATTTCACATCGGTTTCGGGTAGGTGAGTGCTCGCTTGGTGTTTTCATGTTTCGAGAGCCTGAAAACCCTAAAGAAGACTCCAAAAGGTCCTTTTTTCGTACAGTTAGTCTCCTCCCCCGAAAAAGTTTAAAACAATGAGAGAAGAACTCTTCTAGCCACGTATGACTAGAGTATTCCTTTTTCGTAAGTAATCCACAAAGGTCTGAAAAAAGGTTAAACTTATACCTAAGCGGATGGACCTTTAATTCCTTTAACGAGCTTGAAGAGAGAAAGTTTGCTCGGCAATCTTGTTTAGTTTTTCAATAGTCCAAACAAGAGCTTAAAACGACTTAAAAGGCAGCTTCTAGTATCATAAGTTCATGACCTGCCAAAGAATAGGATCTCAACAAATGCATTAGTAACTATTGACAAAGTTTCTCAATGACATAATAATGACAATATGATACTAGATGCGTAAAACATAATTACAAAAGTGAGCAAAACTAACTCTACAAAAATTTACAGCTATAATACAGGAAAAAGCACGAATAACTAAGCATAGTACTTCTTCAAGTAGAGCCCATTTCTAGGCTCTGGAAGCTTATTACCTTCATAATATGTTAACTCGTATGTGCCTTTCTTCAATACTTTGGAAACTATGTAGGGTCTAAGCCACATGAACCTAAACTTGCCAGCTCCTAAAGGCTCTTTGTCCTAATCCCAGAGCAGAACAAGGTCTCCTTCAAGAAACACCCTAGGTTTGACAGACTTATCATACTGTCATTTAACTCGGTTCTTATGTGCTTCGTTTTCTGTAAGCATGTCATGGCTCTATTCATCCAGATGTTCTAAATGCAACAAACATTCTTCCAAAGCTGAAGTGTCTGGTAATAGTTGTACAACTAACTTCAATGAAGTAATCTCGCACTCAACCGGAATGACTACCTCTACCCCATGTACCAGTTGGAAAGGAGAGAACCTGGTAGCAGTCTTTACATTGGCTACATAGGCCCAAAGAGCAGGCTACAGCATAATGTGCCAGTTAGTTATACTGGCATTAACAGTCCTTTGTAAGATAGTCTTCAAAGTTTTGTTGACTGCTTCGACCTGACCATTCTCCTATGGATAAAATGAAGACAAATGCTCCTGTCGAAAACCTAACATGGTGTACAGATCGGTCATCATGTTGTTCTGAAAATGGCGACCGTGATCAGTCACAATCTCTTTGGGTATACCAAATCTTGCAATGATCTAGTTGAAAACGAAATAAGCGACCATTTCTCCATCCGCTTTAATAGTAGGCATTTCCTCGGCCCACTTAGTGAAGTAGTCAACGGCAACAATTACATGATTATGGCCTCCAGCTGACACTGGATTGCAATTCATAAAATCAACCCCCCATTTGGTGAAGGGGCCTGCTGTTATTACGGGATGAAGAGGAGCTGGGTGTGCTCGCATCTTCCTGGTGAAAAATTGACATCGCTAGCAGCGTTTCACAGCTTCCACACAATCTTTGAATATTGTGGGCCAAAAATAACCTACACGCAGTATTTTCTGGGTTGTTGCCAACCCAGAAAGATGACCCCCACAAGCTCCACCGTGGGCATCATTCAATACTGGTTATGCTTCCTCTAGGGTTAAACAACGGTGTAAGATGGAATCTACCCCACGTCTATACAAAGTGTCAGAAATAATGAGGAAATTCTTCGCATGAGTCTTAATCTTGCGTCGTTCATCCTTGGAGAAAGTGGTGGGACATCTCAAAGTCTAGAGATATACTAGGATATCTCCGTACCATGGGTCGGAGGATGCGATGAGAAAGATATGTTCATCCGGGGATCATGATTCTTCCTCAACATGCACTATGTCACTAGGAAATTCTGAGATCAGTTCAGCGAACACCAGTGATTTCTTTGATTTGGCGGACTGAAAAAACAAATCAAATTCTTGCAAGATGACAATCCATTTGTTAAATTCCCCCCCGATTATTTGTCGAGTGAGAACATATTGGAAAGGATTGACTTCCGCAACCACTGTGGTAGTTCGCAATAATATGTAGTGACATAGCCTCTGGACTGCATAGATAGCAGCTAATGCCAACTTCTCTATGTGAGAATACGTGATCTCAAGAGCTATCAGAGCATGCGACAAATAATAAATGGCATGCTCTTGGAGCATGCCATCCTCCTGAACTAGTACTATGCCAATTGTATATACTGATGCAACCAAATATAGAAGGAAATCCTTTGTATAGTCTAGCGGGCTTAACAAGGGGGCTGAAAGTAGTGCCTTTTTCAAGGCCCCAAATGATGCTTAAGCAGCCTCATCCCCAAAAAAGTAGGTGTCTTGTTTAAGCAGTCTCATGAAACCTTTTGTAATTTTAGCATAGTCAATGATAAAGCGTCTCAAGAAGTTGGACATTCCCTGCAGACTTTGAATTTGTCTCAGGGTGTGAGGACGAGGCAGATTCACAATCGCCTCAACTTTCAACGAGTCCACCATTATACCACGACTAGATACTATGAAACCTAGTAGTCGCCCAGATTCAACGTAGAATACACATTTGTTGGGATTCAATCGAATCTTGTAGTATCTGCATCTTTCAAACACAAGTCTTAAATTGTCAGGATGCTCATGTCTCTTGTGAGATCACATTGCGAGATCATCCAGGTAAGGTTCGACCATGTGTTTGATATCGTGAAAAGAAAAATTCATTTCTCGCTAGAAAGTAGCTCCATCATTCTTTAAGCCAAACGACATTTTCCGATAGGCAAAGGTGCCACAAGGACAAATAAAGGTTGTCTTGTGTTGGTCTTCAGGTTTGATCTGTATCTGATTATATCCTGAAAACCCATCCATGAAGGAAAACATTTCATGGCCTGCACACGCATCAATGATTTGATCTATTAATGGTGTGGGATAATTGTCTTTCGGACAAGACTTATTTAGGTCCTGGAAGTCAGTGCAGACTCTAATGGTACCTTGCTTCTTGTCAACGGGAACAAGATTTGAAACCCATTCCGTCATAGCTATCGGATAGATAAATCCGGCTTTGAGCAACTTTTCTACCTCTGCCTTAATGGCAGCAGCTTTTCGAGGGTTTACTGGATGGAGCTTCTGTCTCACAGGTTTAGCGTTGGGGTACGTTGTGATGAAATGCTCAACAATGGCAGGGTCAATTCCTGGCATCTCCTCGTATGACCAGGCAAAGACGTCACGGAATTATTTAAAGAGATTGGTATACAAACTGATCTCATCAGGAGAATAGTCTGCTCCAATGAAAATATTTTCCACGACCCCAGGTTTGATGGAAATGTTGATCGGAATGGTTCGCGATATATTTTCCATATTCCCTTCGGCATAAACAACTTTCGAAGTAGAAGGAACAGTGGACAAATCAACAATTCCACCAGGTCTCATAGAAAACTCACCTCTCTCTATCCTGTCCAGTTCAGGAAGAAAACAGGACCTGTGATGCATATGTTTCCAAGGGTAATCCAGGCCTATCATTGCTTCCAAGATTGCCTCATCAAAGGGAAAAAAAGTGTCTAGACAATCAAAAGAGTGTACAGAGTCCACTGACCATTCAGGAGCATAGTCCATATCTGACTCAATAGAGACCAACGGAGTCATGATATGTTATATTGCAGTTTGTTGTGAATCCAAGTAAGCCACCTCTGAAATAGATAAAGGCACAACTGGTTCTGATTCAGTAGGGATAATCCATGGATCTGTTGTTGAACTAGCCGTGAATATCTATGATGAAGAACATTCTTCAGAACCAATAAAATTAATGGGAGAAGGTAGGTCAAAAGTTCCTATTAATGACCCATAGAGACTTGCTCCCAAACTCTCAGTATCCGGGTGGTACTGATCAATCAATGGGATAGTTAAACCTGATGAAGTCTAGTTGGTTTTCCGAGAAAATGAAAGTTGATCAACGGTGACGATCTTTCCTTTGTGGGGGAACATTATGACCCGAAAAACAGCTGATTGCACTTCCTGCATGGCATATGTCTAGCTCCTACCCAACAACAAGTTGTAGTCGAGTGGAGCATCCAGAACTTCAACCTCTAGCGATACTAGCTTGCCCGCAAATTCAACCTTGAATGATGGTAAGACTCCGTGTGGACGGAAATATCTTCCATCAAAGGCGGTGAGTACCGTATTAGAGGGAGCTAACTCAGGTTCACCCAAATCCTTCTAGCAAGAGATAGACATTACGTAAATTGATGTTCCCTCATCTACAACAGCTCGTCTAATGGTCGTGGGACCATGGATGAATTCTATCTAGAGAGCAACATGATATGGAAACGGGTACTTGATATCTGTCATATCAAAACGCGAAATCATGGCAGATGAATCCACACTCCCAATCGCTGCAAGGAGTGCACTATGTTGCAATGGGAAACTTTGCAGTACCTTCAAAGTAGACATGGCACAGGGTGTTTGGGCTAAATCCTCCACAACATTGTAGTTGGGGGCAGCCCGTGCATTGGGGTTGTGCACAGCCCGTTTGTAGACACCTTTCGGAATCTTTAGAGTAGAGGATTCAGGAGCATCTTTCTATTGCAGATCCAGTGTATAATTCTTTGCTCGAGTTTGCAATAGAGCATCTAATTTAACCATGTTAATGAAATACTGATTAGCAGAGGTGGCACGAGTGGTGCCCCCAACACTAGAGTTGCCAGAAGCTAAACTCTATCCATGAGGGAAAGGGTCTTTTAAGACAGCTGGTTTCTTCTCACGGATCAACTTCTGGGCTTCTTCCATTAGAGGGCATTGATGGGTAAGGTGGTCCTCTTGACACAGTTTGCAAGGGAACTTAGCCTTCTGTTTCTCTTTTTTACCCTCCTCGACATTTTGTGTGTTTCTAGGCTTTTGTTGGTTTCCCTCCCCTTTCTTGCCCTTTCTTTTGGGCTCCCGAGAGCCCTTTTGGTTTGTTTGCACCTGCTGTATAGATTCTGTAGTAGAATGGGAGGATGCAACAGAATTTTCTTCTGTAATAGACTGTTTGACTAACAAGGCGTGAACCTGTTTTGTTAAGCCATCAAACGTTGCAGAATCGACTGAACCCACAATGCCATCAGCATGTGGTCCAGGTTTAGGTTTACCTAAGTCTATATTAGATCTCGGGGCATCAGGAATAATTTCATATAAAAGACCAAACTGAGCATAGACCAAGTCCAGCTACTGGGTTCTCAAAATGGCTTCCTCTTCGGAGGACACCCCTGAAGTGGAAACTTCCTTAGAAATATAAGGAAGAAGAGACTTAAGGTACCATTCTAACAAGAATGTTGGGGGGATGTCGGCTTTGATGAGCCTCTTTCGCCTTCGCCACTCCTGAATATGATCAGATAGGTGGGTGGCTTTGTTCTGTCGAAAGGTCGACAAAAGGTCAGTGTCAACATCGTACCGGACTGGAAGTTGAAAGTGGTTCAAGAAAACAATGGAAAGATCTCGAAAGGTGCCATAGGAAGCAGCGGGCAATTCGATATACCACTTGGCTGCGACACTTTTCAAGGTTCTTTGAAAGAGCCTTAACCTTATGGAATCGTCATTCAGTGAATTGGAGGAGCACCAGAGATGAAATGTCGTAACATGGTCACCGGGGTCCTCACCAGTCTTTCCTTCAAACTTTGGTATGTCTGAGGGCAACTTAGTGGGGATGGGTGGCCATGCAGAGTCATGACGCATAGGGTCATTCGTAACCTTTGAAAGATCTAGCAAGTTTAAAGTTGCCATAAACGGTAAATGTGGCTAAGCCGATGGGATCTGGTAAACAGGAACCTGGTATTGGAAACCACCCATCGCCTGGTTCATGTACTGTTGGTTCTGGTTGCCCCCAGCCATTGGTTGTGAAACTAAAGGATTGAAATTACTCCACCCAAAAGATAGTGGATTGAAACCCTGTGTGTTGGTCCACTGTGGTTGGGTGTTAGCCCCTCCATATTGTTGGTTAAACATATTACCCTCTCCTCTAGCAAATAGAGAGAAGGGAACACTCCCTGCAGGTATGTTCAATGGATTCACATTGTACCCTGCATAGGGGTTGAAACCAGGTGTGGTTGTGGTGGACGGCGCAGTCATGGTACCCATGACAGACATAGATGTGGAGGGAATCGATCCTACAGTGGAAGTGGAAGCAATAGCTTGTGTTACACCGTGAACCTGTTGTGTGGCAGAAGACTGAGTGAAGTTCACTGTGGGTATCCCTGACAAAGGGACATTGTTTGGTCCAAAAGTTGGGGTAGCAACTGAGGCAGATGTTGAAGCCAATGAGCTCGGCATGCCTAGAGAGCCAACATTGAAACTAAAGGATGGAGTTGAGGCAGAAGCAGTCCGCGACGAACTCGGGGTAGAAGTGTTTGTGAAGGAAGGATTAACAATCCTTGTATCCATAGAAGTTGTGGGAGTTTGTGGAACTCCCTGCTCATCTCCTGGGTTAACCATGGTATAACCCGTTGTAAACAGATAAGCACTATACTCAGGTTGTTGGAAGCCAACAGGCACCAGAAGTGGATCGTTGGGTTCTATAAGAGGAGGGTTAAAAGGAGTATTAAACTTTGTAGCAGCTAAATCCTCAACCTCGACAGTATCAAAGACTTGTAGATCCGATGTTCTAGGTTGTGGTTTTCCAAGAACCTCTGTGTCACTCGTAAGTTCAAAAGAACCACGGGAATTTGTTCTCCTACGTCGCGGTGGCGGTGGAGGCTCCACTATGAGTGGGGGAAGGTTTTGCAACCTCCAAGACCGACGAAGATGTTGGTCCTCCACAACTATAACAAAATAAAACTAAGTAAAAACCTAGTGGCCACTACAACTAAGGAGCAAACAACATACCACTAAAACATTCCTAAGTAAACAAACCAGGGAAACAGATGGCAAATACTCTCGGAAGCAATTCTGGGATGATTAGGGCCCAGAACAGACTAACAGAGTATCGATGGTCATTTACGTGGCATCCTCCAGAGGTCCACTGGGTGCAAGCGCTTGAATCACCAAACCGCTTTCCCGGGATTACTGCCAAAAGGTTACCTTCCACATATGTCTGAGGTGAAGTGGGAATAACCGCCCACTCTACCTGTGTAGAATCCTAGAGGTCTTATACTAAGGCTACCATCAATACGAAATAACCTGGGGGGACAATCGTCAGCCTAGTCGAAACGCATGGGCAGGGTAGCAAAGCCTGAAGTCCGAAAGGACCCCGATACGCGAGTCAACTCTAGTTTACGGTTGAGAGGAAAGTGAGGGGCTATCCTCAACAATTCCAATCTCCCACGGCCTCCTGCTTAACTCTGGTTTGAGTAGAGCATCCCAAGACTATTTGATAGAAATGGATTTACCTAAATGAAATTCATACTACGATTGTTGAGTAATGAAGCCAGTTCCGAGCAGTTTAAGGTGATTTAAGCTCGAAACTCTAGCCTAAGCTAGTTGATGTCGTGTATACATAAAAAGAAAAATGTTGCTAATAAATTTTATTAATAATTCTTTTTAAGGGATACTTGTTACTCAAGGGTTGTAGTGCGGTGTGTGGAATGGTTTGTTATGAAAGTAAAGTGCTTCTAAAGTAATGCTTTCAAATTCACAAAAAAAAATTCTCTTTTTCGTTTATGATTCTTTCAAAAACTTGAAACCTAAGCAATCCTAAATCAAAATCTTTTTGTATTTTTCTTTTAAATATTTCAAAGCAAACTGTGCTACCTCAAAATAATGCAAGACCTTACTACTAAGCTATTTGAACATTTTTTTGTCTTTTCTGATAAATATAAAAGAAAGAGAACTTCTACAAAAGCAAGCAAGATCTAAATGTAAAGCGTGTGTAAGACAAACATCTAGCTGGCTCAAAGCAAACAAATCAAGATACTCGCATGAAGACTTGACTTACCAAGTTTTTGTAAAAGAAAAACTTGAGGCTTGGAAACATAATGTAAAAGAAACAGGGACAAGAGACACTCGTAACGGAAAGGCAGACCTAAACAGGTTGCTCCTACGCATCAAAACCCTAAAAAAAAAACACTAAGCCAAGCAAAAAGTAAGCAAGCGAACCAAGAATGACTTTAACAACACACGGACTCAACAGAAAGAAGACTAGAAAGATTTGACTTACTTGGACTGAACTGATAAGACAATCAGCAAGTATCTAAACCAAGCAACCTTTCGAAAGCAATCCTAAGGACTCAAACTTGAAGCCAAACCCTAATGGAAAGGATAAGACAAAGTGAAAGCGTGCTAAACATTGCAACAGACAACAAACATTAGGAATGCAGTTTTGTATGACTGCAACAACAACTAGGATAAAGGTATGCAGCTATGTCCAAAAGAGAATAGTGCACGAACTTCAAAAAGGGCTAGTAAGCAGTAAAGCCACTTAAACAAGTACTCAAGCAAGCAAACCAAATAAAAAGACTCAAGAGAGGTCAACAAGACTCAAAAAAGACATGGAAGTCTCAGGGGTCAGTCAAAAAGGCAAAGTAACAGGATGGAAGTGGAAGTAAACCACTGGAAATCAAACCCTAACCAAAAACTGGACACTACAAGAAAATGCACTACTATGCAGTGTAGAAACCAGAGCACATTAGGATGTATGCACTATTGTGCAGTGTCAAGAGCAGTGCTCATCAAGTGGTATGCGTTACCTTTAGTAGGGAAGACCAGCGCACATGTCACAAAAGGACAGAAAATAGGCTTTGCAGCAACAACTGAGATGAATCAAGCAGCAAGGAACAGTAAACACAGACCTAAAATACCTCTCACAGAATCAAACACTGAAAAAAGGGCTAGAAGAAAACCAAAACTAGGTCTCCTAGAGCAGAATAACTATTGGTTACTCCCCAGCGGAGTCGCCAGTCTGTTGTTCAGGATTTTAACCTTATAGTGAGGAGATGGACACTACCAACTGGGCGGGGTTGACAGGTAAATACATTAATTATATTGCAACTAGTTCTTACAAATGACAGAGATAGGGATATGAAAAGAAGTACCTTTACTCGATGGCTGATCCCACCTTTCACTTGATCTCCCGTTTAATGAACCTGCAACACAAATGATACCTTCCTCAGTGTATCTTGACTATATATAAATATGATGAAATCATAAATTAATTTAACATCAAATATAATCAAATAGTAAGCCAAATAGACATACAATCTAATAGACATTTTATTTGGGACAGGAAGGGTATTTCGACCTTTTTATTGTCAAAGAAACATGAATCAGTACAATATACCTGACGTGTTGAGATGTTTCTGCAACCGAGTCCTGGGCTCCTACTCTTCACAATGACTTGGGACTTTCCTCTTGCGTAACAACCCTTAATGCATTCTTTCTAGGTTTTCTATATCTAACCCCTCTCATGGATCCTCCTTGTATTTATGGGACAAGGTAGGTAGTTTAGATCGAGAGGTGGTTGAATTGGGAGGTTGGGGAAGTTGCAGAACCAACTTCAACTAATCCCAATTTGTCAAATTAATATAGTTTCGATTTCATCTTAAGATGTGCGCGAGTTTCTCAAGGGCGCAACTTTAGTGTTTTACAACAAGTGCCTGCAACTTTCCAAGGTGTGCGTTGGTTTCCCTTGAGGAAAGTAGGGCATACTAGAAGATGTGTGCTATTTTACTAGCCAAAGAGTAGCACACATGTCAAAAGATCAGGTAAATCAGGGAAAATCTTAGTTGAAGAGGGTGAATCCAGTCCATACATCATATAGGGCAATCTAGCTCTTCAATCCATGTTGTCTTTTTGTGTGATCGACAGAGCAATGTGATCATAGACGGAGAAGTGCAGATTTGACCTATAACACTCATGATAAACAAGTCAGCGAAAAAGTGATGAATTGTGAGAAACAACTAAATTGCATGGTAAACTAGATCAAAGTGCTTGAAGAAGAGAAATCTGTATTGAAGACTTCTTTGGAAGAATTATTACAGAAAAATAAGATGTTGACAAGTCAGGTTGAATTGAAGGATATATATATCTCTTGTTTAGAAGACAATTTTATCAAGTAAAAGGAAAGAAGAAATCTCAAGATCACATCATGAGTGATACTCCAAATTACACACATTCAGAGAGGGACAAGGCATGTCTTGAAGAAGAAATGAAGAATAAATTCAAAGGAAGCACATATATTCTAAACAAGATTCTGAATGATCAACGGTCACCAGCAGACAAGTCGGTACTTGGTTATGAAAGAACATCTAGGAAGGTCTGCAACAGTGAACATCATCCAAATCAAATGAAGTCATTCAGGTATGATAATTCCTTCAGTGATTACAACTCTTTTCATTACACTACCCAAAGAAGGATTAACAGAATGAAGTGCACAAGGTGCAATTACATTGGTCATATTACGAAGTATTGTCAAACTATGAGATGTTATGCTTGCGATGGATTTGGACATAAGGTTGTGTATTGTCGAAGAATAGTGAACTATCTAGATGAAAACATGTTGTGTAAAATCAATCATAATACAAGGATCGAAAGGGAATATAGTTAAGCACATAACCAAAATAGAAATGCACACATGAAAAATTGGGTAAGGAAAACTTTTTGCATAGAAGAAACTGACAAGCCAAGTATGTCTCAGCAACAAGTGATTGATGCCCCCTTGCTAATCTCTAAGAGATTAAGTGAGATACTTGAATTCAACATGATGCTTATTAGAAATTCAAGGAGTATGTTAGTGAAGGTTACAGTTAGAGAATATTTGAAGTTGGTTGTTGCATTAATGTTGTGTTGCAAAATTTATATGTGTTGAGTTGTGTTGATGCCTCGAAAATCGTAGCATCAATCAGTAAGGGATTCTCCCCGGTAAGCAAGCCCAATTAGATCGCTCACCATTTGGTGTGGGGAATCTGTCCAGTTAATGGTTCCGGCTACCGTGTATGATTAAAGATTTGTTTAATGTTCACCGGTTACGGCCTGATCCACTATTTATATATTTATTTAAAAGATTATATGTGAGTGCTTCTAAACTAAATGCATGCAACAAAAACAAATCTGATCTAAATTATTTAAGCTATTTTAACGTATCCTTGCAAGGAGCGAATCAAAAGTATGAGTATTAAACCGAAAGAAACATCTCAAGATTCAACAGATAGCCATTTAATCGAAAAATGCATTTTCAGCGGAGATGAATGATACCAGAGATAACTCTGATTTAATTAAAACGTCCCATTACTCACATAGCACATAAATTTTGCAAAGGAAGTAAAATCATTCATAGCAGAGGATTAGTTCACGGAAGCTAGGAAATATCTCACTGAATATGTATGAAAATGCAGAAATAGTTCAACAGTCATCCATCACAATTCCACGCAAAACGCTGCATAGGCTTCCACAGGCCAAAACGATTTTTTCAATTCATGTAGAAGAAATAGTTCATGTACACAAGAAGAGTCCTTTCACCTGCCAAAAGTCCAGTAATGCTTCTCTAATCAGCTATATATACCTTTACAAAATGCTCCAAGAGCTGCCACCTATACCCTGACCTTCAAGATTCTTTAATTTGTCCTCTAGTGCCCATTTTACATAAAGGAATAAAACCTCAAAATATTACAAAATAAAGAACGGGAAGGAATTCTAGATGTCCTTTAAATACTCAAAATATGCAAAGGGTAAAAAAGCGTGTGGGATTTTGATCAACAGACATAACAAAGATGTATTATTCCTGAGTTGGCACCTCTGCTGGAACTTGTGCCACTAATGCTACTGGAAATTCTACTGAAGCTAATTCCCCTGCTTCTTCTGCTGATGCTCGGTGTGCTTCTGCCGCCAGTACCCTGTCATTTTCTGCTATATAATTTACCCAAAGAACGGTTTCCCTTATGACATAGTTCGTAGCAAGAGGAAGCATCAATGTAGAGAAACCTCATGCTTGGCAAGTTCTTCTGCCAGGTCAACCACCTCTGTTGTTGCAACATGGAGGCTTTCTTCAAGTAGATTTGTATGAACAGCAGCTTGACCAATCCAATGATGAAGATCTTCAGCGGTCGATAAATCCATCTTCTTTACATACTCCATTTCTCCATCCAGCTCATCTCTCAACTCAAATAAACATTGAGTCTTGTCCATAAAGTCTTCTACATTTTGGGGCATTATCATTTAACAACTTTCCTGGGCGGTTCGGATCTTAAGATACACACTTCCACACTGTTCAAGAGTGATCATGGCCACAACGTTTAGCTTTACTCCGCAATCTTGGCAAAAAACCAAGAGGCGCACGTTTGCTTTGAAATCAAAAACAGATTTAAGAGGGAGATTTACTGGGAACCCTGACCTCCCTTCTCTCCATTCCATATGCCTTTTAATGTCCTCACTAATGCGCGCGTATTTTCTCCTGCGCTTAGTGGCTTCAGCATTTATCTCTTTAATTCTGACCACTACTTCCTTCAATTTGCAGACTTCTTCCGTTATGAGATCCTAAATCCCGCGGGTCTTCCTTAGTATTTCACAAGCTTTCTCATGAAAAGGACTTAGATCACCAATCTTGCTGGTTGCAAGTTCTAATTGTTGTTCCAGCAATTCCTTGCCATCTTCCAACTTCTCTATATTTTCTTTCAAATCATCCATCTGCTGAGTAGTATCAAATTTCTCGGATTGTAGCTGTAATTTTTTACCTTCAAGATCATTCTTTTCCCCCTCCAGGGTCCTTATTCGTATAACCAAAGCTCTCTTTTCGTCTTCTAGATGCTGAAATCTTCTTGATAACTCTTATTTTTCTGACACAAGGGTGTCACATCTCTCAATCATCAAATTCTTATAATTTTTTTCTTTGACCAAAGTTTGCTGCGAATGGCAAGTTCTCTTCTTCTCTAATTCTAACTCGGCTCCCAACATGTGGACATTGTCTGCAGTTGCTTTAACAGAAGCTATGGAGATAGATGCTAGGAGTCCGGGATCATTCTGGGTACCTTGCATGACAGTAGTTTCATGCTTGGTGACGATATCTGGTTGGAAAGGTCTCTTCATACAAGTCACTGTTTCCTTGACAATTGATTTTCTCTTCTTGTTATAAACGAACTTGCCCCATTGGGACACCGTACTATTCTTCGATGGTGTAAAAGGGAGAAGTGGGAGCTCTCTTACAGGGAGGTCTGCATCCATGTCTTGTAAGCTTGGGCTCTTTGGTTCAGCATCTTCCCTGGATTTTTTTTCCTCTTCCGCCTTTCTCCGAGCCTCCTCCTCTTCTGATTTCCTTTGTCTCTCATCTTCTTCCAGCTTGGAAACTTCTTCCAATCTGATTCTCTCTTCCTCTTGGATTCTTTGAGCTTCTTCTTTTCGAAGTTCATCTTCCTTTGCTTTATTTGTTCTTTCATCAACTTCTCTTTGGATTCTCTTAGCTTCTTCCTTGAGCCTTTGCTCCTCTCTGGAAAGGGCCTCAACGGCTTCAAATGCTTCCTTTTCTTTCCGTTGCTCTACTTCTTTTTCATTATGGGGCACAGTAGTGGAGCTAGAACTGGCGCCACCTTTACTGAGACGACAAATTTGTAGTTCGGTCATGTTACTTACCCATCTATATACTTCTTCGTCTTCATCATAGTAGTGAGAGTACTCAAAATGGGCGTGAATTTATCTGCAATGTTCTGCATCCTTGCCTCGTCTGTCATTCCTTTGGAAGGGTCTCTCGCCGAAGTGAAATTCTTTCAATTCTGCAATAAAATATTCAACCGACGCAATCTTTGAGAACTTATAAGCCCCAACATAAAAAGGAAAATGAGGAAAAGAAGCCTTCTTTGACCTATACAAATTACCACCAACTCCATCAAGGAAAACCTGCCTTACTTCCTCCTTGTGGACTATGTAATCAGTAGCGTACCTGGGTATAATATATGGGGGCTTGGAGCCTCCATACATCCTTATAAAAGTACCCTCCTCTAAAAAATAGAAGTCCCCGTAGTTCTCCATGACTTCCATGGCATTCTCGGATAAACAACTGGGCTCCTCGTTAAACATCAGCTCGTATAAAGGTATGATGAATTATTCACAAATAAGCTTGTAGCTCCATCTGTAATTCTAGGCCCAAAGTATTTTGTAGGCAGTGAACACTGGGGTGTTGGCTTGGTCCCAAAGGCAACCCAACTTTGGGAACGAAAGTTTCGACAAAATGCAGTCTATTAGGTAGGATGACATGTGGAATTCTGATTTCTTTGCCACTCACCCTTCTTTTGCCTCAACTATGGCTAATGTCAGACTGTCTAAGAGGATGGTTACCCAATTGAAAACCATTCCTTTGAATGCCACATAGTGAATGATGGGGACCCATTGAAGTCTATAAACAGTCCCGTCAGGCCTACCAAAGATCTTACTCAGCATGAGGGCTATCAACCTTAAGGGAGGACGTAGATTTTGAACCTCGTACTCATCACTGTCCTTCTTCCTTATCTGCTTGCCTAAGATTAGCAATTTTCTAGCCATCTCCAAATTGTCCATTTTGATTTGACTTAACCATTTGTCATCCAGCGGCTGCTGAGTATGAGGCAACTTGTAGGCTCCTGCTATATAGGATGGGTGGAATGATGCAAAGGCTTCACCCTTGCTATCCAAAAGGACTCTAGTCTCGACATTTGCATGCTGCAGGATCCATCCAATTACTTCCGAGCAAGGGAAGAGTTATGGACGTGTGGCTACTTTAGATATGCCGAAGTTCCTGACGTTCTGGTACAAATATCCTTCCTTTAGGAGTGCCTCAAGGATGTCTTGGTCTCTTATCATGCGGTATACGTCTCCCCATTTGAATTTTGGAGGGACGCCCGTGGTGGATTGGTGTTCGCAAATAGAGTTTCCACTCTTGCATCAACACCAGCCAATTTCGGCTCGATCATCTTAGCCTTCCTTTTGCCACCTTTAGGCATCGTGACTCAAAACCTGTCCAATAACCATGCATAGGTATATAAGATAACATTTACAACGCAGAAAACGGATCATTAGAATATCATCTGAGTATGACAACATGTTTTAAGTGTATTTCACGAAGTATAACAATAATGAATTCCCATGATAGAAAAATGTTCCAAAATAAAGATATGAAGTGAAAATTTAAAAATGGAACAACACCAATGATTCTCCTGAAGGAGAGACGAGACCGGTTCTAAATAATAATGCTGGTGATTTCAAAAAATGGGGAAAAAGTATGCTCGGGACTTTCTTAATAAACTGCATGATAGGCGATTATGGCTTGGATAACCTAGGACATCCATGGTCTAGAAAAATGGAACCGGGATGAACATACCTAGCTGGATAAGACCGCGGGTCTTTCTTTGATGGTGATGAGACTGGGTGTTACCGCACGGTCTAAAATGGCATTGATAAAAGAAATATATCCATAACTATGGCGTTCACCATGAAAGAACCAAAACTAACCACTGCGATTCAAGATACAGGGTTTGAGAGGCACCAACCTGGTAAAATTTGATGGGATCTGAGAATGGTAACGCTACTGAGAAGCTGGCAAGCCTGGAGTAGGTGTACACAGTCTCAAATGGGGTGAAAATAGACATCCAACCAATGAAACAAATGAAGTTCAATGGGGTCCTAACCCTACTTATAGCGATCAGACGTGTGTGAACAATTAATAGGGTGGTTGAAAAATTTAAACGGGGTTATGGCGCATACAACCGGGGTCAAATCGGCACATTTGGCATTAAGTGTGACCGCCAAAATTGGATGAACTTGGCTAACTTCCCCAACCGTTGCAGCGAGAACTTGCGAGTTTGAATCGCCGTTGCGCGAGGACTTGGTGAGTTCATCCGTGAATGAGCTATGGAACTTAGCCGTGGAGGGTCACTTTTCGGGAGACTTAGGCGAGTTCATGCGCCGTTGCGAACAAACTAAGTGAGTGTGACCAGAAGACTTCATTGGTGCAGTCTTTCCGAAATAATGAAGTTAAAGACTCAATCAAAATTTTCATCCGTTTCAGCAGGACTTGGCGAGATCCTCCGCCATTGCGGAAGGACTTGGTGAGTTCCTCTGCCATTGCGGAAAGACTTGGCGATATCTTCTGCCGTTGCGAAAGGACTTGGAGAGATCCTCCACCGTTGCGGAAAGACTTGGTGAGATCTTCCGCTGTTGCGGAAGTACTTGGCGAGATCCTCCGCAAAAGGTTTAACTTATCCATCAATTCCCGCCATTGCGGCTGAGTTGGCTAAGTTCTTCCATCGTTGCGGCAGAACTTGATGAGTTTTTCCATCGATGCGGTGTAAAAGCACGAGTTTTTTTTACTTAGGCAGAAAAACAAAAGCAAACTTCAATGAAAGAAAACACAAGGATTTTCTCTAGAAAAACTAAGTAAGAAAAAGGTTATGTTGGCTTAGACTTCTAGGCAAACTTCCATCTTTAAAAAGAAAAGAAAAAAGAGGAGCCCCAATATTTACAAAAATTTTGGGGGGGAATGTTGCAGCAACAACAAGTTGGATTGTCACATAAAAGAATGCAAATCAGCAGTCTTGATAAGGAAACAAGATATGTGCATATTCATTTAGTTGTT
Source organism: Larix kaempferi (assembly GCA_027924585.1). Lineage (NCBI taxonomy): Eukaryota > Viridiplantae > Streptophyta > Pinopsida > Pinales > Pinaceae > Larix > Larix kaempferi. Next base: position 3,952,529 of record BSBM01001646.1, read on the forward strand.
GTGATGTGTTAAATTAGTTTATCACATAAAGTGCGCATAGATGTAATTGGATAAAGAAAATAAATGAGCATTGTTGGAGAACAAACATGAGTCCACGTAGATACATGAATAAAGTTGGTATTATTTTCAAAAAAAATTCTTTACAAAATTACATAAGCACTTTGTCGTAGAATACAGATTTGAGGCATAACAGAGGAGGCATGGAAAAATACAATTGAAGTTCAAAACAATGATGAAATTCATATCAGGAAAAATTGAGAATTACAAGAGTAATCCAAAGGCGCATCTCAAGATCTAGTTTTGCATCGTTGTTGGCTAGTTGTTGTGCAAGTCAAAGTTACAAATCTTTTGAAACAAGCTTGTTGTGTTCAGATGTTTCCTGTAGAGGATAAAGTTGCATAATTTCAGATGACACATGATCAGTAGACTACTCATCCCGATTCAAGTTCAGTGTGTTGAGGATTCATTGTTGTTGTTGCTCCAGAGAATCTACTCACTTGATCAGATTACTTAATCCTTCCACATTCCTATTATTTACTTGCGACTAAGTCTACCAATGGTTGAATTCAGACTCCTTCATTTGGCCTTTCCAAATGACCATGTCCACTCTTAGTCGAGTGAACGTGGATTGTTGAGGTTGAACCGCAAGGCGTACATTATCAAGTGAATCATTAAAATTCTGGAACAGGGAATACATGATTAAAGAAATTAAGAAACATAGAGGTAACAAGATGTATTGAAAATTAGAAGGAAGAATAAAAAGGGTGATGAACCAGGAATTTCACAGCTCTCTTACAGAATCGGATGGTAGTTCTCTGCATGAGCGAAAAATTAAGTTGAAGATACAGGGAGTAAATCACATTCAAGTCTGCACAATTCGAAGTTGGTCATGGAGACGCCAAAAGTAATTGTTGAGCTAATGAACTTGGGAAAGAGGAAAAAAATGGGATATCTAATTCATTGTTGCATATGACCTTAATGATGTCTCCCAAAAGGGTCAAGTACGAATGTGATAGGTCAAAGGTTCCACATGCATTGTTTGTCACATCACTTTATTTTCCAAGATGGCCGATAGGTGGAAACATGTGAAAAATATTTGGTTGTCAAGGCGAGAGATGCGATGTTAGAAAAGGTAACGATGATTGGTCACAACACAGTAAATGCGACATAAGGAACAGTTAAACACAAAAAACAAAATCAACTAGAAATACAGTGAAAAACCAAAAACAAATGGAGTTCGGCACTACGCAGTAGACAAAATGGAAGATGGTATAAAATATTTCGCAAGGAAGGATTGTTGATTGATATGACAAGAACAGAGGATCAAGATAGATAAAGGATGGAAACTGTTCAGGGGGAGCATATTTGAGTTAGCTACAGAAATAGTGAACAAATTGCAAGGTGACTCAGATCAGCACAGAAACCTCAACGAAAGAAGAAAGCATAAAGACGGGGGGAGTAATCCCAAGAAGCATATTTATGAGGCTAGCGTAGATTCATATCAAAGGAGACTTTATTATTGCGTAGTAATGGAACCTATATTACACTGATGATCCACATCGCAGTTGGCATTTGTTGTCGAATGTTAACTTCAACATCTTCGATCAGTCATCACTGTTGATACAACTCTGACAAGTTTCGACACGACATGACTTCAACAACCTCAGCACTTCGACAGGTTCCGAATTCGACACAATTCCGATGAGTCTCGACTTTGACATACTACGACATGGTTTGCACCTTCGACATGTTCAGCAACCTCACAGTTCGTGACATCAGCATGCAACATCGATATGCGACCAGCGACTTCGACAGACTGTCTCTCTATCTTCCAGTCGACTGTAACGGTTGAACAGTTGAAACCGTTCTAACTTCTTCTTTGTAACTGAACGTAATGGGAAGGCACCCAAGTGTCTCAAAACTCTATATAAACATGTATACTATTGTAATATACAACAAGTCTATTTTGTTTACATCTAATAGAAGAACAGTTCACATTCCTACATATTGTCTATGCGTATCTGTGCTTATGTGTATTGCGTAACCCTGTTTTTTCTCATTCTATTTTATTAAGCTTCCACCATAACAAATCCAACTCATTCAATCGAACTATTGTCCCCCTCGTGCTTCCTGGACACGATACGGATCAACTGATGTCAAAGGGGGAGAATGATCATGAAGCATGCAATCAGTGCATAGATGAAAAGAAACTAAGAATTATCATGAAGCATGTGATCCATGCAGATTTAAAAGACACAAGGAAGAACACAGATAGCAGAATGTGCAGATGAAGCAAAGACTCAAACTGGTAAAGAACACAGAGGGAGTACTGCAACAATCACAGATAAAGCGCACAACTTTAGGAGATAAATTATGCACAGCTTCATGAGGTGTTGACATCAATGCCAAAGGGGGAGTTGTTGAAATTTGGTTGTCATTGATTTCAAGTGATGTCAAAGAGGATTCAATATTCTTGTCCCAGTTTGAAGAAATATATGAAAGCCACTTTGAAGAAGTAAATCTAGTTGTGCCAGTTTAAAGAAGTATATGGAATCAAGTTTGAAGAAGTACATAAGGAATACATTCAGCACATATGGTATAGGTGCAGGTCTCAAGTCTTCCTATTCATACTACTTCATGGTATATTCCAAAGACATGATTGGACAAGGTCTTGAAGCACGCAATAGTACCAAAAGGATATGGCAATTGGAGAAGTCAAGTGCGCAAGTCCCACAAGCGATGGAACATCAAGGGCGCAAGACCACACCGCAAGGGTGCAATTCCAACTAAGGAAAAGTACCAAGTATGCGCAAGACCCACAAGAGATGACACCTCAGCAATGCAAAACATGACAAGTGGCAGAAGCATGAATCATGAATAAAAGAAGAAGGAAAGCCACAACCAACTTGTGGACATACAATTTGTGTAGGACAAGTATAAATAAGAAGCCAAGTTGGAGAATTTGAGTAAGCTTGTGAGATCAAGACTGGAAGATATAGATTTAGAAAGATTCTTATTTTGGGGCATCAAGGGTTCATGGAACTAGAACAACATGATCTAGTAGAGAGTCGAGTGTGCACAAGCAGAGGAATGGAATAGCTGATGGTGCACAAAATGATGCAATGTATTTGTGACAGTTGCAGGAAGAAAGAAAGGAAGAACTACAGAAGATGTGCAAGTGCGTGAGCATAGAATGATAGTATCATAGCACACAGACAATCACAGATGATCTAAGATAGAAGTGCAAAGACAAACTTGAAGTATATTTTGTGGTGCACAAGTGAAAAATTTTATCTGATGTGCTAAGACAGAATTGTAGCATAGTAAAGGAAGTGCATTATGATAAGGATTCTCTAAGACAAGTGAAATAAACAGAAACGACGAATCACAGATAATGCATAGAGGGTCACATATTATCTAAATACTGATGCATGAAGACATAACGGAAATATTACAGAAAGTGCACAGATCCATCTGATACTGATGCACGAATTTAGAACAACAGCTCAGTAGAATATGCGCAGTATCAGTTGAAGTTGTAGGTGCACAGAAACAGAACGACATATTGAACCAGAACGGAGACTGCAGAATATGATGAAGCAAAACACGGCTTTTTAAGTGTGAATGAAATTTTAATGTTGTGAAGCGATAAGTTAAGTCTGAAGTTAGGTGATGCATGTGATACAGTGATAGCAAGAGTAAAACATACAGAAGGTGCGCACAACAGTACGAACAGAAGTTTATAAGAAGAGTGGGATGATCAGAATTACAGCAAAGTAATATCTTCTTCTTTCATATTAGGGCAGTAGGATGGGGCAAGGAATAGGGGGTTGTAGCCTCCTTCCAGTTGGAGCTGGTAAATCAAGGCATTGGTGCTTCCTTTAGGTCAACTCCCATAAAACCAAGGGGTCAATTCCTCCTTCCAGTTGGTGCTGGAGAAATTCATAGGTTGGTGCTTCCATGAATGTAATCTTTATATTATAAGAGAGCATTTTGTGTTTTTCTCTCGCTTGGGTTTCCACGTAAAAATCTGTGTGTTTTGTGTTTTGCACATATGTGGATAAATGATTTTGTTTATGTGAATGCATAATTTTAGATCAAGTTAAAATCTAATAGTAAGTAAATATTGTTCATAACTTCACTAATATTGATTCACCCCCCTCTCAATATTAATAAGATTCCAACAATTTGGAGTATAATAATATTAAATACTCTAACATTATTCCAACTCCTGCCCATTCTCTTTGTCATTTTCCAGATAATATGATGATTGTACTATTATTTTCCATTACTCTTCATTAGAGTTTATATATGTACTAACATTATCTCCAATGGGGACAATATTTTTCTCTGGAAGAGGTTGAGATATGAAGTCCAGTGCCTTTGTCCATTCCTTTACGGAGTCTATGTATTTTCAAAATACATTCTAGTGACTCCCTTTTCATCTTTCAACATTTACAAATAGAGAAGGATTAAACTGAAAACATTACTTAAATGATAGAAAAATAAAATCATTGAATGAAATGCTCATAGTTATTATTTTTACATAATTTACAACTTTTTGAAGATATCAATAGTAAAATAAACGTTTGAGAAATATTCCATTGACAGGATATCCAAACAGTTTGTCATCCATGCGTGCCAATTCATAGGTGTTATTGTCTTGACCTGTCATGATATGAAATGGTCTGATACAGGTTATCGAATTTTCCATGCTTTGATTTATCTTCTTTTCTTGCATCCCATTTTAGGACAAGGTCTCCTAGTTGAAATTCCTTTGCCATTTCCTTCTTGTCAAAAAAAATTTCATTCTATCTTGGTGTTGCTCAGTTTTGTTGTCTAGTTGTTCTCTGACCTATTGTACTTTTATTAGATGATGGATTCTTTTATCCATATCATTTGGTTCTTCTTGCTCAGGTTGAAGCAGCTTCATAACTAGTCTACCAAGCTGAATGGGAAAAAATATCATATTTACCATAGACTAATTGGAAAGGGGAAGTACCTATGGACCTCTTGGTATTGATCGTATCTTCCCATAAGGAATATTTGATATGTGAGTCTCATGCCTTCTTATTTTGGGTGAGAATTTTCTTGATGATTGTAATCAGACTTTTTTTTTATGATTATACCAGTCCATTCCCATGTGGATAATAGGTTGTTGAATGAACTATTCCAATATTGTAGTCTTGTTAGAATCTCATTATCTTTGTAGACACATGTGCATTGCCAATAATTATTTTTCTAGGGAAGCCAAACCTTGACAAGATATTTTCTTCTAAAAAGTTAATGATGATTGTTTCATTTGAAGTTATGGCTGGAATGGCTTCTACCCATTTTATGAAGTAGTTTGTCTGAGTAAGGATCCATCTGTGTTGGCCAATTGAGTTTGGGTGAATTTTCCCTATGAAGTCTAGTCCCCATTGTTGAAATGGAGCTTCAACCTTGATAAATCTGGGTGTTAGTGGTCAAATATTTTGCTTTCCTACAAACATATGGCACTCCAAACATGCCCTAACAATTCTTCTAGTATCAAAAAATAGATTGGGACAATAGTAACCAACCCTCAAAACCTTGTAAACAGTTACTCTCCATGCATGATGTCCACCACATATTCCTTTGTGAAAATCAACTATTAGACACTATGTTTTTTCTCTTTAATGACACAGTTCAAGAGAATTCCCAACATGTCCTTCCAAAATAAATATCCATCCAAAATACAATAATTTTTTGCTTTGAGTTACAGGGACCTACTTTTGGATTTATCAAAATCTTAAGGAAAGCACAAATTTTGGAGATAATACACAATATCCTTATACCATTTAGAATTGGAAAACTTAGGATTAACATCAAGTGATATGTTTTAAGAAACAACTTTACCTATTGAGGATTTCCTAATCATATTGATATCTAAGGCCTGAGAATTTTATTTGGATAAAATCTTAGCTAGTCCCTAACCTTTGACCAGTTTAGTTTGCTTTATATCCACATCATACTCTTGTATTTTGGAAATCCATTTTCCCCTTCTACCCTCACTATCTGGTTGATTGAGAATGTCTTTGATTGTGCTTTCAGGTACGTATTCATTGACCTTAGAGTGTAATACATAATATATTAAGGCTTTGAGAGATTTCATTAAAGCATATGCTTACTTGTCCATGGTGTTGTACTTCAACTTTGTGACCCTTAATGCTCTGATAAAAAAGGCAATTGGTTGTTCATGACCTGCATCATTTTTCTGCAAAAGGACAACTACAATAGTAAATTCAGAAGCAAAAGAGAAAATCAAAAAATATTTATTATAATCAAGGCTAATCAAGATAGGTTATTGACCCAAAGAAACTTTCATCTGATGGAATGAATCTCTTGCTTCAGCAGTCCACTTGATTTCTTCTTTCTTTGACATATCAGTGATGCTTTTTACAATTTATGTGAAATTAGGAATGAACCTTATAAGGAAGTTTATATTTCCAAGAAAATACTGTATTTATTTTTTATTCCTGGGTAGGTCTATTAGATTGATGGATACAACTCTATTTGGGTCGAACTTTAACCCTTCTTTGGAAATGATATGACCTAGCAACTTTCCTTCCTTCATAGCAAAGAAGGATTTTTTGGGGTTTAATGATAATCCAAACTTCGTGCATTTTATAAAAGTTTGTTCAATATGCTTCAAGTGATATTCATCAAATTTAGAGAATACAATCATATCATCAAGGTAGATAACTATGAACTTATCTTTATTACCAATAAACATGATGTCCATGGCCCTTTGAAAGGTCGAACCAACATTGATTAATCCAAAATGAATCTTGCCATACATGAAAGTTCCCTAGGGTGTGGTGAAAGCAGTATTTTCCCTAACATCAAGGTGCATGGGTCACTTGATTGTATCCTGAAAACCAATCCATCAAGGAAATATTGGTTGATCCTACTACCTTCTGAGAGATATGATCCCTCTTTGGGAGATAATAGTTATATTTCAAGGAGAATTTATTTAGTTTTATAAAGTCCACACATAGCCTAATTTCCCCATTCTTTTTTCTTACTAGCCCACCAAATTGGGAACCCATTCTAAGTATCTAAGGGGGGTAATAATCTTAGCATCTAATAGCTTCTTGACCTCTTTTTAAATAATGGGCAGTAGTATGGGATTAACTTGCCTCATTTTTTGTTTGATTGGATTAGAATCTAGTTTGATGGGAATTCTATGATGTATGGCATAGGTAACAAAGGTTTTCAGATCCTCATATTCCAAAAAAAAAAAAGTCAATATATTCTTTAAAAAGAGTTGCATACCTCTATTTTTGCTCAGTAGTTAGAAATTTGGATAGCTTGATATACCTTAGATCTTCCTAAGTGCCCAGGTTGAAATCTTCAACATCTTTGTTCTTGGGGTGAAGAGCAGGCTTAACATGAACATCATTTTTATCAAAGAGCTACTCCAGTGGGACCAATCCTTTTGGAATGAAGTTATTTTTCAACTGCATATTTTATGATTAGCGATCTAGTTTTCCATATCCGACGCTGCCCAATTTTGTCTGGGCCTGATCTTTACCTTATTTATTCATCACCATAATCAATATTAGTGATTGAAAATTCATCCACCACTTCTAGATATCTCTTAATTTGTAAATCATCCTCAAAGACTTTCCAATGTCTAATGTTATATAGGATGGATGGCATGGATCTCAACTCAACGTCATACTTCAATTTAGGTTTCTTTAGATTCTTGAAAGTACTTATTGTTGGGGCCAATGAGTCATCCTATTGATTCCGGTGTCTGGGAATTGCAATTATGTTAAATGCATCAAAATAATTTTCTATCATATCTCAAACATGATTTGTTAAGCAACAAATTCCCCAAAAGAGCATGAAAATAGCATAAAGAGACCAGAAAGAGTAATCTGCACCTTAATAATGACGAAAATAAATGAATAGCAAGCCTCTTCAAGGGGAAACCTCCTTATACAATGTACTAAGTACATTAGACAAGACAAGATGATATGATTCAAATGAAAAGGTATCCTTCCTATATATAGGATATAAATAGCTACAAATAAAACTAATGGACCCAATCCAACATAAATAAAATAATAATACTAATGACAATTACCACTAATACACCCAAGTTGAAAGCAATAATATGTAATGAGCCACAACATACAGGGTAATTTTCCAACATTTAGGGATTAGCATGCCCCTCCCCTTTAGACAAGTGTTTTATTCAATGCTTGATTAGTTGTGGATGTTTCTGTATGAAGGACTCATCTTCCCATGTCAAATATTCAACTGGTCAGTTCTTCCACTTGATGAGCTACTCAATAATAGCCCGATTGTGTAGTCATTTGGTCCTTGTTTCCGTGATTTGTTCAGGTTCCAATATGAATTTTCATTCTTCATCAAGCTCGATAAATATATTTTGAATTGGGATCTTGTTTCCTATTACCTTCTTTAATCAAGGAAAATGGAAAATTGGTTGTACCCTTGAAGATGAAGGGAGCTACAATTTGTAAGCCATACTACAAATATTTTGCGACACTTTATAAGGACCATAGTACTTGGGTGATAATTTATTGTATTTATTTAGTTGCTTAAGGGACATCTATTTGTAAGGTTGCAGACTCAAAAATACCCAATACCCTTCTTAAAAACTCCTTTCACTGTGATGTTGATCCACTTGTTGTTTCATCCTGTTTTTTGACATAGCTAGGTTGTCCTTCAGTAACTAAAGAAATTCTTGTTGGTGCTCTAGGTGATCTTCCATAGATTAAACTTTATATTTTCCTTTTAAGGGAGATGTGATAGATGGAGGATGGTACCCATAAAATTCCATAAATGGAGACATTTTTTATGGCGTATGGAAGGAAGTATTGTACCACCATTCTGCCAAAGATAACCATTTCACCCACTGTGTTTGTTTGTCAGATGCAAATCATCGAAGGTAGCCTTCCAAACATTTATTCATTATCTCAATTTTCCCATCAGATTGAGGATGATGATTTTAAGAGAAAGGATATCTACAACTATGTTGAATATGAAATATGATGCAGTTGATGTAGAAGGAAACATGATAGCTTCAGGTAAAATGAAACATAGACAAGATGTTGATAAAAATAAGCCTAGAGATGAGGCTGGTACATCATACAGTAATAAGGAAAGTCAAGATGAAAAAATTGAGGAGATGTCAAAGATAGTGAGAGGATTATCAAACAAACTCATTAGACTTGAGGTAGGTGGAAATAATCAATACATAAATCCTCAAGGCATGGGACAGAGAAACCCTAATCAGTATAGGAGGCATTTTAATCCTCAAATCCTAAACAGAGACAGAAGTAATGGAGATCCTCCCATTCAACCATCAAAGAGGACAAATGATGCAGATCATGTGATAGATGTACCTCTGGATGAAGAATATATAGAGCCTCTTGAAGAAATCCTTTGGGTAAATTATGATGATGATATGATACATCTCAGTCAAGAAGAGTATGAGAGATCATTACAAGATGATATATATCAAAATGAGCCCAAAGCAAAGAAGAGGTACTTTCTAAGGCCTAGAAACGCATTAGGAAATTAGCCTAAGATATATGTCCCTAATGAACTGGTTGAAGATCAAAGGATACCAAATCTGTTGATATTTACTCCTGGTTATAAAGTAAATCCTAGTACCTCATCCTCTTCTGAAGTAAAGATTATCCCTCCTCCTGTACATAAGAAAGTTGTTGTCCTTCCCACTTAATCAAAAGAGGTGGACAAATATTCTCAACCTTTTGATTTTCAGCATGAACTTTCCAAAATTAAGATGTCTATTCCACTGTCTAAACTTGGTCAACACCCTGACTATGCCAAGCAAATTCAGAAAGTCCTCAAGTTGAGTAATTTTAGTTCTCATTCAGATAGATTAAATATTGTCGATTAAACCCCTACTATTGAAGTTGGGCCTACTATAGAAGATAATAACAATGAATATATACCTCCATTTTATGTAACCTTGAGTCCGCATGGAAATTTGTTGCATAATTGCATGCTAGATTCAGGTGCCTCTCAGAATTTGATGCCAAAAGTAATCATGGAATAATTGGGATTGGAAATCACTAAACTTTATCATGATTTGTACAGCTTTGATTCAAAGCCTGCGAAATGTGTGGGAATGATAAAGGATTTGGTAGTAAATTTGGCTCAATTACCTTCCAAAAGTATTTTGCTTGATGTAGTGGTAGCTAATGTACCTCCGAGGTATGGTATGTTACTATCAAGAACCTATGCAAAAAGAATGAGAGGAACCACGCAGATGGACATGAAATATGCAATTGTCTCATTGTTAGCAGGAGAGACAAGGAGACTGTATAGAGAATCCATGTATGCCTATATACTCAGTGAGGGAAACAACCCTATAAATTACCCTATATATACTATAGAAGAAGATATGGGTTGTTTATGCTAATTGCAGGAGATGATTATAAAAAAGAACCTCTGAAAATGATGGCAGTAAAGAATATAAACCAAAGAAGAGGTTCCATTGTATTTTAAATTGAATTTTGATACCACAAACAATGTGGTGGAATATGAGGCAATAACTTTGGGTCTAGAAGCAGCTAGAAGGATGGGAATTAAACATATCTCTATTTTTGGAGACTCGGATCTTATAGTACAGTAGATAAAGGGAATATATTAGACCAAGCACCCTATAATGAGAGCTTACAGAAATCAGGTATGGGATTTAATTGACAATTTCTTTGAATCTTTTAATATCACAGTTATTCCTAGGGAATAGAATCAGAGAGCTAATTCATTGGCCTTAGTACCATGTATATTTAAACCCCCCACTGAAATCAAGTTAAGACATGAAGTTGAAATGGTTTATATGCCATCTATTCCAGATAATACCAAGCATTGGTGAGATTTTGAAGATGATTAACAGATCAAAAGGTTTTTGGAAGTGATTGATGAGTTTTCCAGTACTTACATTGATCAAGACTAGGAAACAAAGATACATAAAGCTTTTCAAAGAACATATAGATGTCTTTGCATCGAGGTATGAGGATCTGAGGACTTATGATACTACCATAATTGATCATAAGATCCCTCTAAAACCTGGAACAAATCCTTTTAGGCAGAAAATCAGGCAAACAAAATCTATTTTGCTTACCATCATAGAAAGGGAAGTGAGGAGATTATTAGATGCTAAAATAATAATTACTATTAGATACTCTAAATAGGCTTCTAATTTGGTCCCTATCGGGAAAAAGAGGATCCTTTTTAGTGAAGGCCTTAAAAAAAAGCAGTTTTTTTCTTTCTCCTCAAAAACATTTACTCTTATAGTTGACATCATCATCTTGAGACTCATTTCTGAACAGATTTACTATTGTTCATCCAAATTTTCAAAGCTAATTGGATGATGAATAATAGTGCATGTTTAGACATGTGCATGTTTCAACATTAGACATGTACATGTAGACTGTGATCCAACTGGGTACCCAAACAAGAAAATAGTTCAGTCCAAAATTTTCCAGTGAAAATTGGATCTCGATCACTAACAATAATCTTTGAGTTTCCTTGTAAATTTTGAATTGTTTCCATGAAGGTTGCAACAGTTGTACTTGCATTAAAATGGTGAGAGAGTGCACAAAAGTGCTCACCATAATAAAATTCTTCCCTTCTGAATTGGGTAGACGTATGATAAAATCTATTGAGACTTCCTCCCATCGCTGACAAGGTATTTCTAATGGTTGTAAAAGACCTAGGGTCTTAACTATTTCCACGTTATTTTGTTGGAACACGAAACATTCTTCCAGGAACTTTTGAACGTCATATTTAAGACCTTCCCCAAAAAATTCCTTCTTGACCCTATGGTACGTTCGTTTTTAGGATTCATAAGTGCCCACTAATAGGAGAGGTTTGTAATTCCAAAAGGATATTTTGTTTGAGTTGGGAGTTCTTACAAATATATAAGCGATCCCTATACCATAGTGAATCATTTTTCCACACAAAATTATATGATACACTAGAATCCTTCTATAACTTTTGAATGAGTGTCCACACAAATTTTTCATTCTTCCATTCTTCCCTTGCTTCTACTGCCCAATCAAGTTGTATAATCGAAATTGCACAAAGTAATGCCTCAACATCCTCATCTTTTCTGGACAGTGCATCTACCACCACATTTTGTTTCCCTTTTTTATAGATGATTTCAAATCCATATCCTAGCATCTTGGTTACCCATTTTTGTTTCTCTTCTGAAGATAGTCTCTATTCTAGGAAGTATTTAAGACTATCATGATCTATTTTGACCTTGAAGTGCCTACCTATTCGGTAAGGATGCCATTGCTTAAGTTCATGTAGTATTTCCATCATTTCATTCTCATAAATGGGTTTATGTAAGTTATTCCCCTTGATTGGTTGACTTTTGAAAGAAAGGGGTCATCCTTCTTGCATTAGAACAACACTCATTCCATTTCCTAAGGCATCACATTCCACAATGAAGGTTTTTGTGAAGTCCGGTGTGGTCAAAATAGGAGCTTTGCACATTGCCTCTTTAAGTTGTTCAAAATCTTGAGTTGCCGCTAGAGTCCAAGAAAATGATTCCTTCTTCAATAATGTTTTTAAAGGTGTTTTTATTCTTCCATAGTTCCAAACAAACTTACAATAGTGCCCTGTCAAACCTAAGAATCCTCTAAGATTCTTCAAGTTTGTGGGAATCAGCCAGTCCATCATGGCTTTAATTTTGTTAGTGTCTACCTTGACATCTCCATGAGATACAATGTGACCCAAATACTCTACCTCCTTTACCGCAAAGAAACATTTGGAGGGTTTTGCATATAGTAGTTGCTCCTTTAGTAGTTGTAGTACCCTGTCAACATGATGAACATGTTCTTCCCAAGACTTGCTATAGATTAGTATATCATCAAAAAATACTAACACAAATTTTATAAGGAAGGGATTGAAAATGGAATTCATCAAACCTTTAAATGTGGAAGGTGCATTTGTAAGGCCAAAAGGCATGACCATAAATTCATAATGACCTTCATGAGTTTTGAATGTTATTTTAGGGACGTCTTCTTCCTTCATTATAATCTTATGATACCCTAAATGGAGATCCAACTTTGTGAAGTAAGTTGATTCATGTAGTTCATCTAACAATTCATCAATGACTCTTTGGAGATCCATGGGAATAGGAGGCTTAGATGTTTGAACATCTAGTGAGCATAATTGTGCAGTTACACCTTGATGTGTTGGTTGTGGGGCCTGATCTTCCTAACTCAAAGATGTTTTTTGTTTGAACTGTGTTTGTACCCTAGTTTTATATGATGTACAAGTGGACTTTACACTCATCCCAGCAGGGGGTGTGGGGTGGACATCTCCCCCCCATGGGGGTCCAGGGAGGACCATCCCCCCTGGATGGGGGGTCCAAGGGCTAGTGGACCCTCGAAGGGGGTTTGGGAACAACGCCCCTAAGAAAGGGGGTTTGAGGGTGAAGCACCCGAAAGAAATTTTTTGGGATTTTTTGTTGGCCTACAATTTACGGGCCCATGGTATTGGGTATCCCGTAGTATTTTCCCTTGGTAGTTCCTCTTTAAAAGTAAGACATTGTAATATGGTGTTGTAATGTATTGTATCATTGTAAATATCTCTATGATTGTGTAAGAGAGACTGTGACAGAGTGAAGAGGAATTTGCATCGGATGTGTTGCAGGTTGTATCCCTTCATTTTGTTGGATGGTATAATAATAAGGACTGGGAATTTATGTGTGGACGTAGCCCATCTTGGGTGAACCACGTTATATTGGTGTCTCTCTTGTATTATGTCTATGTGATTTATATTTGCATCTTGTTTATTCTTAATGCTCTGCAATCATGTTTTTCTAACAATTGGTATCAAAGCCAAAGATTTATTTGGTAGATAAACTCGCAGGAAAGAAGGGTTCCTAATTCGAGTGGGAGCAATGGCGAAAGAAGGAAAGTTTCAAATCGAGAAATTTAACGACCAAAACTACCAGTTATGGAATATGCAAATGGAGGAATATATGTATCAGAAGGATCTATTCCTACCATTGGGAGGAAAATAAAAACAACCAGCGATTATGAAGGACGAAGAATGGGAGGTTCTTGACAGAAAGGCACTAGGAACAATACAGTTGTTCCTGGATTCGTCAGTGGCTTTCAATATATCAAAAGAAAATACAACGGAGGGTCTAATGAGTGCATTGGATAAGCTTTATGAAAAACCCTTGGCCTCCAACAAGGTATTTCTAATGAAGCATTTATTTAATATGAAGATGCCAGAAGGTGGATCTGTTGTTGATCATTTAAATGAATTTAATACAATTACAAATCAGCTAAGTTCTGTAAAAGTGAACTTTGATGATGAGGTTAGGGATCTTATAATCTTGTTCTCATTGCCAGAAATATGAAACGGCTTGGTCATGGATGTAAGTAACTTTGTCTCTGGTTCAAACACTTTGAAATTTGATGATGTTATTGGTGTTATTCTTAGCAAGGAAATGTGAAGGAAAATCACAGGTTAGACATCAGGTAATGCATTGACCATGGAGAGAAGAGGAAGACAAAGCGAGAGAGGAAAGAGCCCAGGTAATCACAGCAAGTCCAAGAAGGGAAGATCCAAGTCTAGACTGGGAAAGATAGAGTGTTGGAACTATGGAAAGAAAAAACATATGAAGAAAGACTGCAGATCTCTAAAGAAGAAAGGAGATGGATAGCAGGAGGCTACTCAGGAAGCAAATTTAGCAGGTGATGTGTTACAAGATGCTTTGATTCTTGCATTAGATAATACTAGTGATTACTTGGTAGTAGATTTAGGGGCTTCATGTCATACTATACCCCATAGGAATTTTTTTCATGATTATGTTCCAGGCGATTTTGGACATGTTTTATTGGGTAATGATAAACCATGTAAAATTGTTGGAATGGGTAACGTACAAATAAATTTAAAGAATGGTGAATGGTTGTTGAAAGATGTAAGGCATATTCCTGCTATGAAAATAAATTTAATCTCAATAGGGCAGTTGGGAGATGGTGGTTGTTTATCTGCGTTTGGAGAAACGTGGTGGAAGATCACTAAAGGATCGATGGTGATAGAAAAAGGAGACAAGATAGGTACATTGTATATATGTCCTCATAATACCGATTGTTCTATCTCTTTAGCTTCCACAGGAACAGATACAACATTGTGGCATCATATGCTTGGCCACATGAGTGAGAAGGGGATGTTGATCCTCCACTCAAGAAAGTTGATTCCAGATCTGAAGCAGGTAAGTTTGGAATTGTGAGAGAATTATGTTTATGGAAAAAAAAGAGAGTCATATTTCTCAAAGTTGGGAAATAGAAGAAGAGTGAAAAGTTAGAGCTTGTGCATACAGATGTATGGGGACCAGCTCAAGTACAATATCTTGGTGGCTCTCGTTATTATGTTACTTTTATTAATGATGCGATTAGAAAACTTAGGTTTATTGCATTAGACAAAAATCTGATGTGATTGCTACTTCTAAGAAATGGAAATATTTGGTTGAGAATGAGACAGGAAAAAGGTTGAAGTGTCTCAGATATGATAATGGATATGAATACTGCAGCAAGGAGGTTTATATTTACTATTCATACCATGAGATTCGTAGAGAGAAGATAGTCCCAGGAACACCAAAAGAAAATGGTGTGTCAAAAAGGATGAATAGGACGATCATGGAGCGTGTATGAGATTGTATGCAGGGTTTCCCTTACAGTTTTGGGAATATGTTGTAGATATTGTTGTTTACTTAATAAATAGAGGGCCTTCAAGCGCTTTGGATGGTTCTATTCCTTAGGAGGCATGGACAGGTAAAAAGGTAAACTACTCATTTTTTAGAACTTTTGGTTGTGAATCATTTGTCCATATTGATATAGAAAATAGAACAAAGCTTGAAGGTAAATCTAAGAAATGTATCTTTATTGGATACGGGGTTGATGATTTTTGTAATCACTTATGGGATTATGAAAATAAAAAAATCATTAGGAATAGAGATGTGGTAGTCAATAAAAAGGTCATGTATAAATATCAGTTACAGGGAAAGAAACAGGAAAAGAAAAACAAAGAGTACACAGTGCTTGATGAAATCAAAGAAAATGAAGTTCCAAAGGTGCTAGAAAACTAAGAACAATAGCAGGTACCTCAAACTCCTGCAAGTGTTAGAATATATACTAAGTAAAGTAGACCCCCTGAACGATACTATCCTTCAATGCATTATTTATTAATGACTAATTCTGGTGAACCAGAATGTTATGAAGAAGCAATGCTGGTGGAAACTAGAAAGAAGTGGGATCAAGGCATGAATGAGAAGATGGACTCATTGGTAAGAAACTAGACTTGAGATTTAGTTCAATTTCTTGCAGGTAAAAGAGCATTGCAGAATAAATGGGTTTACAGGTTGAAGGAAGAAGATGGAGGAAAGAAGCGGTACAAGGACATACTTATTGTAAAGGGGTTTGCACAGAAGAAACATATAGATATTGATGAAATAGTCTCTCCTGTTTTTAAAATGACTTCAATTAGAACTATTTTAAGTCTAGTGACAGTAGAAGATTTGCATCTTGAACAATTAGATGTAAAAACATCCTTTCTCAATGAGGATTTGGAGGAAGAGATTTATATGCAGCAGCCATAGGGGTATGAGGTCAAAGGGAAGGAGAATTTGGTATGCGGGTTGAATAAGAGCTTGTATGGATTGAAGCAAGATCCAAGGAAGTGGTATTTTAAATTTGACAGGTTTATGGCAGAACAGGGTTATAGTAGATGTCATCCTAACCATTGTGTTTATTTCAAGAGGCTAGATAATGGAAGATATATTATATTGTTATTGTATGTGGATGACATGCTTGTTGAAGAGTCTAACATGCATGGTATAAATGTGCTCAAAAGGAAGTTAGCTAATTCATTTGCGATGAAGGATTTGGGTGCTGCAAAGCAAATCCTTGGTATGAGAATAAAAAGACATAGAAAAAATAGAAAATTGACATTATCTCAAGGTGAGTACATACAAAAGGTGTTGGAGAGGTTTAGACTGCAGAATCCAAAACCAGTTAGTACACCTTTGGCCAGCCATTTCAAACTAAGTAAGGAGATGTGTCCCAAGACATGGGAAGAGATAGATTACATGTCTAGGGTTCCTTATTCATCAGCAATTGGTATCTTGATGTATGACATGGTGTGCAAAAGACGATATATTTCACATGCAGTGGGATTTGTGAGCAGGCATATGAACAATCCAGGTAAAGAACATTGGAAGGCAGTACAGTGGATTCTCATAGATTTGAGAGGAACTACCACCCATGCATTATGTTTTGGAGTTTCATACACTATTATACAGGGATATGTTAATGCAGATATGGCAGGTGATAAAGACAGCAGCAGGAGCACCACAGGGTATGTTTTAACTATAGGTGGAACAGCAGTAAGTTATACTTCAAAACTGAAATAAATAAATAAATAAATAAAATTGTTGCACTTTCAACAACGGAAGCAAAGTATGTTGTTGCAACAGAGGCTAGTAAAGAGATGATTTGGCTACAAAGATTCATGGAGGAACTGGGTAAGAAGTAGGAGGATAGTTGTTAGGATATTATTACAATCATCTTTATGTTTGCATGCATGCATCCAGTCATCAGTATGGTAGCCTCCCAGCACCTAGTCCCTAGTTTACTAACCCCAAGAGCTTGTTTCTACTCAGTTCCAACCATCCTAGTCCATGATGCACCTTGTTTTCATATCCTATGACAAAGTGCTCCCTCTCTTACCTACCACTAGTGACACACTTAGTTAGTTGCATGATTTGTGGATCTGTTCCTTGATTTGAGGACAGATTGACTAGTTAACTGACTGAAACACTCTGATGGACATCCAGAGAGACTAGTTTGACTATTTTGACTACTGACAGCTCCTCATGCACCCTCCTTGGATTCTCCTTCACTACATTAGTGTTCCATGCATCAGTTACACCTACCTACATTCAGTTAGACTCAGCTTGACACCTGGTTGACCGTTACTTGTGCATTGATGACACTACCACTGATCTGATGATGAGGAATCCTAGTGCAGACCAACTACACCATGCAGGCTATTCGAATGAACTCCTTGGTTAATTCGAATTATTCAGTCATTTTGACATTATTGTATTGTATTCTACTTCTAATTAAATCAATAGAGCACTGCTGCAATTCTTTTTGCATAGTTTTCACATATTATTCTACATGCATCTCTTGTAATGGTTTCTCTTGTTCCATGGATTTGTTGTGCTTGAATTTCATATGGTATCACGGCCATGGCAGGGACAATCCAACTATTCTGTACTGCATGCATATTCTGCACTACATGCATATTCTGCACTAATGATTCTGCACTGCATGCATATTCTACACTTGCAGCTATTTTCCAATTCTGCTCCAGAAGCTGAGAGTTTCCACATAATTCCTGGATATTGAATCTTGACTCTTCAAGCTTGCTTGATAGTCTATGCCTGGTGTGATGCAACTTGCAAAGTGCAGGTTGTCGACCTAATGGTTCTTGTTTGTTTGCGACTACAAGTTTCTCTCAAAGATTACAACTTCTTCGATGGATCTGAAAGCAATTACTCCTCTCTCTCCATTCAACTATGATGAGTGAAAAGCAAAGATGATAGCATATTTAAAGAGATAATGTCTTTTTGATATGTGTATTGGTATTACGAGAGATTTTGCTTCTACAAAGAGGAGAATGATTGGCTAAATGATTGTGACAAATCCTTTGGAGCAATGTGTCTTGCTATGTCTCCTAGTATGCGCTACCTCATTAATACTGTTGAACATCCAAGAGATCTTTGGACCAATTTGGATAGAGAATTTGGAAAGCAGAAAGAAGAGGATCAAGCTATCCATTTGGAGAACAAGCCCAGTGATACCTCCTCAAGTGTTCTCTCTAAATATGTCTCGGCCTCAACCATATCTCAAGATAAAATTGTTCAAAATGAAGAAGAAACTGCAGATTCAACACTCATGTTCTCAATGTCTTCTATTTTGAATTATGAGAAAGATAAGCCATTTCATACTCTAGAATCTGAAGAGGTCCTTAAATCCTCTCTTTCACATGAGTTTGTTGGTGTGAAGAATGATGATCTATTGAATGTTTTGGAGGTTAAATCATTTTTTGGAGGTGATGCATTCGCCCTCCTTGATCACATGCTTCCTATGCACTTATGTTCGATCATTGGCACATGTTCTCAGAGTTTCATTGAAGATGGAGGAACTACCATTCGCTTGGGTTCAAGTCTCAAGCACATTTTGGTGATTTTGGTTTTGATATCACTCATGTTGGTTCAAAGGAGATCACAAGAAACCATCTACCAATTCTTGGAGCTGATTTAGCTTCCACTGATCAAAAGTTCAAGTTCAAAAAGCCTCCATGGGCTAGAATTTCGACTAAGAAGAGAATATATTTAGATCCACAGAGTATTGAGTGCATCCTAATTGGATATGATGAAGAATCAAAAGGATACAAACTCATGGATATCAGATCCAAAAAGATATACATCAAGCGAAGTGTCAAATTTGAAGAACCGCTTCATGATCTAAAACTAGTCGAGGAAGAAATTACTGAATTGCCTCCTCCACAAGAAGAAGATTCATAAGAATATGATGAAAATTTGTGTTCTGATATTTCTGATATTTTATCAGACATTAATGAACATGAAATATCAGGTTCAGAATCAGATCCAAATGATCCTCCTCAGTTGCCAAAGTGGGCAGCAAAGACTCTCAATTCTGTTGGTTCTAACATTAGAAATCCTATCGATCCAAGAAGAACTCGAGCAAACTTTCAAAGAGAAGGTATGGCTCTTTCATAGTATGATCCTTTACTGTCTGAAAAAAAAATTTGATGATAGTTTCAGATCCTAAATAATACCATCATGCCCACCGAGATCCGAGATGGAAAACCGCCATGGATTCTATCCGCCTAGTTTTGGCAATTTCCGCATCTAAGCACTGGGAACTGCACCATATGGATGTGAAGAGTGCATTTATTCATGGAGATATTCAGGAATATATTTACATGAAGCAACCTAAAGGTTACATATCATATTAGACATTAGTGTGCAGACTAAAGAAATCATTGTATGGTTTAAAACAGGCCCCAAGAGCTTGGTATGCAAAGATGGATTCCTTCCTTCTGTCACATAATTTTGTAAGGCGCAAATCAGATCCAAATGTGTACCTATAGCAGCATGAAGGTAATTTGCTGATCATTTCCATTTATGTTGATGACATTTTGATAAATGGAATCAATCTTGCTTCGATCGGCAACACAAAAACTACTTTAAATCTAGATTTAGACATGAGTGATTTGGGCTTGTTGAAGCAATTCCTTGGGTTAGAGATTTCTCAAAATTTTGATGGGATAACCATATCTCAGCAAAAATATGCTTCAGACCTGCTAAAAAAAATTAATATGTCATATTGTAAGGCAGCACCATTCCCATTCATCTCGGGAATAAGACTTGAGGATGGTGATTCCACACCATTGGTGGATTCAACACTCTATCGATAGTTGATTGGAAGTCTTCTATACTTGACACATTTTAAGCCTGATATTTCTTATGTCATGAGTGCTATGTTAAGATATATGCAGCAGCCACGTGATCTTCATTGGAGGGCAGCCAAGAGAATCTTCCACTATGTGCAGGGTACTAGACACTTTGGCATACACTATGCTACAGATTCCGAGCTAGATTTAGTGGGATTCACTGATTCAGATTGGGCGGGTGATAGCATTGATTGGAAGTCCACTTCCGGATAAGTTTTCATGATTGTAATAGGGCCTATTTTCTGGTCAAGCAAAAAGTAGGCTGCCATTGCCTTATCTTCAGCATAGGCAGAGTATCGAGAAGCGATCAATGCTTGCATTCATGCAGTTTGGTTGCAGGGTATTCTAGCAGAGTTTGATATTGGTATTGCCACTTCTACTATCATTTTTTGTGACAATCAGAATGATATCAAGATCTCGATGGATCCATTTCATAGATAGAGGACCAAGCATATCGAGATCCACATGCACTACATCCGAGAGCTTGTGCATGACAGAACCATTGTACTGCAATATTGCCCTACAAAAGAGCAAATTGCAGACATCTTCACCAAGAGCTTCACTGAGAAGAAGTTCTCTTACCTCCGTTCACTGTTAGGGGTGAGTTCTACTATGGTGGAGACATATTAGATCCTTCA
This sequence comes from Larix kaempferi, assembly GCA_027924585.1. Classification (NCBI taxonomy): domain Eukaryota; kingdom Viridiplantae; phylum Streptophyta; class Pinopsida; order Pinales; family Pinaceae; genus Larix; species Larix kaempferi. Next base: position 3,973,765 of record BSBM01001646.1, read on the forward strand.
TTTTTCAGCATAAAGGGGGGGCTTTCTTCCCACTGGGTTTTCCCTCTTTTCTCACTTAGATTATTTCTAGCATTTTTGGATTATTTTCTGTATTGGGGTGACCTTCGGTCTTAGTTACCAGGGCCCTATCTTTTATTTTTTACCTCATAGTATAGCTTGTGGGGGGGTGTTAGGATATTCTCACAATCATCTTTATGTTTGCATGCATGCATACAGTCATCAGTTTAGTAGTCTCCCAACACCTAGTCCCTAGTTTACTAGCCCCAGGAGCTTGTTTCTGCTCAGTTCTAGCCCTGCTAGTCCATGATGCACCTTATTTTCATCTCCTATGACAAATTTCACCCTCTCTTACCTACCACCAGTGACACACTCATTTAGTTGCATGATTTGTGGATCTGTTCCTTGATTTGAGGATAGATTGACTAGTTAACTGACTGAAACACTCTGATGGACATCCAAGGAGACTAGTTTGACTATTCTAACTACTGACAACTCCTTATGTGCCCTCCTTGGATTCTCCTTCACTACATTAGTGCTCCATGCATTAGTTACACCTACCTACACTCAATTAGACTCAGTTTGGCACCTGGTTGACCGTTACTTGTGCATTGATGACACTACCACTGATCTGATGATGAGGACTCCTAGTGCAGACCAGCTACACCATGCAGGATATTCGAATGAAATCCTTGGTTAATTCGAATTATTCAGTCATTGTGACATTATTGTAATGTATTCTACTTCTGAGTATATCAATAGAGCACTACTGCAAGTCTTTTTGCACAGTTTTCACATATTATTCTGCATGCATCTCTTGTAATGGTTTCTCTTGTTCCATAGATCTGTTGTGCTTGAATTTCATAATAGCGGGTTGTATAGTGACATCTAGATTGTCATTCATCTTGCAAAGAACTGAGCCTTCCATTCTAAGTATAAACATATACAACTCAAGTATCATTTCATATGGTATGTTCTGGAAGATGAACTGTTGAAGCTGGAAAAAATTCACACTAGCCAAAATCCTACAGACATGTTGACAAAGGTATTAGCAGAGAGAAACTAAGTTCTTGCTCGGTTTCAGTTGGCCATCAAGCATGAAGATGAAGATGTGAAATTTTTCAGGTCCAAGTTTCAAAGCATAGTCCAGCAATTGCAGCAACAGTGGAGTTGTTGTGATCAATCTCCAAGTGGGAGATTTTTGGTTGTGGATTTCGATATTCCTAACTTAGAGATCATGTTGTTCGTTTCAGTCATGTTTGTACCCTAGTTTTATATGATGTGCAGGTGCATTGTACACTCATCCCAGCGGGGGTGTGTGGGGGGGCATCAATTTTTTGGGATTTTTTGTTGGATAACAGTTTACGGGCCCATGGTAGTGGGTATCCCATAGTATTTTCCCATATTAATTTCCCTTTAAAAGGAAGACAATGTAATACGGTTGTGTAATGTATTGTAGCATTGGATTTATATGATTGTGTAAGAGAGACTGTGAGAGAGTGAAGAGGAAGTTGCAGTGGATGTGTTGCAGGTTGTATCCCTACATTTTGTTGAATGGTATAATAATAAGGACTGGAAATTTTTGTGTGGATGTATCCCATCTTAGGTGAACCACGTTATATTGGTGTCTCTCTTGTATTATGTTTATGTGATTTATATTTGCATCTTGTTTATTGTTATTGCTTCGCGATCCTATTTTTCTAACATGATGTCCCTTTTTCAACAAGTTCGTCATACCATTAGAGCTTATCACCTTGCTTGGATTCCCTTTTATACCCCTTAATTCAAATTATTTTCCTTTCCATGAAAAGTTCTTGAAAATTAAAAGCCACTATTCCTAATGATTGTAACCATTGAATCTATGAGACAACATCAGCACATCCCATTGGGATATCAATCATTGGACTATTCAATACATATTCCCACATATTAAGATTGATATTATGGCATTTTCCTAACCAATTGATAGTTCCTCCATCTGCAATCATTACTTGAAACTCTAGTGATTGATATACAAAGCAATTGAGGGCTTTAGCTAGTTTACAATGATTGAAATTATGAGTACTACTAGAATCAACCAACACTATTACTTTTTTTATTTTTGATATATCCTTCAATCTTTAGATTTTGGGGGGTGCTAATTCCAACCAATGCATGACAAGATATGGTGGAAGTAATCTCTTTGGGAGTAATCTCTTCTATTTCTTCAGCTTGAGATGGTTCATGTTCTTTTGCTTCTTCCTCTTCAAAATCTATGTAGAATAATTTCTTCTCACCATGCTTATGTCCCTTACTATACTTGATGTCACAATTAAATCATAGACATTTTGTTCGTCTTCCATCTAGTTGTTCGGGTGTCAACCTTTGAGGTGGGTTAGAAGAAGGAACATTATTCTCTCTATGTGTGTTAGAAGTGGTCCTTTTAGTATCCATCGCCATATTTTTACTTTCAAGCTTTTGTTCCACCATGAAATCCTTCTCTAAGGATGTTAGTTCGAAGAGGTGCACCTCATGTTGGACGTTATCCTTCAAAGTTCCAATAAAGAGATCCAACAATTTATCATCTGGTATTCCGTCCACTCTGAGACTCAACTTTTGAAATTGTTGAATGTGCTTGCTTACAGGACCTTTTGCCTTAGTTTATCAATTGTGTAAAGAAGGAATTGCTTCTAAAATCATCATGGTATGATATCAAATCTTCTATAAAAATGGACCAAGATTTATTAGAGTTCTTTTTGTGTTCACAAAGACATTGGTACCATACAAATTGATCGGGTTCTAAATATAAAGATACAATAGGTACCTTTTGGAGATTTGGCACCTGGTGTATATCAAAGAATTGCTCCATCTAGAATATACATGTTATGGGGTCCTTGCCATCAAAATTACTCATGTCAATATTGGGGAATTAGATACCCCTTGGGTACCATCCCATGTTACTTCCATTATTATAATCAAGTCCTCTTGAAATATTCTTATTAATGGAAGGTTTCTCAACATGGACACCATATTTATCTTCTTGAGTACCCTATGACACATCCTCACCTATAGGGATATTTTCCTTTCAATTTTGTATGAGATTAGAAATCCTTATAATATTTTCCTCCATATTATTATCCATATGCCCCATAATATTCTCCTCTAAATTAAGTAAATAATTTGTTTTCACATACCCTTTAATCACATCTTCCAATTTTGACACTCGAAAATATAGATCTTCACTTTCATCGTAGGATAGGGATGAATCCTCGAGTGGATTGATTGGAGTATGATTTTTTCCACTACCTTTTGGTGTCATTTGAACAATATAAATATAGATCAAACCTTATTTTCACCTCAAATAGATCCTTCTACTAAAAATTATTTCAAAATTTAAAATGTCGTACCTTTTTCCAACCCTGCTTTGAAGACTAATTTCCAACTAAGGAAACCATGAAATTTCATCCCCTCTAAGTTTGAAAAGCATTCCCATAGTAGCCTGATATTTCCTCTCTTCAATGCCGTAGGTCTAACCTAATTCTAATGTGCCAATAAAAAAATATGGTAAATCTCCCAAGATTTGTTGTTTTTGGTCCTTTTAGAAGTGCGAAGTGCAAAGTGTACGGAATGCCACATGTACAATTTTTCATATCTGAGTTTGAAATTTCTACCACAAATACCATGGTTTGTCTTCTTTCTAATGCAATACATCTACCTCAATTTGTATCTAGTATGCCCTATATATAACAGTTTTTCCCAGAACACCTGTTTTAGACTAGTTTTTGGACTAGTCAAAAACCCTACCTTCCACTAGGAATAACTCCAAACCTATAATGAGTTAGGATTTGAAACTTTTACCACAGGTAGCTCATCCTATTGTCTATAATGGTTCCAAGTTTTGTTGTTTGAATATTTGTAGAAAAAATGTTATAGCAAAAATTCTAATATGTCTTGTTTTGGAAGCGTTCAAGCTCTAATACCAAGTGTTAAGCAACAAATTCCCCAAAAGAGCATTAAAAGAGCATAAAGAGACCATAAAGAGTAATCCATTCCTTAATAATGAATAAAATATATTTATAGAAAGTCTCTTCAAGGGGGAAACCTCCTTACACAATGTACTAAGCACATAAGACATGACAAGATGAGATAATTCAAATGTAAATGTATCCTTCCTATATATAGGAGACAGAGAGGTACAATTACAACTAAGGGACCCAAGATGACATAACAAAAATAATAATACTAATGATAGTTACCACTAATACACCTAATCTGACATCAATCATATGTAATGAGAGACAATATAAGGGGGTAATGTGCCAACATTTAGGGCTTAGAGCGATTCTTATAAGCTCTCATTTTCGAATGTCTTGTTTGATATATCCAACCGATTTGATGTCTGACCAATTATAAATCTCCAAATACATCTAACTTAGTTGTCTTTAAATTTTTGATAGCTTGGATACCAAGAATAAGGGCTTCATATTCTGCCACGTTATTAGTGATTTCAAATTCTGATTTTTCGAACAATAAGATTCTTTCTCTTGAAAGGGGAATTGAGAGGACGCTGTCCCCTGACATCTTTGGCTAAGGATCCATCAAAATAAATCTTACAAAACTGGTCACTGCTGATCTCAGGAATATTAGGTAAACCAAATTCAAAATATCCATCCTCGAAAATTTCATTCACTGACAAAATGCAACAACCCATATCCTCATTAGTAGCATAAAGATGTTAGTTCTTTGGGTTGTTCTAATCACTTACCACACATATGAATTTCGCCTCTCTGTACAATCTTCTAGTTTCCCTAGTGAACATGGGAATAGTAGCATACTTCATGTCCATCTGCTGCATGGTGCCCCTTAGTTTTTTGTCCCAACTTCTTGATAGTAACATATCATATTTGGCAAGTATATATGCTACTACAACATCCATAATGATACTCTTTGTTGGGAGCAAAGCTAAGGTGACTATGTGGTCCTTTATCATTCCCACACACTTGACCTTTTTGGAGTCAAAACTATACAAACCATGGTATGGTCTAGTTAACTCCAAGCCTAGATGTTCCGTGATGACCTTTGGCATTAAATTATGTGAGGCCCTTCAATCCAACAATTAGTTATGTAGAAGCTTGTCATGTATGCTCAGGGTCACATAGAAAGGGGTTGTGGTATCATCTTTCTCATCCATGTGGGGTACACATTAGACTGTAGGATACTCATCATAAAGGTTGAGGGTGTGTGGTTGGTCTACTGACATAGTTCCGCTAAACAATTTGTCTCTAGTAGATAGGGTTCTTGGACAGCTCAGTTAAAGGTACAAGAATCTTAATTTTTCACAATTCATGCTCAAGTTTGAAAGATGTAGTCATTATATCTTGTTCCTTTCGGCCACTCTCTAGTTTTTTTTGCAGAGGTTTATCATTTTTCTTGGAAGCAGGGGAATTCATGACTTCTTTGGTTTTTTCCTTTGACTAGGAATTTGCTTTGGCGGAATTTGAGGAATCGTGATTTTTATCTTTTACCTAGTTTGTAGGAGATATTCTTATAGGAGTATTATCATATTGGTTAGCTATAGGTGGTCTAGGACTAATGTCATATTTTCTATGTATTTTGGCGTAGAAAGTATATGTAAACAAGCGATAGTGGGATATTGGGTTGATGACTAATCAAACTCCCTTTATTGACCTTGGTACCGCTCAGCTACATTGTGTAGTAAAGAATTTTCATAGTCATCTTGAGTCAAATGCATAGCATTTGATTCATCTTGGATTAAATGCATCTCTTCCTCGGGGTCTAGGTACTCTTCTTCCATGGGGAGATCTAAAAGATTATTGTTATTCTTATTATTCTCCCTGACATGAAGTTGAAGAGATTGCTCATCATTCCTTCTTTCCTTATACATCATTTGATAATTATAAGGCCTTCTGAATTGTGTTGGATTCCTTGGACCAGTCCCTTAGGGAGGTCTATTCGAACTACCACCTTCTAGCTCCAATCTAGTCACCTTATTTGAAATGATTTTTATGATTCAAGGTATCTCTTCAATTTCGGCCTATTGAGAATCCTTGACCCCTCGAGAAGTACCAACCTCATTTTTTTATTTCCCCTTATCTTTTTTATCCTGATCATATATTGGTTTGATTTTACCACCAGCTATCATGTTTCCCTCTACATCAATGGCATCATCTTGCATGATGAGTAGGGTTGTTGAACTCCTTTCTCTCAGCATGATGGAAAAGTTAGAATGAAATTCCCCTACATAAGTGACCTTTGTGGTAGCTTGTGTGGATATAATACATACAAGAATTCGATTGAAAAATTTATTGAATCTTACATTAAAATCAAAAATTGATTTAGAGTTTCCTTTCTTGAGGAAAGAAAATTCTATCAAATAATACAAGTGGTCCCTCGTTTCTCCCCACTTTCTCATAAAAGTAGATTCTAAAACTTTCCAAGGTCTAATCGAGGCAGCAGGAAGTGCTCTGAACCATTTTTGAGCATCCCCTTCCAAGGTTTGAGTGAAGATCCTCATGAACACACACAACATCATGTTCAATGAAACGTTTATATGTGAAGTCTTGGAAGGCAGTCATGTGATATTCAGCAAGGTTCCCTTCCCAACATCATACTTGGGAAATATTTTGAGGTAATTTTCATGCAAAGCATGGATATTTTGAGGAATATTTAAGGTTCCATGTTTGGTTGCAACCCAAGGGTGATTTTGTGGTGGAGGTGTTGGTCGATTACCTCCTCCTCTAGCTCCATCCATTATATGCTAAAGGATGATATCCTTAGCCTAGGTAGTAATAGGAGTCATGTATTTTTGCATAATGGGTTGGGATGAAGAGTAACCACTTTCATAAGTGGTGATTAGGGAATTTGGTATATTTACCAAGGGAGTACTAGGGATTCTTAGGGGAGAAATATATCTAGTGTATTGAAAATGTATGTTGATTCTTGAAATTAAGAATCGAAGGGAAAATGGCATGGGATTCTTTGAGGATTACCTAATAATGGGGAAATTTTCCTTTCACGATGATTCCTCTAAGTGAATAATTTTCCAATATCTTGCAGGGAGAGAAAATCTTCATGTGTGGGGTGGGATCTTGTGTGCCTTCTTCCAAATGTTGGGTTTTCCTTTGTGGAGTTTCCAAGTGAACTAAATTATCCTATCATACGACTCTTGCTCACTATAGATAATCATATGTAATCGTTGTCATGCCCAGGGAAAAATAGCTTCGACTTCTCCATCCCCGGCAACGGTGCTAGAAAATATGTTAGTCACTAAGATGTTGCAAGGATGTTTTGGAACTATGCCAAGGCATCAATAAATTTGTATTTGCTTGTATTTGAGATTTATTGTTTAAGAAATAGAAACATATTTTAGTTTCCGTTGTATATTGCTTGAGTTATCATATTATGATCATTTGAATCATAAGATGTAATATACTAGGTGGCCATTGTTCTTGAAATATCATACATATTTATTTGATGAAATATGGAATGATAGAACAAACAAAATGGAGACATGAGGTACTATGGATAGTAAGTCTTATTTCTCCAAATAAAAGAAAACATGTTGAGCATTAAGAATTCATTAGTTTGACCTTTAATATAATTGCATATACAAATAAGAATCATAAGGACAACATATTTTACTCCATGTAACATATCATGAACATTTCATAACACATTAACAATTATAAACGCATTCATCACATCACATAACCAAGGTAATAGGATGAAAGGGTTCCTCAGAGGGATTTAATTATATATCAAGAGAGAAGTTACATTGTAGATGGAGGATATGAACTTACAACATAATGGTACAAAACAAAAGAGAGATTACAGACTGATAAGACAAAAAGTATGAATCCACCCATCCCAATTACATCAAAATATTTAGTTTCATCCTATGATAGCTCTTGATCAAAACCAAAATAGGAGGAGTTACACTCTACTCATAAAAATGTCAATTGTTCTTTTGATTTCCCTCCTTTCCTTTATAGCATCTAGTCTTCATTATGTTATAACAACCCTTTCGTGTTCTTTACTGGTTCCTTTTTGTTAAGGGCTAAACTAAAAAATCTTAGATAAGTTTTTTGTGACTATTACCTTTGGTGCTGACCAAAATTTTGCATCCCTACGGACCTATCTACTAAGGTGGATGAAGAGGTGGCTATGAAGATGATTCCCTAGGTTCCCCTTGAGACACTACTAACCCTATTTGTTGGGAAGTTGACAGAGCCTTTAAATTTGTAATAGCCTTACACTCCTTACGCATTTGGTACTCAAATTATTTCATTTCCCTAAGAGCTATATCCAATTCGGTGTAGTGAGCATATTGAGTCTGAGGAAGAGCTTGGAAAACAACCTGAATATTGGCTAATAGTCTGAAGTCCTCTTGCAGCTTATTAAACACAATTTTCCCCTTGAGGTTCTCTTCCACCTCTTCAAAATTTACATCATTGTTCGTACAGGAGGAAATAAAGGTATCATAATGTTGCTTGGGATAGAGGTTACCATTTTTATCCCATGGGGATGGGAGGCCTTGATTACTAATGTCATCAAAAATGGATTTGATGGATTAACATCCCTTGAAATTTTGGAGGCCCCCTCCTATGCATTTTGGGCCAGCCTCTTCTTATTCATTATCTTAGAAGTGTCCATGATAGTGTTTGTCCTATCTTTTAGCTCTTCATTTGTTTTAGAATTAAGGATATCGATGACTTCTCGAGCAATTTCCGAATTCTTCTCCATCTCAATGAATATCCTTCTAGCATCTTGTAAGGTTGTTGCAGCAAAATCCAATTCATCTTGGGCAATGAAAAAATAGCTCCAGTGTTTGGCAATTACAACAACTATATGGTCCCAAACCAAATGTTTAGTTCCCTTTAGCAGGGATTTCCCTTGCTACTTCTTTGCAAGGCGTTCCACCTCCGTTTGCAAATTATTCTTTGTTTCTTACATCTCAACGATGATTACATCTCTTTTCAACTATCTCATTTCATACTTCCTTCATCTTCCTCTGCCTCAATTCTTCTTTTATTTTGTTGATCTGTGCATATTTGATGCTCATGTCAACCATAGTCCTTGCAAGCTTATCCATTGGGTCGGATGAAGGTACTACGAGTAGAGATGCACTTTTTGCATAAATCAAAATTTGATTCTTGAGTCTCAACTCATTGATTTCCTTTTCTAAATTCTCCACTTTTTCCCTATATTCTTGGGACACTGCTACAATCCGATCCTTTTCCTCTTGTACTTCCAACAATTCTATTGTTTGGACATGTTTAGTATTTGGGACTCTGAACTTCTTCTTCAATATTTGGATCTCAATATTTTTTTCCCTCAAAAGGATTTGAACAAGAGCTGGATTTGATGGATATGCCCCTAATTCCACTATCTTTTGTTCTGGTTCATTAATATTCAATTGATTTGCTTTATTTGCTACCTTCTCTTACTTAAGTTGTGTGTCCACCCTATTGATTGTACTCTGCAACTTATTTACACTCATGTTTGACTTGAGAATGTCTCGGAAAATAACTTCTTTAGCTTGTCTGTGCCACTCCATCTTGTTTGTGGGGCTAAAAGCATCAAGATTGTAAGTGAACTGAATAAATCTATAATTAGAAGGGGTCTTCTTTCCTCCTACCACATTTGGTTTCAACACTTCCATATTTAAATTTCCCTGCTTCAAATCTATGGTTGATAGTAATATTGATTATTCCCCTATAGTTATCTCCTTTTGGGGAAATAAATCTTTCTTCAAATGAATATTGTCTGATTTAATCTGGGTATACAAGATGAATAATCTTGACCTGAAAGGAGAGGTTTGTGCTATTGTTGAAGCTCCTTGTTGAGAAGATGATCTGTGTTCATGTGGCCATTGGGAGATGGGAAACTTTCAATTACAACCGTTGGCTTGGTAGGAAAAGGAGCTTATCCTTTACCTTTGTAAACAATCATACTTTATTGTTGTTCAATCTTGGGTTTTTTAGATTCTGATTTTTCATCCTTTGCCTCTTCCATCTCTACCTCGAAATATATTTGTGTAGTGATATTTTGGTCCCTACATCCTTCTTGTTTGGAGTCGGTATCACCTGTGATCTTAATTGGGTGCCTGGTTGTAATACTTTTCGCACTACTTCCCAACTTTCAAGGTTAGAAATTTTGTCTAACTGTTCATGAGGTAAATGTAGATATTATGGAATCTTTACCTTCCTCCTTTTCTCTGACGAGACACCATGGTGGTCATACCTCCAACTAAAACTCAAAAACAAATTCAAGATCCCAAACATTTCTTCTACCATGGATTGAGAAATCCTAGACTTAATTACAAAACGGCCTACCTCCTCTGGGAATTTGAAGGTAATTGCACTTTTTATTTTTGACAAAATGAATGAAATCAAATCCAAACCTTTGTCTTATGTACTCTAATGCAAATAATCTAGGGGTTAAAAAGGTGGGAAGTTGATAAGGAGATATAGAAGGATTTGGACTCAACTGAAGGATTTTTTTACACTCATGGAATATCCTAAGGGGAGGGGATCCAAATAGTAATGAAAATACCTTAGTCATGAATAATTAGAAAACTCAAAGAAACCTTCATTTTTAGGGTGGTCCTTTACCTTCTTTATAAATATTGTTTGGAAGGAATCCTTGTTATGATGCATGATTATGTAAAGGAGATAGGTTTGGTACATGAATTAGAACTTCATGGTAGAGAAACTCTTCAGTTGATCATGTATCATTTCAGTGACATATGAGGAAAAATCTAACCTAATGGTGGACCCTTGAGAGGAAGAATTAATGGAAAGTAACATACCAAAGATAGTCTCATCTACTAGTTGGTCATGATTGTAACCTAGAACCTAACATACCATCGCCACTACAATTTGGGCCAATTCTAAAAATCTAACCTAATGGTGGACCCTTGAGATGAAGAATTAATGGAAAGTAACATACCAAAGATAGTCTCATCTACTAGTTGGTCATGATTGTAACCTAGAACCTAACATACCATCGCCACTACAATTTGGGCCAGTTCTATAAATAATTCTTACTTCTAAGCAAAAGGTCCTAGAGGAAATTCTGCTTCTAGAGTAAATAACACCATGAAGAGTTGATCTCTGTCCTCCTGGATCAATTCACAAAATGTAGTGCTTAGAGCATCTTCATCAAACCTCAATCAAGAGATATCTTCTTCAATTTCTACAATTTCTTGTAAAAATTCCTTGGTAATAGGGAAAATAGTTGACCCATCTTTGGAGATGATGGCTCTTTTTTTCCAGAAAATAAAGGTCGACACACCATGAGACCAATTCAGGAAATGGTTGCATTCTTGGAACAATGACCATGGCCAATCTAGAACTCCAGAGGTTCAAATAGGTATTCCCCTCATTTGTGCATGTTTGTGCATCTTTCACGATCTGATGCACGTCTTCAATTGAAGTTATGGGGTCATACATTTCGCACTAAGTATCAACTAGGTGCTCAACCCGCATGGAGGGCTTGTTGGAGGAATGCAAATGTGAGGATTCTAAAGTTGAGGCTATGGATTTGTAGTGAGGAGAGTGAAAATAGGTTGAATTCAACTCTAGATCAAGGTGCAGGAGGGTGAATGCTCGAATAACTCTTCAGTACAATACTAAGAAATTCAAATTATGGGGGCTTTATACTTTAGTTTTTGAATTTTGGTGCATTGAATCAAGGGGACACGTGATACGATACTATTGTCCAAGGATTTATGATGTGGGGGCTCATTTAATTATTTAAACATTGAGGGGAAAGTGGCAGAAGACATGAACGTTGGGAAATTGTGATGACAAGTCAGATTGATCCTTCATACAGTGGCTAAGAGAGGATAAGCAGCTTTAGGCTCAGGGTGAAGGTGATTTGGAAAACCCACTTTCACAAGCCCAAGTCTCTTAGGTGCCGCCCTGTGGTCAGAATGTTTTTGTTCCAGGATCATCTCTTTTGATTAATAACCAAGCAGGTTAAGGGGCCTAAAATGATCTAAGTCGTAGATCCTTTGAAAATTAAATCCTCGTGACTCATCCATTGCATTGTTTTCTATCAATTGGCCCTCTCCATAAGTCAAATCAACTTTCCAACTCTTGCAGATCCCAGTGAGTGGTTTCAAGCTCGGGGTGACAGTGGTTTTGAGAACCCACTTTCACGAGCCTAAGTCATTCCATCGCTGCCACATGGTCACAGTTATTAAGCTCAAGGTGAAGATTGTACTACTATCCTTCATTATTCTTAAACAAAGTTGATATATGTGCTAACAAGGAGTTGCTTGATTCAATTCGGGTTGTTCGCAGTGAGGTTCCCGATGTTAAGGCTCAAGAACTTATCTTTGCACAGATGACTGAGATCTGATGGTGGAAGTTGTTTTGTTTAATATTTTTTGTTCGTTTAGTGACCCCTCCTATTAGAGTAGGAACACTCACATTTGTGTGAACATTTCTCTTAGCACGAATGGTTTTTATCTCTTGATTTGTTAGGCTCATGTTAATCTCATCAATTAACTCTCAAATAGAATTGTGAACCCAACAACTTATGTTAACTAACATAATCAAGGTCTTTACCGAATTAAAAAAAAAAACAATTTTACTAAGACCAATCTAACATTCTTATTGATAACCACAAGATCTAATGCATGGACCTATTAAAACACCATCTCAACAATTCGAATCCATGAATTTCGTAAAGGAATTTATTCAACCACTTTACATAAAAAGTTAGAACTCTTCATGTAAACATGGATTTCGACACATACAACCCCAATAATGCAACCAAGAGCTCTTAGACCACTATGTCATGTCCCCATCCATCATTCTAACTATAGGAAGGGGTAGTTACAAATTATCAAATTCAAAATTTTGTCCCATGGGGCCATTATTCAAATTTCAAACTAATTTAAGCCTCCCATGGGAACCATAAACTAATAAATACATGTGCAGGTGCATGAATATAAAACATAGTAGAATTAAAACTATATCCACGCGCACATCATGCATAAACAAACATATTCATAATAGGAAGTAGATATAATAATTGCATATTCATAGACAATAGTTAATACTTATCTTTTAAGTAAAGAGGATCCAAGCAATTGGTTGTGTAAGAGCTATTTTCCACCCAAACATAGGCATCAAATATAGATATTGTTGGAATGTTGTCATTGATGTCAAGATGTTGTTATTAATGTCAAGATTGTCAAGGTGTCTGCAAGATGATTATGGGGTGATTACGCTTGAGGGTCATTTAACAATATGAAATCTCAGCATTGCACACTACAGGATTTCCTGTAGCTACCCCCATACAAATACAATGTTTTTAGGTACCAAAATTCTGGAAAAATCACTATAGGAATTTGTTACAGGATTTCTCGTAGCTGCCCCCATACAAACAAATTGTGTTTAGCTACCAAAATTCTAGAAATTGCATTTTTGACATTTTGCTCGTTGGTTTGCATATTTTCTCCATTTGATGGAGAAATGTGGAATATGGGTTTACTCTGGCATCATGCTAAGATGGATTTATTTCTAGTATCATATCCATATGCTCTATCATCTACCCTCGAAGCCATGATCAAAGATTTGGTTAGAATGCAGAAGTAGAAGGATGAGTCAGTGCTATGAACCCAATCTCATACTTCCAGTCATGAGATTGTCTTGTGAGAATATCAAACCATGGGTTGAACTTGCAATTGCAAAATATCATCAGCTTCCACAATGGATCCACATCAATTGTATTCGGATTTTTAAGTTATTCTTGCATTTGGGTGGGAATGTAAAAATATATAATGTTGTGCATTTTATGGGAAAAGAATGATACCAAATAAGAAAAATCTCAGTTAACGCCTAAAGGTAGCCATGATGGGATCACAAGAACTATATTTCACGCATTGAATTCATTTCAACAGTCATCACAATTTATTTAATTAAATGAGTTCACAAGCAACCACGAAGGGGTAGTTGACTCTAAAATGAGGACAAGAACGATACATTGATGGGTCCACATCGACACCAAATGTATAATTAATGAATCGACTTAATGAAGTTGTGGATCTTGGGGATATTTGAAAGAAATCAAAATTGTGGTTGTCGAAGAAGCAGGGGATAGGAATTTTTTTGTTAAAGATGTTTAAGTGAATGGAAATTGAAAAACAACGAAATGATAGGAAGCCTTGATACATGATGACTCCCTAAATATTGTAGACTGTAAGAATGTGAATCTCTGATTAATTTATGGGCATACGATTTATTTTATGTGGGTTTATCCCTTTTCTTTTGATTGCATGTGTATTGCAGCCATGATTCAAATCACAGAGGTTTGAAAAAGATTGTTGGTGTTTGATTTGGATAGAATGTTCTTTAGACTAATTATCTGAGCCAAATCAAAAGTATATATATATTTTCTTCGGGTTGTAGGGTGGTTCTTGGGAAGGACTAGTGTCTTTGGAAGATAGGTGTTTGTTGGTTATGCTTGAATTTGTGTAAGTTAGTGCTTACATTTAAGTTTGGTTCCTTCACCATGGAATCAGGTTGGTGCTTGCAAAATTGAGTTGGTGCTCAAGAGGATAGTGTCCTCATCCATTTGACAGGTTGGTGCCTGGTTTGAAAGTTGGTACTTACAAAGGATTGGTGTCCTCACGGGTTGGTGCCTAGCATATTGGTGACTACAAATTGTAAGTTTCGGCTTGCAAAACATTGTAACAAATTGAAATTTAATTAGTGAAGCATTTCATAGGTGGATTTCTCCTTGTTTTGGTTTCCACTACAAATCATTGTCTCATGTGCTTTGTCTTATGTGTCGATGATGATGATTGGTAATATGCTATGGTTAATTATGTGATGACAGTTTAAAGTTGTTGTAGCTAATTGTTTGAATTCAAATTGAGTATAATATGTCCAGTACTAATTCACCCCCCCCCCCAGTACTGCTAAATATTCTGACAATTGGTATCAAAGCGGGTTCATTTAGTCATTTAGGAATAGTTTGAAAACTAGAAGATAGGTCCCTACAACACTCATGGATAGACAGGAAGGTCTCTCAACAAATAGGACACTATGGTTTGATGGATCCAATTACGAATTCTGGAGCATAAGAATGGAATTCTTTTTGCAACACTTGGACTTGACATTTGGTAGGCAGTTGAGAATGGTTATACAATTCCAAAGACTCCACCAACAGATGCATTTGAGAAAAATCTTTATGAATGCAATGCAAAATCCAAAAAATGCAATTATTTGTTGTCTAACAAATTCAAATTTTACCAAAGTCATGCAGTGTAAAACATCAAAAGATATGTGGGACAAACTCCAAAATATCCATGAAGGCGATGACACGGTAAAGAAGGAAAAGCTACAAAATCATAGAGGACAGTTTGAGAGCCTCAAGATGAAGGAAGATGAAAATATTGCAGCCTACTTTATCCATGTAGATGAAGCAGTCAACACCATCAGAGATCTCGGAGAAGAAGTTTCAGAAGTAGCAATTGTACAAAAGGTTTTGAGAAATCTACCTATGTTGTTTTATTCCAAAGTCTCAATCTTGGAAGATAGAAAGGATCTTGACAAAGTGACAATGGATCAACTACATGGAATATTCACTACATATGAGATGAGAATTGAGAAATAAAACACTTATAGGAGGGAATCAGCCTTCAAGGCTTCAAATAAGACAAAAGGCAGCAAGCAAGAGTAAAGTAAGAGTTCCTCTGATGAGTATGATGATGAAGAAGCAAACTTTGTGAAACAACTCAAGAAAGGTAATGGAAAATACAAAGGTAAGTTACCTTTTAAATGTTTTGAGCATGGTAACATAGGACACTTTGCTTCTAAATGCCCTTATAAAGAAAGAAGAGATAGTGATGATGAGGAAGATCATAGTAACAAAAAAGGAGGAAGATGTACAATGGAGGAAAATATGAAAATAATAAAAGGTTCAATAAGCAAAAGAAAAGACTTTATTCTAAAGAGTACAACAGCTCATTAGATAAATATGATAATGACAATGATACAAGAAAACTACTCTTCATTGCATTAGACGAAGAACTTGAGAATAAAAATTATGAAGATGAAGTGAATACTGAAGTAGACCTTGAAGGGGAGCTTATTAATTCCTTGGATGACTTGAGGAAAGCAAGAAATAAGAATAAGCAGCTAAAGGAACACCTGTTGAAGTATGAAGAAGAGATCATTAAAGATCAAAAAAATCAGCTAGAAGAATCAAGGAAAATAGAAGAAGACCTAATAGGATAGATAAAAGAAAAGGAGAAATCGTGTGAGGAATTGGAGGGTAAAATTGTCTCCTTGAGAAAGGAATTGCAAAAAGTAAGCACCCAATTAAACTATCAACAGAAATTTAGCAGCAACACTAAAGCATTAAATGAAATCATCAATAGCCAAAGACCATCTTATGACAAGTCTGGATTAGGATATGGATAAGAAAATTTTAATGAATGCTCAAGTTCAATGGTTCCTAACTATGAAGCGGAAACAAGAAGTTATGTACATGTAGCCAAGAGTTCTATAAAATAGGAAGCAAAAACCACCAACAGAAGGACAATCAACAATTATCCCACATGAACAACAAAAGTAAAGGAGTTGTTTCATCGAGAAGACCTTTTATTACCAGGTATTAAACTCTCTTTTGGGTTTATTGTTATTATTGCAACTGGTCATAAAGCTATAAATTGTAGAGCATATGCAAAAGATTATTTTGAGAGAAATAGAAATTCCTTTAAAGTCTCCAAGGATGGTCTGTAAGCAATGAAATTAGAAATCCTAATAGATCTCTGGATGGAAACATCAATCCCTTTGGGCCCTTAGAATTGGATATTGAATGCTACAACTGTCACAATTATGGCCATAAATATCATGACTATAAATGCCAACATAATATAATCAAGGGTTTTTCCTCTCAACATGAGAAACATCATACAAAAATTTGGCAAAGAAAGACAAAAAAGCTAAGCCAAGAAGAATGTGATTTGGCCTTACATTGCCAAAGAAAAAGAGGTCACTGGTATATTGATAGTGGTTGCTCCAAACATATGACAGGAGATAAGGGAATATTTCCAGATATTAAAAGAGAAAAGGGAGGTAGTGTTTACTTTGGAGATGATGGCTCTGCCAAAATTCTTGGGAAAGGCATAGTGAGTCTTGGGAGTGAATAGGCTAAAGCAGAAAATGTATTGCTTGTGGAAAATATGAAGCATAACCTTCTCAATGCTAGTTAAATGTGTGATAAAGGGAACATCCTCACTTTTTATTCTAAGAGATGCAAAATAAGGATGGAATATTCAGGCAGGTTGGTAGCAACAACATCCAGAACTCCAAATAATGTGTACATCTTGGATGACAAAAAGGAAGAAAAATGTTCTATAGGGAAAGTAAATGAAGTTGGCTCTTGACAACTTGATAAAGATCAGCAAAAGGCAAGTAGTGAGATACATACCAAAAATTACTAAGCCCTCAAACTTTGTTTGCAAGCATTGTTTGCATGGAAAACAAACAAAGATAAGTTTCAAGACAAAAGAATATTCTACAACAAAACCTTTGGAACTAGTGCATACTAATATTTGTGGGCTTTTGAGATATTCAAAGTTTTTAAAGAAGCCGTTGAGAATGGAACTGAACTAAAAATTAAGTATATGAGATTAGATAATGGGGGTGAGTACACCTCAAACGAATTTGAGGAATTTTGTGAGCAACATGGAATTAGGAGACAGCTCTCAACTGCGAGGACTCCATGGCAAAATGTAGTAGCAAAAAGGAAGAATAGGGTTGTGTAGGAGATGGCCAGAACAATGTTGAATGACCCCAAACTGGCTGATATCTTTTGGACCCAAGAAGTTCATATTGATGTCCATATTTTAAATAAGGGACAAATCAAAGTTGATAGCAAAAAAACTCCCTATGAGCTCTAGAAAGGAAGACCAATAATAGTTAAACACTTTAGGGTGTTTGGGAGAAAATGCTACATAAAAAGAAATTATGAAAATTTGGGAAAGTTTGACTACATGACTGATGAAGGCATCTTTTTTTGCTATTCCTCTAGAAACAAGGCCTATAAATGCTACAATTTGAGGTTAAACAAGATGATGGAAATCCCCAATGTGAAAGTAAATGAAACAATGACTCACATGGCGATAGATAAATATGAACAACCAATAGTAGAACAGTAAGAAGAAGAACTACAAAAGGAAGATAAACAAGCAGAACAACAAGAAGAAGTATATGAACAAGAAGAAACTAGAAGACTAGATACAAAGGATCCTTCTAGGTATGTTCAAAAGAACCACTCTGAGGAAAGTTAATCATTGGTGATAAAAGTGCAGGTATACAAACAAGGAAAAGGAAATTGGAAAGCACGTCTGAAGAGAAACACTTCTCTCTATTGTCCAAAATAGAGCCAAATTGTTTTGAGCAAGCTAGGAACTAGGTAAATGCTATGGAAGAGGAATTGAATCAGATTGAGAAAAAAACAAACTTGGGAACTTGTTCCAAGGCCCAATGATAAAAATGTTATTGGCACTAAGTGGGTTTTCAAAAACAAATTGAATGAAGATGGGCAAGTAATCAGAAACAAAGCAAGACTAGTATGTAGAAGTTATGCTCAAATTGAAGGGATAGAATTCGAAGAAACTATTTCTCATGTAGCCATATTAAAGGAAACCATAATGTTTTTGGCCTATGCATGTTTCAAAAAATTTAAAGTCTACCAAATGGATGTTAAATCAAATTTTCTTAATGGATATTTGAAAGAAGAAGTATATATCAAACAACCAAAAGGGTTTCTTTTGTCCAAAAATAGAGACTATGTCTACAGATTTAAGAAAGTCATGTATGGATTAAAGCAAGCCTCTAAATCCTAGTACTCAAGACTAGACAAATCAATAAGGATTTAGAAGAGGATATGTTGACATCAATATATACATAAAAATTGACCATAAAAATATCGTTATCATTGAATTCTATGTGGATGATATCATATTTGGAAGTGATGATGATAGGCTGAGCCAAAACTTTGCAGTAGAAATGAATAAAGAGTTTCAAATTTCTATGCTCGGTGAGATGACCTTCTTTCTAGGACTACATATTTCCCAACTCAATAAGGGTATTTGTATTTCTCAATCCAAATATGTAAAAGAAATGTTGAATAAGTTTAACCTAGAATATTGTAAATGAGTGTGTACGCCCATGATCACTTGATGCAAGTTAAGCAAAGAATATGAAGCAAAGGAAGTGGATCAAAAAATTTACAAATCAATGTTTGGTAGCTTTTTATATGTGACAGGCTCAAGGCCAGATGTTATGCAGGCTATAGGGCTGGTTCTAAGGTTTGAAGTAGCACCTAAGGAAACTCACGTTTAGGTTGTAAAAATAATATTCATATATCTAAAAGGAACTATGGATTTTGTCTTATGGTACTCACGAGGTAATGACTTGACTGTGATATCTTATACCGATGCAGATTGGGCAGGAAGTATGGATGATAGGAAAAACACAAGTGGAGCATCTTTCCTCTTGGGAAACTATTTGATATCATGTTTAAGTAAAAAAAAATCCTTAGTCTCCATGTCTACAACAGAGGAAAAATGCATTGCAGCAATGACATGTTGTGCCCAAGTTCTCTGAATGAAGCAAACCTTGAAGGATATCCAGGTAGAGTACAATCAGCTTATTCCAATTTTATGTGATAACACAAGTGCAATTAGCATTTCCAAGAATCCTATAATACACTCCAAGACAAAGCATATCCCTATCAAATATAATTTTTTTAGAGAACAACTCATCAAGAACAATGTCAAGTTGGATTATGTTTTACCAAGGAGCAGATTGTAGACATCTTCACAAAGCCTCTCCCTAGGTATACCTTTGAGTATCTCATATATAAATTGGGATTAATTCGGGCACTCATCATTAATTTGCTCAAGCTTCATCAAAGCGGGAAGTTGTGGGAACACAACAAATCTCAGGAGAAGTAGTCAAAGGAATTGGCAAAATCATATAATCATTCAGATATGGGGGAGCAACAGAAGAAGAAAGAGAAGCATGAGTCTAGGGGGAGTGGCCCTTTGTAATTAATGTCAAAGGGAGAGAGAAGAAGACTAAGGAATAGATGCAGCAAAAATTGAAGTGGTATTGTTTCCATCAATGGCAAAGGAGGAGATTGTTTGAATGTTGTCATTGATGTCAAGATTGTGTCATTAATGTCAAGATTTTCAAGGTGTCTGCAAGATGATTATGGGGTGATTATGCTTGAGGGCTATTTAGCACTATGAAATCCCAACATTGCATGCTACAGGAATTGGCTATAGGATTTCTCATAGCCTCCCCCATACAAACATAATGCATTTAGCTACTGGAATTCTAGAAAAATCACTGCAGGAATTGGTTACAGGATTTCCCATAGTTGCGCTCATACAAACAAAATGTTTCTAGCTCTTGGAATTATGGAAAGTGCATTTTTAGCATTTTTCTCATTGGTTTGCATATTTTCTCCATTCGATGGAGAAATGTGGAATATGGGTTCACTTTGTCTTTGTGCTAAGATGGATTTCTTCCTAGTATTGTACATATGCTCTGTCATCTACCCCTGAAGCCATGATCAAAGATTTGGTTAGAACACAGAAGTAGAAGGATGAGTCAGTGCTATGAACCCAATCTCATGCTTCCAGTCATGAGATTGTATTGTGAGGATAGTAAACCATGGATCGAGCTTTCAATTGCAAAACCTCATCAATTTCCACAATGGATCCACATCAATTAATTTATTCTTGCATTGGAGGGAAAATGTAAAAATATATAATGCCAAGAATTTTCTAGGCAAAGGATGATACCAAATAAGACAAATCTCAGCTAACACCTAATGGTAACCATGATGGGCTCACAATAATCGTATTTCATGCATTGAATTAATTGTAGTAGTCCGATCAGTTTATTTAATTAAATGTGTTCACAAGCAACCCCAAATGGGTATTCGGCCCTAAAATGAGGACAAGAATGATATGTTGATGGGTCCACATCGGGCCAACATCAAATGTTTAAATAATTAATCGACTTGATGAAGTTGTGGATCTTGGGTATCTTTGAAATAAATCATAATTGTTGTTGTCGAATAAGAATAGAGGATAGGTGTTTTTTTTCAAATAAGTTTAAGTGAATGGAAATGCAAAAATAATGAAATGAAAGGAAGCCTTGATACATGATGACTCGCTAAATATCGTAGAATGTAAGTAGGAAAATATATAATTAATTTAGGGGCAATCGGTTTATTTTGTGTGGATCTGGCCCTTTTCTTTTGGTTGCAGGTGTATTGCATCCATGATTCAAATCGCAGAGGTTTGAGAAATCTTGATGGCGTTTGATTTGGATAGAATGTTCTTTAGAATTTTGATATTACACTCATGTTTTCTCCTCATTAAACATTAAGATCAAAGGATGTATTCTTTATTTGAAATCACAGGTGATCGATGGGAAGAAATATCATTTGACTGAATACAGTGATATTGTGTAAAGTTTTGACAACCTATGCCCTAAAACATAGAGAAGAAAACATGTGAATTTGCTAATTTTGATCCTAAATGATGCAATGAAGTATCTACGAAATTCTAGAAGATATAATAAAAAAAGGAATCTAGTTTGAAAGTCTGCAGAAGTGTGAAATACTTTTATTTTGAAAAAGGGTTTGATAGCATGTACAGAGAAGTAGCTCTTTTGTGAAACAGAGTGTTAGTTATTGTATGTACTGAGATGCAAAAAGAGATGAGTATTGTGTGATCTATAGATTTACAATGTGTAGGAAGAGGAGACAACATGTTCATAAATTTACAATGTGTAGGAAGAGGAGACCTCATGTTCATAAATTTGTGATTAAAAGTATAGTGTACAAACTAAATATTTGAGCCAAATCAAAAGTATATATATTTTTTCTTAGGGTGGCAGGGTGGTGCTTGGATAGGACTTGTGTCCTTGGTAGATAGGTGTCTACTTGTTATGCTTAAATTTGTTTAAGTTAGTGGTTAAATTGAAGGTTGGTGTCTTCACCATGAAAACAGGTTGGTGCTTGTAGAATTGAGTTAGTGCTCAAGAGGATTGGTGTCGTCATCCATTTGACAAGTTGGTTCCTGGTTTGTAAGTTGATACTTACAGAGGATTAGTGTCCTCACAGGTTGATTCCTACAAATTATAAGTTGCATCTTGCAAAACATTGTAACAAACTAAAGTTTGATTAGTGATGCATTTCATAAGTGGTTTTATCCTTGTTTGGGTTTCCAATATAAATCATTATCTCATGTGCTTTTGTCTTATGTGTTGATGATGATAATTGGTAATATGCTACGGTTAATTATGTGATGACAATTTAAAGTTTTTGTAGCTAATTGTTTGAAGTCAAATTGAGTATAATTTTTCCAATACTAATTCACCCCCCCCCCCCCCGGTACTACTAAATATTCCAACAGATACCACCCCCAAACCTGGATATGAGGCCAACAGGGTGATGGAAACACCTACATGCTTCTCTCTCTCTCATCCCAAAACCCATTTTCTCTTATGGTTATAAAATGTACTCACCACTAAGCAATTACAAGAATCTCACTCAACCACCCCAGCCATGGAACTCTCTTCCACTACCCCACACAACACAAGGAAGGCCTACCCTTTCTCTGCTCAAATGTCCCTTGGAGTACCCAACCCTTACAATGCTCTTCAATGTGTGAAGAAAGAGTCCAACCTTATGTATGCTTTCAGAGATCCTCCTGTAAATTCAACTCATGGCTTCTCAAGCATTTAGGAGCAACAAATAAACAATGGGTGGAAGGGTTCCTATATTTCATAGCCTCTATGCTCACTTACAACCATCCTCTTTTCTCTAATGTCTACAATTTCCCCATCAAAATGCTAATTTCCAATTATTTTCTCAATATAGTATTTTGGCTATGGAGAAAACAACATGAAGCTACCTCCCCTAAATTCAACATGAAAAATGAGTGATAGATTCCAATGGATATTAGAGGATTGGTGAAAATACAGTTGACATTACTTTTAGGCATAGAAGAAAAGGACTCTTACAATTTTCCTAAAAGTATATTCATTTGATGCTTTTATAACTTCATGAGAAGACTTTCCCACCAACCTTGCACATGCATTTAATGAATGGATTTGATAAGTCAAAGGAATTAAATGGCTCATTAAGGCACATGTTAGAAAATGGATGAGTGATAAGGTTGACACTTGGAAAAAGAGGATTTAATCTCATGTAGGCCCCCCTTCCTCTTTCTCTCTAGTAAAATCATAGCCCCTCTAGTGCTCTTTACACAACCATCTTTGACCATTTTATTATTTTCCATCATAATATTTACATAGTTTTTGAGTCATCATGACAAGCCAACCACATGGACCATATAGAAATATTTACACTATACATGCCTAACCATTCACTAGTTGGGCTTTGGCCTTGAGCTCCACACTAGGAATTCATACTAGCATATTTACATCATTTTACATACTCTTATTTTAAACATTCCAAGGGTCAAAAATGGGATATTACATAGTGCTATTGCATCAACCAAAACCATCACCAAATAAGCATTCTCTATTATAATGTTAATCCATGTGTACTATATATGTAAGCGAAATCACAATAGTCATTTAACAGTCTATTATACAAAATTTTATAGTATTCCATGATTCCTCATAATATTATCAATACTAATCACAAATAAATAAAACAAGGAAACCTCCCAGATGTCTTTGAACAGTCTTCAAGTATTCCACTTTATAGGAATCCACTTTTGTTTCAACTAGAACTGTATGAGGGACTTGGATCATATTCAATTACTGTATCTCATTATTGTTCCTACCTATGCCATAACCTTGGACCCACCTGCAAACCTTCCTTGGATAATAGACCTGCAGATTTCCTTTCTTTGTAGATATGAACATATGAAACATTAGAGATTAAATTAGAAATATTCATAACCTTTTCAAAATTACTAATACCATTTCCTTCTTCATCCAATCAATGAGTAATAATGAATCCCGTGAATTGAATTTTTTATACACCCTTTTCTAAATCCATCCTTAAAAATCAATTTTAAGACCACCAACTAACTTTGTTGTTTTTACTTATATCCAAACGTATTTTGTATTTATACTAGTGTGTGTCAGATAAAAAAATAACCCTCTATGTTTTCCATCAAGATAGGCCCAGGTTCCCAATCTCTTAATGATTTAAGTTGTCACCATTCTAGGGGGCTTGTTATTAGCATCTTGTTTAAAACAACTAAGGATTGATAATCCCTATGAGGCACAAGTTTGTGGTGGTTTATTTGTCCCTTCAAATAGGATTCCATTCATAGCTATCCATACCCCCAAATCAACTAAGGGGTAGTTCCTTATATTTATTACTTATAGGATTTTGAATCCAAGATTTCAAAGCAAATTCCACACTGATTCCCCCCAAGTATCATTTAATCCCGCTAAAGCTTTTATTTCCTTCCAAACATACACCACATACGAACAATGAATTAGCATATGAGAAACATCCTCTTCACATATCTTGCATAATGGGCATCTTCCAAGGCCCTACCATCTTTTCCTTTGCATGAAATCCCAAGTAGGAACCCTTTGATCAATATCCAACCACATAAAAATCTTAGTTTTTAGCGGACACTTGAACTTCCATATATATTTATACCACCACAATTGGTTTTAAGGCATATCCTCATCCCTTAAGACCTTAAACATAATTTTGGAGTGTATAGAAATCTAGTAGGATTTTGAGACCATATAAGCTCATCCTCTTCCTCTTTTATCCTTAAATGATTTTTTTAAGTGATAGATAATAATTGCTCCAAATATGTCCCTCTTCCCCCTCAAACCCCATCCTCACAACTTCAAACCATTCCTGGATTATAATAAAAGATATTTCTGGATCAACATTTTGTGATAAGTAAGAGAAGCATCTTTCTCTTAAAGATCCTACCATATTCTTGGACAACCTAAAATTCTCATCACACCCTACTCAAGGGTCATCTCCCAATCTTACTTTATTTCGAGAACCTGCTTTCCACATCTACCATTTACCAATTAATGGGAAGTCCATTGTAATTACTTTCAATATAACAAAGAAATTATGAGAAGACTTATTTTCAAATATGATCCAGTCCTCGCCCGTACGGGGGAAGAGCAAGTGGTAAGGATGAAGAGTTTTAAATGGTTGTAAATGGAAGGTCTTAGGTTCAAATCCCCCCCAAAACTACATGTGCTCCATCTTTGGTGCTTTTTGGATGCACCTAGGGGTATAGTGGTAGTGGGATTGGATCCTTGGTGCCTGTTTCATGCGACTACTAGGGCCAACCCCAGTTGGATACACACAATGCATAACATAATTGACAAAATTAAGGTTCACTAGTGGATTTGGACCCAAAATCCGACGACAAAATCCGATGACCTCCGACGAAGAAGGACTGTGTCGTCGGATTTCACCTTAAAAATTTCAAAATTTGATGATCTTTTTAAATTTGATAGAAGGAGACATCGGATATCCAACGGATATGCTCATATACGATGGTTTTGTGGATATCCGACATCATATTATGCATTGGGATGTCGGATATCCGACGCCAAGCTATTCAACCCGAAGATGTCGGAAATCCGACATCAATTCTCCAATGGTAACTAGGTTCAAGGCGTCGGATATCCGACGCCAAGGTTGACTTTTAAAACTTATAAATATTGAAACATTCTGACATGTTTGCTATACAAGCGACGGTTTGCGGAAGTTTTTTTATTCAGCGGACTGTTTTTCATTATTCCCATTGTTTTTGAGATTCAAGCGAGCGAAGTGTGGAGCTTCATTTTCTAAGATCGATAATCTTCATTCAAGCTCTTTACGAGAAAATGTCAACTAGCAATATTCCTGATCCAGACGAACAAAATCGACAATTGCTTGCTAGATTGTGGGAAGGAGTTGAAAAAAAGGGTGATAGGAAATGCTATTGTCCATGTACTCAATGCAAGGGCTTTAAGAGGAGAAGAATTTTGATCACAACAGCCACAAAACATTGTAGGGAGCATGGGCACACTGAGGGGGGACATGAATACCATCCATTTGTAAGTTTTGCATTATATATGTTTTTATTTTGATTGCTTATGTAAATTTATGTATTAATCGTGGTTTCAATATATGGGGACTAACATGGACAATAAATATTATTTTAATATTAAATATTTATTATACTATTTCTTTTTCTTTTGTGCATGTTGAATCTAGGGTATAGTAGAATAACTCATTTATTTGTTCGTTAGTGAGACTAACCCACTCACCGGGGAAAGCACTTAACTCTCTAGTTTTGTGACACTTTCTATCATGATAATACAAATAATGACTATATTGGCATGTTGTAATTTCTCTTATATTTTCTCTATAGAAATTACCATAGCATCATTTACCTTACCTTAGTGGAGTACAATATGAGAAATTTTGTGTTATATTTGAGTAGCTTTGCTCAATAATTGGGTCAATTATTATGTCTCTTGGATAGTTTGGATGCACCTATTTGACCAACAGTTCAATAGGCCGTTGCTCTTTTCATCCCAACAGTACAAAATTTGTTACATTTTAAATGCATCACATAAATGTTACATTTTGTGTTTGAAATTTTTACATTTTGCGGTTGAATTTCTTATATTAACTTTTATCTATTGATGGTCTCATGTAATTATAAAGGAAAGACATCCTAAGGCACTTCGTTCGGAGGAAGTGCTTCCACAACAAGTACCGAAAGCTATGAATATTAATGGAGAACAAGTTAATGATCACATTAATGAAGAAGATGATCATTCTGAAAACATAGTTGAAGATGATGTTACAAATAATTTGATCCATGATTCATTTAATGTTGGAATGGTCGATGTTGATCATGATGATGATGATCATGAAAATGATGAACATTTTGATGATATTCATGATATACCTCTTCTTGATAAGGCATACGTACCCCTTTATGAGGGCTCCAAGACAAATCTTCTCTCTGCTATATTATTGATAATGAACTTGAAGGTTATGAATGGTCTTTCAAACATATCAGTCACACGGATGTTAAGGTATGTAATATATTCCATCACAAAATATATATGATTGTGTATTTTGTTGTTCATTCATACATAAGTCAAATTATTACGGATGAAATTTGTTCCATTAATATTATTTCTATATTATATTAACTCGATTTTTATTTTAATTTGTTGTAGCATGATAGGTGAATATTTGTTACCACCGTCAAATATTTTACCTCGCACATATCGAGATTTATCTGCCATCATGAAAGAAATTGGAATGTGGTATGAAGCAATTCATGCATGCCTCGATGACCATGTTCTATATTACAATCAGCATGAATTTGCAATAGAATGTCCTGAATGTCATATCAGTAGATATCTCACAGATCAAGTAACTAAAAAGGTGCCTCGCAAGGTTCTACGTTATAGTCCCATTATTCCACGTATGCAACAACTGTTCAGGTGCAAAAACATAGCGCAGTTTATGGATTACCATGCATGGAACAGAAGTCAAGATGACATTATTCGGATTCCTGCAAATGGGTCTGCATTTAGAGATATGGAGGAAAAATGGCCCCACTTTAAAGAAGAACCTCGTAATCTTAGGATTTCTTTGGCAGCAGATGGTGTCAATCCATTTGCAGAGATGAGATCCATTTACTCGGTGTGGCCTATTTTTGTTATCAACAACAACATTCCTCCATGGTTGACAATAAAGAGGGAGCAGATAATGTTGTCGATAATTGTTCCAGGTACGAACCCTGCAGTTTTTTTTAAGTAGTTGTATCTTATTTGTCGTATTTTTGTCGCATAATGTCATATATATATTTAATGTTTTTCTATTGTGCAATATGGTTTAATATATGTAATCTAAATGGTACGTCTCATATTTATATTTTTTATATGTTCATATCAATCAGGTAAGTACCAAGTGAAAGATATGAATGTATATATCGAACCTCTTATTGATGAGCTACTGAAGTTATGGAATGGCATCACTATGTATGACATATCTAGACCAATACGACAAAGGCAATTTCAATTCCATGCAATGCTTGTATGGACAATACATGATGCCCCAGGGTTAACCCATTTCTGTGGTATGTAATTATAAGTTCCACTTTATTTGCAAAAAGTTATACAAACTACTAGTTAATATACTACGCACCCATGTTTTTCTAAATAATCCAGTCATTTTGTATATAATTATAATTGACATAGATATTCCATCTCTTTATGTAGGTCTTCAGACAAAGGGGAAATTTGCATGTCTAGTTTGTGGTCCTAAGATCAAATCTCGTCGTTCAAAAAGCTTAGGAAAGGAGGTTTTTGATGAGTATAGGCACTTCCTCTATAAGAATCACAGGTATCGAACTACCGAAAAACATATGTTCAATGGCAAGTAAGAGACTGCATTAAAACCGTAGAGAATGACACCTCGCCTATGGAAGTTGCAATATAATAGAAATCGTCAAGGTACGTATAATGAATCATCGCATATGATATGTTATATTGTATTTTTTTTTATTGTACGTTTTTTACTGTAATTGACATTAATTTATGTAATTTCATGATTGTCGTTCATGCGATCATGAAGGAATTAATGGGCTTCCACGAGGAATGAAAAGTTATCCTACACAATTCAGTAGGTTGCCCTACTATGAGCACCTACAAATTGCTCATCTATTTGATACAATGCATATCGAAAGAATGTGACCGAAACATTATGGCGAATATTGGATGGAAGGAGTGACAAAGAAAAAATTGTCAAAATTTGCAAAGACATTCAAGATAGCAACCATGCAATGAAAACGTCATTCAATTTCATAGCAACGAAGAGCAAATTAATATAAAATCACTTCCATGGATGTTAACGGACCAGCAAAGTAATGTTTTAAAAGAAGTCATTCGAAAAATTAAATTTCCCACCGGATTTTGTGTGAACATGAAGAATATCATAACAAAGAAAGGTGATTTCGCGGGGGTGAAAACTCACGATTGGCATGTCTTCATGAAGGTAATTATTATGGTATAGATTTAATTTATTTTTTTCCTATTACAGTGAATATGGTTGGTATATTTTTTATTTGTCTAATCTTTGTTGATAAAATGAAACTATTTGTATATTATTGTTACGGTATGTTCCACCTCTCTCTATCCCGGACAACTTCGACAACAATGTCAAGCAAATAATATATAGTCTCGGGAAATACATGAGGTAAGTGGTGATTTTTTCCATGCGCTTAGTGTTTGTTTAATTCAACATAGAACTTATATTTGATTTTTGTTCTGTAATTCATGATGTTACGTAATATATTGTTTTTTTTCTTTAATCTCTTGATTTGGTTTTCATGTCACTTGTAGATGGTTGTCATCTAAAGAATTCCATAAATAAGACATAAAGTATTGGAGGAGAGAAATTCCTCGTCTCATGTGTGAAATGCAGAAGCATCTACCTTCGGCATTTTTCAATGCACAAGAACACTACCTCATACACCAAGTTGAGGAGATTGAACTGTGTGGACCTACGCACTCAAGGTCCATGTGGTGGATGGTTGAGAGGCACTTGAAATTTATGAAGGGTTTGGTTAGACAACGAGCATATGATGAGGGTTCTATGATGGAGGGATATATGGTATACCAAAACATGCTGTATATTAGTGAATATCTTCCTAAATTAGCATAAAAGCTCAATTTACGTCGCATTTGTGACCCAGAATCCAATAAGAGTTTCGAAGGGGAGTACCCGAAGGGGAAAGGTAGATCGAGGAAGGTGAAAAGTAATATAACACATTCTTATATTCAGTATTTTGCATAAATTTATACTGTAATATACTTTGTTAAGTTACTATGTTACATTTGTATTGAATTTTAATTTTATTGTCATGAAACAGTTGGTAGAGAGTGGGATGCAATTCATTTATACATCGCAAACAATTTTGACTAGATGAAGGTATGGATCGAACAATGTGAACAATCTGATCATGGAATATCATGGGAAGGTGTGGCTTCATTGGTTAAAGTTGCACATCGCAATGGAGACACCAATCTAACACAAAGGGAAATCAATTTAGCAAGAGGTTTAAAAGATAAGAAGGTAAGCATATTAATCATCCACACTATTTTTTTTTTTGTAAAAAATAATGTCGTTGTATGTCACGCTATTTTTTTTCATTGTATGGCTTTATAAACATGCACTAGTTAATCATAAATATTAGATCATTATGTAATATTTTCATGTATGGCTTGTTGTAAGTAAAACACCATAAGGCTGTGTGGTGCAATAGATGTAGATATCGAATCAAAAAGTTGGATGAAACAAAGAAAACATCTGATTGTGGGATATCTGCAGTCTTTGAGGTGACCAATGTTTCTTCTAGAAGTGACAGACATCCAGAACTCTCTGAAAATCGATACTATGGGTATCTGGAAGACATTCTTCAGTGTGACTTTAACTCCTTCAAGGTATTTCTGTTCATTGTCAAATGGTACAGGTGTTGATTGAATCAACGTGATCCCGATAAAACAATAATTGAACATGATAATGGATTTACCATGGTAAATACAAGGTTGTTTGAGCCAAGAACGGAGCCCTATGTTCTTCCAACCCAATGTGAATAGGTATTTTACTCTAAGGTTCCAGGTAGAGCGGGTTGGTCATTTGCTGTGAGACACGATCCAAGGGGAAGGCCGGTAAAGTATAACATAGATGAAGGTAATGAAGACGTTCTCGAAGAAGAAGATGCTATAGAAGATGATCATGATCAACATGAGTTAGATTATCATGTTCCTGAAGAAGATGTCGAAGAACTTATTGAATCAGATGATGTATCAAACAATGTCCATGAAGATGATATCGATGATGACATGATGATCGTAACTGACATTGACGACGAGGATGATATGGCCAATCCTTACAATGTTGAATCTGGATCATCGGATGATAGTACAGGCGATGACTCAGATGAAGAAGATGATGAAGACCATTGAAGTTTATGAGGTATGCAGTAATAATAAATTAACTGTTTCTTAGTGAGTTTCCATTTTCCAGTATGATATAATTAGTAACATTGCTTGTTATAGAGTATGTCAAAAAACACATTTAAAGTTTTTGTACATAGATTTTTTTTCCGGTTATGGGGAATTGAGAGTGATGTGAGGGGGGGGAGGGGCCATAAGAGCTTCCACCTTCACGTGGTTGGCCCTGTTTAGTAGAGAATATTAAATTATTCTTGAAACAGAGAGAAGCTTAGTAAGGAAATGCACAATTATCAAGACTCAAACATCATCATCATCATCGTCATCATCACCATCATCTTCATCATCATCATATTTTTCTTCTTCATTGACATCTTCATCATCGTCATCATCACCATCATCATCATCATCGTCGTCGTCGTCGTCGTCATGGCCACCACCATCATCATCACCATTGTCATCATCATTGTCGTCATCACGACCACCATCATCATCATCATTGTCATCATCATCGTCATCATCCTCACCATCATCATCATCATCGTCACCATCTTCATCATCATCATCGTCGTCGTCGTCATCATATTCATCATCATCATCGTCACCATTCTTCATCATCATAATCATCATCGACATCACCATTGGAGCATCAAAAACCATACCTATAGATTAAATAATGTGCTACATGGGGCCAACGTTGAAATTTCTTAAATATTTGATGGTTTGGACTGAAATTCTGCATGGTTAGTCAAGACGCATGCATTGACGGTGTGGGAGGGTTTCCGGACTCAAACATGACTAACACTAACCATTGGAGCATCAAAAACCATACCTATAGATTAAATAATGTGATACAATATGGTGCCAACGTTGAAATTTTTTAAATGTGTGTTGGCTTGGACTGAAATCTGGCATGGTTAGTCTAGACGCATGCATTGATGGTGTGGGAGGGTTTCTAGACTCAAACATGGCTAACAATAACCATTGCAGCATCAAAACCATACCTATAAATTAAATAATATGATACATGGGGCCAACGTTGAAATTTTTTAAATATGTGTTGGCTTGGACTGAAATTTGGCATGGTTAGTCTAGACGCATGCATTGACGGTGTGGGAGGGTTTTCGGACTCAAACTTGGCTGACACTCACCATTGCGGCATCAAAAACCATACATATAGATTAAATAATGTGATACATGGGGCCAACATTGAAATTTTTTAAATATGTGTTGGCTTGGACTGAAATTTGGCATGGTTAGTCTAGACGCATGCATTGACGGTGTGGGAGGGTTTTCAGACTCAAACTTGGCTAACACTCACAATTGCAGCATCAAAAACCATACCTATAGATTAAATAATGTGATACATGGGGCCAATGTTGAAGTTTTTTAAATATGTGTTGGCTTGGACTAAAATTTGGCATGGTTAGTCTAGACACGTGCATTGACGGTGTGGGAGGGTTTCTAGACTCAAACATGACTGACAATAACCATTGCAACATCAAAAACCATACCTATAGATTAAATAATGTGATACATGCGGCCAACGTTGAAATTTTTTAAATATGTGTTGGCTTGGATTGAAGTTTGGCATGGTTAGTCTAGACGCATGCATTGACGGTGTGGGAGGGTTTTCGGACTCAAA
The DNA here is from genome assembly GCA_027924585.1 of Larix kaempferi. Taxonomy (NCBI): domain Eukaryota; kingdom Viridiplantae; phylum Streptophyta; class Pinopsida; order Pinales; family Pinaceae; genus Larix; species Larix kaempferi. The sequence goes on from BSBM01001646.1 coordinate 4,006,453, forward strand.
CTTGGCTGACACTCGCCATTGCAGCATCAAAAACCATACCTATAGATTAAATAATGTATATTTTTTCTACTATAAGGTTTATCATTTGTTATTTCTCTTGTATCTTTTTTGCACTATCTTCATTTAAATCTCAATTGCTATCAAATTAGATAACAAACATTTTGGTGTCTTCATTAAGAAATATGGTAACATCATTGATGGAACTTATTTATTTGCTTTTCCATTCATGTTTACATTGTTTTTCAAGTTACCTATAAATGTAACTTAATTAGTGTGATTTTTATGGTGTTAACATATAAACACATGGAAATGGAATCAACCCTAAGTCAAGTGGAGCCTTGCAACTTGCTACATGTTTGAGTCCCGACAATCTTCCTTTGAAATTTAATAAGAACACCAAAGAAGTTTGTTAATGGTTGGATTTGAGAATTTCCTAGGTGTGATTAATTAAGATATTAGGGCTCTAAGACAATTAATGTATCTACCTCTATGTTGAAATCGTTTTCCATGCTGATGTAGTCCACCACCTTCCTTATTGTCTTACCAAAAGGCATGAGAATGAGGAAGAAGGCGTAAAATTATGTAATTCACCTTCAAAGAGTGCCTTGCAATCACATTGGTAAGGAACCATAAGAAGATCGCAAAAATCCAATGTGTCACATCCCCATTTAGTGTCAATTAAAGACTTATATGATAAATTTAATAGTTGTCTCTTACACTTTGCGTATTGACACATTTTATATTTTATGGTTGTCTCTGTGCCTTGACCCAATTGATATTATAAGGTGTGGAGGTGCATGCACAATAATCCTTAGTTATGAATATGAGATGAGGATTTAAAGAGAAGAGTATGTAAAGACAGGTAATTTTTATATGTATTTTCGTGGTAACTGCCGAGGACAAATGTGGTGAGAAACCACAAGCGTTTGGAAGGACGAAGGGATATTACATCATGATCATGCCACTTATAAAATTGAAGACTCTTCATGAGACAAAATTGTTTTTTTAATTTTATTAATAACCATTATGGTTCTTTGGTCCAAATTATTTTCTAACGCATTGTTTCTCCATATAGTGTGCCAAGTGCCACCTCTCTATATCAATGCATAATAAAAAAACTTAATATAAAACAATATATAATATAAAACACTATATAATATAAAACAATACAAAATAAAATATTATATAATAAAAAAAATAAAAAATAAAAAACAAAATAAAAACAAACTATATATAATACAAAAAAAAAATCACTTACCATTTCACTTTCGATTCGACACGCCCCCATTTCACTTTCAATTTGACACCAGGAGGAGCTCTGCAACTCTATGAAACCTGAAGCGGAGAGCTGGAGAAGAGCATGATTTGATACCCCATTTCAATTCGACACGTGCGATCAGGAGAGGTGCTCTACAGTATCAATTTTCAAACCCTAAACAATTTCAATCCGACACAGAGGAGCTCGAGAAGGCAGATATGTCCTCGGTATGTCTATGAATTATATGTTTAATGCATAAATGTGCTTGTCATATACAATGATATCTTTTCCAGTATTGCTTTCATGTCCGCCTTTAGGACAATACCGCACTGAGCCGTGACCTTTATTAGGCTGTTATGCACCTGCTAGCACTGGACCGTGACTTTTAGGGCTACATTGTGACCTATGTAAGCCTGCTAGGAGTTCCGTGAAAGTTGTGTTGTAGGAAGCTATCACCTATGCCCAGATTGTAGAGGGAAGTCGTGACTTGTTTGAGACTGTAGAAGGCTGTCGTGACTTGCTTCATCTTGTAGAAGGTTGTCGAGACTAGTGTTGAGCCTATTAGGGATTGTCCGTGACTATTGATGATTCTTCTTGGGCTGCCATAAGCTTATTTTGTTGGGCCGTGACCATGTTGACACTGTATGGGCTGCAGTGACTGTTCTGTGTTTTTTTGTCCTTACTGGTACCTATCATGACTGTTTCAAGGTTTGTTCAGTGGGTTGTGTCCTTACTGGTGCTTACAGTGACCCTTGTTGAGTATGTCGTGACCATTCAAAGAGTGCCCTTACACATTCTCAACTCTTTGAGGTTGCTACTACTATGTATCAAGGTGCCATTGTCTGAGGGTGTATGGTTTAATGCTTTCTCGTTGTTATTTGATTGCGGTATGACTGTCCTAAAGACTGTCAGTTATTGCAGAAAGGGTTTGAAGTTTTTATCCTCATTTATGGACTATTTTAGTTAACACTTTGAGTTCTGTACTTGTCTAACTCTACCCTACATCAACCTATCTATCTCTCTCAGGAATGTCCATTGTTACTTTACTGACTTGTCTCCTAAGAGACAAAGTATGATCTGAAAAATATATCTGATTATAAGGATCTCCTAAGAGACAAAGTCTGATTTGAAAAATATATCTGATTATAAGGAAGGTCTAAACCAGCATTACTGATGCTAGTTGTTAGTTATGTTTAACTTTTTCATTACTTTATTAATGTTGTTGTTATTTATTGTCCTTGTCTACTTCAACTTTAACACAGAGACCTTTGGGAGTGTTAAAGTTGAAAGAGACGAAAATTATGTTTAAATTTATCTTACCTTGTCACAACTGTACTATTTTGTTTCTAGCATTGATTTAGGAATTTATTTATGCATTAAAGTATAAATATTTTAATTTTATGCTCCAAACCCTAACCTAACCCAATTTTCAACTCATACAACAAGCTGTAGCCTCTCCTGAGCAAACCTTAGTCCCAAAACAGTCTCGAAGTAGTACTTTTTGTAAACTAAAACCATCATACTTTGAACTTTCCTCAAGTCTCGGCATGGAAGCAACCTCCATCTCCAATTTTGAAATGAATGCCTCAGCCTCCACCAAATTAAATGAATGCCACAAAAATTTGTTGTGAATTGGAGGGATGTTAAGTTAACCAACCAAATCGTGAATGCAAAAAGCAAGACTTAAGGCCACCCACATTGAAAAAATTGTGATGTAAAAAGTTTGGGAAATGTAGAATGTGAGGAATGAGAATGTATCAATCATTTCCACCATATGAGTTTTGACAGTAAGACTAATTGGCCCCATCCCATTGTGAAGTAGAACCATGTGAGATAGATCCTATAACACCATTAGCATCATGATATAAGCAAAATCGAAGTTTTGTTTTCCGTCGAGGCTGCTTGAAGATGATAATTGCCAAAAAGTGACCCCAGGGTACAAAGTAACGAAACATTTGACGGATTGGAAACGTATATATATAAAAGGAACATAATTATATAGGCCTAAAATTGCGGTTGGTGCCATTGTGGTCAAATTTAAATCAATTTGTAAGCCGCCTCGATAGAAAACGGAACTTCGATTTTACTTACCCATTTTTGTTGTTCTAGTTTGGGAAATATTTTAGGCTATTATGGTTTGTTTTTAAAGTCTTCATCTTCTTAAAATTGGCTTTCATTGTATCATTCATCAGGGTTAGTAAATTCATAAAAGGTAAGCATGCATCATCATATTGTAGACTTCAATCAAACCATCATGACTTGGATTGTGGCAATTTTAGTCTTCGACTAGGGTAGTACTGTAGCAGCTTTAACACTTAGAATATAGTAGCTTCAAATCTGGACTGTGGTGGTGGAAGAGTCCAATCACAGCTATACCAGATTCATCTCTTTAGGGTGGCAGATGTGCACCAAATTTACATTGAGCACAAGAGGGTGGCAGATGTGCACCAAATTTGCTAAGTTGTAATTGAAATTTGAGGAATGAAATTAGCTACTAACAGTTATAGTGCTGCAACTGAGTGCATACAAGTTGGTTTCCACAATCAAAATAACAAAAGAGTTTTCTAAGGGTGAACAATGTTTCATTCCCCAATGTGATTCGATGGAGGGATTGAACATGCGTCTGTAGAGGCACGGAAACCAGCAACAACATAGTGTTGCAGTTCATTTGATGAATTTGCAGTTCATTAATTGGCCCCATCCCATTATGAAGTAGAACCATGTGATATAGATCCTATAACACCATTAGCATCATGATATTCCCCTATTGTATCATGATTAAATAAATATATTTGTATTTATAAATATATTTTCTTTGTTCAACTTGGACCTCTATTGTTTTCATCCCAAAACCAGAAGTGATTTAACTTTGTGTACCCACACCTTCCATCTGAGGAGTCTTACCAGCAGTCTTGAGTTTCATCTTGCCAACAAGCCCCGGACGATAGGCGTGGGTACACAGAGTCTAGAGTTTCTTCCAAGCGTAGGATATCACACAAGAGGAACTGAGCTTAGTTGATAGTAGTTTGTCTGCAATCAAACTTTGAGCTTAGTTGATAGTACTATGTCTGCAATAAAATTTAGAGGAACTGAGGAAAATGAACATGACCATAAGCTGATTGATGGGAGTTCTAGTATAAGGTAATTTTTTGCCAATTTAATTATTTGATATTTGAAATTCCAATTCAACTAATATGTGGGATAAATGTGCCATAGATGAAAGTTTTAACATCTCAAGGAATTAGATCTGTGACCAAACACTAGGAATGACAAACTTGGGTACTAAGAAAGAAATAACAACAACCAATCATTATCATCTGTACGGTTGTATGAGGGAAGTTTAAATTCCCATAGGAAAGAGATTGGGGGCATTGATGTCAAGGTACTCAATGCAAGTTAAAGGGGAAATTATTAGTATTGCTCATGATGTAAAATTAAAGGATGTATTTCTCATGATTAGGATACTCTTGTATTTATAGTCATAAAAAAACAAGTTGTGGTATAGCTTCCCTAGTTGTGGTTACTATTTTTTTATTAAGCTCATGAAGATTTATATGCAGTTTGTTGTTTCTACTATCCTTGTGTTTTTGTGAAGAATGATTGAAGAATGTTATAAGTGTTCCTAGAGAATTATGAACATGGATATGTAAAATTCCTTATATTTATTATCACTTTGTTTTATGTGATGAATTCATTTGCATGACTTGAGTATATCTGAAGCTCTCCTTGAGGTCCCATGAATGAACTTGAACACTTGTTGCATTCATTTAATTTGAAAGAGTAGTTATAGTTTGAAAGAAATCTCTCCTTACCTTAGCTAGAATTCATTGAAAGGAAAGGCTTATTTTATTCATATGCATTTGCATGGTTTGAGTCAGTCATCACACCACGAGTTGCACTTCCATCACGCAACTGAGTAATACAACCATTAAAATTTAACTCATTAACTCAACACACTTTAACCTCACTTGAGGATAAAAAGAATTTGTTAGTTAGGTAGGACACCGGGGATAGGCATCCAAATAATTCCCCCTTGTCATTATCATCCGAGACATAGTTGTTGTCCTCTAGGGTGCTAAAATCCTCTTGTACTTGTTGACACGGTCATCGACCAGTTTGTGGAGGGGCCTCCTGTTGTTTCAGGGGTTAAACCACCGCAAGATCGAGAACCGGACAGACTCTGTGGAATGCCGCACTCCACTTAGCCCTAAGGCAACATCGATCATTATCTTCCTTGTATTCTACGGCCACCATACTGGTGATACAAGGGTGATAAGGCAGAAGCGCCGAAAACCTTTTTCGACGTGTCATGAACAAGGTAGCTTAGTGACTTTTCTACTCGGGCTCTTTTACCTAGGATCCCTTTCGGTAGAGGGATATCCTTCCATTATCGGTCTCTCATTTTGTATTGTTCAACTTGGATTTCATCACCTTGCGAAGGATACAACTTGTTCAAGTCTCCATCTCTTAGTTAGGAGGTTTTGCTTGCTATTTCACCTTTTTAGAGGGTCTTTTTCTTTTTAGTGCTGCTTGTTGGCATTTTGGCCACTTTTGTTTCAGCTCGCTTACTGTGACACCGGTCCCAGTACAGTTTTTTGAGCTTATCTGATGATGTGTGATGTCCTCTTCTCCTAGGTCTTCGAGATGGTTGAGTTAGATGGTCTTCTCAAGGGACTGAACACCTCTTGATGGAGCCACTGATGCTTGACCTTAGGAGTAGTCTAGAGGACCACGTGATCACATCATCCGTGTGGACTTTTCCGTTTACTATGATGATGGTCTTTCAGGTTATATGGAACAATGGTACATTTGAGAGAGAGATGATTGGTAGGTTGCACCCCACCTTGGTTGGTTGTCTTATGGTCCTTCCATTTTGTCGATAATATTTGTGTGGTACCTTGCCTTTTACCTTTTATGTTTTTGGTCTTGTGGGTACTACGATAGTTTGTACACATTTGAGGTACACACCCTAATTTGTCCAAGTTGTTATGAGTCTTTATACCTTTTGGTGGTCCTATTTGAGTTACAAGAGGTAGTTACAAGGAGCTATTGCATATAAGAGGTAGTTACAAGGAGCTATTGCATATATTTGACATTATTTGACCTTCCATCTCTTTGGCATGTCAAATAACAGGTAGTTACAAGGAGCTATTGCATATAAGAGAGTGGACCACCCCAAGCACCTCCATATGATTCTCGAACGATGTATACGCTACAAGATTCGATTGAATCCCAATAAATGCATCTTTGCTATAAGGACTGGTTGCCTTCTAGGATTCATAGTGTTGAAAGAGGGTATTAGAGTCGATCCTCTTAAAGTTGAGGGAATACTTCGGTTGCCTCCTCCGCGCAACTTGTTACAACTTCAGAGCCTCCAAGGGAGAGCCACTTTTCTACGTCGTTTCGTAGTCAATTATGCTAATCTTACCAAAGGTTTCACGCACTTATTGAAGAAAGACACACCCTTTATCTGGGATGAGCGAGCCCAATAGTCTTTTGACGCCCTTAAGAAAGATTTGGTATCGGCCCCTGTGCTTAGTCCACCAGACTTCGCACGGGATTTTATCCTTTATGTGGCCACGTCTCAAGAGACGATTGGCATGGTCTTGGTTCAGGTTGATGATGCGCTCGTCGAGCATGTTATCCACTACCTTAGTCAAAATCTAGTAGACGTTGAGCTAAGATATACTCATGTGGAAAAGTTGGGGCTTGCGACTGTTCATTCAGTCCAACGGTTATGGCATTGTATTATGCTTAGGAAGACCACGGTCGTAGCTCACATCAATCCATTTCAGTTCGTGTTATCGTGACGTCTCATAGGGGAGAAATACAATAAATGGATTTTAATTCTTCAAGAATTTGAACTTGAGTTTGCTTCGGCGAAATCAGTTAAATCATTGGTGTTTGCTAAGCTTATGTCTGACCTCCCGAGACTTGATGAGGATGTCATCCACGAAGATTCCTTTGTGGATGAGCACTTGTTTCTTATCTCGTCAGAAGACCCTTGGGATGGGGATGTCATTGTATATGTCCAAACTTTGAAGTTCCCTTCGCATTATTCACGGGATGAACGACGGCGTGTGAAACATCATGCTAAAGATTATACTATCGTCGGCAACACTTTGTATTGTCGGGGAAAGGATTCTATTCTCCGTCGTTGCTTGACTCATGAAGAAGCGGAGCGCGTGCTGAATGATTTCCATGCTGGGACGTGTGGTGTTCACTTATCCGAGCTTGCGACAGCCCAACGTATTATACGAGCTGGTTATTTTTGGCCTTCCATCTTTAAGGATTGTGTTAATGTTGTGAAGAGATGTCACCCTTGCCAGGTGTTTTCTCGGAACATACGCTCGCATCCAGCGCCCCTTCATCCGGTCGTCACCGTCGGTTCCTTCACCAAGTGGGGGGGGTATTTCATGGATTGCAAACTAGCTTCAGCTGGGGAGCATCACCATATCATAGTGGTCGTGGACTACTTTTCCAAATGGGTTGAGGCCATGCCTACCGTAAAAGCCAAAGGTGCTACTGCAGCCCATTTCATGTTCAATCAGATCATTACTCAGTTCGGTATAATGAAAGAGATTGTCACTGACCATGGCAGTCACTTTCAGAACAAGATGATGGAAGATTTTTCTCTCAAGCTTGGGTTTCGTCAAGAACACTCATCCTCTTACTATCCCCAAGTGAATGGTCAAGTTGAAGCAATCAATAAGTCTTTGAAGACCATTCTCCAGCGTACCATCCAACAAAGTAAGAATAATTGGCACATTACATTATATCTTGCTTTGTGGGCATATCGAACCAAAGTTAAGACTGCCACCGGGTTCTCACCGTTTCAACTAGCACACGGTGTGGAGCCGATTTTACCAATTGAATGCGAAATCCCTTCGCTTAAACTAGCCATAGAGCTCCTTCCTGATACGACGGATATCGAGCAACGTTTGATCCACCTTGAGAAACTTGACGAGCAGCATCGAGATGTCGCCGTGGCTATAGAAGCCAATAAACGTCGTGTTAAGGTTCAGTACGATAGGTCTGTCCGTCCCCGATAGTATGTTGAAGGTGACTTGGTCCTCTTAAATTGCCAAGCTAAAGAACCCCTAGGGGCAAGTAAGTTTAACCCCATGTGGCACGGTTCTTACATCGTGAGGCATGTCCTGGAAAAAGGAGCGTATGAATTAGAAGACTATGAAGGGAATGTTTTGAAGGAGCCTAGAAATGGGCTCTACCTCAAGCGGTATTACGCTTGAACCTTTAGTTCGAGCTAGTGCCCTTTGTATACTATTGTATAGTTATTTATGTACATAGTTTAGCTTGCTTTTGGTTTTTGGGTCTACTGATTCGCTTCCGTTTGATTGACAGATGTCAGCGGAATCTCCTACGTTCTTAGGTTTCGCGGATAGTGCTATCTGTCATATGCAGCAGCTTGCTTCTGCTGCTTGGGTTATTTATTCGCCTGACCATCTAGTTGTGTCTTCAGGAGGTGCTTGTCTCGGTCCTACATCTAACAATGTGGCTGAGTATAGTGCCGTGATTGAGCTACTTCGGGATGTTATTTCACATGGAATCCAGTCTTTAGAATTCCGCCTAGATTCACAACTAGTTGTGTCTCAGTTAAATGGGCAGTATCGTGTGCGAGATCCTATACTACTACAGAAATTCCTAAGGGTAAGACTCTTGGAACGACATTTTGTTTTAATTACATACATTCATGTTCCAAGAAGTGTTAATCATATATCTGATGCATACGCTAACTATGTATTAGATTGGCATTTGTCACATTCACAATGAAGCACACAAATAAAAGAGACATTCATACATTTGTACATACAGACATATAGTAGAACTAGAGAACCATAGTTTATAAATAATATGTCCAAAAATGGTAGTGCCATACAAAATTGGAGCCCGTAGCCCTCAAAAATATACATATCGATACAAAATATGGGATCCTGAGATGTCTAATCCCTACGAGGAGGCCTAGATGCCACCCCGACAAGATGTGTCTGATAAAAATAATGCACTGCATTCGCGACACGCTGCAGTAGTCGCATCCAGTTGCTAGGCACCCCCACTACCTGGCGCTGCATATCCTCTAGTAGCTGCGCCACCTCTACCTGTGGTACCCTGGAAGTCATCCGTGATAGGTTGGACCACAAAGTCTGTAGTGTCCACTCTGCTGCAGCACCTACCATCTCATCACCCCTGCCCCGGCGACAATGTCTCGAGAAACCATCGGGTCTCACTAAGCCCTTGTTTGCGAGCAAACAGTCGAACATTAGTATAGGATACTACCCCCAAAAATATTTTTGCATTTACATCTATAATAAAAAATACATAAAAATTTAATACACAAAAAACCTAAAAAGAGTACTCACCGATGTCTCCGAACACTGCATCTAGTGGAAGCGACATGTCTCGATCCTGCCAGAAGTCTATCCTTGCATAGGGGTAGTCATCTATCACTATGACCTGTCGATCCCACCAGTGAAAGAACTCCTCTGTATATGGTGATGCCTGACGGCCACCACCCTGTCGCGTCAAGACCTCGACCCACCGGGTCATGGCTGGGTCGCGGAGACTATGAGGAGGGACCTCAACCCTCGAACTGAGCCCCGGAACCCGCTCGAAGAAGAAGCTGCACAAAATACTACCATAGCCGAAGTTTTTCGCATCCCCCTGCTTGCACTCTATCAGCTAGGTCTTTGTGGACCCCAGTAGCGTAGTACACCAGTCAAATATCATAGGCTGCATACACTGCGATGCATAGAACATAACTAGCCTGGATGCCTGGTGAAGAGCTTTTGAACCAGTAATCCGCACTAAAGTTGCCACAACCTTCATGCTTAGGTTGACTATGGCTCGGATGGGCACCTGACTCCCCACTGCCCGAGTATTTGGAACACAATACCTCTCTATATAGTCGGGGATGGTGATCCCACCACCCACAGTTCGAGACCGAAGGCTTGCCACCTCACCTCGGTGGGACAAACCTGTAATGAAATAGATATCTTCCACCTCCAGTGAAAGTATTTGCTCGTCTAGGTTGAATTTATGTGCATCAACATCCCAATAGTCTATCAAACGGCGGAGCAATAGGTTTTGGGCCCTCAAACCCCCTATGCTCCAAAATTTATATAGACCACATGCTTGTAGCGCTTGCTGTGCATGTAGATCCTTACGAATGGCCTCATCCACTAGGTCATGTTCTCTCTCTCTCTCCACTATAGAACCATCCTGGAAAGAGAAAAACCCAAGGATTTAGTCAGTTTTGCTTTAAAAACTAGCTTCACGGTCGTACCCGCGGGCAATTGTGCTCACAGAGGCGGGTACCCATGGTCAACATGTACGTTGACTGCGCGTACCCAGCCCTACCCGCGACCCGCATAGTTATAGCCTGCGGGTAGCGTCGTGACCATGTAGGGCATGGCCAAACAAAAATTTTAACCAATGAAAACTGAAATAAAAACATTGAAATGGAAGGTGGGGATGAGATTACCAACCTGCTCCGGACGGTTCGATGATCGGATGCCTGTAGCTCCTGGAATCAGCATTACTCCATCAACTAGGGTGAAGGTAGTAGCAAGTGAAATATATATCTGGTAGAACAGGTGGTATGCACGTAAGTAAGGGGGTAAGGTAAAGGGTTAATAGCCCATGCCGTACTCAACTGATATTCCTAGTTGAGTTAATTGCTGAACTTTGAGGTGAAAACTAACCACAAAACTCCAAATGGGTGAATAGTAAAAATGAATTGTAAATTGTAAATTTTTGTTACTATTTATAATTTTCAAGACCCACTTGTCTATAGTTTTCGCCATTATATGTTGTTTTGGACTAATATAACGTCTTGGAGTAGCATTTTTGACCAGATCTCTTCGACAGAAGTTGTTTCCAAGCGTTTCACACCTACGGCAAGTACGTTTCACACCTGGCATATAGGTTAGATGTCATTTTCACATGCATTATGCATTTGACCTTTTGACTACTTTCATAAACCCTAGGTGCGACCCCGCTTCTTAACTTACATGGAACCTTCATGCTACTATAGAAGTGTCGTTATGTGGCGGTAGGGCCTTTCCGAACATAAGTACCCTAGTTAGAACCCCTTTTTACATTCTGGTGCCCATGCCGTTGTTTGTCCTTAGGATTGGGAGTCCTTTGTAGTTATGCCATGATGTTGCGATAAAGACTCATATTTTATTTTGTCTTATGTTGGCCATCTCCCATAAGGACTCCCTCGTTTATATCAAGTTGTGATTGCATTGCATCATTCTACTTGCTGCTCGAGCCTTGTGTCGGCTCCTGCTTACTTCATTATTAGCCTAGTGCATGAGCACTCTCCCTGTCGAGCCGTGCAGAGCTTACATTTTCCCTCCACAATTTGATGACCTTTCGACCCTGAGGGAACACCCCCCGAGTGTCCACATCCTGCACATGCTTCCTTGCATTGATCATAGGTATGTTCCACTGCTTGGGACTAGTCTGCTCGCTATTTGACACTCGTTCCCTCATTTGTTGTACTATAAACAATTTTATTCTTTTTCAATCTTTCTCCAAATATGAAAAAGACCAAAAAATCAAATATTCCAAAAAGCCGGACGGGATTATGGTTACTACTTCTAGTTGTCAGTTGTTGTGTCACCTTTGAACAGAGCATTCATTCCACTCCATACATTATGAGTCGGGACTATAGTTGGACCTTAGGAGCTGTACTTGTTTCTCAGTTTACTCCACCGATTAGTTAAGCTTCTAGTCATTATGGAGCCCTTTGTGGTGCCTCCTGCATCACACAGTCTATATCGAGTCTATGTTGCCTAAGTCTATCCATCTACTCATGCTCTTGTTCAAAGGAAGTCCTGAAACCAAAGTTGGCCACTCCTCAGATCTCTTGACTATTGCATGTCGGCCATCCTTATTGAGTCAGTCTGTTTCACCTGAGATCTTCCAAATCTTTCAGCATAGTTGGCACCTCGTGCTGGTTGATGGGGGATGCCTTAATGCCCTCCTTCCAGCGAGTCTCGTTCCGTCGACTTCAAATCATTTATTCCGAGATTTGAGGCTTAGAGTTCGGTTGAGTACCTTGAGGCTTGCAGTCATTAGTGGCAGGTTCTCTCGCCATCGACAATTTTGGGAATACATCAATGTCCCCTGATCGATGGATTCATCCTAGTGTTCGACTTCAACTCATCTATTCACACTCCGATGATTGTGCTATGTGCCTTGATGCCCATTTTCATTATTGGTGGGTTATCTCGCGTCTGTTAACGATATACATCATTGACCGATAATCAGACGATGTCACATTAGGTTCGACCTCAAATCCTTTATTCACTTGATGGGACTTGCACCGTCGAAGACTTGTGTAGAAGACCCCAGGCGATAGTGGCATTCAATATGCTACTGATGATTATGGATTTACATCTGAGATGTCACCTCTCAGATATTAGCAGTTTGCACCAATTGTTTCCTTTTCAGCAGGAGACCATATCTTACTGTAGAGGGATCATGGCTATGATCACTTATGACATGTATTCATTTTGTATTACCTATTCGTGGTCATTGTATCAGATTGTTGTACTATACCGACATGTATTCAGGGATACTATTGTACTATGACGAGTGAGCTGCTCCTTCCACTTGTGTCTCCATCACTCCACTTCTGAGATCTTTTTATAATGTATTTCGGCCATCGTAGCATTAGTCTCTGACCTCACACATTAGGGGGCATCTGTTACAGCGTAATTTTCCACCTTGTGAGCATAAGCACTCTTTGGCCTGCAGGATCCATTTCATTGACTCATATCCACTTTATATCCTTCAGACACTATTTTTCCCTATTTTTCCCTTGTACGCTAGTTGCATCATTACAGCGGGCGTACCCGCGAGTTGCATCACTATAGCCCACGGGTAGCATGTAAAATGGTAAAAATAACTAGTTTATTACTTTTTACTCCCAAAAAGCGGTCATAGGGTGACCTTTTTCCCTCCATTTTCCCTGAAATGCCTCGATATGTCCTTTCACTTACCTTTGGAAGGACTGTATATTGAGCACATATGGATTATGGACGGGGGGAGAAAGAAGAGCAAGAGAACTCTAGTGGATTTTTGCCCTATCTTGAGTCTACACTCATTGATCCTTGTAGTTGTGAACCCTTTATGTTCACCTTCCAAAATCCTATCATAGTTTGAGTTTGCCATTTCATGGAGGATTGAAGTGGTGGAGGCACAAGTGGATTGATCCAAATCTTGGTTCAGATTGGTTGCCGGCAAGAGGTCGTATCACATTGTACTGCTTGTTATTTATTAATAGAAATACTCATATTCTCGTCCATTAATGTTGTGAATGTTGTTTACATTACATTGGGTTTCATTTACTTATAATATCATGGACTATTGCTATTGATGATGTTAATGTTGTTTATATATTACATGTGCTTGTTGTATATTGGTTGTCAAGACTAATTTGCATATTCAAGTGCACGGATTGAAAGCTCCAACGGGGATCTACATCAAACGTTTGTATCGAGGTTGGTTATATTCTTCATTATCTTAGTATTGTCATTTATATAGCATAGTTCTGAGAATTGAGTTAATTTCTGGTAGTCAGCTGTCTGTTGTGGTCTACCCCAAGCCATAGTGAGTTTTCTCCAACACAAACGCGTTGATGGGTAATGGCTTGGGGAGCAATTCATGGCTCTTTTCTTTCCCAAGAAGCCAAACACGATTTTCCATGAAGGGTGGCTTTCCCATACCCAAATTTGGACAGCCATACCTCTCCATTCCCCAAGACATTAACTACTTCACCCAACTCTTGGGAGAAATGAATGATTGGGTACAAAAGTCAACATGGGTAGTTAAGGATTTTATGGGTTCTCCCATTGACACTTGGCTTGACTTGATTGGCTCCAAGGGTTTGAATATTTCCCTCCCAACTCCTTGTAAAATCATGCCCCCATCTCTTGTTGCATTGCATAGCTAGTTGTGGGTATTTTATTAAAATGAATATTTACAGTATATTTGAAATTCCAATGTGCCTGGCTAGCACGTAAACCATATGCATCACTAAATCGATGGCGGGGCCTTGGCCTTGAGCTCCTAGCCATGATTTTATAATAATATTACATCAATTACATTTTAATGCAATGGGGTCAAACTCGAGATATGACATATTAACTATTCTCATATGCTCACGAAGATTGATAGGAGCATGGTAACAAGAAAATTCATAAATTCTCATCATTCTTCCAAAGTTCTGATTTTAACTTTAATTATTTGCTTAACTCGTAACTATAATGATTTGTTTAATATATATTTATATAAATAATAAAATTTAAAATATTTCTTATTAATTATTTCTTTCCAATCCAAATGTCATTTACTTTGCTAGAATGTTAATTTCTAATTCAATTTTGTCAATGTTCATTTCCAATTTATATGTCGATTTACTTTGACAGGTATTACTTTGACTTGAAGGTCGTGAGTTTGAGCTAACAATTAATGGATTCCTTTTATTTCCTTTGCTTGCGGTTGGTGGATAGAGTGAACTCTTGCCAATCTTCAACAATCTAACGTGGCAGCTGATTCAAGTTTCACAAGAAGAGTGCAAACGGTCTAGCAATGATCCTTTTATAATTGGTGTTTCTCTTGAGATCTGTTAATTTGAAGGATATAATAATAAACAAGATGCTTCCATATTTCATGTAGCTCCAAACCCTAATTAAATGGCCCAACCATTTGATGCATTTGTTATGAAATGAACTGGTAAATTGCTATTTGTCTTCATACTGATGTGGTGTTTTTCGCATGCTATAGTTTGCTCATGTCAGTACTTGATTGCTAATTCATCATTTTTTTGCAGAATCGACCAAAATACTACTTTGGTTAGAGCAGTTTCTATTCTATTGGAGGACTGTATCTCAAATAAGCTCTCCACTCTTTTTACCTCTGTCTCTCCCATAATTCACGTCGACCAAATGCATCTAGAAAAATATTTAAGTACTGAAAGTTTGCAATCTAATTTGGATATTTTATATTGGAGATATTAGTTTTGTTGGATAGGTCAGATTCAGTGATCATAGTTTGGAGCATATAAACAAATCATCTTATTCAAATGGAAAGTATTATTTTCAATGATACAATTCATTTAAAATTGTTATGTATATAGCTTCCACATTAATATTATTTTCAATGATAAATTGTTACTTATATAGCTCCCATATTAATATAAACAAATCATCTTATTCAAATGGAAAGTATTATTTTCAATGATACAATTCATTTAAAATTGTTACTTATATAGCTTCCACATTAATATTATTTTCAATGATAAATTGTTACTTATATAGCTCCCATATTAATATTATTTTTCATGATATAATTCATTTAAAATTGTTATTCATTTAAGACGTGGACTTGAAGCTCTTGTTTCTCACTTGTTGGTTCAAGAAACTTATGTATGGTTGATATTGTGATAGTTTTCAAGTGATATTCATTGTCAATAACCATATAAAGTGTGTAGAACACTGGTGTTAAAGAATTATGAATATGATTTCTTCTTTCTCCGTGATCAATCTTAAGCATATCTTTTGTGAGTTAAATGTTGTAGCAGATGCCTTATCCAAGAAGGTTATTGGTTTGGTGGAAGTTTTTACATTTTGAAGAAATCAAAGACAATATAGTTGTTTCCGGGGGTACACTTACTATGTACTGAAGATGACAGGTTGTCATTTTATTTTGGGAGCACCGTAGTCTTTATTTTTTATTTTTTATTTTTTGAAAGTAGTATTGTTAAAGAAATATTAAGAATGATAAAAGATGAGATAGTTTTTTTGAGATTGATATGTAATCTTTAGATCATCAGATTTTTTTGTCGTTGATAAAGAACTATATGTAAAAACAAAATATTTTCTTTAATTTTTATAAATAACAAGAAACAAGTTTTTTTCATGATGAAAACAAGAATGTATAGAAATGATTTTTTTTCAAAAACTTTTTATTTTTTATCATTTTGTACCATCAATTATCATTTTTAACCTTTAAAACTTGAAACTTTATATATATAAATATAAAACTTAAAAAATAAAAATAAAACAAAATCTTTAAAAATATATATTTATTAAAAAACCTAAATCCATATGTAAAAAATATGATTTATCATATTACAATATGCACAATTCTTTGAAAACTAAAAATAAGATACCAACTATAATATATTCTATAAATTACAATGTCATATTACATATGTAAAAAGTTATGACTTATCATATTACAACATGCACAATTTTTTAAAAACTAAAAATAAGATACCAACTATACTATATTCTATAAATTACAATGGCATAGCATGCACAATTCTTTGAAAACAGAAAATAAGATACCAGCAACTATATTATATTCTATAAATTACAATATAATATAAAATTTAAGATACCAACTATACTATATTCTATAAATTACAATGGCATAGCATGCACAATTCTTTGAAAACAGAAAATAAGATACCAACAACTATATTATATTCTATAAATTACAATATAATATAAAATTTGGATAGATAATTATATTTTTTATATTATATTCTATAAATTACAATATAATATAAAATTTGGATAGATAATTATATTTTTTATATTATATTTTATAAATTACAATATAATATAAAATTTGAATAGATAATTATATTTTTTATTTTCTTTAGAAATTTGGATAGATAATTATATTATTTTTATTTTCTTTAAAAAGTTGGATAGATAATTATATTTTTTATCTTTCAAATAATATGTATTCAAGTAAACTTTAAATTATTTAAGGTATAAGATTAAGTTGATAAAGGCACGAATTCATTATAATAATATTTTTATTATGTCGCTTATAATAATAAAAATTGGGTGAGAAGATAATGCTTCATCCCACAATCACTTAACTACACCTAATTAACCAAAATTTATCATTTTCTACATATATATATGTGTAATTAGCATAACCATATAACCATATATAAAATATGTAGAAAATAAATTTATGTATAATTAATATTATGATAGTTTTTAAATGATATTCATTGCCAATAACCATATATAAAATGTGTAGAAAATATGAATAAATTTTTTTTTTCATAGGACTCGTTTTGTTTTTCATTCTTTGTCATTTTAAAATCAATTCACATTTTCATTAATCCTTTTTAACTTGAAACTTCTTTATGTACAGATATAAAACTTTAATAAATAAAAAATCAAATCAAAATCTTTAAAAATATATTTATTAAATAACTTTATTATTTATTTTAAAAAAATTACATTCTTCATATGCACTTTGAGAACACATGTCCAAACAAAAAGTTGTTTAAGCCGATCATTAGTTTCCTTTCTTTACAAATTCCATATTACATTAAAACAAAACAAAACTATATATCTTTTAAAGCTGTAAAAGTGTCTGTCAAAAAATTTATGGAGTCCTTAAGCTTTCAAGAGAAACTTTACCAAAGAACTGTATAGCTGAAAAATCAATCCAAAACCTGTAGTAAACATCTTATTTTATAATCCAAGCTCATGTCAGATTTGTAGTGCCGAAATAGCCTTTCTGCAGCTGAAATTTTTGAACTCGGGCGATTATACCGGCTGCTGAAAATGTTCAATGGAGATAGATCCCAACAAAGATTTTAATCGCTTGGTGTCCTACAACAGAACCCCAACATCATATTTTGAATTATGTTCTTTTCATTTAGCCAATTTACAATGATCTTGGAATCTCCAAAAATATGAATATCACCAAGTTCTTTTTCCACAACCAGACTTAGTAGTAATCTTAGAGCGCTCAGCTCTGCAAAATCATTTGAGCCATGACCTAAGCCAACTTTGAAACTGAACCAGTGATAATATCACCAAGTTCTTTTTCCACAACCAGACATAGTAGTAATCTTAGAGCGCTCAGCTCTGCAAAATTATTTGAGCCATGACCTAAGCCAACTTTGAAACTGAACCAGTGATTATCAGAGAGATAAAGAATCCATCCCACTCTACAAACCCATGGTTTTCCCTGCGCAACACCATCGAAATAGGCCACTGGAATATTGTGATTGATTTCTTCTTGTTTCACCTTTCTTGCCTGTACAATATTCTTTTCCTGAGGGAAATTGCTAAGTATTCCCAGACCCTGAAAAGCACATTGAAAGGGAGAGATTGACTTGTCTTCAAAACAACTCTTATTCCTTTCTAGCCAGATTCCCCATGCTATGATAAGAGGAAGGGATCTGAAATTTTCATACTCTTTGTTTAAACACTAGTTTCTAAGACAAACCTCAATTGAAGTCGCTTGTCAAATTAATCCTACTTTTATCCTTTGTTCAATTTCTTTCCAGACTGTTATTGTAAAAGAGCATTCAAAAACTAGATGATAATTTAATTCCTCTGCAACCTTGCACAAATAACACCTCATAGGTCCCGATTGATTTTTCCTGTGTAGTACATCCTAGGTCAAAGCTTTGTCTGAGAGAAGAAACCACATAAAAAGTTTTGTTTGTGTTGGACAGTTAAAACACCAGATAGCCTTCCACCACCAATAATAAGCAAGTCTCTCCTCCTCCTCCAATAAAGATATGTAACCATCCTTTGGGTTATATGCACATGTAGAATAATATTTTGAGACTAGAGAATCTTGGCTTTGGGTCATTATGATGTTGATGTTTAACAAGTTTGATATATATCTGTTTCAGACCCTGCAGTCATCTCCTCTTCGGCCTATATGAGCTGCTGAAACCCATCCGTGGTTCATAACCATATCGGCATGTTACAATGAGCTGGTTCGAAATCAGCAATTATCAAAATGAATACATAATGGCTTCGAAAAATGGAGAAGCCAATTAAATGATGCAACTCAGAATTCCAATAAATCTGGAGTATTCATCCTAAATGAATTGTATGTGTGTCATTCAATACAGAGAAAGAATAGTGGAAAGGGCTGAGGCTTATAAAAATAACAGAGACCAGAGATACTAATCTAGATATACTGATTTGAAATCTTGAAGGCAGCGACATCAGATTATAATGATCTGGCAGAGAGGATCGGCGTCTTCCACTTTGAGTTCGTTGAATATGGTTCAGTCAATCAATTCCATACCAATGCTTATAATCATCCGATCATTTATGGCTATGATCATAGATATGTCAATACTTCTATTCGTATGTTAATACTACGATTCAATTCAATTCAGTGAGAGGATTATTCTTTTGAACGGTATGTTGATCATCTGCATTCAACAATCCAGAGATGTCAATTGCTGGAGTTGAATTTGCCTTTCACTCAGATTCTGAAATAAGAGTACTTTGAAGAATAGAATACCAATGGCCTTTCCAAGGAAAAAAAGAATACCAATGGCCTTGTTCAAGGGATTTGATGAAATTGACTGTTGCTGTTGGATAGATTCAAAATTCCACAATTGAGATTGGCACCAACGTTTGCTTCATTGTCAGCTTCCTCGTTTAAATTCCTTGAAATGTGAAATACTTTGAACTGAGTGAATGTACTTGAGATCTGCATTATGCGCTGTATTATTCGATTTAAAGCTAGATTTCTGAGATTAGTGGTTGCATTTAGGGCTCTTATAATGAGCAAAGAGTCGCCGAATACATGTAAATTGTTGATCCCATGATCTTTGGCAATTTGGCAACCTTTCAACGGGGCTAATGCTTCTGCTATATTGTTTGCTATATTGTTTGAGCAGATGCCCAAACCCCAGCTGTACTTGACTCTGATGGTTCCATCACCTGTCCTCATGACTCCTCCTGCACCAGCTTTGCCGGGATTGTTCTTTGAAGCTCCATCGAAATACAAGCTATTTGTATCTTGATTGGTTCTCCATTCATGAAAATCGGGGATGGTGAGTCTGATATGCCAAGATGGTTGATGATGAGGACTGACATTTTTACTTGAATTAGGGAGATTGCCCCCTATCCAATTCATTTCTCTCGTACTGAGTGTTGCATCATCATTGTGGTTGGAATTTTTTAAACAGTCGATTAGTAAACTTTTTCCTTGACCTGCAGTTTGTAAGGGAGTATAATACTTTTCATTGAAAATTGCATTGTTTCTAGTGGTCCAGATTTTCCAACATATAAATTTGGGGATGGAAATCCAAAGCTGCTTCCAAAGGGTCTTGTTGGATACGCGGGTGGGATAGATAGAATTCCAGTCTCAGAAGAGCTGAATGACAGAGGTGAAGGTTGGCTGAGAATCTATGAGGTCACGGAGGAGTAGCTTCCAAACAAGTTTAGTGAAAAGACAATTCAGGAAAAGATGGTTAAGAGTTTCGAGGTTATTATGACAAAGAGGGCACCAAAAAGGCCCATGAAAACCTCTCTTGTTGAGAATGTCGCTTGTGAGAACTTTGGAGTGAATTAAAGTCCATGTGAAAAAATTGATTTTAGGAAGCCCGAAAGGATTCCATGCTATTTTCCATACGTCTTTTCTTGCATCGTCATGGGATTGAAGTGCATTGTAGCCGAGAATAGAGGTGTATGCACCTATGGGACCCCATCCTCGTTCGTCTTTTGCCATGGGATTTAGGGGAGCACATCCTTTTAGAGTGTCAATGAGAATATTGTTAGCTGCCTCAAGATAGGGAGGGATATTTATGGTTTTCCAACTTTTCCAATTGCCATCGGAATCCCAAGAGTTGAATTCTTTTAGAGTGATAATCCCATGATGCTTGAGCCAAGCTGCAATGTCATGTAACTCTTGATTGTTCTGAAGTGCCTTGTTGTCCATGATCTTGTATGCAAATATGTCAATTTTCCTGCCATTGCCGAGAACCCAGTAGAGACCTTCTGGAAAAAATTCCCAGGTGGCTTTGCATAATGTCCATATGCTGGATCCTTTGGTTGGCTTTTGATCGAGACATCTTAGATTGGTTCCATTTAATTATTTCTTCCTGAGTACTTTACTAACCAGATGGTGTTTGTTGTGAAGTATTTGCTAGAGAAGCTTACCGCCTAAAGCCAAATTGGTGTGGAAGGGATCTCGAATTTGCAGGCCTCCCGAGGATTTTGACTACTATATGGTTTCCCAATTCACAAGATGGATTTTGTTTCCATTTTTTTTTCCACCGGACCATTGAAAGTCTCTCAACAGCTTGTTGATCTGATTGGAAGCTCCTTTTGGGGCTAGAAGTATGGAGGATTGATAGATGGGTAGTGCGGAGAGAACGGAGTTTACTAAGATTAATTTCCCAGCTTTGCTGAGCCAATGTCCTCCCCATCCTCTGATTCTATTTTTTATTTTGTTGATCGTGTCATCCCAATTTCCAGTGTTTGAATTTCCGAATGTAATAGGAAGACCAAGGTAATTGAATTTGTCCCATAGATTGTAGACTTTGATGTTGAGAATTCTACTAATTCTGGCTGCTGCATTGTTAGTTGAATTCCAGCAATAGATAGCACTTTTGTGCAAGTTTATTTTGCCTTTGGAAGCATTGCAATACAAATTTAGATTGCGGTTGAATTTTCGAGCAATAATGGAAGAGGCCCCACCCAGGAAAAGAGAGTCATCGGCGAAGAGGGTGTGATTGAGGGGATGAGAGTCAAGAGTAAGGCAGAGGCCAGGGATGGAACCAGAGGTCAATTCAAAATTCAATTTGCGACTGAGTGAGTCTGCAATTATGATGTACAGAAAAGAGGAAAGAGGACTGCCTTTCCTGATGCCTCGGGAAGCTTGGAAGAAATCAATGGGACGACCATTGATTAAGGGGGCGATCCAGGGTTTGCTTATGCAGGCTGAGATCCAATTGATAAAGATGTCATCGAATCCAAAGCAATTCATAATTTTAAACAAAAAGGAATGCTTGACTCAGTCAAATGCATTGGCCATGTCAAGCTTGATTATCATACCTTTTTCCTTTCGTGTTCTGCTGGAGTGGATTGCTTCTTGAACAAGTATGACATTGTCGAGAATTTGCCTTCCTTTCAGGAAGCCACCTTGATTTTCGGAGATGATATTGTTGAGTAAAGGCTTCAATCTGGTTGCACTTGGAGATGATTTTGTAAGAGGAATTACAGAGCGAAATCGGTCTGAATCTGCCGAAGGAGCTGGGGTTCGTGTCTTTTGGGATGAGGGACAGAAACGTAGTATTTGTGCAGACACCGATTTTTGCTTTCGAGTGGAAGTTCCTGATCATTCTCGTAAAATCTTTTTTGATGTGTGTCCAGCATGCTTTGTAGAAATGCATTGAAAATCCATCGGGACCCGGTGCTTTATCAGCTTCGAAGGATTGAATTGCGTTGAGGACCTCCTGCTCAGTGAAGGGTTTATGAATACTCGGATTCTCTTCCAGGGTGATTCTCTTAGGGATATGCTCTAGAAGTTTGGCCTCGTCTTCTCCTTCAGCGTTGCCATCATCTGCGTACAGATTAGAGAAGTGCATATATGCAGCTTTTTTTATGTTCGTATTGCCACTCACGGTCAATCCGTTTTCTGTTTTGATCTCTACAATATGGTTGGTGGATTGTCTAACCGCGAACTGCTTATGAAAATAGCTTGTATTTTTATCTCCATTTTTTAGCCAGATGGAGCGTGACTTCAATCGCCAATACTCTTCTTCAGCTCGAAAGGCTTGGTAGACTTTAGTTTGCTGTGCGACTTCATCTTGGAGTGTGGATCTTTCAACAAGGTGATTTTCCATATCGAGTTGAATGTATTCAAGTGTATTTACTGCTATATTCTTGGGTTTGGCCGGTGTTGGGCAGTTGATTTTAGCCCACTTTTTGAGTGCATATTTGGTGTTTTTAATTTTTTGCTCCCAAACGTAGCAAGTGGAGCCGGAGATAGGGATGCTCCGGTCTTTTTCAAGTGTGCTCTAGAAGCTAGCATGGTTAAGCCATTGGGGGGTAATCCTAAATGGGATAGGGCTAAGGTTTTCAATATTTTGGAAAAGCAACTGAATTGGTTTATGTTTAGAGGCAAGGTTTGCTAAAATGCTTGAGGAGATCGTGTGGGTGTCTGACAGGAGGATGCTCTGGACAAGAAATCTATCCAGTCTGGCCATGATATTTCCCTTGCCGATTCTCATATTCGCCCAAGTGTATTTCCCTTTTTTGGGCTTGATATCCATTAGATCTCTTGCTTGAATGAGTGCTTCAACCTAGATTTTGAAGAAATCTTTTCCAATGAGGCCTCCTTTTTTGTCTAAGTTGGTGAGGGTGATGTTCATATCACCAGCTAGAATAATGTCCTAGGGATTGTAAACTTCCAAAAAATCATCTAGCAGATTCCAGCAGTCTTTCTTTTCAGTATGGAGATTGGGTACGTACATGTTGAAGAGAACTATGTGCTTGTTGCTTTGAATGTGAGTGAGTTCGGTATAAATCCAATGTTGCGTGGAAAAGGAGATGTGGAGATGAAAATTTTCTACTGTCCACAAGGTTGCCAGTCCTCCGGAGGCTTCTCTAGCGTTGACTACATACCCTATGTTTTTTTCCATTTTTCATTGCCAATTGCTAA
This sequence comes from Larix kaempferi, assembly GCA_027924585.1. Classification (NCBI taxonomy): domain Eukaryota; kingdom Viridiplantae; phylum Streptophyta; class Pinopsida; order Pinales; family Pinaceae; genus Larix; species Larix kaempferi. The sequence continues at coordinate 4,030,202 of BSBM01001646.1, forward strand.
GACAGTACTATCATCGAGCTTGGTCTCTTGGAGTAAAAGAAGATCAGGCATATCAATTTTTTGTAGATCTTTTACTGCTTCAATTTTGTAGGGGTTGCCTAAACCACTACAATTCCAAGAGACCATCTTCATCATTTCGATCATATTTCCCAGAGATGATTAATCATATGTTTCGGAAGGGAATATCTAGAAACACTCCCTACCCATGGATCTTTGTCAGAACTCATAGAAGTGTCATTTCCAACTTTCCAAGTTAACCCAATACCAATCACATCAAAAGCTTTGACATTAGCTTTCCTTCTACAGAGATCACATCAAAAGCTTTCACATCAGCTTTCCATTCTACATAGATGTTATGAAGAGACTTACTCTGAATACAGATCCATTCCATATGTAAAACCTAAATCCATATATAAAAAATTATAGCTTATCATATTACAAATTGGAAATTAATTACCAACTATAATATATTCTATAAATTACAAATCCATATTTTAAAAAAAAAATTATGACTCATCATATTACAAATACACCATTCTTTGGAAATTAATTACCAACTATAGTATATTCTATAAATTACAAGGTCATATTACATGTCACTTTCCAAATATCCATCAAATTTCAATATCAGAGTAGCTGATATATTCATAACACAATGGGTCAGGTTCACTTACTTCTCCTTCCTTTTTTCCACTTCTTTCGAAGACTGGGAATTTGAAATTGCTAGGTATCCATAATACCTTTTATATGTCAAAAATTGACGAAGATGGAGTAGGACTAAGTAGTTCGGGAGGAGAGGGCATGATGGTTACTTTTCTTTCTACAACAAGATTATTAATTACTCGTTGGCTCTATTCGGGACATTTACCATTGATTAATTTGTATGAATCATTCATGTTCCTTTCTTGGAGTTCATTCGTGCTCCATATAGTTCTAGAAGTACAGAGCCAAGATGATCTGTGGTCCATAAACAGGTATGTCACGTCCCCATTGACCCCCATGGCCACGGGAGACCCTGATACTTTTTTTTTCTCCAGATCCGATTGAACACACACTCACAATCGAAATAGCTCGGGTCCGCAATCCGCAACCCGCAATCCGCAATCCGCAATTGCGGATGCGGAAGTGCAAACTTCATAACCGGAAAACTTACCTTTCTGCAATCTGCAATCCGCAACGGCGGACCCGAAATCCACAACGACGGATCCGTAATCCGCAATCTGCAATTGCGGATGCGGAAGTGCAAAATTTCATAACCGAAAACTTACCTTTCCGCAATCCGCAATCCGCAACAGCGGACCCACAACCCGCAATCCGCATTTACAGATGCAGAAGTGCAAAACTTCAATCTCCGACAAAGGTCACTTCCGCAATCCGCAATCCTCAATTGCGGATGCAGGAATGCAAAATGAGACAAGGTCGGTACCGTTGGAAAGCTCTTGGAGAGCTCTATCCAATGGTGAAATCTCTGCCCCATTTGAGAACTCCTTCCATATCAAATTTCCCACTGAAGTACCGTCCATAACTCTGCCAAAAGACTTAAGGCTTCTTCCTATCATGACTTTCCCTTCCACCTGACCCACCGAGGGTTCTACAAACACCTCCAGGGCATTCCCCTCCTTCCCAAGGATTAGATGTAAGCATACAACTCATTGAATCCTGATTTTTACGCAAGTAAAATCAATGTTAAGAGGAGACTGCGTTGGTGAAGAAGTTCTCGACGTTTCAAATCCTAAATGCGGGTCCATCTTCAGGAGAGCGAGGCTCATGATTTTTACATTAGCTTTCATGAAAGATATATATAGTTGATATGCTAATGTAATATCAAAAAGATAAGTCGGCCCCAATTTTAATTAATTAGGGTTTTGACTTTCGTTGATGGAGTGAGAGTGAGGGTTGTTTCTTATAGTGCGTACCACTGGTTTCCATGCTTCCTTTAGTTTCATGCCGTCGTCCCTATTTAAGTTATCCGCACATTTCTCAATTTCCAAAGCTTCCCTTACTTTTCTTTTGTGGTAATGAGGGATGGATGCAAGGACCTATGCATTCTCAAAACACATATAATGTTTCGTGTCATAGCAATGTTCAGCAATGGCCGATTTCTTGACTCATTTGTGGTGGACATCAGCAGCATGTTCTTTCAACCTTATCATTATGGAGCGTCCTGTTTCCCCAATGTATTTCTTTCCACATGAGCAGGGTATTGCATACACACCTTTTTGTAGTTTTGGATTAATGGGATCTTTAGCCGAGTCTAGCATGTTTATGAGGGAGTTTGGAGGGGAGAAAGCAACTTTTATATTCCTCCTTCTTAGAATTTTGGTGATCACGTCAGTAGTGCCATGGATGTAAGGGAGAATAGTCTTTGTCACAAAGTTGTCTTCCATCCGGGTTCTTGCTTTATCGCTGCATGCTTTACGAATAGTGTTAATGATTTGTTTATCTTCGTACCCATTGCTTAGAAGGACCAATTTAAGATGTTCTAATTTGTCTTTCAAATGGTCTTTGTCTGAGATCCTTAGTGCTCGAGTGGCCAGAGTGTTAATTATCCCAATATTTTGTGTCGGATGGTGATGGGAATCAGTGTGTAAGTATCTATCTGTATGTGTTTTCTTCCTGTACACTTGATGAGCTAAGGAACCGTCTTGCTTCTTTGTGGTAAGTACGTCTAGGAATGGAAGGCAATTGTTTTCCTTTTTCTCAATGGTGAATTTGATGCTTTTGAATTGGCTATTCAAATGATTTGTGAAATCCATTAACTTCTCATTGCCATGTGGCCAATTGTTGTATACATCGTCCACATACCTCAGCCACCATTTGGGTTTGAGAGGGGATGAGCCAATTGCTTTTTTCTCCAGATATTCCATAAAGAGGTTTGCGACCACTGGTGAAAGAGGTGACCCCATAGTGACTCCTTTCGTTTGTTCATATATTTCTTCCCTAAAGACGAAGAAAGTTGATCTGAGGCATATCTCCACGAGATTGGTCGTCTCTTCATTAGCCACTTCCCTCACCACATCTATAGCCTTATCAATTGGAACCATGGTATAGAGTGATACTATGTCAAAACTGACTAAGGTATCGTTCTCACACATCTTCCAATCTTTCATCATTTCCACAAGATGTGTAGAATCTTTTATAAAAGAAAATCTGTTTCCTGTGAGAGGCTTAAGCTGCTTCGCGAGGTACTTTGCCAATGCATATGTGGGTGAGCCTATCGTGTTGACGATAGGTCTTAAAGGATTGTCAGCCTTGTGTATTTTTGGTAAGCCATATATGCGAGGCATTATGGCATCCTTTGGGATGAGTCTCTTCTTCTGTTCTTCGTCAAGCGAGGAGCTATTAACTGCCAATGAGATTTTCTTAATCGTTTTGCTCATAGGGTTTCCATGTACCTTTCTGTAGCTCCCACTCTCTAAGTGCTCGAGCATTTTTCTGTTGCAATCTTCAGTCTTCGTGATTACTGTTGCGTTGCCTTTATCATCCTTTAGGATTATGATATCCTTTCGTTCTTTCAGTGCTTTGAGAGCAGCGGCTTCGTCTATGGTTAAATTTCTCTTGGGAGGTCTGGCATTCTTGAGAATGATTGCACACTCTTGGAGAATATCCTCAGCAGTGTCATCTAGAAGATATTTGATAGTTTCTTCAACGCAGCATATGATGTTTTCCATTGGAATCTTCCTTGGTGCCACGGCATAGTTGAGTCCTTTCTGTAGAAGATCCTTGGCGTCTTTATCAAGATCCGTCTCTGCAAGATTGACCACGCAGTTCTTTAACGCAGGGCGATATTGCTTCTTGCTGAGGCGATCGAACTTCAGGGATTGGATGCTGGAGGTTTTGGAGAAGGCCCGTTCTGCTTTAAGCGTTGTGCCAGCTTCAATGTTTGTCCAAAGATCGATACGTATTCTCTTGGCAAGGGACAGGTGCAAGTCGAGCACATTTTTTGAAAGAGCGTCCAGTTCCCGCCTTGTGCATTTAATTTCACCTCTGATCAATGAGAGGCTAAGGCTAGTGAAGGCATGCGAATGTCTCTCCATCAGCCTGTGTGTGATCTGAGCGAAGCATGGAATAACGTTGTTGTCATGACATTTCTTCAAGAAGGTGAGATCAGCTGTACGGCGCGCGATTTTAACCCTTATGTTTTCAAAGAGCCGAATATCCTGTTACACATCCCTTCCATGGAGGGCTGCAATTTGAATCCTGATTTTTGTGCAGGTAAAATCAATGTTAAGAGGAGACTGCGTTTGTGAAGAAGTTCTAGATGTTTCAAACCCTAAATACGGGTCCATCTTCAGTAGAGAGAGGCTCACGATTTTTACATTAGCTTTCATGAAAGATATATATAGTTGATAAGCTAATGTACTATCAAAAAGATAAGTCGGCCCCAATTTTAATTAATTAGGGTTTTGACTTTCCTTGATGGAGTGAGAGTGAGGGTTGTTTCTTATAGTGCGTACTACTGGTTTCCATGCTTCCTTTAGTTTCATCTCGTCGTCCCTGTTTAAGTTATCCGCAAATTTCTCAATTTCCAGAGCTTCCCTTACTTTTCTTTTGTAGTAATGAGGGATGGATGCAAGGACCTCTGCATTCTCAAAACTCATTTCCAAGTTAATCATACGCATTATAACATGTAAAATTTATTAAATTAGATCTAACTAATACATCTATCATATGCAACTTATAATGCATTAAACTCTTGCAATATAATGATATACATGTGACAATGAACTCATCCCTTTACCCAGGCTTGCACATGACTTCATGTCAATCAAATTCATATAAACATGCATTCTACAATTTCCCAATTGAATATAAGCAACCATTTCATAACAATGAAACACCATCATTTAACATAACAAGAAATACTTATCTTTTAATTTCCGAAGCAACTGGCTAAGTGAGAGCAACGTTCCACCCAACCTTAGATCTTTGTCCGACCTGTACTCTTTCAACTGAGAGATCACCCCCGAGTTGGGCTGTGTATCCACTAAGGAGGGCTATCAAGTTCTCTCACAGTCAAGGTTCCATCCCAATGCTAAGGCAATTTGTAGTTGGGTTTATCAAGCATTCCAGGGCACCACCCATGTTAAGCCAACATACAGCGGGTTTATCAAGCATTTAGGGACACACTGTTCATGCTAAGCTAACTTCCAGTTGGGTTTATCAAGCATACCAACAACATGGTCATGCCAAGCCAACATACAGTTGGGTTTATAAAGCATACTAGAGAAGCTGATCAAGCTAAGCCAACCTGCAGTGGTTTTATCAGGCATACTAAGCAATACAATCATGCCAAGCCATCATACCGTTGGGTTTATCAAACACATCAGATAAGCTGACCATGTTAAGCCAACCGACAGTGGGTTTATCAGGCGAACAGGGACAACAAGGGAGGCATTGCTAAGCCAATGAGCTCAACCACAGAGCTGCGGGCATCTCAACACTCAGTCGACCTGGCACCCACATTACCTACCACATCCAACACAAGGAAGACCCTCTTCTCTTCTGCATAGTCCCTCAAGGCCTCTTCCCTTCCAGTGTCATTCGAGGATGGGCATAGAAAGGTCCAATCGCTAGTTCTATGAGACTTCAGCCCTCACTGGGTTTATCAAGCAACCCAACCTTCTTCCACAGTTCAACGGCGGACTCCTTCAGGGCTTGCGGACGGGCTCTATTCCGCAATCTATCTTCTGCGATCCAAGCTCAGGTTCTCACGGTTTCTCTGCACTGTTCAAGCTTGCAGTTTCCTCACGGATTCTATCACTCTGTCATGAATACTCTATCACTGGCAAACTAGGTTCACACACACAGTTTCCATGGCTATCAACTCTCTGGTATTTCTATAACACAGGGAAAACACGGTTATCTTCAAGTCATACCACTCCGTTGGCTCTGCGTATGCAGGAATGTAGGAGTAAGCTCTCTCTCTCTCTGAATTGATGGATCGTGAATGGCAAGTGCGCGAATGGATGAGGAATGAATGAATGTCCTTCACCAGGAGGGGTAGTCAAATGGGTTCCACGAGTTCCAAACGTTGAGTGTCTTATGGGGCAAGCAATCAGATCCATGCCCTGCCATACGAAATCGCAGGCATGCTCCATACTCCATCGGCTTCAGCAACAGGATTCTCAACCACCCTCTGCAACCGAATTAAATTTCATCAGGGAGTTCAAACGGGTTCACAATCAGACATGTGGCAACATGGGCGACCAATCCCATAACTCCCTCACCTCTCCCTAGTGGATGCACGTGGCCCCTTCTCATTCGTCGCCTCCTTATCCAGCTTCGTGGTTATTTTATTCATTAATAATAATTACATCCTTTACATTTCTTCATGGCTTAACAACCCATGAATAATCAAACTGTCCAAATACTTGCCTAACCAATAAACTTAAACATCCACTAGTGGGGCCTTGGCCTTGAGCTCCACACTAGGGAAAATACACACACTGCATTTATATACAGTCTTTAGATTGAAGCCAACTAACATCAAGGGCAAAATGGGGTATTACAACTCCCTCTCCCTTAAAATAACACCATCCTCGGTGTTCTCAAAACTGAACAAAAATGGGAATGCCTCTTTCATGGCATCCTCCAGCTCCCACGTGGCCTCTTCTGGGATAAGGTGCCTCCATTGCACCTTTACCTGCCCTATGGCCCGGTTCCGGAGCAAGGTAACCTTCCTGTCGAGGATGCATATAGGCTCCACCTGGAACTCTCCCTCTGGTTCCACCTGTATCGCATGCCAATCAATGATATGATTAGGATCATGTACATATTTCTTAAGCAAAGATACATGGAAAACATTATGAGCTTTCATGTTAGCAGGAAATGCAATCCTATATGCAATTGGCCCTATTGTATCAAGGACTTCAAATGGCCCACAATATCTGGGTGCCAACTTGTCACAACTTCCCAACTTTATTGAAATCTTCCTTGGTTTCACTCTCAAGTAGACATGATCCCCAATTTGAAATTCCTTATGCATTCTTTTCGAATCTGCATAACTCTTTTGCATGTCCTATACTGCCTTCATATTCTGCCTAATCTTTACAATCTCCTGTTCCATTTCCTCAATCATTTCTGGTCCAAGCACTACTCTGTTCACTGGGTTGTCCCATCTCACTGGAGTTCTACATCCTTTGCCATACAACACTTCAAAAGGACTCATCTTCAATGATGCTTAATGTCCATTGTTGTAAGCAAATTCCACTAAGTGCAAATAGTCTTCCCACTTGGATGCCTTATCCATCACATACATTCTTAACATATCTTCAAGGATCTGATTTACTCTCTTAGTCTAACCATCTGTCTAAGGATGATAGGTTGTGATAAACTTCAACTGAGTCCCAATTCTTGGAACAATCCTTTCCCAAAATTGGATGTGAACTTCGTGTCACGGTCTGAAACTATTGCCTTAGGCAATCCATGCAGTCTGAATATCTCTGTCATGAAGATATCTGCAATGTCATTAGCCTTGTGGGTGGACTTGACTGGAATGAAATGGGATACCTTTGATAGCTTGTCCACCACCACCATGATTGAATCATGCTTCTTTACTGTCATTGGAAACCCTGTTATGAAATCCATAGAGATCACTTCCCACTTCCATTATGGGATGGGCAATGGCTGCAACAATCCTGCTGGATGTTGGTGCTCTACCTTGACCTGTTGGCACTTCTGACATCTAGCAAAGTACTCAGCTATGTCTTTCTTCATACCAGGCCAAAAGTACTACTTCCTTGTTGCTATTATAGTCTTCTGATATACTGGATGTCCTGAGTATGGTCTTTGATGTATCTCATCCATCACCAACTTCTTCAAATCTGCATTGTTTGGAATGTACAGTTTGGTGTTTTGATAAATGAGAACATTACCCTCCCCCAGTTGATATCTTGCATACTTCTCCTCTATAACATTTTGCTGCAATTTCTCTTTGATCTGAAGGTAGACCTCATCACTATCTTGAGCCTCTAGAATTCTTGCCTTCAAATCTGATTCACACCTACTTAGTGTTGCAACATGGAATCTCCTGCTGAGTGCATCAACAACCTTATTCTCCTTACCCTTGACATGCTTAATTTCCACATCAAACTCACAAAGAAACTCCATCCATCTAATTTGCCTTGCATTCAGATTTGGCTGGTCAAACAAGTATTTCAAACTCATATGATCAGTTATGAGCTCAAATCTTATTCCCAAGAGATAATGCCTCCATCTCTTGAGAGCATGAACTATGGTTGCTAGCTCTAAGTCATGGGTGGCATAGTTCCTTTCATGCTCCTTCAGCTTCCTTGACTCATAACAAATTACAAACCCTTCTTGCATTAGCACTCCACCGAGTCCTTCAATGCAAGCATCAATGCATACCACAAAATCCTTACTCGGATCTGCAATCTTCAAAACAGGTGCACTAGTAAGCAACTTCTTTAACTACTAGAAACTTCTTTCACATTTTTCAGACCATGTGAATTTGATGTCCTTCCTCTGCAATGAATTGATTGGATGGGCTATCTTGGAGAAGCCTTCAATGAACCTCCTATAGGAACCAGCAAGGCCCATAAAATATCTAACATCCACTGCATTCCTTGGAGTGGACCAATCCATGATGGCCTCAATCTTCTCTGGATCTATTGCAATGCCCTTTGTTGATATAATATGACCCAAATAATGCACCTTCTCTTGATAGAAGTTACATTTACACAGCTTGGCACACAACTGGTTCTCCCTAAGGATTTGCAATACCATTCTCAAATGCTCATCGTGTTCTTCTTCATTCTTTGAATACACAAGGATATCGTCCAAGAACACAATCACAAAATTATCCAAGAACTTGCTGAAGACACTGTTCATGAGACACATGAACGTAGCAGGTGCATTGGTAAGACCAAATGGCACTACTGTAAATTCATAATGACCATACCTAGTCCTAAAGGCTGTCTTATGAATGTCTTCTTCCTTTATCCACACTTGATGGTACCCAGACCTCAAGTCAATCTTTGAAAACACTCTAGCTTCCTTCATTTGATCAAACAAGTCATCAATCCTTGGCAAGGGATACTTGTTCTTAATTGTCACTTTATTGAGCTGCATGTAATCAATACACAATCTCAATGTTCCATCCTTCTTCTTAACAAACAACACTGGTGCACCCCATGGGGATACACTCGGTCTGATATATTCCTTGTCCATTAATTCCTGCAGCTGCATCTTCAATTCTACCAACTCTGGTATGCTCATTCTATAAGGAGCTTTGGAGATGGGTGCTACTCCTGGAACAAGATTAATGGAAAAGTCAATATCTCTCTTGGGTGGCAATCTTGGAACCTCATCTGGAAACACATCCTAAAATTCTTGCAATATCTAGAAGTCTTCTATCCTAGGTCCTTTATCTTTTGTTGAATCTGATATATGCACAGCATATAACTGACAACCCTTTTTATAAAACTTCCTCAATTGCAGAGTTGAAATCTTCCTTACTGAAACATGCCTTGGAATTCCTTTAACCAACCTCGGCTTGCCTTCATCATCAAGGCATTCCAGTGCTTTCTCATAACAATCCACCTTGGATCTATGCCTTTCCATCCAATCCATGCCAATTAAGGCATCATATGATCCCAATGGTAATACATTTATTTCAACTTACGTGAGGAGTCCATTCAACTCTATAGGACACTCCTTCACTACTTCACTTACCTTTCTCTTGGTATCGGTGGCTAGTTGAACTAGCCAAGCTTCACCATGCCTTACTTTACCAAGAGAGCAACTTTCAACTACCTTAGGAGATACATAGCTATGGGTAGACCCTGTATCAATCAAAACATAAATAGGCTGCTCAACAATCTTACCTGCAACCTCCACCACTATTGATTGATGGCCTGCTTGGTGATCATCCAATGCTGCATAAATCCTAGGCGTTGCTCTTGCCATGTCCCCTACCGTAGATACTCCTTTAACATTGTGCAAGCTCCTGGGGTTCTTCTTTGCAGTTAAGCAATCTTTGAGCATGTGGTTTTCCCCACAACCCCAACACTGAAGTGGCCCCATTGATGTTCTATCCGTTGCTACAGCTGGCTTGAATTCTCTTCTTGTTTGTTGGCCTTATGGAAATCTTCTATGCTGATTTTTGAATGGTGGTTTGGATTCACCTTTCTTCTGATCAAACCTTCCCTTGGGTTTACCTTTCCACGCTGGTTACGCCTCTATTTTACCTTTACCTTGCTCATAGTAATGCTCTGCCATTCTAATGGCTTCATCCAAGCTTGGTGGTTTTACAAACTCTATTCTATCTCCGTAGCTCTGTGGTAGACTACCAAGGAAGCATTGGATCTTCACTCTTTCATCCTTGATGTAGTCTACGTACCTCAGCAACTCCAGAAACTTGTGGACATGCTCATCCATGGTGTTCTGTCCTAGTTTGAATTCATTGAACTCTTTTATTTTGCTATCATAATACCTAGTTGATTGGTACTTCTCCTGGAAGTATCTTTGAAACTTTTCCCAACTGACTCTTATTTCATTGATTCCTTTCACTTGCATGAGGTGATCCCACCAAATAGAAGCTCTTCCACTAAGGTTATAAATAACAACCTTAGCCTTTTCATTCTTTGAATACTCGTGCATTCTGAAGTACTTCTTCATTCCAAGAAGTTGCGCCTCTGCTTCTTGACCTTCTTTGCTTTTAACGTCAAAAGTGGGAGGTCTTACCTTCCTAAATTCACCCTACGAAATACCTTTGTGCTTCTTCCTGCCCTTACTCTTGCTGGAAGTGCGCCTTGGGCTCCCCTGAGAACCTTCAGAATCATCTGACCCGTTAGAAGAAAACTTAGGAGAAGGTGTCTTGTGTCTTTTGCTCACAGAACCCCTTCTAGGGCTGGGAGTTCTTCTCATAGAACGACCCCTAGACTGACTTTCTGCGTTTCTTTCCTCTCGGCCTTCGTGGCTCGGGTTAGAACCAGCGTTAATCCTTTGATGTAAGTTTGTAAGACTCTGCAGAATGGCCAAATTGAGTTGATGTTGCTCTTCTTGCTCTTTCATCATCCGCTCATTAAAGCTTACCATAGTCTCAGCCAAGTTTGTGGGCGTCGCTTGCTCCCTTCTTCCATCAGACTTGGCCTCGGTATGCGCTTCTTGCACGTTTTCACCCAGCACATCATCTTTTGGTCCAAACGGGTCCCACGCATCGTTTAAAGTGACCATTCTCACACCTTTCTGTGCGCTGCCCTGTGATATGATTCATCTCACAACTACTGCTATCTCTGTGCATATCAGATACATTCTATTAGATATCACAAGCATGCAAATAACTCTATCATACCCATTAAAACCTAGAATTATTCATTTGAACAATCAATTAATCAAATAAGTTCATCAAAACCACGCCATGACACATCTCTTGACCAATAAATCCATGCATGGTCCGGCCCAAACAGCTCTCAGTGTCGCAACTGAAGCTCTAATACCACTCTGTCACGTCCCCACTGACCCCCATGGCCATGGGAGACCCTGATACATTTTTTTTTCTCCAGATCCGATTGAACACACACTCATAATCGAAATAGCTCGGGTTTGCAATCCGCAACACGGAATTCCGAACACGCAATCCGCAATTGCGGATGTGGAAGTGCAAACTTCATAACCGGAAAACTTACCTTTCCGCAATCCGCAATCTGCAACGACGGACCCGAAATCCGCAATCCGCAATTGCGGATGCGGAAGTGAAAATTTTCATAACTGGAAACTTACCTTTCTGCAATCCGCAATATGCAACAACGAACCCGTAAACCGCAATCTGCAATTGCGGATGCGGAAGTGCAAAACTTCAATCTCCGACAGAGGTCACTTCCACAATCGGCAATTGTGGATGAGGGCATGCAGAACCATTCCCCTGCTAGGGCAACTTTCCACACAAACTTCTGAGGTGCATAACTTCTCCATCCTTAGTCCAAATGAGACAAGGTCAATATTGTTGGAAAGCTCTTGGAGATCTCTATCCAATGGTGAAATCCCTGCCCCATCTGAGCACTCCTTCCATATCAAATTTCTCATTGAATTCCCATCCATGACTGTGCCAAAAGACTTAAGGCTTCTTCCTATCATGGCTTTTCCTTCCACCTGACCCACCGAGGGTTCTGCAAACACCTCCAGGCAATTCCCCTCCTTCCCAAGGATCAGATGTAAGCATACAACTCATTTCCAAGTTAATCATACACATTATAACATGTAAAATGTATTAAATTAGATCTAACTAGTACATCTATCATATGCAACTTATAATGCATTAAAAGCCTGCAATATAATGATATACATGTAACAATGAACTCATCCCTTTACCCAGGCCTGCACATGAGTTCATGTCAATCAAATTCATATAAACATGCATTCTACAATTTCCCAATTGAATATAAGCAACCATTTCATAACAATGAAACACCATCATTTAACATAACAAGAAATACTTATCTTTTAATTTCCGAAGCAACTGGCTAAGTGAGAGCAACGTTCCACCCAACCTTAGATCTCGGTCCAGCCTGTACTCTTTCAGATGAGAGATCACCCCCGAGCTGGGCTGTGTATCCACTACGGAGATCTACCAGGTTCTCTCACAGTCAGGGTTCCATCCCAATGCCAAGCCAATTTGTAATTGGGTTTATCAAGCATTCCAAGGAACCTACCCATGCTAAGCCAACCTACAGTGGGTTTATCAAGCATTAAGGGACACACTGGTCATGCTAAGCCAACTTTCAGTTGGGTTTACCAAGCATACCAACAACAGGGTCATGCCAAGCCAGCATACAGTTGGGTTTATCAAGCATACTAGACAAGCTGATCAAGCAAAGCCAACCTGCAGTGGGTTTATCAGGCATACTAAGCAATACAATCATGCCAAGCCAGCATACCGTTGGGTTTATCAAACATATCAAACAAGCCGACCATGTTAAGCCAACCGACAGTGGTTTTATCAGGCGAACAGGGGCAACAAGGGAGGTGTTGCTAAGCCAGTGAGCTCAACCATAGAGCTGCAGGCATATCAACACTCAGTCGACCTAACATCCACACTACCTACCACATCTAACACAAGGAAGACCCTCTTCTCTGTTGCACAGTCCCTCAAGGCCTCTTCCTTTCCAGTGTTATTCCAGGATGGGCATAGAAAGGTCCAGTCGCTAGTTCTATGAGACTTCAACCCTCACTGGGTTTATCAAGCAACCCAACCTTCTCCCACAGCTCAACGACGGACTCCTTCCAGGCTTGCGGATGGGCTCTGTTCCGCAATCTATCTTCTGCGATCCAAGCTCAGGTTCTCACGGTTTCTCTGCACTGTTCAAGCTTGCAGTTTCCTCACAGATTCTATCACTCTATCATTAATACCCTATCACCGACAGACTGGGTTCACACACACAGTTTCCATGGATATCAACTCTATGGTATTTCTATTGCACAAGGAAAACACGGTTATCTTCAAGTCATACCACTCCGTTGGCTCTGCGTATGCAGGAATGTAGGAGTAATCTCTCTCTCTCAGAATCAATGGATCGTGAATGGCAAGTGCGTGAATGGATGAGGAATGAATTAATGAGTGACCTTCACCAGGACGGGTAGTCAAACGGGTTCCAAGAGTTCCAGACATTGAGTGTCTTCTAGGGTAAGCAATCAGAGCCATGCCCTACCATACGAAATCGCAGGCATGCTCCATACTCCATCGGCTTCAGCAACAAGGTTCTCAACCACCCTCTGCAACTGAATTAAATGCCATCAAGGAGTTCAAACGGGTTGACAGTTAGACATGTGGCAACACGGGCGACCAATCCCATAACCCCCTCACCTCTCCCTAGTGGATACACGTGGCCCCTTCTCATTCGTTGCCTCCTTAGCCAACTTCTTGGTTATTTTATTCATTAATAATAATTACATCCTTTACATTTCTTCATGGCTTAGCATCCCATGAATAATCAAACTGTCCAAATACTTGCCTAAGCAATAAACTTAAACATCCATTAGTGGGGCCTTCGCCTTCAGCTCCACACTAGGGCAAATACACACACTGCAATTATATACAGTCTTTACATTGAATCCAAATAATATAAAGGGCAAAATGGGGTATTACAGTCATTGGCACAAATAACATGAATAAATGTAACCAACATTGAACTACTTCAATGAGTCTACGTGTGAGGTATCCAACATCTGTTGTTCATACAACAATATCCACAACTCCTTTACGAGCCCCATAATAGGAAATCATATATTCTGTTAAAGAGAGCCCTTTGCCTAAATTCCTTTGAATGGGTAGATCAATGATTTGTCCTTGAGGATCTTACATTAATCCTCTCAATTAAATATCCAACGAGGTAGGACCATCTTGATGAAGATAACAGATCGATCTTTTGTACTATAAATATGGATCGATTTCAACAAGTCGCACACCCATATTCCAAAAATCCTTAGAGAAAAGTAATTACACGATCAAACTATTGGAACAAGATAAGCTAAAATATAAAAGCCCCTATTTGGTCTGAGTTTGGATCCCCCAGTTCTTCTTTTTTTTCTTCAAGAGCTCGCTGAGCGGATTTTTTAATTCCTCTAGCACCAACTAACCGGAATCTCATCTAATAAAACAAAAGAATTATAAATCTCCAAGATAATAGATAGGAATACTGCAAATAAAGCCATTGCAAAACCCACCACTTCTCCCCCACACTACGAGTGAAAGGGAAAAAGGTAAAAACTACCATTAAAGCAGCCCAAGTTATATCGACTATATCCAAATAGGTCATGTTCTCTAAAAACAAATGATTTCATTAATTAGCAACTATAGTATATTCTATAAATTACAAGGTCATATTACATATGTAAAAATTTATGGCTTATCATATTACAACGTGCACAATTCTTTGAAAATTAAAAATGAGATACGAATTATACCATGTTTTATAAATTACAATGTCATATTACAATATGCACAATTCTCTCAAAAATGAAAATAAGATACCAACTATAATCGTGGGTCATATTACAGTATCCACAATTCTCTCAAAACTGAAAATAAGATACCAACTATAATCATGGGCTGCGACAGGGATGTCCACTTTCGTTATATCTCTTCATTTTGGTTATAGAGGGATAATCATGGGCTGTGACAAGGATGCCCACTTTCGTCATATCTTTGCAATCCGCAATATGCAACGACGGACCCGCAACCCGCAATATGCAACGACGGACCCGCAACCCGCAATCTGCAATTGCGAATGCGGAAGTGCCAAACTTCAATCTCTGACAAAGGTCACTTCCACAATCCGCAATTGTGGATGCGGGCATGCAGAACCATTCCCCTACTAGGGCAACTTTCCACACAAACTTATGAAGTGCATAACTTCCCCATCCTTAGTCCAAATGAGACAAGGTCATTACTGTTGGAAAGCTCTTGGAGATCTCTATCCAATGGTGAAATCCTTGCCCCATCTGAGCACTCCTTCCATATCAAATTTCCCACTGAATTACCGTCCATGACTCTGCAAAAAGACTTGAGGCTTCTTCCTATCATGACTTTTCCTTCCACCTGACCCACCGAGGGTTCTGCAAACACCTCCAGGCAATTCCCCTCCTTCCCAAGGATCAGATGTAAGCATACAACTCATTTCCAAGTTAATCATACACATTATAACATGTAAAATGTATTAAATTAGATCTAACTAATACATCTATCATATGCAACTTATAATGCATTAAACTCCTGCAATATAATGATATACATGTAACAATGAACTCAGCCCTTTACCCAGTCCTACACATGACTTCATGTCAATCAAATTCATATAAACATGCATTCTACGATTTCCCAATTGAATATAAGCAACCATTTCATAACAATGAAACACCATCATTTAACATAACAAGAAATACTTATCTTTTAATTTCCGAAGCAACTAGCTAAGTGAGAGCAACGTTCCACCCAACCTTCGATCTCTGTCCAGCCTGTACTCTTTCAGATGAGAGATCACCCTCGAGCTGGACTGTGTATCCACTAAGGAGGGCTATCAGGTTCTCTCACAGTCAAGGTTCCATCCCAATGCTAAGCCAATTTGTAATTGGGTTTATCAAGCATTCCAGGTGACCTACCCATGCTAAGCCAACCTACAGTGGGTTTATCAAGCATTTAGGGACACACTGGTCATGCTAAGCCAACTTCCAGCTTGGTTTACCCAGCATACCTACAACATGGTCATGCCAAGCCAACATACAGTTGGGTTTATCAAGCATACTAGACAAGCTGATCAATCTAAGCCAACCTGTAGTGGGTTTACCAGGCATACTAAGCAATACAATCATGCCAATCCAACATATCGTTGGGTTTATCAAACATATCAGACAAGCCGACCATGTTAAGCCAACCGGCAGTGGGTTTATCAGGCGAACAGGGACAACAAGGGAGGTTTTGCTAAGCCAGTGAGCTCAACCATAGAGTTGCAGGCATATCAACACTCAGTCGACCTAGCACCCACATTACCTACCACATCCAACACAAGGAAGACCCTCTTCTCTGTTGCACAGTCCCTCAAGAGGCCATGGAAAGGTCCAGTCGCTAGTTCTATGAGACTTCAGCCCTCACTGGGTTTATCAAGCAACCCAACCTTCTTCCACAGTTCAACGACGGACTTCTTCCAGGCTTGCGGACGGGCTCTGTTCCACAATTTATCTTCTACGATCCAAGCTCAGGTTCTCACGGTTTCTCTGCATTCTTCAAGCTTGCAGTTTCCTCACGGATTCTATCACTCTGTCATTAATACTCTATCACCGGCAGAATAGGTTCACACACACAGTTTCCATGGATATCAACTCTCTGGTATTTCTATTGCACAAGGAAAACACGGTTATCTTCAAGTCATACCACTCCGTTGGCTCTGCGTATGCAGGAGTGTAGGAGTAAGCTCTCTCTCTCAGAATCGATGGATCGTGAATTGCAAGTGCGGGATTGGATGAGGAATGAATTAATGAGTGACCTTCACCAGGACGGGTAGTCAAATAGGTTCCACGAGTTACAGACATTGAGTGTCTTCTGGGGTAAGCAATCAAAGCCATGCCCTACCATAAGAAATCACAGGCATGCTCCATACTCCATCAACTTTAGCAACAGGGTTCTCAACCACCCTTTGCAACCGAATTAAATGTCATCAGGGAGTTCAAATGGGTTGATAGTCAGACATGTGGCAACGCGGGCGACCAATCCCATAACCCCCTCACCTCTCCCTAGTGGATACACGTGGCCCCTTCTCATTCGTTGCCTCTTTAGCCAGCTTCTTGGTTATTTTATTCATTAATAATAATTACATCCTTTACATTTCTTCATGGCTTAGCATCCCAAGAACAATCAAACTGTCCAAATACTTTCCTAAGCAATAAACTTAAACATACATTAGTGGGGCCTTCGCCTTGAGCTCCACACTAGGGCAAATACCACACTGCATTTATATACAGTCTTTACATTGAAGCCAAATAATATCAAGGGAAAAATGGGGTATTATAATCACTGGCACAAATAACATGAATACATGTAACGAACATTGAACCACTTCAACGAGTCTACGTGTGAGGTATCCAACATCTGTTGTTCATACAACAATATCCACAACTCCTTTACGAGCCCCATAATAGAAAATCATATATTCTGTTAAAGAGATCCCTTCTCGTAAATTCCTTTGAATGGGTAGATCAATGATTTGTCCTTGAGGATCTTACATTAATCCTCTCAATTAAATATCCAACGAGGTAGGACCATCTTGATGAAGATAACAGATCGATCTTTTGTACTATAAATATGGATCGATTTCAACAAGTCGCACACCCATATTCCAAAAATCCTTAGAGAAAAGTAATTACAAGATCAAACTATTGGAACAAGATAAGCTAAAATCTAAAAGCCCCTATTTGGTCTGAGTTTGGATCCCCTAGTTCTCCTTTTTTTTCTTCTAGAGCTCGCCAAGCGGATTTTTTAATTCCTCTAGCCCCAACTAACCGAAATCTCATCCAATAAAACAAAAGAATTATAAATCTCCAAGATAATAGATAGGAATACTGCAAATAGAGCCATTGCAAAACCCACCACTTCTCCCCCACACTACGAGTGAAAGGGAAAAAGGTAAAAACTACCATTAAAGCAGCCCAAGTTATACCGACTATATCCAAATAGGTCATGTTCTCTAAAAAAGAATGATTTCATTAATTAGCAACTATAGTATATTCTATAAATTACAAGGTCATATTACATATGTAAAAAGTTATGGCATATCATATTACAACGTGCACAATTCTTTGAAAATTAAAAATAAGATACGAACTATACCATGTTTTATAAATTACAATGTCATATTACAATATGCACAATTCTCTCAAAAAATGAAAATAAGATACCAACTATAATCGTGGGTCATATTACAGTATCCACAATTCTCTCAAAACTGAAAATAAGATACCAACTATAATCATGGGCTGCGACAGGGATGTCCACTTTCATCATATCTCTTCATTTTGGTTATAGAGGGATAATCGTGGGTTGTGACAGGGATGCCCACTTTCGTCATATATCTGCAATCCACAATATGCAACGATGGACCCGCAACCCGCAATTTGCAATTGCGGATGCGGAAGTGCCAAACTTCAATCTCCGACAAAGGTCACTTCCACAATCCGCAATTGTGGATGCGGGCATGCAGAACCATTCCCCTACTAGGGCAACTTTCCACACAAACTTCTGAGGTGCATAACTTCTCCATCCTTAGTCCAAATGAGACAAGGTCACTACTGTTGGAAAGCTCTTGGAGATCTCTATCCAATGGTGAAATCCCTGCCCCATCTGAGCACTCCTTCCATTTCAAATTTCCCACTGAATTACCGTCCATGACTCTGCCGAAAGACTTAAGGCTTCTTCCTATCATGCATTTTCCTTCCACCTGACCCACCGAGGGTTCTGCAAACACCTCCAGGCAATTCCCCTCCTTCCCAAGGATCAGATGTAAGCATACAACTCATTTCCAAGTTAATCATACACATTATAACATGTAAAATGTATTAAATTAGATCTAACTAATACATCTATCATATGCAACTTATAATGCATTAAACTCCTGCAATATAATGATATACATGTAACAATGAACTCATCCCTTTACCCAATCCTGCACATGACTTCATGTCAATCAAATTCATATAAACATGCATTCTACAATTTCCCAATTGAATATAAGCAACCATTTCATAACAATGAAACACCATCATTTAACATAACAAGAAATACTTATCTTTTAATTTTCGAAGCAACTGGCTAAGTGAGAGCAACGTTCCACCCAACCTTAGATCTCTGTCCAGCCTGTACTCTTTCAGATGAGAGATCACCCCCGAGCTGGGCTGTGTATCCACTAAGGAGGGCTATCAGGTTCTCTCACAGTCAAGGTTCCATCCCAATGCTAAGCCAATTTGTAATTGGGTTTATCAAGCATTCCAGGTAACCTACCCATGCTAAGCCAACCTACAGTGGGTTTATCAAGCATTCAGGGACACACTGGTCATGCTAAGCCAACTTCCAGTTTGGTTTACCCAGCATACCAACAACATGGTCATGCCAAGCCAGCATACAGTTGGGTTTATCAAGCATACTAAACAAGCTAATCAAGCTAAGCCAACCTGTAGTGGGTTTATCAGGCATACTAAGCAATACAATCATGCCAAGCTAGCATACCGTTGGGTTTATCAAACATATCAGACAAGCCGACCATGTTAAGCCAACCGACAGTGGGTTTATCAAGCGAACAGGGACAACAAGGGAGGTGTTGCTAAGCTAGTGAGCTCAACCACAGAGCTGCAAGCATATCAACACTCAGTCAACCTAGCACCCACATTACCTACCACATCCAACACAAGGAAGACTCTCTTCTCTGCTGCACAGTCCCTCAAGGCCTCTTCCCTTCCAGTGTTATTCCAGGATGGGCATGGAAAGGTCCAGTCGCTAGTTCTATGAGACTTCAGCCCTCACTGGGTTTATCAAGCAACCCAACCTTCTTCCACAGTTCAACGACGGACTTCTTCCAGGCTTGCGGATGGGCTCTGTTCCGTAATCTATCTTCTGCGATCCAAGCTTAGGTTCTCACGGTTTCTCTGCATTGTTCAAGCTTGCAGTTTCCTCACGGATTCTATCACTCTGTCATTAATACTCTATCATCAGCAAACTGGGTTCACACACACAGTTTCCATGGATATCAACTCTCTGGTATTTCTATTGCACAAGGAAAACACGATTATCTTCAAGTCATACCACTTTGTTGGCTCTGCGTATGCAGGAATGTAGGAGTAATCTCTCTCTCTCTCTCTGTCAGAATCGATGATTCGTGAATGGCAAGTGCGTGAATGGATGAGGAATGAATTAATGAGTGACCTTCACCAAGACGGGTAGTCAAACGGGTTTCATGAGTTCCATACATTGAGTGTCTTCTGGGGTAAGCAATCAAAGCCATGCCCTACCATACGAAATCGCAGGCATGCTCCATACTCCATCAACTTCAAGAACAAGGTTCTCAACCACCCTCTTCAACCGAATTAAATGTCATCGGGGAGTTCAAATGGGTTGACAGTCAGACATGTGGCAACACGGGCGACCAATCCCATAACCCCCTCACCTCTCCCTAGTGGATACACGTGACCCCTTCTCATTCGTTGCCTCCTTAGCGAGCTTCTTGGTTATTTTATTCATTAATCATAATTACATCCTTTACATTTCTTCATGGCTTAGCATCCCATGAATAATCAAACTGTCCAAATACTTTCCTAAGCAATAAACTTAAACATCCATTAGTGGGGCCTTCGCCTTCAGCTCCACACTAGGGCAAATACAAAAACTGCATTTATATACAGTCTTTACATTGTAGCCAAATAATATCAAGGGCAAAATGGGGTATTGCAGTCACTGGCACAAATAACATGAATAAATGTAACCAACATTGAACCACTTCAACGAGTCTACGTGTGAAGTATCCAACATCTGTTGTTCATACAACAATATCCACAACTCCTTTACGAGCCCCATAATAGGAAATCATATATTCTGTTAAAGAGAGCCCTTCGCGTAAATTCCTTTGAATGGGTAGATCAATGATTTGTCCTTGAGGATCTTACATTAATCCTCTCAATTAAATATCCAACGAGGTAGGAACATCTTGATGAAGATAACAGATCGATCTTGTGTACTATAAATATGGATCGATTTCAACAAGTCGCACACCCATATTCCAAAAATCCTGAGAGAAAAGTAATTACACGATCAAACTATTGGAACAAGATAAGCTAAAATCTAAAAGCCCCTATTTGGTCTGAGTTTGGATCCCTCGGTTCTTCTTTTTTTTCTTCAAGAGCTCGCCAAGCGGATTTTTTAATTCCTCTAGCCCCAACTAACCGAAATCTCATCCAATAAAACAAAAGAATTATAAATCTCCAAGATAATAGATAGGAATACTGCAAATAGAGCCATTGCAAAACCCACCACTTCTCCCCCACACTACGAGTGAAAGGGAAAAAGGAAAAAACTACCATTAAAGCAGCCCAAGTTATATCGACTATATCCAAATAGGTCATGTTCTCTAAAAAAGAATGATTTCATTAATTATCAACTATAGTATATTCTATAAATTACAAGGTCATATTACATATGTAAAAAGTTATGGCTTATCATATTACAACGTGCACAATTCTTTGAAAATTAAAAATAAGATACGAACTATACCATGTTTTATAAATTACAATGTCATATTACAATATGCACAATTCTCTCAAAAATGAAAATAAGATACCAACTATAATCGTGGGTCATATTACAGTATCCACAATTCTCTCAAAACTGAAAATAAAATACCAACTATAATCATGGGCTGCGATAGGGATGTCCACTTTCATCATATCTCTTCATTTTGGTTATAGAGGGATAATCGTGGGCTGTGACATGGATGCCCACTTTCGTCATATCTCTTCATTTTGGTTATAGAGGGGCTTAGTCATTTGATAAAAAAGGCTATGGGTCAAAAGTTTATAAAAGGTTTGAAGGTTGCAAACACTTCTTACATCTCTCACCTTTTATTTGTGGATGACGTACTGATTTTTTGGGAAGGGACTTTGTTTGAATGGAACCAGTTTAAATTGTTTATGGATACCTTCCGTAGTGCTTCTGGAATGGAGATTAGTGCACATAAGTCACTTCTCATTTACCATTGTAACAATCCAGTTACTATTAATCATGTTGCTGCTTTATTTGGCGTTCAGACTTGTAGGATTGAAGATGGCTTCCATTATTTGGGCTTTCACTTGAAGCCTTCGAGATATAGAGTGACTGATTAGCATTGGTTAATAAAAAATTTTGACAGGAAATTTTTCTCTTGGTCTTTCAGATGGATCTCATTAGGCGGTCGCCTTACCTTGATAACCTTTGTTCTTCTTTTCATTATTCTGGAAGCTGTGATCACCATTATCAGGAGGAAAATCTTTCGCTTCCTCTGGGCAGGAAAGGTTGGTATTACTAAATTTCATCTTGTCTCATGGGATATCTTATCTAGGCCTAAGCACCTTGGGGGGTGGGGCATCAAACACCTTATTTTTTTCAATAAATCCCTATGTGCGAAGAGCTTATGGCGCAACCTCTTTAATTTGGGACTATGGAGCAAACTATTACAAGCTAAGTATCTGCAGTGTCTTCCTCTTGTTTATTTTTTTAGATCGTATGTTAAGAGAAGACATATGGGATCAACTATTTGGCGCAGTCTTTTGAAAGCTTTTCCCATTATAAATGAGTCCATTTCCTGGTCGGTTGGAAGAGGTACTCAGATTTATATTGGGATCGATCCACTTTATGGTCTATTTAAGGACTTTTCTCTGTCTTAGGGTTTGATCACTGAATTACATAGAAGGAGCATCTATGTACTAAAGCAGGTGGCGTTTTCTCAAGAGGATGGTAGGACTATATGGTATAGCTATGGAGATTTGGGTCTAAATCCCCCATTTATCGGTGAATGGGACTGCTACATTGATAACCTTAAGCAGGAAGCCATCACTTTGAACCGGCATGAAGATAAGTTGGTGTGGGACTATAATACTTCTGAGGGTTCAATCACAGCGAGATTGGCCTACAACCATATTATGGCTTTTGCATCTAATATGGATAATTCTTGGTGGTTGAAAAAGGTATGGCATGGACCTTTGACTACAAAGATAAAATGTTTCTCCTGCCTCTGTATACAAAATAATATTTTAACCTGGCAAAACTTATGTAAGAGAGGATTCGTTGGCCCGGGGTTATGCAACATTTGTATGTAGGATCAGGAGTCTGTTGATCATTTATTTGGTGCTTGCCCTTTTTCCATTACATTTGGGACGAGCTGGCATTACACCTTGGATTCCGGTTTTCCTCGGCCTCCCATTCCTTTGTTGAAAATCTATTATGGTGGTTTAATTGTTGTAGCAAGGATCATTACATAGTCTTCTTTGCGATTTGGGATATTTGGTGCGTCAGAAATGGTATTATTTTCAGGGACTTGAAGCCGAACAAGATGAGGGTTTATTCTAGAATTATTTATCATTATTTGGCTTTCAAAAAGTTCTATGGGTCATGGGCTCCT
Source organism: Larix kaempferi (assembly GCA_027924585.1). Taxonomy (NCBI): domain Eukaryota; kingdom Viridiplantae; phylum Streptophyta; class Pinopsida; order Pinales; family Pinaceae; genus Larix; species Larix kaempferi. The sequence goes on from BSBM01001646.1 coordinate 4,053,850, forward strand.
ATATTGAACTTGTTCAAGGAATCAGATTGTCTTTTCCATTTAGCCTTCTTCGATGGTGTCGAACATTCTAATCGGTGTGGGGCTGGAGTTGTTCTGAAATTAAATTCTACCCAGGTTTTTCATCAATCTTTCAAAGTTGGTTGTGGGTATAACACTTGTGTTGAGCTTTTGGATTTGTGGGGTTTGTTTTGGTTCTCGAAAAACATGAATTTGCACTCCTTGCGGATTTATGGGGACTCCAAATGCATTATTGACTGGGCACTTGGTGAAGTGTTGCTACACTCTCTTGTGTTGCGACATTGGATGGACATAGTCAAAGTTTTGATTGCCTCTTTTGATCAGATCCTTTTTTCCCATATATATCGGGAGGCTAACTCGTTGGCAGATTTGTTATCTAAAAAATCATTGGGCGAGATAGATGGTTGGATAGTGTGCGAGGAGTTTAGGAACAAAGTTTTACTATCTTCGGTGAAACTCTATTTTTTTTAGCCATCTGCTCTTTGTTGTTAGTTGGACTTCGAATGGATTGAGGTCTTTACATATGTCTTAAGATGTTTTTTGATGTAATGTTGTATTCTCGCAATTTTTTTGTTGAGGTAGTATTAGATGTTGCATTGAGATTTCTCTTGATAGCGGCTGTGGTTGTATTAGATGCTACTTTGATTTACTGGAGAAGAAGCTCACTTCTCTTCGTCTCTTGGACCTTGTATGTATACAAGTTTTGTTAATAAAAAATTGTTTTTTTTTTCCATGTGAATAAAAAACTATATTATATTCTATGAATTAAAATATAATATAATTTTTTGAATTATAATATAATATAAAATTTCGATAGATAATTATATTTTTTATTTTCTTTGAAATAATATATGTCTAAGGTAAACTCTAAATTAAGATACACGATCAAATTGACAAGGAAACGAATCCATTAAAACAATATTTTCATTATAAACTTCATATGTCACTTACAAGAATAGAACTCGTGTGAGAGGATAATGCTTCATCCCACGACCACTTAAACTACACCCAATTAACCAAAACCTAACATTTTCTATATACATTTATATTTATTACATTGATAGGTGTTTATATCTTAGAATTTGGGGTGGGCTACATCTATGTTTTTCCTATATTAAAGGAGGATATGACAAGTGTATTGTCCAGATTGATTTCACGGTCCTCGTTCAAAATTCAAAATAAACAATTATTAAAAAGAAATAAAATAAATAAATAAATAAATTTGGTAGCTAATGCATGGCTAACTCGTAGCTCGTTTATGGTTAACAGGCAGTGAGAGACAACCCATTTAATTAAATAAGGTAACATGTAGATAAGGCATATCTAATAGGTGATTAGAATTAAGCATGGAGAACAAGTAAGATATAACTTGTTCATGTCACTTAACTTGTGACCTATCGGTGCTCACCGACCACAAGTTAAGTGGTTGTGCTAGTATATATTTTTAATTAGCACAATCACTTTGGTTGGTGAACACCAATAGGCCACAAGTTAAGTGCCACGAACAAGTTATATGTTACTTGTTCTCCATGCATAGTTGTAATCACCCATTGTCTATGCTTCAGCTACCTGTTATCACCCACCTTCTTCTAGTTAAATGGGTTGTCTTCCACGAAATGCATGTTATCCATGCATCAACTATGAGTTATGCATGTGTCAACTACAAGCTATCCATGCATCATCTACCAGTTATTATATATATATATATATATATATTATAATTGTTTATTTTGAATTTGGAGCGATGACCATAAAATTAATCTAGACGGTACACTTGTCTCATCCTTGTGCAATCTAAGAAAAGCATAGGTGTTAATCCATCCTAAATTCAAAAATATAAATACCTACTAGCACAACCACTTAACTTGTGGCCGATGAACACCAATAGGTCACAAGTTAAGTGTCATGAAAAAGTTATCTCTTACTTGTAATCACCTGTTCTTCTCCATGCCTTAGTTGTAATCACCTATTCTTCTCGATGCCTTAGCTACCTGCTACATGTGCATGTTACCTTCTTTAGTTAAATGGGTTGTCTATAAGTTATCCATGCATGAGCTACGAGTTATCAATGCATCAGCTACCCGTTATTTTTTATATTTCATTTTTTTTATAATTGTTTATTTTGAAATTTTGAACAACGACCATAAAATCAATCTGGACAATACACTTGTATAATCCTCCTTCAATATAGGAAAAACATAGATGGTAGTCCACCCCAAATTCTCAGATATATACACCTATAGGTGTAATCAGTGTAACAAATTCTAAAATATAAACATCTATCGGTGTAAATATTAAATTAAAAAATTCTATGCTTTTAAATTTAATATAATAATAATAATAATAGTTTTTTGTGTTAGGGGAATCGACAACCAGGATGAGGCTAGTACGGGGTTCAATCCTATCTACTACCTCTATACCCTAAGTGCACCCACACAACCCGCAAGCATGGGACATAGGTAAATCAAGGTGTTTTGAACTCGTGACCTCTATTACAACATATTATCTCATTTTCAAGTGAAACATCAATCAAACTACACCCACACAAACATAATTATAATAAAATTATAATAATTATTATTAATTATTTTAAATTATGGTAAAATTCCAATATTACACAAATAAAATAAAAAAAAGTTGTTAAAATCCTTATTATTAAGGCACCATAAAAATAATAGCTTTGACTTTTGAAATAATATTTTTCATCCATGAGCTACATTCTGACTTCTTAAATAATACTTTACTTTTCATCCATGAGCTACATCATTCTTGCAATTTCCAACATGTTCTTATCAAAATTTCACCAAACAAAAAAAAGTGGAATTCACCAAGCTAACAACTATATATTTTAAAGACCATTTTTCAATTTTCTAAGAACCAAGAAAGAAATGAAAGGGAGGTATGTCAGATCATAAGACTAATGCATGGATTGAGTTTATGGCTTGTGCACAACATAGAGGCAAAGCTATGCCATTAAAAATGACACATTTCACTATAGTTACTCATAGAGAAAAAAATGTAACCAAGTTTGAGTTTCATTAATAATGTTGTCACATTTGATTATATATACTAAACTTAGCTTACCATTTAAACTTCCTTAGGGGTTGAGTTTCAAGTACCATGGTAGTTGTTAAAAGTGGAGATAGTTTTTAATAGTCAAAAGAAAATGAGTGATGGTTTGAAAATTTATAAATGTTTTTTTAGTTTTATATTATTGTGTGAATGTAAAAGTTGAAAATGAATGTGGCCAACTTAAGGTAATTTTTTTTTTTAAAGGAAGGTACCCCTTTATCATGAGTAGGGAATTGCTTAGGATCTCTTCAATACACTCAATTTAATTTAATAGTCACAAAATTTTGATAAGGAACCATGCGATCATAGCCTAGACATGGATAACCATCAATTAACCACATTACTGCAACCATATGAGCATGCCAATGCTTGAGCCCTAACACTAAGGTGCGTAATGGCCATTTTTGGGCCCAGTGGGTAGTGCCCTCAATGACTTCTCATATTGATAATAGGTAAGGTCGAACAATAATACCCTCTCGAGGTTCAAGGCAACAACCCCATGAGGTTCAGGGAAACATCACCAAAGCTCTATAAAATTTGGTGTGGAAAACATGATGAACACTTGGTTCTCGAGCTCACATGCCAAGTTCCAACATCATGTGTGCCCACACTTCAACATTATATGCACACACCTACAACCATGAATGGTAACCATTTCCCAAGAACATTATGTGAGGCCAGTTGTATCTGTAATTGAGACTTGGTATGGTTCTGATAGGAATGCAAATTGTTGCCTGAGACTATTATGGTAGGCTAATAATCTCTGTAATTAAGTCCTAGCATATTTGTATAAACATTTGTACATACATCTTGTTAGTTTTCTTCTATCTTTATTTAGCTCAATGAACATGATTCTAGGTCAGAATTATCCTCAAAACCTTGACATACAAGCTTTCTCAATCTCTATATCCTCCCTGGTAATCCTGCCATGTATTTTCCTCATTTTGATGATTATTAGAAGCATTGTAATGTTATATATTTGTCTCAATTGTGAAGTGATGTAATTAAATAACATAACTAGATTTGTGCATGGTTATGGTTTATAACTTTGAATTCTATGAGTTTGGGGTTGTCCTTCGTATGACATATCTTGAGCTCTTGGTGCAGATAGTGAGCAGAGGGAATGCTGACATAATTAGCCCCTTATGCCTACATAATATAATGACAACCTATCCATACTTGAGCTTGCTATTTATGATGCTGAACAACCACCATGGCCTCTCAATGATGAATGGAAAATTATAAGGGTTGATCCTAAACTTGTTGTCGATGGATGATAGCTAATCGCCAAATACCATGATGATTTAACACTTGTTATTGGGCTCTTCCTTCTTGTTGTTTCTTTTTTGATGATGTTGGACTTATGTTTTTTGGGCCAAAGGCCCTCTTACTTAAGCTTGTTGTTATGCATTTGTCAATTTTTTTTCAACAAAAAAAAAGAAAAAAGAAAAACCAGTTCTTGATATTCATTAGAATCAAAGGACCAAATCTTTACAAAGTCTGATACATCATAAATGCAAAGTACTTGCAGAAGTAGACCATTAGTTACCATCCACATCATAGGGTCTTGACATATGGACTGTACAATAAGTTACCAAAAAACAAAATTCTGATCCAAAAAGCCTATAATCCTTCAAACTTCAACCACCATAATCACAACAATAGAAACAACCAAAGAGTTCCATCTACAACTATTAAACTAGTAATTGTAGAAGGGCAAGGAATCTTCAAAAGTAAGGGAACCTTCTAGGTACTTGGCCACCTATAAAATGGCTTCAATGCCTTCCAGAGCAAGCTTAGAAAGATCATCAATAGTGGTATTATGCTCTCTATAAACATGCTTAATGATAATATTTGAAAAAGATGAAATGGGTACTCTAGTACGCTGAGTCTGCAATAAGGATTAAACATGTAGTTTGCATATACGATTGACTCAATTTACTATGTAATAATAATAACATCAATAACAATAATCTAATTTAAAGATCACAATTTAGTCAACTATTGATGAGATCCCCTTCTTTGTGGGATAAAAGACCCATTTTTTACAACGATTTGAATGCTTAGTTTATAGAGATATATCCTAATCTCCTACAAATTCAAACATACAACCTTTAAATATCGGTTTTAATTTAAATAGTATTTTTGAATTAAACCCCACCCTAATTTTATTTTAATTAATACTGGTGGTAATTCTATTTATTTATTTTATTTTAATTATTTTTAGATATAAATGTGTATCTCCATTACTTGCCATGAAAGGAAGCATTTTATAAAAAGTAAGGAAGAGAGTATATTAGAGACCTACACGATTAAAAAAACCAAAGCAAGCTCCCTATTACATTAAAGAGGAAAACAAATTTCATAGGACCGTGGGGGTTAATTGCATCGAGCAAACGTTTTGAGGAGTGTGTTCAACGAGGAATGCGAAGAGGAGGTCCATTCCGTCAAAATTGCCGTGGCTCAATAAGTTTGAAGCTCGCTATAAAATGCTCAGTGAGGGCCATGTAAATGGTAAGGAGATGGGTGTTATGAGCTCTCTTCTTTAGCATGAGTGAAAAGTTTTCGTGTGGCCGCCTCTTGGGCTTCCGCTTCGATATATATTAAGATCGCCCAGTTGGGAATTTTCATATTTGCATGCTTACCCGCTTGCAATTCCGAGCAACAACAGCAGAAGCCATTGTTTCGCCTCCCTGTTGGGATTGAGGCCGGGGTTTTTATGGTGGTTCACAGTTGAAGAAGCAGAGAAAGGAGAATCAGTGGCAGCCGAAGAAGAGGACTTTTGAAAATAAGAGGAGGGTTGACATATAGTCGGCAAGATAGGGACCTTAAGGCACAGGCAGCCATTGATGCTGCGCCAATTGATTGCCGAAGATACCATGAGGCCCTCCCGGAAGGTGGATAATGATCCTGTAAGTTTATTTTCTCCACCTAATTCATATTGTTACGCCTTTAAGCTGAATGCCTTGGCAATATATTCATAATAAACAGTATGGCCGTTTTCTAAGGTGAAGTGTTTGTAAATTTGGGTGTCTGGGAGCTTTTTTCTTTTGAATGTCGCCATGCCTTTATGTTTGGATTGCCTTTACTATAGGTCTGTAAATTTAACGCATGTTTGAAATCACGGGCCAAGGGTTCATGGGTTAGGGTTAGAAGAGCATAAGAAGCTCTGTTTAAGAATAGTGTATACGGGTATATGTTTTGTTTTTTGTGCAAACTGCTCGGGCGTATATCGTCAGCCATGGGATATCTGTTCTCGATCTCATGCCTGCTTTAATTACAGGGTTTTGGGTCTCTAATTACAGGGTTTTATGTTTTAGGTTTTAAAGTCTGGGGTTTCATGGGGTTCGGAGTCATGTAATTTTCATGGTATATGTAAGAAAGTGTGGGATTTTTAAGAGCTTTTCCAAGGTTTGGCTGACTCGTTGCATTGTATTTTTCTTTTTAGCTTTTTTTGTAGTGAGTCAAGCCCTCTTGAGGGGAGAGGGTGAAACTACATAGAATATCAGATTCACAACATGATGACCTTTGGATACAAAGCCGCGACTGAGGGCTATCTGTTCCATCATAGTCAATCAAGACCACATTGTCATGGGGACCTCCATTAATAGGACCTCTCCATTAACATGGGAACGGTGTTTTACTGGATATTGCATCAACATGGTCTCATGCTTTGGGGAGACCTGGTCAATTGCATTTTCACGGGGATCATGCTTGTCAAGTTTTTGAATGCGTGTCATCATGGTTCATGAACAACATAGCAAGTGTTCAACTTAACAGGTCGATGGATAATCATAATAGCAGGATTTGGATATGAATATGTATTCGAATATGATTCGGTACAGAAAAAATATGTAATAACATCAATGTGGAAGTATACATCTACATTTCATAGATATGAAAATATGCATTTTGTTCCAAATTTCATAAGAATTTCAGCCTTGTTAATTCGTAATAAACAATAAAAATAATTCAATTCTTGGAAATTATGCAATGTAGTTTACCTTTATAGATTTTTGGTGCTTTTTATTAATATTTGTGAGGCTTGTGTGCTCTGTTTTGGTGCTTATAAGTTGAGGGATATGAAAGATGGTAAAAAATATCCATACTGTAGTGAAAATTTGCTCAATTTTGTACAGATTCAGCACTTCTGTACAGCAAAGGCCAATACGGCTGAGTCTTCCTACTATGGTTGTATTATATTAACTCCACTATGTTGACTATCTTATCTTTAGAAGATCAAGGGAGGACTCTGAGTCCAATTCTTATCTGTTATGGTTCTTTGCACCTCAAGGGTGAGTTGCCATGATTAAGGAAACTTGTGCGACTGCCATAGAGATCCCTGCCATTTCACAAACTAAAGTAATAACTGTCATTAAATGATTGAAAAATGGAGATGATCCAAATAGAAATTCACAGTTATGTTGGTTCCCTTAGATATCAGCTGAGTTGCTGAGTTGGAAACGAAATTAAAATTTACAGAGTTCACAATGAGGTTACTATCTTACCGTTATGTTGTAGCCTTGGAAGATTGTGTAATTGTAATATAGCTGAAAGTGAAAAACCAAAATATTTCCTGCATACAGTACTACTTAAGGTGAGCATAAAGGATTCCTTGTGTTGACCCACTTGTAGCCACCTAACTTTTTTGTATATATTTAAGATCTTAAGAGGCATGGGGATCATTTCAAGGTCCTACAGAGGTTACACTTGTCAGGTATCTTCTATTGATTCTTGACAATACAAATACTTTTGATATTTTGTAGTTATATGTATGTTCAATAGAGATTCATATCTTTTTAACCCAGGGCACAGCCTTTTTTTGATAAATAGTTTTTTTATTAAAGAAAATAAGATGTACAATACAGTTTGCCACACATCCAGAGTCTGAGATTCAACAGTTGACCCCTAAAACTAGCTCTACTTAATAAGTGCAAATCAGGTTGACAAGGACAGGCCAAAACCATAAGAGATTTTATATTCAAGATCCATCATCCATCTTGGCTTCTATATTGGTGTGCAGAAGCATTCTTCTGGCCTCTTTTCCACTGTGCTGCCCTTTTTGAATTTTTTTGTTTCTCCTCTTTATGCCTATCCAACCTTTCTCAGCAGGATCCTTTGAAACTGTTGGACAGGCCAAAACCATATTATATTTTATATTCAAGATCCATCTTGGCTTTTATATTGGTCTCCAGCAGCATTCTTCTGGTCTCCTGTCCTGTGCTACCCTTTTTGAGTTTTTCCTTTCTCCTCTTTATGCCTATCCAATGTTTCTCAGCAGGCTGCTTTGAACCTGTGCTCCTGCCCACTTATCACTGACAGGTTTATCCACAGGGATTATAACCCTTTCCTTCTCTGAATGGGCCATCTGCATTCCTTCCTACCACCTGCGAGGGCTGTGAGTCAAGCAGATAATTGGCTGCTGGGGACTCCGTTTATGTAGGGCACAGCCTTGTTTATTGTAAACAAATTAAATTTTTGTTGGAAAAAAGAAAAAACTTATCAGGGTGGTGGCTTAAGTGATTTATGGGTGGCTCCTTTTACGTTAGGGAACAGCCTTGTTTCTTGTAATGATTTTCAGTTTCTTTAAAGGAAAAAAATATTATCAGGGTGGCGGCTTAAGGTGATTTATGACTCTGGATGCCATCTTTTGAAGTGATTATGTGGAGGGGTGCATTCTACAGTTACGGTTGATCATTTGACAATGTAACTTCTAGATCTTTGATGTTATTTGTGTACTAAATGGTTGATGTTTTAATGATTATCATTAATCTACTTTGAAGATCTACATTTTAATATTTTCTGAAGCCAATTCATTATTTTGCAAGTTTTTTTAAATATATGTATCAATATATAAAAATATGTATTATAGAAAAAATTCTCCTGAAACAGTTTGCTCTCGGAATCTTTTGTCAGTTCCTTCATGGGCTTTTGACTGCAATCACATTATAAATCCTTTGTGATGTCTGTATTCGACTATTAGTCTTGTGAACTTTTGAAGACATACATGTCTTCATTCCAGATGTTTTTGGTCTGCTTTGACGGTTTTGTTGCCTGTCTTCAATGTTTTCTACTGCTTTTGGGAATGGTTGAGTTCAATGCCATTCTCTGCCACCTTAAATTGTGTTATGGAAATATTGATCTGTCGGATGTTTGTTTTTATCGGTGTTGTTTTTTTAAGCCATTGCTATTGCCGGGCTTTGACAATTCATTTTTTTGATAATACCCAAATTTCCAAATTATATCTATCACTCAATTGTCTCTCAATACATATAATACTGCAAGCGAAAAATGTGTTCAAATGATGAAGAGCTAGTGCTTCAAAAAGTGGTCTAATAAGTTAAAAACTGGAATTTTTGTAGAAATGAAGGGCATACTGGACTCCATATTCAACTAAAGTAAATCCAGTCATGCAATTCCATGGGAATATATATCAGAAAAGTTTACCAATAGATAGTATAAAAGAAGTGCATTGGTCTGTTAAAATCGATGGCAAAATCTGACAAGAAATGGTAGAAGCCAAAATTGTTACATTGGTCACATAACCTTAATGCCTACTTGTCATTTGGCTCTAGCCTGTGTAGATGTGTGATGGAGTGTTCTTCTCCCCACCCAGGTTCTATTCCCATAGATGACATGTTGAGCTTATAATGAGTATATTGTTGTAACAGCTTTGTGTCCTGTTGTTGACCTGGCCTTGTGCCATGAAAATTATAGGCTTTTTACCTTGAGCACCATCTTTGAAATGAAGGGAAGTGTATGGGGGTTTGCCCTGGTATAATTACTTGGAAAAAAAGACCTTAGTGCCTACTAATATAAAGTTGTAAAGACTACATTTGATATAAGTTGGAGCTTGAGGTTTGCTTGTACATTCAATTTAAGTTGGAGCTTGAGTATAATGAGATAAGTTTAATTTTTGAATAGGGTTTGCCAAATTGAGTGGAAACAAACATTTGGGGTTATTTGTTATTTGTGATGATTACTCAAGTTGAACGGGTGCTCAATGAAAGAGAATAATGTTAAGTTTTTAAAACCCAGCAAGATTATAACTTTGGACAGAAAGGTTCCGTCCAAGAAAAAATGGTCTGCCTTCAATTATCATCCATAATCAAGTTGCCTTGCTGCCCGTTTCCTCATTTATTCCTGGGGTTGTACTTGGCACTGTCTTTGAGTTGTTGTTTTGAAGACCAAGGTTATAAAAGAATATATGGTGATATTCTCTTTCTAAAACACTTCCTGTAACTATTAATATTAATATAAACCCTTAATGTACATCCTGGCATTATATACTAAAAGTGGGCTGTTTAAGCAGCTAACACAAATGAAATCAAAATCAGGTGGGTTAAGTACCAAAATTGCTTGTCACCAAAACACAGTCGCTTCGGCATATTATGTTGATATTTGAGCCATGATTTTCATGACTTGATTGTTTCATGACATTTTTGGTTTTCAGTGTAGACGATAAAGATGGGTATATTAGGGATCAGATCAATCTGTGTTAAATTCTTCTTTGCATTGTATTGCTCTGTTAATTGGTCATTACATGAATCTTTAGTCAATGACACAGTAATGAATTCTCAAGGTGAAATTACAATAAAATAAAGGGGTGTGGAGAGGAGTCAATGACATAGAAATGATTTCTTAAGGTGAAATTAAAATAAAATAAAGGGAAATGATTTCTTGTTGGGCTTAAAGTTTTAAATTTTTAAACATTTAATTGCACATGTAATCTGGCTTTTCTGCATTGGGTGTAGGACTAAACACAACAGAGCAAGACATGGCAGCATATGGGAATTACATTGTTTGATTGATGTTTTTTTCCTAAGGAACAATCATGTGGAAAATCCTCTTGAGTACTTCCCCATGATTCATGGATGGTAAATGGGGTAAACTGTGGGCCCTCATTATGGAGCCTAACCCTGAGGGGATCAAGAGAGTCTAACCTGTGACCTCCACAAGTTTGGTAGGAGAGATCTCACATCTTGCTCATGACTGCTTGAGCTAACATTTGGGGCTATTCTTCAATTGATGTTTGCATGATTATTGATTGATTTCTGAATTAGAGAGAACCTTGTTGAGAAAGGTTTTATAAATGTTTTATCATTTTTGTGTTCTATAATGATGTTACAACTTGACTGTTTTACTTTCTATTTTCCTCCTTTTTCTTTCTTTGTTTCTCAGGTAGGATATGACTTTTAAGAGTGTTATTATATGTGCTAAATATTCATTTTTAAGGGTTTTGTGTATACTTCAAACTTTTAAAGTAAGCAAATTGATTGAAAGAAGAAATAATTTTCATTTGAAATGATATTCTTCATTAAGCTTTTTACTGTGTGTTAGCATTTAATCTGTGAAAGACTTCTACATTGTCTCTTTAGGGTTTGTTGCTTTTGTTTGATTCAATTCATCTCCTGTTTAGTGGGACCATAGACACTTCAATCCATTTCTTGTCCATATCTCCTAGGGGACCCTAGGGCCTGATTTGACGTTTGCTTCACTAGTGGCTTTTTCTTATTGAGTTGTTATGGCACAACTTTTGCAGCCTCGGAAAGTAACAGATTTCATCCGGAGCATAATTAATACTCCATTGGAGGAAATTGAAGCTCCTCTCTCGAGATTTACTTGGGATTATGATGATAAGGTGAGTTGTGAGCTTCTATATATTTATCTTAATTTTTATTTTTGTTTTGTGTATTTGTTTGTAACTTTGAGGTGGTGTTTATACAGGGCAACTTTCATCATTGGACAGAGTTGTTTGTACATTTCAACTTGTTTTTTAGTAAGTATGTTAGTTCAAGAAAAGATCTGCAGTTAACAGACAGTTTGTTGGATGGGGAGAATTTGTTTCCAAAAGACGCAGTTTTGCAAATCTTGAGGGTACTTGCCATAATATTTGAAAATTGTCGAAATAAGGGCTCTTTTAGTGGATTAGAGGTATGAAATGTGTATTATAAGTATCACTTTGAAGCTTATGCCTCTTACTTATTGTCTTCTATCCTTTTTCATTGGTTTGGATTTTTTTTTGTGCCAAAGGAATCACTTTTAAAGTTGTATGTTTTATGCAGCATTTCACACACCTCCTTTCATCAAATGATCCTGACATACTTTTAGCAGCTCTGCAAGCCCTTGCTGCTCTTGTAAAGATTAACCCTGCCAAGTTACACCTGAGTGGAAAACTGCCAGGAAGTGCAGTGTTGAATCGTCATTTGCTTGCTCTCTCGCAAGGATGGGGAAGTAAAGAAGAGGGATTGGGCCTGTTCTCGTGTGTTGTAGAAAATGGTTGTGATGAAGCAGCAAGCCAATTAGGGTCGACTCTACATTTTGAATTTTATTCTGATCGTGGTCAGGACAGTGCAGAAAATTTAGATGGTGCAAGTCTGTCAGGTTTACAAGTAATACACATTCCTGATTTGCATCTGCAGCCAAAAGATCTGGTCCTTCTAAAGGAGTTAATTGATAAATATCAGATACCCAGTGAGCTCAGGTTTTCTTTATGGACTCGAATCAGATATACACGTGCATTTCCTTCTCTGAGCACTCGCAGGCAGTTCAGCTGCATTAGACTTTTGGCCTTTATGGTATTGATGCAATCAAGTGACAACCATGAAGAACTGGGGGCATTTTTTTCAAATGATCCTGAGTTTATGAATGATTTGATGAAGGTGTTGCAATCTGAGAGCTTTATACCAGATAACATAAGATCAGCTGCTATTTGGGCTTTAGGATACCAGTTTGCAGTAATCTCTGCATCTCATGAGAGGAGTCGGGTGTTAAATGTTCCAAATATTGTTAGCAATGCAGCAAATCGTGTGTTTTTATTGAGCTTGCTGCAGAAGGCTGTCATGTCATTGACTACTATGGAAGCATATCCTGTTGAACTATTAGAGGGGGCTTTATATTTTTTTCTGGCATATGTGACATCATCATCGACTTCTCCAAGTCCTATGAGAGAAACTGGACTGATTCCAGCCCTTCTGCCTTTGTTAAAAGACACAAATTCTTGTCATACACACCTTGTCATCTTTGCTGTAAAAATTCTCCAAAAGTTTATGGATTACAGCAATCCAGCAGTCACTCTGTTCAGAGATCTTGGAGGTCTAGACAGTACTATTAAGAGACTACAATTTGAGGTTACTAGAGTTGTGGAGTTGTCAGCAGAAAGCAGTATTGCATCTTCAACATGTGATGATGATAAAGGACAAATTCCATATTCTCGGAGGTGTCTTATCAAGGCCTTACTCAAGGCACTGGGATCAACAACGTATGCCCCAGCAAGGCCCACAGGCTCAGAGGAGAGTACCTTGCCATCAAGCCTATCATTAATATTCCGTCATTCCCATAAGTTTGGTGGTGACATCTTCTCTTCAGCTGTGACACTTATGAGCGAACTCATTCATAAAGATCCGACTTGTTTCGCAATGCTGCATGCAGCAGGTCTTACAACTGCCTTTTTGGATGCTATATCAGAAGATTTACTTCTGCCTTCCTCAAAAGCACTTTGCTGCATCCCTAGTGGTCTTGATGCACTATGTCTCAACAATACAGGATTGCAGGCAGTGACTGAAAGAAATGCTTTGCAGTTTCTTGTACATATATTCACATCACGAAAGTATTTGCTACCATTGAATGAAGGGGTTGCTCATTTGGCTAATTCAATGGAAGAGCTGATGCGCCATGTCCCTTCTCTGAGGGGACCTGGTGTAGATGTTATCATTGAAATTCTTGAGAAAGTTGCTTCAGTGGGTGACGTGGGGTTAGAGGCCAAAGACAGATTGGATAGTCCTGTTCCTATGGATACTGATTCTGAAGATAAGCATAATGAAGGGGTTGGAACTAGTGGATTGTCTCTTGAAAATATGAGTAATGAACGCTTTCTACAATTAAGCATTTCACATGCCATGGTGTTTGTGCATCGGGCAATGGAAAATCCTGAAACTTGTAGAATATTTGTTGAGAAAAAGGGCATTGAAGCCCTTATGAGGTTCTTGACTCTTCCAAGTATTCCGCTATCATCAGAAGGGATGTCTGTAGCTGTGCACATGGTTGCAGTTTGCAAAGCATTCACGCAGCAACACTCAGTTGCCCTTGCAAGGGTATTTTGTGCTCATCTGAAGGAACATCTCAAGACTACATTAAATGTTTTGGATCCTGTTGCAGGGACTAATTTATTAGCTGCAGAAGATGGACTGAATCGGAAAGTATTTTGGTGCTTGTTTGTGGTACAGTTTTTTGTCTTTCTAGCTGATGCTACTAAAGAGAATCGATGGTTGGCAGCATTAATGGCAGAGTTTGGAAATGATAGCAAGGATGTGCTTCTTGATATTGGGATGATACATCGAGAAATACTATGGCAAGTTGCACTTACTGAGGATTCAAAGGTGCTGTTAAAGAAAGATGATGGCAATGTTTCCAGCAGTGTGACAACTGATTTGGATGTGCATTCAAATGAAATTGATGATCACTTGCCAACTTCTGTTGGACATTATGTGGATCTTATTTTGAATCAGCACAGGCAATCATCTGTTTGGAATGCTGAACCTCAACTTTTTGATCTAATACATCTATTTCATGATATTGGTCACCGTGCACGGCTTCAACGAAGGTTGAACATTGATTCATCTGCCCGAGGACGACAAGCCTATGCTCGTCAACCACAGTCTTCTCATTCTGATGAAGGCCCTTCCAGAAGCAAAACGGAAGGCAATAAGCAAAAGTCACTCCATGCTTTTTGCTATGAGATATTAAGGTCATTGTCATTTCATATAAGTCATCTGTTTTCTGAACTAGGAAAGGTGATGCATCTTCCCTCTCGCCGTCGGGATGATTCTCCCACTGTCAGTCCTGCTTCCAAATTTGTAGCATCTACATTTGCAACCATCTTTCTGTCTGATCTGAACTTTGATGGACATGCAAGTACATCACAGAGGGAGTTTCCATTCTCAGTTAAGTGTCGCTATTTGGGCAAGGTTGTTGATTTTATTCAGGCTGTCATTGTGGACAGACAAGAATCATGTAACCCTGTTTTGTTAAATAGCTTTTATGCACATGGTGTGTTAAAGTTGATACTAACTACATTTGAAGCTACTAGTCAATTACTCTGGACAGTACTGCAGACACCTGTCTTGATGGAAACGGACAGTGTCAATAATGATGAAAATGACAAGACCTGGATATTTGGTACACTAGTAAGTTATGCTGGGCTGATGGATCACCTAGCCACACCTTCTTGCATCTTGGGGTCTTCCTCATCACATTTCCTAGTGCAGCCTGTTGCTGATGGGACCATTTCTCTGCCAAAAGATCCAGAGAACTTTGCCAAGGTATTACAGTCCCAGGTCTTGAAGGTAGTTCGGCCTCTCTGGAATCATCCCTTATTTCCCCAGTGCAGTGTGGATTTCATTACTTCAGTCTGTTCCATCATGAAGCATGTCTATTCTGGAGTTGATGACAAAGTGTTGAAAGCTACTGGAGGCAGTAATTCATCTACTCAAGCTGTTGGACCCCCTCCTGATGATTCAGCAATTTCAATGATTGTTGAAATGGGTTTCTCAAGGGCAAGGGCAGAAGAATCCCTTAGAAATGTTCACTCAAACAGTGTAGAGCTGGCAATGGACTGGTTATTTACTCATCCGGAGGAGCCCTTGCAAGAAGATGATGAACTTGCTCGAGCATTAGCTCTGTCATTGGGAAGTACTGAATCTTCAGCTAAGGAAGAGATGGCTACAGCCCAAAAGGATATTGAACAGGAAGAGGAGTTGGTACAAGCTCCTTCTATTGATGAGATATTTTCCACTTGCATTAAGTTACTCCATGCTAAGGACTCTCTAGCTTTTCCTTTGAAGGACTTGCTTTTAACATCATGCACTCAAAATGATGGTCAGGAAAGAGCCAAAGTTATATCATTTCTTGTAGAACAACTGAAACATTGTAATTTGGACCCTGGAAAGGATAATAGCATGCTGTCCCTGACATCTCATGTTTTGGCTCTAATTTTACATGAAGACAATGCAGCTTGTGAAATTGCCGCTGACAATGGTCTTGTTAGTATTTTGCTGGATATCCTGTCTAGCTTTTGCCTGCAGGCATCAAAAAGTGAGAGCCTACCAGATTTTAAGTATGTGACACCCATGCTACTAGTTGTTGATAATTTGCTACAGTTGAAGCAAAAATTCGATTCTAATATTCTGAGCTCTGAACAGTCCAAGAAAAAAGATGGTGATGGTGAGAATATTGAGAACTTGGAGTCTAATCAGCAAAATCGTACAGAGCACATGTTGACTGTGCCTGAAGGGTACATAACTACTGAAGAGCAGAAAAAAGCTATTGACATAGTCTGCAACTTCATTCAGATGAATCTGCCCTCAACTGCTGTACAAGCTCTTCTCCAGCTATGTGCAAGGCTTACAAGGGTGCATGCCATAGCATTGCGTTTTCTTGATAGAGGTGGATTGGTTTCTTTGCTGAGCTTGCCTACAAGTTGCCTATTTTCAGGGTTTGACAGTGTTGCATCAACTATTGTTCGTCATATTCTTGAGGATCCTCATACGCTTCAGGCAGCTATGGAGTCAGAAATTCGACACAATCTTGTAGCAGCTTTAAATCGAAATATAAGTGGAAGGGTGAGTCCTCGTACTTTTCTCTCAAACTTGGCTCCTGTTATCTCCAGAGATCCTGCTGTTTTTATGCTTGCTGCACAAGCAGTTTGTCAAGTTGAAATGATTGGAGAGAGGCCTTACGTAATTTTGTCAAGAGATCGGGAGAAGGAAAAAGGGAAAGAGAAGGAAAAGGTACTAGAGAAAGATAGGCTTGGAAATGGAGATAAACCTGTGCAAAGTGAAAAGAGCATTGTTGGCAACTTGGGTAATGCATCTATAAAAATTTCTGATGTTGGGGGAAAATTGAAAGGACACAAGAGGCCAACACATAGCTTTGCAAGTGTGATCGAACAACTCTTGGATTCAGTTACTCAATTTTCACTCCCTGTGAAAAATGACCTTGGCAAATTAGTATCTTCTGGTTCTGTTACAGATATGGATGTTGATGAGATTCCGTCGGAGGAGAAAGGAAAAGCTGTTGTTGGCAGAGATAACTTGGAGCTGGATGGAAAAGCTTCATTTGCTTTAGCAAGAGCAGCTTTTATCTTGAAGTTACTGACAGAAATAGTTCTAATGTATCCATCAGCAGTGAATGTTGTTCTTCGTCGTGATGCTGAAAGCAGCCATCCTAGGGGCCCTCTACAGGGAGGGGCCAGTGGGGTGGGCCACAATGGACCTTTATACCATGTTCTTCATAAGCTTCTTCCATATTCTGGGACTCACATAAAAGAAAGGCAGGCAGATGGTGAATGGAGACAGAAACTGTCAAGTAAGGCCAGCCAGTTTTTGATGGCCATATGTGTTCGTTCAGCTGAAGGACGCAGACGGCTATTTGTGGAGATTGTTAATTCACTCAATGCTTCTATCTGTACTCATGTAGGTGGCTACAAACCTCCAGAATGCCAAATGAATGCATTCATAGATCTGATAAATGATGTTCTTGCAGCACGCTCACCATCAGGCTCAAATATATCAACAGAAGTGTCAAAAACACTAATTGATGTTGGAATGATTCAGGCCTTGTCCTGTACACTTGAGAATCTAGATTTAGATCATCCTGAGTGTGTTAAGATTTCAATTGGCATTGTGAAGGCCTTGGAGTCCTTAACTGTGGAACATGTACAAGGTCATGAAGATGCTCAACACAAAAGTAACAATTTTGGAGTTTCTGGCTCCAATGTGCATCAACGCCAGAATGAAAGAGAGAATGAAGAAGCACCATCAGCAGACACAATTGTTCATTCTCATCAGAATGAAGCAGAGTCTGACCAAATGGAATCTTCCCACGATGCAATGACATCTGCCCAAACTGTTGGAAATCTGATGATGGAGTCCGAAGAGGATTTTATGCATGAGGGTGTTGAGGAAGATGTTAATGTGGTTGCGAGTTTTAGCATTGAACATGGTGGGCAAGATAGTTTAGTGGACGAGGATGAAGAAGAGGAGATGAGTGGGGATGGTGGAGAAGAAGATGCAGAAGATGAGGATGAAGAGGAAGAGGAAGAAGATGAGGAGTTAGACGAGGATGATGTTCATCACTTGTCACATCCAGATGCTGACCATGATGACCATGATGTTAATGAACTTGGTGAGGATTATGATGAGGATGATATCTTGGAAGATGAAGAAGATGAGGATGACGAGAATAACTTTATATTGAGATTGGAGGATGGGATCAATGTGTTTGACCATTTTGAAGTGCTTGGTCGAGCTGAAGGTGATTTTCCATCTGATCCATTTCATGTGATGCCTATTGAAGAAGTTTTTGGGGCAAATCGGCGACAGGGACGGACTACCTCTATCTATAATCTTCTTGGAAGGACTGATGACCGTGGAACTGCATTTCAACATCCGCTTCTCATTGGACCATCTGCCCCATCTAGATCAGTGCGCCGTCGAGCAATAGGTAATTTTCAACATTTCTGGTCATTGAACTGTTGATAGATTATAACCAGCATAGATCCATCTTAAACCCGTATCTATCAAGCACCGAGAGGGATCCAATTTCTTGAGGTGTTTCTTTTTTTAAATTTAAACTCAAGAAATTTGATCTCTCTTGATTGATAGATACGGGTTTAAGTTTTAAGTTTTTATTTTATAAACGAACATCTATTTTTAATTACTTTTCATAATATTTTATTTTATGAACCAACATGGATTTTTTTTAAATACTTTCTATAAATTTTTATTTTATGAGCCGACATGAAATTTTTTAATTATTTTGTTACATCACAAACGTTACAACATATCCCCCATACTGGGCTGTAGAGCACCTCGTTTCACTCGGTGCAATAATGTTTTTCCTTGTTTAAACTTTAGAATTCAGAGTTTAAGGACATATATAATATAATGTGTCTATGACTGCAGAGAATGATAGGCTTGTCACAGAGACAAATATTGAAAGTACTTCAGCTCCATCCCATCTGGATTCTATCTTCCGAACACTTCGAAGTGGTCGGCCAGGAAATCGTTTGAGTAGCTGGGCTGATGATAGTCAGCAGCTTAGAGGAATGAGTGGCACTACAATAGCATTAGGGATTGAGGAGCAGTTTGTTTCTCAGTTACAGAGGTCTCAGCCAGTTGATGATACTCCATCAGATCAGGCCCATGATACCACCAGATCACAGGAAAAAGGTGAAGCTACTCCCTCACAAGCTGCAGATGATGGTAATGGAATGACAGAAACTCTACAATCACAGGAAAATGATACACAGAGAACTGAGGAACGTGACCAATCCCATATTGAAGATAATAGTGCCAGTAATACAAACACTACTTCAACCCAACCTTTGCAACAGGCTTCTATGGAACAAGGAACTCAGACTACAGGTGCTGTTCACCATGACCTTGAGATGCAAGATGAGCGCAATGAGCGAGTCATGCGTGATGTTGAAGCTGTGAGCCAAGATAGTAGTGGTAGTGGTGCAACATTAGGTGAAAGCCTTCGCAGCTTGGAAGTAGAAATTGGAAGTGCTGATGGAACTGGAAACCTCGGACAGATTGATGCATCAGGAAATATGGAAGGTGTGCAAGATGAAAATAATAATAGAGAATCAGCCCAGCCAGAAATTGTCAGGGAGAGCAGTCAAAGTGTGCCTGCACATACTCCCAGTGAGCAGCAGCAAAATACTGTGGTGGCAGGATCTAATTCTATTGATCCTACATTCCTAGAGGCTCTTCCTGAAGAGTTAAGAACAGAGGTGCTTGCTTCCCAGCAGAATCAGGTGGCACAACCTACAAATAATCAGCCACCAGCTACTGAAGAGATTGATCCAGAATTCCTTGCCGCTCTTCCTCCAGATATACAAGCAGAAGTCCTTGCACAGCAACAAGCACAGAGATTGCTTCAGGCTCATCAGTTTGATGGACGACCTGTTGATATGGATAGTGCTTCAATACTTGCCACGTTCCCTCCTGAACTTCGTACTGAGGTATAATCTTCTTGTTAGTAGTTAACGGTAATATTTAACCCATACTAAGTTACTAGTTTATTTTGTATTAATATTTGAATCAACCTGTTTATTTTACATATCAAGTTGGAGATACAATTAGACTCTTGATCTTCCATCTGGAATGCAGGTTTTGTTGACATCCTCAGATGCTGTGCTGGCCAATTTACCTGAGGCACTTGTTACCGAGGCACGCAGGTTGCGTCGAAGGTTTGGATACGACCCAAATGATGATCGATTTGGATTTCATAGAGGCAGACGCCATCTTTCTGGAATAGGAGGGAGAAATGTCTCCCTTGGTTCAGATAGAGTTGGAAATGCAGGTTCACATAGAACTGTTTTTGGTGACAAATTAACTGAAGCTGATGGGAAACCTTTAGTGGATACTGCAGCTCTTAAAGCCATTCTCCGTCTTCTTCGCCTTGTTCAGGTATTCAATTATATACTTAAATGTCTCTGCTTGGATTGTTTTTAGAGGCATATATTGATGACATTTTGGATTTGAATACTATATCATGTCTCTACAGCCTGTTTATAAAGGATCACTGCAGCGGCTTCTATTGAACATATGTACCCACAGTGTTACTCGAGCTACATTGGTTCAGCTTCTGCTGGATATGCTGATCACTGATGTGGAAGGATCTACACAAAATGCTTCCTCTTCGACCAGCATATCATCTTATCGCTTATATGGCTGTTTGGCTCATGTGATTTATTCACGGCCACAGTTTTCAGATGGTGAGTTCATTTAAGATTTTTCTTCATGTTTTAGAATCACAGACTTCTGTTTATATTCTAAGGATGGTTAGTGTTTACAGGAGTTCCACCTTTGGTATCACGTCGTGTGTTGGAAATTTTGACATATTTGGCTCAAAATCATCCACTTGTTGCAAATCTTCTACTCTATCTAGAACAGCCAGACACTCATAAACCTCAGCGAGATCAGCATATGGACAGGGGTAAAGCTTTAATGATCGATGAAGAGAGTCAAGCAGAAACTTTAAATAAAGGGAGTACAGGCGATTATCCTATAGTCTTACTTCTAAAACTTCTTAATCAGCCTCTCTATTCAAGAAGCATTGCCCATCTTGAACAGGTAAATACTTAGGAGGTTTGTTATTTAGTAAACATTTGTTGCAATATAAAATTGTTAATGAGTTGATAGCCTATTTGGTGAATGCAGGTGATGGGTCTTCTTAAAGTCATAATGAACAGTGTTGAAGTCCATGCCCAGTCGGGGTCTCAGTCTCAGCTTACAGATTCAGGTCCCAAACCTGCTCCTCAGGATGTCGCAACTGATGCACATCTTGATACTTCAGGCTTGGAGATGACCTCGCAGGGTTCAACTTCTTCTGCAGAAAAGAAAGTTGATTCTGGAACAGTGCTGCTCAGTATTCCAGAAACAGAGCTTAGATTATTATCATCCTTGTTGGCATGTGAAGGGTAAGGCTTATAGTGTCCGTGTGGCTCTTTCCATTTCAACTCTGGTTTTCTGTATTGACTGGACTAAAATTGGGATGAGTGGTCTCCATAACAATTAGTGATGTTAACAATTGAGAATGGTTTCATTAAAATTGAATGGCTAATAAAAAATCTTCATTCTTGGCGTTCTGAATGTTGTTTTATGCTTTCTAGGTTAAGATATTGAGATTGTGTTTTCGATCACTTTACTATGCTCTGTATTTTTCTGGATGGCTAATTTTTGAGCCTTATTCAATTGTAGTTTGTCAGAGCTTGCATATTCTCATGCTGCGGATGTATTGATGAAGTTAGTGAAAGTGGCACCTCCCCATCGAAATCTTTTCATTACTGAATTGTCAAATGCTGCTGAAAGATTGAGCAAGGATGCAGTAGGTGAACTTCAATGTTTTGGTGAGGCAGAAACAATGCTTCTTTCAACTCAAATGTCTGGTTCTGCAATTCTCAGGGTACTGCAGGCTTTAAGCTCTCTTGCTTCCTCACTCAACAAAGAAAAGGATGATGAGGTTCTGCCTGATAGAGATCATGATGAAAGTGTGACTATAATCAGGAGTCTAAGTTCAGCTGTTGAACCTCTATGGCAAGAACTGAGTCTCTGCATCAGTAAGATAGAAAATCGATCGTCTTCATTGTCTGCTGTATCTGCATCCTCCGGTGCTAATGGGGTTTTACCCCCTCTACCACCAGGCACACAGAAAATCTTGCCATATATTGAGGCATTTTTTGTAACATGTGAAAAGTTGCAACCTGGTCAAATGACACCTGCTCAGCTAGAATACACCAGTGCTACTGCTAGTGAGGTAAAAGAAGCTGCAAGTTCATCCGAGTCTTCTTTCCTGTCAAGGTCCTTGACAGCTCCACAGAGAAAGGTTGATGAGAAGGGCATCACTCTAATGAAGTTTGCTGAAAGGCACAGGAGGCTTTTGAATGCTTTTGTCCGTCAAAACCCTGGTTTACTTGAGAAATCTCTCTCTCTCTTGTTAAAGGTTCCACGCTTGATTGAATTTGACAACAAACGTGCGTATTTTCGATCAAGAATACGACAGCATCAGGATCACCAAAATTATAGTTCTGTCCGTATCTCTGTCCGACGTAACTATATCTTGGAAGATTCATACAATCAGCTTCGAATGCGTTCAGCAAGGGACCTAAAAGGACGCTTGAATGTCCACTTCCAAGGGGAGGAAGGCATTGATGCTGGTGGGCTTACAAGGGAATGGTACCAATCATTGTCAAGGGTAATCTTTGATAAAGGTGCTTTACTGTTTACAACTGTTGGCAATGAAGCAACGTTCCAGCCGAACCCTAATTCTGTCTACCAAACAGAGCATCTCTCATACTTCAAATTTATTGGGAGGGTGGTATGTTCTTGCTCACCCATCTTTGTACAATTGTTTCTAGCTGTTTGACTATGTTTTATCTGGTGTTACCTTATTCTATCTCATAATTTTAAATTTTTAATGTGGAACTATATTTTGGTACACCTAGTAAACTAATCATAGAGGTGGTTTGGATTTAGTTGCCCTTTCCTCTCTTGTCTAAAACATTCTAGCATGGAATTTGTAGGTTGCAAAGGCTTTGTTTGATGGACAGCTTCTGGATGTTCACTTCACTCGTTCATTTTACAAACATATTCTTGGAGTTAAGGTTACTTATCATGACATTGAAGCTATCGATCCAGATTACTACAAGAATTTGAAGTGGATGCTTGAGGTATTTATCATCTGACAGATTATTAGTTCTGATTTATATTAAACTCAGAAAATCAGAGGTTGGGAGTTGAAATTTTATCCAAATTTAGTTTCACTGACCTTTTATTGTTCTTTTTTTTGCATAGAATGATATTAGAGAAATGCCCGATCTTACATTTAGCATGGATGCGGATGAAGAGAAACTGATACTGTATGAGAAGGAAGAGGTAATCACACTTTCAGTTGGTGTCTGCTATGGTTTATGGTATCTCATTTTTTTGGAACTAACTGATTTTTTTGTTGTCTGTAGGTTACTGACCATGAGCTGATTCCTGGTGGTCGTAATATCAGAGTTACTGAGGAAAATAAACATGAATACGTTGATCTTGTTGCAGAGCATCGGCTCACAAAAGCGATTCGTCTTCAGATCAATGCTTTCTTGGAGGGCTTCAATGAATTGATTCCGAAAAACTTGATCTCCATATTTAATGACAAGGAACTTGAGCTTCTCATTAGTGGGCTTCCAGAAATAGATTGTGAGTGGAAGATCTCTCTCTCTCTCTCCCTCTCTTTCTCACACACACATGCACAAACACGTCTTCATGTTCTCCTGGCTATATCCATGTTCTCCTGGCTAAATCAATTTGTATCTATTCCTTGTTTGTTTGTATTTTTACGATATTCATGTAAAATATTGACATTCAACCATTAATTGCCCTACTTGATTTTATATTTGTGTTAATATTGTTTGTTTGCATGGGTTCCCTTATCTTATGTTTTTGTATGAGAAAAATGGAAACACACCCCCTGCATTTACTGAGAACAATGCACTGTCAAACTTTGGGTTTGAACGTCCAATGAACTCTCATAGGTTCTCTAATTTTTAATTCTACGGTCCAATGAATTCTCATAGGTTCTATAATTTTTAATTCTACGGTCCAATGAATTCTCATAGGTTCTATAATTTTTTCTGTGGTCCAATGAATTCTCATAGGTTCTATAATTTTTAATTCTGTAATTCTTCTATTAAGTTGGCATCCAACCATGTTTGTCCTGTCTTGCTTGCCTGTTTGCTTGCACATGTTCCACGGTTCTTTCATTTTGTACATTATCTATAAGAAAAATTGGCAATCATTCATTGAACTGTATCACATAAAGAACTATATAGTGGTAATTACTTACTACAGCAGTGGAACATGACAGTTTTCTTCCACACAGATGTAAGTAAATGTCCGAAAAAATGATAATTTATTTCAACCTGTCTTTTACCTTACTTCAAGTGGTACTTTGTAATTGGAAAAATTATTGTGATTCACCATTGTTTTACAAGAAAATTATTGGTACGTCTCCATCTATAATGGAGAAAAATGCGTTCATAATGATGGTTATTTATATGTTTGCATAAATGATGCGTTCATATTGATGGTCAACAACTACTTTGCTGTATAATGTTTTCATAAATGATGTATGTTTACTACACTGTTATAGAAGGTGCAAGCATATATATGCACAAGTAAAGGAGTTGTTTGGTAACAGCCTCCCTTTCCCTGGCGATCTGAAGGCTGCTTGACACCCCTTGAGCTGCCATTCCAATCATCTGTTAAATCTACTTGAAATTACACCACTGTGTCTTATTGCACTGAGAGAAGTAAGGTGCTCTACAGCCCACAATGGGGGAGATGTTGTCACGTAAGGTAACATAAAGTAACTTTACATTACCAAAAATAAAAAGTAATTAAAAATATTAATGTTGGCTCATAAAGTAAACCATCATAGATTCATTTTAAATCCGGATCTATCAAGCAGAGAGGGATCCAATTTTTCTTGAGGTGTAAATTCTTTTTACATTTTTACATATTAAGAAAAAATTTACACCTCAAGATATTTGATCCCTCTTGGTTCTTGGTATCTATAGGTTTAAGATCAAATCAATATAACTTATTTTTTTGTTTGTTTAAGTCGACATCATTTGCATTTTTATTTCTCTTTTATGGGAATGTCATGTTACATAACGTTACGCATTACAACATCTCCCCCATACTGGATTGTAAGCACTTTGCCACTAGTGCAAAACTTATGATAAGTAATTAAAAAAATCAATGTCAGTCTATAAAATAAAAAGTTGAAATTTAAACCCGGATCTATCAAGCAAGGAGTGATCAAATTTCTTGAGTTAGATAAAAAAAATTACACCTCAAGAAATTGGATCCCTCTTGGTGCTTGATAGATCTGGATTTAAAATGGATATATGCTGGTTAGAATCACTTGTAATTGAGCTTGGGATTAGGAGTATAGTTGATTATGAAGAGACAACCAGTTGAATGGTGCCTGACTAGTGACGATGTGTTGCAGTAAGCTAAGTGTTACTTCTTTTTCCTATTGATCCTTAAATGAAACTTTTACTACATCAAAGCATGACAACAATTTACTAAATTAATGTAACATGTTAAGTAACTCTAAAATAAAAATGGTTTCATGGCAAAGTAGTATAAGGTGTTGAGGAATACCAAGTTTATCGAAGTTATGATATTATCACATTTGACTTGGCAGTTGACTCAGTTGCTGACTAGGCATGACCATATAGGATTCATACTCGATAAACAATGGTAAATAAAGACTAAAAAATTATATTTTTCATCAAGATAAAAGCTTACGATATACATAGTGCAACTTTTTGACTGTGACTTTTCAACATAAATGATACTGATGCATAATACAAATTGCCATGGATTCTAAATGTTCATGAACATGAAGCAGAAAGTGATAGCCAGGAGTCATGTGAAGCAGAAATCCCTACCGCTTTTGTTGATGCCTAGGCATTGACAAGTCTTCTATGAACAGTCACTCTTGTTGCTCAACTCCAATCTAATGTTGATCAACTTTATTCAACTTGATAGCTTGATTTTCACTGCTTACTGCAGTATTAATATTGAAAATATTAATTCAGTGTTGGGGATTATAAAAGACAAGGACTAATTTATTTCTCCTTTTTTAATCAAACTCTGCAACCATTGCTTTTGTTTTTAGCTTGAGGAAAACCTCGTGGGATGTTTTTGTTTTTTCCCCGAGGAAAACCTCGTGGAAATCCCTTGGACACATTTTGTTTTTCTTCCGAGGAAAACCTTGTGGAGATCCCTTGGACACATTTTGTTTTTTTCCCGAGGAAAACCTCATGGAAATCCCTTGGACCATTACCTGCATTTTGCAGATGGTACCCAGTGTAAATCCATTGACACTGATTACGGCACCTTACTAGTTAGGGACACTGAGTGAGGCATGCAACATAGACCTGTATGAAGCTCAAATCACTCAACCACTGTTTTTATTATCAATAGAAAATCAAATTATGAAATATTAAATGTGTGTCCAACCAAAAAACTTTTGTTGTGCTGAGAGAAGCAAGGTGCTCTACAGTTCGAGTGTGGGAGATGAATTTGTGTGTGTAAAAGAGGTCCGAACCCACAAAAAAGCTGACACAATAGCATATATCCATCAAAAGGTCCTAACCCACAAAAAAGTCGACGACATAATAGCATATATCCATCTTAACTCTTAATAAGCATCTATAGATTTGCTTATAGATTTGTATGAATATTTTGGCCCCTCTCAATGCTTAATATTTCTGAGGTTAAAGATTGATCTACGCTAGCTTATACAATTTTCCTAGGATTTGGCATACCCAGTCTCATTAATTGAACATAGATTTAAAGCCCCCTTGGTCTCAAGGTTGTTCAATTGATATTGTCCTTTTGATGCAAACGTTTTCTGGTTCTGCTCTCGCAGAGAATAGCTCCATTGTCATCCTTCACTTTTCTCCGACCTTGTTAAGTCTCAAGGGCATTTGCTTGATTCTCAGTTTCTGTCTTTCTATTGTGATCATTTTGTCACAGGTTTGTCTTATCAGTGAGCAGAAATAGAAAAAAGTCATTCAAATTTTTCCATATGGTTGTTGGTTTAATTGTCTTGTATAATCTTCAAGTTTGTAACGAATGTAATATTTCATTGTGTTTGCAGTGGACGACCTTAGAGCAAACACAGAGTATGCTGTTTACAGTGCAGCATCTCCTGTTATCCAATGGTTTTGGGAGGCGGTACAGAGTTTCAATAAAGAAGACAGGGCGCGCCTGTTACAATTTGTAACAGGCACTTCAAAGGTAAGTCTGCGAGTTAACTAATATCATCTGTAGTGCAAACAAGATTCAGCCGTGTTGAGTTGCTTTTTTAATTTATTATTGTACAGTCTATCTTGATCCCATGGCATTTTATTCTTTGCACGTGAGAAGCAAGGTGCACTCTACAGCCTGGGGTTGAAGAGATTGTCATTTTCTCTGTGCAGTGTAGAGCCCAGGGTTAAAGATTGATTGTCGATGTTTACTATCAGAAAAATTACAAAAGGGAAAGAGCTGACAATTTATTCATTATTCTGACATTAGAGAAATAAATTTAGAAAATAATTATAAATCCAGTCCTTCAGAGTTAAAAAACTATTCCCTTTATTTAATTTTGTTCTTGGGTACTGGGTATTGATTGCTAGAACCTAATATATGACGTTCCTTTAGCTATTAGTATAAACAAAGAACATAAAATATTTGGCTGCATCTAAAGCCTAAGATGAGACATATCATGGAGCAGATAACAGGTGATCCAATGCATCGTATCATTATTGTACATCTGATTGAATCTTTCTGTCAATTTTTTCACCAGGTGCCCCTGGAAGGTTTTAAAGCATTACAGGGAATCTCAGGACTTCAAAGGTTCCAGATTCACAAGGCATATGGCAGTCCTGATAGGTTGCCATCAGCTCATACTTGGTAAGTACTTGAATTTGTGTTTTCTGACGCTCATCTATTTTTCAGTTGTAACACCCCTTCGTAATTGTTTTCATTCATTCCAATACTTTGTGCTTTTGCAGTTTCAATCAGTTAGACTTGCCTGAATATCCTTCAAAAGAACAATTGGAAGAGCGCTTACTTCTGGCTATTCATGAGGCCAGCGAAGGTTTTGGCTTTGGTTGACAAAGGTTAATAAATTTAGATGTAGATATGTTCTTGTCAGGAGAGAGAATTAGGATTAAGGAGTCCTTTTGCCGTTTGATTGAAATTTTCTGTACAGCATCTGGATGGAATATTTTGACTGCCAATGTTTTTATCTTAAGGCATTCATTAGCCCCATTTTGAGGAGGCTTTGTATTTACAATTTGTCAAAATTGCTGTATCTTATCTGAAAGAATTCTAAAATAAAATAGTCATCCTGGTTTCAAACAGTTCCTCGAGGAATTCTGTTGCGGCTGCAATTTGAAAAGAAGTTTTTTGTTGCATCTTATCTTTCCTGGTATAACATGATCTGGCATTTTACTCCTACAGCACTGTAAGACTCCTCTTTGGCAGCATGTTGGTTGTGCCATTAGCTTCATAGGAACTATGCAAAAGGATTTGTTTTAACTTCATGCTTGTTTGGTACCCACATTCTCACTGTGTCTTAGGAGGTGGAGTTCTCACCGTTCATAGTTTACTAAGTATAAAATGTGAGATGACTTCGTTCATTGCCACCCAGCAGTTGTAATATATATTTTACTTCATTCAGTTGTAATATATATTTTACTTCATTCTCTTGTAGGGAAGATTCTTGTCCCGTTTTATATTTTTGATTAAGGTAACGGTGCAACTTATGGGCAAATGTTCGGGAACGAGTAAATATCTTCATTGTCAGCGAGTTACTAAACATTTTTTATAGTAAAAATCTATTCCTGGTGGCATCTTAGTGGAACATTGAACTTTTCTGAGAATGGATACAGTTTTGCTGTTGGCACCTTTATGAAAATAGACTTGGTTACTAATTTATGTAACCTTTGATTCTGCTGCATTATAGAAAAATGGCAGCTGTTCTTGTTTTGTAAGTTTCTTCTTATTGACAATTTTATAATCTGGACTTTAAAAGATTATTATCAGTGAGGTGTTTCTCGGAAAGTTATGAATGCAGCGCCTGAGCAAATAAGAAATTATAGGACAAGAAAGACTCTCTAGATAAAATCCAAGATTAATATAGTACTGATATGCACATATCACATGTATTTTTCATTGATTTTTGCTCTTGGTTTGACTAGAAACTACACTCATTAACTTATAATGCATTTTAACAAAGTCTAATTTATTCTACTCTAGTTATCAATTTGATATATCCATTCTGCTTTACTTTGATTAAAGCCATATCGCTATCTAATTGCATCGAGAGTAGCGAGGGAGGGGCTTACAACTCAGTATGGGGGAGATGTCACGTTTGTCATGTTATGTGACATAACGTTCTCAAAAATAAAAAGTAATTAAAAAAATGCATGTCTGCTCTTAACTTGTAAAAAAAAGTAAATAAAAACATTAATGTCTACTCATAAAATAAAAAAAATTAAAAGTAGTATAACATGATTTTGAACATCCCTAACTTACAATTGTCTTTTTCTCCCCTAGAAGATTGAAGTCTCCTTGTAACTAGCGAATAAACCCTAGCGAATAAACCCTTCCGACTGGAGGGATCCAACTAGTATATGGATGTTCATTGAATAACCAAAGATGTAGGAATGACTCACTTTTGACTTCACACCATGGAATGCCTCCTTTGGTGTCTTGTCCTCCAAAATCTAGTGATAGACATTTGTTATGGATGTAGATTGTTGTGTTTCATGCTTATGCTCATAGAAACATTGATAAATCTTGGTCCTTAGCATTCCCTATGATGGATCGATTCTTTTGCTTTGCAACCTTGCTTTCTTGTGGGTTGTATAGGACAATGAACTCCCTCTTGATCATTGCAACTTTACAAAAATTCCTCAAGTCATTGGACGTACACTGAACTACATTATTCGATCTCAAAACTTTGATATTCTTGTTTGGTTTTCCACTAGAGCTTTAAACTCCTAACTTGCTAAAAACCTCATCTTTGATCTAAGTTTTATGAGTGAGGTCCCTGAATGAAACATAGTACATACTTTCTATGATTGATGCTATTAACATTGATACCCACACATCCAAATATATCAGGTCTAGAATCCCTTGGGAAAACAACCTTGGCATTTTTGCATGTTTGCCAAGTGTGCACGCTTTGCATACACTTTGTTGCTCAATGCTGGCCATCTTCCTTAGAATAGGCAATGCACTATGATGTAGGTCCCCCGTCCTCTTGTGCCAAAATTGACACAAGTTATTGTGTTATGCACTAGGGCTCAAAAGGTTCACTTTGTAATATGTATAAATTGTATTCTCACTCTTGAGACATGCTCCTTTAGACTTGACAATGGATTTCTTCTTGAACTTGGAGACAAACTAGTTTTTTTTATGAGTTTCAACTGAGATTGCAACTTGATGCTATTGCTTATGACATATGAAGCACTTGATTGCATCGAGAGGAGCGAGGTGCTCTACAACCTAGTATGGGGGAAATGTTGTAACGTTTGTTCCTAACAAAATAATTAAAAAAATTCATGTCGGCTCATAAAATAAAAAATTATGGAAAGTATTAAAAAAAAATCCATGTTGGCTCATAAAATAAAATATTATGAAAAGTAATTAAAAAATCGATGATGTTCGTGTATAAAATAAAAACTTAAACTTAAACCCTAAAATAAAATATTATGAAAAGTAATTAAAAATCGATGATGTTCTTGTATAAAATAAAAACTTAAACTTAAACCCAGATCTATCAATCAAGAGAGATCAAATTCATCGATACCTTTGTTGGGTCCTTTACCTTTTCCCTTTTTTGTTTGACCAAATAGGGCATGGCCAGTGTCACCTCCTTGCTTGTTGGCCTTTGACTCCATTCAAGTCTCCTCTTCGATACAATCATCCCATAGTGTTTTCCATGATGGTAGATTCTTTGGAGCACAACACCTAGGACAAATATTTTCAATTGATATGGGAACCCATTCAATGCATGGCTCACTAGCACTTTGTATTCAACCCTTTCCTCAATTGCTGCAAGTTGATCATGAATCAATGAGACCTTCATCATGTAATTGATGATGGTGTTTGATTTGGTCATCTCTGTAGATCTGATTCTATTATGCAATATCATCTTCCTATTTATGTTCTCACTTTGGTAAAGGCTAATCAGGGCATCAAACATATCCTCAGCTCTCTTCATTTAAGATATACAAGGGATCAAATGATTTTTTAAAGAATCCATGATCATTTGCTTGGATTTCACTTCTTGTTGTGAACTGCTAAAACTAGCTGCTTTGTTGGTACAATTATTACATTTTGACGATACCATAGATCATTCTCTCCTAATAGAAGAGGTACCTTGATTTTCCATGATAGGAAATTCAAGCACCTTTCAATCGGTGCTCGAACTTGAGTCTCGCTGATGCCATCTTTGATCTGAACACAAATTCTCAAAACTGATAAGCACTACCTTTGAAATCCTCTCACTGTTGGTCTTGGTTTTCGATAGTTGGTTTCAATACTTGTTTTTGACAGTTGATCTATTGTTGCAAGCTCTTCAATCAAAGAAGCTCCGATACCATGTGAATTTTCAAACCCTAGGAGACTATTGTTCTTATGTTCTCAACTAAATAGGGATTTTATTTAATTGTAGAATTACATTCCTCACACAACAATAATCACACTTATAGTTGGAAAATAAATAGTGGAAGCATAAATACAACACATAGATAATTTACTCATTCAAATCAAATTTTAATTAACAATTCAAAGATCACAATTAAACCTCCAGAACTGTCAAATTAATAGCTGTATGGTACACCCAAAACAAATCAGATCTCTTCACTTACTAAAGAAAATTTGCTTGCCAGAATACGATGAAAAAACCAGCTAGTTGCTGCCTACAATACGACTTGTCCTTATGGCTCTATGGATTTGTCTTGTATGATCATACATGCTTGTTTTGTATGACTATACGGATATGTTCATATGATTGTACAGATCCGTATGATTGTATGGATCTTGTTGGAATTGATTTAATACTAGAGGGGGGGTGAATCAGTATTAGCGTATTTATCAACATTTTTTACCTTCTTTAACAGATTAATCTTAACTTTAATCTTGATCTTTTAATTATGCATCCAACATAAATAAAACATTCATCCGCATATGCACCAAGACAAAGAACACAAAACACACAAGATTTTGACGTGGAAACCTAATCGGGAGAAAACCAGAAAATGCTCTTTTGTAATGCAAATAATACATTCAAGCAAGCATTGACTTCTCGTGTTTACCAACACCAATTGGAAGGAGGCATCGACCCCCTAGTTTTACAAGCACTAACTTGAAGGAAGCACCAACTCCCCGCGTTCTCTAGCACCTAGCACACAAGGAAACAATTCTTACGGGAGATTGGCAATGCATACTGACAAGGCCACACAAATACCTTTGGTATTCAAAGAAATTATAGCTAGGATTATCATACGACCAATGGATCATATCATCATACAGGTGTTCGAATATTTGGGCATAAGTTGGGTCCCACATCTTTGTGTATGTGCTTCTGATAATGATTTTCCGTCTTTGGCACGTTTGCACTTTGATTTTTACTTTTACCAGCCACTAAATTTATTGTTTATGAATGTATGGAGTAGATGTGTATCATCACATACAACATTAGTATTCATGTCTTTTACCTTTGTGCACGGTACATAGAATCTAGCATGTTCATTCTGGATGATTACTGGGTCCACTCCACTTCTGCTCAGTCAAAAGTCATTCCACCAGCACTGGGCTCATTCGGGAGTGCCATCTAAGATATGGGTCCTTTGTAATCCAAATTTGATCTGGGTAAAATATTCTTGTTCCCTGTTGTCCTTCTTCAGAAATATCCACCATATTCTTTTATACTTTTCATAGTTCACATTTGTAAGTGGGAAGTTTAGATTGGGATTATTTCCAGGAGAAGATGCTAGAGTACACATATGGTTGATGCAATAATACTGCTTTTGAACTTGTACATATGAGATTTTCAAATGTACATATAAGCTTTGGAGCAGACCATCATTTTACTAACCATATCAAGGATTTCAGCTTCATTCTTATCATCTAAGTTCCTTGAATAGAAATTCTTAGGATTATAAGACTCCTGATAGCCAGAATCTTCTTTGTATAGATCAGGGGGAACAACTTTCTTTGGTTTATTGTAGTCCTAGTTGGAGGCATATATCCCTGAATCTATAGTCATGAGGGAGACTTCCTTTCCCTCGAGTTTAGGATTTGCAAGTTGCAAACTCATCAAGCATGCAGTGGGTAGTTCTCTTGAACTGGAAAATTTGGAAGGATCTATCATAGGTTTGCCAACATCCTTTTGTATTTTTCCTAATTTTTTGGCATTTTCATTTAGCTTGTCAGCTATACAGGCAAATGCATCTCCTACATTTTTATCTAAATCAATGATTAGTCCTGAAAGTTCTTCTTTGAGGGCCTCACATATAGATCTTACTTTTCTGCAGAAACTAGGGGTGTTCCTGTTTTTGGCCATCAATTTTGAGACGTTGGATTTCATCATGTATTCTCCTGTAGAGGACTTGCAGAGAATCAATTTGAGTTGCTTGTAGCATTTGGTTTTGGATTTCCAACCCTTTCAGATCCAAGCTTGACCATTTTTCTTGGTCGACTTTCTCATTATTGATTATGATAGGGGATGCAGGTGCAACACCTTCTTCATATTCTAATTTAATTGGCCTGAATGGCAGAAAGTTGGCTTCTATGTAGATCTATTCTCTCGTTGGATATTTCCGCAAGTGTCCCTTTGGGATTTTTCTCCTGTGGATTCCAGTATTTTTGTTTCAGGTTGGACATTAGGACTTGACTTCATCATGGAAAGAGTCTGCTGAAATTCCTTTCTCCACTCATAAAAGGAAATCCATTGATTTTGGAGGTCCATTTCAAAATGCCTTCTTTGTGACAGTCTTCTTCTTCTTCTTTCTCCTCTTGGGATGTCATGCTTCCATAATTATTCAGCTTCTGTATGAGTATGGAGATCCCAATAGAACAAGTTTTTCATTATTCCATCTTTTGGATCAAAAGGGGAATGTCCAAACCTAATGGTTTCAAAAATTTCTTTTTGAGCTGGTGATGGTTCCTTGATATCTTTAACCGTACAAGGATTTAGGTGTGATGGAGGTAAGGCTAGCCTTTGTTCCACTTTATATTGCTGCATAGCCTATCTATACTACTAAGATTTTTCTTGTTCTTTGGAGGCTTGGTCAAGCAGCCTAAGTGTGTTACTAGACATAGGAAAATATCCAAGTCCTAAATAATCTCCATGGGTATTTTGGATTGACAAGATTTTATCTAACTGGGATGTGGCATCTATTATCTCATCCTTTTGAATTTCAGTTATGGAATCAGATGCTCTTTTGAAGTTTTATTGCCACCCGTTTGTAGGGGAAGAATCCATCATTAGATGTGTTTCACGAGGATATTGTCTTAGTGGCGTTGGTTCGCATTCTGGATTAGGACATGGATACTTTTGAGGCCTTTTTATTTCTGTTAATGGTTCACTAGCCGGATCTCTTTGTGGTATCATCTGATGGCAGTCTAGACATAAGACTGAGAGGGATACGTATAGGGATTTTTGTGTGTGTGCATACTGGGTATTTCAGCATGGGTTCACGAAGTGAATTTGTTTTATGGTTAAGCTGCCCAGGTGTGTTTATAAGTAGAGAGCGAGATCTGATTGAGGAATTTCCACCACGCTGGGTTGAGGGCGCAAGTTGTTTGGCAATAACGGGGAAAGAAATTATGGCGGAAGAGGAATTTTCCCGAATGTATGAAGTGGTAATAGATTGTGATGGAGGTTGTTTAGGGGCATACACAATCCATTAAGGAGGAAAGCTGAGATGGTTCCAAGAGATTTTAGATGGCACGAGAGCACCGTTGCGGGGATTAGATTTTACCAGGACAACAGTAGTATCTTGGTCATAAGGTAACAATTGGTTGATGGGATTTTCAATATTAGTGAACCGTAGTGCAACAGAATGATGAATTCAGAGATTAAGAGCTCCGGGCTTCATAAAAAAACCAGAAGTAAAAATATTTATATCGAGTACTTTGTGGATCCAAGGATCGTTAAGAGATATATTAAAACCAGGAACACTATTGATATACTGGATTCCATTAGACATGGGCATTTGGGCATGGGCATTACATCCATGAATTTATTATGTATCTTGTCCAGACAACATACAAGTGCTGTAGAATTAATTCCATGCCTGACCAAAGGCTCGACTCCTATGAGAGATCGTCCCAGATTCACAATTTTTTTTCCATATTTATTTTTATAATGTTTAACTTCAACATGATCCAACAAACCTAGTGTCTGTCCTACGTGCTTGTATTTACTGTAACTTCACTGACGCCATTTAAACAGTTTCCTAGACTTCAAATGAAACATAGACATATCTTTATAAATTTGTTCGCAACCATACTAGGAAGTTTAAATGGCTTTGTAGCATCATTAGTTATAAATTCAGAACTTTCATGATTTATCCATTGAACATCCTTAGGAGGGTAAAGAGAATCCATAGAAGAAGAAGAAGCTTCATTATCATTGTTAATATTTAATGCATCAACATACAAAATATGAGAGTCCAAAGTAGAACTGGAAAACTTGAAAATCGCTTCGTGGCTCTGATACCAATCTTGTTGCAGGGGCCTCTACACTTGGTAGACTGGACGATGTCTCAACGCCGTGATTGCTTCTTTCTGGATGAATATCTGCAACTCACGAGTCTACTACCTTTCTTTGATCACTCCTTAAATTTTCGAACATGCGATGTGGCCTCTCCTTAGGAATTATTTCGCGGCTTACTGCTATTCACAACCATAATGATGAATCTTGCAAGATAGCTAGGGAATTACAGATCCGGATACGAGTGATATGGCTTAGACATATCGGAAATAGACAATCTCAGAACTGGGAGTGGTACCCATAATTTTATTAATCTTGCATTGGAAAATATTAGAGAGCTTTGTTTAGACAACCTAAACAGTCATTTTCTGATGCGATATTATACTTTAAAGGAAATCCGCAAAGCATACTAGACTTCTTTATTCAGACTTTAAGAGTTGAGCTTTTTGATGCAATGTGTTCAGAATAAGCTGTACTTGCAGAGCGATATACAAAATAATATTATGCCTTACAGAACTTTCAACTCGTGCACACTTCTGATTTTCTAATATTTGTTCTGCTGTGCGCTACCTTCGTATGCAGACGACTCATTGTCACTATGCTGCATACATCACTTGACTTCTCATTCCACTCAATTCTTTACTTCTGCTGATGACTTACGCCATGTACTGTGTGCTGCTAATCTTGTAGTCTGTGTCATGGTTCATTCTATCATTCTGATACTGCGCAACTGCAATCACCAACTAATACTGTGCTTTAAATTGATAGCTTGCTGTTTTGAGATTATGCACCAATATCAGATGGAACTGTGCACTTACTAAGATGTGTCGATTCTGTTTAAGTGCCACAGTATTTTAGACAATCTGCGACATGCTGTGCAACACATTATTCGTCCTTTCGATTTAACGCACTTGTATTAGATCATCCTCATCATGACACGCATACTGGATTCTGCTGTTGCTTTGTCGTTGCGCATCTGATGGAATTCTTTACTTCGCACACTTCACTTCAACATTCATGCATCAACCAAACTTCTGCGCATCTTCTGATATAATTCGGTTTTGTCTTTGTGCTTTTGTCTTACCACATCTGTGACTGTCTGCATGCTGCCAACAATACTGTCATTTGGTCCTCAAGCACTTGCCCATACTTCTGTGATTCCGCCCTTCAATATTTGCACAACCGTCACAGATATACAACATCATTCTGTGCACCATCAATATTTCATTTTGTTGCATATGCGCACTCGGCTCCTCGCTAAATCATGCTGTTTTGTCCTTGATCCCTTGATGCCTCGAATATAAATATGTATCTTCCATTTGAATCTCTATGATCTTTCCATCAAGCTTACTTCAAATCTCCAACTTGCATTTCTATTTATACATGTCCTGCATGGATTGTATGTCCACAAGTTGGTTGTGGCATTCCTTCTTCCTTGCTTCATGAATTATGCCTATGCCACATGTCATCTTCTGCGTTGCTGATGTGTCATCATTTGTGAGTCTTGCGCATCCATGGTCCACGAATTAGTGTAACTTTACACCATAGCGGTGTAGTCTTGCACTCTCGATGTACCATTGCTTTGGAGAACTTGCGTGAACATGGTCCTTGACTTAGTGGGACTTTCACCCTTGCAGTACCACCACTTGTGGGTCTTGCACACTTGGTGTATCAATTCTTGGCAGAACTTGCGCATACGTGGTCTTTGACTTGGTGGGACTTTGACCCTTGTGAAACCATTACTTGTGGGTACTGCGCACTTGCTGTATCATTGACTGTGGAATTTGTTCATATGCTTACTTCAACTGTTGCACCTTTCTTGGAACTTGTGCGTGCTCAATAATTGAAAACATATTCTGATTGGTAATGACCTACACGCTTTCAAGGCTGTTCAACCATAAGCTGTTTCATATTGCTTGTGCACTCTCAATCTTTGACCATACATTGTTCAGGCTTGCTTGCGCATTCTAGAATCTTCTCTTGTCTTGTTTGTGCATTCCATAATCTTCTCTTGTCTTGCTTGTGCATTTGTACCTTTGCTTAACCAACTCCTTGGCTACTTTTACACATGTACCTTTGTCCAACCAATTCTTTGGATGCTACCTTGAGAGAGTATGACTTGGTGGACTTGATTTTTATGCAGGAACCACATGCAGTAGGATACATTGCTTATGTACTTCTTTAAACTGGATCTGCATGATGTATCCTTGGAGACACATATTCAGATTAGATGCAACTTCTAGATATACTTCTCCACACTGACATCCATATCCTTGCGAATATACTGCTTCAAAGTGGCTTCCATATAATTTTTCAAACTACTGTAGGAATGCTATATTCTTCACGCTCTTTCATGTTTGCTTCATGTTCATGATGTCTCTTCAATAATCTGCTTCACACCTCAGCTTTATGCATCTTCTCCAATCGACTTTGCTCTCATGCTTTTCTTCATGTTGGTTCTTCTCAGCTGCATTCAACTTTGTGTGTGAAATCAATGTACAGTCTGCTGTATTTTCTTTACTTCTTCACTTCATGCAACTTCTCCCCCTTTGACATCAATGGCAAAGAGGTTCCATTACTTGCGCAATGTAGGTTCTTCTTTTATTTTGTTTTGCGTCGATTTATAGCTTAACTGTTTTAAGGGATGACTCCCCTTGTCTTCATGCTTCACTATTCCTTTGTTGATTTCTTGCATATTGCTTTCATAATTAGCTTTGTTTGATTTCTTGATACAAGTGTTACATTACTCTTTAATCTTGATCTCCTGTTCATGTCACAACACTTCATAATTCTTTGCTCAGTGATTCATGCAAACATCCTTTCATGCTAACTGCGCAATGCCAAAACTCGTCTGGATTCATGCTTCTTTATTTGGGTTCTCATTATGTTGCGGATTGAGAAACACACCCAATTTTTCCCTGAGATATTCAAATGTACTTCATGGAAGAGGTTTCGTAAATATATCCGCAATTTTTTCCTTGGTGTAAACATATTCTAGTTTGATAATATTATTAGCAACTTGCTCTCTCACAAAGTGATACTTGATGGGAATGTGCTTAGTTTTGCAGTACATAACATGATTTTTGGAGCTACTGACTACGCTTGTGTTGTCGCATAGAGTCCATATTGGATGATTTATATTTACTTGCAGATCCTTCATGGTTTGTTTCATCCAAAAAACTTGTGAACAACACACAACCGCTGCAATATATTAAGATTTTGCTGTGGATAACACAACCAATGGATGATTTTTGCTGATCCATGACACACAACAATTTCATAAGAAAAATGCAGCTCCAATAGTACTTCTATCATCTATACTTCCTGCCCAGTCTGCATCAGTGTATGCTACCAAGTCTAGTTTTTTGCTTCGTGGATACCATAAGCCAAGATTCGTGGTGGTCCCTTTCAAATACCTAAAAAATTCTCTTGAATGCTTTAACATGTGTTTTCTTGGGTGCTTCCTGAAATCTTGTGATAAGTCAAACAACTTGCATGATATATGGTCTTGAGGCAGTTACATATAGCAGGCTTCTAATCATAGATCTGTAGTCTCTGATCAACTTCCTTAGCTTCATCCTCTTTACTCAACTTGCACCCAGTGACCATAGGTGTACAAACTGACCTGCAATCTTCCATGTTGAATTTGTTCAGCATATCCTTCACATACTTAGACTGAGAGATGAAAATGCCATTATCTAATTGAGATATCTGCAATCCAAGAAAAAATGATAGTTCTCCAAGCATTGACATTTCAAATTCCTTCTGCATATCTTTGGAAAATTGCTGGCTCATTCTGTCATTATTGCTTCCATAAATAATGTCATCAACATTGACTTCAACAACTATCATTTTTTCATTTTCAATTTTTATGTAAAGATTGTTGTCTATACTTCCCTTTATGAATCCTTGTTGTTGCAGATATTTGTCCAATCTTGAATATCGGGCCCGTGGAGCTTGCTTAAGTCCATATAAATATTTCTTTTGTTTGCAAACATAATATTTGTTGCTAGAGAGTGAAAAACCTTCTGGTTGTTCAATGTATACTTCTTCTTCAAGATCTCCATTTAAAAATGTTGATTTCACATCCATTTGATACACTTTGACATTTTATGCACAAGCGTAGGCCAAGAATAGTCTGATTGATTCCATTCGCACAACATGATCAAATGTTTCTTCAAAGTCTATTCCCTTAATCTGCGCATAACCTTTTCACACCAATCTTGCCTTATTTCTAACAACTTGTCCTTCTTCGTTTAATTTGTTTATGAATACCCATTTTGTACCTATAACATTCTTATTTTTGGGTCTTGGAACCAGTTCCCAGGTTTCATTCCTTTTAATTTGTTCTAAATATTCATTCATGGCCTTCATCCAAATTCCATAAGCTTTGGCTTCTTCAAATCCTTATGGTTCTATTTGAAATAACAACGAAAAATGAACTTCCTCAGTAGGATCCCTTAGGCTTCTTTTGGTTCTTACTCCATTTTAGTCTCCAATGATCAAGTTTTGCGAATGATTCTTATGGACTTACCTGGAAGGGGCCTTTGTATCCTGTCTTCCTTCTTCTAATCCGCGCTGATATATTTTCTCCTGTGGAAATTTCGTTTCTTGATTTTCTGGTATCTCCTCATAAGGTTGTTCTACCATGGGTAAATCATCGACGATGTTCTTCTATTCTCCTGAGTTAGTACTTCATCAAATCTTACGTATGGAATTTCAACGATATTTCTGAATCACATATTATAACACTTGTAGTCTTTATTCCTGGAGGCATAACCAAGGAAAATTCCTTCGTCTGATATGGAATCAAATTTTCCAAGAGTTTCATCGTTTCTTTTGATGTAGCATTTTCTTCCGAATATCCTGAAAAGCTTAATTGTTGCTGGTCTTCCTTTCCAGAGTTCATACGGTGTTGAACAACTATTGGTTCTAATCAGACATTTGTTGAGAATATGTATAGATGTATGAATGACATGTGTCCAAAAAAATCTATCTTCTGATTCCATGTTTGTCACAGTAGTTGTCAAACTTGTTCGAAGTGTATTCTTCTCCATTGTTAGATCTCAAACACTTTATTATTAGATCGGTTTCATTTTCAACCACTTCTTTAAATGTTTTAAAACATTCGAATGTTTCTGATTTTTCTTTAAGAAAGAACACCCACATCATCCAGGTGTAATCATCAATGAAAATAAGAAATTAAGACTCACCATTCATTCCTCTACTTCTCATTGGACCACAAATATATGAGATAACCATTTCCAAGGGTTTTGAAGTAGTGTACTCTTTTGTTTTGAATTTGATCCTTGCTTGTTTCCCATGTACGCAATGTTTATAGAATGAATTTGATGGCTTAATAATTCTTGGAATGTCCCTTATTGCTTGCTTACTGTTGATTCTGACCAGGTTGTCGAAGTTGATGTGTCCCAATATTCTATGCCAGAGCCAAATTTCATCGATTTTCCCCATGTAGCATTTCTCTTCCCTTTCCTCATCCAAAATATAGACATTGTTAGGAGTCCTAGAGGCTGTTGGTTATATTTGAGATAACAATGAAAAATGAACTTCCTCAGTAGGATCCCTTAGGCTTCTTCTGGTTCTTACTCCATCATTTTAGTCTCCAATGATCAAGTTTTGTGAATGATTCTTATGGACTTACCTGGAAGGGGCCTTTGTATCTTGTCTTCCTTCTTCTAATCCGCGCTGATATATTTTCTCCTGTGGAAATTTCGTTTCTTGATTTTATGGTATCTCCTCATAAGGCTGTTCTACCATGGGTAAATCATCGATGATCTTCTTCTATTCTCCTATGAGTTAGTACTTCATCAACTCTAACATATGGAATTTCAACGATATTTCTAAATAACAGATTATAACACTTGTAGTCTTTACTCATGGAGGCATAACCAAGGAAAATTCCTTCGTCTGATATGGAATCAAAGTTTCCAAGAGTTTCATCGTTTCTTTTGAATATCCTGAAAAGATTAATTGTAGCTAGTCTTCCTTTCCAGAGTTCATACGGTGTTGAACAACTATTGGTTCTAATCAGACATTTGTTGAGAATATGTATAGATGTATGAATGGCATGTGTCCAAAAAATATCTATCTTCTGATTCCATGTTTGTCACAGTAGTTTTCAAACTTGTTCGAAGTGTATTCTTCTCCATTGTTAGATCTCAAACACTTTATTATTAGATCGGTTTCATTTTCAACCACTTCTTTAAATGTTTTAAAACATTCGAATGTTTCTGATTTTTCTTTAAGAAAGAACACCCACGTCATCCAGGTGTAATCATCAATGAAAAGAAGAAATTAAGAATCACCATTCATTCCTCTAGTTCTCATTGGACCACAAATATATGAGATAACCATTTCCAAGGGTTTTGAAGTAGTGTACTCTTTTGTTTTGAATTTGATCCTTTCTTGTTTCCCATGTACGCAATGTTTATAGAATGAATTTGATGGCTTAATAATTCTTGGAATGTCCCTTATTGCTTGCTTACTGCTGATTTTGACTAGGTTGTCGAAGTTGATGTGTCCCAATATTCTACGCCAGAGCCAAATTTCATCGATTTTCCCCATGTAGCATTTCTCTTCCCTTTCCTCATCCAAAATATAGACATTGTTAGGAGTCCTGGAGGCTGTTGCCACTACTCTATCTGTATCCCTGTTTTTAATTTGACATTTTTCTGAGTCAAAAGTGAGAGTGTTCCCTTGATCACACATTTAGATGACACTTAGAAGATTGTGTTTCATGTTCTCGACTAGTAAGACATTTTCTGCCTTGGTCCTTTTATTTCCCAGGCTTGCCAATCCTTTACCCAAGATTTTGTCCGATCCATTATCTCCAAAGTAGATGCTTCCTCCCTTATCTTATCTAAACTTTAGAAAGGTGTTTTTATCTCCTGTCATGTGCTTGGAGCACCCGTTGTCTATGTACCATTGTGCCATGCATTGTGCCCTTTTACTTTGTGCATGTAAAGCTAGGCTGCTGGCTTCTTGATGGACTTGATCCTTCTGATCTTCAACTATTTCAATGGATTGCATAGGTTGCAACTGATTTTCGTAGTTCTAATTGTTGTGACCACAATTGTGACATTCCCACACTCATTGTCTAAGTTCAAAATACTAAAGGGATTGAGATCTTCTATTGAGACTTCAACAAGATTTTTGAGGTTACTCTGTTTAGGATTTATCTAATTTCACAAACCATTCCTTCTAACATATGCTAGCGCACGAGCTCTCCATTTTATTGCTTTATGACCAAAATTGTGACATTAATAGCAATTTCCAAAAAATAGTTTTTAGTACCTGATTGAATAGACTCTTCATAATTTTGCAGACTCTTTTCTCAAATGACTTGGCTTCCTGTCCTCTTCTTCACACTTTTGATCTATTTTTGAGAGTGGAGTCTTGATAACATTGGTGTAGCTCTTAACAAAGTAAGATTCTTCATCAATGCTGTTTCTATAATTTTGTTCATTCTTCAGCCGAAAATTTACTTTTTGCAGTTCGTCTTTCAGAGAGGCAATTTCAGCTTCCAATATTTCGCACTTGTCTTCTCTCAGTTTCAACTGCTTGGTCGTATCTGCTTCCAACCTCAAAAGTGATTCCTTCAGGAGCTTTATTTTTTTCCTTAACTTCTTCAATTTGTCCAAAGAACTGATCAGTTCCCCTTCAAAGTCTACTTCAACCATTTGTTCATATTTTGAATCCATGTCTGCTGAGTTCTGTGCAGGGATCCATTTTCCGTATATTAAACTATTACTGAAGACACCCGCTTTGATACTAAATGTTGGAATCGATTTAATACTAAGAGGGGGGGTGAATCAATTTTAGTGCAGTTATCAACAATTTTTACCTTCTTTAACATATTAGTCTTAACTTTAATCTTGATCTTTTAATTATGCATCCAACATAAATAAAAAATTCATCCACATATGCACCAAGACAAAGAACACATAACATACAAGATTTTGACGTGGAAACCCAATCGAGAGAAAACCATAGAATGCACTTTTGTAATGAAAAGAATACATTCAAGGAAGCACTGAATTCCTGTGTTTACCAACACCAAATGGAAGGAGGCACTGACCCCCTGGTTTTACAGGCACCAAGCTGAAGGAAGCACCAACTCCCTATGTTCTCCAGCACCAACTAGAAGGAGGCTAGGACCTCCTACTCCTTTCCCGTCCTGCCGCCCAAATATACAAAATAATATTATGCCTTACAGAACTTTCAACTCATGCACACTTCTGATCTTTTGATATTAGTTATGTTGTGCACTACCTTCATATGTAGACGATTCATTGTCACTGTGCTTGCATACATCACTTGACTTTTCATTCCACTCAATTCTTTACTTATGCTGATGACTTACATCATGTACCGTGTGTTGTTTATCCTGCAGTCTACATCATGGTTCATTTTTTTGTTCCGCTACTGCACAACTGCAATCACCAAACAATATTGTGCTTTCAATTGATAACTTGCTGTTTTGAGATTATGCACCAATATCAGATGGAACTGTGCACTTACTAAGATGTGTTCATTCTGTTTAAGTGCCACAGTCTTTTAGAGAATCTGCGACATGATGTGCATCAAATGAT
The DNA here is from genome assembly GCA_027924585.1 of Larix kaempferi. Lineage (NCBI taxonomy): Eukaryota > Viridiplantae > Streptophyta > Pinopsida > Pinales > Pinaceae > Larix > Larix kaempferi. Next base: position 4,098,399 of record BSBM01001646.1, read on the forward strand.
TCGTCCTTTCTGTTTAATGCACTTGTCTCATATCATCCTCATCATGATGCGCATAATGGATTCTACTGTTTCTCTTTCATTGCGCATATGATGGACTTATTTACTTCATACACTTCACTTCAACATTCATGCATCAACCAAAATTCTGCGCATCTTTTGATATACTTCGGTTCTGTCTCTACGCTTCTGTCTTACCACATATGTACTGTTTGCTTGCTTCCATCAATACCGTCATTTTGTCCTCACGCACTTGTGCATACTTCTGTGATTCTTCCCTTTAGTATTTGCGCAACCGTCACAAATCTACAACATCATTCTGTGCACCATCAACATTTCATTCTGCTGCATGTGCCCACTTGGATCCTCGCTAAATCATGCTGTTTTGTCCTCGAGACCTTGATGCCACGAATATAAATCTGTATCTTCCACTTGAAGCTCTATGATCTTGCCATCAAGCTTACTTCATATCTCCAATTTGCATCTCTGTTTATATATGTACTGCATGGATTGTATGTCCACAAGTTGGTTGTGGCATTCCTTCTTCCTTGCTTCACTGATTATGCATATGCCACATGTCATCTTTTGCACTGCTAATGTGTCATCCTTTGTGAGTCTTGCACATCCATGGTCCACGACTTAGTGGAACTTTACAGCATAGCGATGTAGTCTTGCACATCCAATGTACCATTGATTTGGAGAACTTGCGCGAACATGGTCTTTGACTTAGTGGGAATTTCACCATTACAATACCACCACTTGTGGGTCTTGTACACTTGGTGTATCAATGCTTTGCAGAACTTGTGCATACATGATCTTTGACTTGGTGGGACTTTGACCCTTGTGGTACCATTAATTTTTGGTATTGTGCACTTGCTGTATCATCGACTGCGAAATTTGTGCATATGCTTACTTCAACTGCTGCACCTTTCATAGAACTTGTGCATGCTCAATAAATGAAAGCATCTTCTAATTGGTGATGACTTGCATGCTTTCAGGGATGTTCAACCATAATTTGTTTCATACTGCTTGTGCACTCCCAATATTTGACCATACATTGTTCAGTCTTTCTTGCGTATTCCATAATATTCTCTTGTCTTGCTTACACATTTGTACCTTTTCTTAACCAACTCCTTGGCTACTTTTGCACATGTACCTTTGTCCAACCAATTCTTTGGCTGCTACCTTGAGAGAGTATGACTTGGTGGACTTGATATCTGCACATGAACCACATGTAGTAGGATACATTGCTTATGTACTTATTTGAACTGGATCTGCATGATGTATCCTTTGACACACATCTTCAAATTGGATGCAACTTCTAGATATACTTCTCCACACTGGCATCCATATCCTTGAAAATACACTGCTTCAAAGTGGCTTCCATATACTTCTTCAAACTATTGTAGGAATACTGTATCCACTTTGACATCAGTTGACATCAATGACTCAAACTGAATCAATTGACATCCTCTTTGACATTAGTTGCATCAATGACAACCAAATTTAAATAGATCTATCATGTACAGACTTGTGTGTTGCTCGTTTCCTAATTGTTGACTTTGACTACTCTTTGGCGCTCTAACTTTGCATCACAAATGAATTAAATCACCTCCTGATAAAACTTGTCTTTGAGTGAAATGAATGTCTTAACCCTCTACCTTGACTTTCCTTATATTTGAATTGAAATCCCAATCTAGCGTAATTCTAATATCACAATGAGATGTACAATTGAGATTAGTTTTAATCATTAACATATACAAATACATTTTATTAGACTCATAGTTAAATATAAGACTTTCACTTTATATTAAAGTAAATTACAAAATAGATATGAATCAAACTACTTTTGGCACTAATTATGTGAGGAAGTTCTTGCCTGAGCTACAATCTTCAACACTTATATTAGTGTTCTCCACTAGGGAGCATGGGCATGGAAAAAAAATCCCTTATTCTTAACATATCGACTTGCACATTTCTCAATAAGATTTAGATGTTGAAGTATGTGACCAATGAGCTCCAATTCCAAAACTCTTTGTAGTTTAATTGCTTAGTGCCTATTACCATTTCCATGGCCCCAAAGGCATCGAAGTAATCAAGTCTAAATGCCAATGATACATGCAATACCTTCACAAAAGAGGGTTATGTTTTCTTTCATTTTTTGGTATTAAATTTATTAGGGGATTATATTGTTGTATTCAAAGGCACTTTCCTTATAGTGTTAAGAGAAAGCAACAAAATGCTAAAAATTCTCAGTAGTGCCAAAGAGTAGAACTTGAATGATACTCTTTCATTTAAAATTTGGCGAAGGCGCTAAATAAGTGATCTAAGGTTGGTACTTATAAGCCTTTGTGATCATGAGACAAGTCTGAGGGATAAATTGGTGGAGGAAGAATAAATTGGTAGTGTTAGGATATTCATATACTCCATCTTAGTCCTAACAACATTTCCATTATTTTTCATTTCAGTCATGCATGCAGTCATGAAATTGCATGCATGCATGCATCCCAATCATCAACATGGTGTCCTCTAGCACCTAGTCCCCATTTTGCTAGCCCTGAGAGATTATTTCTATTCATTTCTAGCCCTCCTAGTGCATGATGTTCCCTCCTTTCACCTACCACATGTGAAAGGCGCCTTCTCTCACCTACCACTAGTGACACTTCAGTTAGTTCCTTGATTTACGGATCTGTTCCCCGATTTAAGAATAGATGACCTAGTTAACTCACTTAAACACTTTGATGGACCTCCAGAGAGCCTAGATTGACTATTTTGACTCCAGTTAGCTCCTCATGCACCCTCCATTAGTGCTCCATGCATCAGTTACACCTACTACACCTAGTTAGACTCAGTGTGACACATGGTTGATGGTTACTTGTGCTTTGATGACACTCTACTGATCTGATGATCAGTTCATGCAGGATAATTCGAATTGCCACCTTGGCATTCAAATCCTCTCCATTGTATTATTTATTGTTCATATTATGATTAATGAATTAGTGTGATGTTATTCTGCTTCTATTTGAATTCTATTGCATCTATGTTCTGTTGCTCCATTCTGCACTCTTCTTCTATTTTCCTGCTTAATCTTTCTTGTGAGGTATACATCAGCTCTTAGATTTGCTGTGAGGATTTTCACATGGTATCAGAGCATGTTGAGAGTATAGTCTATCTCCGTCCCCGAGATTTTTTTTGCAGGTTATTACCAAGATTTCGAGTGCAGCAACAGTTGCAACAGTTTTTTGCAATTTTATAGCAGTAGCAGATTTTGCAGATATTCTCTATTGTTTTTTGCAGGTCTTCTGCAACAACTTCCATGAATCTGGAAGGAATTCCTCCTCTCTCTCCATTCAACTATGATGAGTGGAAACCAAAGATGATAGCATATTTGAAGAGACATGGTCTTTTTGAGTATTGTCTTGAAAGAGAGTTCGAATCCTCTGAAGAAGAGAATGATTGGTTAAATGAAGGTGACAGAGCCTATGGAGCAATGTTGACTGCTATGTCTCATTGTATGTTAATCCACTTCCATGATTCTGCTGAATCTCCAAAAGAGCTATGGGTCCATCTAGATGAAATATTTGGAAAAAAAATGAAGGGATTGGTGCAAACTATTTGGAGAGAAATCCCAGTGATGCATTCGCCCTCCTTGATGGTCTCTCTGATCATGATTCAGTATCAAACATATCTCATAATGAAGTTGTCCAAAAAGAAGAAGAACTTGCAGATTCAACACTCATGTTCTCAATGTCTTCTATTTCGAATTCTGAGCCAGCTCACACTCTAGAAATTGAAGAGGTTCTTAAATCCTCTCTTGCACAAGAGTCCGTTGGTTTGCATAATGATGATCTACTGAATGTTTCGGAGGTTGAATCAACAATTGGAGGTGATGCATTCGCTCTCCTTGATCACTTATCTCTTATGTACTACTATATGATCATTTGTACATGCTCTCAGAAGTTCATTGAAGATGTATGGCATTACCATTCGCTTGGGATAATTTCTCATGCATATCATGGGTTTGATCTCACTCTTGTTGGTTCAAAGGAGATCTCAAGAAACCATTTATCAAGTCTTGGAGCTGATTGAAGTCCAAGCAACCATGATCATGTGATGGTTCTTTTGGGCATGATCTCACCTATGATGGTTCAAAGGAGATAAAAAAAGACTATCTACACATTCATGGATTTGATCCTACCTCAGCTAATTCGAATCACAAGTTCCAGGATCATCCTCATACATTTGGATTTATTTTCACCACATTCGGTCTGAAGAGCAAGTACAAGCACATGTCTCCATATTCACTTGCATCCACTGAAGGAGATCACAAGCACATGTTTTTGGAGCATGAACCACTTCTTCCCAAGAAGAAGATACCTTCAGACATATGACCAAGCATCACACCTGCTTGAGTTTGGAGCATTTATTTTTGGTGTGCACTACAGTCTTTTTGAGGGTGGGGGGTATTTTTCCCATGAGGTTTTCCCCCATTTCCTTGTTTCATGGACTGTTCTCTATTCATTGTATTGGGTGACCTTTGGTCTCAGTTACCAGGGCCCATGATGGATTAAGGGGGGGGTGTTAGGATATTCCTGTACTCCATCCCAGTTCTAACAACATTTCCATTATTTTTCATTTCATTCATGCATGCAGTCATGAAATTACATGCATGCATCCCAGTCATCAGCATGGTGTCCTCCAGCACTTAGTCCCCATTTTGCTAGCCCCGGGAGCTTCTTTCTGTTCATTTCTATCCCTCCTAGTGCATGATGTGTCCTCCTTTCACCTACCACATGTGAAAGGTGCCTTCTCTCACCTACCACTAGTGACACTTCAGTTAGTTCCTTGATTTATGGATATGTTCCCTGATTTAAGGATAGATGGCCTAGTTAACACACTGAAACACTCTGATGGACCTCCAGAGAGCGTAGATTGACTATTTTGACTCCAGTTAGCTCCTCATGACTCCAGTTAGATCCTCATGCACCCTCCATCAGTGCTCCATGCATCAGTTACACCTACTACACCCAGTTAGACTCAGTGTGACACATGGTTGATGGTTACTTGTGCTTTGATGACACTCTACTGATCTGATGATCAGTTCATGCATGCTAATTCGAATTGCCACCTTGGCATTCGAATCCTCTCCATTGTATTATTTATTATTCATATTATGATTAATGAATTAGTGTGATGTTATTTTGCTTCTATCTGAGTTCTATTGCATCTATGTTCTATTGCTCCATTCTGCACTCTTCTTCTATTTTCCTGCTTAATATTTCTTGTGAGGTATACATCAGCTCTTAGATTTGCTGTGAGGATTTTCACTGCTAGTTTTGGCTCAATGAGAAGCACACAGTTTAATCTAATATGCATGAGCCATCATTAGAGAGATTTTGAGGTAAAAAAAGGGCCTCCTAAGAGATGTACTACAAAAATATGAGATATATTAAAATATTATGAATTGAGGGTTTTATGGGGTAGGTATATATGACAAGTCACCTCCCACACTATTTTCTATGCACAATATAAATAACCATGGTTGAGTTACTTTTCAAAATTCACTAGAAATAAAATTAATAAAATAAGTCTACATTGATGTGACTAAGATTCATTGTAAATTCCCAAAAATGTATTGTCCTTTAACATTTATTTGTCTTGAACTTGCAAATGAAATTAAATAATAAAAAACATTTTTAAGAGCTTTTTTTAAAATTTTATGTTGACTTTTTATATTTAGTACTTTTCTCATGAATTTAATAATGTAATTTAATTGAGAATTTATTTACATGTAAAATGTCAATAATATTATTATAATCCACATTGCATTATTATTATTATTATTATTTATTAAATCTATTATTATTATTTATTAGTTTGACATTATGTTATTAAATAGAATGGAGTGAATATATAATTTAAAATTAAAAACATAAAAATGATAATATATTATTTTATAAAAAAATGTGAAAGGACTTTCTTTATGAATTAAGAGTACTTCACTTGAAAATGACAATAATATTATTTTATGTGAAAGTGTGAAAAGACATTCATTATGAGTACTTTACTTGAAAATGACAATAATATTATTTTATGAAAAGACTATCATTATGAGTACTTTACTTTATGACTTAAAAGTACTTACACCACTACCTTGGTTAACTATGTGTTTTCATCCACCATAGAAAATTTGACAAATAAGCATTCTTAACTCATGCAATGCCATCTCACCAAGGGGGATGATGTCATCTACTAGAATGTGATTGGTTGTATTTTATAGTACATTTTCTTTGTTTTGAGGTCCTTTTTTGACCTCAAAATTTCTCTAATTGAAATTCAATACCACACTTTTGACGTAGCACTCCATTGTGCGTTCCAACTCATGGGAATGGTTTTTGAAAACCGTTGAACGAGGCCTCCATGTATAAGGTGGAATGATGTGACAACAAAGCAATAGGTGGACAAAAAAAATGGTGACATGTGGCCATGGGACCAATGCCCTATCCTTGTGGAAGTACGATGCCCATGTCAGAACTAAATCCAATGAGGACATTGTTGAAATATTTTATATTCCTTGGAAGATAATAATGTCTTTGTATTATGTCGGAAGATATCCACAATCTTATGTAAAAGAGTAATACATTATATCCCATATTCATTATGGTAAAATATACTCTTGATATTCATTATTATATAAATAGATGTTATTATGGAGAATTATATTATCCCACATGTAATATGTGAGAGTAATTCCTCCTCATCTCTTAGTATATAATAGAGTCAAGGGAGTCACATTACTCATCATGATCTTTACTTATTCACACAAGTATTGCTATATTGTATTGGGGTTATTGGCATTTCTCTCTTGTAAGCTTGAGGGAGATATTCCAGAGATAATAGAAGACTACCTTCCCGTTGACGTACTCCAATTGGGTGAACCACGTATATCTGGTGTACTCTTTTCTCTTGTTCTCTTTTTTGTACTTATTGTTGATATATTATTGTTTTGCATAGATAGGTAAGCTAGTTTAGTTAGATCCATATGCAAGAATCTGCAAGAGATCTAGCAACTGTAGCAACTCACAATCAAACTATCAAGTATGTTGCAAAGAAGAAGAGAAGGAGACACTCAATGATCACTCATAAACACATTATAATAGACAATATCTCAGTATCATACAATGAATAAGAATGTAAGTGAATGAATACAATAGCTATGATGATGGCATCATATAAAATTCGAATTAGCCAGGTAGGGCATTCGAATTTGATTTCTAGTCTAGCTTGGATAACTATGGAGACATCATCCAGTCAGTAGTATCAGTCATGAGTGGTAAGAGTCAGTCTAACTGAGTCTATCAGAACCATCTAGGCATAAATTGAGGAATGGAGACTCCAAGGAGGGCGCATGAGACTGTCAAATAGTCAAGTGGAACTCTAGAACTAGCTAACTAGAAGCTACAAGCAGTCAACATGAGCAATCAGTGGAAGAACTACTCAATCAATGCACTAACTGAATGATAACTCCAGGTAGGTGAGATAGGCGCCCCAACTGAGTGATAATTGGTGGTAGGTGAGTAAGTGCACTCTAAATGACAGTGGTAGGTGAGAAAGGCGCACTAGCTAAGCAGATAAGTCAAGGAGGGTGCATTAGGTAGGTAGGGGGCCAAATGAGGGCTAAAGACAAGCTCTGGAGAGATAGAAGCAAGTTCTAGGTGCTGGGGAGACAACCATGATGATGACTATATGCATGCAGTGGCATGCAAATGCGTGCAACATGCAGGAAAAAATAAGCTAGAAGCAAGCTCTAGGTGCTGGGGAGACCACCATGATGATGACTGGATGCATGCAGTTGCATGCAAATACATGCAGCATGCAAGCATGCAAAATACAAAAATGATGGTGCAAATATTCCAACACCATATCTCTGACATGGTATTAGAGCTTGTTGCTATGATCTAGCATCTTCTATTGCTTTCAAACAATATTTTATTATTTGGGCATTGTTTATTTCTTGTAGATTTGCTTTCTATCTGGTAGCCATTTGGCTTCTCTTCATATTTGGGCATATTTATGCAGTTTTTTAATTCTAACCCCAACCTTGTTGTGTAGATTTTTGCAGAAATTTTTAAAGGGTTTCTTGATGTTATTTTTTTTAGATCTATATGTTTTTTGGATTCTCCTCAAGGAGATCTATCTTCTGGTTGTCAAAACGACAGTTTTCGTCCAAGTTTGGTAGACTTTGTGCAGGTTTCCATGTTCGACATAATCGACACTGTTTTCGGCCTTAAACTGGACACTCACGACTTTTCTTCGCAGAACCTGCGGTTAACCGTGACTGTTCCTACTGTGAACCCACGAATACATTGCAGACTCGCGACATCTCAGTGCGTAGACCCGTGTATGCTTCGACATACTTCCGGCTGTTCCACTGCCGAACCTGCGTTTACTTTAGTTTATTCACAACCCTTCCTGTGCTGAGCTCGCAAATGCCTCGACAGAACCGTGACCTTACTGTGCAGAGACTCGCGAGTAGCCACGACTCCATTACACCGCAACCCACAATAACCGTGACTCTTTCCGTACAGAACCCACGTTTTTCCAGTGTTATTCGTGAGTCCAATGTGGCAAAACCTGCGAGTGAATTTTCTTAGCACTTTTCAAAAGGGCTATAAGCAAAAGTTTCTTTCCTTTGCTGCTTTTTCTACTGTGTTTCCGCAGTTCAGTACGGTAAAGTATATCAGTTTTTTGTTATTCAATTTCTTTCTCTTGTCATTTCTAGCATTTGGGTTTCTTGTCAATATTTCTATCATTATGACTTCAGAAGTAGCTTCTGTTCCTGAACTTATTGGTGCTAACTATCTTGCATGGAAGAGAAAAATGATTGATGTTCTCAGGAGTAAGAATCTATGGAGAATTGTTAATGGTGAACACACGAACCATGTTGATACTCAAGCTTTGGCTATATGGGAAGATAAATGTGATCAAGCAAGAGGGCTCATTGGTTAAACAATTTCAGATAGTCTTCAGGTAAGTATAGAGGCAGAAGACAGCCCCGCTGAGGTATGGAAAATTCTTGCTTCTTTATTTGATAAATATGATGATGTTTTTGCTTATGACCTTGAAAAGAATATTTTTGATCTAGATCCTACTAACTTTGAAAGAGTAGAATTATATCTTGCTGAAGTGAAAAATTTAAATGAAAAAATAAATAATTGTGGTAAAGATTACAAGAAAACAGACACTGCTCTTATAATTCTTGTAGAACAAAAATTGCCATCTTGTTTTGATATGTTCATTCAAACTAGGAATAGAGCTCTTGAATTGTCTTCTAATACCACAAAACCTAATTTTGATGATTTTTGTAAAGGTGTTAGCTCTCCAGGAGTCTTTCTAGGTTGCAATCGAAAGAGCCTGGTAACTTAATCTTACTTTGAATGATGGGGTATGTCTGGATCAAGTTGGATGACTGAAACGAAACTCACACACTCAAAATAGGCATGGACACATTCAGGTAGACAAGGATTTTAACTATTGCTGTTCAGAGAGTTTATAAAAGGTGAATGAGAGTAGAATTCTTATCGTGCTAGCAGATTCATACACAGAATATATAAATGGATAATCACAATAAACAAATGATATTTGATGTCCAATCCTCAATAAAAAGATATGATTACAGCTATCTGGCATAGACGAATGAACAAACATGAAATAAACATTTCACTGCAAGTACAGAAAGGTAGGAAAGGAAATCTGAACACAAATAGCAAAAGAAGCTTTTATAATTGAGATGCAACGGGAAGTCTGAGAATACAAGTATAGAAAAGTCTATCAAAAATCCAACCACTGTTCTACATGAGTCACAGGATTTATAGCATTTACAAAAATTTTCAAGATCCTGAAGAACTGGATCGAACCTGCTAAAGATAGAAAATCAAAACCGTTTCCAATAAACTAGGAAAAATCCTCTTTAATTTGGCAAAACTGCTGAAAAATGGGGCTCAGAGATGGATTCGATTCTCCCAATATATGACACGTGTAGGAAAACTGAGAGAGGTTACTGTTCTCTGATGTGTTAGGCACAAAAAAATCTGAGAGTTTTTCAAAAAAATTCTCTAGTCGCTCAGAATCATCATTTTAAAATGATGACTCTGCACAGTAAAACGCCATTAATTTGGCCAAAATGCTGAAAAATGGGGCTCAGATATGGGTTCATTTCTCCGTGACACCTGTGTATAAACCAAAAGAGGTTATTGTATATTGATTTGTTTTGAGAAAAAACCTCTCTCAGATCATTGAAAACTGCTTTCATTTTCCCGAGATCTGCATTTCAAAAACATGTGTCAAACAGGAAAATCCCGAGATCCGAAAATTAGGGCTCAGAGATGGATTCAATTCTCCCAATATGTGACACCTGCATGAAAAATGAGAGAGGTTATTTTTTTTCTGACATGTCAGGAACAAAAAATTCTCCAGTGGCGCATAACCATCATTTGAAAATGATGACCTTTCAAAGTAAAAACGCCATTAATTTCAGTAAATATCCTTGCCTCCACCTTGCTGGCACCTTTAAATCTGGAACATAACCTTGATCACGATGCATTTAATTATTATATAACATTATAAACTACCTTTGAGGTGTTTGGATCAGTAAAAATCAGATCTGTGCAAAAATGGTAACATTCTGTCCAGTTTTTTAGCTTTCGGTAGCTAGGAAAGCCAAAGTCTGAATTTGTAAGCTACCGAAAGCTCGCTACCGAAAGCTCTGTTTTCGGTAGCTAATGAACCATCACCTTGTCCGCCTAAGCCACCGAAATTGTTCCACGACATGTGCCTTTCCTTTCGGTAGCTGAAGAGTTTTGTCTTCCATTCTGTAAGCTGCCGAAAGCTAGGTTTTCGATAGCTAATGAACCATCGACTGGTCCGCCTAAGCTACCGAAGCCTGAATTTTCTTTTGAAGAAAAAATGATATCCAATGTTGTTGCAAACGTTATTACATGCCTCAAATGTTTATAAAAATGAATAAATTAAAGACTTCCTATCACTACATAAAATAGATTTGACAAATTTTATTGGGGAGATAACATCTGGCTCCTGCTCGGGGATGGAATCCTCACTGTGAGGTTCCAAGAACCACAGATACAATGCCTTTCCTGTAAAAAAAAATTCAAACTTGTCCTCTAGTGTTTCATTGGGCTATGGAGTCATTTAAACTGCAAAACTGACATAAAAAGAAATGTTATTTACAATGGAAGGTTCTGAACTTGCAGTTCCATTGGGCATGGAATCAGTAATACAACCACCCTCTGAACACCTTTGAAGAGCTGTCTTTATTCACACAAGCTAACTTCTATTTCTACTGCAAACTGGAAGAAAAGAAATGCTCGGGCAATGAGCTTATTTCCTACACTAGTCTACTCTAACCGGATCTGCAATCGGGTTAGGTAAATGCTGACTTCCATAATAGCCATTCCAACAATTTAAAAACTGAAGAAATCTCATCTTTATCACTGATTATCAGATGATGTCTGAAATGTAACCGCAGTGATAAGAAATTATCCAGGAAACCATACTTACCTATAAACAATGGCAAGCTGAGGAAATATGAAATCTTCAAGTTTTCTGAAATGTATAACTCCATGAATGCTGCCATTGGATCCTTAAAAGGAAAATCACAAACATATTGGTCTTCTGGAAACAGCTGCACATCTATGGTAGCCTCTTGCTCATCCATGACAGTTCCTTTGCTAGAAGACTGACCACCTTCATGTTCCCTTGAGCTCAGATCTTGATTATTAATCATCACAACTTTCTCTTCAGAAAAGTGCTCAGAAGATAATGATAAAACAATGTTAAAATCATATGAATAAGGATCAGTTAAAAACATATAATTGCCTATGCAATCTTCTGTCATCATAGGCTCATCCTGATTAGCAAACTGATCATAACCTTCTGAATCATACCTGTTTCTAGAGCACTCAGCAGATGTTGAAGGAATTGATTCATAATCTGAAATATATTTAGCTGCTTGCTGCTGCTCTGAAACTGCCTCATAGTCATTACCTTTATGCTAAAAAATGACTGCTTCTCTGTTGGAAGATTGATGCCCTTCTTGTGTTTTTGAGAGCAACTTGTGAACATAAAAAATAACAGTCTTTTCCTCTTCATACTGTTGTTCCATATCTGTTTCAAACTCATCATTTTTTTGTTCAAAATATGAAATGTATTGACAGTTCCCTTGTTCATATGTATGCAGATTTTCAAAGCAATCCCGATCACGGACCTTCCTGGAAGCACATATATTCTCCTCTACTTCTTCTGCATCTTCAAACAACTGTCTTAAGGATAATGATCTCCTTTCTCTGAGAAGAAGGACTATATCTAAATGTTGAGCCATAACACAGTATACCATGGCAACAGTCTCTGTAGGCCGGATCTCCAAAGGCATGTCATGATCAACACGATAGAACCTTCTGTTGAAAACAGCCAAAGCTTCTTCCCCTTCTCTCTTCAAAGTGAAAAAATAAATGAGATACCGATCAAAAGATATGTTCTCACCCCAATACTTTAGAAAAGCATTGGTTAGCTCGATCCAAGAGCCAATGGAATCAACTCTCAGATTCCTAAACCATACTGCAGGATCTCTGAACAAAGTTTTGGAGAACAACCTCATAACAACATCTTCATGTATAATCTCAAAATGATCAAGGAAGCTCTCAAAATCCCCTAAGTGTCTTTCGGCTGTGACATGATCTTCTTCAAACCGAGGAAGATACTCAAAACAGTCAAGAGGATAAGGATGAAGAAGATAGGGCAGCCTTAAAGGCTTGAACATCTTCATTTTGATTTTAGTTTGAAAAGAAGTGGGTTGATTATGAGGAATAACAAGTTGATGGCAAGGCTCAGAATTTGAGGCAAAAGATGCTGAAGTCTGGGTAGGTTTTAAATCAATTTCAACCTCCATAAAGTCACAAGAATGATCTAATTCAGGAGGAATTGGAATGCAGAACTCATCTTTAGGAACAGGCTGTGATGAGGGTATAGGATCAACATTAACAACATAAGGCTGCAAGATTTCTTCTTCTTCTAAAGGAAGATATATAAAAGAAGGATGATAATCATCCGAATATGCAAAACAAAAGATGATCCTCTTAACATGTGAAGGAAAAAGCATGAAAGAGATGATAAAGAACAACAACAGTTCATGAAGAAAGCTCATAAACTGATACCTGGTTTTACATTTATGCCCCTTCATCTTTTTCAACCGGATTTTCCCTAGTGGAGTCTTTAAACGTGGAGTCGCCAGATAGATGCTTACAACCAATACAATGGCCATCCTTTGTCTATCATCAAAAGCTGAAACTAAGTCGTCTTCCAGGGAAAATTGCTTCTAACTCCTCTCCCCGGCAACGACGCCAATTTGTTAGCTCTCCAGGAGTCTTTCTAGGTTGCAATCGAAAGAGCCTGGTAACTTAATATTACTTTGAATTATGGGGTATGTCTGGATCAAGTTGGATGACTGAACCGAAACTCACACACTCAAAACATGCATGGAAACATTCAGGTAGACAAGGCTTTTAACTATTGCTGTTCAGAGATTTTATAAAAGGTGAATGAGAGTAGAATTCTTATCGTGCTAGCAGACTCATACACATAATATATAAATGGCTAATCACAATAAAAAAATGATATTTGATGTCCAATCCTCAATAAAAAGATAGGATTAAAGCTATCTGGCATAGATGAATGAACAAACATGAAATAAACATTTCACTGCAAGTACAGAAAGATAGGAAAGGAAATCTGAACACAAATAACAAAAGAAGCTTATATAACTGAGATGCAACGGGAATTCTGAGAATACAAGTATAGAAAAGTCTCTCCAAAATCCAACCACTGTTCTAAATGAGTCACAGGATTTATAGCCTTTACAAAAACATTCAAGATCCTGAAGAACTGGATTGAACCTGCTAAAGATAGAAAATCAAAACCGTTTCCAATAAACTAGGAAAAATCCTCTTTAATTTGGCAAAACTGTTGAAAAATGGGGCTCAAATATGGATTCATTTCTCCCAATATATGACACCTGTAGGAAAAATGAGAGAGGTTATTGTTCTCTGACGTGTTAGGCACAAAAAAATTCAAGCGTTTTGCAAAATAATTCTCCAGTCGCTCAGAATCATCATTTTAAAATGATGACTCTGCATAGTAAAACGCCATTAATTTGACCAAACTGCTGAAAAATGGGGCTCAGAGATGGGTTCAGTTCTCCAAATCCGTGACACCTGTGTATAAACCGAAATAGGTTATTGTATATTGATTTTTTTTGAGCAAAAATGTCTCTCAGATGATTGAAAACCGCTTTCATTTTCCCGAGATCTGCATTTCAAAAAAAGGTGTCAAACAGGAAAATCCTGAGATCCGAAAATTAGTGCTTAGAGATGGATTTGATTCTCCCAATCTGTGACACTTGTAGGAAAACTGAGAGAGTATATTTTTCTATGACATGTTAGGAACAAAAACCTCCTAGCATTTTGAAAAATGATTCTCTGGGGAGATAACAAAAGGGTTGATAAGTGAGCAAGAAAGGTTAATTGTTTCAGGACAACTCTCACCTAATAAAGCTCTAATGGCACATAATAAGAATCCTAAGAGAAGTTTTAATAATGTTAAAGGTTCTAATTCACACACTTCAAATCCTACTAATAACTCCGGTAATGCTTCTAATGCACATCATGACAATAGTAAGATGAAGAAAGTGTATCCTCTGTGTAAACATTGTAGTAAAACTAACCATCCTGAAAAGAATTGATTTAAATTGAAACGTTTAAAAGCTAAGGCTAAAAAGAATGGTTCTGATGAATCACAAGTAGCTTTGTGTGTTTATGTTGTTTCTTCTCGTAATTCTTCTTCTAATGTGGATTGGATAATGGATTCTGGTGCTTCTAAACATATGACTGGTAATACTTCTTTATATACATCTTATGACAATAATAAAAACACATCTCAGAAAGTATCTATAGGTGATGGTAAACAACTTTCCGTAATTGGTTATGGTAATGTTAATGTTTCTAATGGTCAATTGGAAGATGTTTTTCATGTTGAAAATATGCCCATCAAGTTACTTTCTATTTATCGTGCATGTAAAAAAGGATTTAAATTTGAAGCTTGGCCTGATAAATATGTTCTTAAAGATATCAATCAAAACTTCAAAGTAGTTTCTTCTGGTTCTGTTGATCATAATGTTGTTTGATATAAATTTGATGGTTTTAATTCAACTAAAAGACAACCTTTTTATTCCTATGTTTCTCATGATGATGAACTAAGTAAATTATGGCACGAAAGATTAGGTCATTTGAATTATGGTAAAATGAAAATGTTAACTAAAATGGTACTTGGATTGCCTAATATTTTGTCTACTAATGGTGTTTGTGAAGGTTGTGTTCTTGGTAAACATCATAGATAAATGTTTGATAAAGGTAAAGCTTGGCATGCTAAAGAATCTTTGCAATTAATTCATAGTGACATTTGTGGTCCTCTTGAAGTTCCTTCTATATCAGATGAAGTCTATTTTCTTACCTTTATTGATGACTTTAGTAGAAAATCATAGGTTTATTTTTTGAAACATAAAATTGACACTTTCTCTAAATTTCAAGTATTTAAATCCTTGGTTGAAAATGAATCTGGTAAAAAGATTAAGACTTTAAGAACCGATAATGGGGGGTAATTCATTAAGAAAGAATTTGAAGTATTTTTATCTAAACATGGAATTCAACATCAAAAGACTGTTCCTTACACACCTCAACAAAATGGTGTTGCTGAAAGGAAAAACAAAACTTTAGTTGAAATGGCTAGATGTATGCTTTATTCTAAAGGATTACATAAGAAATTTTGGTCCGAAGCCATAAGTTGTGCTAACTTTATTTTAAATAGAGTTCCTACAAAAGCTGTTAAGCATGTTACCCCTGAGGAAAAATGGAGTGGTAGAAAACCGGATATTAGTAACTTTAAAGTGTTTGGTTGTGAATGTTGGGATCATATTCCTGATGAAAAACGAAAAAAGTTAGAACCCAAGTCTCACAAGTGTATATTCATTGGTTATTCTGAGGATTCTAAGGCTTATAGGTTTTTTGATCCTTCTAATCAAAGTGTCATCATTAGAAGAGATGTTCAATTTATTGAAGTCTCTCCACCACCTAGGTTTGTCGAACCTCATGTTACTCTGAATATTCCCTTATCACCTGTTACTGCTATCTCGATTGCTCCTTCCAGTTCCGTGACTGATCTTAGTTCACCTTCTTCTTCTTCTTATTCAAGTATTCCACATGAATGTCTCGAAGCTCCTGAAGTGAATTTTGTCCCTTCTAACCTTCCTGTTTGGGCCCGGAAAACTCTTGAATATGCATGAAGTGATATCAGAATCTCTTCCGATAGTCGTAGAACTCTATGTAACTTTGCTCTTATGACCAAAGTTTTGGAAACAGATGATCCTACCTCTTATGCTCAAGCTAAGGGAAAACCTCATTGGGAACAAGCTATGTCTGCTGAGTATGATTCTCTTATGAAGAACAAGACTTGGTCTCTTGTTCCTCTTCCTCCGAGAAAGAATTTAGTTGGTTGTAAATGGGTTTATAAAACTAAATTTACTGCAGAAGGACAGATTGAAAAGTATAAATATAGATTAGTTGCAACAGGTTTTGATCAACTTGAAGGTATAGATTATAATGAAACTTTTGCTCCTGTTTCTAAAATGAATACAATAAGAACCATTTTATCTATTGCTGCATCTTATAAATGGGAAATACACCAAATGGATGTAAAAAGTGTGTTTTTAAATGGTGATCTTAATGAAGAAGTTTATATGCAACAACCTCCTGGTTTTATTAATGTGAATCATCAAGTTTAATATGTAAATTACACAAGTCTTTATATGGTCTTAAACAAGCACCTAGGGCTTGGTATGATAAAATTGATGCATATTTCTTGAATAATGGGTTTAAGCGTTGTATATCTGATCCTAACCTATGTGTTAAGCATGTTGATGATAATATCATTGTTATTGTTTTATATGTGGATGATCTTATTATCACTGGCAAACAACTTGTTCTCATTCAAAGTATGAAAAGTGACCTTCAAAAGCAGTTTGAAATGACTGATCTCAGTATATTGCACTATTTCTCGGGTCTTCAAATTTGGCATCTGGCAGATGGTATTTTTCTCTCTCAACTGAAGTATGCTACAAATTTAATGGCTCGTTTCCACATGAGTGATTGTAAACCTGCTCATACACCTTTTCAGTCCAGTGTAAATTTAACTGTTGAGTGTACTACTTCTCTTGTTGATGCCACTCTTTATCGTCAGCTAGTCGGCAGTTTGATATATTTAACTCATAGCAGACCAGATATCTCTTTCGCCGTCAGTATGGTTTCACGGTTCATGCAACAACCTCATGAAAGTCATTGGAAAGTAGCAAAGAGAATTCTGAGATATTTACAGGGGACATTGTACTATGGTGTTTTTTATTCGAGCAGTACAACAGTTTCACTTTCTGGTTATACAGATTCTGACTGGGCAGGTGACAGTTCTGATCGACAATCAACTGTTGGTTATATATTTCAACTTGGTTCAGGTCCGATTTCTTGGTCCAAGAAAAAGGTGAAGACTATTTTTTTATCATTGTGTGAAGCAGAGTATAGAGCAGCCAAAGAAGCAGTTTGGTTACAACATGTTCTTGCTGAGCTTGGTCTGGTTCCGAAATCGTCCACTGTGTTGAAATGTGACAATCAAGGTGCAATTCAACTTGCTTATAATCCGGTATATCACTCCAAGACAAAGCATCTCGATCATGATGCTCATGACATTCCAGGTCTCACCGCAGATGGTGTTCGTTCTCTTGAGTATTGTCCTACAGAGCAGTAGGTAACTGATATCTTCACCAAATACTTAACAACAACGAAGTATGTGCATCTTCATTCCTTACTTTGGATGAGGGAAGTTGTCATCAAGAGGGAGCAGTAATGACTCGTTACTTCCCTTGTTAGTGGGATTTTCTCCCAACCATTATTGAGGGGGAGCGTTGGAATATTTTATATTCCTTGGAAGGTAATAATGTCTTTGTATTATGTCGGAATATATACACAATCTTATATAAAAGAGTAATACATTATATCCCAGATTCATTATGGTAAAATATACTCTTGATATTCATTATTATATAAAGAGATGTTATTATGGAGAATTATATTATCCCACATGTAATATGTGAGAGTAATTTCTCCTCATCTCTTAGTATATAATAGAGTCAAGGGAGTCACATCACTCATCATGATCTTTACTTATTCACACAAGTATTGCTATATTGTATTGGAGTTATTGGCATTGCTCTCTTGTAAGCTTGAGGGAGATATTCCGGAGATAATAGAAGACTACCTTCCCATGGACATAGCCCAATTGGGTGAACCACGTATATCTGGTGTACTCTTTTCTCTTGTTCTAGTTTTTGTACTTATTGTTGATATATTATTGTTTTGCATAGATAGGTAAGCTAGTTTAGTTAGATCCATATCTCTGACAAACATGACATGTGTCCGGACAATAAATACATGAATTTTCAAAAAAAAATATTTACCAAGTGTAAAAAATGGATTATTTCAAAAAATCAAAGGTTGACACGCCGAAGAAAGAATTGTTAAATTAACAAAGGTTGTTGAAGAGTACCACCTTCTCATCAGGTAATGATTCTGAAGCATTATTTCTCCTCATGTTTTTAAAGCTTTTTTCTATTTACCATATTCATAGAGATGAAGGATGGCCACTGTAGAGAGCCCTAGTTTTCTTGAGCAATAAAAAGCCAAATCCGAATGAGGAGCACCTAATGGACAGGGAGGGGGAGGTTTTCGAACTTGTTTTATTAATTCCCGACTTCTACGAAGTCATTCTAGTTTCTCAAGCAAGATTTAAAGATGCCTATGATTTCCTTAACTTATGGGAATCAAACTAATCCCAAGCTATTGTGCCCCATACCTATTTTTAGCACTTAGATTTTATCCCGGTTGTAAAAGAATAACACCTAAGGTAACCTATTTCAAACCAAACTTTAGGTAGAAAACTTAGCCATTTTTTCCACCAGAGAGGGCTCTCTCACAAGATATATGTAAAGGCTAAAAATATATAAAAGTACGTTCAAAATTTCTCAAAAGGATTTTATGGGTTGAAAAGGAAAACAAGAAACATTGGGCATGGAGTCAATTTTTCAAATATTTAATATGCCAGTAAGAGATTTATACCAAACAGATTTCCACAGAGGCAAGATAGCAATCATATCACAGTCAATTTGATTTTTCAGGTGGTATAGAAAGAACTAATGACATTCCATCAACAACATGCATCTAACTGGGATGAATCTATTGCCAACTTTGGAGAAAATAGTGAATATTTAAATGCGATAAAACAAGGCATAACCAGTATGAATCTCGATTTATTTCAAGCGTTCATTTAAATATAGAAGAAAAACATAATGGAAGATATAACAAAGAAAGTGGACATGCACATATAAAGATTAGAGAAAAACAGACTGTAAAGCTGATCAACACATGAATCTCTAGTCTCAAAAGATAGGTATTTTCACTGTACTGCCTTTTATTTATCAAAAATAGACTTCAAAACATACTCGTCTCTCAAAGAATTTTCAACCCTTTCAAAAATGACTCTCATTGTTTTTTATACAAAATTCGGAAGCAGCTTGACATAACTGCTTCTTCTAACTAATAACTAAAAATATTTTAACTCGAAAGATAACTGTCTTTGAACAATAGATAATTGTCTTCAAATAATATTACAAATTTAAAATAAAAGTATCTTTTTGCCACTTGGCAAAAATTCTGAATAGCATCCTTTTTGCCTCTTGGCAAGGGTTTTGAATGTATCTATGAATGTACAGAATATCTTGTCCTTCCATATTTTTCAACATAGTTCCATTGGTCGGCCGTGGGTAAATCATAACTGGTCATTTCTTTTACCAAGACTCGCATTTCAACATGACCTGCGTAAGAAACAGGAAGAATATTCTCACAGGTTGAGATCGGCATATTTAAAATTTCAAAGTCTTCCGCTATTTTCTCCATTAATATTTTCCCTGTAAGCATATGATCCAACTGTTGAAACTTTCTGTGATCCATTCTTATGCCAAACAACAATCTCTTATATTCATTGGGAGGAATCAATTCATTCTTTTCATTCCAAAAAGCAGGGAATCCTTTGTTTATTAATTTTCCAAATTGCTTCTTAAACTTTATTTCTTCCTCCCGTATATCTCTAGCTTTAGCTTCAATATTTTCAATATGTGAATACTTTCCTAAGATTCTTCTGGCCCATGTAATGACTGAAATTCTGTTCATTATATTCATTGCTGTCAAGTCTGCTTCAGTTAAACTGTTTAAGAAAGTTATAGCTTTCTGTGCTATTTCTTTTGGCTTTTTATTTAAATTCTCCCTGACTGCTCTAGAACTCTCAAAGGCATCTTTGGCTACTTTTTCTTTGTCTATTATATAATCCAAATAGGGTCTTAATTTTTCAACTTCCTTTATAATTTGATCCCATACCATATGTTTGCAACCTTGCATAGCAGCTTGCCCTGTCACATGAGTTTCCAAACCTTTATTATTATCACCTAATTCCTGATTCCTTATTTGCAAAGTTTTTATTTCCTTATCTTTAATTTCATTTTCTTCTTTCAGCTTCTGTATTTCCATCTTCAATTCTTTAATTTCACCTTCTTTCAAACTCACTTGGGACATGGCTTGTAAGAGACCATCTAATCCAGTTTTATCTTCATCTGTATCTGTCTATACCTGTTGCTGACCAATTTCTGCTAATCTTTTCTTTGTTTCCTCCAATTTCTCTTCTAAAATAATTTTCTCTTTTTCCCATTTATCTCTTTCCTCAGAGAGCTTTAACATTTTTGCAGTAACATCCTTTACCTCATTTGATAGCTCTTTTTTTTTTATTTTTTTTATTTTTTATTTTTTTTATTTTTCAGTACTGTTAGTTCGGCTCCTTGGATAAGCACAGTGTCTGGAATTTTCAGCTTTCGTCTTAACATCAGAATCATATCATCTTTTTCTTTGAGCAATTTTGCTGCTGCATCTCCCTCTTTATTTATCAAATCTACTTGCAATCTTTTTATCTGTTGTTGTCGAGACTTATTTTCTGCTTTCTCTTGTCTCAACTGATTATTCAATTTATCTAGTGAATTTTTCAATTTGTCTACTTTTAATATTGCTCCCAAATAATCTGAATATATAACCTCTCCTGTTTGTCTGTGTAATAAAATTTTATCCGGGGCATTTATTTTTGACAAATCTACTTTCATCTCCAAGATCTTATCTTTAGTAACAACTGAAAACTTTAAAGAATTTTCTTTGATATTTCTACTAGTAAATAAACTTACTTCAGTGTTGGATATATTTCTAACTTTTGGAAACAACTGACTGGTTTGCCTAGAGGATTCCTGTTTATTCTGACTGTGTTCATTAAATACATCCATCATATTGTTGGGTCTATTTACATCACCTTCTACTGGGGATTCTTCAATACTGTATTCTTTTACCATGACCTCTGGTATTTTTTCTTCAGTTCTTTTTCCCTCTTCTGAAACTGCTATCAATTCTTGTTGTTCATTCATTTTCAACTTTTTTCCTTTTTCTGTTCCTTCGTCCTCAATGTTCATTACGTCCTGTATGGGTATTTTAAACCCCACCAATGCAGTATTCATCGTGTTTTCTGCTTCTGCTGTTGTACCTATTAATACCATTTCTTTATCGTGTGCATCTGGAATGATCTCTTCTTTATACTCCAGCCAATTTGCTCTGTCAGACATTCCTTCAATCATCTGATGGTTCAACGCTTTGATGCGATGATCCGTTCTCCGTTTTGATATTATGTTTAACGGATCATACTCAATAGCCATGTATGTCTCAAAACCCATATCCTTCAATAATTCCTCTATATACACAACAACATTTTTATTATTTACTATGAATGGGCCAAGTGTGAATGGATACTTGATGTCTGTTGCTTGTTTGTAAACCAAGAAATTGTTATCTTCAACAATTAACTTTTGTCTCAGGAACTCCAAAGCAAAAACCCTTAAGGTAAGAAATGTTGGTAAAACATAAGGTTTATGTTTGAACCCGTATAATCTGATCACTGTACTGTCCTTTGACAAGAACCAATCTCCTATAGCGTACTCTACACTCAATTGCATGCATGCTTGCATTTCTGGTAATACTCTCGGCAATTTTTTACCAAAGATCATTCTGTAAATCTCAGAGAGCATATAATTTATGTAATTGAACATGTTATTTTCTAACAGAGTTGTGAAAATGATCTCTGGGAATTGCAACTCTTCATGACTGGCTACCATGATCATTTTCATAAAAAAAGACTGAAATCTGAAATGTCTCAAAGTGGGGAAATTGACCATCTGGTCATTAATCTTCTCTGTCAAAAATTCTTCAAAATTAAGTCGAGGGATTTGATTTTCATCAATCCCTGACTGAATTGCACTCATTTTATACAAAAGACTCAACTGAAACTCGGTTACATGCATGTCTGTATCAAACCCTAGGATTAAAGCCAACAATGTCAGAACAAATTGGGTATTTTCATCAAACAAATTGATATCTATAGGGTAAGGGACCTCTGAAATGTTGGTTTCTGGTTTAAGACACGAAGACAAAAACTTTTCTCTATCATATTGAGGGGTTTGATGATAATATTCAATAACGGAGGTTTCAGAAATCTTAGACTCGAGGGTTTGGGAAAAATCTATTTTTAGGGATTTGATTACTGCGGCCGGCTCTATTTTACAAATGACTCTGGTTTTTTGACTGTCTAAGACAGTTCTTTCTTCTCTGGAGTAATTCTCAGCACACCACGACACAAATTCTGGGAAAGATGGGATTTGATCCGGGCAAAAAGCTAACAAGGACGATTGGTGGACTCTATGCAGGTCTATACCTTCTTTTAATAATTCAGACAACCTAAGTTTAATTTCAGAGACTGGTAACCTAGTTAGGGTATCATGAATGTCCCCGTCTCTATCTTCTAGGGCTTCTTTTGCTTTAAAAACGTCTATATCATGTACAATTTCCATTTAAAACGTTTCTTCGAACTAATTCTGTTTAAAAAAGTGGGCCAGGTCACCAGACCCTACCTGTATATACACACCTTTATCCTTCTGTTGCAATCGCTGATCTCCACCAGTCTTCAGATCTCCCAGGGATAACGACACATATACAAAATGTCGTTATGTGAAGTCCTTTTTGTTTTATATAAGTCTTTTTGATTAACTTCCTGGTAGCTTTCTGAATGTAATTTATATCCAACCGTTGATCTTAAGCCTCTTGATTTGAGCCGTTAGATCTTGCGTCCTTTTTATCCCCTATGGTGGTATCCGCGATCCTAAAACGGTTTTCTTCTCCGGTTTATTCCTTGTGCGGATCAACCATTTAATGACACATGTTTGAGTGGTTTACTTTCCGCGACCATTCTTTCTTCTATCGAGTGCGCACCTTTCCTAATGCGGATGAAAATTGGCCGTTGATTTTGTCCAGATTTATATTGTCCCTCCGATTGATATCGACATATGGAGTATTCCCTTACGCTTTCTCCATTTTCCACGTGCCATGTCCCACCACTTATTATTCTACCACGTGATATGGCCTGCCGCGCCTTATCCTTTGGTGGTTCCGCATGGCGTTGTGGTGGTTTATGATACCACTATCACATATATGCAGACTAATGAAATTGTGACACGTATCCGACGGTATTGAGTCCGCAACCACTCACTACTATTTGCAAACGATTCTTTTGGTGGTGCGGGAAATTATAACAGCCGTTGATATCGATCATTGTCATCTTCGCCGTTGAAACTTGATCTAGACTTAACCTTTTCAAAGAATTGCTTTCGGACTTTGCATATGTGGGTTTTTCTTGTCGTTTTTTGTATTTCAAACCTTTTACTTCAACTCATTTGTAGTGATTTCTCTTCTTTTGGATATTTTTTGGCAAAAACGTTTTAGGGTTTGAGCATTTTCAGATATGGTGTCAACACCTATCATCTTTTTGATTTGGTCACATGGTGCATTAGAAACTATGCCCATGAGAAGCATGCCATTATGTCCTTGGATGGCTCCACAATCATTATTATTCCCAATAAGCAGAGAAGCCATTTCCCAAATGCTGAATTTTCCCAACAATCCATATCTACTGGTCCTAGATGAGGATTCCTTTGAGTCCAATTTCCAATCCCTTATCCAAGAGAATAAAAATAAACTCCTAACCAATTATGTGGCCAAATATGCAACACCCCCAAAGACACCACCACCCAACAATTGCCATGATGTGCCAATGTTTAGGATATGATCATGACATAGCAGTAGATGAGACCCTTTTAGGATTTATGGCTACCATTTTTTCTCCATAAAAGATACTCATAGCCAAATTTGACTATGCCCAATTCTTAGCAAAAATGATTCATGACGAATTGATAAATTTTACTACAACCAAATATTTTAGGTATCAATCATACCTTGTGCATTTGATATTATTTCATCAAGTTTTGTATTTCCAAGAACTTGGAATTTGGATGGTAGAATATTAAGGTACAATAAGATCAGTGGTGGAATGGACCCCTAAGGTAAGGAGGAAACCAAATAATAAAGGATTTAGCTATTTTGTGAACAAGTTCATGTACACCATTTACACTCTTTTTCATGGTGCTACCCCTCCAAGAATTTTCCTTGAATATAAAGAGTTGATGCAATTAAGTCCAGACACTAGAATTGGAGACTGGTATCTTTTTGAGGAGCACACATTGATAATAATATATGGCTTAGAGCTAGAACCCTATATATTTCCTGCCTTTTTGACTCCCAGGGTATTTGCTTTGGAATATATCAAGAAAAGATTTGAATTTGATTAAATTCATTTTGACAAGCATAAGAGCCCAATCACTTTCAAGTTACCAAAATAGGTAGGGATTTTCTTGGTTAAGACTAGAATAACATAGTCCTTGACAAGGAACATGTTAAGTTAGTTGAATCTTTAGAAAGGGAAAAAGTGGATATATGACCCTCATAAGGTCATTTCAGATAGAAGACAAAAGGCCAAATTAGTTTAATATGTCCATCAACCAAATGAATAGCTATAGAAAATTGCAAATCTAGAAAGTTGGGAACATGCCAAGCATGTTTTGTAAGGCAATCTTCCACAACAGTCATAGGTACAAACAATACTCAAGGTTTGATGACTTCAAATATTGAGATAATTGATATAGAGGAAATTGAGCCACATATTTCACAACAACATGTCATACAAACTCCCCATAAAAATATATAGGAGTCAATATAGTATGAGTTGAAGTCCCATTCATACATGGATGTTGAAGAACAACTAGAAGAGCAACCCGACAGTAAGAAGAGTAAAATTGAGAAGTCATTAGAATTGTAGGATGGTTTGGTTGAAAATAAAGGTTAGTAGTCAACATCAAATGAGCCTATTATTACAATTGATCACTTTCCTTCAACATCTCTTCCCGGAATAGAGATACAAGCAACCTCTTCTGCACAAGGAATTTCATAAACCAAGGCTAGCCTGTTTTCTCACTACACACAAATAAAGAATCAAAACGTACAGGTTAAGAGAGATCTATACCCTCAAATTTGGAATAAAATTAAAGATAAAGCGAGGTTACAGTCTAATTTATATGTTAAGGAAGGAACTTTCAATTTCGCTATCCTAGATCCAAAAGCACAGAAAGTCTAGACATTAGAGGATTATTAAGCCACTCAGGTCAAGGTGAACTTAGAATTAATAAATGCTACTGATAAAATTGATTTTAATAGACATATTGGATAAATGATCTTGAGGGAAGTGCTTCAATCTACTGTAAGTGAAAATAAGCTCCAACTTTGGTCAAGAAGACTGAGAAATAATTAAAGCAAGAGAAAGATGCCAACAAGGCCAAACAATTCAAGATAAAAGAGCTTGAACAAATGTTAGTTGAATTAGGTGATGATCCAAATAACCCAATAGATATTCAATATTTGATAAAAGAGAATCATATAAAAATAACCCAACACCTATTCAATCTTTGATAAAAGAGAATGATACAAATATTCAAGTGTTGAAAAAAACGCTCAAAGTGCCTAACACAGAGCATGTGCAAACTCTTGAACTAATAGCTTTGCAAAAAGAGAAAGAACAAATATACAAGTAGATGCAAGAGTATAAATATAAATTGGAGAAATACAAGAATGAAAATAATAGGATAATGATGGATAATACTAATTTATTGGCATCCAAGCCCCTCATTTCATAGTCCAGTCAGATAGACCCTACAAATAACCTAGCCAACCTAGCCAAACAATTCAAGATAAAAGAGCTTGGACAAATGGTAGTTGAATTAGGTGATGATCCAAATAACCCAATAGATATTCAATATTTGATACAAGAAAATTATATCCAAATAACCCAACACCTATTCAATATTTTATAAAAGAGAATGATGCAAAGATTCAAGTGTTGAAAAAACTTCTCAAAGTGCTTGACACAGAGCATGTGCAAACTCTTAAACTAATAGCTTTGCAAAAAGAAAGAACAAATCTACAAGCAGATGCAAGAGTATAAATATAAATTGGAGAAATACAAGAATGAAAATAATAGGATAATGATGGAGAATACTAAGTTATTGGCAGCCAAGCCCCTCATTTCATAGTCCAGTTAGGTAGACCCTGCAAATAACCTAGTTAAAGTTTTGGCAGTTTTAAATCTAAAAGAGGTGGAAATGGGAACTTTGAAGAACAAAAATAAGAAAAAAGATGAGGAAATTGCTATTTTACAAGACAAAGTCAGGAATATAGAAGCTGTTATTGTAGAAGTATAAGCAACCAAATATAAAATGTAGAAATAATTGGATTAATATTCCAACAAGATTATTGGTGAAACAACATTGAAATGAGAAAAGCACTTGTTATGGGATCAAATGTTAGTTGAGATTACAAAATATTGGAATTATTTTGTTGTGGTTCACGATGAATACTTTTTAGCTAACACTTCTTTACAAGATATAAAAAAGACATAGAAAATAAACCATAAAATAATTGGAAAATAAACCAGAAATAACACATAATGTGATAGATATTTGAATGCAAAAACATGAGATGGATTAGAAGTTCTAGGGGTGGTAGACACGACCAACACCATAATGGAGGCTAATAAAGTTCACTAAAATGAATTTGGTCCAAAAGGTACAGTCCAAGGCACATGACCTTTTGAGAGACATTGCATCATTCAAAGAAGGCACATGACATTTTGAGAGACATTGCATCATTCAAAGATATATTTAGAGATGTAATTGATAAGGGACTTCCCTCTATGTGGGATGGAAATGGATATTTATACCCTAAATAAGAATACGATAATATGATGGTGCAATATGGGAATAATGATACAAAGTTTATAGAAATAGATGGACCACTAAAAGGGAAAGTAATCATTTATAAATTGTCAATTGATTTTGAATTATTGGCTCACATTAAGGTGATATTTAAGAATATTCCACCCTCTTATGAGAAATATACATGATAAGATATGTCAGTTAGGAGAATGAAGAGGCATACCCTATGGGAAAACATGGAAAAGTATCGCCAATTATGCAGTGTTATCCTCTACAACACATGGGGCATCTTCAACACAACATGTTCACTAGAGGTAACTATGGCAGTTCTAGCTATTCATGACTAGTTTTCACGACCATGCACATATTTAAGGGGCCATGCACGAACATACATAAATTATAGGAATATTATTATATTTTAAGAAAGAGGATTTAGTTGAAGGAGTCATTTTCAGCTCATTGATTTTTAGGAGGAAATAAGTATATAAAGAAGATTGAGCTCAAAGATAAAGGATTGACAATTTTTGAAAAGTGTAACTTGCTTTGTTGACACAGCATCTATCGACAGGGGTTCACTTCGTACTGTCGCCAAAAAAATACCAACCCAAACTCCCTTATACACCGGCCCGGAAAGGTGTAACCCTTTCCAGCAATACTTGCGGAGCAAGTGTAGTCTCACCCGAGATGGATAAGGGGGTTGCTGGAACCAAGTTTCCACAGTGGAGTTGAGGATATGATTTCAACACGCATTACCCTTGCAATAAACAAAGATCATAACAATCACAGCCTGCTATTACCTAATCATTCGCATTTTAAGTCGTTCGCAGAATTTAACAGATCACAAACATTCAGAACAACATCTTCAACCTACTTATTCAGATTAGCATCATTCCTTAAACCCATAGCATATTCGCATCAATAATACTCTAAAACATTCACATTCATCATCACATCATTGCACAAAAATAGAGACAGAGATTACACCATAACCAAACATCTTCATTCATTCACTAACCCTGCGGAATGAACCTTGTAGAAATTGTCAATACACCATGTTGCGACACAAAACAAACCCAAAAGATAGGATCAATCACCAAAAACTGGATTCCCTTAGGCTTACAATCCTATTATATTTATATGCTTCTATTTGGTTACAAAACGGTCCACATGACCAAATTAACTAATCTAACAATTCTTGTGCTTCCGTGAACTTCGAGAATGGTCCTTCTTTCGCAGAATAACCCTTTCGTGCGTGTCGGCTTCCGCACTTTCTGCGGACTTATCCCATGCCAACATGCCCCCAACACAAACTTGTGGCTCTTCCCGAGCCACCTCAATTGGACACTGCTGGTTGGTACCCATCCTTTGTGGTAGTCTGCTTCTGAAACTGTTCTTGCCGTCTAGAGCTCGCTGTTGTTTACTTCTCAACTTCGTCCGTCGATCATCGGCTCGTTGTCATGTACTTCTTGAACTCATCCTCCAATCTCTGGAAACCTTGATCATATACCTCATCGGCATCTGGTGGCTCACTCCACACTTGTTCCAAACTGGGAAAAGTTCTATCGACGCTGCCAAGGTGGGAAATAGGACGACTGCTCCGACACATCTGTTTCGCGCCTGAGATTGCCCTCTACAGGGCCCAGGGGGCCTCCGCCCTTGGTATTCTAGGGGTCACAAGGACCGTGAATATTCTAACAATCACCATGTTACTAGACCTCTCAGTTGAAACCTCGCCTCTGCTTCTCCCCAGTGTCTGTGCTGCTACCTTTTGTGGTATTTCATGCATACTCATCGTTCTGGCCCTCAACGCTCCGTGGGTGCTACCGCATGAAATGAAAGGGATCATTTCCACAACTTCCTTGGAATTCCTAACTTAACTCTCTTACAGATAAATTTGCAGCATAGGTTCCTCTCAACTAATAGATGTTTCGTTTCCCAGATAGCCTCCTGCTTTTATGCTTTTCCGGTGTGTCTTTGGTGCCTGATTCTGAAATTATTGTGAAATATTTACACATGCTCCTTGGATCCTTTCATCTTGTCCTTCAGCTGTCTTTTGATCAGCATCGCTCATGGGTGAACCTGACTCTTCACGTGCCAATCGTGTGAAGCGTCAACCACAACCAGGTTGGCCATGATTCTGTTTCTGCGTGCCAATCGTGCGAAGCATCTGGCATGCTTCTGCTACCTGGCTTTATCCATTTTATTTTATTGTTCCTCATCCGCTCTGCGTCAGATCATGGTGATAGGGCTTCAGCCTATTCCCATTGACTAATTTAGATAACAATACTCCATCTAGACTTTGTAACTGCATCGCGCCTCCATTGGTGACACAAGTGATAACATATGGTCCCAACCAGTGCATTTACAACTTACCTGGGTGTTTCACAAACTTACTGTCATACAACAGAATTGTATCCCCGTTCTGAAAGTGCTTCGACTTGACATGGCGGTCGTGCCACGCCTTCTGTTGGTATTTTTCTACTTTCTGGTAGAACCCTGCGATGAATTGATCTTCGTCAAGCTGTATTAGTTGTGTCAACCATTCCTCCACCGCACCATCGTCGCTCATCCCTGTTTTTGCTGCAATGTGCAAGCTCGGGACTATGTATTCCATTGGCATAACTGCCTCCTGGCCCTAAATGGAGTCTGGCCAGTCAGTTGTTTGCTTGTGGTGCGATACGCCCAAAGGACTGCTGGGATTTTTAAGTCCCAATCATCGCAGTTCACATTGCACACCTTGGTGAGGGCATGCTTCAATACCTTATTGAACACCTCAACTATCCCGTTTGCTTGAGGGTGGTAAGGCGTACTCTTCTTGTGATGGATCTGAAATTCTTCTGTCATTGCGGCAATTGTTTGGTTAACAAAGTGCGTCCCTTGGTCGCTTAACAACACTTTTGGGCACCCAAACCTGGTGACCATATTATCAAATAGGAATCCTGTTGCAGTTGCAGCAGAACAATATCTTACTAGTGCAGCTTCCGCCCAACGTGTGAGGTAGTCTGTCGCAGTGATGATGTAATGCGACGTCGTTCTCTTCCAAGGTGGGTTGATGGGTCCCACAAAATCAACAGCCCATTTGTTGAAGGCCTGTAATGTTACTTGTGGCACTAGTGGCATTTCGTCTCGTCGTGAGGGCTTATCGATTCGTTGGAATACGTCGCAGCTCTTGGCATAGTCCGTAGCATCTCCATGCAAAGTTGGCCACCATAGCCCTGCTCGAAGGATCTTCCTAGCAGTTGCTCATCCACCATAATGTCCCCCAGCAATGTCATCATGAGCTTCTGACAGAATTTGCTCCTGTTCATGCAAAAGGACATACCGTCCCAGGATCTCATCTGGGCCCATTTTGTACAATTCTCCTACAATTAACTGAAAGTCTGCAGCTCGGACAACTAGCTGTTTCTTTTGGTTGGTAGTGAACTCAGCCGACGCCTTCCCCGTTGCTAAAAATTGAATGATTTATTCATAGTGGTTATCGATCATGCCAATCCTGAAAAAATGATCATCCAAAAATCTGTCATCGATGCTCCTTGGTTCCTCCCCTAACTCTATGCACGAAAGATGATCGGGTCCCACGTTCAATCGTCCTGGCTTTACGATAATCTCAAAATAAAACTCCTGAAACAACAATAACTAGCGGCAGATCTCCCCCCCCAACACAGGCTTGTTCACCAAGTATTTTAGTGCGGAATGATCTGTGAACATCTTGAAGTGGCCCCTTAAGAGGTAATGCCAGAATTTCTGCAAGGCATAGACCATCTCCAACCCTTCCCGTTCGGTGGTCGTATAGTTCATCTCCGCAGTAGACAACTTCCTACTTGCGAAGGCTATCAGGTGGTCGATATCGCTAGTTCCTGGTTGGGCGAAGATAACACCTAGTGCGACTGGCGACGCATCAACGTGTACATGAAATTCCTTTGTCCAATCCGAGAATGCGAGGATTGGTGCTGCGACCATCTTCTCTTTCAATATGTCTAGGATTTTCTGACATTCCTTGGTCCATTCAAACTTAGCATCCTTCTTTAGTAACTTCTCCATGGGTGCGGTGATGGCTGCATATCCTCGAATGAATTTCCTGTAGTAACCTGTGTGTCCCAATGTCCCTCATAGTTTCTTGGCTTTCATTGGTGGTGGGAGGTCGATAATGATGGAAATCTTCGCCGGATCTACCAACATTCCTTCTCTGTAGACAATGTGGCCTAGCAAGATGTTGAACAGAGCACAAAAGATACACTTCTTGAGGTTCATGGAAATTTGGTGCTGTCGACAACGTTCTAGCATTAGTCTTAAGTTCGCGACACGATCCTTGACTAATCCATATACCGTCCAATCATCCATGTAGAAGGTGAGAAAATTATGAATATAATCTTTGAACGCCGCAACCACTATTCTGGAAAAGATTCCAGGAGCATTCTTTAATCCAAATGTCATCACTGTGTACTGAAAGTATCCCCACTCGGTGACGAATGTAGTCTTGTGTTGATCTTCTTTCGCAATCTTGATCTGGTGGTAGCTTGAAAATCCATCCATAAAGGAATATATCTCCTGACCTCCTACTCCTTCGAGCACCTCATTTGTGAATGGGGTTGGGAACGGATCATGTAGGTAGGCATCATTCAGTTTCCTCAAGTTGACGCATATTTGTACTTCGCCGGTTTTCTTGTCCTGGACAACCATTGGACTGATCCATTCTGATTCTTCCACTGGTTCTATAATGCCTGCCTCCAACATTATGTCAATTTTAGCTTGCACGTGTTCCTTGTATCTCGGATTCAATCGATACGACCACTGCTTAATCGGCTTCGCATCGGGTCTCAGGGGGATCTTCATTTCCCTTAAGTCTCCGAAAATTCCCTTCATATCTGAGAATTTCATTGGAAACAAGTCTTGAAACTCATGTAGCAAGTCAGTCATTTTTTCAATGGTCGACTCATCCTAGTAGTCACCAATGCTTGGGAACTTGGGGCTTTCCTCTGACCCAATGTTCACCTTCTTGATCTTCAATGGTTGCTGAAATTTTTCCGCCGGTATGTTTGGTGCCACAACACTGCGATTACCTTCTAATTCTGGCACATATGTGGCCCTAGGATCATCCTCATCGTCGGGCTCTCCAGTGACGTTGTAACACTCCATCAACATTTCTGGTGTCCTAGTCCATTGAAGTGCCATCGGTTGTCCGGTCGGTACCGCCTCAAATATCTTACCGCGGATCGTCTGTAGCGCGGTATGGATCATGGGATTTTCATCTGAGAATGGAAATGATTGTATGAAGCCAATGGTAATCTGCTCCCAAGAAGTCATCCCGCATCGCATTTCTGCTGCGACATACCAGCTCCGCGGTACCTCATCTAACATGTGTATGAATGCATGTACCCACTCCTGCTTCTCTCTCGATCCCCATTGGTGTTGGCACACGTTCAGATGCTCCTTCGGGTCGCTTCGTCCATCATATTTCAGCTGTTCATACTCCGCAACTTCGCCGAATCAAACCTCGATGAGGCATTGACATAGTGGCCAAGTTGTGATGTTTTATTTTTGTGCCGTCCACCATTGCGGAGGACTAGCCTTCAAGGATTCCTCCAGGGCCAGTAGACACTACGGTTCTGCCACTCTTTCCTCAAATTCTGTGAGAAACTTTCCCAAGTTGGGCAATCCCTCATAGGTAGGTAATACGTACTCCTCCATGGCTACCCTTCACAGGGACTGCGTTATCCGTGCACATGTTCTAAAGGAAACTTCATGTAACTGGTTCTACCAGTTCTCGAGGGCCTCGTCTGAATCTGAGGATGCTGAGCTAGTGCTGTGCCATCCTAATTCTCCATCCGCAGTGGGATTAACGTAATCCTCAGAAATGTTATACAAATTGTCCCACCCTTCCACAAACGCGTCTCTGGTTGGTTCCGTATAGCGCAGTCCTTCCGCAGGATCCAGTGGTGCAATGACTCTCATCTACTGATTCTCAAATGACATTTCATTTACTTAAAGTTGATAATCACCTGATTCTCCATGGCCCAGTCTATCCCCAACAGTACCAGATAGGGACTGGTGTTATCCACAATTTCAATGACATCGAAATCAACATACGTTCTGAGCCCTTCAATTTCAATTGGAAGTTGACATACTTGACCGAGCGGAGTGACCTTGCTCTGATTCGCTAGTCGCAACTGTACTAGTGACCAGGTCATTCACGGCTTCCCCATTGTCTCCCACCTCTGTTTGGTCAGAATATTCACATCCAAACCCAAATCCAGAATGATGGAGTCGACATCAAATGCTCTGATTTGTGTCGACATCCGCATCTCATTGCCTGTCTTCTTTTTATGTATGCGATTAACTCTCTGTTCCAGTCATGCACCCTCCCTTCGATGCAGTAGACCAACTATTTCTTCCAGTGCCTCTGGATCCTTTTCCAAGTCCAGGAAAATTTCCAAGAAGGATTTTAGAGTGTCTTCCTTCCTTCGTGACTTCGTCGAATCGAATGTTGGTGGCATGTCATAGATCTCTTCCTGAAGAGGTAGCTGCCTCCTCTTCCTCATTGCCTCCTGTGATTTCAAGAATACATCCCTTTCTGCTTCTACATCAAAGGTGACTTGCTTCCACTGTGTTTGTGTTGGTCTAACATTGCTGTGTGACCTGTCTCCACCTGTCACCGCCCCTCCTCGTGTCACTATTCCAACCATAGCATGGCTGCTTCTAGCTTCTGTCGATATCATCTACACAGCTGATGGCGCATTCTGATTATTTTGGTTTTGGTTCTGGGGTGGATGCTTAGTTTTCCATTTCGCAATGAGATGAGTGTTGATGTATTTGTAACTTCGGAATATATTCTTCTATGTATTACATTTGTACTTTATTGTATCCCCAATGGAGATGTATTATTCCTCCGATTGGAAGTGTCATCATGTGTACTTGCATGTGTCGCAAATTATATTGTAAGTGTTGTAACTTATACTTGATGGGTTATTAGACCACCTTGATGGGGTCGGCCCTGTATGAGTCATGTGGGTCAAAGGGTTATTAGACCACCCTAGTAGGGGTCATCCCAG
Organism: Larix kaempferi; assembly: GCA_027924585.1. NCBI lineage: Eukaryota > Viridiplantae > Streptophyta > Pinopsida > Pinales > Pinaceae > Larix > Larix kaempferi. Next base: position 4,132,905 of record BSBM01001646.1, read on the forward strand.
TCAACATTATGTTAAGTGGTTAAGTTGAGGCCGACCTAGTTGAGTAAAGGTCAAGTGAAGTTAGTGTATAAATAGAGAGTGTGTCTCTCTCATTTTACAAATTCTATTTGTTCACTCAGTTCGCATTAGTGAGAGAGGAGGAGTGCACACTAGTGGAGGAGGAGTATGCTGCTGCTATCATCTATCTCTTGGGTTTGATCATGGTGATCCTTGTATTGATGCTTATTCTATCTCTGAGGAAGTTGCGGGGTTTTTCACCTTCTTGGTTTTCCCCGGTGAAATGTTTTGTGTCTCTTGTCTCTTGTCTTTTATGCTTGATATGCTGTACATGTTATTCGTTCAGTTAAGATCCTAGATCATAATGAATTAAAGCCTAAAAAACTAACAATGAGGGCAGTCCTCTACACTATGATCTACATCACTGCAATATGTGCACTGCGGCGCATGGTTTGGACAATCTCTTTGGTAGTGCCCCTACTGTCCGCAATTGTAACAAATGATCGGACCTCTTCCCCATCAACCAGCTCCTCCACGTCCCATACCGGTGCCTTGGCCTCCACAGAATCCTCCCTTGAACCCTCCACGTGGTGGTCCATTTGGTTGATACTGTCGTTTCCCGTACTGCGGTTGCTGATACTGTTGATTCCCATACTACGGCTGGCCATACGATGGTGGATGATACTGAGGGTGCCCATATTGTCCCTGGTCGTATTGCTGTGGTTGGTTAAACTGCGGCTATGGATCACTATACTGCGGTTGCTGCTGCACAACCAGCGGCTCTTATCCCTTCATAAAATATGTGTCAGATGTTCTATCTTACAGCAGGTCATAGGCCCTGCAGTCCTTCTCATCATGGCCAACCGATTGACATAATTTGTAGTATAAGTTTCCTAGATTTGACACCATATTTTGCAGATATACACATTCCTCTGGTCGATGCCCTCTGGTCTGACAAAGAGGACACCATGGCATGCCCCCTTGACGAAGGGGGTTTGGTGCCCCCGACTGCAAATACTCACAGAATTTTGGGCAATTGTCCTTATGGTGCCCCTCACCTCTGCATTTGGTGCACCATATGTCTCCACGGGTTTCCTTTCCCTTCTTGATATCCTCGAATTGAAGTGTTAAGTCGGCCAATTGTGCCTGGACTCTGTCCATTCCTATCCTTTCTTCTCCGATTGGTGAAGCCTCCAACTTCATCGCAATTTCTAATGATTCCGCCTGTGTTGAGACCTTTTGTTGCATCAGTGGCCCTCAGATATGCAATACTAGTCCTGCGATGAACCATTCTTTATGTTGCAACTCATTTATTGGGAAGCTTACTTTTGTGATCAACGTCTTATACCGCTGATCAAATTCCCACACCGACTCATTCGGAAATTGCTTAATTTCCTTAAGCTCAGTGACATACTGCGACTCAGATTTTGGATTTTTAAATTCATCAATCATCTCCGTTCTGACCTGCGCCAACGTCTTGGCTGGTGTTCTCATTGGAACCTTTACAAACTTCATGTACCAGTCTAACGCCGGACCCCTAAGGGTCATCGCTAGCTGTCCCATCTTTATAGAATCATCCTGGACCTGCTTTATAGTCTAGACTGCTTCGCATATAAACCAATACTGTTAGGGATCCTCGGTCCTATTTCCTTGAAAGGTGGGAATCTTTGCCTCGTCTTCCATCCTAATGTTACTACTATTGTTGTTTCCTGAAGCGCTACTCTTACCGCTGCACGTAGGGAAACTCTGCGAGTAGTTTGGATTTATTCCTATAAAATTTGGAGTAGTGTGCGGGGTTGAAGGTATGTTTTTACTTACGACCTATCTTCCTTCTGATTTTGGGGTAGCTTGGTCGACGTCTCCTTCGCAATAAGGTCGCTTCCTCCTTTGTAGTCCTGTTTCATAGTTCTTCGTTTCGGTCCTCTCAAGAGACTCTCTCTCAGTCCTCCTCTTCTTCTCAGGACGTCGAAATATTGCTCCACTTCTCAAGGTACCACACTCTTTTTCAGCTTCCCTTAGAAATGCGTTGTTTCTCATGTCCATCTACCCCACATCTTTCCATCAAATCCGCATTCACGCTATACCTTCACCCTCCGCACACCAATTTTTCTACTCATCGAAAGACATCCTCAATATTCCTTTTTCGTAGACAAGCATCTTAATCCACAGTTTTAATGATGAAAGAAACCTTCCCCTTGGCCCCTCGAAGAAGTTCTTCTCGACGTCACTATACGACTTGATAGTGCATACAACGAACTCAGTCACGTATCCCTCGAGGACACTATCCACCCAGAAATCAACAACTCATGATACCTTGTTATTGAATTGCTTCAACTGTCGAACCAACTCTGGGGTCCAACAATTAGGTTCAGTCTTGTGGTAGTGATTCTTTCAGAATGTCAGCTGTGCTAGCCACTCATGCAACAATATTGGGAATTCACAAAAAAATATTTCGTGGATATCTGAGTAGATATATCTTTGTATCCAACTGGTTGTTGTCTGTTTACGATCTTGCTTCTCGCTTTCTGCGAACTCCTCTGCCTTCTTGTCAAACCACTCTTGGATCTCTGGTTTCGTCGGATGCCACAACATATCCTCTTCTTTTATTCCTCAAGGTCCCGTTAATGGAACCATTTGTTGATGCAACGTCTATCGATAGGGGTTCACTTCGTACTATCACCAAAAACTACCAACCCAAAATCCCTTATACACCGGCCCGGAAAGGTGTAACCCTTTCCAGCAACACTTGCATAGCAATTGCATTCTCACCTGATATGGATAAGGGGGCTGCTGGAACCAAGTTTCCGCAGTGGAGTTGAGGATATGCTTTCAACACGCATTACCCTTGTAATAACCAGAGATCATAACATTCACAGCCTGCTATTACCTTATCATTCGCATTTTAAGTCGTTCACAGAATTTAACAGATCACAAACATCCAGAACAACATCTTCAACCTACTTATGCAGATTGGCATCATTCCTTAAACCCATAGCATATTCGCATCAATAATACTCTAAAACATTCACATTCATCATCACATCATTGCACAAAAATAGAGACAGAGATTACACCATAACCAAACATCTTCATTCATTCACTAACCCTGCGGAATGAACCTCGTAGAAACTGTCAATACACCATGTTGCAGATACAAAACAAACCCAAAAGATAGGATCAATCACCAAAAAATGGATTCCCTTAGGCTTACAATCCTATTCTATTTATATGCTTCTATTTGGTTACAAAATGGTCCACATGACCAAATTAAATTATCTAACAATTCTTGCACTTCCGCGAACTTCACAAATGGTCCTTCTTTCGCAGAATAACCCTTTCACGCTTGTCGGCTTCTGCACTTCCTACGGACTTATCCCGTGCCAACATGCTCTCAGGGGTGAAAGATCAAGCAAAGTATCTTGGAACTTAGTAGAGAAATATATATTTGTGCTATAGGTCCAATAAGATTCAATTTTTCATGATGTATTAGTTTGTAAAACTCTCAAAGTATTGTGTTACTTCTTTGTGATTCCCAAACCCTTTTCTAGACTATGTATTTGAGTTTATTTGATTAATAAAAGTCAAAAGCAACCATTGTATTGGAGAAAACTCACTATGGCTTGGGAATACCACAATAGACAGATGACTACCAGAAATCTACTCAATTCTCAAATCAATGCTATTATAAATGACAATGTTAAGATAATGGAGAAATGTAACCAACCTCGATCCAAACATTTGATGAAGATCCCCGTTGGAGCTTTCAATCCACACACTTGAAATCTGCAAATTAGTCTTGACAGCCAATATCCAACAAGTACATATAATATATAATTGACATTAACATTATCAATAACAATGGTCCACAATACCAAAAGCAAATGCAACCCAATGTATAATAAACAACATTCACAACATGATGGACGAGAATATGAGTATTTCTATTAATGAACAAGAAGAAGTACAAAGTGACACGACCTCTTGTCGGCAACCAATCTAAACCAAGATCTAGATCAATCCACTTGTGCCTCCACCACTTCAATCCTCCATGAATGGAAAACTCAAACTAGATAGGAGTTTGGAAGGTGAACATAAAGGGTTCACAACTACAAGGATCAATGAGTGCAAACTCAAGATAGGGCAAAAATCCACTAGAGTTCTCTTACTATTCTCTTCTTCCTCGAGTCCATAAGCCAGATGTGCTCAATATATAGTCCTCTCAAAGGTAGGTGAAAGGACACATCGAGATGTTACTCAGTCAGATGGAGAGCCAAAGGTCACCCAATGACCTCTTTTTGGGAGTAAAAAGTAACAAATTAGTGATTTTTACCATTTTACTTGATACCCGCGGGCTATAGTGATGCAACTGGCGGGTACGCATGCTATAGTGATGCAACATGCGGGTAGGAACAAAAATAGGGAAAAATAGTATCACTGAAGGACATAAATGGATCTGAGTCACTGAAATGGATCCTACAGGCCAAAGAATGCTGATGCTCACAGGGTGGAAGATTATGATGTGACAGATGCCCCCTAATGTGTGGGGTCAGAGACTGATGCTACGATGGCATACATTATAAAACTCAGAAGTGGAGTGATGGAGACACAAGTGGAAAGAGAAGCTCACTCGTCATAATACAATAATATATCTGAATACATGTCGGTATAGTACAACAATCTGATACAATGGCCATGAATAGGCAGTATATAATGGATACATGTCATAAGTGATCATATCCATGATCCCTCTACAGTAAGATATGGTCTTTTGCTGAAAAGAAGACAACTGGTGCAAACTGCTGATATTTGAGAGGTGATATCTCAGATGTAAAGTCATAGTCATATGTAGCATATTGAATGCCACAATCGCCTGGGGTCTTCTACACAAGTCTTCGACGGTGCAAGTCCCATCAAGTGAATAAAAGGAGTTGGGGTCGAACCTGATGAGACATTGTCTGATTACCGATCAATGATGTATACCATTAAAAGACGCGAGATAACCCACCAATAATGAAAATGGGCATCAAGGCACAGAGAACAATCATCAGAGTGTGAATAAATGGGTTGAAGTCGAACACTAGGATGAATCCATCGATCAAGGGACATTGATGTATTCCCAAAACTGTCGATGGCGAGAGAACCTGCCACTAATGACTGCAAGCCTCAAGGTACTCAAATGAACTCTAAGCCTCAAGTATCGGAATAAATGGGTTGAAGTCAATGGAACGAGACTCATTGGAAGGAGGGCATTGTGGCATCCCCCATCAACTAGCATGAGGTACCAGCAATGCTGAAAGATTTGGAAGATCTCAGGTGAAACAGACTAACTCAATAAGGATGGCCGACATGCAATAGTCAAGAGATCTGAGGAGTGGCCGACACTGGATTCAGGAATTCCTTTGAACAAGAGAATGAGAAGATGGATAGACTCAGGAAGCATAGAATCGACATAAATTGTGCAATGCAGGAGGCATTACAGAGGGATCCATAATGACTGGAAGCTTAACCAATCGGTGGAGAAAATTGAGAAACAAGTACAGCTCCTAAGGCCCAACTATAGTCCCAACTCATAATGTACGGAGTGGAATGAATGCTCTGTTCAAAGGCGACACAACAGCTTCGAACAAGAAATAGTGACAATAATCCCGTCCGACTTTTTGGAATATTTGATTTTTTTTTGGCTTTTTCATATTTGGGAAAAGCTTGAAAAAGAATAAAATTGCTTATAGTACAACAAGTGAGGGAAAGAGTGTCAAATAGCTAGCAGACTAGTCCCAAGCAGTGGAACATACCTATGCTCAATGCAAGGAAGTGCGTGTAGGATGTGGACACTCAGGGGTATGTTCTCTCAGGGTCAAAGGGTCATCAAATTGTGAAGGGCAAATATATAAGCTCTGCAGGGCTCGATAGGGAAAAGTGTTCAGGCACCAGGCTAACAATTGAGTAAGCGGGAGTCGACACAAGGCTCAAGCGGCAAGCAGGATGATGCAATGCAATCACAACATGATATAACTGAGGGGAGTCCTTAAGGGAGATGGCTGGCATAAGACAAAGTAGAGTATGAGTCTTTATCGCAACGTCATGCCGTAACTACAAAGGAATCCCAATCTTAAGGACAAACAATGGCATGGGCACCAAAATTCATAAGGGGTTCTAACTAGGGTACCCATGTTCAGAAAATCCCTACCGCCACATAACGACACTTCTAAAGCAGTGTGAAGGTTCCGTGTCAGTTACAAAGCGGGGTCGCACCTAGGGTTTATGAAAATGGTCAACAGGTCAAATGCATAATGCATGCGAAAATGGTATATAACCTATATGCCAGGTGTGAAACGTACTTACTGTAGGTGTGAAATGGTTCAGAACAACTCTCGCCGAGGAAATCTGATTAAAAAACATTACTCCATGAGACGATATTAGTTCATAACGACTCAAAATGGCGAAAACTATAGACAAGTGGGTCCAGAAAATTATAAATAGTAATAAGATTTTCCAAATTACAATTCATTTGCACTATTCACAAATTTGGAGTTTAGTGGTAAGTTTTCACCTGAAACTTCAGTTGCCGATCGTGGGAGCTACAAGCAACCATTCAACGAACCGTCCAGAGTAGGTTGGTGGTTACTTCCATACCTTTCATTTTAATGCTTTTATTTCAGTTTTTGTCGGTGGATTTTTTAGTTTGGCCAACCCCTAGATGGCTTCGGCGCTACCTGCGGTCTATAACTATGCGGGTCGCGGGTAGGGCACCAAACGCGTAGTAAAAAAATAGACTGCCCGTGGGTACCTGCCACTGTATACAAATTATCCTACGGGTACGACCGTGAAGAAATTTTTAATCATGAAACTGACCAAAATCTACTTGTTTTGCACTCCAGGATGGTTCTAGAGTGGAGGGAGAGAGAGCATGACCAGGTTGATGAGGCCGTGCGCAATAATTTGCAAGCGCAAAAAGCATTGCAAGCATGTGGTTTGTACAAGTTCTGGAGTATAGGGGGTTTAAGGGCCCAAAACCTATTACTCCGTCGTCTGATAGACTACTGGGATGTGGATGCCCAAAACTTCATCCTCAACGGGAAAACTCTGACACTGGAAGTAGAGGATATCTATTTCATTACCGATTTGTCCCGTAAAGGGGAGGTGGCTAGCCTTCGGTCTCGGACCGTGGGTGGTGGGATCACTGTTCAGGACTACATAGCGCGGTATTGTCCCGCAAACACACGAGCGGTGGGAAGCCAAGTGCCCATCAACGCCATAGTGGTTCTGAGTACAAAGATCATTGTGGCTACCTTGGTGTGGATCACTGGATCTAAAGCACTGCACCAAGCATCCAGGCCGGTGATGTTCTACGCATCACAATGCATGAAACCTACTATATTCGACTGGTGTAATACTCTGCTAGTGTCTATGAAGACACAACTAACGGAATGCAAAGAGGGGAACGCCAAAAACTTCAGGTATGGTAGCATCCTATGCATCTTCTTCTTTGAGAGGGTTCCGGGGCTTAGTCCGAGGGTGGATGTCCCTCCTCACAGCCTCCGTGATCCAACCCTGACCCAATGGGATGAGATCTTGACACGACAGGGTGGTGGCCGTCTGGCGTCACCATATACTGAGGAGTTCTTTCGCTGGTGGAACCAACAGGTGATCGCTATAGAGGACTACCCCTATGCGGGGATAGATTTCAGACAGGACCGTGACATGCCACTGCCACCAGGTGCAGCTTTCAGAGACATCGGTGAGTACTCTTTTGGTTTTGTGTTTATTAAATTTTTATGGATTTTTTGATTATAGTTGAAATGCAAAAAATCTTTTTGGTGGTAGTATCATGTGCTAATGGGTGACTGTTTGCTTGCAAACAAAGGCCCAGTGAGACCCGAGGGCTTCTCGATACATGTTCGTCGGGGGTAGAGATGATGTGGTGGAAGATGCTCTAGCAGGGCGCACACTTCAGACGTTGCGGCGCAACCTATCGCGAATGGTTGCCCGAGTACCACAGATAGAGGTAGCCCGACTACCCAAGGCCATGCATCGCCAAGTAGTGGGTGTTCCGGGTGAGTGGGTGCGGCTACTGCAGCAGGTGGCCAATGTAGTACAATATTTCTATGAGACACATCCCGTCGAGGCGGCAGGTAGGCCTCCCCGGAGGGAATAGATATCCTAGGGTCTCATTTTTGTATTGATATGTATATTTTTGAGGGCTACGGGCTCTAGTTTTGTCTGACACTACCGTTTTTGGATATATTTATATATAAAACTTTGGTTCTTGGTTCTACTATATGTGTGTATGTACAAATGTATGAATGTCTTTGTATTTATGTGCTTCATGATGAATGTGACAAATGCCAATCTAATACATAGTTATCATATGCATCAGATATGTAATTAAGACTTCTCGGAATATGAATATATGTAATTGAAACAAAATGTCTCTCCAAGAGTCGTACCTTAAGGAATATCCGTAGTAATGTAGGGTCTCATACACAGTACTGCCCATTTAGGTGAGACACAGCTAGTTGTGAATCCAGGCGGACTTCTAAAGACTAGATGTCATGTGAAATAGCATGTCATGTGAAATAGCATGTCATGTGAAATAGCATCCTGAAGTATCTCAATAATGGCACTATACTCAACCACATTATTAGATGTAGGACCGACACAAGCACCTCCTGGGGACACAACTAGGTGGTCAGGTGAGAAGATAACCCAGGCAACAGAAGCAAGTTGCTGCGTATGTCGGCTAGCACCATCCGCGAAACCTAAGAATGTAGGAGATCCCGTTGACATCTGTTAATCAAACAGAGGCTAATCAGCATACCCGATAACCAAAAGGCAAGCTAAACTATGTACATAAAAACTATACAATACTGTACAAAAGTATCATCCTGAACCAGAGGTTCAAGCATAATACCGCTTGAGGTAGAGCCCATTTCTAGGCTCTTGTCCCTTCATAAAATATGTGTCAGCTGTCCGATCTTACAGCAGGTCATAGGCCTTGCAGTCCTTCTCATCGTGGCCAACCGATCGACAGAACTTGTAGTATAAGTTTCCTAGATTTGACACCATATTTTGCAGATATACACATTCCTCTGGTCGATGCCCTCTGGTCTGACAAACAGGACACCATGGCATGCCCACTTGACGAAGGGGGTTTGGTGCCCCTGACTGCAAATACTCATGGAATTCTGGGCAATTGTCCTTATGGTGCCCCTGACCTCTGCATCTGGTGCGCCATATGTCTCCACGGGTTTCCTTTCCCTTCTTGATATCCTCGAATTGAAGTGTTAAGTTGGCCAACTGTGCCTGGACTCTGTCCATTCCTATCCCTTCTTCTCCGATTGGTGAAGCATCTAGCTTCATCGCAATTTCTAATGATTCCACCTATGTTGAGACCTTTTGTTGCATCAGTGGCCCTCAAATATGCAATACCAGTACTGCGATGAACCATTCTTTGTGTTGAAGCTCATTTATTGGGAAGCTTACTTTTGCGATCAACGTCTTATACCGCTGATTGAATTCCCGCACCGACTCATTTGGGAATTGCTTAATTTCCTTAAGCTCAGTGACATACTGTGACTCAGATTTTGTCTTTTTAAATTCATCAATCATCTTCGTTCTGACGTGCGCCAACGTCTTGGCCAGTGTTCCCATTGGAACCTTTACAAACTTCATGTACCAATCTAATGCCTGACCCCTAAGGGTAGTCGCTAGCTGTCCCATCTTTATAGCATCATCTTGGACCTACTTTACAGTCCAGATTGCTTCGTATATAAACCAATACTGTTCGGGATCCTCAGTCCTGTTTCCCTAAAAGGTGGGCATATTTTCCTCATCTTCCATCCTAATGTTACTACTATTGTTGTTTACTGAAGCGCTACTCTTACTGCTGCACGTAGGGAAGCTCTGCGAGTAGTTTGGATTTATTCCTATAAAATTCAGAGTAGTGCACAGGGTTGAAGGTATGTTGTTACTTACGACTTGTCTTCCTTCTAATTTTGGGGTATCCTGGTCGACGTCTCCTTCGCAATAAGGTCGCTTCCTCCCTTGTAGTCCTGTTTCGTAGTTCTCCTTTCCGGTCCTCTCAGGAGACTCTCTCTCAGTCCTCCTCTTCTTCTCAAGACGCCGGAATATTGATCCACTTCTCAAGGCACCACACTCTTCGTCAGCTTCCCTTAGAAACTCGTCATCGCTCATGTCCATCTACCCCACATCTTTCCGTCAAATCTGCATTCACACTATACCTTCACCCTCCACACACCAATTTTTCTACTCGTCGGAAGACATCCTCAATATTCCTTTTTCGCAGACAAGCATCTTAATCCATAGTTTTAATGATGACAGAAACCTTCCCCTTGGCCCCCCGAAGAAGTTCCTCTCGGCGTCACTATACAACTTGATAGTGTATACCGCGAACTCAGTCACGTATCCCTCGAGGATACTATCCACCCAGAAATCAACAACTCATGATACCATGTTATTGACTTGATTCAACTGTCGAACCAACTCTGGGGTCCAACAATCAGGTTCAGTTTTCTGGCAGTGATTCTTTCGGAACATCAATTGTGCTAGCCACTCATGCAGCAATATTGGGAATTCACAGAAAAATATTTCATGGATATCTGAGTAGATATATCTTTGCATCCAACTGGTTGCTGTCTGTTTACGATCTCGCTTCTCGCTTTCTGCGAACTCCTCTTCCTTCTTGTCAAACCACTCTTGGATCTCTGGTTTCGTCGGATGCCACAACATATCCTCTTCTTTTCTTCCTAAAGGTCCCGTTAATGGAACCATTTGTTGATGCAACGTCTATCGACAGGGGTTCACTTTGTACTATCACCAACAAACTACCAACCCAAAATCCCTTATACACCGGCCCAGAAAGGTGTAACCCTTTCCAGCAACACTTGCATAGCAATTTCATTCTCACTCGATATGGATAAGGGGGCTACTGGAACCAAGTTTCCGCAATGGAGTTGAGGATATGCTTTCAACACGCATTACCCTTGCAATAACCAGAGATCATAACATTCAAAGCCTGCTATTAACTTATCATTCACATTTTAAGTCGTTCACAGAATTTAACAGATCACAAACATTCAGAACAACATCTTCAACCTACTTATTCAGATTGGCATCATTCCTTAAACCCATAGCATATTCGCATCAATAATACTCTAAAACATTCACATTCATCATCACATCATTGCACAAAAATAGAGACAGAGATTACACCATAACCAAACATCTTCATTCATTCACTAACCCCGCAGAATGAACCTCGCAGAAACTGTCAATACACCATGTTACGGATACAAAACAAACCCAAAAGATAGGATGAATCACCAAAAACTGGATGCCCTTAGGCTTACAATCCTATTCTATTTGTATGCTTCTATTTGGTTACAAAATGGTCCACATGACCAAATTAAATTATCTAACAATTATTGCGCTTACGCGAACTTCGCGAATGGTCCTTCTTTCGCAGAATAACCCTTTCACGCCTGTCGGATTCCGCACTTCCTGCGGACTTATCCCGTGCCAACATGCTCTCAGGGGTGAAAGATCAAGCAAAGTATCTTGGAACTTAGTAGAGCAATATATATTTGTGCTATAGGTCCAACAAGATTCAATTTTTCATGATGTATTAGTTTGTAAAACTCTCAAAGTATTGTGTTACTTCTTTGTGATTCCAAAACCCTTTTCTAGACTATGTATTTGAGTTTATTTGATTAATACAAGTCAAAAGTCGCCATTTCTGTATTGGAGAAAACTCACTATGGCTTGGGAATACCCCAATAGACAGATGACTACCAGAAATCTACTCAATTCTCAAAGCAATTCTATTATAAATTACAATGTTAAGATAATGGAGAAATGTAACCAACCTCGATCCAAACGTTTGATGAAGATCCCCGTTGGAGCTTTCAATCCATGCACTTGAAATCTGCAAATTAGTCTTGACAGCCAATATCCAACAAGTACATATAATATATAGTTGACATTAACATTATCAATAACAATGGTCCACAATACCACAAGCAAATGCAACCCAATGTATAATAAACAACATTCACAACATGATGGACAAGAATATGAGTATTTCTATTAATGAACAAGAAGAAGTACAAAGTGATACGACCTCTTGCCGGTAACCAATCTGAACCAAGATCTAGATCAATCCACTTGTGCCTCCACCAATTCAATCCTCCATGAATGTAAAACTCAAACTAGATAGGAGTTTGGAAGGTGAACATAAAGGGTTCACAACTACAAGGATCAATGAGTGCAGACTCAAGATAGGGAAAAAATCCACTAGAGTTCTCTTACTATTCTCTTCTTCCTCCTGTCCATAATCCATATGTGCTCAATATATAGTCCTCTCAAAGGTAGGTGAAAGGACACATCGAGACGTTACTCGGGAAGATTGAGAGCCAAAGGTCACCCAATGATCGCTTTTTGGGAGTAAAAAGTAATAAATTAGTGATTTTTACCATTTTACTTGATACCCGCAGGCTATAGTGATGCAACTCGTGGGTACGCATGCTATAGTGATGCAGCATGTGGGTAGGAACAAAAATAGGGAAAAAAAGTATCACTGAAGGATATAAATGGATCTGAGTCACTGAAATGGATCCTACAGGCCAAAGAATGCTGATGCTCACAGGGTAGAAGATTATGATGTAACAACCATTAATGCCATGATCATGGTGCATGTGTTATGAGATTATATGGAGATGGATTTCATGTCTGAATGACCTATTTTATCATTGGATGATATATATATATATATATATTTGAATGATGCTTTAAAGTATTCATATATTGCTCATTATTGAATGACTTCATTGCTTTATGGTTATGTTTTAACTGTGAAAATGCCCACATAAGATCCAAAGAGATGATGTAAACCTCACAATGAAAGAATTTAGGAATAATAGAAGAAGAGATAAGCAATAGATCATAGATCCAAAGGAGCTCTGATAGAGGCAGAATAATTACACATGTTACATTAATCTGAATAGTAAACTGGTAAATATACAATGCTGAGGATGAGTATTTGAATTCACTAGGTGTAATTCGAATTAGCCTTCATGCACATATCCATAATCAGCGGAGAGTCATCAAAGCATAACTGGGAGTCCACCTTCTCATCAGTGAAGTCGTCAATGCACAAGTAATGGTCAACCGGGACTCAAACTGAGTCTAACTGAGTGTGGTTGGTGTAACTGGCACATGGAAGCACTAATGTAGTGAAGGAGGCTCAGTGGAGGGCATAGATGGAGCTAACGGGAGTCAGAATAGGCTATCTAGTCACACTGGAGGTCCATTAGAGTGATAAGGTCAGTTAGGAGTCAGTTAATCCTTAAATCAAGGAAAGAACTGAAGATAACTGAACTAAACTGGACTAGTAGGTGAAGAAAGGCGCCCTTCTCATGCAGTAGGTGAAAGGAGGGTGCACTAAGCTCTAGGAGAGCTAAAATTGATCTGAAGGAAGCTCCGGGGGCTATTTTGCTGAGGGCTAGGTGCCGGTACTGATGACTAGTATGCATGGAAACCCTAATTGTGTGCAAACCCTAATTTTGCATGCATGACTGAAAATGAAAATGACAGAAATGCTAGAAGGACTAGGATGGAGTATAGGAATATCCTAACACCCCCCCTTAATTCATCTTGGGCCCTGGTAACTAGGATCAAAGGTCACCCATACAATCAAAGAAATGATAGAAAAATAAAGAACCATCCATAAACCGAGGAAATGGGGAAAACCTCATGGGACAAATACCCCCCCTCAAAAGAACAGTAAATAACTCAAGGAACCATCACACTATGCAGAAAAGAAAGAAGCTTTCATCAGTGAAAACTTTTGCAAAATACTTGGCAAGCTAATCCCCTGTAGGAAGCCAAAGTAGAAGCTAGATCTGGATCTAGTCTCTTGATATGCCTCCCACTGTGTGGAGAATGTGTTGGACGAAGCAAGTCTTTCAGGAACTGTTTCTGTAACTGGAGCGAATGGAACATGAGGAGTCTTTCCAAGAGATGGAAGAGAGAACCCCATCATCATGCTGCATCTCTCATGGAGAGGTGGATGGCATGATGCAAGGTTGGCATGATGCTAAAGTCTAGTAGTTCTGTGAACAGATAAGTCATCAACTGTGTTCTCAGTGGTAGCAAGGACTGTGTGAGCCCATATTGAGCTTGAATCTGGACTGAGAATAGGTGTTGGTTCTGGATCTGAATCTTCTTGAACCATGATATCAACATCAAAATATTGATCTTCTTCTTCATTAGAAGAGGAGTCACTGTGATCTTCATCAGAATCTGAACGAATAGTCAGAGAGAAGGGCATGAAGTGTGAGAACTCATATGCCTTTGAGGCATGATTAGCAATCCCATTCGCTATAACCTTTCCAGTGGAGATTTCTGTAATCTCTACTGTGTTTGGACCAAAAATTACTTGCTTTGGTGATCCTGTATGAGTCATTTGATATACTGACAACAAATTAGCTGTTAGAGAAGGAACAAATAAAACATTTTTGAACTTACCATTGTTAAATTTTCAGAATTTACTTCAATCTGATCTAGGATCTTAACTGAGAGAACAACATGTACAGCAAATCTACAGCATATCATTCATGGACACAATAATGCAAGCACAGAAGAGACATCGAGTTTACTTGGGGAAAACCATAAAGGTGAAAAACCCCAATAACTTCCTCAGAGATAGATAGAGCAATGATACAACCAGAATACTAGAGATAGTCTTCTCCTAGCAGCAGAGCCTCCTCCTCCACAAGTGCCACTCTCCACAGTGTGAGTGAGAGAATAGAATGTGTAAAATGAGAGAGACACACTCTCTATTTATACACTAACTTGACTTGACCTTTACTCAACTAGGTCGGCCTCAACTTAACCACTTAACATAATGCTGACTGGGCCGACCCCCACTAGGGTGGTCTAATAACCCTTTGACCCACATGACTTATACAGGGCCGACCCCAACAAGGTGGTCTAATAACCCATCAAGTATAAGTTACGACACTTACAATATAAATGACGACACTTCCGAATAGAGGAATAATAACATCTCTATAGGAATACAATATACATATATGTGAAATACATTCCGAAGTTACATACACATCAACAACCATGCTCCATATGAACTGTACCCAATCCTTGGGAAGAAATCTGAGAGTTGTCTCCCATGTGAATGGTAGGCCCAACTTGGAGATCCAAAGAGGAAAATGATTGTTCAGAGGAAACCATGTGGTTGGAGGCTCCAGAATCCATGAGGAGGGATTTTGACTTTGAAAAACCAGCCATCAATGCATGGCAATCATCAGATCCACTTCCAGAATCAGACATCTTTGCTTCTTTTGGAACAACAATTTTGTTTTGTTCAAGAAGCTTGGTTAGAAGATCAATTTTCTTGTGCATGCAAGCTTTCTCAGGATGGTTTCCTCTCTTGTAGTAGGAATAATTTGGTCTCTTTTGTTTGTCATTCTTGGATTTTGATGGCTTATTGTCTTTGTATTTTTGCCTCTCTTTTGCATTTGATCCACTTGCTTCACCAGCTAGAATATCTAGATCTTTGGAGGTGTTTATGGAACCCATTTGAAACAATTTGTCCTTTTCTTGAATGAGGGCTTGAATGAAGACTTCTAAGGTAGGAAACTTCCATCCAGGGATTGACATTCGCCAAGAATGGAAAGTAGATACAAAGACATAAAATTGAGATCCAAGTTTGCTCAAAATGGAGAGCACCAATTGCTCATCACTTTTAGTGATGCCACAATGCTTGCATTGTAAAACCAGATTCTTAAATTTTGAGAAGAATGCTTGAATGCTCTCGAAATTGCTAGGTTGTAGGGAAACCCATTCATTTTCAAGAATATGGCCTCTTAGCCCATCTTGTTTTCCAAAAAGACTCCCAAATTTGGTCCATAACTCACTTGGAGACTTCAATCCTTCAATATGAAAAAAAAGATCTTTAGACATGTGAAGACATATGAAACCAAAAGCTTCATCCATTTTATTTAGATGTTTGATTCTTTCTATAGCTGTATGTGGTATGGCATCTTTTTCAAATACCATTCTATTTATCTCTCTATTCCACAAGTGTAATCTCATATCACTTTTCCATTCGAAGTAATTGAAGGGAGTGAGGATCATAGGAGAAAGAGAAGAAGAAGCATTCGAATTGCCCATCTTTGACTGCTGGAACAAGTGCAAATAGAAACTGCTGAATATGCTGGAACTTCGAAATACCTGCAAAAAACTCTCAAGAATGGAGGTAGAATATACTTTCAAATGGCTCTAATACCATGTGAAAATGCCCACATAAGATCCAAAGAGATGATGTAAACCTCACAATGAAATAATTTAGGAATAATAGAAGAAGCGAGAAGCAATAGAACATAGATCCAAAGGAGCTCTGATAGAGGCAAAATAATTATACATGTTACATTAATCTGAATAGTAAACTGGTAAATATACAATGCTGAGGATGAGGATTCGAATTCACTAGGTGTAATTCGAATTAGCCTTCATGCACAGATCCATAATCAGTGGAGAGTCATCAAAGCATAACTAGGAGTCCACCTTCTCATCAGTGAAGTCGTCAATGCACAAGTAATGGTCAACCGGGACTCAAACTGAGTCTAACTGAGTGTGGTTGGTGTAACTGGCACATGGAAGCACTAATGTAGTGAAGGAGGCTCAGTGGAGGGCCCAAATGGAGCTAACTGGAGTCAGAATAGGCTATCTAGTCACACTGGAGGTCCATCGGAGTGATAAGGTCAGTTAGGAGTAAGTTAATCCTTAAACCAAGGAAAGAACTGAAGATAACTGAACTAAACTAGACTGGTAGGTGAAGAAAGGCACCCTTCTCATGCAGTAGGTGAAAGGAGGGCGCACTAAGCTCTAGGAGAGCTAAAAATGATTTGAAGGAAGCTCCGGGGGCTAGTTTGCTGAGGGCTAGGTGTTGGTACTGATGACTAGGATGCATGCAAACCCTAATTTTGCATGCATGACTGAAAATGAAAATGACAGAAACGCTAGAAGGACTAGGATGGAGTATAGGAATATCCTAACATTAACCATACTCAAATATTTTTTTTTCTAGGTAATATTCTTGGGGAAAACCCCCATCCACTTCCCCTTATCTCAAGGATGGTACCTAGGGTAAACTCATATTTCATAGGGCACAAGGCCAATAAACAAGGGCACAAAGCCATTACAAGAATATGCACATTTTTAGATCAACATGTAACAAAGGGGAATAAAATCTGGGTGGGGAGGATAACACTCCATCCCACAACCAATCGAGCTAGACCCACTTGACATAACCATACTCAAATATATTTGGTTAAATTCTGAATTCCAGTTTGCTCAGTACATTTACTTCTAAATGAGATTGCAAGATTTATTCATTTGGAATACCTTGTGTCATTCAAAGTACGTTATATTATATATTCCTCCACTCTTTTCACCTAAAATCTAAGTAGTCTGATAGACTTAAAAAAATCCTTATCGATCAAAAGTATTATACGTATCCTTGGACTTTAAAGTCTTGATTATTTACAATAATTGAGAGAGAATAATCCTAGGTTTTTGTTCCTTAAAGAAAAGTATTTAAACAATAATTTTATTTTGATGTGTTGGCAAGATTCCCTAGCCAGGAACATCACAAGGACTAAAACTATCCATTTAGGACTATGGGAAGTTTAAATATGAGTAAATTGTAGTGTCCCATATTGGATGGTGTAGTCTATGACACCCGAAGGGGTGAGTTTTGATGGATTTACGTATGGATTATGTATGCCAAACTTGTGTGTGGAATTATATGTTGTAGACCTAGTTGAGTCACATGACCAATATGTGTATATATGTGTGTGGTGTTAGATTAGATTATATATCTAAGACATTTTGATTATGCGCATGTTCTGTGGATGTTTCTCCTTATGTATATGATTGATGAATTGGTGCATAACTTGGTTAACCATAAATGATTGTGATATAGGGGCCCATGGATGATCTTTGCTATGTGGAACATGTAGTTGATCATAGTTTATTAATGGTACATGTATTGTATGATTATGCAAACTTAACCTTGTAATGATCAAGATTTGGTAGGGGAGTTGAAAACTTTCCAACATGGATGCTTAGATCAGAGATGACCGTGGAATCCATTTCTAGAGAATCAAAGTGACTGCAGAAGTCACAAATACATTTGATAAAATGTAATTATGTTCATTTCATTATGAATTTCATTTGATACTTTTGATCTATGAGATTATGATGTGTGCAGGCCTTGGAACAAGACCTTGCCAATAGACCATCGGATGGGTGAGAGCTCACATTCAATACCTTGAGGGAAACATGGAGTTTCAAAGCCAAATAGATGAGAAGCCACGGGGGTTAGGGCGTGGAGTCCTAAACCCACATGAAGATCAAGACATGGAGTCTTGGATTTGAGATCAAGGCACGAAATATTGAATTTCTGGATTAGATTAGGGCATAAAGTCCTAAATCTACTAGGGAACAGAGTCCTAGATACAAGGAAAGGGCATGAAGTCCTAATAAGTCTAGGGGGCGCGCTATAGGGGTGTGTAATATTTATTCTCCAACAAAAAATACAAATTTTGGGCATGAAACAATCGAGTAATCTAACATAGGGTAAACCCTAAATTTTTTTCCCTCTTTGGAGGGCCTCTTAAGTTATAATAGTATTTTAATGAAAAAAGTGAAATATTTATTTATTAAAAATAAATGATTAAGAATGATTTCAAATGGATACATAGGTGGGGTGAATATTAGATAATTAAATAAGAAAATGGAGAGAAAGACACTTAAGGGGTGGCGGTGAATATTATTAATTTGGAAAATGTAGTTGGAGAATGGACTATTGCTAGAGAAAAGATAAATGGTCAGGTATAATTTTGGTTGTAAATTCATTCCGATTATTTTGTGATTTAGTTTTTAGTTAAATGTAATTATATGTTTGAATTTTGGAAAATTTATAGGAAAATTATGGAAAAATTTATGAGGTTTATTTGTGGCTAAATCATGAAGAATTTATGCTGGGAAATTATATGTGAAATTTGGTTTATGAGGGTTATTCTAGAATATGTGAAACTAACCATGTTTTCAGCTTGGTGTGGCTCTGGTTAGTATGAAAAATTTAGAATAAAAGAGAAGGAAATAAAATCTTATAGGGAAAATTGAAAAAAATAAAAGTTGCTGAAAAGTCCGATTCTTAATCTCATTCTTCTCTCGTCATAAAATTTCTTCATCTGGAAGGTGGAAAATGGCACCTTCATGGGAAATTCTGTAAGTTTTTTAATTGTACTTTTATTTTTATTTATGAAGTATATTAGAGATTAATTTCTTCATGGATGATTTTGCAAGAGCCAGGTTAGCTGTAATGATTGGTTACCATAGATAGTCAATTTTAGATGCATGCAAACTGTTTGTCAAAATGACTGCTTGTGACATGTTTGTTAAAATATATGAATGGAATTATAAATTATGTCATTCTCCTTCAACATGATTTGGTACCTTAGCTGAATGATTAATGTATAAATTTGCATGATTTGATTTGAGTTTGAATTGGAAAAATTATATTCTTGGTGAATTCCTGGAATGCTAATTCGATTTTGAGAAAACACCTCCCTTGTAAATTCTGTTTTGAATCTCCTCAACTACAAGGGGTATCCGTATCATATGAACATGGAACCCCTGTTTTGATTTTAGAACTAAAGGTATCAACACCAGATTCTTAGATATGGGAAGTTTTACAAAAATTCCTTCAGCACGTGGGCTTGTTCCCATGGCCTGGATTTGTGAATTGATAGCCAATGTAAGATCCATTATTAACCTATTATAGAAGGAACATAAATTCCTTTGTAAGTTAGATGTAGCTTATAAGTACTTTAAATTGTGATTAATGTAAGATGGATCGGGTCATGGAGGGTCTGAGAGAGTCTGAAGGTCTGAGAGAGTCATGGAGGGTCTGAGAGAGTCTGAAGGTCAGATAGATTATTGGAGTATCTGGGGATGGGGTATCTGAGTGTGTCACGGGCATTGGGATGACCCAAACTGACGGTTGTGGTTTATCTTTAAACAATGATTTGCACTTCTGCTGGGGTATTGGGTTTTATTTCTGGGATAACGGGGGTTATTGTATATCACCCGGGGCGTTGAACATTGATCCATGTCGAATATTGT
Source organism: Larix kaempferi (assembly GCA_027924585.1). Taxonomy (NCBI): domain Eukaryota; kingdom Viridiplantae; phylum Streptophyta; class Pinopsida; order Pinales; family Pinaceae; genus Larix; species Larix kaempferi. The sequence continues at coordinate 4,153,131 of BSBM01001646.1, forward strand.
GGCGGGTCCCTATATTTGTTGATCTTCTATCTCCCAAGCACTGTTTTTGTCTTATCTATGGGGAAGTGGATATTTTTCTTTAGATTCATGAGATCATTGTGGGGTATTGGATATGGCAGGGTCTCCTATTGACAGTATTTCGATCAGGAATACCACTCTTTCATCATTATTGACAAACCCTAATGCGGGTGAGGATCCTCTTTTATGTGGGGTAGACTTTGAGGGGGAGGCTCTGGGTGATGCATAAAACATTGACAGGGATACTTATCACCCCTGTACACCATTGAGTCGAGGTGGTGGTAAATATCGTGGGGGAGGTGAAAAGGCTCGGAGGAATCGTGCACTGAAGGCCATCAAGTGCGGGGGAGAAGGCATAGAGATGGTTCTAGGGAAGGATGTACAGGTTGGGAGGGTCCTGATTCTCATAGCTCGAGCCTTGGTGGGGAAGATTAGTTTTACATCCATCGGTCACTCGGCACTGGTTACGTGGGTCAATAGTAACTAGAAACCCATTATCCACTACGCTCCCAGGGTCCATATGCTCATCAATAACTGGGTTGTTTTTCATTTCATGGATGAGGTACACATAGAGGTCATCCTGGCACATCTTTGGGTCATGGATAGGGGTTCTCTTTGCCTGAAAAAATGGCATATAGATTTAAAACCTGCTACGGAGTCACTGGTGGTGAATCATTTCTGGGTTATGTTAAAAGGATTTCCTTTGGCACTCTGGTCCAGGGATGTCTTTATTGAGTTGGCGAACACATTGGGTAAGTTTGTATTCTTCAATGACAGGTCCCTTTTACATGTGGACAAAAAATGTGCCTAGATTCTGGTTGAAATGGATATCTCCATGGGTCTACTGGAATATATCTCGATTGGTTTGGGGGGAAAGACCTTTCGACATGAACTTGATTACTGGAGAACACCCTTTATATGCTTTACATGTGGAAAGACGGGTCACCTTAGGCGGGAATGCAGGGATACTGATCGTCTTGATGTTCATGCTGCTGGGACTTTTATTGAAGAGGATGGATGGGCTCCTAACTTTGTCCCTCCGGGGAACCACTTACATATTGATAAGACCTTGGAGAAGGAACCCTTGGGGGTGTTGAATCCTCTAGAGGCAGGTGCTACTACTTCATTTATGAATAAATTTCAAACTATTTTCCCTAAATGTTTTAAAGCCATGACACTGGAGGATATTCATATGCTGGAGACATGGGGGAATAAGGCTGTGGATACATGTGAGGTGTTACTGCCTGATTCCTCACCTGGGGTGACCAGTGATCCCGTGCCTATGGGAGGTGACCTGGGAGTTTCAATGCATGGTCGCTCTACCACTGTGGACTGCTCTTCAATGGTATCGAAATTTGAAATGGTTAGGGATGAAATGGTTACGTTATTGGATGTCCATTCACGCAGTGAACTGGTTGCAACTGGAGGTAAGTTAACTGATGGGGTCGAGGGACTGTTTTCGAACCCTATCACTATTTTTAGTAATGAGAAATTGGTGGCGGATCAAAATTTTCTTGCTTTACCAAATGTGACAATCAAGAAGAAGGATGGTGGCAGATGGAAAAAGGCAATGGCTCGGGATTCATTGGGAGGGTTCGGGGAAACACTTTTTTTCTGAGGAAGGGACACCATCTCAGCCTTTAACTTGTGGTGATAGTCAATCAGTTCTATCCTCGGTTTTTAGACCCCTTAGAGTAGAGAGGGTTTCCCTGGAGGTTACCCCATGATCCTTTTTACTCTCAACATTCATGGGGTTAGGGGTGCCTCTAAGCGCTACACCCTCAAGAGACTTTTGGGTTCGTTGTGTCCGCATTTCGTTCTGTTACAGGAAACATTGGTTGATGAGATGAAGGCCAGGGATTTATTTCTTTCCATTTATCCATCATGGGAGGTTTGTGCTATTGGGGCTTCTAGACATTCGGGGGGTATATTATCGGCATGGGACCCTCTTCATTTTAAGTTCAAGGCCTATGCTGTGGGGGGTGGCATTTTGCTATCTGGTACTTGCAGGGATTTAGCTATGCCTATGCATGTTTTCAATGTTTATGGGCCTCGCGTGGAGAAACATCTTTTCTGGAATGATATTGAGGGTTGTGGTTTGGTGGACATTAAGTCCATTATGATTGGGGGCGACTTAAACTTCTCTTTGGGTGTGAGAGAATCCTGAGGTTCTCATGCCACTCCACAAGCCAACTTTTCTTGGTTCTCAGATCTCTTTAACAGACATTATCTTACTGAAATTGCGCCCAAGCCATTGGTACCAACTTGGTCTAATGGGCGAGTGAGAGATGCTGCAGTTGCAAAGCGTCTAGATCGCTTTTATATACATGAAGATCTACTTGGGGTCCTTACATAGGCCTCCTCTTGGGTGGATGCTACAAAATTGTTTGATCATTTCCCGGTGGTACTGAGGCTTGGTAAGGGGTCTTTTCCTACAAAATATCCATTCAAATATTGTCCTATATGGTCCTTAGAGGAGTCTTTTATCTTTTTGGTTCGGCAATTATGGGATTCAATGGCTGGGGGTCCATGATCTTCGGCTTTACAAAGACTCCCATTTTTTCTGCGCCGTCTTAAGCTGAAGATTGCTCCTTGGATTTGTGGAAAGAAACATTTGTTGTAGTTTGAATTACAGGATGTTGAAATTTATATTGCTGCTATTCGGTCTAAGCCTTTTGAAGAGACTGTGTATGAACCGGTGCGGTCTCAGCTTGGGATCCTTGAGGATAAAAAAACTTCCCTCATGCGCAAGGAGGAAGAACTATGGCACATTAAAAGCCATGCTTTGTGGATGGCCTGTGGGGACAAGAACACCCGATTTTTTCAAGCTTTTGTAGACAATCGTAGGAAGAAAAAATCCATTTGGGAGATCGAAGATGAGGGGGGACATATCTTCAATGATCATGCTGTCATTGCGGGGGAGGCGGTCAGGTATTTTTCCGGCATTTACAATTGTCATAGTCCTTCCAATTTGGAGACTCAGTTACAAGTGATTAAGGTAATGCCTCGTTTCTTTTCTGAGCATGATTGTATTTCTATATATGCACCTATTACTTTAACTGAGATTGAAGGCATTTTAAAAAGCATGGATAAAGAGAAGAGCTCGAGGTCGGATGGTTGGTCCGTTGAGTTTTTTATTCAATTTTATGATATCATGGGTCCAGATCTTGTCATGATGGTTGAGGAGGCGGGGTTAAAGGGAAAGATTCTTGGAGGGGTTAATGCTACTTTTATAGCATTAATTCCGAAGAATACTAATCCCATGTCATTCCAGGACTACTACCCTATATCCTTATGTAATCAGATTTATAAAGTCATATAAAAGACTATTGCACAGAGGATAAAGGTGGGCCTGTCGAGGGGCATATCTATAGAACAGTTTGGTTTTCTGAATAAGCGCCTGATCTTTGATGCGGTTGGAATGACACAGGAGGTTCTACATTCTGCTAAGCTGAAAAAGATTGGGTCCCTTGTTTTGAAACTTGATCTCATTAAAGCGTATAATTTGGTTGACTGGACTTTCATTAAATTGCTGTTATTAAATGCTGGTATTGACTTCTAGATAACCTAATGGATTATGGGTTGTCTGACATCCACTAACTTTGCGGTGCTGATTAATGGAAGCCCCACCTCTTTTTTCAAGGCGACTAGAGGCCTGTGTCATGGATGCCCCCTATCTCCATTACTCTTCATATTGGTTATCGAGGGATTGATCCATCTTATTTATCAGGCGAGGGATGAAGGATTGATTGCTGATGTTAAGGTCTCACAAAACCATCACATTTCACACCTGTTGTTTGTGGACAATGTCGTCCTTTTTGGAATGGGTAATGAACATGAATGGCTCCACTTCAAGTTCATATTGGATACATTCTGCTATGCTGCTGGTATGCAGATCAGTTACAGGAATTCTTGCTTATATTCTATTAATTTAGATGAGGATCAACTAACTCCCTTGCGTGGGATCTTTCCATTGGATATTCAAAATCTAAATATGGGATTAACTTATTTGGGATATTTCCTTAAACCAAATTCCTATTTGGTTGTTGATTGGCTTTGGTTGGTCAAGAAGGTTGAAGACAGACTGTTGTGCTGGTTACACCGGAAACTCTCTTTGGGTGGTCGAATGGTTCTACTTAACTCGGTCTTGGCAAGTATTCCTATTTACTGGTTCAACATAGCATAGGTTCCGGTATCCATTATACACATGATCCGCAAGTTATTTTTTAATTTTTTGTGGAAGGGCAGCAACTTATTTTTGGGAGGTCATTTGGTCTCTTGGGAACATATTTCTTCCCCGAAATCATCCAGGGGTTGGGGAATCCAGAATCTGTTTTGGGTATACAAGGCTTTGCATGCTAAAATTCTTTGGAGGGGACTTATGGATGAGGGTCTGTGGGGGAGGATTATGCGGGATAAGTATATCTATCCAGATTCGGTGAATAGTTGGATCCGTGATGGGATGAGGAAGAAATACTGTAGCTCTGTCACCTGGTCCAGTTTGTTGGATGTATCCTCGATTATTATCGATCACATATCCTGGATGGTGGGGAATGGATATCGGATCAAATTGGGTATGGATCGGATTACTGGTGTTAACTCGACTGGGTTACTATCGACTGAGACACTTCAACTGTTACATGATAGGGGCTTATTTTATTTGAATCAGGTTCATATTTGTCATATTGATGAGAGGAGGGATGCTCATTGGTTGAAGGCGAGGGCACTTCATCTCTCAGGTACGGCCTGTGCTAAATGGAAATATTATATGAATGGTCTAACACATGATACCATAGTTTTGAATGAAGATCTTGATGCTTTGGTGTGGGAGAATGAAGGTGGATATGGCACTATCTCTACGACTAAGGCATACACTTACTATGCAGAGATGAATCGGCATCAACCCTCGCAGTGGTGGCACTCACCATTGTGGCAATGGGAGGTACAGGTCAAGATAAAATTATTTATCTGGCTGGGAATTAACAATCGCCTGATGAATGGTGAACGATATCGGACACATGGAGGCATCGAGCCATCTATTTGCTTCCTTTGCAAGTGTGCTGAAGAAACTTGTTCTCATTTATTTGCTTGTTTCCCTGCCACGATCCAAATATGGGACGAAATCGCCATCTGCTTTAATTTATCTAGCTACTGGAGGGGCGATTCAATGGAAGTTGTTATTAAGCTTTGGCATTTCAATCACTGGCGACAGCTCTCTTTTCTTCTGTTATTTATGTGGGGTATTTGGAGGCTGAGGAATGCGATACTGTTTGAAAACGTGCAATTCCAGTTCTTCCAGGTTGTTAATTATGTCAGACTTTTTTTGATGGATGCCCAATATGTTAAGCAGCCGGTGATTAGGAGTATTTTGAGTGCACCTGTTATTAGCTATGATATTTCTGTAGGCATGTTCGATGGTGCGGCACAATCAAATTTATGTGGTGTTGGTTGTTTTTTGATCCTGGACCGGGAAAATTTTGTGGAAATGTCCTTTGGCTGCGGAGTGGGAAGCAATTCTAGGGCTGAACTATTGGCATTATGGGGATTGCTGGTGTTGGAAAAATCCTATGGGATCCAAAAGATGGATATTATGGGGGACTCTACAGCCATTATCAACTGGAGTATGGGAATACACAGACTAAAAGTTTCGGCACTTTATCATTGGAAAAATAGGATTACACAACTTAAAGAATTCTTTTCTCTCCTGAATTTCCGCCAGGTTAGCAGGGTTTTTAATCAAAGGGCTGATATGTTATCTAAGAAGGGCCTCAATTATATGGAGGGAAAGTCCAGGATCAGTATATATCAGAAGAATCAGCTCTTGGAGGAAAAGGAAACAATCCTTTACTGAATCCCCTGCTCCATATTTGGTTTTTTCGGCTTTATTCTGATTGTTTTGTGGTTTAGATGCTACATAGGTATGGACAGGCTATCACATATGTTTATGTGCTTTTCTCTTTTGGATTTGATAGTTTGGAGTTTTTGGTGGTTATTAGTGACAGTTGTATAGAACATTTCCCAATATGAACACTTAGAGTTCGTGGTTTAGTGTCAGCTGGTTATATCCATTTACTATGTAATTAGTATATTTGTATTTTGTCTTTAGACAAGAATCCATGTGTAGTTTCTTTGATTCACTCATGAATAACAAGAGACTCTTTTTTCTCTTGGAAAAAAAAAACCTATTATAGAAGGAAGAGAATGAGCCATTTTATGCTTTCAATTCGTTTGGTCAAATTCTCAAATGGTTGTGAGTTTTAATGCTTGCAAAGTGTTTGTCTTAATTCCTCAATGGTTGTAGATTGTATGCATATAAAGTGTTAAAGTGTTTGCCTTAATGCCATAATGGTTGTAGCTTGTATTTTATCAAAGTGTTTGACAAAACGACTCAACCACGTAGTTGTTGATATGTTTACAAAGTGTTTTATGGAATCCTTAACCAAAAATGTGCATATTATTAACAAAAGGGTGTGGGATGATTGTATTGATAATGTGCTTAGTGCAAATTGATAGTCGTAAACTCATCTTCAAAATATTAATCAATAAATATATTTCTATGTTATAATATCATGGTCTCTATATACTCAAACTTATGGAATTCAAAGTATTCGTTTACATCTCCAAAAACTTAAAAAAATATTGATGTGTTGTAAGATTTGTTAAATGATTGATACTAGTAGTCAATGGGGGCATAATGAGTTTTATACATTCAATAACAATATCATGGTTTCTATAGCCTCAAAATTTATGGAATTCAAAGGGGTCACTTGGTAAGCTTATACAAAAATAACAAAAGAATATGAGATAAGATTGTCTTGAAGGAGAAATATTGATACATATTTCAAGGAAGCAACTTTGGAGCCTAGTGATTAGCCTTAAGGGTTCACTCAAACAACTCAAGGGAGTCGAACATGTAACTCAATAATCCTTAACCACCAACAATGAAGACAAACCACCATTTTGTTGTGAATATCAATGGTTGTTCATCATTTAGTAGTATATAATATCATTTAGTAGACTTGATCTCTCTTGTAACTATATAAATATTGTATAATATAAAACATAGTGTAAAAGTTTAGTTGGCAATTAGGTAAGTTTTGGAGCATTTGTTTGACTATTCTCTTTTTCATTTTGTGTTCTCTCACTATTATGCAACCTAATAGTCCCTCTTTCCCATATAATTGGTATTGGAGCATCAAGCTTGGATTAATAATCCTTTTGTGGTTTTGGTATACTTTTGTATCCTTTAAAGCTTTGCGATCTTACCAGTCTAACTTGAGGATCCCTCATTACCTCCTAGACCAAAGGCTAGTTAGATGAACCTTAACTACCTCCTTAATTTTTTTATGCAGCAACTACACACCATTCATCATAATTTTTATTTCTTTTTTCGTGTGTACCAATTACACCATTCTCCACCATGATAGAAAATGGTGATACCTTGCAACAACTACTGAAATTCCTGTCCTCACTCTATAATCCCAATATTGTAGAGAAGAGGCCCAAGTATTCTTGAGTTGATTACCAAAGCATAGTTTCATTGAGGACTCCAACTAAATGCTCAAATCTCTCTCCCTTGATTCATTAGAACTATGGACGAGGAGAAAGTAGAATATTTGATCAGAAGTTTCTAGATCTATTTCTAGACCTACCCAACACTAACTTACACATATACACTAACCCATTTTATTTCAACATTGGATGGTAATACATTAGATTAGTGGCGTGAGTATATGCATAAATTGTAATTTGCACACCACTCCTTAACATGCCTTAATATGGTGTTTGAATTGGTTGATGAATTGATGATGTCAGAGGGCCTTGGAATGAATTCATGTAATGTCCCCATCCAAATAAATCACTAGAAGGGAAAATTCCACCAATCTACTAGTTCCCTAGGTTGGGGTGGAAACACTTAGATTTGGAATAAGGGAGCTATAAAACCCCAAATGGACATTAGCTTGAAAAAAAATATATTAAAATGGGATAAATAAATATTTATAATAGGAAAATAAGGTGTCACTTGGTCATGAGGGCACATTGGTGGTGTGGGACCCACACAAAGCAAGATTCTCCATGCCACATGGCATCCTACTCTCACCCATTCAAATCCAAGGTGGAGTCTAACGGTCATGGGGGAGTTGGAAGGGAATTATACTTGGAATGACTCAATGAGGGTCAAATTTTAGAGGAAGAGTAACTCCCATGGAAGAGGAAGAGGCCTCTTAGAGGTATTGTGACACTTGGGCTAGATTTCCTAGCTTCTATGACAACAATGATGAAGATGCTATGACACTTATGACAAGGATCAGAACTGATTGCTGACATATGGCCGATATGAAATGCCAGGGATAAAGATAGCTTCCAAGAGGGCGCACAAGGGAGTTAGGGAAGCTGAATATTCCCCCATTCGAATTGATGGAAGAGGGAGGCTAGGAATTGTTGGACAAGTGGCACTCATTGGAATCTCTCCCCAATTCGTGTTGGCATGAAGCTATTGGAGGGAATTCGAACCATGGAGGGATTGGAAAGATAATAAAAGATGAGAACAAAGAAGGAGAGGCGATTTTTATCATTTCTCATTTGGTAATTTGGAGAGCATATCTTGTCCATGCAAGTTGAGTGTTTATTCTACTTGCCTTAGCACCAATTTCGAGGGTGAAAGATTCCCATCCTAATTAGAAATTAGAGAGGCCATTCAGAACTTTCATTTGGAGTTGCAACGAATTCATTTGTTACATGTTGAAGCTACATGGCTTCTCTTAATCATTTCTTCTTCAACTTGTTCCCACATCTCTCTCACTCTTCTCTTCATATTCTTGCTCTTGGAGGAATGGCGCACATGGTGAGATGTTGGTCTCTTTGGGGAAGTACAAGGGGCCCAATTTATTTGTAATATGATGTATACACTCTGTATTTTATTCTTAGATGAACCTTATATCGAAATTCCAAGTGAAACTATGTAAAAATGCCAAACTATGTATGAATGGTGCCATTTTCCCATATATCTTGTTGTAAGAGCTTGAAGTTGTTTGATATGGAATTGTTTCAGTCATATTGTGAAGAACTTGCAATAATTAATTAATGAAAACACATGAAATAGCAGAAATATAAGAACTCAGAATTACTTTTATATTGATCGCAGGCCACTTCGAGGGGGCAACCTCCTTTGAGCAAGCTCAATACAAATAATTTCACGATACCTTCATTGGTCTCAACACAAACTTATATACTAAGTCTAGGCGCCAATACCATAGGTCAATACCATGTGTCAATACAAACCATGGGCCAATACAAACTATGGATCAACAATTACTATGGGAAGACTTACAAAGCATATGCGTCCAACAATAATAAGACAAACTATGGATCAAGAAATACTACGGGACGACTTACAAAGCATATGCGTCCAACAACAATATACTAACAAAGTAAATAGAAGGGTTGACATGGGTTACTAACATCCCCTCTCCCTTAGAAAACGATTTGTCCTCAAAGCTTTAAATGTGGAAATTGATGCAAAATTTGAAGGAGTGGTTCCCCTGTAGCATTCTCGGGTTGCATTCCGGGCCACTGACGCCTTTTGAGTTGCAGGGAGGGTTGCTTGGAAGGCTGTAGACAAAGAAGAACCATATCAGCTGCATGAAAAGTGTGCATAGAACGGTGTTGATCGGCTTGTTGTTTCAGTCGAATTCTTGCCATGTGAAGATAGTCCTGCAGAATGAGAAGAATATGATCGCGGTGTCGAAGAACCGAGTCAATTTCCTGAACTGGGAAGCTACTGAGGGTGTATGGAAGTAGAACTGGCGGTGCATGTCCATAGATTGCTTCATATGGTGTCCTTTTAGATGTGGTATTGTACCACTGGAGCGCTTCTAGGAAATCCATAGAAATAGTTGTCCGAATCTATGTAGGGATGGGAAAGGGTTCGAGCAGTCCCGAAAGGAGTGTCGTTTCACTCTTGTTGACCTGGAAAGTATCACAGTCAGCCACCATCTGTTGAATTGTCATGTTCAGTCCCTGCCAAAAGAAGTTACATTGTTCCCGGTCATACATTTTTAGGAACCCAGAGTGCCCTGCTAATGAAGAAGCATGGAGTTCATAGAAGAGATAGCCCTGTTGAACAGATTGCAACCAATTTGGAACAAGCAGAGAAATAGCTGTAAGAGAAACTGGGTCATCAAATGTGCGAGAAGGAGCATCTGTCACCATATTATCTTGACCCTTCTTGTAAGTGATTGCATAGGCATAAATCATGAGTTGGATAACCCATTTCAGGTGTGCTAGAGAGGAGACCCATTGTTCCAGGAAATTTTCCAGACTCTGGAGATCAGTCTTGATGCAGAAATAATTCCCTAATAGGTATGGCTGCCACTTCTGTACTGCATGCAAAATAGCCATCATTTCCTGCTGAGATGTATATGCAGATAAATTCTTACCAGAAAGGTCTCTTGAAGGTGACAAGCCGACTGGTTCAGCAAGGATACCTACATATCTATCCAAGTAAGTAGGGGAGACTGTTGATGGGTGCATCTAAATGGAATGGAGTTGAGTGATGACACCACGTGAATTCTTCTTAAGGATCTTTTCTAGGTGATGTGAATCGATGATGCGGAGAGACCCTTGTTGTAAGCCCTTAAATTTGTGTTTTTTCCCATTGATTGAAAACTGCATCCAAAGTTCAGCAAAATCCCATAAGATGGGGCCAAGTGTGCGTAACCATTGAACGCCCAAAACCACATCACATCCACCTAGGGACAAGGCAAACATGTCAGAGCGCAGGTTACAATATTCCAGAGAGATACACACATTGTGACACTTCCCCTTGCAAGGTAAGGTGCCCCCATTGGAAACCATGACTTCAAAGTTGGAGCAAGTATGGAAAAAACAATCAGCATGTTTGGTGATCCGAGGGTCAATGAAGTTATGAGTGCTACCAGAATCAATGAGTATTGTAAGAGGAAGCTTCTTGAAGTAACCCCTGACCTGCATTGTTTGGGGGGTGGTGACGCTGGATAAAGCATGGAGAGATATCTCTGGTTGTTCATCCTGAGATGGGGGGTCAATAGGCGGCTCCTGAATGTCGCCCTGATCATCCATTGTATCTGGAGCTTCTTCACCAATTGTAGAGGCAGGCGGAGAATCCATATCCAAGAGATAGAGCTTTTGTTGAACACATTTATGTCCCTCAGTGAATTTCTCATCACAATTATAACAAAGCCCTTTTTCTCTGCGTGCCTGCATCTCTATTTCAGACAAATGCTTGATATGAGTTGGTCGAGGAGCTGGCGAGATGGGAGGTCGTTCAGAACCCATATTTCAGAAGGGAACAAAAGTGGGTTTGGAGCACTGTTGGGATGCAATCTTGTCTTCTACCAACTTAGCCAACCCTAGGACTTCCATCATTGTGTTGGGACAGAACATTTTAACCTCTGACTAGATTTCATCCTTAATACCACTGATAAAACAACTCTTGTAGAATTCATCAGACAATCCTTCTGTGTGATTGGCTAGTTTCTCAAATTCTGTCTGATACTCTCTCACAGTGCCACTTTGACGAAGTTTAGTGAGTGCTCCGGTGAAGTCATCAAAAGCACTAGGACCAAATCGTTGCAAAAGGAGTTGGCAAAAATCTGTCCATTTTGGTTCGTCATGAGCCTTGATGTACCAACGGTACCATTGAAGGGATTCCTGTTCCAAATGAAAGGATGCAAGTGGAACTTTTTGGACATCAAAAGTATTATGCAGACTTAAATATTGTTCTGCACGATAGATACATCTAGTCGGATCAGTACCATTGAAGCAAGGAAATTCAACCTTCGGACCACGGAAATTGCTGCAAGAAGAGAACCCATTGGCTGCAGAAGATTCTTGTTGTCGGTTATTGTTCATGGCTAAATGTTGAAGATGGAGGCTCAAAAAATTTTCATCCAGATCTTGGAGTTTGGTTTGGATGGTTGCAAGTGCTTCCTCGATGGTTTTTTTCTCTTGCGTGGGTGACAACCATAACCAGGAGTTTTTTTTTTTTTGGGAATGGATAGAAAACCACAAACAAAAGCTTATCGAAACGATGCCGAATCTGAAACAATGCCGAATGGATCGAAAGCGGCTGGATCTGAAATGGGTTTAAGAATATATCTTAAATGACTGGGTCTGGAACGGGTTTCAAAATAGATCTGAAACGACTGGATCTAGAATGGATTTCAAAATGGATCTAAAATGGATGGATCTGAAATGATGCGGAAGTAATCGACAACAGTTCAACTGAAAATAGATATGGATCCCAGGTATGTGTGGCTTACTAACAGTTTAGGGGTTTCACTCGGCCACCAATGCTGTCTGACGGCTTGCGTATTGGGGCAGTACCCCTCACTCCACGGATCAGGTAAAACTGATAACTGCTTTTCCACAAACGACAGCTCTTGGTTTTCCTAATGGATGGTAACTAGTCAATCAGGTAGGGGTCGTTGCTCTTTTCGCTGGAAGGTCCTTTCAATGGGCCAACTACTTTGGGGTTCCTGTGGTACTCCTCACAATGAGTTTTAGGGCTTATGCCCAAGTACTTCTCACAGTTAAGCGGATAGGGATTATTCCCAGATCCGAAGTTGCAACAGATGCGAAACTTTTTTTTTTGGCAGAAATTTCACCCAATGAGCCCAAGAAAGTGCTCTGATACTAGATGTGAAGAACCTGCAGTAATTAATTAATGAAAACACACGAAATAGCAGAAATATCAGAACTCAGAATCACTTTTATATTGATCACAGGCCACTTCAAGGGGGCAACCTCCTTTGAGCAAGCTCAATACAAATAACTTCACGGTACCTTCATTGGTCTCAACACAAACTTATATACTAAGTCTAGGCGCCAATACCATGGGTCAATACCATGTGTCAATACAAACCACAGGCCAATAAAAACTATGGATCAACAATTACTACAGGATGAATTACAAAGCATATGCGTCCAACAACAATAAGACAAACTATGGATCAACAAATACTACGGGATGACTTACAAAGCATATGCGTCCAAAAACAATATACTAACAAAGTAAATAGAAGGGTTGACATGGGTTCCTAACACATATTGGTGGTTTTATTTATGTTTGGAGAGAAATTAATGTATTGAAGAAGTTCCATTAACCTTATGCAAGTATTTGGAACATTTTTCTCAAATTTCATAGCAAGTTATACCGTTTTTCTCTCATTCCCCCCTATGTGATGATATGTTTACAAATCTCTGATTTATGGGAGTTGCAGAAGCCTTTATGAACTGATTAATGCTGCATTTGGGTTCCCATTGAAGTCATCTAATCAATATATTTCTATGTTCTGAAATTTTGGAGGTTCATACTACATTTGGGAATCCATTAGTGACCTCTACCCTTGAGGGTTTGAACCTCAAAATTACTAGTAAATTGCCCATTTTCTCCTGATTAGAAATGAAGGTTGAAGAAGTATTTTGAGAGTGTCCAAGCACCTATAAGCTTCATTTTTATGTCCTAATACCCTTCAAATACATTACGACCCAATTTGAAATCCTTACGATCCATTTGGAAGCACTTGAGTCATCACTAGTCCAAGGTTCGAATTGACCAAAAAATTACAATTTTTCCAAATTATTAAAAAGGGAAAATACAAGTGGTATTAGAGAATGGTACTTACACCTGATTTGGGTGATCATTTATGAGGTCAAGAAGTCAACCCCCACCCTTCGACATAGAAACTGAAAGTACCTTTGGCGAAGAGGAAGAAGAAGGAGAAGATGTGCACTCTGTTGAGACTATGGATAAGGATGAGAAAGGAACTTCATATATGGAGGAGAAAGAGGAGTTTAGGAAATTAATGAAACCATTATTTTAAGACATGAAAATGTAGATAATGCAAGGGTTCGAATTGATGGCTGGTCAAATTGGTAGCAAATTGGCAATAGGAGGTAGCAGTAGTTCCCCTAGTGAGGAAAATAAGGCATTTGGTGGAAGCCTTTTCTCAAGGACAGGGCCTCATAATCGACCCAATGAATTTAAGATCTCAATAAGATCCACCACACCCAATTTTCTTGAGACTAAAGAGGACCTCCACACCCAATATGGAATGCAAGAAGTTCTAGCAGAATGGAAGCAGTTGAGTCAAGATTGTAGGAGGACCTTACCATTTGATAAATTCTTTACTGTATCAAACAAGCTGAAGATGAGGGGAGGCAATAGAAATCCTTTCCAAAACAAGGAATTGAATTATTCCATAGGTAAAAATGCCCCTTCCTACCTTTGATGGCTCATCTCAAAGTTCTGCAAATACTTGGATACAAAAGTTAGATGTATATTTTCAGCTGAATCCAATGGTTGAAGAGGATGCTCTAAAAATGGATATTTTTCATCTTGAAGGAGAAGAAAATGATTGGTGGTTCCATGGGATTAAAACCTTGGGACATGATCAGTGTAATGTCCCTAGAATTGGAAAAATTTAAAATTTTTCCTGTACAGCTATCATTGTCTATTTAAGTAAATGTTTAACAAATTAACTTTAGTAATGGGAAAATAAATGAAGACTTATCAATACAATGTAAATGCATAGTTTATATTTCTGTCCATGATTTACTGTTTGATTTATTTGATGTGGTTGGTTTCACTTGTAACTCTGCGGAAGCGATGTAATGGAATGATGCTCTAATGATCTGTATTGAATTAATGGAGATATTTCGGTTTTGTTGTACATGCTTAAAATCTAATGGTTTTTATGGGCTCCCTGTGAAGTATGACTTCTTGTATAAAGTATTGGTCTCTTACAAATCCCTTTAAAAAGCTTGAAGTGGTGAAAACTTGGTAGCAAGGCCTGGCTTACTTAGCATTTATGCTAAATTCTACTTCTACTTGTCTTTGTAGGTGTTTGTGCTAAAGCTACATAAATTTGTAATATTTAAAGGACTTTGGTAAAGTTTGGAATGTGACCAAGTCTATACTAAGGAAAATCGATCTCCATGAGGACTGTCACTCCACTATAGGGAGTGGATAAATAATTTTGATGATAGTGGGGTTTGGTTGGCATTTAATGTAGCCAACTTTTGTGCTATCCAGCTGGAGCAAGGAAGGGCTTAAGCGCCTAGTTGTTTTCACTGTAGTTCATTTTGTATTTGTTTTGTTGGGCATGAGCTATGTAGGGTTTACTATATTGACAGTAAGAGAGCATATCTCTCTGGTTTGTGGGAGTGGCCATGAATGTCAGCGTTGGCCATGAGCGTAGCTCAAGCCTGCTCTCCACATAAGTGACAGGGGAAAGAGAGCGTGTCTCCAAAATTTTTAACGTAACCCTATATCTTTATAACTTGCTCCAAATATTTATTTCCCCAAATCGATTGATGTAGGTTGTACTAAAATATTTCGTTTTGACTGTTGACAGGGTTTACAGCGTTGGAAGTTTTGAGCTGGGCATGAGGGGATATTCGTAGCTATGATGGCCACGGTAAGCTTGGTCCTTCGTGGCCATTTCCTCCTCTCATGCGAATGGCTACATGTACTGTTTGTTTGTTCAATATGTAAGATTTTTGGGAATGGTTTACCCATTCGATTTTATGGAGTCTTAATGTGAAGCTACGTTTGGATGAGGAAAAATCATGGCCTAGACTTTGTGGCATGCTCTGTACTTTTGGGTTGGAGGAGGCCCTAACTTGGCTCCTGTATAAAACGGTTGTGGTTTCAACGTTCTGGAAAATCTCTTAATAATTATTATGAATTCTCTTTCTCAAATATCTCTGTCAGAGTTGTGGATATAATGTAATTTGTCTCAAGCTACTATGAAAAGTGTTGTCCTTGTGTAATAATTCACTCTCAGAAATTTATGCTTAACCTAGTTCTTTACTATTTCATTGGATGAAGACTGAGCGTGAAGCTCCTGTCTGCGTTTATGATTTAGTGTGGTCTTAGTTTTTATCCCTAGTCATTTTACTTATGCGTTTGGATCTGGAAACCAAAACTCTATGTGGAAAGAATGGGTGAAGTGTTGTTTAAATTCCATTAATGGGAAAAGCCCTAACTGGTTGTGCATTTATGCTTTGTTTCTGTGTATGGTGATTAGATTCTGCAATGTGTTTTTAAGATTGAAAAGGATGTGTTTATGTCTAATTCGAGAACAGGGCTTCGGTGAAATTCTAATCCTAAAACGTTTTACAGCCACTGTGAAAAGGAATCATATTTAATATTTTTGGCTGGGAGATAAAATTGCTGTGTAACTGTGTTATCTCTGCGTTGGCTATAAGTAAGAATGGTCCTGAGCTAATTTCTTGTTTGAATGTTCTTATGCGGATTTATGGGTAGAGCCCTAGCGTTAAAATCACATTCATTTTATACCTTTTATGGTTTTAATGTTTATTTATGAGTGGATGGCATTCCACGCTGTAGCATGGACCTTCATGTAATTCATAGATTTAATTGTAGTGTGTATAGAATTCGATCCCGAGTCTTTAAATTTTATTTAAAAAATAATAATGTAAATATGGAAATGCGCCCTAAAAGAAAATCAACCTGTGTATGGCGACTTTAAGAGAATGAGTAAGTGGTGGTTTCTTTTAGATATGAATTTGCGTGTGATGAGTAAGCTATGGTTTAAAGTTCCTTTCTGCGTTTGAATTATTTGGTTTGAAAAGGACTCTACTTATCTCTGTCAGAGATTTATATATCAATTTAATTGGGAGATTTGCATAGTATGGGTTTGATTTTTAAGTTGGAACCTAGGATTCTAAGCTTGGAAAAATCCAAGCGAATCGATCTTCTTACAGGAGATGATTCTGCTGTAACAATTAATTTAATTATGTTTGTAGATTCTTTTGCTGTTTCAGTTTAGCTAGGGTTTTGAAAAATTAAACATGAATGTAAACTTTGAAATATAAGTGTTTTAACCTAGGGAGCCAATGCAATAGCCCTTGCTCCCAATGCCTGGAGTTTAAAAAGAGATTTACAGTAATGGATTTTAATTTATAACTTTCAGCTTGAAATATAAAAGTAATTCATACCTGATTTTGCAGCTGGGATCTTCTCCTTGCACAGACCTGCACACCTCAAACACTAATTAATGAAAACAACTATGCTTAGCTGACATGTAGGATGTAACCAAATGACTCTAGAACTACCACGTTCCTCCCAACCATGACCTGAAACCATTCCTGGTTCCGATCAGATCCCCCCGAGCTGGCTCCAACATGCAATAGGAAACTAGAGGACCTAGGGCAGACAACTAATGTTATTCCAATCTTGGAATAATTTGCTTCTTCAGTTATGTGGGACAAATTCTCTCTTGTTACCATAAAAGGAATGATAAAAAGATAGATGCCCTCTCAATGAGTTTTGTCCTTGCTTTTATAGATAATCTTTTGGAATGGCAGTTAAGTTAATAATAATATTTTAATATTAACTTAAGTTTGATTTTCAGTTTGAAAATATAATTCAACATTTATTTATTTATAACTTTAGTTTTGAAATATAATTTAAAAGTTTATTTAATAAACTTCAATTTTGTTTTTAGAAATCCTAATTAGTTCTTTTTGAACTAATTAGTCAGTTTTATTTTAATTAATTTCTTTTAAAGAGAATGGTTATATTTAAGTGGATCTTATATATATATGCTTTTACTTTATCTACTAAGTATCCTTATTATATAGTAACAAATTATATATATATACATCATATCTTTTATATACATATGTAAATTTATGTATACCACTTAGTGCATAAGTGAGACTCTTTATAACTAAAAAAATTGATTAAATCAAATATTTTATTTAGCATTATATCTTGATTCTTATAAAAAAATAGGGTCAACTCTTTTGACAAGGCTAGTGGTAGGTTTGGATTGGTCGACTAGGTTAGGTAGCTCTAGATCCTGCTTGCATGCTGGATTACCTCGTTTTCCATGGTAGTTTCCTCCGTCCTTGATGAGATGAGTAATGAATAAATTAGTCAAAATAAAATAAGTATGATGATTGGTGTTATTCAAAGCCTTCCTCAACTCAACACATTCTTTAAGTAAAGTAACCCCTAGTGCTATTTAGAGCTTAGGCTCAACACTTTTACATGGGCGTTACGCTTAGTGAAATTCCAGAGCTCTTTGCTCAACAATAGTGCTAGGATGTATTTGTAAGATACACCTAGGGATACAATGGCCAAAGATCCAATGCTCCATATCTTATGCTCAACATCAATTTCGAGTTCTCCAGGGCTTATGCCCAACACTCTATGTACATCGGGGCTTACACTCAGTACATAATAAAAGTCCTCTATGTACATCGGGGCTTATGCCCAGTACATAGGTCATCCATGTGCTCCAGATTCCACGCTCAACACATCATAAAAGTCAGTCATGCATATCATAACTTTGCACAGTATATAACAAAGATCATCTCAGTATATTAGGGTTTGTATCCAATCTCATAATAAAAACATCAATCCAATACATTGGGGATTTCTTCCCAGTATATAAAAATAACTTGTATCTGTTAGGGTCCATGCTCAGATATGTGTATCTATAAAAATACGTCACGTGCATCGGGATTACGCCCAACATAAATAATAAAAGTAAAACATGTGCATTGGGGATTACACCCAGTATACCAAAATAAATCATATGCATTGGGATTTACGCCCAATATATAACATCAATATAATCAACAAAATTTGGGATATTAGAGTCAGGTCACAACATATGAAGAATTTTTTAACAGGCTATTGGAAATATTCAAGCAAAAAGACCCCAAAATTCCTTTCAAGGAACTAACATAGTTGAAGCAAATTGGAACCCCTGATGAGTACATGTTGGAATTTCAAAAATTATCAGTTAAGGTGGCTGATATATATATATATATATATATATATATATATATATATATATATATGGTTCTATTGGTATTTATCTTTACTAAAGGTTTGGATGAACCTTTGAATGGTTTAGTTAAATCCCACAAACCTACTTCATTGAAAGATTTCATGAACTTGGAAAGAGATCTACAAAATGTGCTACCCAAGACAAAGTATCCCCCCAAGCCCTAGTTTCCTTCCAAGTTCAGATTTGACAAGAAGACATGGAAAAAATATGCATTTGGAAAAGAAAAGAAAGAGGGACCAAGCAAGGAAGAACTTAGAAGAAAGAAACTATGTTACACATGATTCCAACCATGGGTACCAAGGCATAAATGTGCTAAGGGGAAAGCACAATTAATTGAAGTATTTTCTGATGATGAAGGTGAAGGGGACATGGTGGAATAAGAACATATTTCATCCCAATAAGAGGGATATGACACAACAAAATAAGATCATCCATAACCTGAAAAAGGGAGAATGGCAGTGCTTTCAGGAGTGCCTCATTTTCACACCATTCGATGCAAGGGAGTGGTACAAGGGAAAATAGTTTCGGTATTGGTAGATGGAGGAGCCACTCATAAATTCATTGATGCAGCCTGGGTGGAGAGGAGAAATATACATACTGATTCATTCGATGGGTTCAAATTCATCATTCTAGGCAACTATTCTATGGAATGCAAAACATGGATTCCAAAGCTACAACTCACCATAGGAAATTACACATTTTCTGATAGCTTTTATGTGGTGGATGTTGCTGATACAAATGTGGTTTTGGGAGTGCAATGGTTGTACTCTATAGGGGGACATCTAAGTCACATGACACGAGGACACGGTACACGAGTGTCCCCAAAATACGAGTGTCCCCACGGGACACTGTGACCCCCGGAATCAGGACACATAGGACACGTTTTATATACATATATATATATATATATTTTTAAATATATTACAATTTAAAAATATAGACATATAGATCTAATAAAATTTAACATTTACAATTACAAATATTCAATAGAAATTACATTTACAATTACAAATATGAAATATTCAATAGAAATTAGATCATTCACAAATCACAACACATTTGTCATTCACAATCACAAATCACAATGAGACATTGAGACACATAGATGCATGTCAGAGACTCAGAACCATATTTCTCATTAAGTCATCAAAATAAAAATGTATTACATAGATGTCGGAATGCCACTGGGCACTGGAAAATGCCAAATAGAGTCTAGACTAATAGTCTAATAGTAAATACAAAAAAGGGGTGGATCAAGATGGAAGAATCCCATCTGTCAATGACTCAATAGTCCTCCTCCATGCCTGAATCAACAAACTCATCACTGGCACTGCCCTAATCCTCCTCCTCCTCCTCCTCCTCCTCCTCTCTGCCAATCTGACTAACTACATCTGCTGGTGTGGAGGATGACCCCTCCATACGATCACCCTCATCAAAAGTGATCGGCTCTAGCACTGGATCATTAAGATCCATGTTGGCTAATGCAAACTCAGTACTGCTGTTCAAACCCATCTCATCAGGAAAGACATCCCACATCCGTGTCTTTCCCTTCACCCACTCCTCCCTCTTCCTGTAAATAAGACGAAGGTTGGAGTGCACATACACCATCGTCTCTGCCCTGGACTGCTCAAGTCTGCTCTTCTTCACACTGTACAAGTTCCCATATGTGCTCCAATTCCTCTCACAACAAGAGGATGAAGTAACTTGAGAGAGGACCCTCAAGGCTATCTTTTGTAGAATAGGGCATGTTGCCCCATGAGTTGTCCACCAAACAAGGGGTTTCTTAACCCCCATGTCTCTAACCACCTCATATCCTCCAAATCTCCCGGTGCCACTAGAAAACTCATAAAATTCCTCCTCCACCACCTCAAGGTGGTCTCTATCCTAAAGTAGCCGTCTAAATGCTATCTTACTCCCCTCTGAGATCTCTCCATCCATGTGAGGAGGGACTCTGGATGAGGGACCCGACCCACCACTGAGACAATCCTGAGCGTAGAACCTAGGGTTCAATGAGTGGGCCAAGCAATGCAAAGGTGTGCAATTCTTATCACACCTGGAGATAAGAATTCCCTGTATGATGGACCATAAGTTCTCTGTCGATGTCTCATACTCAGCACACTCATTCTCCATAACAATGGTCCTCATGGACTCAATCATGGAATCCCACCCCTCATAAATATCTCCTTGGATGGGCTGGTCCGTGTCTGCAAACCGCAACAAAGAAATGATTGGCTCCATGATCTTGATGCTAAGGACTACCCTATCCCACCAACCATCATCTAATACTGTGTCCTTCACCTTTTGTGAAGCATTCTGATTCGACTTTCTCCAAAAAGCCCAAAACTCTGAAATCACCATGGACCCAAGAGCGGTTTTTACCTCTCTCAATCTCTTGAGCATGACGAATGAGGAAGCAAACCGAGTATCTGCAACCTTCAACAATGAAAGATGTGTGTAATCTTTGTAGATTGTGAGGGCATTGGTGTGGTTTTGTACAAAGTTACGGATATGGCGTGCATCCTCAATAAGTTTGCCAATCCATGGCACATATGAAGCAATAGATTTCAGTGCTAAATTCAAAGAATGGACAATGCAAGGTGTCCAAAATACCTGTAAGATCAATAAAAGAAAGTATAAATGAGTCATTGAGTCTAGACTCCTAGACTCTACAAGAATACAACTAACTACTAAGTTACTAACAGCTCAAAATTTCAAATAAATGAGTAAATTAACAATCACATACCTGTGGATGTTTAGCTTCCACAATCATGCCAGCAGCCTTGCAAACAGGTGCATTGTCCGTGATGATTTGTACACAAGAATCAACACCTACTTCTTCAATGGTTTTGATGAACAAATCACCCATATATTGTGCATCCTTGTATTTCCCAAGAGCATCCACTGCTTTCAAGAACACCGGTCCATTTGTGGAAGACACCATGAAATTGATGAGTGGATGGCGTGTTGGATCCGTCCATCCATCAGAAACAATACTAACACCCCATGTGGACCATTTTGATTTAATTGGATCAATAATTTTATCCACCTCCTTCTTTTCCTTAACCAACAATGTGGTTCTAAGCTTCTCTGAACTAGGAGGCACATAACCAGTTGGAGCTCGTTCCATTATAGATCGACACATCTCAAAGTACAATGGTGACCGTGCAACATTGAATGAGATGAAGTTGAGGTAGAAGAAAAATGCAATGGAGAGGTCTGCCTCTTCTCGTGCCTCATGTTGGAAAATCCTATCCATTGGACCTCTTGAAGTTGGCCTCTTTATTGTTGGATAAGCAATAGCATCAACCCCACTCCTAGTGCTAGAGGGTTTCCTCAAGAATGGAAGAGGATCCTCACGATGAAATGTCTTGCTTGCTGCAACCACCTGCCCTACCCCAACATGGTCTTCTCTTTCCATCTCCCTCCTTTGGTTAACACTCACAGCTTTGCATGAAGAAATCCCACAAGGGAGGGCCAACAAATGGCCTTTAACCCGGTAACAGGTGCTCTTGAATTCATGCCTGCAGAAATTGCAAGTCCAACACACATTGCCTCCCCCACCAAGCTTCGCTCCAACACCTTCTTTCCTTGTCACATACTTCCACAAAGGGTATTTACTCTCTTGTGCTTGTTGTTTTTCCAAAGCATGGCTATAATGAGGATGAACTTCACTAGAACCGGTTGGAGCACTACTAGGAGCAGAAGGGGATGTGCTTGGAGGAGGAATAGGACGAGAGGGAATAGATGGGGCATTCTTCCCTTTCCTTTTCCCTCTACCTGCTGCCCTAGCTGGTTGAGACATTTTCCTTCAACCTTGATGGTGAAATCACACTTGAATCTCCTTCACCTACAAGAAAACACTCTTGAATCTCCTTCACCTGCAAAAAAAATGACTTTGGGCTCACTCTAGCTCTCCCTCACACTCCCATCAGTTAGCAAATGACAAAACAAAAACAAAAAATGCATTTTTATGGGCCCGTGGGCACCCTTTTACGCGATTTTTGTGTCCTGGAAAATCCCCACGCTGCACAGAAATAGGACAGGCGTGTCCCGATTTCGGGACACGAAAAATCTCGTGTCCCCCACGTGGGGCCAGCGTGTCCGTGCCAAAACGTGGCCCACGGGACACGGGGAACCCTTAGGATGTGTCCTGTCACTTAGGGGGACATATAGTGAACTACCAAATACCTGAAATGAAATTCAAAGATTCAGAAGGAAAACAAAGGGTAGTGAGTGGAATGCACACCTATCCGAATCAAGTGGTGTCTTCCCACAATATGAGGTCCATATTGAGGCATAGGGATATTGAATTGGATGCTGAATGTTTCATCACTTCCCCCAATCCAAACATAAATATTACAGAACATCCAAGGAAGATAAAGCAACTACTACACAAATATGAAAAGGTTTTTGGAGACCTTCCTCCTGGAAGCCCACCTGACAGAGGGGTTGAGCACACCATTGTTTTGGAGGTGGGTACTTCACCTATACAAATACCACCATATGGACACCCAAAAAGGTTCAGATATGAGATTGAGAAGGCTATTAAAGAGCTCTTTGGATTGGGAATCATTAGACCAAGCTCAAGTCCCTATGCTTCTTCAGTTGTTTTGGTGAAGAAAAAGGATGGAACTCTAAGGATGCCCATTGATTTTAGAGATCTAAACAAGAAGACGATAAAGAATAGATATCCCATCCCTAGAATAGATGAGCTCATGGATGAGATATTTGAAGCAAAGTTCGTCTCCAAAATTTATATTAGATCTGGTTACCATCATATTCGAATGAAGGAGGATGATGTGCAGAAAACTACTTTCAGATGTCACTATGGTCATTTCGAATTTCTTGTCATGCCTTTTGGTTTGACCAATGCTCCAGCCACTTTCCAATCATGTATGAAAAAAATATTTTGCAAGCAGCTCTGTAAGTTTGTTTTGGTTTTCTTTGATGATATTTTGATTTACAGTAAGACATGGAAGGAACATTTGCACCATTTAGAATTTGTATTGAAAATATTGGATGAACAATCTTTGTTTGCTAAGTTGTCCAAGTGTGAATTTGGGTTGAAAGAAGTTTTGTATCTTGGGCACATCATTGGGAAAGATGGAGTAAAGGTGCACTTGGATAAAATAAAGTCTATTCTTGAATGGCCAACACCCAAGAACATCACTGAATTGAGAGGCTTCATTGGGATATGCACTTACTATAAAATAAAAAGTTTGTGAAGGGGTTTTCCAAATTAACTGCTCCCCTTACTGATTTGACCAAGGATGATTTCAAATGGGATGAAGAGGACGAAAAGGATTTCCAAAGAATGAAATAGGTAATGAGTAGTTTTCCATTACTTGCATTTCCATATTTTTCTAAACCATTTGTTTTGGAATGTGATGCATAAGGAGAAGGAATATGGGCGGTCCTAAAGCAAAATCAACACCCCATCGATTTTGAGAGCAGAAAATTGCAGCCACATGAGAATATATAATCCATATATGACAAAGAAATGTTATCCATCATGCATCATAAGAAAATAATTTATAACATTATACTACAATCATCATGCATGAAACCTTATAGTATTATTTTAATACCTAATATATTTGGAAATGATACTAGTGCACGTGATCAATGGATTTATGAGTAGATATCACTTACATAGTATGTACTAATGATAGCATCCATCACTTCTAATACATTGTTCCTATGTGATCTCATCCAACCATGCATGACAATAATTTAGTAAAACACAATATTCAAAATCTCACTAAGTCACAATAACACAATATGAACTGAAAATTACCTTGATATTTTCATTATTGAATTAAGCAAGTGTTTTAGAACACAAAAAGGGACTAAGTATAGAACTAAGATGACATATCTAAATCCCAAAAAACATTCTTAACTACTCGGAACAATCCTCCCCCCTAACCCCCCTAACCTACTTCCATCTTCAACATCCCATCCTTTCATTTGCTTGAATATCCTTGACTGTCAACTATATTAAGTTAACCTCAAATAGAACCCATAAGAATAAGTGTCGACTATATCGACCAAGCTTCCCTAGTAGGTAATCAATAGTCATAATCACAACTTATGGAGCATGGATCAACATGACCTTCCTATGACTCCAAGTTTCATAGGATAAATGGTGGGTGATGATTCCAACCCTCCTAATAGAAATAGGGTCAACACCCTTTCAATTACCATACTGAGCTACTGCCATTGTTATTTATATCACATCATCAAATGACTACTTTGGGCAACTGTGCTTCCTGTAAAAGTTGTTCTTTCCCATACACCAAAGCAATATATTGAGCCAATAACAAACCATTAATGGATGATTCATAGTATACCATTTATCCTTCAATGAAAATGGCATCTATGCCACTTTTGAATCACAATTATCTGGCTATCACTTAGACCACTTGACTTGTAGATTAGTTACTAAACACAAGATTGTGCCTAACCTTTTAATTGTTTTTCTTTTCCAAGGAACAAACTCTCAGAAAACGATATGTCTACTTCTACATGATTCATAAATGGTAAACAAGGTAAACCATCAGACCTAATTATAGGTCCTAACTCCGAGGGGATCAATATAGTCGAACCTATTACCTCCCCAACTTTATGGGGATAGATCTCATGTTTGGTTCATGACCACTTGAGCTAACCATATATTGTTTATATATAATTATCATGACATTATCTGACAAAAAATGTAAACAAACTAGTCTATTTAGCATGTGCATTCTATTTAATATTTCATTTCCAAACATATTATAAATTGGTATCAACGTACTATATTCATCTATATAACTTAGCATGCTAGAAGGACATCATACTACTTTTGTAATTCACAACATAACCAATAAAATTTATACATAACTTATGCATATAGCTAGGTACATAATGCACACATGCATATTTTTCTTGTTTTAGTTGAGGTTAACAGATAATAATCAAAGAGATACAACATAGGTCAAAATGTAGTTTAGTTTCCTAAGTCAAAATGGGGCATTACATTTACCTCGATTTGAAACTGGTCCTATCTAAACATCAACAGGTAATTGAAACACCCCAACCTATACCATATTCACATGGAGAGTATGAACATGGTAATAAATTGATTCCAGATAGAAAACCACCAAATGTGCATCCTTGTAGAAAGCCTTTTTTCATAGAATAATGAAATACGAAAGATCATTAAGGGCTGTTATCGCTTGAATAAGATCTCGTAAAATTCCGTAGGTTGATATTCTACCTACTAATTCATAGAGTTTGCCTAACTGTGTGTCAATATAGCTTAAATGTGTTTATTATGTCCCTTAAGGGGATCATATATATATATATATATATCGCCAACCTCCTATTAATTTGGCCTAGAGGCTATAAATTTTTACATTTTGAAATGTTTAAACAATGTACTGAATATTATATATTAAATAAAATTAAAAAAACATTTATTTGAATCTTGATTGGCTTTGATTTGATGACGTTTGCCTCGTTTTTCCCTTCCCAAGAAGGGGAGGAGGGAAAATGTCAACCTAGAGTGTCTGACTAGTTGGTTAAATGCTTCACAACAAAAATTTTAACACGTAGACAAGATGATAGCTGGTTACAAGATGAGTGTTGATTATGGACATGCTACAACTCAATACAGAAATTTCATAATGACATTATACAGTTTAGTTGTTCTCCAACTGCAATTGCATCATCGCTACTGAATATTGTAGCACAAATCCTTGGATTTCTTGAAAAGCTTCCCTGCTTCCGATGCTGATGAACGAATTCCTTTATTGGGAATTTAAAATGTCATAGCTGAGACAACTCACACTTGTGATTTTTTGTGCGCCACCTGGTAAAATGTACATTTGTTATTAATGAGAGGATACTATAGTCAGTCCTCCTAGTTGGTCTCGATAGGAGAGGCCTCCTTCTAGGGCGTTCCAGTCCTTACCTTGGCCATTTTGTTAATTGCGTTAAGTCCAACTTAATATTATGTCCTCTTCACCAGAAAATCAAGGTCCTATGAATGTGAGATTCATGTGCAGCTACGGTGGCCAAGTACTCCCTCGCCCGCATGACAATTAAATTTGTTACGTGGGAAGAGACACCCGGATTGTGGCCGTCGCTCACAATGTTTCCTACTCCCTTCTCATATCGAGGATTTCCAATCTTGTCGGGAGCGCCATAACCTTGAAATACCGGCTTCCCAATGAAGATATTGATGCTCTAATCTCAGTCACCAAGAAATAAGATCTTGAAAACATGATGTAGGAATACGATTGATTGCAGCAGTATGGGACAATTAATATCGTCAAGTCGTCTTCTTCGTTGAGGCTGAGGCTCTTTCTGTTTCCTGAAAAATACCAAGAGAACCCAAAACAACTTGGGCTCTTTGCTTAAGATCTCCGAGCAAGAGCGCTGGTTCGTCGATGCATTGAACGGTGTTCCATTGCTCACCTGCGACATCTCGTAAGTGTCATCCCTCGATTCAAAGAACCACGATTACTTGTTCGGATTGGATACCATGGAAGATATTTTGGATCCCATGGAGCTTGGCGATGGTTTCAAAGTTAGCATGGATGTGTAGTGTCCTGCTTCGCTTCCTTCGGCTTTAAGAAGACAAATCACATAGGCGCTTATTCTTCTAACGAATAGACAGGTTGGTTGTTTTTTCTACAAGATGTGTTTACTTTCTTCAGCTTTATGATTTCAAGGACTAGGGTTTTATTGTATTATTAAGATTTAT
The DNA here is from genome assembly GCA_027924585.1 of Larix kaempferi. Taxonomy (NCBI): domain Eukaryota; kingdom Viridiplantae; phylum Streptophyta; class Pinopsida; order Pinales; family Pinaceae; genus Larix; species Larix kaempferi. The sequence goes on from BSBM01001646.1 coordinate 4,180,770, forward strand.
TTTTAGGGTTTTTTCTATATCATGTTCATAAGGGTTCGAAACTTAATTTTTTTGTAGGGTTTATGCGTTATCAGGTCCCCAAGGGTTTAATGCTTTATTCTAGGTTTTATTTATTGTCACTATTACATTGGTTTAGAACAAAGTCTTTTTTATGCATTTTGTCTAAATTGATTCTAAAATATTTTGAAGCATAAGATTTCAAACATTTACTAATATTCAACTGGTTGATTCGAAATTTGATTTTGTAATTCACAAACACAAAATAATTAAGCCGTTTTTGGGTCAATTGGTTGGGCTATTTAGAGAGTATATGCTTGAAGAGAATCCAATTTCCCTTGCAAATCAATATTGAAACAACAAAAATGATTGTAGTTCGGAAGTTTCCTCATCAAAATTATTTAGAACATGATTATGAAGTCACTCTTTGTATTACACTGACCCATTGTCGTACTTTTGTGTTCATTTGTTGGACATCAATAATATTACTTATTTTATCTACCATACGACTAACATAGTTTATTAGCCATCATCAAACCCTTCAGGCTTCAGCTCAAAGTCAAACTTCAATCTTCAAGTGTAGTTGCATCGGGTCTCTCCTTGGGTTACACATACTTCAATCATCAAACCTTAACCCTAGGCTGGAATGGGCATTGGCCCATTGAGTCTGTTTAGTGTGTAAACTGTCACATTAAAATTTGAATGAGCCTTGGTAACGGTCTTTAACTCTGTCCTTAATGTAGTAGCTTGTGAGTGACTGTGAATGACTAAGTTTGGAGTGCAGTGCAGGGTAGGAGAAATAGTACCTTACACTGAGTTTGAAGAAGGGAGGAAAACTATGTTGCATTATGGAGGAGGAATATTACCATATTCATGTAAAGTATGGGAACAATTTTTTTCATGGACCAATACAAGTCCATTAGTGGATATTCAGTTGGAAACTCAAATATATTGTAATACTTGAATTTTTATATATTATAATTTACCTAGTTCAAATTATATATGTTTGTACTTGATATTATTTAGTGGTGTAATTAACTAATGTGACTTTGCATGATTCACATGTGTATTCATATTAGATTCATATCAGATGGGTATGAATATTGCATAACATTTTTTTAAAACTTATTCACAATATCATAGTATATAATTTTATATTGATCAATAATGATGATCACAAATAAAATGAATGTAAAAATACTAAATCATTTATATAATGAGCATGAAACTACTAAAAAGAGATAAATCACTACTACAAATGACAAATTTGTGACTAAAAAAACAATTTAAACTCACATATAAACAACTATTGTTTTTGAGGTGGCGACTAATAGTACCTAATTTATAGTATCTTATAATGCGACCAACATTTAGTCATATTTCCTTAGTCATTGATTGGTTTCCTTAATTTATCATCTAGTAGTATATTCAGTTGTGTATTTGGTCATTAATTATGACAATTACCGACTAAATTAATGACCAAATACACGACTAAATATACTACTAGATGATAAATCAAGGTAACCAATTAATGACTAAGCTAAGTATGGCTAAAAGTTAGTCGCATGATAAGATACTGGAAATTAGCTACTATTAGTTGCTAACTCAAAAAAAGTACTTTATATATGAATTTTAGTCGTTTGTTTAGTCACAAACTAGCCATTTTGTACTAGTGTGTATATCTAGTATCTAAAGTTTGTGAGAAGTCAGGATGATCACTGTATGTATTGGAATAAAGTCAATGGTCACTTTGTATACGTGATTTTGTATGTCAACGACATGTTGTTAGTCAGGAATAAAATGGGTTTGATAAAGGAGGTAAAACTATAGTTATCCTCCAAGTTCAACATGAAGGATCTCAGAGCAACAAATTTCATTCTTGGAATGGAAATACAAAGAGATCATACATGTAGAGGATTTGGTTAAGTTAGTGGAAATATGTTGACACAATATTGAAACTTTTAAACATGCATAAGAGTAGACCAATCAGGATACCTATTCCCGTGGGAGTCAAGCTATCTGTTGAACAATGTCCAAAGACACATGAAGAAAAGGAGTATATGTTACATATGCCCTATGCAAATTTTGTGGGTAGTCTGATGTATTCTATGGTCTGTACATGACTAGATACTGCCCATGTAGTGGGAGTATTGAGAAAGTACATGTTGACACCTGGAAAAGAGAATTGGACCACAATCAAGAAAGTATTCAAGTATATACACATCACGCCAAATTATGCTATATGTTATGGAGGAGTACCTAAGGACAACAAGGAAATCAATGTACATGGTTTTGCCAATTTCGACACTGTTGGAGATATCGACTACAGATGGTCGACCAGAGGATATGGGTTCAAGATATTCGACAGAGCAAACGGTTAGATTAGTGGAAGGCATTCAGTCATTGCACTATCGACTACTGAGGATAAATACATGGTGTCTACTCATGCATGCAAGGAATCTATTTGGTTGCAGAGACTATGTTTAGATGTTGGATTTAGGTAGAATGTTATTAGTTTGGATTGTGATAGTCATAGTGTAATATTCCCAGAAAAGAGTCAAACATATAATAATTTGAAGACGAAACACATTGATGTTCAATACCATTTTCTGAGGAAGATGGTGGAGAACTAGAAAGTGTTACTAGAAAAGCTAGACATGACAAAAAATACTGCAGACTCATTGACCAATTTGGTAAGCACATAGAAGTTTTCCTGGTGTAGGGAAATGATGGGTCGTTAGCCCTGCTAGAGTGAACTAAAGTTTTGTATATCTTGGTTATGCAAATAAAACAACAAGTGGGAGAATTTTAGGAATGTTATATTCTTTGCATGTGGATCAACTAGCAAACTGGTATAAGCTGATTATAGTTGAAGGTGACAAGCGGTGAAGTCTGGTTGGATGACCAAATGGAATAATTTTTTTGGTTAAAGTAAAATGACTTGGTCCATGGGAATTCAATGGAACAACCAAAAGACTTGTATAAATTCTAACAAGCATGGATCTAGAAACAAAGTAGTCCTCACACGAATTTACTCAGATATTTGCAGAAATAAGAAGAAATATTGAAGTAGAACCATGAGAGTCAGAACTCAATTGATGTAAATATCATCTCTATATTATTCAACAATTAGAATAAAATATATAATACATCCTCAAGAGAAAATTCAAGAGGCTTGGAGGCAACTCAAGTGGTTCACAATTGGCAGGCTTAGATTTAGCAAAAATATACATCTATAACAACTTATTAACTCCAAATAAAGGCAAGAGGTCACGAATTGGATAATAATCTTAGGTAGGACATGAGTGACCAAAATTCAGAATGTAGGAGTATTTTCAATAGGAAAACAGGGAAGGAGTTGAGGCAACATCATGTGAACTTTCCAAAGACACCAAAGCGCACTTACCTCATCCTAATCTCAAAGAAAAGAAGAAAAATATGTCGTGTTATCGCATAAATCAAGATAAAGTAGGAATAAAGAAGATAGGGCGCTCTAGACTAAAAAAGATGCTTTAAGGAATCCCTTGGTTCACTTGTGAATAATCATCACATGTTTGTCAATTTATGCACTAGGAACAACATCTACCATGGTCTAAACACCTAGGAATAAACCTAAAGTAATAAACTAAGGTATCTAAGGTATAGATGGTGATTAAATATTCCAACACCCCCCCTTAAGCCTGACATAGGTGAGTAAGATATCAAAATTAGGGCCCAAGCAACAACTTATGGTCACCCTTTACAAAAAATTATTAGTCCATGTAGGCGAGGAAAGAGAGAAAACCTCTTGGAAAGAAACCTCCCCCTCAAAATCAACATGGAATACACCATAATAAGTCTCTCCAAACTCCAATCAGGTGAGAACTTGGTCAAATGTATGGAGGAATCTTCTTCTTGGGAAGAAGTGGAATGTGCTCACTAGACTTGAAATTCCTAAGATCAGGTCCAAATGAGTCTTGATGATGTCCTCCATATTCTGTGCAATTCTGAGAACAAGTTCCAATCATAAACATGCAGTGGATTAGAAGCATGCCACATAGAGAAAATGCAACAAATCCATACATTAATTTTTCCTCTATAACATCCAATGACACACCAAAAAGTGAACCAATGGGAGGTTCTAAGTGTGTATGAGCTGCAACAACTAGCTTATGATCTCTATAATTCAAATTAGAATCCAATACAATGGAAGTGAGAGCGCAACTAACAGCTTCACACTACATGATGGAATTCCCAATAACTATTAGATCATTATCTTGCACATAATCCTTAGTATCTGAAGTATGAGAGGATAACAATGATGAGAGCTGGAAAGATATGAGTTATTCTTCAACAATAGATTTTTGTCATTTTATATTCAGTACCTACAAAACAAACTCTCTGAAATATTATACTGGAAGACTAATTTGATCAAGCTACGAGCTATGCTTGGACAGTAGGAACTTTCGAGAGTGCTTCACACCTGGGTAGATTCCAATGGTAAATAAATGTCTTCAAGGCAATTGCCCCAGGAATTGTGTGGAATATCCACTGCTTCTAGTGCGCTACAAAAAACAACTATGCTCCCTAGGATCCCTAAGCTCTGATACCATGTAGAAATTCTAACAAGCTTGGATCTAGAAACAAAGTTGTCCTCACAAGAATTTACTCAAAGATTTGCAGAAATAAGAAAAAATATTAAAGTAGAACCATGAGAGATAGAACTCAATTGATTTAAATATCATCTCTATATTATTCAACAATTAGAATACAATATATAATAAATCCTTAAGAGAAAATTCGAGAGGCTTGGAGGCAACTCAAGTGGTTCACAATTGGAAGGCTTACATTTAGCAAAAATATCTACCTAGAACAACTTACTAACTCCAAATCAAGGCAAGAGGTCAAAAATTGGCTAATAAATATTAGGTAGGCCATGAGTGACCAAAAGGAAACATGTAGGAGGATTTTCAAGAGAAAAATAGGGAAGGAGTTGAGGCAACATCATGCAAAATTTCCAAAGACACTAGAGCGCACTTACCTCATCCTAATCCCAAAGAAAAGCATAAAAAGTTGTTGTGTCATAAAGTAGAATAAAGAAGGAATAAATCAGATAGGGCGCTTGTTGACACAGTTTTTTCGACAGGGGTTCACTTCGTACTGGTGTCAACAAACATCGACCAGACACCCTTAAGCATCGGCCCAAAAAGGTTTTACCCTTTCCAGCAACACCCGCAGAGCGAGTGAGGTCTCACCCGAGATGTCTAAGGGGGGCAGCAGGAACCAAGTTTCTGCAGTAGGGAGATGACATGCATTAATTCATACTCAATCTCTATAGAAACTAGAGATTCACTTTTGCATTATACTAGCAATTCAAGTATGCAATAGACACAAGTCATATTAACCAACATTACTGATCAATCGACAAAGCAACAAGATAACATCATTACAAGATATCATTCATAGTGACAAACAAACAAAAACAGAGTTGATATATAGCCGAACATCCTCATTCATTAACTCATCAAAAAGACTGCGGGATGAACTTCGCAGAAAATAGTTCCAAGCGACTTAACACAAATGCATTTACTCAGAGCAAAAACTACTGAAGGCAGACAAAATACGTCAGACTTGATCGGATTATCTCTTCATTTATCTTTATGATTTGATTCTTCCATCTATTACAATTGTGTCTCTATTTATAGACACCGATGTTCGTTAAAAATTGGTCCAAATGACCCATTCTAACTAATTCGGACCATAAATTCTGCTTCCGTCAGATTCTTATCCTTCGTGAATGGTCCTTTTCCTTCGCTTATGACCCCTTTGTCATTGTCGGTTCCACATCTTCTGTGCTCTAACCCTTTTCCAACAGTCCCCCAACACAAACTTGTATCTCACCCTCGAGCCACCTCAGCTGGTCACCTCTGCTACAGCTCTGTTTCTCCAATTTGATAATTCTTCGCTGGGCATTGTGTTTATGATTCTACTTCTGGCACATCCATTTTGTGAATTTGATAATCCTTCACTGGGCATTGTGCTGATGAGTCTGCTTCTGGTAAATTCATTTCGTAAATTTTATCATCCTTCGCTGGGCATTGTGCTGATGAGTCTGCTTCCGGCACATCCGTTTCGCGAATTTGATCATCCTTCACAGGGCCCAGAGTGCACTTGCTCTTGGTGCTTCTGCGGTCGAAAGGCCCTCTTTTCTTCCAACAACTGAAGTTCGCTTAGACATCTCGGGGAAGACTTCACCTCTTTTCTTCCTGATTGTTTGCGTGTACGCATCTGCTGGTTGCTCTTGAACACTTGTTGTCCTCCCCCTTAGCGCACATCGGGTGCTTCTGCTGGAAACAAAATGTACCATCTCAACCCTCTAATCTCACTTCTTTACTCTGCAACTTTCTTGGAATCGCGCATTCGGCTCAATGACTCTCACCCGTAGTGCACCTAAGAATTAATGATGCTATCTATCCATTTTTTTGGGTATTTATAACTTAATTTGATCGTTCCCCGTCCATCTTGTCGTTCTTGAACCATAATTACCAAATCATTCATAGAATATTTCACTGATTTGCTAAATTCTGTCATCAAGTGTGTCATCATCCACCTCCGCTACCTTCCATCGATGCTTAAATGCTGTAATTATGATATGATTTGAATCCCACGTACTAAACATCGACAAGCGTCTAGCCTTGTCGCTTACTCCTTATTTTTCTATTGTTTCATCGACAGACCTAATGTTGTCGACAGATTTCCAACCTTTAATCATCATCATTTTTTTATACTATGCGAACCCTGTTTCAGTCACTATGCGCTTGACTATGGCGATAGGGGTTCAGCCGGATTCCATTCACTAGATTTGTCAACAGTGTCCCATATAGCTTTTGTAATTGGGTGATTCGCAAACTTACTATCATACAACAACACCATATCTCCATGCTGGAAGTGCTTTGCTTTGACATGGCGATCATGCCAAGCCTTCTATCAATCCTTTTATACCTGTTGATGGAACCCTGCGATAAACCTGTACTCATCAAGCTGTACCAACTGCGCCAACCATTCTTCGATTGCTCCGTCGTCACTCATTCCTGTTGCTGCTGCGATGTGCAGACTTGGGACAATATACTTCATTGGCATCACTGCTTCTTGTCCATAAATTAACTTGAATGGAGTCAAGCCTGTCAATCATTTACAAGTTGTTCTGTACGCCCACAGTATCGATGGAATCTTCAAATCCCAGTCATCGTGGTTTGTGTTACATACCTTTGTGAGCGCATGCTCCAATACTTTGTTGAATTCCTCCACGACATCGTTCTCCTGCAGGTGATATGGGGTACTCCGTCGATGCTGAATTTGGAATTCTTTTGTCATGGCCCTGATAGTTTGGTTGACAAAGTGAGAACCTTCGTCACTCATCAGTATTTTTGGGCACCCAAACCCGGTGACCACATTATCAAAGAGAAATATTACTGCTGTCGCAGCCATGCAATCCTTTACAAGTGCGGCTTCATCCCATCGCATCAAATAATCAGTGGCAGTAATTATATATCGCGACCCTATTCTTTTTCCTGGTGGGTTGATAGGTCCTACGAAGTCAACCTCCCATTTGTCGAAAGCTTGTAGTGTTAGTTGAGGTACTAGCGGCATTTCATCTCGCCACGTTGGTTTTCCTGTTCTTTGGCATACATCACAACTCTTTGCGTAATCTGCAGCATCTCCATGCATTTTCGGCCACCATAGTCCAGCTCTAAGTATCTTTCTAGCACTGGCATTCCCTCCACAGTGTCCTCCTACGATCCCATCGTGAGCTTTTGCTAATATTCTCTCATGTTCATGCGGAAAGATGTATATGAGAAGGATTTCGTCTGGCCCCATTTTGTAGAGTTGACCTGCAATTAGCTGAAAGTCGGAAGCTCTCACAACTAGCTTCTTTTTCTTTTTGGTATTCAATCCTTCTGGTGCGCATCCTGTAGTCAAGAACTGAATGATTTGATCATAATGGTCATCGACCATTCCAATTCGAAATAATTGCGCGTCTAGTAAGACTTCATCAATGCTTCGGGGTTCTTCTCCTGACTCAATTCAGGATAGGTGATCGGGCCCTGCATTCAATCGTATTGGTTTCACAATGATCTCAAAGTCGAATTCTTGGAACAACAACAACCAACGACATATCTTCCCCCCCAAAACAGGCTTGTTGACCAAGTATTTCAATGTAGAGTGGTTAGTAAACATATTGAAATGACCTCCAAGTAGGTAGTGGCAGAATTTTTGTAGCACATAGACCATTTCCAGTCCTTCCCTTTCTATCGTCGTATAATTTTTCTCCGCAGTGGAAAACTTCCTGCTTGCGAATGCGATTGGATGATCGATTGCTCCTTTTCCTGGCTGGTCCAATATCACTCCTAGTGCGACGGATGATGAGTCCACATGAACATGGAATTCTTTTGTCCAATCATGAAAAAATAATATTGGCACTACAACCATCTTTGCTTTCAGTATATCGAGGCTCTTCTGGCACTCTTCATTCCACTTGAACTTCTCATCCTTTTTCAACAGTTTTTCCATTGGTGCTGTGATCGCCGTATACCCCTTGATGAAATTTCTTTAATACCCAGTATGCCCCAATTTTTCCCTTAACTGCTTCACTATCATCGATGGTGGTAAGTCAACAATGATGGCAATATTCGCTGGGTCAACCAACATCCCTTCCTTACATACAATATGCCCTAACAGGATCCCAAATGGAGCATAGAAAATGCACTTCTTCAAGTTTAGCAAAATTTAATGTTGTCTACATCTCTCCAGCATCAGTCTTAGATTCGCAACATGGTCCTTCACCAAGACATATACAGTCTATTCGTCCATATATACTGCGATAAATTTGTGAATGAAGTCCTTGAATGCAACAACAACTAATCTTGAAAAGATCGTCGGGGCATTTTTAAGACTGAATGACATTACTGTGTATTGAAAACAACCCCATTCTGTTACGAACGTTGTCTTATGTCGATCCTCCTTCACGATCTTTATTTGGTGGTATCCTGAGAATTCGTCTGTAAATGAATATATCTACTGACCTCCAACACCTTCTAGTACTTTGTCAGTGAATGGTGTAGGGAATGGATCATGAAGACACACATCATTCAGTTTCCTTAGGTCGATGCAAATCCTAATTTTTCCAGTCTTCTTACCTTGGAAAACCATCAGATTGATCCATTTGGATTCCTCTACCGGCTCTATGATTCATGCATCCAACATTCACTTTATCTCGACTTTCACTCGCTCCGTGTATCTGGGATTCAATCTATAGGGTCGCTTCTTTACCGGCTTCGCATAAGGTTTCAGTGGAATCTTCATTTTGCCAAGTTCCTCGGAAATGCCTTTCATTTTTGAAAATTTCGTTGGGAACAAATATCGAAACTCGTGTATTAGATCAATGATTTTTGTGATTGTCGCATCATCCCAATAATATCCAATACTTGTGAAATTGGGGTCTGCCTTCGACCCAATATTAACCTTCTTGATTTGCAGTGGCTGTTGAAATTTGTCGAAGGGCATATCTGGTGCTTCGACATCCCAGCTTCCTTCTGAATCTGGTACATAAACAACTCGTGGATCATCCTCTTCATCAGGTCTTCCCGTCACATTGTAGCACTCCAAAAACATTTCTGGTGTTGCAGTCCACTGTAATCCCATTATATTTTTCGTCGGGACTGCTTCAAGTACCTTCTCCCGAATCTCCTATAGTTCATTATGGATGAAGGGGCTTTCATTCGAGAAGTTGAAAGTTCGACAAAAGTTAATAGTTAGCTCTTCCCATGTAAGTTTTTCGCGTGGCAATTCTGCTGCGATATACCAGCTTCACGGTACCTCATCCAATTTATGGATGAACGCATGGACCCATTCCTATTTTGGTCTCACCCCCCATGCGCTTTGACACTCCTCCAAGTGATCCCTTGGGTCACTCCTTCCACTGTATTTCCTTCCATGGTACGCTTCAGTTTCACCGAATCTGACTTCCATTAGTTGTTGACATAGTGGCCAGCTTGTTGTCATTGACTTGTGCATTTCCCACCATCGTGCTGGTGTAGCTTTTAGTGCTTCCTCCACTTCCAGCAATCTCTGTGGTTCTACTACTCTTTCTTCAAATTTAGCGATAAATTTAGTCAGATTAGGAAAATCCTTCGTATGTTGGCAGCTCGCATACTTCTATCGCTACCCATCTCAGCGAATGGGTGCTTCATGCGCACCTCCTGAATGATACTTCATGCAGTCGATTCTGCCAATTCTCAAGTGCTTCATCGGAGTCTGATGATGCCGAGCTAACACTTCGCCACCCAAATTCTCCATTGGTGGTGGGATTGATATAGTCCTCCGATATGTTGTAAACATTTTCCATCCTTCTGTGAATTCGTCCCGCATTGGCTCGACATACCTCTGCCCTTCTGATGGATTGAGTGCGGCAATGACCCTCATGTCTTAGTTCTCAAACGACATTGTTCATTTCTTAAAGTTGATCACAGCTTGATTCTCCATTTCCCAGTCTATCCCTAGTAGCACCGGATAGGGGCTATTTTTATCAACTATTTCTATAATGTCAAAATATGCGTAAGTATTTAATCCCTCTATCTCGACTGGGATGTGACATAATAAACCAATGGGTGTGACCTTGCTATGATTTGATAGTCGAAGCTGTACAGGGGACCATGCCATCCATGGTTTCCCCATTATCTCCCATGTCTATTTCATCAAGATATTTACATATGATCCCAATTCCAGAATAATAGAGTCGACGTCGAATGCACCAATCTACGCAGTCATCCTCATTTCTCTTCGTGTCTTCTTCCCGTGCAAGCGATTTACTGTTCGAACCTATCATCCGTCCTCCTGTCTGTGCAATAGGATGGCTATCTCTGCTAGCGCATCCTAATCTTTCTCTAGTTCCAAACAGCTTTCTAGGAAATCCCTCAAAGTATTGATCCTTCCTGGTGGCCTCTATGAATTCGTCGTATCGAATATTGGCGACATATCATAGGTGGGTTCTTTCTGGCTAATAGGTGGCAGCTTAGTCCATCTCATCGTCTCTTGCGCTTCTAAAAAGGTCTCCCTTTCCACTTCCACATCAAACCAGACTTGTTTCCTTGCTGTAGGTCAGATCATAGGTTGTGACTTGTCTTCCCCTGTAGCAGCCCCTCCCTTGGTCACTATTGAGACATTAACAGGTCGAATTCTTATCTCTGCTGATATCTTCTATACGTTTGGAGGTGGATTTTGATTCTGATTTGGATTCGGTTGAGGTTGGGGTGGATTTTTAGTTTTCCATTTCACAATCAACTAGGGACATTCCTCAACACTGTGGTTCGTTGTGCTACAATAAGTACACTATGGAATCGGGTTCGGGAAATCCCTTTGATAATGTATGAATTGACCACAATTATAGCATACAACTGGCCCTCGGCCTCATCCAAAATCTCCTCCCTGACCAACGCCTCCACCTTGACCTCCGCGGAATCCTCCTTTGAATCCTTCTCGCGGCTGGCCATATGGATGTTGGTTATATTGCACAGTCTGATACCGCGGTTGGCCGTACTGCGGTGGTGGTTGGTTGTACAACGGCTGCGGTTGACTGTAGTGAAGCTGCGACTGGTTATAATGTGGCAGTGGATGATTGTAGTGCAGCTGCTGCTGATTATATTGTTGTTGTTGTTGTACAGGGGGTTGCTCCTCCCCATTCATAAAAAATGTATTCGAGGTCCTTTCTTGGAGTAAGTCATACGCCCTACAATCCTTTTCTTCATGGCCGAGTGATCGACAGAATTGGCATAAAAGATTGGTTGGATTCGACACCATTTTATGTAAATATACATATTCTTCTGGTCGATTCCCTCTTGTCTGACAAATCCGACACCACGGAATACCTCCCATGGCTAAGTGCATTTGGTGTGCCAGACTGTAAATATTCATTGAACTCCGAGCACTGGTCCTTGTGGTGTCCTTCTGATTTGTTGATGTATATGTAACTTCGGAATGTATTTCATCTATGTATTTCATATATATTTATTGTACCCTTATTAGAGATGTGTTATTCCTCTATAAGGAAGTGTCGTCATGTGGATTGACAAGTGTCGCAAGTGTGTGTACTTGCCGATGGGTTATTAAACCACCATGTGTGGGGTCAGCCTTGAAATATATATATTATATTGTTGATGTACCTAGCTAGACAAGTCGGACCCATAAGGTCACTGGGAAAACAGGTTAGTATAAATAGAGATCAGGAGATCTCTATTTAGTTCATTCGGAAAGTCATCTCTCTCTCACTCAGAAAGTGGCGCACTAGTGAGGAGGAGGATCATCTACTTCTAGGAGACTATCTCAAGTGTATTTTGGTTGTACTTTGGTTGAGCCATTGCTCTCTCTATCTCTGAGGAAGTTGTGGGGTTTTTAACCTTAGGGTTTTCCCCACGGAAACTCTGTGTCTCTTGTCTCTCATGCTTTTGATTCTTGTGATGCTTGTCATGCTTATTATGATTGTTATGCATTGATATACTGTATATGTTATTCTCTCAGTGAAGATCCTAGAGTATTGTGAATTAATGCTCAAAATTTAATATGATTTGCAGCGAGTGCACCATATTTTTTCACGAACTTCTTTTCCCTTCTTGATGTTTTGTAGCTGGATCATCAGATTTGCTAGTTGCGCTTGGATGTGGTTCATACCTAGCCCTGATTCACCAACTGGTGAATCCTCTAACTTCATGGAGATTTTCAGTGCTTCCTCCTGGGATGTAATATTCTGCTGCATTAGCCTCATATGAATGTGTGGTACTAATCCTGCGATGAACCATTCCTTGTGCTGTATGTTGCTCATTCCAAAACATAATTTCACCATCAGGGTTTTATATCTTTGGTCGAACTCCCACACTGATTCATTTGGAAATTGCTTGATCCCTTTAAGTTCTATGATATATTGCGACTCGGATTTGGTTTCCTAAACTCATCAATCAATCCTACCCTGATCTACGACAGTGTTTTCTCAGGACTCCTTGTATGAATTTCATAAACCAGTCCAGCGCACGACCCTTGAAGGTCATCGCTAGTTGTCCCCTCTTGATATCGTCATATTGGACCTGCTTTACCGTCCATACTACTTCACATAAAAACCAGTACTGCTCGGGATCCTCGGTCCTGTTACCCTGAAAGATCGACATCTTCACATCGTCACCTACCATCCTTGGTCTCCTACTGCTATTTACAGACCCACTACTCGTACCGCTATTCTGACACGTCGGACAACCATGCGAAGAGCTTATGTTTCTTCCTCCAAAATTTGGCGTAGTGCACGGAGTTGTGGGCATGTTGTCGCTTTGGGTCTGTCCTTCTTCGGCTTCATGGGTCGCTTGGTTTATTTCTTTGTCACAGTAAGGTATCTTAGTCCCTTGTGGTCCCGTTTCGTAGTCTTCTGTTTCGGTTCTCTAGGAGACTCTCTCAACCTCCGTCCTCCTCTTCTTCTCCGGCCGAAAACTCACCCCACTTTACAGGGTACCACACTCTTCCACAACTTCCCTTAGAATTCCGTCATAGCTCATATCCGAGTCTAACACGCATCATTCTATCAGATACGCATCCATGCGGTACCCACAGCCTCCGCACACCGAGCTTTACTCATCGGAATTCATCTTCAGTATATCTTTTTCATAGATAATCATTTTAATCCATAGTTTCAGCGACAGTAGAAACCTTCCTCTGGGTCCCTTGAAATTTTTTCTTTTTGCATTGCTCTATGAATTGATTGTGTTGAAAACAAATTTAGTGATGTATCCCTCCAGAATACTATCCACCCAGACCTTGATAGCTCTAGAGGCTTTGTTGTTCACTTGCTTCAATTGCTGGATCAATTCGGGCGTCTAATGTTTAGGCTCACCACCTTGAAAATTCTTATTTTGGAACGTCAGTTGCGCCAACCACTCGTGTAGAAATATCGGGAATTCGTAGAAGAATATCTCATGAATGTCAGAGTAAATATATTTTTGTAGCCATTCAGTCGTCGACCATCCAGGGTTGCGATTCCTCCCCTCAACAAATTCTCGTGCCTTCTTGTCGAACCATTCCTCGATCTCCGGTTTTGTCGGAATCCACATCATGTCCTCTCTTCTTTCACACTACGGTCCCAAAAACGAAACCATTTGTTGACACAGTTCTATCGAGAGGGGTTCACTTTGCACTACTATCAACAAACATCGACCATACACCCTTAAGCATCGGCCCATAATGGTTTTACCCTTTCCAACAACACCCGTAGAGCGAGTGAGGTCTCACCCGAGATGTCTAAGGGGGGCTACAGGAACCAAGTTTCCATAGTAGGGAGAAGACATGCATTAATTCATACTCATTTGCTACATAAACCAGAGATTCGCTTTCGCATTATACTAGCAATTCAAGTATGCAGTAGACACAACTCATATTAACTGACATTACTGATCAGTCGATAAAGAAACAAGATAACATTATTACAAGATATCATTCATAGCGACAAACATAAAACACAGAGCTGAGATATAGCCGAACATCCTAATTCGTTAACTCATAAAAAAGATTGTGGGATGAACTTCGCAGAAAACAGGAGTCCAAGCGACTTAACACAAATCCATATACTTAGAGCAAAAAATGTCGAAGGCAGACAAAATATGTCAGAATTGATCGACTTATCTCTATGAATCGATTCTTCCATCTATTACAATGTGTCTCTATTTATAGAAACCTATGGTCATTACAAATTGGTCCAAATGACCCATTCTAACTAATTTGGACCAAAAATTCCACTTTCGTCGACTTCTTATCCTTCATGAATGGTCCTTTTCCTTTGTTGATGACCCCTTCAACGCTGTCAGTTCCGCATCTTCTTTGCTCTAACCCTGTACCAACAACGATATAGACTCAAAAAAGATTCTTTAAGGCATCCTGTGGGAACACTTGTGGATAATCATCACATGTTTGTCAAGTTATGCACTATGAACAACATCTACCATGGTATACAAACGTAGGAATAAACCTAAAGTAATAAACTAAAGTCTCTAAAGTCTAGATGGTGATTGAATATTCCAATGAGACTCAATTGGAAATTGACCGAAGTTGACCTAGTCAAGTTGACTATAACAAAAAAATTGAAAGCGGTTAGAAGTTATGGATTTTCATTAGTGAGTTGTTGGCTGTATTGAATCTATAAATAAGATGTAAGGGATGTGAATGAGGTACAACAATGTAAGAATATACTGTGAGGGGTATAACGTGTAACATGATCATGTATTAGAGTTTGATTTGTGGTTTAGCAAGTCATGATTATAAACACTTGTTTCTGAGTGTTTGATTAATAAATGAGATAAAATCTCACAGGTTTGCTGGTTTTCCTGAGATTGGGTTTCTAGGGTAATTTTTGTGTTAATGTTGATGTTGTTGTGTGTCATTGTCTTATATGAGTGTGTTTAAATATATGAATCAATTTTCAAACCTGTTATATGTTGAAGTATTTTAAAACCCATCCATGTCATTTAATACTTAGGATATCATTAATTAGTCATTTTGATTAATTACTAGGTGTTAGACTAGCTTAGGTAGTTGGCCAAATTACCCATTGTGTGGACCACAAGTCTCCTTTGTGTGGACCACAAGTATCCATGAGTCACTAGAGCGCATTTATGAGATTCTGGATAAGATCTGATATGATTCTATTAAATTTTATCCAATTCTGGAATAGAAAGGCGCCTTACTACTTTTTACTGATTTTTACTAGTTTTTGTGAAAAGGTGAAAGCTAGTTGACTTGCCTTAACTGTTTTTTGGCCAAATCATCCTCCATGATGTTTCCTCTTCCTAAATTATGAAATTAGGATTATTTTCCATCATACATCACCATATGATCACTTATTCACCAATTGTGAGCTTTAGAGGTGGCTTGGAAAGCACTCTTTACACCTAGGGGGGTTTTGCATAGATTTAGTAAGCTTGCTTTTTTGAGGATTTCGAATGGAATATTTGGCCTTCAAATCTCTGATGTAATTATATATATGTAAAACCATTACATTGCCTAAGTTTGGATGATGTAGACTAATTCAATAGAGTTATATTGTTTGCATCAAATACATGACTGTTTTATGTGTTTTATGACTTGTTTCTGCAAGGAAATTTGTGAGAGTTTGTAATTGCTTGAGTAGATCTTGGTGTGTAATAGAATTTCATATGGTATCAAAGCTATCAAGTTGTTCTATTCTCTTTCTTTTGTCCTGCAGGATCGAACCAATTTGAGAGAGGGTGCAAATAGTCACCTAGGGGGTGCATTCATTCACCCAGAGGGCACACATAAGCATTTAGGGGCGCACCCAAACCACTCCAAAAGGCTATTTTAGAGCTTCCATGGATCATTCAAATCAAATCATCCTCACTCCATTCAATTATTTTGACTAGAAGGCGTAGATGGAGATCCCATTGAGGAGCAACGGCCTCTATAGGGTGACTATGGTAACTGAAACTGAGCCTACTTCTACAATTGAGAAGGAAAAGTGGCACAACAGAAGAGATGAAGCTTATGGTCTCTTGTGTCTCAGCAAATACATGGATCTCCTTTTCCATCTAGATGGTCTTACCACTCCAAGTGAAGTTTGAGAGAAGCTCCAAGACTTCATTAGAGAAATTTTGAGGTAAAAAATGGGCATCAAAACAAAAGAAATGTACTATAAAAATTAACCAACAGGATTCAATGTGATGATGTCAACTATGGGGGATGAATCACCATTTTTTGGGTAAAAAGATAAAAAGGTCAAAGTGAAAAAACTACTTCTTCAACTTGTATTTTCAACTTATCTCCATGTATATTCACTCAAATTCCGCTCAGGAGCAGTCGTTGGATGGGGAATTCAATTCCACACCCAACGAATACCCACTCGGCATACTTTTGATGGACCCCGCTGCCCCAAAAACAAGAAATACATGAAAACATCATCACGTTTTTTCATGTATTTCTTTTTTTTGGGGCAGCGGGGGTCCATCAAAAGTGAGCCAAGTGGGTATTCGTTGGGTGTGGAATTGAATTCCCCATCCAACGACTGCTCCTAAGCAGAATTTGAGTGAATATACATGGAGATAAGTTGAAAATACGAGTTGAAGAAGTAGTTTTTTCTTTTTTCCTCCAAAATTTGATGAGGTATGCTAGTATTATTTTATTATTTCCACTATTATTTTATAATTTTCCTTAGGAGGCGCATTTTATACCTCAAAATTTCTCTAATGTGTTTGGCAAGACAGATGAATTAAGAGGCCACCAATTGGATAATGAACTAGTTTCACTGAGTCCAAATAATTTCGAGAACCTACAAGACTTTTTCTCAAAGTTAAAGTCACATGTTCTTCAATTGAAGCAATGTGGAATTGATTAAAAATATGAGCAATTGATCTTGGCCATCCTATCCAAGCTTGGCCTAGATTACTCAGTCTTTGTTTCGACCTTTCATGCTACAAGAAAGGCAACTCGAAACTAGAAGAGTCCTACTTTGTCAGAATTCATGGAATCTCTTACACAAGAACAAGACAAGTTGGTCTTGATGGGATCAATAAAAAATACATCAAAATATCATTGCTTGGATGTTGGATATTCAAAGAATTCTAAATGCAAGAAGAACGCAAACTTCAAGAAGCCACCTGATCAGAAGAAAGACAAACAAAAAGCTCATGAAGATTCCTCAAATTTAAAAAAGAATCCAAATAAGAAGCAAGAGAAGGCTAAGTGCAACTATTGCAATAGGGGATTTCATCCTGAGAGCTCTTGCATGAATAATACAATTGATCAAATGGCTCATCTCCTTGAGATAACAAATATACCTCTTCCCGAGAGCGCAAGAAAGAAGGAAGGAAGACACAATTATGAAGACAAGGAGAGAGTGCATGCTTTGATGGCAATCACATCCAAGCCTACCTCCTTCATTATAGATTCTGGAGCTTCAAGGCATATGGTGTCCGCAAGAGAGATATTTTCCTCTCTTGATTCTTCTAGTGGTCCAACCATTGTGTTGGGTGATTATTCTAAAACTACATGCAAAGGTAAAGGCAGTGTTGATCTAGAGTTTGGTTCTTTCACTAATGTGTTGTATGTTCCAGGTCTTGCTGCAAACCTATTGTCAGTCTACCAGATGACTCACACTAGGTCCCCCAAAAAGGTTATCTTCACACCTAATGATGTTGAAATTTGTGAGATGTCCACAGGCCGAATTGTTGCCTTAGGTACTGCTGACCACAGCTCAGAATTTTATAGATTCTCTCATTTTGTGCCTTTCCCATCACCTTCTGATCTACTTAATCATGCTAATGAATCAAGAAAATTGTGGCATGATATATTTGGTCATATGAATTACAAGTATCTTTCTCAACTCCATGAGAAGGATATGGTCATAGGGCTGCCCATATCAAGTTTTCTAAAAGCGTTTGTCAAAGATGCATCCTAGGAAAACACCCTGAGCATAAGTTTGAAAGATCCAAAATTGAGCGAACCTCAACACCCCTTGAGCTTATCCATAGTGACATATCAGGTCCATTCCACCATGAGTCTTTGAACCATTCAAAGTACATCCTAACCTTCATAGATGACTTTTCCAAATATTGTTGGACTTCTTCCTCAAGTTAAAGTCAGAAGTGTTCAATTTGTTCAAGCTTTTCAAAGTCTCAATTGAGAACCAGTATGGTAGACATATCAAGATCCTTCGATCTGATAATGGTGGGGAATGTATCAAATCTGATTTCCAAAAATTCTGTGCTTCTGCTGGCATACAAATGCAACACATTGTTCCCTACACACCTCATCAAAATGGTGTTGCTGAGAGGAAGAACATATCTCTTAAAGAGATGGATACATGCATGCTTGAGGCCAAGTCCCTGTCTCCAATAATTTGGGCTGAGGCTATAAAATGTGCAACCTACATACAAAACAAAGTGCCTCACAAAGCGTTGAAAGGAGTCACTCCTTTTGAAGCTTGGACTTGGCACAAACCTGATGTTTCTCATTTCAATATTTCTGGCTGCAAGGCTTGGGCTAGAATTCTACTTGAAAAGAGGAGGGCCATGTATCCCCAAAGACAACCATGTATTTTTGTTGGCTGTCAGAAGACTCCAAGGGATATAAGTTTCTGAGCATGCCCCCTCAAAAGGCCTTCATTGAGAGGAGTGTTCAATTTGAAGAAGAGCCTTTGCAATCTGTTGAAATTGGAGAACCCTCTACACCACCACCTGAGAGTGTAATTGATGCTTCTCTTGAATTTTATGATTCTGATATTTTTGATGATGAATACCATCTTATTGCAGATCCAAGTTCACCTACAAGGCCTAAGTGGGCTGCTAAGACCCTTCAAGCAATTGGTGAACTTGTGGGAAATCCTCAGGATCCTAGGAGGACTAGATCACAATTTGAGAGTGCTCTTACTGTGAATGATCCTTATCTGAGAAGTGTTTTTTGATAGTTGATTCAGATCCTCAGACAAATGAGGAAGCCTCACATGACCCAAGATGGCAGGCATCCATGGATGAGGAGTTTCATTAATTGCAAAATAATGAAACTTGGGAGCTAGTCAAGCTCGCCCCAGGCAGAAAATTGGTAAGGTGTAAGTGGGTATTCAAGACCAAATTTGCAGCTGATGGTGTAGATGTGAAGTATAAGGCAAGGCTTGTGGAAAATGGCTTCTCCCAAGTCCATGGCCTTGATTACAATGATACTTTTGCACTAGTTTCTCAAAAGGATTCGATAAGACTAGTTCTGGCAATTTTTGCATCCAAGCACTGGGAAGTGCATCACATGGATGCCAAGAGTGATTTCCTCCATGTGGATCTTGAGGAGGAGATATATATGCAGCATCCATAAGGGTATACATCAGATCCTAATCTTGTGTGCAGGTTGAGGAAGTCCTTATATGGGCTTAAGAAAGCTCCCAGAGCTTGGTATGCCAAGATGGACAACTTCATCTTGTCACAATATTTTGCTAGATGAAAGTCTGATCCAGATGTTTACATGAAGATGATTTATGACTCCATATTGATTATTGTGTTATATGTTGACGACCTACTAATCATAGGTAGATCTACTGATCAAATAGCTTCATTAAAGGCCTCCTTGCATCAAGCTTTTTCCACGGCTGACTTGGGAATTCTTAAGCAATTTTTAGGGCTTGATATTTCACAATCTAAGTTTGGAACTAAGGTATCTCAGTCAAAATTTGCTTCATACCTTATAAATAAGTTCAATATGGCTGATATCAAGCCTTCAAAGTCTCCCTTCCTTTAAGGAGTCAGACTTGAAGAAGCAGATTCTACACCATTGGTGGACAACACCCTGTATAGGCAGCTAGTTGGAAGCTTGTTGTACTTGACTCATACTCGAACTGATATTTCATATGTTGTGAGTGTGGCCTCAAGATACATGTATCATCCACATGAGCCTCGTTTGAGGGATACACAAAGAATCTTGCATTATGTGCATGGCACCAAGTCTGATGGGATTCACTATGTTGTAGATTCTAGCCTAGATCGTCTTGGTTTTACTGACTTAGATTGGGATAATGATAGATTTGATAAGAAGTCCACTTCTGGATTTGTTTTCATGATTGGAGGAGGACCTGTTTTCTGGTCAAGTAAGAAACAAAGTGTAATTGCACTATCTTCAGTAGATGCCGAGTACATAGGTGTAGTGAATGCTGCAACTCAGTGTGTGTGGTTGCAAGGTATTCTTTCAGAGTTTGGGATTTCCTTTAGCACTCCCACAGTCATATTTTGTGACAATCAGAGTGATATAAGGTTCTCAAATGATCCAGTATAGAGGAAAATAACCAAGAATATATAGATCCATATGCATTACATCAGGATTTTAGTGCATGATCACATCATTGATTTGTAATATTGCCCATCAGTTGAGCAAATTGCAGACATCTTCACCAAAGCTTTTACTGAGAAGACTTTCAGCCATATGAGATCACTGCTTGGGATGGTTGAACATATGGTGGAGTGAAGGATTGATCAACAATATTTCAATTTTTTTTCATGTCTATTCTTGAGGGTCCAGGTTTTTCCCATGAGATTTTCCTTCTTTCCTTGTTTTGTGGACAAGGCAGTATGTTAACGGGTGACCATGCCAAGTTGCTGGGCCTTATTTATTTTTTATTTTTAGCACATAAATTCAGGCTTAAGGGGGGGTGTTGGAGTATTTTAAAACCCATCCATGTCATTTATTACTTAGGATAGCATTAATTAGTCATTTTGATTAATTACTAGGTGTTAGACTAGGTAGTTGGCCAAATTACCCATTGTGTGGACCACAAGTCTCCTATGTGTGGAACACAAGCATCCATGAGTCACTAGAGTGCATTTATGAGATTCTAGATAATATATAATATGATTATGTTATATTTTGTCCAATTCTGGAATAGAAAGGTGCCTTACTGCTTTTTACTAGTTTTTGTGAAAAGGTGAAAGCTAGTTGACTTGCCTTAACTGCTTTTTGGCCAAATCATCCTACATGTTGTTTACTCTTCCTAAATTCTGAAATTAGGATCATTTTCCATCATACATCACCATCTGATCACTAATTCACCAATTCGTGAGCTTTAGAGGTGACTTGGAAAGCACTCTTTGCACCTAGGGGGGTTTTGCATAGATTTAGTAAGCCTGGTTTTGTGAGGATTTCGAATGGCATATTTTTCCTTCAAATATATGATGTAATTATATATATGTACATCCATTACATTTCCTAATTTTGGATGATGTATACTTATTCAATAGAGTTATACTGTTTGCATCAAAGACATGACTGTTTTCTGTGTTGTATGACTTGTTTCTGCAACGAAATTTTTGAGAGTTTGTAATTGCTTGAGTAGATCTTGGTGTGTAATATAATTTAACATTATAATCGGTATTAATACCCAAAAAGAAAATCAGCCCAAGCATGGGTTAAAACATGATAATTCTCTCATACAACTCAAGAGACACATGGACTACCTAAAAAAAAAGAGCCCTAAAGAGGCTCACTTGCAACGTAAACCCCACCCTTTTGTTCATGCAAGAGAACATGCACACGACTAAAAATTCTCAAGAATATATTCCCCGATTGGACATTCATCTTGGAGAATGCTGATGGAAACTCCAGTGAGTTGGATTTAGGATGTGATCACTCTGTTCATTTGCAATCTTCCACAAGCACATCACACTATATCATTGCCTCTATTTATTCCTCCTTCCGTTACACTTTACATTTTCCCAATATATGTTCCCTCTCATGACCGTCAAATTTTCTGGGAAAGCATCTTTCCTTCTTCCCTCATCTTCCTTACGAACCTCATAATGTGAGGAGATATTAACTTGATATTACCTAGTATCATGTCTTAGGGCACCTCATCTCACCCAGATCCCCTATCCACTTTTTTTGGTCACCTTCTTAATCAACACTTTTTGGTTGACGTTGAACCTTTGGACACATGACCCATTTGGTGGGTCGAATAAAAGGTCTAATAATTTGGATATAGCTAAGGGCCTCAAATACTTTCCGGTTAGAGAATCCCTGCTTCTTACTCGACCCGCATACAAATATGGCACCATAAAAGTGGGTCACTTTGAACATTTCCTGATCACCATGTAAATATATATCAATAAATAAAATCCCCCTTCTCTATTTAAGTTCAATCCACATTGACTCAAATATGAAGATTTCACATCCTTGGAATCCAACAATTTCCCCCCTTGATGTGCCTCCTCTGATTCCCTAATCATGATGTATTTCCAACATAATCTCTTGAAAATCAAAGGCATCGCAAAATATTGGGCTCTAAATACTTTCAAGAATGATGACAAATACCTCTCTGATATTGAATCTTCCCTAAACGACAATCTATCCTCCCTATCCAACCCACATGTCGACAAAGAAACCATGGATGAAATAACATCCTTGGAAAAAGAAAAGGATAGGCTCTTGAACTAGGTCGAGGGAAAGTGTCGAATGAAAAGAAGGGCTTTGTGGCTCTTAGAAGGGGACAACAATACAACTTTTTTCCATTTCCAAACAAATGGAAGGAGAGCTATCAACACTATTTGGAATTTTAAATATGAAGAAGGGAAATACTGTTGGGACTTCCCATCCATATCTAAGGAATCCATACAACACTACAAGGAACTATTGATAGAACCCCCTCATGAAAACATCTGAGATATCATGGGCATATCATCCTTCTTTAATGGATAGATATCTCAGTCATAGGTTGAGGACATCCAAAAGCATGTCACCAAAGCCAAATTGCATAAAGCTCTAATCTCCCTCCAACCAAGCAAATCACCAGGGCTAGATGACTGGACATTATAGTTTTTCACACACTTTTGGTATCTCATGGTAGAAGATCTAACATTAGTGGTTGAACAATAAAGAACCTCGAGTAATATACATCTTCCCTACAATGCAAATTTCACCGTAAACATTTGAAAAACTGATTCTCCCTCAATTATTTATTAACACCATCCCATCTTCTTATGCAACTACTGCTACAAGATTATAGCCAACATCATAGCCTATCATTTAAAACCAATTATGTCTTCTAACATCTCCTTCGAGCAATTTGGGTTTTTAGATCACTGAAGCATTCATGAGGCCATCGAGGTGGCACAAGAAGCCCTCAACTCCATGATAACTAAGTCCCAACTTTCCTTTATGCTAAAAATTGACCTATCAAAGGCATTTTATAAATAAAAATTGGCTATACCTCCACTTAATCCTCACTCATGTTGGGTTTCCCCATGCTTTCATAAATTAGATTGAATACTACTTCAAGAGTGTCTTATTTGTTATCCTTATCAACAATTCTGCATCTTCTTTGTTCAACCCCTACCATGGCCTTCACTAGGATTTCCTGCTATCCCCTCTACTCTTCCTTATAGTAGAATATGCCCTTAGTAGGTACATCAACTCTAAAAGGAGAAATGGAAATCTTACTGGGGTAAAAATTATAGGTTCCCTTCATATCTCTTTGCTCTTTTTTGTGGATGGAATTCTCATCTTCGAGAAAGGATCCATCTCAGAAGAAATATGTATATATTTTCTCCTATAGAATGCATTCCGATGGATTCCTTTTAGATTCCAAACGGAGGCCAATAAACATCTAGATCTAGATGTGAACACCCTTTCTATTGAACCAATTCTTCAAGTACATGAAGGGGGCTATTGAATGCTCCCAAGCATGTGAGAAGTCGTGTTCAAATTTTGGAGCCAAGGGAGCTATTATGAGCCTTGAATGTTTCGTATAAATAAGTGGCCCATTCGTTTTGAAATTTGTGTGACTTTCGAGGGAAAATCTGCATGGGTATGCGTAGGTTGCTGAATAGATAGTCACACTAGTAGCGCGGGATTTCAATGCAAGTAGTTGCACGATTTTCCCTATAGACTTCCTTTGTCATTCTACAACTCAATTTATTTTGTCGATCTGACGAGGATGTCTTTAGTGAGTTGCATGCTATATGTTGATGGTGCCTTTATGCAAGATTAATCAAAATGTTGCATGTGTGTGAAATTCAAGCATTAACAGTGGCCCCTCTTTTAAATTTTAGGTAGGATTTTTGAGTTTGCAATATTTATAAATTTAGGCCCCAATTCCCAGAGAGTGACCTCATAACCATCTTCATGAAAGGAGAATAATTTCTCCTTTTGTTTAGTGGAGTGGGTATTGATTGAAATTAGTCATTAAATACCACAAACAACATCGAAACCTCCAACATTTGTGACATATAATGATTCCTTCACAATATATTCTTCCATTATAAGTTCCATCATGTACAACACACCTTTATAGTAAACATGATAATGTCCTATAAGGCTAATGGAAATTATTTATAGGTATCTAAATGGAGGTCCAACCAAGTAACCTATTTCTTATAAATAATCCTTAGGGTACTACCAAAATCAACGATAACTAGGACCATTTTTTAATATGAGCATATTGAAGATATATAGTATATGCAACCCATGCGTTACAATAAGGGAGACTAAGGGTTGTCTAATTTCTATTAGTGGAGAAAATTTGGCTGATGCACTTGAGTCATTCTAGTCTGTTAGAAAGATGATCCTTGGTGGGTTTATTATCATATTTATATCGATGTATCTCTCCGTCCATAATAAAAATTGAGTATTACAAAAATGACCCTTAACCAAGGTTGAGAGCACCTATGACATGAATTAATGACGAATGATTGTGGTTTTGGGTGGGATGATAGCTAAGGGTTTTTCTTTTTGTATTTAAGAATTCCCTTATTCCTTTGATTTATTATCATATGCATAAGCCCTTTTAGTAGAAACAAGTATTTTTTTCTTAATGGCATTAACATTGCTTTCAACTTTTCGAGATATAATAATGGTATTTTAATTAGATTTAACTTCAATCATTTTTACATCAACGTGGATTTTTAATCCTACATTTGAAACATAAATTCCCCACACCTTTTCTAAAGGGAGTTTGTCCTTCGACTCAAGATCTTGGAACTTCTCAAAATATTCTTTAATAGTATGTTCCTTCCAATGAGATAAATAATATCACACTCAACCCAATTATGATTTAATATTTAAACTAACGCACTTAAAAAATTGCTAAAATTCACACTAGGGTGCTTAGCATTGAATATTTCTCCCCAAGTATGAACTACTCCATCCAAATGGTGTAGTGTCACATTCCACTTATCCACTCGGCCATACATGTGTGACATTCTAAATGTACAAGCTTGGCCTTTCTTAGACACATGAATTTTCATTGCTCCATTGAAGCCATATGGTTGGATCTTCATTTATAAATTGAAATTGGGTTGCTAGTGGTGTTGTATCACCAGGATTATGGGAAGGTATTTCCTTTAGTGCACAAAGGTTTTACCTCTTTACTCTTCCTCCTCACAATCCCCATGATCATGGAATCCTTGTTCTACCTTTTACTCTTCCTCCTCACAATCCCCATGATCATGGAATGAGGATTCCAGGCCATGGTCCATGCAAATTTAGCCTATCATTTGCCCAACTTTTTCTATAAAAATCCTAAAACGTTCTTCCAAATATGCTTGAGTCACAAACTAGTATTGTTGTGCTCAACAATATTTTCAATTGCATAAGAAAATAAAATGAATATCATAGCAGGGGAGAAACATTAAGTGATTCTCTTACACCAAATTGCGGTAGTCTTATAACTAGAATGAACAATTACTATAGAAAAATAGAAATATAATTAAAATGATGGTAATAAAAAAGCAAGCAAGGAACAATGGAGAACCTACACAACCATGAGTGGATTATAACACTTAAAAATACAAAAAAATAAGACATCTCTAATAAACACTACGAGTTTGCTGTTTTTATTTGTAAAACGATATGAAATACATAAGAAAAAGGAGAAACTCATATTGATAAAATTATTGTGATGAAAACACTAACAAATACTATCTTAATGCTTAAGTCACTCATAAGAGTGATTTATCCTTTATTAAACAAAGTCAATTTTACATATAAAACATTATGACACAATCATAAACATATAAAAAAAAATATCTCATGTACATTGAATATAATGGCCACTAAATATGTTGAGGTTACGTACAGACCAACTACAATTATTTCGTTTCTCCTTGATCTTTTTAGTGAGATTCACTTCATTTTAGAATATCCTACCTCATTGAATTACCACACTTTGGTTTGTCCTATCTCTACCCAAACATCCATAGTTGATGATGGACTTCTCCCTTTTCCACCCTGTCATTTTTTCACCCACTCCCTCCTATTCTTTAATATGTTTATATAAGTAAATATTCCCCACAACTACAACTTCACCTCCCTTCTAACTAGATCGACCTACTTAGTAAAATCTACCAAAATCTACCAACT
Source organism: Larix kaempferi (assembly GCA_027924585.1). Taxonomy (NCBI): domain Eukaryota; kingdom Viridiplantae; phylum Streptophyta; class Pinopsida; order Pinales; family Pinaceae; genus Larix; species Larix kaempferi. Next base: position 4,207,668 of record BSBM01001646.1, read on the forward strand.
GAATCCTTATTCACAAATTCCTAGTATTCTAGTCTCATGCCATATACACCAAATCATGGTCATCCTAGCCAAACAATAATTATCGTTACTTAAGAACATAGGTAACTCAACACACTTATATGTCAATGATCATATGCACCATATTTGTTGAAAAATAAATTTTAAGCTTTGATAATGTAAGTGTCCATACTTTAAATACAACATACCACTTTTATCAATATTATCATTACAAACATTTCACCTCCTCCTCCTCCTTATTTTAGCTTTACTGTTGTTGGCGTGCATGGGCAGACCTTAGGTTCAATATATTTTCACCAATAAAACCCAAGACACTGGCCCTTTCGACATCACCTGCAAGCAAATGAAGTCTCACCCAAGGTATCTAGGGGGGCTACAAGAACCAAGCTTCTGTAGTGCTGAAGGGATGTGAACAATCATTTAACAGATTTACCATCCATTCATCTATAACGCATAAACATGTAACTTACACCTATGAACTGATAACTCATTCAAATCATAAACATAAACAAAGCATCCATGTGCGCAACAAACATAACATTCATCACATTAAACACAACAACCACATGCTCAAAACAGGTTCACTTCATTCATATTATCATAAGGAACAATCTTACATAACCTGCGTAGTGCGCAACATATCTCTGTTACATACCTAGAATTACTCAACACAATAGCAATTATGACAACAACCACAACAACTTTTGAAGCACTCCAACCTAACTCAGGAATCACAACACATGCTAGCCCTTGACCTAAAAAACCCTTACATATTTATACATCGCGACAAGGGATGATCCTGTTACAAAGTGGACACAAATGCCCAACTAACTTCTAACTAACTTCCATATTTTACGTCCTTTGGTCCATATGCTGGGTTGTCACACGGTCCTTTTCTCGTGCGCGACTTCCAAGACAAGTCCTAAAACCTGCTCCAACAACTGCATTCCAACTTTTAAGCTTTAATATATCATTTGGCATACTCATAAAAATATATATAGTCTTGTAAATAAGATAACTAAAAGTATACTAGAATATACATTTTTATTGGTACACAAATTAATTAACATTAGGCCCAAAGATACATTCAATTGTATCACCTCGGTGATCATCAAATTTTCCATCCTTATGAGATAGTTGGGGAGATTCCCTAAACTAGGGTTGAAATTTGACAAGTAAATAGCCATCATTTGCCATTTTACACGTCAAAATACTGCCACTTCATAAAATTAAACATCATTAATGAAGTGTGAATTTTATTTTCACCCCTCATTTTGAAGTGCATTTTTATTTTTACACATCATTAATGTCTCGACTCTATATCCCTATATATATATATATATATATATATATATATATATATATATTTCTAATATGGAAATTTTGATTTTTGTCATGGTCTAGTTGTCTTTTCTTGGTAGGTAAACTTGACTTGGTCATGGTTTTTTGGGCCCATGGTAATGGCCCATTGTATTGCTTATGAAAAAGCCTATTTAAAGGTTTTTGGGATAAACCTTATTTGTCATTATGTGTGTGCTTGGTTTAATCATTATTGTTTATTATGTTTTTTTATTTATTATATTTTTGTAAATTTTTTTATTTTTGTATCATATGAGGCAAGATATGAGAACTCAATGTTTCATATAGTTATTATAGATGTTATTTAAAAAAAAACTATTATTATGACAGGTAAAGTTAAGATTTAAACATCAAATGAAAAACAATGCTAAAATTAAAATGTTGTATGCAAATTTTTTAACATACAAGATAGGACGTCAAATTTCAACCATGCCCTACATAATCATTCATAATAAAAAATGCCATATCTTATGAAATAATACAAAAATATTAAATAACATAAAATTTGAAACCCCAATATTAAATAACATAAAATTTGAAATTCCCATTAGGAAGGTTGTAGATCGGATTTTATACCCCCAACATTTCTCCTATATGATCACCACTTTTGGGCTTATGCTTATTCTTTGTACCTCTTACGAGTGCTCGTTTGCTAATAAATTTGAGCTTATGCTTGTTCACTAATTCTTCGGTGGACTATTCATTAAATAATTAATTGGCATCATTGCTTTGGTTCAGGCCTTTAAATACCCCTTGTCTCTCTTATGAGCAAAGTCACAAAAAAATACTATATGATGATTGCTCTCTAACTTGATCTTTCCCTTATATGGGTTACTAAGTAAAAGTCACAAAAATATATTATCATTAGTCTCTCATTAGATGTTTTCGGAAATACTCGACATAGCACAATGTTTAAATTGAAACATGGTGTTATCATATACAAAGTGAAATGTTACACAGAAAAATAATTAAAACATAGTGTTATCATGTAGAAAATGAAATGGTACACATAAAACGAGTGGAGTTATTACTTAGTAATTAAAAATGATTGAAAAAGTGTGGAGTTATCATTTAGTTATTAAAAATAATTGAAACAAAAAGGAAGAGAGGAAAAACAAGTTTTACCATGTTCATTATTTTTTATTAATTGGAATTTTATCATGTTTATTATTTTTTATTAATTGGAATTTTATCAAAAAATTTAAGATGAATTAAAAAAAATACATTTATGTGAAGTAAAATTAATATATTTCCATTAGTTATATGATCTATTTATATGTTTACATAGAAACAAAAGGAGACACAAAGTAAAGTAAAAAAGCTACATGGAACAAGAAGAAATGTAACATTTTTAGAACAACTAAGGGAAGCCATGAAGCTCTCAATCCATTGTCCAAAAATGTTAATATATTTCTATACAAATACTTGACTTAATTCCTTGAAACAATGCATAAATCCACTACACGAATTATAAGAATATTAATACCCAAAATGTAAGTATGAATGTTATTAGATGAAGAAAGCTTCCCATCTTATGAGTTGTGTTATCTCATGAGTTGTGTTGAAAACCCTCCTTATAGGAGGAAGGAGACAAGCTAATGGGAAGATAATTCATCAAAGAAAATCATATGAGGGATGGATGTTCGATGGAGATGATAGATCCAAGCGATGCTAAGAGGGTGGAGGAAGGACGAGGTGAGATCAAATCACAAATTCGATGTATTCTAATAGAAACTTGTTGTATCCAATGTGAGAAAAAAGAACTCTAAATCATTTGAATGTTGAGGTACAAATATAAAGGATATGGACCATAGGCATATGTGAATATTATACTAATAAATGAACAAATTTTAATGCACATATTTGTGTCTTTTTATTGAGTTCTATACTTTTTTATGACATCCATAATTTTTAGTTAAACATACGATAAAGATAAGCATAAACATGTTAGAAAAAAAACTATGAATTAAGAATTGAAAAAGAAGAAGTAAATAAAGAAAAGGAAAAAAACTATTTGAGGGACAAACATCTCATAATCAAGATATAAAACAAAATATGTATGAGAATCATATCAAAATAACTACCCAAAAAACCCTAATAATACCAATGAACAAAAAAATTATAACAATTATATACTTCAAAACTTAATACAATACTACCTCATATATATATATATATAATCAATTTATTTGATAATTAAATTTAACTTAAAATTTCATTTTTAAATATATTTCTTGTAACTTATGTAATTTACCAACTTTGGATTGTGGCACAAAAACTCAAGACTTCTCAAATTTGATCAAACAATGGCTAAGGAAGCTAGAATTGTTGGGGATGGGAAAGAACCAAGGCTATGGAAGGATGGACGGTTCTGATTTGATAAGATACCTCTGCACAATGTACTAAGACCTTTTATGTCTCTCTGATTCGATTCTTCCATCTATTACAATTGTGTCTCTATTTATAGACACCTATGGTTGTTACAAATTGGTCCAAATGACCCATTCTAACTAATTTTGACCAAAAATTCCGCTTCCGTCGGCTTCTTATCCTTCGCGAATGGTCCTTTTCCTTTGTTGATGACCCCTTCGACGCTGTCGGTTCTGCATCTTCTATGCTCTAACCCTGTGCCAACAACACTCTAGACTCATAAAAGCTTCTTTAAGGCATCCTGTGGGCGCACTTGTGGATAATCATCACATGTTTGTCAAGTTATGCACTATGAACAACATCTACAATGGTATAAACACGTAGGAATAAACCTAAAATAATAAACTAAAGTCTCTAAAGTTTAGATGGTGATTAAATATTCCAACAATACTCAATGGGAAAATGACCGAAGTTGACCCAGTCAAGTAGACTATAACAGAAAAATTGAAAGCGGTTAGAAGTTATGGATTTTCATTAGTGAGTTGTTGGTTGTATTGAATCTATAAATAAGATGTAATGGATGTGCATGAGGTTCAACAATGTAAGAATATACTGTGAGGGGTATAATGTGTAACATGATCATGTATTAGAGTTTGATTTGTGGTTTAGCAAGTCATGATTATAAACACTTGTTTCTGAGTGTTTGATTAATAAATGAGCTAAAATCTCACAGGTTTGCTGGTTTTCCTGATATTGGGTTTCTAGGGTAATTTTTGTGTTAATGTTGATGTTGTTGTGTGTCATTGTCTTATATGAGTGTGTTTAAATATATGAATCAATTTTAAAACCTATTATATGTTGGAGTATTTTAAAACCCATCCATGTCATTTAATACTTAGGATATCATTAATTAATCATTTTGATTAATTACTAAGTGTTAGCCTAGGTAGTTGGCCAAATTACCCATTGTGTAGACCACAAGTCTCCTTTGTGTGGACCACAAGCATCCATGAGTCACTAGAGCGCATTTTTGAGATTCTGGATAAGATCTGATCTGATTATATTAGATTTTATCCAATTCTGGAATAGAAAGGCGCCTTACTGCTTTTTACTAATTTTTGTGAAAAGGTGAAAGCTAGTTGACTTGTCTTAACTGTTTTTGGGCCAAATCATCCTTCATGATGTTTCCTCTTCCTAAATTATGAAATTAGGATTATTTTCCATCATACATCACCATATGATCACTAATTCACCAATTCGTGAGCTTTAGAGGTGGCTTGGAAAGCACTCTTTGCACCTAGGGTGGTTTTGCATAGATTTAGTAAGCCTGCTTTTGTGGATCACATTTTTTCATGTATTTCTTATTTTTGGGGTAGCAGGGTTCATCAAAAGTATGCCGAGTGGGTACTCGTTGGGTGCGGAATTGAATTCACCATCCAATAACTGCTCTTGAGTGGAATTTGAGTGAATATACATGGAGATAAGTTGAAAATACGAGTTGAAGAGGTAGTTTTTTCTTTTTTCCTCCAAAATTTGATGAGGTATGCTAATATTATTTTATTATTTCCACTATTATTTTATAATTTCCCTTAGGAGGCCCATTTTAGACCTCAAAATTTCTCTAATGTGTTTGGCAAGAGAGATGAATTGAGAGGCCACCAACTGGATAATGAACTAGCTTCACTGAGCCCAAATAATTTCGAGAACCTACAAGAATTTTTCTCAAAGTTAAAGTCACATGTTCTTCAATTGAAGCAATGTGGAATTGATAAAAAAGATGAGCAATTGATCTTGGCCATTCTATCCAAGCTTGGCCCAGATTACTCAGTCTTTGTTTCGACCGTTCATGCTATAAGAATTGCAGTTCAAAACTAGAAGAGTCCTACTTTGTCAGAATTCATGGAATCTTTTACACAAGAACAAGACAAGTTGGTCTTGATGGGAGCAATAAAAAATACATCAAAAGATCATTTCTTGGCTGCTGGAGATTCAAAGAATTCTAAATGCAAGAAGAAGGGAAACTTCAAGAAGCCACCTGATCAGAAGAAAGACAAACAAAAAGCTCATGAAGACTCCTCAAATTTAAAAAAGAATCCAAATAAGAAGCAAGAGATGACTAAGTGCAACTATTGCAATAGGGATTTTATCCTGAGAGCTCTTGCATGAATAATACCATTGATCAAATTGCTCATATCCTTGAGAAATCAAATATTCCTCTTCCTAAGAGTGCAAGAAAGAAGGAAGGAGGACACAATTCTGAAGACAAGGAGAGAGTGCATGCTTTGATGGAAATCACGTCCAAGCCTACCTCTTTCATTATAGATTCTGGAGCTTCAAGGAATATGGTGTATGCAAGAGAGATCTTTTCCTCTCTTGATTCTTCTAGTGGTCCAACCATTGTGTTGGGTGATGATTCTAAAACTACTTGCAAAGGTAAAGGCAGTGTTGATCTAGAGTTTGGTTCTTTCATTAATGTGTTGTATGTTCCAAGTCTTGCTGCAAACCTCTTGTCAGTCTACCAGATGACTCACACTAGGTCCCCCAAAAAGGTTATATTCACACCTAATGATGTTGAAATCTGTGAGATGTCCACAGTTCGAATTGTTTCCTTAGGTACTCCTGACCACAACTCAAAATTTTATAGATTCTCTCATTTTTTGCCTTTCCCATCACCTTCTGCTCTACTTAATCATGATAATGAATTAAGCAAATTGTGGCATGAGATATTGTTAAATTTTCTGAATTTACTTCAATATGATCTAGGATCTTAACTAAGAGAACAACATGTACAGCATATCTACAGCATATCAATCATGGAGACAATAATGCAAGCACACAAGAGACACAAAGATTTACTTGGGGAAAACCATAAAGATGAAAAACCCCAATAAATTCCTCAGAGATAGATAGAGCAATGATACAACCAACCAAGAGAGATAGCCATAACCTAGCAGCAGATCCTCCTCCTCCATAAGTGCGCCACTCCTCCTTGAGTGCATGTGTGAGAAGTGAGTGAGCAAATAGAGTGCCTCCCGCACTCTATTTATACTTGACTTGACTTGCCTTTTTACCTAACTCATGTAGGCTCGAACTTAACCACATAACATAATGCTGAGTGGGCCGACCCCCAATAGGGTGGTCTAATAACCCTTTGACCCACATGGACGACCCCCAATAGGGTGGTCTAATAACCCTTTGACCCACATGACTTATACAGGGCCGACCCCAAACAAGGTGGTCTAATAACCCATCAAGTATAAGTTACGACACTTACAATATAAATAACGACACTTCCTTATAGAGGAATAATACCATATCTATAGGAATACAATATACATATATGTGAAATACATTCTGAAGTTACATATACATCAACAGATATTTGGTCATCTGAATTACAAGTATCATTCTGAACTCCATGAGAAGGATATGGTCATAGGGATGCCCATATCAAGTTTTCTAAAGGAGTTTGTCAAAGCTGCATCCTAGGAAAACACCCTGAGCATAAGTTTGAAAGATCCAAAATTGAGCGAACCTCAACACCCTTTGAGCTTATCCATAGGGACATATCAGGTCCATTCCCCCATGAGTCTTTGAACCATGCAAATTACATCCTAACCTTCATAGATGACTTTTCCATATATTGTTGGATCTTCTTCCTCAAGTTAAAGTCAGAAGCGTTCAATTTGTTCAAGATTTTCAAAGCCTCAATTGAGAACCAGTATGGTAGACATATCAATATCCTTAGATATGATAATGGTGGGGAATATATCAAATCTGATATCCAACAATTCTGTGCTTCTGCTGACGTATAGATGCAACACATTGTTCCCTACACACCTCATCAAAATGGTGTTAATGAGAGGAAGAACATATCTCTTAAAGAGATGGATACATGCATGCTTGAGGCCAAGTCCTTGTCTTCAATAATTTGGGCTGAGGATATAAACTATGCAACCTACATACAAAACAAAGTGCCTCACAAAGCATTGAAAGGAATCACTCCTTTTGAAGCTTGGACTAGGCATAAACCTGATGTTTCTCATTTCAATATTTTTTGCTCTAAGGATTGGGCTAGAATTCTACTTGAGAAGAGGAGGGACATGCAGCCCCAAAGACAACCATGTATTTTTGTTGGCTATCAGAAGAATCCAAGGGATATAATTTTCTGAGAATGCCACCTCAAAAGGCCTTCATTGAGAGGAGTGTTCAATTTGAAGAAGAGCCTTTGCAATTTGTTGAAATTGGAGAACCCTCTACACCACCACCCAAGAGTGTAATTGATGCTTCTCTTGAATTTTCTGATTTTGATATTTCTGATGATGAATACCATCTTATTGTAGATCCAAGTTCACCTACAAGGCCTAAGTGGGCTTCTAAGACCCTTCAAGCAGCTGGTGAACTTGTGGGAAATCCTCAGGATCCTAGGAGGACTCGATCACAATTTGAGAGTGCTCTTACTGTGAATGATCCTTATCTATATGAGAAGTGTTTTTTGATGGTTGATTCATATCCTCAGACATATGAGGAAGCCTCACATGAACCAATATGGCAGGAATCCATGGACGAGGAGTTTCATTCATTGCAAAAGAATGAAACTTGGGAGCTAGTCAAGCTCCCCCCTAGCAGAAAATTGGTAAGGTGTAAGTGGATCTTCAAGACCAAATTTGAAGCCGATGGTGCAGATGTGAATTATAAGGAAATGCTTGTGGAAGATGGATTTTCCCAAGTCCATGACCTTGATTACAATGATACTTTTGCACCAATTGCCCAAAAGGATTCGATAAGACTAGTTCTGGCAATTTCTGCATCCAAGCACTGGGAAGTGCATCACGTGGATGTTAAGAGTGATTTCCACCATGTGGATCTTGAGGAGGAGATCTATATGCAGCATCCATAAGGGTATACATCAGATCCTAATCTTGTGTGTAGGTTGAGGAAGTCCTTATATGGGCTTAAGCAAGCTCCTAGAGCTTGGTATGCCAAGATGGACAACTTCATCTTGTCACAATCTTTTGCTAGATGCAAGTCTGATCCAAATCTTTACATGAATATGATTGATGAATCCATATTGATTATTGTGTTATATTTTGATGACCTACTAATCACAAGTAGATCTACTGATAAAATAGCTTCATTAAAGGCCTCCTTGCATCAATCTTTTTCCATGACTGACTTGGGAATTCTTAAGCAATTTTTGGGGCTTGAGATTTCACAATCTAAGTTTGGAACTAAGGTATCTTAGTCAAAATAAGCTTCATACCTTATAAAGAATTTCAATATGGCTTATTGCAAGCCTTCAAATATTCCCTTCCTTTCAGGAGTTAGACTTGAAGAAGCAGATTCTACACCATTGGTGGACAACACCCTGTATAGGAAACTAGTTGGCAGCTTGTTATACTTGACTCATACTCGACTTGATATTTATTATACTATGAGTGTGGCCTCAAGATACATGGATCATCCACATGAGCCTCATTGGAGGGCTGCAAAAATAATCTTGCATTATGTGCAAGGCACCAAGTCTGTAGGGATTCACTATGTTGCAGATTATATCCTAGATATTCTTGGCTTTATTGACTCAGATTGGGCTGGTGATAGCCTTGATAGGAAGTCCACTTCTGGATTTGTTTTCATGATTGGAGGAGGCCCTATTTTCTGGTAAAGTAAGAAACATAGTGTAATTGCACTATCTTCAGCAGAGGCCGAGTAAAGAGGTGTAGTGAATGCTGCAACTTAGTGTGTGTGGTTGCAGGGTATTCTTTCAGAGTTTGGGATTTCCTTTAGCACTCCCACAGTCATATTTTGTGACAATCAGAGTGATATAAGGGTCTCAATTGATCTAGTACAGAGGCAAATAACCAATCATATAGAGATCCATATGCACTACATTAGGATTTTAGTGCATGATCACATCATTGATCTGCAATATTACCCATCAGCTGAGCAAATTGTAGACAACTTCACCAAAGCTTTTACTGAGAAGAATTTCAGCCATATGAGATCACTGCTTGGGATGGATGAACATGTGGTGGAGTGAAGGATTGATCAACAATATTTAAATTTTTTTCATGTCCATTCTTGAGGGGAGGTTTTTCCCATGAGGTTTTCCTTCTTTCCTTGTTTTGTGGAGAAGGCAATATGTTAAAGGGTGACCATGCCAAGTTGTTGGGCCCTATTTATTTCTGATTTTTAGCACATAAAGTCAAGATTAAGGGGGGTTGTTGGAGTATTTTAAAACCCATCCATGTCATTTAATACTTAGGATATCATTAATTATTCATTTTGATTAATTACTAGGTGTTAGATTAGGTAGTTGGCCAAATTACCCATTGTGTGGACCACGAGTCTCCTATGCGTGGAACACAAGCATCCATGAGTCACTAGAGCGCATTTATGAGTTTCTACATAAGATCTGATATGATTCTGTTATATTTTGTCCAATTCTGGAATAGAAAGGAGCCTTACTTCTTTTTACTGATTTTTACTAGTTTTTGTGAAAAGGTGAAAGCTAGTTGAATTGCCTTAACTGTTTTTTGGCCAAATCATCCTACATGATGTTTACTCTTCCTAAATTATGAAATTAGGATGATTTTCCATCATACATTACCATCTGATCACTAATCCACCAATTCGTGAGCTTTAGAGGTGACTTGGAAAGACTCTTTGCACATAGGGGGGTTTTGCATAGATTTAGTAAGCCTGCTTTTGTGAGGATTTTGAATGGCATATTTTTCCTTCAAATCTATGATGTAATTATATATATGTACATCCATTACATTTCCTAATTTTGGCTGATGTATACTTATTCAATAGAGTTATACTGTTTGCATCAAATACATGACTGTTTTATGTGTTCTATGACTTGCTTCTGCAATGAAATTTGTGAGAGTTTGTAATTGCTTGAGTAAATCCTTGTGTGTAATATAATTTCACATTATAATCGGTATTAATACCCAAAAATCAAAGCACCCAAAGCATGGGTTAAAACATGATAATTCTCTGATACAACTCAAGAGGCACATGGACTACCTCAAAACAAAGAGCCCTAAAGAGGCTCACTTGCAATGTAAAACCCTCCCTTTTTTTCATGCAAGAGACCGTGTGCATGGCCAAAAATTCTCAAAACATTCTCAAGAATCTATTCCCCGATTGGACATTCATCCTGGAGAATGCTGATGGAAACTCCAGTGAGTTGGATTTATGATGGGATCACTCTGTTCATTTGCAATCTTCCACAAGCACATCACACTATATCATTGCCTCTATTTAGTCCTCCTTCCATTACACTTTAAATTTTCCCAACATATATGTTCCCTATCATGACCTTCAAATTTTTTGGGAAAGCATCTTTCCTTCTTCCCTCATCTCCCTTCCAAACCTCATAATGTGAGGAGATATTAACTTGATATTACCTAGTATCAAGTCTTAGGGCACCTCATCCCACCCAGATCCCCTATCCACTTTTTTTGGTCACCTTCTTAATCAATAATTTTTGGTTGAAGTTGAACCTTTGGACATAGGACCCATCTGGTTTGTCGAATAAAAGGTCTAATAATTTGCATATATCTAAGGGCCTCGAATACTTTTTGGTTAGAGAATCCTTGCTTCTTACTCAACCCACATACAAATCTGGCACCATAAAAGTGGGTCACTTTGAACATTTACTGATCACCATGGAAATATCTATCAATAAATAAAGTCCCCCTTCTCTATTTAAGTTCAATCCACATTAACTCAAATATGAAGATTTCACATCCTTGGAATCCAACAATTGGCCGCCGTGCTGTGCCTCCTCTGATTCCCTAATCATGATGTATTTCCAATAGAATCTCTTGAAAATCAAAGGCCTCACAAAATCTTGGGCTCTAAATACTTTCAATAATGATGACAAATACCTCTCTGATATTGAATCTTCCCTAAATAAAAATCTAGCCTCCCTAGCCAACCCATAAGTCAACAAAGAAACCCTGGATGAAATAACATCCTTGGAAAAAGAAAAGGATAGGCTCTTGAACCGGGTCGAGGGAAACTACCGAATGAAAAGAAGGGCTTTGTGGCTCTTAGAAGGGGACAACAATACAACTTTTTTCCATTGCCAAACAAGTGGAAGGAGAAATATCAGCACTATTTGGAATTTTAAATATGAACAAGGGCAATACTGTCGGGACTTCCCATCCATATCTAAGGAATCCATACAACACTACAAGGGAATATTTACAGAAACCCCTCATGAAAAAATCCGAGATATCATGGGAATATCATCCTTATTTAATGGATAGCTATCTCAGTCATAGGTTGAGGACATCCAAAAGCATGTCACCAAAGCCAAATTTCATAAAGCTCTAGTCTCCCTCCAACCAAGCAAATCACAAGAGCTAGATGACTGGGCATTATAGTTTTTCACACTTTTGGTATCTCATGGTAGAATACCTAACATTAGTGTTTGAAGAATCCAGAACCTCGAGTAATATACATATTCCCTACAATGCAAATTTCACAGCAAACATTTGAAAAATTGATTCTCCCTCAATTTTTGATCAATACCATCCCATCTTCTTATGCAAATACTGCTACAAGATTATAGCCAACATCATAGCCTATCATTTAAAACCAATTATGTCTTCTAACATCTCCTTCAAGAAATTTGGGTTTTTAGATCACTGAAGCATTCATGAGGCCATCGAGGTAGCACAAGAAGCCCTCAACTCCATGATATCTAAGTCCCAACTTTCCTTTATGCTAAAAATTGACCTATCAAAGGCATTTTATAAATAAAAATTGGCTATACCTCGAATTAATCCTCACTCATGTTGGATTTCCCCATGCTTTCATAAATTAGATTGAATACTGCTTCAAGAGTGTCTCATTAATTTATCTTATCAACAATTCTGTATCTTCTTTCTTCAACCCCTCCCATGGCCTTCACTAGGATTTCCCGCTATCCCCTCTGCTCTTCCTTATAGTAGTATATGCCCTTACTAGGTACATCAACTCTAATAGGAGAAATGGAAATCTTACTGGTGCAAAAATTATAGGTTCCCTTCATATCTCTTTGCTCTTTTTTGTGGATGGCATTCTCATCTTCGAGAAAGGATCCATCTCAGAAGAAATATGTATATATTTTCTCCTATAGAATGCATTCCCATGGATTCCTTTTAGATTCCAAATGGAGGCCAATAAACATATAGATCTAGATGTGAACACCCTTTCTATTGAACCAGTTATTCAAGTACATGAAGGGGGCTATTGAATGCTCCCAAGCATGTGAGAAGTCGAGTTCAAATTTTGGAGCCAAGGGAGCTATTATGAGCCTTGAATGTTTCGTATAAATAAGTGGCCCAATCATTTTGAAATTTGTGTGACTTTCGAGGGAAAATCTGCATGGGTATGCGTAGGTTGCTGAATAGATAGTCACACTAGTAACGCGGGATTTCAATGCAAGTAGTTGCACGATTTTCCCTATAGAATTCCTTTGTCATTCTACAGCTCAATTTATTTTTTCGATCTGACGAGGATGTCTTTAGTGAGTTTCGTGCTATATGTTGATGATGCCTTTATGCAAGATTAATCAAAATGTTGCATGTGTGTGAAATTCAAGCATTAACAGTGGCCCCTCTTTTAAATTTTAGGTAGATTTTTTGAGTTTGCAATATTGATAAATTTAGGCCCCAATTCTCAGAGAGTGACCTGATAACCATCTTCATGAAAGGAGAATAATTTCTCCTTTTGTTTAGTGGATGGGTATTGATTGAAATTAGTCATTAAATACCACAAACAACATCGAAACCTCCAACATTTGTGACATATAATGATTCCTTCACAATATATTCTTCCATTGTAAGTTCCATCATGTACAACACACCTCCACAGTAAACATGATAATGTCCTAGGATGCTAATGGAAAGTATTTATAGGTATCTAAATGGAGGTCCAACCATGTAACCTATTCCTTATAAATAATCCTTAGGGTACTACCAAAATCAACCATAACAAGGACCATTTTTTAATATGAGCATAAAACTTGAAGATATATAGTATATGCAACCCATGCGTTACAATAAGGGAGACTAAGGGTTGTCTAGTTTCTATTAGTGGATAAAATTTGGCTGATGCACTTGAGTCATTCTAGTTTGTTAGAAAGATGATCCTTGGTGGGTTTATTATCATATTTATATCGATGTATGTCTTCATCCATAATAAAAATTGAGTATTAAAAAAATGACCCTTAAACCAAGGTTGAGAGTACCTATGACATGGTTTAATGATGATGGATTGTGGTTTTGGGTGGGATAATAGCTAAGGGTTTTTCTTTTTGCATTTGAGAATTCCCCTATTCCTTTGATTTATTATCATATGCAGAAGCCCTTTTAATAGAGACACGTATTTTTTTTCTGAATGGAATTAACATTACTTTCAAATTTTCTAGATATAATAATGGTATTTTAATTAGATTCAACTTCAATCATTTTTACATCAACATGGATTTTTAATCCTACATTTGAAACATAGATTCCCCACACCTTTTCTAAAGGGAGTTGTCCTTTGACACAAGAGCTTGGAAATTCTCAAAATATTCTTTAATAGTATGGTCCTTCCAAAAAAAAATCCATGAGATAAATAATATCACCCTCAACCCAATTATGATTTAATATTTAAATAAATGCATTTTAAAAATTGCTAAAATTCACACTAGGGTGCTTAGCATTGAATATTTCTCCCCAAGTATGAACTAATCCATCCAAATGGTGTAGTGTCACATTCCACTTATCCACTTGGCAATACATGTGTGCCATTCTAAATGTACAAGCTTGGCCTTTCTTAGACATGTATATGAATTTCCACTGCTCCATTGAAGTCATATGGTTGGATCTTCATTTATAGATTGAAATTGGGTTTCTAGTGGTGTTGTATCACCATGAATATTGGAGGGTATTTCCTTTAGTGCAAAAAGGTTTTACCTCTTACTCTTCCTCCTCACAATCCCCATGATCATGGAATCCTCATTCTAGGCCATGGTCCATGCAAATTTAATCTGTCATCTACCCAACTTCTTCTATAAAAATCCTAAAACGTTCTTCCAAATCTGCTTGGGTCACAAACTAATATTGTTGTGCTCAACAATATTTTCAATTGCATAAGAAAATAAAATGAATATATGTAATATCCTTGGCTATATTCAACCAAGATATTAACTCTAACTTCAATTTTTTAATAAAATTCATGGGTTAAATTTTTAACAATTTCTTTGAACAGAGTGGGAAGTAATTGACGGGGACTGAGGCAAGATATGAAGATGGTAGGATGAACATTTAATTCTATAATTTATATGAGGAATGTGCAACAGCATCAAATCAGATCAGAATGAGAGTCCTAAGCACAAAGCATTGAGGCCATTCATGTTTCGAGCATCAGCCAGGCTGAAGTCTACTCCAAAGCTTCCTGGGAGCACCAACACATGCATACTAGACTGGGTAGGTTATTGAGAGTTCAATGCTGAGTTATGAAAGTCAAATAAGTTCAATGGGTGTACTGGACAACATTCAGAAATATTTGGGAAGAGTAGGAGTGGTTTGGAAGTTTTAGGTCCTGCTGGAATGACAGAGCTAACCAAGTTTCAATATTTACAAACAGTGGTTAAATCCTCCCAAATTATTGAATTAGGGACTGATATGGCTTATATGATGTATTATTGACCTCCTACAACTTACAGAAAGTAAATCTGACATTTAAAATAAATTTGGCAGTCATTCTTGCAAAACTAGTCAATAAACAGTGCTCAATGAGCTAGTCTTCCAATCCGAGTTAATAAATGACTTTATTTAATTAAATACTCTGTTATGAAATATTAATATGCTCTGATATAGTGTAATGAACAACATCAATTTTAAATATTACTCACTGAACCAAGTTTGTACTCTTTTAATAACTCCTCTTCAGTACAATGTCTTGTAGACTAGAAAACCCCCTCATAGGGCCATAGAAGAACTGTAAGAAGAGATGTAATGAACAAATATTTGTTTTGAAGGTGCATTCTTGTCTTCTACAGGTTTGAAACAGAGTATGGGCTGCACACTGAGTCTCTGAGAAAGTATGGGGCGCTATCCACAGTTCTTCTCTTCCCTATAGGGAAAACGCCTCCAAATCTAGCCGTGGTTGTGAGAAAGAGTGAGAAGAAGAGAATGGATCAGTTATGAGGATGATTTATGATACTATACATCCCTATTGGATGAATATATGACGGTACCAATCCTTCATCAATCCTTGGGCGCATTCACTGGAGCATTCATCTTCAACTGGAGGAGATTCACCAAAACTAGCTAGAATTTCACTGTAAGAGAGATCTTCTCTCCAAACTGAATGTGTAACTTCAATGCTGAACTGATCTGCGTGTTATTGGCTATAAAATCATGTTCTGGACCTATATATCACTCATAGGAAACTCATAGGGCCTTGGGGCACATCACCCAAGAGGAATTGTTGAGGCACATCTCTCAACATGTGAGTAGCTCAGAGCTCTCATTCACAAATTACAAATGACAAAAGTTCTTGAATGAAGTTGGAAACCTTCTTAAATAGAATTCAAATTGACCTATTGAGTAAGTTACTTAGCTTGGTGATCTGTGAGAATAGGTCACCCATGAGTGGACATACTTTACTTGCTTTGCTTTGCTTTGGCTTTCCTTCTTTTTTCCTGTTTTTCTGACTTTCCTTCTTTTCTGAACTTTCCTGCTTTTCATACTCCTGCTTTCTGGATTTATGCTGCTTTTCCTGAAATATTCCTCTTTTCTCATTTTTGGCAACATTTTTGGACTCTAGTGCTTACTTGACTTCTACTCCAAGTAATTCCTTGATTTTTTGAGTTTGCCACTTAGGCAAGTTTGGCCCACTTGACCAATTCGAATTTCCTAGCCCATTCACCAACCACTTGGCACATTTATTAGCAATAATCATTTAAATAAAATAGTACAACTCAGAAATAATTTAACTTAGCAATTAATTAATTATCCAGTAATTAATTAATTATTATGGTGCAATGCCTCAAAAAATATCTCCATTAATTTAGTGATAACTCTATTAGTTTCCTTAGAACCTTAGTTTGGGAATTAATATCTTTCGGGAGCCCACCTTATCCATTTAATACCCAAATACAACCTTAGACATATTCCATAAGATAGTTTCCATACTTTCTCATCAATTAAATAATTATTGCCTAGGTGACTTAGGCCAAAATTACTCCATGGACCATAACAAAAATATGGGGATATGACAATATCATAGCAGGATAGAAACATTGAGTGATTGTCTCACACCAAATGACGGTAGTCTTATAACTAGAATGAACAATTACTATAGAAAAATAGAAATAAAATTAGAATGATGGTAATAAAAAAAAAGCAAGGAACAATGGGGAACTTACACACCCATGGTTGGATTATAACACTTAAAAATACAAAAAAAATGACATCGTTAATAAACACTAGGATTTTGTTGTTTCTATTTGTAATACGATATGAGATACATAAGAAAAAGGAGAAACTCATACTGATAAAATTATTGTGATGAAAAAACTAACAAATCCTATCTTAATGCTTAAGTAACTCATAAGAGTGATTTATCCTTTATTACACAAATTCGATTTTTTAAATATAAAACATTATGACATACTCATAAATATACACACAAAATATCTCATGTACATTGAATATAATGGCCACTAAATATGTTGAGGTTGGTACATAACAACTACAATTATTTCATTTCTCCTTGATCTTTTTAGTGAGATTCACTTCATTTTACAATATCCTACCTCATTGAATTCCCACACTTTGGTTCGTCCCATCTCTTCCCAGACATCCATAGTTAATGAGGGACTTCTCCCTTTTCTAAGTCATTTTTTCACCCACTCCCTCATGTTCTTAATATTTTTATACAAGTAAAGATTCCCCACAACTTCACCTACCTTCTAACTACATCGACCTGATTAGTAAAATCTACCAACTGAATCCTTATTCACAAATTCCTAGTATTCTAGTCTCATGCTATATACACCAAATCATGGTCATCCTGACCAAACAATAATTATCCTTACTTAAGAACATATGTAACTCAACAAACTTATATTTCTATGATCATATGCACCATATTTGTTGAAAAATAAATTTTAAACTTTGATAATGTAGGTGTCCATATTTTAAATACGACATTCCACTTTTATCAATAAATTATCATTACCATAACATTTCACCACCTCCTCCTCCTTATTTTACCTTTATTGTTGTTGGCGCGCATGGGTAGACCTGAGGTTCAATATATTTTCACCAATAAAACCCAAGGCACTGGCCTTTTTGACATCACCTACAAGCAAATGAAGTCTCACCCGAGGTATCTAGGGGGACCATAGGAACCAAGCTTCTGTAGTGTTGAAGGGATCTGAACAATCATTTAACAGATTTACCATCCATTCATCTACCACACATAAACATGTAACTTACGCCTATGAACTGATAACTCAATAAAAGCATAAACAGAAACAGAGCATCCATGTGCACAACAAACATAACATTCATCACATTAAACACAACAACCACATGCTCAAGACAGGTTCACTTCATTCATATTATCATAAGGAACAATCTTACATAACCAGCGCAGTGTGCAACATATCTCTATTACATACATAGAATTACTTAGCACAATAGCAATTATGACAACAATCGCAACAACTGCTGAAGCACTCCAACAATAACTCAAGAATCACAACACATGCTAACCCTTGACCTAAAAAACACTTACATATTTATACATTGCGACAAGGGATGATCCTGTTACAAAGTGGACACAAATTCCCAACTAACTTCTAACTAACTTCCATATTTTACGTGCTTTGGTCCATATGTTGGGTGACAAGGTTGTCACATGGTCCATTTCTCGTGTGCGACTTCCAAGACAGGTTCTAAAACCTGCTCCAACAACTACATTCCAACTTTTAAGCTCTTTAATATATCATTTGGCATACTCATAAAAAAAAATAAAGTTTTGTAAATAAGAGAACTAAAAGTTTACTAGAATATAAATTTTTATTGGTATACAAATTAATTAACATTAGGCCCAAAAATACATTTGATTGTATCACCTCAGTGATTGTCAACTTTTCCATCCTCATGATATAGTTGGGTAGATTCCCTAAACCAGGGTTGAAATTTGACAAGTAAATAACCGTCATTTTCCATTTTACACGTCAAAATACCGCCACTTCATAAAATTAAACGTCATTAGTGAAGTGTGAATTTTAATTTCACCCCTCATTTTGAAGTGCATTTTTATTTTTACACGTCATTAATGTCTATATCCCTATATATATATATATATATATATAGAGAGAGAGAGAGAGAGAGAGAGAGAGAGAGAGAGATTTCTATTTCTAATATGGACATTTTGATTTTTGTCATGGTCTAGTTGTCTTCCCTTGTTAGGTAAACTTGACTTGGTCATGGTTTTTTGGGCCCATGGTAATGGCTCATTGTATTGCTTATGAAGAAGCCTATTTAAAGGTTTCTAGGATAAACCTTCTTTGTCATTATGTGTGTGCTTGGTTTAATCATTATGCTTATTATGTTTTATTGTTTATTATATTTTTGTAGACTTTTTATTTTTGTATTATATGAGGCAAGATATGAGAATTCAATGTTTCATATAGTTATTATAGATGTTATTTCAAAAAAAAAACTATTATTATGATAGGTAAAGTTAAGATTTAAACATCAAATGAAAAGCAATGCTAAAATTAAAACGCTATATAAAAATTTCTTAACGTCAAGCTAAGATGTCAAATTTCAATCTTGCTCTACACAATCATTTATAATAAAAAAATGCCATATCTTATGAAATAATACAAAAATATTAAATAACATAAAATTTGAAATTCCAATATAAAATAACATAAGTTAAGATTTAAACATCAAATGAAAAGCAATGCTAAAATTAAAACGCTATATAAAAATTTCTTAACGTACAAGCTAAGATGTCAAATTTCAATCCTACTCTACACAATCATTTATAATAAAAAAATGCCATATCTTATCAAATAATACAAAAATATTAAATAACATAAAATTTGAAATTCCAATATAAGATAACATAAATTCTTAAATAATTAATTAAATAATTCTTCGGTGCACTATTCATTAAATAATTAATTGGCATCATTGCTCTGAACCCCTTTAAATACCCCTTGTCTCTCTTATGAGCAAAGTCACAAAAAATACTATATGATCATTGCTCTCTAACTTGATCTTTCCCTTATATGGGTTACTAGGTAAAAGTCACAAAAATATATTATCATTAGTCTCTCATTAGATGTTTTCGGAAATACTCGACATAGCACAATGTTTAAATTGAAACATGATGTTATCATATACAAAGTGAAATGTTACAAAGGAAAATAATTAAAACATGGTGTTATCATGTAGAAAATGAAATGGGACACATAAAACGAGTGGAGTTATTACTTAGTAATTAAAAATGATTGAAAACGTGTGGAGTTATCATTTAGTTATTAAAAATAATTGAAACAAAAAGGAAGAGAGGAAAAACAAGTTTTACCATGTTAATTATTTTTTATTAATTGGAATTTTATCAAGAATTTTAAGATAAATTAAAAAAAATACATTTATATGAAGCAAAATTAATATATTTCCACTAGTTATATGATCTATTTATATGTTAACAGAGAATCAAAAGGAGACACAAAGTAAAGTAAGAGCTACATGGAACAAGAAGAAATGTAACATTTTAGAATAACTAAGGGAAGCCATGAAGCTCTGAATCCATTATCCAAAAATGTTAATATTTCTATAAAAATACTTGAATTAATTCCTTAAAACAATGCATAAATTCACTACACAAATTATAAGAATATTAATACCCAAAATGTAAGTATGAATGTTATTAGATGAAGAAAGCTTCCCATCTTATGAGTTGTGTTATCTCATGAGTTGGGTTGAAAACCCTCCTTATAAGAGGAAGGAGACAAGCTAATGGGAAGAGAATTCATCAAAGAAATTCATATGAGGGATGGATGTTAGATGGAGATGATAGATCCAAGCGATGCTAAGAGGGTGGAGGAAGGACGAGGTGAGATCAAACCACAAATTTGATGTATTCTAATAGAAACTTGTTGTATCCAATGTGAGAAAAAAGAACTCTAAATCATTTGAATGTTGAGGTACAAATATAAAAGGATATGGACCACAACCATATGTAAATATTATACTAATAAATTAACAAATTTTAATGCACATATTTGTGTCTTTTTATTGAGTTCTATGCTTTTTATTTATGATATCCATAATTTTTAGTTAAAAATATGATAAAGATAAGCATAGACATGTTAGAAAAAAAACTATGAATTAAGAATTGAAAAAGAAGAAGTATATATATAATCAATTTATTTGATAATTAAATTTAACTTGAAATTTTGTTTTTAAATATATTTCTTGTAACTTTATGTAATTTACCAACTTAGGATTGTGGCACAAAAACTCAAGACTTCTCAAATTTGATCAAAAAATGGCTAAGGAAGCTAGAATTGCTGGGGATGGGAAAGAACCAAGGATATGGAAGGATGGAAGGTTCTAATATGATAAGATACATATGAAAAATGTACCGAGACCTTTTATGTTTCAAGAATAGCCAAGATGCAATCTACTCCAATGCTCCTTGGCCCCTCAGCATATGCAGAATAGTATGGGTAGGAAACTTGACTGACAGACGAGGGAGGTTGTTGAAGACATTAGAGAGGACCATTAAAATTAATTTACAGTAATTACATCATAAAATATCATTTCATAAAGTTATATGAATATCTGGACAAGTATCACAACAAAACTAGTAAAATCGCATTTCAGGACAACTCAACTAGTTTGAATTTTGGATTCCAAAACAGTGCTCAAAGGATAACAAATTTCTAAAAAAGGGGATGGATCATGACATATGACATGTTATATAACTCCAGAAACAAGAATGACTTCATTTGGACTTATACTCATTGACTTATGAATCATACACTGAAAGCTAGTTAAAATCTAGCTAAATCTAGAAGGGGTAGAGAAATTGGAGAAGAAATTAGAGTTCTGTAATTTGTATTGAATGGAATGATATCAGAACATTACATCCTCTATTATTACATCATAAATAGGTCAATATTCCTCTCAGAAAGTGATATAAGATCTATCTTCTTATACATAAGAAACTATTTGCAGAAGCTCATAGAAGACTTGGAATTCGATCTCTTAATTGGATGGTGATGCTTATGAACTTCTAATTTGACTTGATCAGCTTCAGTACCTACAAATAAACTCAGTGACAATTTATAAATTCCATCATCCTCTTACAAAAAGATGGGGCACATCTCCTATGCTCGACTAGGGACACATCTCCCAAGTCTTAGATGCACAAATGCATTCATACAATTTCTCAAACTAACAAAAGATGTGAATGTGGTGCTCATGGAATTATTTATAGATATTGGATGACTTGGAGAGCAAGTCTCCATGAGGAATGCACCTTCCTTAGTGGATAAGGAAAGCTTGCTTTCCTTCTTTTCCTCTTGCTTTGATTTGCTTTGGCTTTCCTTCTTTTCCGAATTTCTTGCTTTTCAGATTTTCCTGCTTTTTTTTTGTTTTATGTTACTTTTTGATTTATGTTGCTTTTCCTGATTTATTCATCTTTTCTCATTTTTGGAATCATTTGCTTTCCTTAACTTCTTCCTCAAGTCTCTTCTCCAACCTTATCCACTAATGCACTCTAGTGGAGCATTTTCTCCATTTATTCAACATAATAATTAAATATTAAATGCACCATAAATATTTATTCCAAGTGGATAACAAACTATGAATAAAATTAAATACACACTCCTAATTAATTAATTACCTGGAATACAAAATTCAACCCCTAATTAATTAATTAATTCACTCCATCACTAAGATCCATGGGATTTAATCAACTTCATGATACTGACAGAATAAGAACATAACACTTTACAGCTAAAATCTATAAATTACACTCTATAATAATTAACTTAAACTTAAAACTTCATTTTCCAATAATGAGTTCACTCATTATAAAAGGAAGTACCATATGAATAAAGATAGTTGAGGAGTATTTGACCAATACTCTCTCCCATCATTCATTATATACTCCATTTTCCAATATGCTCTGATCATTCATTATATACTCCATTTTCCAATATGCTTATTATATGTTTTATAATAATAATAAATTTACTTAGTGATTATTAATTGAAAATGAAGGTTTATATATTTCATTTTATAATATGTTTATTATTAGTTTAAGCATAATAAAAGGACGTACTCAATCATTTAATTAAGATTCGTAATTATTGTTTTCATAGTGTCCGAATTTTCATGGTTAAAAAAATTAATTATAATTTTCATAGTGTCCGATTTTTCATGGTTAAAACATTAATATTTAATATAAAGAATCAACTAGTGATATTAGTTTTAGAGCCCCCACCATTATAATATTCAAATATGACTTCACATAAAGAATGGTCTATGCCAATGTCGTTATTTAAGGCTGGAAGAGACCATTTTAAAGTTTTCGACTCTTAATAATACTTTTTTTATTATAATATTTGTACCATTAGATTGAAACATTTTGTGAAGGGTGAGTATTAATTTTATTATAATAATCACACACGTATTTGACATATGTGAATATGCATACATATTTGATGATTACGAAGCTATGGGCTTGTCTTTGTTATTAGTCAAAGTGCATGATGTACATGGAAGCAAATATCAAATACACAATGGAGGAATGCTAATTTAGCAATTGTTTTTGGAAGTGTAGTGGGAAAATAATTTAATTGTAGTAAAGGAAATAACAAGTAGAATATAATTACCTATTTTAATAATTATTTTTAACATTTTAATAATTAAATTTAATATGTTGGTCGAAAGAAATCTTAAAACTTGGATTAAAATACATCCAGGATACTCGTTATTATTAGTCATGGATAAAGATGAACTTTGAGTTATATATTTTTGAATTTTTACATTGACTTATTTATTTTTTCATAATCTTAGATTTACTAAATTATTATGGAAGATATTGGTTATACATGAAACAATATAAAAAAGTTTATGTCGGAATGCTAAACAAGAATCCTTAACACATAGATATGATGATAACAATGTTCAATCATGTTACCTTCTCCATAGCATTCGTAAGAATCTCGCCTAAGCATTAATAATGTTTCTCCAAACATTCATGTTGCAAACAATTTGGATTATGTTGAGAACAAAAAGAAAAATAACATTAATGCATGAAAGAAGCCAAATAAAATGACTTATTGAATGGTGCAAAACAATATACAGATGCGATCATAGAATGATGGTATCTAGATTTAATTAGAAATGTGTATGCCGTTTTCATTCATGAAAAGCTCCTTAAAAGGGGTTGAAATTGCATTTACATAATGCCAAAACCCTAAGATGTAAGAACCCTAACCCTAACACAAAAGTTAGGTTGAGTGTGACTATGAACTAGATGAAGTTGAGTTGTATGAAAAAATAAAACCTTTCTAAGACCATAACTTTTCAACAACTTCTTTCTTTTTTGTCTTATTTATCTAATTCGAAAAATAATTTTTAGCTGAGTTCTAATTCTCTTCAATATATGTCTCTTCAAAATGTGTCAAAATAATGACAAATATATGTGAAGAATTTGAAAAATGTGTTAGGATCACTATTGTTTCTAACTTGGGCTTCATAAAAAGAAAAATTTTGGGGGCATTCTCCCCCAAAAAAAAATGAGAAGAAAAGATCCTACTTAAAGATTTTAGTTTTGTCATGAATAAAAAGAACAAAGTGAAAGTGTGTGATAAATAACTATGATAAGATTCTCTAGAAATTTTTCGAATGCTCCAAAACTTTATCATACATATATATAGTTTTGGGTTATGGTTTTTGTTGGTTAAGAATAGTTAACACAACTAAAGTTTAATAACTAAACCACTCTTCAAATGCTCCAAAACTTTACTATAAAATTAACACTCCTCTTTTTCAACAATATTCTTATTAAGAGTTTAACATGTAGCTTGTTTGGGAATTAATATTGGGAGGGGAAGATAATACTCATCTTTCTTAACCACCCGAACTAGATCCAATTAACCAAATAACTTTATACACTTTATTTTCTTTGCACATTTTATTATTAAAATAGTTAACAAAACTAAAGTTTTATCATGCAGAATGAATGATTTGTATTTTTTTCCCTCTCTCATTTGAATTGGACGATATAATTTTTACAAAAAATATATTATCAAAACAAAGAAAATTACAAATTTTCACTATATAAATGAATTTTGAATTTTGTATCCTCAGAAACATCTATTACATTTTCTCTCAAGTGGTATTAAAACCAAGTTAAAATTGAAATATATTATTGTCTAATACTTAAATAATATTACCGTGTCTTTTACACAAAGATTTTTTGAGAAACTTTCACTCCTTTGAAATGATTCCAAACATAAATTTTTAATAATTAAAACCAAATCGAACTCTAATATGCCAAAAACAAATTTACTAGTTATTTATTATTTAAAAAGAATATACAATTTTATTTAAATGTAAATTTAGTATATAATTTTATTTAATGAAATTATATGTACAAAACTAATAAAACACATACAATTTCATTGAACAAAATAAATTTTGCAAAATTCTCATTTAAACAAAAAGCTTCATTTTCTCTTTGTCCAATCTAAAGAAATTGACTTCCTAGTCTTAAATTGAGGAAGTGTGATTAAAAAAACGCAATTGTGTTAGTCAATCAACTTTATATTTGTGAGTATTCCATGAATATGTTAGAAACAAATCTCATCTGTGTACATTAATCCCATTTATTAATTTTTTTGACATAAACATTAATTTTTGGGTTAATTGATCTAAATTTTCACATAGTAATGGGTCTCAAGAATGATCCTCTTGGCAAATACTACAATTCCAACATGTACTATAGAAAGTGAAAACGAATGAATTACTCAAGAAAATTATCTATATCTTCCCTCCTACATCTCCTCACTTCTTCATAATGGTGGAATATCCTCCATTGATTCTACCACCGATGAAACCATCACCTTCTCCCAAGTATGGCAAAGCGTGAAATCACCCATTATTAGTTTATTCACACTAGGCATAAATCTATTAGAGAAAATTAGGGGTCTAAAATGGTCCTCATAAGAAAATTTTCCATTAATGATTTGGAATTCAAAAACCATTAGAATTTAAACTAATTGGGTCAACGATTCTTGAGTTGGAAATATAAAATCCAAAGAATAGGACATATAGAAGTCAAAGAATATTATGTGATATTTTTATTTGGAAATAGTTAACCACATATAAAACTAACCTTGATTAATATGTTGATTAGATCATATCATGATATGATAAATATTCTTGAAATACTAAATATATATCATTTTATATTATCATTATCTCCAAGATTTTCCTACAACTCTTTCTTTGAAGACACTTGCAATTTTTTTCTTTATCATCATAAAGTATATCGAGTCAACAATAAACTCGTATTCATCAACAACACTTTCATAGTTCTTACATGAATTTCCACATTGATTGAAGTGTTGTCTAATTTTTTTTCATGATCTTAGAGGGTCGGATTTTCTCCATTTTTAGGTTGTACTTTCCCCCACTGCAAGGAAAATAGGATTTTGCAGAAGCACTTTTTATAAAACAAGTTTCTAGTAAAGGAAAGTGAGAACATGTTTTTATTTTTGGTGCAATATAGTTATAATAGCATATTCTCCATGATACCACATGCACTAGTGCACTTATATATAAATCCAATGCCATTTCCAATTCAAAAATTGTTCCCTATGCTTGAGTTTTGTGAAACACACTTTATATATATATATATATATTTTGTATACTATTTTAACATATAAGCTCCTTGATGCACCTATATAAATACACACATGTGTGATCATTGGATATATGGTGCATCACTGTAGGGTTAAATACAAGAAAATTACCAAATAAAGCTAGTTTGTAAAACAACTCATTGAAAAAAAAATCTCTATGGTTCACACCAATTATATAACCCCATCAATGTGTCAAGATACAAGTCGCACCACATTAAGGTTAAATTAAAAAAAAAGTGCTTGAATTTTGTAAAATTTATTATTTAAAAAAGAAATGTTTGTCAATACACACTAAACCTATACCCACACTAATGAATCAATATAGAAGGAACATCATGTTAGGCTTAAATTAAAATATTTCCAAACCAAGCTTGAATTTTGTAAAACAAACTATCTTCAAATAAAAAATTATTCATGGTGCACCTTAAACCTATACTGTACCATCGTGTTGGGATACAAGGCACACTGTGACAAGGTTAAATTAAAATATATTACCAAATTGATTGTTTTTTTTACTATCCATTAATGATTTCAACAACTTAAATCACTAATGAACTTTTCCCCTCTATGAGCACCCCATTGTCCATTTCTTGCAAATTACTAAATTTTCTTAGCAATCTTCATCCATGGCATATTTCATTTCATTTAAGGATTTTCAAAGCCCCCCCCTATGGATTTAGTTTTTGATTTCCACAACGACCATGCATTTGTGGTAAGACAATACTAGGTAGTTTATTTGCTCCAACTTAATCTACATTTTCACTTGAATTTAATTTTCCATTTTAGTAAGTAAAATACCTTCTTTTCATTTTTTTGCAAAAAATGGTTTTGGTGTTGGTGTAGATTGTAATTTATTCACACAGTGACGAGTGGTGTGTTTACAGACTATACTAACTACAATGCTCATTAACATACTAAAAACATCAAGTATTTAAAATTTTCTATAAACGATATTGAAATGTTTTGGTACAAGATATATTAATATGCATAACAATGTGTTATTAGATGAATCAATGCATGATCTATAGGTCTTTGAGATCACATTGGTGCAATGACTTGGAATATTGTATGTTCCTTCCATTTGAAGTGTGTTGACCTGGCCTTGTATTGGCTATGATCAATTATGCTAATTATTCCAAGTGCACTGTCATCAATGACCAAACCCACTAGATACTACTAAGGCACACAAGTGCATCCATTAAAGCGACAATCACCATCTTTTGTTATTTCATTTTTTTTTTGTATGCATTGGTGTGTTTAAGGATGACTTAGCACACCATGACAAGGTGATATCAAACATCATCATTAAACCAAATGCAATGACATGGTCTAGGAATCACATAGCGATTGTGCTATTTTTTTATTATAAGAACAACACCAATGATGCACCTTGTGATAGAACCAACAATGGCACTATGTTGTAAACAATAGATGCACCAAAGATGGTGCATTGCAGAGAAACAAGTGCACTAGAGTTTTTTACCCATTTTTCATGCACAAATTCAAAATTCAACATTGATTGAATATTACAATTGGTAATTTGGGATAAATTGAATATTTTATACGTATATTTTCCTAATGAGGTTTGTATGTGAATCAAGGACAACCACAACAATAGTAGGTCGATGTATATAAATTTTTATTTATTTGGTAGGCCTAGGAGATGGAAAGGGATTTGTTTCCTTGTCTAATTATAACTACCATGACTTACCGCCTTTTGAGGGATATTGGCCTCCTTAAGATATTGAGGAGGTTAAATCCCTTCAGTGGATCATTTATTTATTGTGGCAATTGATACATCGATCGAATGCCAATAGGTAGGAACTCAATTTTGGTCAAGACCCATGGTATCAACCCAAAGAGGACAACATGTATTTCATTATTGACATATATAGGAGGAGGGACGATTTTTCCCATTTGCATGATGTGTTGAATGGTTTCATAGGTAAGCCAAATTGAATACATTTAGAGATATGTCAGCCCAAAGTTGTTGATCCTATTGAGTTCCAGGTTACTAAGGGGAATTTGTGCTTACATTCTTATGGAGTCAAGGAGGTTTGGTTCTTGTGTCTTATCCTCACTAAACTAACACACCATAGTAATAAATGGGAAGTGCATTAATTTTCCTCATATTCATTATGTAGATAGGCTTGTTTAGCAGCCTGGATTGATCAAGTGTTTCACTTTCTATTGTGATTGTTTCATATTACTTTGGATAGAAGTCATAGCATGTTAAATGGAAGACATATTTTCACTTTTTCTTTAAATTTATTTTGTTTATTTTTTGAGAGGTTTCTAGTGGATTGGTCATTAGTTGAAATCCACCCTCCTATAGATATGGATTACATGATTAGGAACAAGTGGAGCCATATGTCTCCCAAATGGGGTTAGCCAAAGTTCATGTGTAGGATTTTGGGTGACGATGTAATTGGTATGTTAGGTAGTGAGGATGATCATGTCGTTGACCATGTACAATATCCTTATGCAAGGATGGACTTACAAGGGTGTCTAAACATAATATTTATTCTATACAATCCCTTAGATGATAGGGATACTATTATCACGATGTTTTAATTAGTTTAGTTGCATATTTGTTTGTTTTCATATTAAATGCACATGCTATTGATTATAAGATTTTGTTTAAATTTTCTAATTGTTGCTCACTATATTGAATTTATGTCCTGATATGGTGTTAAGAAGCCCTATCCATATATTTATGTGCACATGTCTGAGGATGATGACCTAGATTTGAAATGAATCCCTAGAATGCACCAAATTCAAGTAGATATATGGTGTCACTATTGCGTCACCAATTAATTTTTTATTTTGATGAATAGCTATGTAGTGCAACCAATTAGACATAAACAGATCATGCAGGGTCCTAAGCTTGAAAGGACCTTTATAAGCCTTCCTTGAGATATGAAATTATGGTTTTGTTATATCTTCAATACCCCTATGACATTCGAAAGGGTAAGGAGAAAGGAGCAACGATCCACTAGTTATGTTCATTCATCTTATTCATTTTCTATGTCTTCATATGAAAAAATGTACGAGAATGTTCCTCTATCATATCCTCCTCCACTTGCACCACCTACTGCTCCCACGGGTCAAACCGTCGATCTGCCTACTAACGCACTATCTACTAACCTAGCAATATCAATCATTTAATGTAATATTGCACTAGTGAAATAATGGCATATAATATTCAACTCTAGTCATATGAAATAATTTAACTTTGATTGTGATTTCAAAAAATGTAATCATTTAATGCCATATGATGTTTAACTCTTTTTGAAGATGAACTCTTCTTTGTCCAAAATATACAATATGTTGATTAAATGATTCAATTAATGATTACACGATTTACTTAGTTTCTTAAATTATTATTATTATTAAATCATGTATAAAACACTTGAAAACAATTATAATTTTTATTTTTATTTTTTATTTTAAACATAAAAGAGAGATAATGATAAAAAAAACTTCAATTAAATTGACCTTAATTTCACCGGTTGTTTATATTATTTAAGAAAAAGAGGCAAAATGCATATAAAATATTGAAAGATGTAAGTCTTACACTTAGAAATGCTTCATAATTTATTAAGAGATTGAATTTCCAAAACAAATTTTTTTCTTTCCAAAGATGATCATTGTAAATGGCCAATAAATGTTTATATCCAACATCATAAAATGAGGGAAAATAGTTCTGGTATTGTATTAATTTTTTTGAATTACTTGAATTTGGTGACAACTAATATTGCCTAAATATCTCATTAAACATTTTTGTGAAATCGTGATCACTAATTATTCTTTTATTCTCTACGTATACCAAACTTTGAACTTTAATTCATTTAAATTTTCACCAGAAATTAAACTTTGTAAAGTTGGCGAATTACTCTTTAATGTTGTAAGTAAGAGGAATAAAAATATAGAGTAAATTTGACAAATAAATATTAAAGTTGAACCCATAATAAAAATTCAAAAATTAGTGGAATCCATCATAAAAATGCACACCCGTAAGATAAATGTTGAAATAAACCATGTACATATCACTTTACATTTCCATAACCCTAGTTATATTCCTTGGACGACATGATATCATTGTTGTTTTCAAAACATGTTTTCATCTCACATCATGTATTAATACAAACTATCAATTCCTATCCAACACAACAGGGTTAAAAACACTTGGTTGTAGTGTTTTGGGAAAACATAAGGTTCCTTCTTTCCATCCCATTTCTTTTTAGAGTTATTCGATATTATCCCACTATCATGATATTCATTTATATTACTTTGGTCAAAGGTATCCCATCAATCACACCTAAAAATAACACATTGGAAAGATCAGAAGTCCATGTGTATGATCTTCGATATATTTTTTGACATAAACTAACTTTCCCTATATTAGGTTCTAATCAAAGACGCTAGCACAACTATATTGGTCAAAATTGAACTCTACTCCATAATGAAGTCCACTTCACAATCAAGTGTGGCATGTCCATATTCATCATACTCGATGTGAAAATAGTATCCACACACCCACATATATGGGAACATAATCACTTGTAAAATGAGAATAAAGGATAATGTCGTATGTCTAAACCGATAAAGAAGAACATGATACATGTTATAATTCAAACATGTATTATAAAATGAACAATTGATGTAGAGAGATTATGACAAATATTTTTCACCTAATCCCTTTTTTTAGTGAATCCTCTTCACCTCGAGGTTAGTGACTAGATGCACCACATTTCCCTTTGACATGTTCAACCACCCAACTCTCGAATAATCATTGGTATATTTTCTTTAAATGATCAAGATAAGGAAATATTATACCATTCAATCCTCTAAAGTCTTTGATACCATTGTCCCATTTTCTTATCTTATCTTCATACAACGTGACCCATCGTCATTTTCTCTATGTTCTTTAATGAATAAATTTATTGATGGAATCAATTTCTAAATTCATTAATGATGTATTCATGGAATACAAAAATTAGTATGATACCAAATAAACATTATCAATTACTCCAGGGTAAATTGTATTTTTGTATAAAGTTAGTATAAGATAAGTGTCTTACTCTTTATCATGCATTGTTTTTACATTGGTTAGGAGTATCTCCCCTTCCCCTTTGTCCTCATCCTAATGGTCATCCCAATCCAGCTTGTCTAGTGTGACATTAATTTTCTTGATTTAATTAATATTATAATAATATGACCCTTATAGTATATAACCCTCTACCATCATCCCATTAGGTTTTACCCTTTGTTATAGAAAACCCTTCAATTTTTTCATAAACCTCTCCAAGAAGAACATCCAATGGCATGAGACCAACCATATTAATACAAACTTATCAACTGGGTGAATTAGACCATGGACTTGTAGTTTCATGAATCTCTTAGACAATTCCTTCTCAAGCATATAAACAATATTAGTTTTCCCTTTACATCACCATGGAATGATATCCATGTGAATCCCCTTTGATGTAATCCAATGTACATATGCACATAATTTTGATATGGCATGTCGCAAGTCCTAGGAGAAGTCGTGGTTCAAACAACCATGCATGAGCAAATGACAACGACACTACAAAATAAATACATAAATAAAGACAATATAAAACTATGAGAGAAACCTATATAACACACATGGTAGAAAAGAAGCATGCAATCCACATACATACCTTACAGGGTTCAAATGGTCATGTGATTTCAACCTCGAAAATGTCTTTCTATGGTAATCAACATGACAGAGTTCACTTGTATAAAGAAGGAACCTTGGCACTCAATATAACATCATTTTCTGTAGACATCATCTTTCTTCAAAATCCATAGGACATCACCTGCTTCTTAAAAGACCAAGAGGGATCAACATCTCCTTTACTTATTTCTTTTACAATATTTTTTTTAATGTTTGAAGCAATAATATATTTCCTAGCACCTAATGTGTCACTTTTTTTTCAATGAGAAATTCCTCCATAAAGAAGATGGAACATTTTTTAATATATGGACGGGGTCTAATAAGTAAGGAATATTTGGATGCTCCCAATAAGTGTAATTCCCATTATATATAGTAATTAATTAATAATATTGAAATAAATAAAGAAGAGAATAAACACCACCACCAACAACAAAAACAACAAGAAGAGAATAAATAAATAAGAAATCTATTAATAATAAATAAATAAAGAGAGAATTCTAAAATTGGACAAAAAAATAGTTTAAAGAAAGATAAAGAAATAAAAACTAACTAAATATGCACAAGATTTTTTACATGAATATAACTTCATAATAAACTATTTAATGGATGTTGATTAAGTGGTAAGGATATATTTTTTTGGGAGCAAATCTTGGTCTTAATAAGTTCTTGAAGCGTGGGTTTCAAAAGGAATAGGAATATAATATGACATTGGTTTATTGATTGAGGGCTTGGGGGCTCTCAGTTGCATTGACTGAGGGGTTGGTTGGGAGGAGAGCCGTCTCCTACATGTCGTTTCCCAATTGATTTTCGTTTGCAAGAGTGAGAAGTTGGAGCTCAAAGGTTCCATCTTCATATTGATTGTAAATCAATTCCTTTCAAAATTTCCTAGTATAATTCTTATACTACACTACATTTGTTTTAATTTATGAAATAAATTCATTATTGATGTTAATATTGAATATTCTTTATAAAAAATCCATGTTTGATATTGAAGTAGTTTTAGAATTTTGAGTCTTTACACATGGTACCAGAGCATGGTTCTAACCCTAAGGGCTTAAGGGCCCGTGACTAAGTATGCATAGATCGAGTTATAGATATATACAATTTTTCCAAGGTAATAATTGGGATTCTTGAAACTCACAGATCTTAAATATTTAAAAATCTAGAATTGACCATAAGCCTTTATCCCCTAGAAACTTAACAAAAGAACGAAAGAGATCATGGTAGGAAATATATGTCCACTAATGCATTGGGTGCATGTTGTGAGTTGTTGATTGACATGAAATATGCCAATGGGCTAAGAGGTCCAATTCATTCAATGATATTATGGGAACCCATACCTACAAAGGATAATATATAGAGTAACAAGTTACGGTCAAGGGAAAAACTCAATCAATAAACTTATGATAGTGATTGATTTGACTTGGATAATTCGCGATGGGAAATGGGACCATGTGGAGAAGGCCATGGTGACTGATATTGGGGCTATGATGTTGAGGTCTGGAAGAATGGTTAGATTTGTACACAATGATGGTGTTGTGAAGTCAAACTTCGATGCTTGGGACTAAGTGCCTAGTTGGAGTTGTAGAGGAAGATATGTCAGCCTTTCAAGATGCTTGGGATGTACATGAGCTAGTGTACTAGACCATATGAGTTCTTAGGTAGACCCCAATAGGCTTAAGAGGCGTAAATCCTATTATGAAAGTTGGAAACAAAGCTAGAGTTGTACTCACATTTCCCTAGAGTTGTGATGTGAACTTTCGATGCCTGCTGTAGTCACTTGGGTGGCTCTTATAGTAGTTCAATAGAGCGTGACTAAGAGGAAGATAGAGGAGTAAGTGAAAATCTATAAGTAACACAACTAAATTTAATTTTGAAATTGAAGTGGGATAGTATGTAATGCTTTATATATATATATATATTTATATATAAATAATAAATTAATTGTAAATAAATACAGAAAATAATAATTAATTAAATAATAAGAAAAGTTAATAAAATGAAAATAAATAATAAATAAATATATTAAAAATTAAATAAATGAAGAGAGAATTCTAAAATTGGTCAAAAAGAAATTTAAAGAAAATATAAAGAAGTAAACTAACCAAATATACATGCTATGCATGGAAAATTTTATAAGAATATAACTTCATGTAATAAATTATTTAATCGAGGTCGAGGAGGTGGTAAGGGCATTTTTTCCTTGGAGAAAATATTGATTTTGAGAGGTTCTTGGAGCTTGGGATTTAGAAATAAGAAGAATAGAAGTTGTCATTGGTTAATTGATTGAGAACTAGGGGGATCTTAGTTGCATTGACTAGGGGGTTGGTTGGGAAGAGTCACCTCCCACATATTTTTTCTGATTGGTTGCAATTGATGGGAGAAAGTGGTTGAAGCTTGGAAGTTATACCTTCACATCGATTGTAATTCAGTTCCATACAAAATTTCTATTTATGATTCTCACATCGATTGTAATTCAGTTCCATACAAAATTTCTATTTATGATTCTCACATCAAACTATGTTTGTGTCGATTTATGCAATAAACTCATTAACGATGTTAATGATTATGCATTATAAAAAAAATTACATGCTCATGAATCTATATTAAAGTAGTTTTAGAATTTAGAGGCTTTACATTATTGAATTTCATAGAATATAGATTGCATTTTTCATCCCAATGGGAATTTTCTAAACGTAGGAGTAAAAAACTTTAGGATCATTTTAAAAATTTAGGATAAAAAAATTGAATAAAAAAATGTAATTTCCTTGTCCTTGTTTATTTCTTGTTCCCTAATTCACTATATCGATGTCATTGCTTCAAGTCTCAAATTCCTCTACGACTCACCATTGAAACAAGATGTTGCTATTCTACAAGGGTGCTCTTATTTAAGGAATATTTTCAAGCAATCATGTAATGTATTTTGTAGGTTGTTGTACCACATAACCTTTATAGAAGGTCTAGGACATTTATATCCATGATATTATTATTTTACAAGATCCACACTTTTATTGGATATGGAACATTTTAGTGCCAAAGAAGACAATTACACTAAATTAAGAATGTCAAATAATGTGACAAATATCAACAAATCAATCAACTTTCTTACCAACACAAAATCCTACTCCTAGATAATTGTGTGTGATTTAGGCACTTTTTCTATAAAGTGTAAATGTTATATCCTTCAAAACGGGCCTTGATACATCATACACATGTATACTTTCAGAAATTGGTTTGATTCATTCATTAATGTTTGGACGTAAATGTCCATTCTCTTCACTTTTATTCTACCAGGAATTGTAAGAGGCAACATAATATGTTCATTATTCAAGGACAACCATGGAGGGTTATTGTTATTGATCACTAGTATAAGGAAAATATAATAGTTGTTTTTTCGGTGGGAATATAGGTTGACTCAATCCATGGATATGCTTAATTGAAGGCTTTGTATTTCATCCTTGAATTTTTTTAGGCCATGTGTCATATATTCTTCATGGCTATTGAATCTAGTAGGATATACATAACTCTTGGCTCACTTCTATGCGAGGCATGCCATGCCTACAACATAGATAACTATTTAGATTGAAATATATTTTGAATCCTTTGTATTATATTCATGTTCCCCAATATATTATGAGCGGGACCATTTTTTCCATTTTTTAAAATACTTGATACATGTCAAAACCACATTCTTGAAGTATTTTTTTCCATGTATCCACCACTTTAAATATTGTAATCATTTGGACAAGTGTGATATGATACGTACTCAACATGCAACATTTTTAGTATTTGATTTGCCTCTTTGCAACTATTAGGGAGGACATTAACACTTATAAGTATGGTATATTTTAACAACATGAAACTCACAACTAATATAAATGTGCATTGCCATAAAGAATGCAAAAAACCCATTTTCATTGATGCTTGTGTGACAAGCTTCATTAAAATATAGGGGATTTAAAATGGTCAATTGCCTCACTAGTTCCAAGAAACATGTGTTTGGAATACCATATATTTCTTTCAAGTTGTACAACAACATGGTTGTCTATAGTTGGGGAGACCATGGACCATGTCCAAAGAGATGGGTAGTTGAAGTGCATTTCAGGATTTCGAAGAAGGTATCAAAAATATGAACATCATCCTTGAGATAATCTTATTGGAATACATTTAAAAACATTCCACTAAAGACATGGGTATCCCATAACTAATCATACATTTCAACTTCTTCATCATTGTTTTTGTCCTTGAAATTTTAATAACCAATACTACTGTAGATGTTTTGAATAGGTGATTCTAGACATAGTGGGGATTGAATATATGGTTGATGGAACCATGTTTGGTATGAATTTTCTATGAGGCGTGCTCATTTATGAACCTTCTCTCAAGTTGGCATCATAGTGGGTTGCAACAATAGAATATAGATAGGTCCCTCATCGTTTGGATCTTGATTGCAAAAATATTGAATATTAATTCAATTATAGTAGTAAACACAATGCTTTAGTGTATCCGCACATTAGAAAAAAAATTATTAGATGCATGGAAAAAAATAGAATACACATGCAACCAACCGCTTATGAAAAAATGACAAATAAGCAAGAAATTTGTATTACTTACATTGAAAATCCAAAAATACAATTAGTCAATTGTCTTTTCTTACATTCCAAGGGGACATCTAAACGTAGTACCAATGCAAGCTATCTTTGAAAATTAATTAGTGGCCAATGTAAATTATAGTTGATTAATAACTCATCATCAAAAAACATACTAAATATTGCATGCACAACAAAAAATCTATATGCCTTCCTTTTCATAAAGAACTCTTCGCCATTGGATTTTTCTTTAGAGAAATAGTTTACATTGAATAATGAGAAGCGACACCTGCTTATGAACCTGGTAATGTTGCCATGAGTATGTCAACTACCATTAATATATAACAAAAGGCTCTTCCCATCAAATTTTCTTGAAGCATAATCATTCATGCACATACTATAGTACATGGAAATGTTATGTTTGTATCAATTAACAATATTCAAGTAATTGGATTGACTAGACAACCACAAAACAACATAGTTGTTACTAATTGTTTGGGAGGCACAAATACGTGTGAACGAATAAACAACCCAATATTTGCAACATTTACTTTAGACTTGGAAATCATATAATTATTACCACAAAAGGATAATTTGGTCCTTGGAAACATTGGGAATATGTTAGGGTCCTACTCTAACACTCCTTCCTTTAGGCTACACAAGAATTATTCAAGTAATGTATGTAGCCATCTCCTTTGAATATGGCTGGGTAGTTAGTATTGGATAAATAACTAATGTAGAAAGGGTCTCTTTGTTAATTAGGGTCCATTAGGTAGTTGGTACTCATTAATTATGCAACCACAAGTAGTTAGTGTTTTGGCTATTGGAAGCCTGTTTAAAGAGATAGGAGGATGTGTATTGTTTTGTCGAGTATTGTGGTATTTGGAGCTTGGCTCAAGTGAAAGCTTTCCTAACTTGAAGAGGCAAGTGAACATTGGTTTTTGATAGATTATCATAATACAAGGGTTTATTTTACAACATCTATATTTTCTATTGTCTTGTGTTTGGTTATTTTGCACTGTAATTTTCAGTTTATTGCATCATAAATATCTGTATATCTTATGTTTGTCCTAAATTTAAGGGTTAAGAACACTACCTGTGGTATCGTAGCATTTTTATGAGCCAACACACCTCCATAATTTATGCATATTTTTTCTAAGGCTAGAGATATGTTTTGGCATATTTAAATAACACAGATTCAATGTCATTCATTGGGTAAAATTGCAGTCATGGAGACTACACATAGAAAATACAAGTGGTTTCACCTAGTCAGACACCTTCATAACCCCTATTGGTACCCCTTTGAGTAATACTACATCAAAAAACACTTGTATATGGAATTTCACTTCCATGTACCCTAGGGTATATCAAAATTCCCCTCGGAAACATGAAATTTTTTTTATACAAACATATTGAATGTATTAATTCTATAGTGGCATTAACCATAACACTTAGTAATATTACTCTCTAGTATATGGGTATTTGAGTAGTACAATTAAGGGCATGATTTAGCCTCCTTAGTTAGTGCCTTGAGAGATTGGGTTGATTACTATTGCTAGACTGTGCAAGTATATCAGAGAGCTATAGAACATGACACTCCCTTGTCCTCATGACCTTGGAAACCCTATCCTTTGAGACTAGCCAATGAAATTCCTACGTATTTCCATCAAGAAGGAATTTGGTAATTTGGTCAATACAATAATATTCTGCAGAATTGTTGGATACCTATCTCAAAACTATCATTGCATCATGATGATCATGATGGTATACATCTATAACAACCCTTTTTGTGTGAACCTGACAATACAACAGTTGGTGGTACATCTCAAAAGAATCATCTTTATCCATTGGTATTTTTTAGGTAAATGAGTGTTGGGTCACCAATATTTCATCTTTTTTCACCATTTGAATCATTTCCTTTTATAATTTTACCTCACCCTTCACTCATTTATCACCATTCCTACCATAAGTCTTCACAAAAGCACCATGGTACACCCCCATATGCTCAAGTAATTAATTATCATGTATTTCCTTTGTTTCTAGTGAATTAATGAGAATTATAAGTTGGTTTTATAATGATGATTTTATGAGTTCAACTAATGTGATCCTACAACAGCCAGTTCTAGTTTTCCTGCAGCAACACAATCTTGCAATAGTCACTTCCAGGTATCCTGTAGAACAGTTCAATTGCTACAGCACAATCATTGTTTCTCATACTTACATGTGTCCAATGGAGAAACATGCACATGGGTACTATATATGGATGATTCTAGATGGTAATGTGTCCATCGTATCATGCCCAGATCGTACGTGTGAGTCTCCAAGTACTTGGTCAAAGTTATGGTAAAAATTAACAATTCCAGGAAGTAAACTTTTGATAGGATTTTTGGGCAGATGAAGACAGATCTCGAAAATCTAAAACATGGGTTTTGTGCATAATTCCAAAGCTAAGTATAATGTGGAAATATTTCTAAAATTTGATAGGGTTTGGGATATTAGTAGGTTTCTTCAAAATGAAATTTGCTAGATTTTCCTATTGTAGTCGGTTTTCAATTTTCTTACTTTGTAAAACCCAAATTGGATTTGATTAGTTAGTTATAGGATTGGGGAATTGATTCTTATCATCCCCATTGAATATTTGTTATAAATATATCCTCAAATAGTGGAGATGGGGATCAATTGTAGAAGGAGAATTTCACTATGGAATGGACGACTAGTTTGTATGCGCTTAATTTGCTTATCTCTTGAGTTTGTAAGTATGTAAAAGGCGTGACTCTAAGTGAAGGAAAGGCTCCCATCATCTCAAAATCATGCCTCATTTAGATTTCTTTTATGCATTTTTCATTTATGTAGTTTCTTTATGCATTGTTATTTCTTGTAGCTAGAAACAACATCTTAAGTGTGTTTATTTATTTGGTGTGTGTGTAATCTTATTTTGACATGTAAAATGTGTTATAGATTTTTATATCTTGTCTTGGTAGCATATATTTCATGTAGCATTGATTTCCTATAATGCATCTTTCCTGTAATATTTATTCTTGTAACGTTGTACTGATTCTTGACAAGCAATTATTTACAGTAGGTCAGATGAGCTACTTGATTTGGTGTGATGGTCTAGTAAGTAGAAAAATGAGTGTGTTGTGAGGTTTAACATTATATTCCTAAATTTAAGATCAGCTGAATGAAACTTGCAGAGTACTGTCGGTTGTTCAGATACATCCTAACCTAGTTTTCCACCTTAGGAGTTTTGAGCTGGATAGTATTGATTTTAGGAAGTTACATTTGTAGTTAGTTGGTTGCTTTTCATATTTGATATATCAGATGTTGTTTAAGTATTGACTAATCCATTAAAGTGAGACTAACAAAGTACCATCAATCATAAGGATATATGATTGGACTACATTTCTACCTTAGGAGCTCATATGGAATTTAATGGATCTTGAATGATATCTTAGATCGGTTGCTTTCTGTCTTCAAAGTTTGCTTTTAATGATTGAATTTTCGGATTTTGTTTCCTATAAAATTTAATCCAAGTGAGATTGACATAGTAGTTTCTAGTACAAGATATGTACTAGATCTACAATCCTACCTTAGTGACTCACCAACTGGTTGGTGGCTATTCCACAAAGGAATGACCTATAGTGAGTTATGAGATGATTGGTGAGTTGATTTTATAGTTTTTGAAGAACTTTAGGACTTCTTGCACCTCATAATTTTTCAAACTTGGATTGATGATAAATGTAACATAAATTATTACCTTATAATTCGACAGACATTTTGGCACCGTTGTCAATGAGGTGCTAAAGGGATAGTACTAAAGTGCATTTTTGTTGTTGTTTTGTAGGTCCAACATTTTAGACCCAGAGGTGAAGAAATGATATGATGAAAATATGAACTCACCATGGAATTTATGTGGTGTAATATCCCGACACATCCACTATAGTGGGTTTCTCTGAGCCCTTGTCGTGTTGAAATTTTTAGTAGATTTCAGTTTTTGTTGATAAAACTATATGAATATAACTAGAGGTAATAGAGGTAGAGGAATATTGAATCCTATTATTCCACCCTGTAGTTTTGTAATCACCACCCATTCTACTAATTGGTATGATCATTTGAAGGAGGAGAGACCTCAAAGGTAAAAGCTGAAAGATTGAAGGAGAAGCCTAAAGTTGATCTCTTAGAAACTCATGTCATAGAGCAAATCTTGCTTCTCCGGTTGGCTCATAATCATAATTTGGTGGGAATCTTAAGATAGAAGATCAGACCAATCCAATTCAAGATCGATAATTGTTTCCAGTAGTCTCTAAATAATCTATAACACATGAAGATCCTCTTTTATTTCGGGAAGAGATGCTAGGTGAGGAAGATCCAGGTTCTAACAAGGAAGAAATTATTACCTTTGAATTCTCCATAAGAGATCTAGGAGAAGTAGCACAAATGAAGAACATCCCTCCATCTACTCCACCAAATTTTCATGGTTTGGAAATTGAAGACTCAAATGCATTTTTATTTGAATTTGATATGATTTGTAGAAGTTATGATTATTATACTAATGCTCACAAGTTGAATTTATTTCCTACTACTTTGAAATGATCTCTTTGATGGTTCATGACCCTTGGTGGGAATAACATTCAAACTTGGGAATACATAAAGAAGGTATTCTTGAAAAGATATCAAGAACATTGTAAGGTCAGAGAAGAGATATTTAGAATGACACAAGGGAAAGATGAAAGTTTGGAGGAATATGTGGAACAAATCCAATGAAACCTTCAGAGATCAAAACAAAGATAGCTAGGAAAAGAAACCCTGTGAACAATCCTGCTAAGAGGAATCCAAGATTAATTTTTGGATTTATATTAAATTTGATGGGAACAAGGGATGTTTCTCCGCTAGCATATGAAGACATATGTG
Organism: Larix kaempferi; assembly: GCA_027924585.1. Classification (NCBI taxonomy): domain Eukaryota; kingdom Viridiplantae; phylum Streptophyta; class Pinopsida; order Pinales; family Pinaceae; genus Larix; species Larix kaempferi. The sequence continues at coordinate 4,249,585 of BSBM01001646.1, forward strand.
ATTTATGTAGATGACGTTCAATAAGGATCAAATTCGTGAAATCTACTACAGGATATGGAGTTTTTTTTCCTTGGAATATCCTTGGAAAAAGTCGTAATTTTATTTCAAATAGTTGAACAAAATTACATTCTGCACATGTAATAGGATCACAAGGATCCCTACATTGTCACAAATAATCTGTCTCATATGACTTCAAGACAGTCCACATATATCCGACTACAAAAACTGTCACATATGACCATATGACCATCTAGTGACCCATACATAATCAAAACAGAGTAATTGACTGTCCAAACAACCATCCTATAACCGACTACATATATCAAAGATAAAAAATGCAAAAAGTGATCCAAACAACAGCTAAAATAGGCTGTCCATACATCCCGTGTATATAATAGCATATACAGAACTAATGTAGCTAATAAAACAGAGGCTAATGCTCCATCCGGTCCTCAATGTCTCGATGAAAAGGCCTGTGAAAAAAAAAGCGGAGGGTGGGTAGCTGTTGGAGAGCACAGAGAGCGAATGGGCCGTCGAGAATTTGATATCGGAGAAAACCAAGACTCACCAGTGCCGGATGCTCCGCATTGCGGGCACCAGGTTCATTGCCCACCGAGAGCCCCGTGATTGGTACTGCTCAGATAAGGCTGGATGTTCTGCGCAACCCAAGACAAAGCCGCCTGCGTGTCCATAAGCCCCGCCACATACCCATTCCCGATACCCACCACAAACTCAATATGCAAACGCCTTCAGGATAGCCGGGTTCCAGTCGAAGAGCTTCACTTTGGTTATCTTTAAGGTCTGCAGAAGCTCCGCTATCCTGTAACCCGACTGATAAAAACGACAACAGAACCCAGAGGAGCAACGCACTGTTCCCCAGTCCCATAAACCGAAGGAACTGAATCCAGCGTGAGCGCGCTCTGATTTCTGTAAAACTGGAATCGAAAAGAATAAAAAATCAAGAAAATCAAGAAATGAAACGTAATTTTCATTGATGCATCTTCTTCCCTTCCTTCATCCTGCTTGAAAATATCAGAGCGCCTTCGCCTCGTTGTTCGCCGATATTTCCGTCCAAGCCGCAGCATTCCAGGTGGATGGGAAGCCCTTGGAATCCTGGATCCATCTTGAAATCTTCACGAGGCCCTGCGAGCTGGGAATCCACTGTTTCAAGATCAATTACAAAGCCACACGAACCCTGAGACAGAACCCCCGCTGGCCACCAAGAAATCAAGACGTCTTCAGCTTCCAAAACCGAAACCCTCAACAGAAGAAACAGCAGATCCAAGTCTGTGGACAAGCAGCAAACTCTGGATCTCCCAAACCGGCTAACTCAGCCAGCAACTACTGATGAAGAAAACGGCCAGACACCCTACGCTCCAGAACCTGCGATGCCTCCACCGCATGCCGTCTCAGGAATCCTGCAAGGAAACAACAATATACAGGGAAGGAGGGGCGGCTGGGCCAAGCCCTGGCCGCCCAAGCTACAACAAAAATTTCGCTCCAAGAACCAGTGGTTGGTTGTTTCTACAGGATATGGAGTTACAAGAGATGAAATTGGTAATTTATTTGAAAATTGATATTATTAGCTCTATAAATTTACAATTGGATGTTTTGGAGGTTAAGAAAAATTAGGAAGAATTTTAAAGTGTTTTATCCATATTTTCCCCTCAGTTTCAGAAGAAAAACCCTGCAAGGGGTTGTCCTTTGGATAGTCTTGAAATTTGTGGCATATGTGACTTGAACCATTCCATGGATAGATGCCCTTCCTTACCTGGGATTAAATAAACATATCAAGGAGAACCAAAATTTGCAATTTCATTTTATGAAATGGCACTAAAATAGCCATGGAAACCTCAGCCTTGATGTATGGTTCAAAACTCTATCCCACCATTTTATTATTCATATAATCAATCATGAAATACTCCTGCAACATGGAAGTCATGGAAACCAAGTTGGCATGGCCCATATTATGGTGACACAAATACTTTCTCTCATCCTACATCACAATCATATACTCCATACCCTCCACAAGCCGGTCAACAACAAAATAATCAGCCACACCTATCACCACTACCTGTCCATCAAAATCATTCTTTCCATACAAATTTCCTGCTTAGCAAATCCCAAACCCTAACAACAATATAGTAGTTTAGCCTGCTTACAATACTAAACCACAAAATTTTCCCACCTCTTCTATCTCACCTGCACCACTACAAGAAATTCATCTAAGGTTTGGGAAGGTTTTAAATTCAACTTTTAGAAACCATAGAAGAAAATGAACAGGATGAATTAGAAGCTTCTTCTGATCCTTATCAACAAGAAGACAATATCAATGAGTCAAGGACAACATTTGATGAAGCACAAACATTGAAACCAGAGATTGAAGAATTCCTTGCATCTTTATCCTCGGATCTAGATCCCTTGTGCATTCAGGAATACAAATATCAATTTTTTGAAGAACTTCATGATATGACAACCACATGAAATCAAGGAAACAAAGATTATATTGAATTTTGGTTTCAATCAATCAACAGTTTGCAGCATCACTCCACATTTCAACAATTCTTGGCACCATCTTTACAAGTGCAGTTAGTCTCTCACATCAGATTTGGGTATGAGTATATTTGAGATCCTGTTACACAAATGGCTCCATTGGAAATATTCCTATACTCGAAAATAAATTTTCATTTTCAAGTAGAGTAGGATAGTGTAGACAAATGAATAAATGAATTAAATAGTAAAGATACAAATAAATAGTCTAGTTGTGAAATCCAGTTTACTAGCACAACTGGACACAAGTTTTTCTTGAAAATCAAGTTACTGGCGGGAAAAAATCACAATAAATTTCTTCATATTGGTTCAATATTTTACTACGGTTCTTCAAATATTTTTGGTTCTATGCTTGTGTTGGATTGATGGAGGATTCCTTAAGGCCTTCCTTCCTACAATCTTGGCTCATCGACTCTAGCTCCTTATATGGGTCCAATATCATAGATATAATGGTTCCTTGAATCGTGTACACATTAATGACAAGATTTCTCGCTAACAATAGTGGGTATCCATCAATGCCTCCTAACTATTAGATTCTACAGGTAACTAGACAACAACACATTTATTCCCGCCTATAAGGATGCATCAAATTACCCTCGCTCTCATTGACATTATTGGTGAGAAGCCTTGCATCAGTTAACATCCTTCATTAATGATCAATAATCCAATGAGGCCTCTCCACATTCTACTTCAAGGAAATCTATTCACATGAATGATATTGTACATTGGGGAATGAAGACTAATACTTTTAGTGATCTATACCAAGCATGCATATGTCAAAATATTTAGCAAGTGAGCTAACGTTATTTTATTTATTTATTTTATTTTATTTTTATTTTATTTTATTTATTTTATTTTTTATTTATTTTGTTTATTTTTGTTTTATTTTTGTTTTTATTTTTTCTGATTTTATGTTTGAGCTCATTTTATTTTTAGCAAATGATATACATAATCAGAAGGAAAGAGGTCTTATATCTAGCAGTACTTTATGTTCCTATAGCAAAGAAACCAAATGATTTTAATTCGGTAGATTCTATGTTTCAAAATATTCCCGCAACATTCTTGAAGCCGATATCCTTCATTCAAAGCGCCAGGGATATCCACTTGGCATGTTTGAGACAATAGTATTTGTCACTTCACTTTAACGAGGACATGCAAAATCTATGGTTTGGGGGGAAGTCATTCATTTAGCATAGTTTCTGGTCTTTATACTAGCATGTGAAAGACTGAAATTCAAGAATACATCAACAAAAGTCAAAGTTCCTACATCAGATTATGTTATGGTAATAAATCTACTTCTATTTATTTTATATTTTTGTTTCATCATTTGGTTTCATTTTCAGATTATCAAGTGATCAAAATAACAATCCTAGTTCTAGACTGTCAAAAATAATATAATCGATTGTACAAGCCACCTCTATTTCTGCAAGAGATCAACATTTCATTTAGTATGCTTAGAATTTAAGGAAGAAGGGTTGCATGAGTATTCATTACAAACACCTTTAGAGTAAATTTCAATAGCCTCTTCAGTCTCCCAAGTGTCAAAATTCCTAAGTATTTGAGCAACAATGTAATCTTCACTTAGAATTACAATGGAGATTTGCAGAGAACGGAGAAGAAGACTGAGCTATAAACACACAAGAAAGAAATCAATTTGATAAAATCTCATCATATTATTATTGTGTAATAAGTGTACAATATATAATACATCTCTGAGGATAAATTCAAATGCCTTGGAGGAAATTAGAAATTCTCGCATTCTTTACGCTTAGATCTAGGAAAAACCCCCCCATATAGGCAACATCAACTCCAAATCAGGCAAGAGGTAACGAATTGGCTAATGAAGCTAGGTAGGCCATGAGTGACCAAAAGGTAGCAAGTTGGAGGATTTTCAGGAGAAAAAGCAGGAAGGGGTTGAGACAAAATCACGTATACTTGCCAAAAGCATCCTAGCTCACTTACTTAATCCTAATCCAAGTGAAAATCAAAACAAAGATGGATTCGAATCACAAAAGATGGATAAAGTAGGAATAAAGTAAGAAGGGCGCATTATCTCATAAAATCTCAGTAAAAGAAGGAACTAAAACAAATGATGGGGATAATGTGGATAAAAATCAAAAGATGTGGGCCAAGTATGCACTAGAGGCCAAATGTCCTAATATAAACACTTAGGAACATAACTAACCATGATCTAACACTTAGGAAACATAAAATAATGTTTACACTAAGGCATAGATGGGTTAATTATTCTAAACCCCCCCCCCCACTTAAGCCTAAATTGTGTGAGTGTAATATAGAATAATTAGGGCCCAACAACAAAGGCTATGGTCACCCTTTACAAATTTATTATCCATGTAAGCTGAGGAAAGAAGGAAAACCACTTGGGAAGAAAACCTCCCCTCAAAATCAACATGGAATACACCATAATAGATCTCTCCAAACTGCAAGCAGTTGTGAACTTGGTAAAATGTCTGGAGGAATATTCCTCTTGGGAAGAAGTGGAGTGTTGTGCTCAACTGAATCAAGAACATAAACAGTTGCATAATGGACAATGAGGCCATGTGGAAAAAATGAAATCCATTGATAGAAGAGTGAATGTAGGTGCTCTCCAGAATCAAAATTCTAGAGATCAGGTCCAAATGAGACTTGAGATTCTCCATCTTCAGGAGGAAATGCACTTGTCATCATGTAGCAGTGGATATGAATCAAGAGACCAAGGAGGGAGAATGCATAATCTCCAGAATTTGATCTATCCTTCAAAACATCCAATACCACACCAAAATTTGAACCAAAATCCTCATATGAAAGAGAGGAATTTAATTCCTCGTCAGCGTCTTGAGATGACTCAGGGTGTGAATGATTTTCCACAACAAACTTATCATCCTCACAATCTAAATAGGGATAGGAGAATAAAGACGTGTCTCCAACTTCTTGAGGAATTGTGCTAGCAACCATGTAGGAACTAGCAGAAGCATATAAAGTGGAAGTGAGAGCGCAACTAACAACCTCACACTGCATACTGGACTTCCAAATAACCATTGGATCACCTTCTTGCACACCAATGACTGGAAAAAGATCCTCAATATCTGAAGTATGAGAGGAGAACACTGAAGATGGATGGAGAAAATGAGTTCTTCTTCACAATATGGTTTGAATGTCTTCTCTTGGATCAGCTGCATATGAAGAGGAGAAATCAAAATTCTCATAAACTTCTACTGTAACTAGAGAAGGGGCCACTTAAAGAAGACTTTCACCATTCGAACTGTGTTGAAATGTTTGCTACAAATTCTTCAATACTTTCAAATCAAACACTCTGAAGATATGTATGGAAGATTAATTGATTCTTATGAGCTTTTCTATGGACAGTAGGCACATTCGGGAGTGCTTCACAACTAGGTAGACCCCATTAGATAAGCCAAAAGACTCAAGGAAATTTCCCCGGGATGTTTTTGGTAACTCCACTGCTTCTGGTGCGCTACAACAAGCATCTATGCTCCCTAGGTTCCCTAAGCTTTGATACCATGTCATAATTCCTAAGGATATGAGCAACAATGTAATCTTCACTTAGAATTAAAATAGAGATTTGCATAGAACATAAAAGAAGACTGCGCTATAAACATGCAAGATTAAAGAACTCAATTTGATAAACTCTCATCATCTTGTTAATGTGTAATAAGTGTAGAATATATAATATGTCTCTGAGGATAAATTCAAATTCCTTGGAGGAAATTCGAAATTCTCACATGTGTTAGGATTATATCTAGGAAAAATCCCCCCATATAGGAAACACCAACTCCAAATCAAGGCAAGAGGTCATGAATTGGACAACTAATATTAGGTAGGCCAGGAGTGACCAAGAGGAAGCAAGTTGGAGGCTTTTGAGGAGAAAAATAAGGAAGGGGTTGAGGAAAAAGCATGCAGACTTACCAAAAGCATCCTAGCTCACTTGCTTAATCATAATACAAGTGAAAAGAAAAACAAAGCTAGCTTTGACTCACAAAATATGGATAAAGTAGGAATAAAGAAAGAAGGGCGCCTTAGCTCATTAAAGCTCAGTAAAATAGGAACTAAATAAAATGACGGCACTAATGTGGATAAACATCAAAAGATGTGGATAAGCATAGATATATCATATTTTTACTTGTTTTATTTTTGTTTTCATTAACTTGCAATTAAACTTTAGGTCTTTCCTTAAGGAATAAAGTTTCACCTGAATTACTCTCAGAGTGCCAACGAAGGCCTAATATCCATCATAGTTAGCTATACCAAACAATTTGAGGATAGGATAATACTTGCGTAGGATTATTTGAAGCCGATTGGGCTATCTCTTTTGCGTTGTTGTATGGGACATCTCCAACATATCCTAGGCTTCAACACTTTCTCTGGCTCTATACTCACCTACAAGTAGGCTACAACCATCCTATTCACTCTAGTCTTTTTAATTTTCTTGTCACATTTTTAATTTTTGGTGAATTTCACGGTCTAGTTATTAGCAATGGAGAAAACAACATAAGGCATACATAGTGTAAACATCTACATGGAAAATGAGTGATAGTCTCCAAAAGAGATGAGAGGATTTGTGAAAAGTCAAGTGACATTACTTCTGACCATATAAGGAAGGCCTCTTACAATCATCATAGAATTATATTCATCCCATACTTCCATAACTACATGAGAAGACTTTGAGACACCAACCTCACAAATCATTTAGTGATTGAATTTAATAATTCAAAAGGAATTAATTGCCTCATTTAACGGACATGGAAGAAATATTGGATGAGTTTTAAGGTCGACACTTGGGAAAAGAGGATTTAATTTCCCATAGGTCCACTTTTCTCTTCCCCTATAGTGCTCTTTAAATAGTTGTCTTGGACCATTTTATTATTTTCCAACATAACATTTACATATTTTTTGAGTCATCATGACAAGCCTACCACATAGTCCATATAGAAATACTTACTTTATGCATGCCTATCCATTCATTACTTGGGACTTGGCCTTAATCTCCACACTAGGAATCCATACTAGCATATTTATATCATTTACATAATCTATTTAATACATTACAAGGGTAAAAGAAAAGGGTATTACAGTCCCCTTGCCTTGGAATAACACCATCCTTGGTGTTTTCTCAAAATCAAAACAAAAATGGATATGCCTTCTCATGGCATCCTCTAGGTCATGTGTAATCTCATCAGGACCAAAGTGTTTCCACTACACCTTTACCTATATGATGGCATGATTTTGTAGCAATGTTACTTTCCTATCAAGGATGCATAGTGTCTTTGTTTGGAACTCTCCCTAGGGTTCCACCTAGATCACATCCCAATCAATCACATGGTTAGGATAATGTACATATTTCTTAAGAAAAGGAACATAAAAAATCATTACGAGCTCTAGTGTTAGCAAGAAATGCAATTCTATATGCAATTGGCCTTGTCCTCAATCACTTAAAATGGTGCACAACATCTTGATGACAACTTGGCACAAATTACAAGCTTCAATGACTTGCCATTGGCCTCAATCGAAGGTAAACATGATCCCCAACATTGAATTACCTATGCACTATATTCTTATTTGCATAGATTTTCTATCTATATTGGGTTTCCTTCAAATTTTTCCTAATATTTGAAACTTCTTGTTCCATTTCCTTAAGCATTTATGTCCCAAGAAGAATCATGTTCACTGGATTATCCCAATTCATTGGTGTCCTACACATTTTTCCATATAAAGCTTCAAATGGATTCATTCTCAATGATGCTTGATACTCATTGTTATATGAAAACTCTACCAAGTGTAAATAATATTTCCACTTGTATGGTTTATCCATCATGTGAAGCATGTCTTCAATCACTTGATTTACTCTTTATATTTTCCCATCTATTTGTGGATGGTAGGCAATACAAATATTCAGTTCTGTACCCAAATCTATGAAAACACTTTTCCAAAATTTAGAAGTAGACTTTGTATCTCAGTCATATATAATTGCTTTGGGAAAACCATGCAATATGAATATTTCTTTCATAAATATACTTTCTATGTCATTAGCCTTGTAAGTATATTTAAATGGAATAAAATGTGTTTCCTTCGATAATTTATCCACCACAACCATAATGGAATCACACTTTCTTGAAGTAGTTGGTAATTCCGTGATAAAATTCATAATTACCACTTCGCATTTTGATCCATACATTTGAAATATAGTCAACAATGTTTTTCTTCATTCCCAGCCAAAAATATTGCTTTATTTCTATAGCAATTGTTTTATGGTATCCTGCATGGCTAGAATATGGCATTTTATGGATTTAATCCATAACAGTTATTATCACATCTGAAGCAATTGGAATGTACTTTCTATTTTTATAAGTAATAATTCCATGTCCTTCCAAATGATAATCTCCATACCTCTTTTCCAAATTATGTTGCTATAATTTATCTTTTACTTGTACAAAATGTTCGTCTTCAACAAGATTTTCAACGATCCTTTGTCTCATATATTTTTAGCAATTACTAATGGATGCCACATGTGTTATATGCACTTTTCCACCAAGTGAATCAACCACTTTCTTTTCTTTCTCTTTTATGTGTTTACTTTCAAAATCAAATTCACATAAAAATCCAACCATATAGCTTGCCTTGCATTTAAGGTTGGATGCTCAAACAAATATTCCATACCATAGTGGTCAATTCTAAGCTTGGATTTCCTACCCATCAAGTAGTGCCTCCACATTTTCAAATCATTCACTATGGCAGCAAGCTCTAAATCATGGGTGACATAATTTATTTCATGTTCCTTTAGCTTTATTGACTCATAACATACCACATGACTATATTTCATAAGAACTCCTCCAATTCCTTGTTTACATGCATTAGTACACACCACAAAACCCTTTTCTGGATTTGCAATTTTTAAAAATTGGGCACTAGTAAGAAGCTTCTTCAACAGCTAAAAGCTTGCCTCACATTCTGTGTCTACTCAAATTTTATTCCCTTATTTTGGAAAGAAGTAATGAGGTTTGCAACCTTGGATAATCCTTCAATCAACCCCCTATAATAACCAGCAAGAGCCTTAAAATATCTCACATGTATCACATTCTTTAGGGTTGAACAATTCATAATGGCCTCAATATTTTATGAATCCACAAAAAATACTTCCTCTGAAATAATGTGACCCAAATAATGAATCTACTTGTGATAGAAATCACATTTGTTTAGCTTTGTAGACAACTTATGTTCTCTTGGCACTTGCAAAACAATTCTCAAATGTTCTTTATGCTCCTCTTCATTCTTAGAATAAATAAGAATATCATCTAGAAAAACTAGCACAAATTTAACCAAGTACTTGTTGAAAAAACTATTCATGAGACACATGATTGTAGTTGGTGAATTAGTGAGACCGAATGGAACTACCAAAAACTCATGGTATCCATACCTTGTTCTAAAGGTTTTTTTGTGGATGTATTATTCCTTTATAGTAATAAAATATCAAATCAATATTTTAAAATACCTTTGCCCCTATCATTTGTTCAAAGAGGTCATCAATGCAAGGTAAAGGGTACTTGATCTTCAATGTAACTGTATTCAACTTCCTGTAATCAATGCAAAACTTGAGAGTCCCATCTTTATTTTTCACAAATAGCACTGGTTCTCCTTATGGATATACACTTGGCCGAATATATTTCTTTTCCAACACCTCTTGCAATTGCATTTTCATCTCTAGAAATTATGGGGTACTCATCCTATATGGTGTCTTGGAAACTGATGTGGCTCCTGGCACAAGATCAATCATGGAATCAATATTCCTCTTATGAGGAAGTCCTAGCACTTCATCATGGAACACATCACTTAATTCTTTCAAGACTTGATAGTCCTCCAACTTGGAAAATTCATTTTCTGTTGTATCCAATATATGGGATACATACAATTGACAACCTTTTTTGAAGCACTTCTTCAGCTACAAGGTTGATATATGATCAATAGAAACCATGTTTGGAATGCCCTTTATTGTCCTTGGTTTTCCTTCTTCAGCAATACATTCAAAGGTCTTGTTGTAGCAATCAAGTTTGATTTTATATTCTTTCAACCAATCCATTCCATTGAGAACATCATAGGAACCAAGTGGAAAAATATTTATATTTTCCCATGTGAAGAGTCTATCCATCTCTAATGGGAATTGATCCACCATTTCACTAACTTTTCTCTTGGTTCTAGTGGCTAGTTGGACCAACCATGATTTATTATGATTTGTTTTCCAAAAAGCATAAATCTAAACAAATTTAGGAGTAACATAACTATGAGTGGATCCAGACTCAATCAAAATAGAAATATATTGCTTAGCAATCTTACCTTCAACCTCAACCATAATTCATTGATGGTCTACTTGTAGGTTCTCTAGTGGAACATAGATTCTAGGGACAATCCTTGCTACATTAATCATAGTTTTATCCTCTTGGATGTTGTGAACATGTTTGGAATTCCCATTCTAAGGTGGATAATTTTTGATCAAGTACTGGTCCTCTCCACATCCCCAACATAAAAGGGGCTCCCTTGGCTTATCCCCCACAATTTTTTTTGGCTTAGCCTCACCATGTGATGGTTTCCTTCGTTGATTTATGAAATGAGGAGGCTTAATTATCTTCCTCCTTTGCTCAAAATTCTCATTTTTCTTGTCCTTCCATGCCTTGTGGAATTTTGGCTTTCTTTTGTTTTGATCATAACAATACTTCACCTACCTGATGGTTTCATCTAGAGTTTGAGGTTAATCAAACTTAATTTGGTCCTTGTATGATTGAGGTAGTCCACTTAGAAAATGTTGATTTTTTAAATTATCATCTTTTATATATTTAACATACCTCAACAACTTCAATAATTTATTATTTTAATAGTCATCCATGGTAATTTGCCCCAACTTTAAGTCATGGAATTCTTTAATTTTTTCATTGTAGCGCTTATAGGAGAGATACTTTTGTTGGAAGTACTTATGGAACTGCTTCCAACCAATATTTCTTTCATTGATCTTCTTGACTTTCCTAAGGTGACCCCACCATATTGATGCTCTTCCATTTAAATTAAATACGGCCATTGTTTCCTTCATGTTTCCATAGTAATTATGGACTTGGAAATACTTCATCATCCCTAAAAGCCAAGCCTCAAGTTCTTGTCTAGATTTCACTTCACCCTCAAATGTAGGGTGTTTGGCCTTCCTAAATTCTCCATATGAGTTTTCATTGAAAGTAATCTTTCTTTTATTCTTGTGAGATGAAGAACTTGGATTGTTGGTGGAGTCCTTAGAGGAATATGACTCACTAGAAGAAATTTTTGAATGTATGTCCTATCTCTAGAAATCCTTCTTGAGCTATGGCACCTCTTGTGAGAATGTATCCTTGAGTAACGTCAACTCTTATCCACATTCCCTAATTTATTCGCATGGTGCATATTTATATGAATGTATATCAAGCCTTGAATCATGGCTACATTCAATTGGTTTTGTGCTTCAGGAGCTCTAATGAAGCTTTCATTATCTACTATGCAAATTCATAAATCCACCTTTATACTTCTCATGGTCTCTACAATATTGGGAGGATTTACTTGGTTTCTAAGGCCATTATATTTTGTCTCTACATTGTCACCATGTATGTTTTCTCCCATGGCATCTACTGTAGCTTCATAAGGATCATGTGCATCATTCATGGTGATAATTTCCTTGGCCCAACTAACACCAAAGGATTTCTAATTGCATTATCTTGAATGTTGACCCCTAATTGTCCTTGATATGATACTATATCTACAAAAGTGTTCACATAATCACACTTGTTAGATTCATTGCATTCTTTGAAAATTATTCTAGAAACTACCTATATTGACATTTTTGGTCAAATCAAGGCTACATGCTCTTTTCTATTAAAATTTTAGGAATATATGAAGCACTTATTTAGAATATGATCATGCACATTTATTCCCCTATGGATCATTTTTACAAAGGCTATAACCATGCTTATCTATGATCTTAGAGATAAAATTTAAATGAACCTTTCAAGATTAACATTATTGCTCAATTCTGCACTTTTCTTGTAGGTGCATTAGTCTCAAAGACCAACTTCAACCACCTGTAGAAGAAAATCTAGGGAGAACCGGATTTGTTTTTGTATTAGGTGTTGATAATACTCATGAAGAGGTTTACTCAACAACTTTTGGATCTTTGATCAGATTCCCCAATAATTTCTATATTTTTGTGGAATTGACTACTTTTACTTTTTGCACTTCTTTAGGAGTTCGATTTTTCCAAAAAAAAAAAATTATCTCCCAAAATGAGAATTTCTGGGAAAAATTCCTCTAAGAAAAGTTGTTCATATTGATGAGTAAGTAAAATTTTGAAATGAGAAAAAAAAACCAATTCCAAGTTCTTGGGTCACTTTCCCTCTTGCAAGTTTTTCAAAATCCCCCAAAAGTGCCCCGCAATAGTGGATTTTGGCCTACATTTGAATCTCCGATCCAAATTCTTGAGAATTTTCTCAAAGGATCAAAATGGTTTCGACATGCTTTTTCATGGACTATACTACCCAAATTTCATCATGAACATGGATCCTGTTTGGTTTTAGGCTAGGGTCTTCAAAAAGAACTAATCCTCAATTTTTGAAAATTTTGAGCAAAATGAAGAATCCACCCTCACTGATATTATCGTAGCCCTAAATTTTAGGCTAATTAATACTCCAACTTTGTCCACCTTAGTGTTATTAGTATTTTACTAGTACTGGATGATGTCATTGTCCCCCTAGTGGTGTGTAGATGTCATCTAGGATGAATTAGCCACTTGATGTGCCCCAGATGCATGATTTTAGGACATCCAGAGTCAGTTCCCTACATTTTAGGAGATAACTCAGTGATCTAGTTCAAACCACTTGAGTCCCTAAATCTGGTGAGGGGTTTGTGCTCCGATTTCCACTGTTTGTTATCTAATGCGCCCTATATAGCCTCATTGCATGATATTGTGCATGCCAAACTCATAGATGCATCCTTCTTGGTCAATTAACTGACAGTGGCTTCATTTCACTGAGTCTTAGTTGAGTTTGATAGCTCCGGAGCACTCCAGTGGTGATATTTCCTATGAAAGACTGTTTGGGATTCAAATTCTCTCTAGGTATTCAGATTTCCTCTATTGTAACATATTTTCTGACTATACTGATTAATGGATAATGACACACTTTTATGTACACATCTGAGTTCCAATGCATGATGAATTTACTGCTCATTTCACTATAATTCATCTTTTATGCTAATTATTTCTCTATGAGGTATTCTCAGGCCCTATGATCTGCTGTAAATTTCATATGGTATGGGATCTTGTGAGAGCTTAGGTTGAGCAGTTGCTTTCAGTAGTGCACCAGAGGCCTCTGGATTTCCACAGTAACTCCTGGTGCCATTGCATTGAAGCAATTGGAGAAATCCTTTGGAGTCTAGATAGGTGTGAAGGATCTAGATAAAAGTTCCTAATGTCCTAAAGCAATGCTCAGTATATTTAGTAACTGGTTTATCTCCAAAATTGAGATTTTTTTGTAGTATTTTGAAAGTTTTTCAGTGCAGCAGTAGCAACAGTTTTAGTTTGTATTCGCTCCAGCAGTTTCACATGGAGAATTGAAATGCTCCCTTGTCTCCAAGAATCCTAACACCCTTCAATTATCTTGATTGGAGGGTTGATATGCATATGGTATTGCAAAAAAAGAGTTTGTATAGGGTAACAATGGGAAAGGAGGTCGAACCTTAGGAAGCTATTGAGAAGGAAAAGTATCTGAACAAATTAGATGAAGCTTTTGGTTTCATGTATATTCACATATATAGAGATTTTATCTTCCACCTTGATGGATTGAAGACACCAAGAGAGGTTTGGTTGAATATTGAGTCTCTCTTTGGAAAGCAAGATGAGATGAGAGGCCACATTCTGGACAATGAATTAATTGCTCTTCAACCCAACAGTTTCGAAACCATACAACAATTCTTTTCTAAATTCAAGTCCTTGGTTATGCAGTGTAAACAATGTGGGATTGAGAATAAGGATGAGAAGCTAATGCTATCCATTCTAAGAAAGCGTGGTCCTGAATTTTCAATATTTGTTTCTACCTTCCATTCTAGGATATTGTCAATACCCAACTGGAAAATTCCTTCTTTAGATGCATTCACTGAATCTCTCATCCAAGAACAAAACAAACTGATTTAGATGGGCACCTTAAAGGCCTCCAAAAATCAAGCTCTTATGGTTGGGGAGTCAAAATGTGTGAATTCTAAAGGGAAGCAGAAAGGTAAAGAAAAGAATAATTTTGAATCCAATAAAAAGGAGAAGTGTAATCCATCAGAAGGAGCCTCCAACTCAAAGAAGGATAAGCAAAAGAAGTTTGATAAAATCAAGTGTACGTACTGCAAGAAAGGAAACCATCCAAAGAGCTCTTGCATGAAGAATACCATAGATCAAATGGCCAGGCTTCTTGAACAACACAAAATTTCCCTCCCAGAAGGCACAAGGAAGACTGGTTATGGAAACAAGACAGATGATCATGAGAGATGACATGCACTGAAGGCTGGATTCTCCCAATCACAAGCCTTCCTCATTGATTTTGGATCCTCCAACCACATGGTTTCCTCTAGAGAGTCACTCTCTTCTCTGGATCTCACTGATGGTCCCAGTATTCACATGGGATATGATTCTCAAATCTCAGCTGAAGGGAAGGGAACTACACAACTTGAGCATGGAAATTTCAACAATGTATGTTCCTTCTCTAGCAACAAATTTTTTATCTGTTTATCAGATGACACACACAGGTTCACCAAAGAAAGTTGTTTTTGGACCTGACACAATTGAGGTTGCAGAGATCTCATATCTAGAAAACTAATAGCCAAAGGTGTTGCAAACCATGCCTCAAAGGCATATCAGTTCTCTTATTTTTTCCCATATTCACATCAAAGTGCTCTCTCAACTCATGCAAATGAGACAAGAAGACTCTATCATGAAATATTCGTACATCTAAACTTCAAGTACTTGCAACAGTTGCACAAGGAATATATGGTTGAAGGATTCCTCGACATAAAATTCTCTCAAGGAATCTGCAAAGGTTGCTTGGTAGGGATGCATCCAGAGCGAAAGTATGATGTTGGGAAGGCAAGGAGTGCTTCCTCCACACTTGATTTGATACACAGTGATGTCACAGGATTGATTCCCACAACTTATATGAATGGATCCATATACCTTTTGACCTTCATCGATGACTTATCTAGTTTTTGTTGGATGTACTTTCTCAAGCAGAATTCTAAGGTATTCGAAACTTTAAAATTTTTCAAGGCCTTAGTTGAGAACACTCCTAGAAACAAGATCAAAGCACTCAAATCATACAATGGATGAGAGTATATTAAGAGGGAGTTGCAGCAGTTTTGTGCTTCTGAGGGAATCCAAATGCAACATTATTTCCCATACACATTATGTTGGTTCAACCACGTTATCAACCAAAGGTTGACCAGGATGTTGGGAATCTATAGAAAATTAAGGATCAGAGGATCCTTCAAACATGGACCACACTCCGCAACTATGAAATAGAAGGGCATAGGTGAATAAGGTGATCTCCCTCACAAATTTTACAAGGGAAAATTTTCTTGCATCATATAAGATTAGACTCATTTACAACATCAGTACTCTCAGCATGACTAGCATTGGATGATAGCTTTCCCTCAACATGACTAGCAGTGGCTGGTTGCTGAGAAGCAGATGAATTTTGAACTATGAACCACGCTTTTTGCACTTTTGTAAGTACAAGGAACAAATAGGTCAGGTGGTCTCCCTCGCAAAACTTACAAGGAAACTTAAGCTTTTGTTTATTAGGTTTGTCAACAATGTCAACTTTCTCAGCATGACCTATAGTGGCTGATTCAGTGTCTCCATTATGACTCATAGTAACCGGTGACTTGTCATTAATATGACTAGCGATGATCAATGATGTGTCCTCAACATGACCAACATTGGTTGAAGACATACTTTCAGTATGATTCGTAGTGACTAAAAGTTTTCTTTCAGCATGACCTACAGAGGCTAGTTGCATAGGTTCAATATGATTTACGGACTGAATGAGTTCCCTGAACATGACCTCGAAAGGCTAGGTAGGTTCCCCTAGCATGACCTCCATAGGATGGCTGGATTCCCCCTTGCTTTGGAATCTTATCCCTATTCTTCCTTCGTCTATTCCTTTTAGACTGTTGGTTACTAGTATTACTACTTTCACCACATGAGGTAGAAGGATGAGGAGAAGATGTTACTGGTGAAGAAGGCATAGGGTTCTGATGCTCTTCATGATTTGAGGTTCTTACTTGAGAAGCGTCAGGAGCATGCAAGGTGTTCACAGTGGAAAACAACCAAACTGGTAGCCCTATAGTGAATCCTAGAAGACTCAATGTAGCCATTAAGGGAGTACCAATGTTCTCAATGAATGGAAAAGTACAAGGAGCCCCCTGAATAGGGGTCCCTTGATTGGTGCTCACCGAAATGCTAGCCATAGTTTCTGAATAAACGAGCAAGAAAATATATAAGTCCAACTAAGAACAAGCAACACAAAGATCACACCACTAGAAAGGTCCTAGGTAATCCAAACCAGGAAAATAGATTCCTTCTTGATGGAAGTCTGGGATGATTAGGGCCCAGAAAAAACTAGTGAAGGATGAAGAATAGTTACCCCGGGTCCACAATACAGAGTCTTTGGGTGCAAGCGTTTGAATCACCAGCTTCCGTCCCAAATAACTACAATGGATTTCCTCCCACATTTGTCCTAGGTACAGTGGAAAGAGCCTTCCACTGTCACCTGTGTATGAATCCTAGATTCTGGATACTTAGGCTACCAACCTTCCAGAGAGGGTCCAGGGGGACAGTTGCAGGTTGAATCAATGTGCATGGGCAGGGTAACAAAGCCCGAAAATCAAAAGCACCAAAAGGTACTAATAAGTCCCCATACGTGCACTGATTCTGGTATATGCTCAATTAAATATCGGAGGGGTATCTCCTCTACTCAATCTCGCACGACTTCGTTCTTGACTCCGGTGTGAGTGGATATTCCCGGTTCACCTTCTACAAAGATGGATTTTCTCCCTAAAAGAATGACACTTATTGTTTGACAAGTCTGAGTGGTCATGGAGGAGTTCAATCACAACTCCCTACCTCCACAATCCTACTTAAGCTATTAGGTGTGTTTCTAAATTAGAAGAAAACCTAAGATCCTATCCAAGTTACTAATTGCTTGCTTTAAAAATTGTACTTCAAAAAATTTCAGAAGAAGTAAAACAAGTGCAACTAAAGAAAGATATCCTTTAACTGAAACATGAAGCACTTAATCACCATAAATATCAACTCAACCACTCTCCATTTCTTTTCAATGCAAGTCCTAAAGATATAATTTGGAATGCATATGCAAAGTTTTTGTATGTAATGCAATTTTAGTATTTTCAAATGCAAAAGGTAAAAATTTAAAGTATAATGTGCAAAATCAAACTTAAAACCTAAGCATGCAACTACTCAAGCAACTAGCTATGCAAAATAAATTTCTTGTTTTTTTATGCAAAGCACTCCTAAATCCTTTAAGTCCTTTGCAAAGTATTCTACCAATACTAACTTATAAAATGAACCAAATTTTTATGCTTTTTCAAGGTGAGAAAAAAACTGGAACTCAAAGTAACACACTACTAAAGCAAATGCAAAAACTTCTAGATCTCCTTATTAAATAGTGAAAGAAACCATAAAACTTAAGCTTTTATCATGTAAGCATGCCAAAATTAGGAAAAGAATACACCAAGGAATTTTAGACCCAATCAAAGAAAAGGACCTACTAAGAAATATGGTTTGGTAAAGCTAGGTCTGCACACAAATAGCGCAATCAAGGTCCTAAACCACATAAAAGACACTTGAGCTTTCACTACAAAAGAGAAACCAAAAGCATAATGAATGACAAGAAACCAATATAAAGAGGAAATTCACTCAAATAGACTTAGAAGGTTCCAAATCCAGTCAAATTGGAGGAAGTAGATTCAATTAGACTCAAATTAGGGTAAAAAACACCAAACTAGTTCACAAACCCCCAACTTGGGTCAACAAGCCTCAAATTGCTTCAAAAAGATCCCAAACATAAAAATAATATCAATCAAGAGACATGACACCACTTCGAAGGGGTCCTACACAGACCTAGGATCAGTAGGGACTCCAAAAAATGCAATCAAAACCCCCCAAAGAGCTCTAAAATTGAAAAAATCATACTCAGGAGGTACCTGCGAGTGTGAAAGGGTACAAGTGAGAGTGAAATGCAGATGAACAGGATTGCACCTTCGAATTTGTCTCGGACCCACGAATGTAAGTACCACAAACTCGTGAGTATGCAGAAAAGTCCAAAAAAAATGCAAAATCCAACTCAAAACTGAGCAAGGAAGGGTCTAACAAAGCTTAAAGACTGGTCCTAACCTAGAAATCAACTTAGACATTCAAATATACTAGAAAAAAAAATTCCTTGGATACCCCAAATCAGATAGGCTTCTCCCCAGTGGATTCACCATTTTTGTTGTTAGGGAAAGTGTTCCTATAGTCGGGGTGAGACTACTAGCGTACTAGGGTAAAAGATAGACATACAAGGTTCTGCAAGTACAATTAAATATAAAAAAAGAGATTAGGTTTAGGAGGATATGTACCTTATTTAGAAGGTTGATCCAAGCTTCTCTTCTTGCTATACAATGCAACAACCTGCAAAAGAAATCGACAAAACCTTCCTCAAACCAATTTGGCTACAAATAAAAGATCAATATTTATAAGAGAATAAAACATCAAATTGTAATCAGATCTGAAACATACATGAACAAATCTATTTGGAAAGGGAATAATGTCCAATATTTATTAATTAATGAATAAAGTACATCAAATTATACCTTCCTTCAAGCATGGCACTTCATGAAACCAAGATTAAAGGTGTCTTGCTCCTCTTCTCCAAGGATCCCAAACTCTGATCAAATGTGCTAGGGTTTATAGGAAACTAGGGCATAAGTGAGGGGGATATGAATCCAAATTCCTCCAGCATCACATTATAATGGGCTTGATCTCTTTTCATGGTCCCTCTCCCTCTCTTATATAGAAAATGGAGAAGATAGGGTCGAGGAGGAAGTAGTTACAATCGTAGAGTAGTTACAACCGAAGAGGAGGTTCCAAAACCACCCAAACTACTCATTTTTCGCAATTATATATATATTTTTAAGTATTTATGAGGTACCTACGACTTTGAAATGGAAAACATGTAGGTACCTGCAACTTTACCATGCTCAACCTGCATTTTTTTGGAAAACCCATGGGTGGTGAACCTTCCACCTGCGTTTTTGTGGAAAAATGGTCAAAAACAGCCTTTTCTGAGAGTTTTCACTAGTAGATTTGAACCCAAAATATGACGAGCAAATCCGACGACCTCCGACGAAATGGACTGTGTCGTGGTATTTTTCTTTGAAAATTACTTATTTATTTATTTATTTTTAAATCTCTAGAAATATTCGTCGGATATCCGACGTCCGTTTGAATATCCGATGAGGCTGGCAGGCTATCCGACGGATATTCTAATATCCGATGCCTATTCGGATATCCGACGCTTTGGATGTCAGATAACCGATGTCATTTTGAACCCAAAAAGGTCTGATATCCGACATATGTTTTCCCAACGATCACAAGATTAGCGTCATCGTCATCATCATCGTCATCATCGATCGTCTTCATCATCATCATCATCTTCATCATCGTCATCATCATCATGATGATCTTCATCATCGTCATCATCATCATGATGATCTTCATCATGATCTTCATCATTCTCATCATCATCATCAGCAACAGCATCATGTTTATCGTCGTCATCATGACCACCATCATCATCATCATCATTGTGATCAGCATCATCGTCATCATCCTCACCATCATCATCATCATCATCTTCCTCATCATCATCAACAATATCTTCATCATCATCATCATTGATCGTCTTCATCATCATCGTCATCGTCATCATCGTCATCGTCATCAACATCATCATCAACATCGTCAATATCATCGTCATCGTCATCGTCATCGTCATCGTCATCGTCATCGTCATCGTCATCGTCATCGTCATCGTCATCGTCATCGTCATCTTCATCGTCATCGTCATCGTCATCGTCATCGTCATCGTCATCATCGTCATATAGTTTAATTAATGTGCTACACGGGGCCAACGTTAGAAATTTTTTAAATTTGTGCTTGCTTGGACTGAAATCTGGCATGGTTAGACTAGACACGTGCATCAACGGTGTGGGAGGGTTTCCAGACTCAAACATAACTGAAACTAACAATTTGAGCATCATTTGGAGCATCAAAAACCATACCTATAGATTAATTAATGTGCTACATGGGGCCAACGTTGAATGTGCTACCTGAGGCCAACATTGAATTTTCTTAAATTTGGACTGATGACCACAATTCAAACAAGCAAACACACAAAACTATTGATGACAACTTCTTTTGGTAATCAACCAATGTATTTTAAAGAGCTTGTAATATTCAACATGAGGATTTATATTTATTATCATACTGTATTGTGAAGGGTTGACACAACATAACATTGAACCAAATTGTTCACTGGTAAATTAATGACTTCCCCATCTCATGTAATAGTGGTAAGACTGAACATACTAAGATAAAACTCATTAACTTACAATACTTCATTTAGACTAGAACATCAGACAATAATATTTCAGTTTAAAACATTTCTTAAAAAAAAGCAATTCATGACCAATGGATCCATTTCATTACATACTTTCTCCAATAAATTTAAATATTTTCACTTACATTATATTTTAACAAAATACTTACATAACATTTTTCCATCTATAATTTTTGCATATTCTTTGATTCTTAGTGGTGGACTACATAATTAGAATTATATAATTGTTCACTTTAATTATCAATCTGGATGTGTTAAGCTTCAAGGTATGCAACCACAAGGTTCATAATTATTGAGATGTTAATGATCCCTAAATGCTCTATGATTTATACTGCAACTACTAAAATTGATAACTACTTTTAAATATTAAGAGTCAACATAGTTACTCATTACATTGATTCAAACATTCATTTAATAGTAATACTTAAAAGTAATTAATCTAGAACCACTAAAAATTCCTTGCATTGCTTCCCATATGACCATGGTTAACACCGTAAGATCCATCCTAGGTGAACACGATCTCCTAATGGTGGCTATATCTCACTTAGTGGCTAAAGATATCCTCTAAAGGGAATATGTAGTGGCTCAAGACCTCATTTTGTCCCATAAGCCCTAGAAGCTATGTTTAGGTTATGCGTCCATTTTCTTCCTTACTCAACCATGGTCAAGACCCCAATATCTAGTCCTTATAATTCAAAACCTCCTATTGGCTTTCATACCCCACACAAAGGTCAAAGATACCTTTTATATCATGGCCTATGTGGTTCTTTGAGACCACATTCATGGGATAGATCCTTAAAAGAGTTATATAGAACTTAATTTTTTTTCATTTCCTCTCCTTACCATGGTTAAGACACCATGACCCATTTTTGGTACAAAACAACTCCTAATGGCACCTATATCCCAATTATCAAAGATTAAATATTTTCTTTAAAGGGCCTAATGATAACACATTAATGATAACACATTGCATTAAAATATTAAAATATATATATAAATATATTATAATAAAAATATAAATTAAAAACAATATTAACACATATAAATATAAATATATATATATATATAAATATAAATATATATATATATATATATATATAAATATATATATATATATATATATTACAACACATTATAAAAAATAAAAAATAAAAAATAATAATAATAATAATAAAATAATATTATTATTAAAAACATAAATTAAAAACAAAATGAAACAAACCTGATCACCCTGTCCAAATAGCGCGCTCATTCTACACGAACCTGTCTCCTCCGCAACCCCTGTCCAGGGTGGAAGCCGTCACCATCTAGCCGCTAGCTCGTCAAAGGAGATTGACATCGCAGCGAATTGGAGGCCCAATCTGTCTAAGGAGATTGACGTTGGTGCAGCAAAGGAGGCCCACGACCCACAATGACATCAATAAGTAAAACCCTTCCTCGTATAGGTAGAAAACAAACTGAGAACATCTCTGAGTTTGGGGTTTGAATCTAGTAAAAGGATTTTCTTTTGGGGTTTGAATTTACTACATAGAAATTTTTTTTGAGGCATTTTACCGGTTATTTTCTTGGACATATTGTGCTCTAATTTGTGAAATTTGGACCTGCAAACTTGTCAAATTCATGCATATTGGTCGCATGGAGGTAGTTGACTAAGTATCGACTGGATACACTACAGGGTTTCTACTTGGTGTAGGACAAATTTCTGTCGACGAATCCTTAACCACATCCTTCGATCCGTGAGGGATTTACCCCCCCAACCACTTTCGCTATCTTGTCTTTTCTCTACTGTATCGAAACTAGGGTTCCAGCCATCGGTATTTACCCAATAACTAAATTTTCCCACTAAAGTCGTGGCGAATAGGCTAATGACCTCCTCCATACCCACATATTGGCCATAAAAACAATGACTCTGCCAATGGCCCAAGGCCCAATTTTCTTTCTTGTTTGGCCATGTTTGTGCCATGTTCATGAGGAAATGAACTCACAAATCCCATCTTCAATTCCTTCTAAGCATTTATTAGTACCAGAGTGTAACACAGAGTGAGCATGAATGCTAATCACTTGTTTCAAGACTCAATTCTTTTGAGAGATATTTTTGCCGCAATATCAAAATAAATATCTTATTATGCAGCGCTTTTGTAGGGATAGAGACAATTTTGTAACCGAGAATATTTTATAGATGTATTGCTACATGGTTATCACCCAATTTTTCACAGGGGTTTAAGCAACTCACAGTTGATTGTTCCTCTAAAGGCATATTTGAGGTTCAAGTTTTCTGATTTATATAGATTGGATGTATTGCTGCATGGTTATCACACAATTTTTCACAAGGGTTTAAGTAGCTCATAGTTGATTGTTCCTCTAAAGGCATATTTGAGGCTCAAGTTTTCTAAGTTATATAGCTTGGATGTATTGTTGCATGGTTATCACCATTTTTCACATGGGTATAAGCAACTCACAGTTGATTGTTCCTCTAAAGGAATATTTGAGGCTCAAGTTTTCAGAGTTATATAGATTGGATGTTCTTAGTAGATTATCATTTCTATTTTGCAAGTGCTTGGAAGTTGGAATGATTTGGTTTGGAGCCTTTGAGAGGCAACAAAGGTCCAAAGGAAAAACCTGAATGATAATTTGACAAAGGAAATGCATATAATGCATGGAGGTATCCCTGCACACATTGTTATGTATTTATACAACCACTTTAGTAAATCTCCAATATCTTGAACCACAGTTATCTCTTGAAATCCTTTTCCTTTTACAACTTGATGAAGGAATTAGAGGTCTTCTTCTCCTATGGCATTTCATTAATGGGGAAGAAGGTAAAACCATGCAAAGAAACATTTCCAGTATTTTGGGGTTAACTAAATTAGTGCACCTTGTGCGGAATACTTGGAAGAGTCAAGAACCTAATAAGGGATTCAATGCCCTTTTACTCAACAAATATTCTACAAGTTTCAGGATTTTCCATTGCCATATGCACAAACACCATGGCATGTGAAATGATTAATTTTAGAAAGCGTTCATTACTCATATTTTCAAGAGACAATCCACTAGTTCCAACCCCATCATTATGCTTATCTTCAGAATCAGTATCCATAGGAACAGGACTATCCAAACTGTCTTTGGCCTCTACTCTGAGCCTATGGGCCTTGCTGGGGCATACATTGTTGATCCCTGGTGGCTATCCGCTATTGCAGAAAGGGTTTATTGAAAAATATATCTGATTATAAGGAAGGTCTAAACCAGCATTACTGATGCTAGTTGTTAGTTCTGTTTAACTTGTTCATTACTTTATTAATGCTGTTGTTATTTGTTGTCCTTGTCTACTTCAGCTTTAACACAGGGACCTTTGGGAGTGTTAAAGTTGAAAGAGATGAAAATTATGTTTAAATTTATATTACCTTGTCACAACTGTACTATTTTGTTTCTAGCATTGATTTAGGAATTTATTTATGCATTAAAGTATAAATATTTTAATTTTTTGCTCCAAACCCTAACCTAACCCAATTTTCAACTCAAATAACAAGCTGTAGCCTCTCCTGAGCAGACCTCAGTCCCAAAATAGTCCCCAAGTAGTAATTTTTGTAAACTAAAATCACCATAATTTGAAATTTCCTCAAGTCTCGGCATGGAAGCAGCCTCCATCTCTGATTTTGAAATGAATTCCTTAGCCTCCACCAAATTAAATGAATGCCACAAAAATTTCTTGTGAATTGGAGGGATGTTAAGTTAACCAACCAAATTGTGAATGCAAAAAGCAAGACTTAAGGCCACCTCGACAGAAAACAGAACTTCGATTTTGCTTACCCATTTTTGTTGTTCTAGTTTAGGAAGTATTTTAGGGCATTATGGTTTGTTTTAAAGTCTTCATCTTCTTAAAATTGGATTTCATTGTATCATTAATCAGGGTTAGTAAATTCATAAAAGGTAAGCATGCATCATCATACTTCAAAATTCAATCAAACCATCATGACTTGGATTGTGGCAATTTTAGTCTTTGACTAGGGTAGTACTGTAGCAGCTTTAACACTTAGAATATAGTAGCTTGGGGTATTCATGTCAAGGTACTCAATGCAAGTTAAAGGGGAAATGATTAGTATTGCTCATGATGTACAAGTAAAGGATGTATTGCTCATGATTAGGATACTCTTGTATT
This sequence comes from Larix kaempferi, assembly GCA_027924585.1. Classification (NCBI taxonomy): domain Eukaryota; kingdom Viridiplantae; phylum Streptophyta; class Pinopsida; order Pinales; family Pinaceae; genus Larix; species Larix kaempferi. Next base: position 4,275,031 of record BSBM01001646.1, read on the forward strand.
TATAGTCATAAAAAAACAACTTGTGGTATAGCTTCCTCAATTGTGGTTACTGTTTTTTTATTAAGCTCATGAAGATTTATATGTAGTTTATTGTTTCTACTATCCCTGTGTTTTTGTGAAGAATGATTGAAGAATGTTATAAGTGTTCCTAGAGAATTATGAACATGGATATGTACAATTCCTTATATTTATTATCACTTTTTTTTATGTGATGAATTCATTTGCATGACTTGAGTATATCTGAAGCTCTCCTTGAGGTCCCATGAATGAACTTGAACACTTGTTGCATTCATTTAATTTGAAAGAGTAGTTATAGTTTGAAAGAAGTCTCTCCTTACCTTAGCTAGCATTCATTGAAAGGAAAGGCTTATTTTATTCATATGCATTTGCATGGTTTGAGTAAGTCATCACACCACAAGTTTCACTTCCATCACCTGATTGAGTAATACAACCACTAAAATTTACACTCCCTAACTAAACACACCATAACCTCACTTGAGGAAATCAAAAGAATTTTATAGTTAGGTAGGAAACCGGGGATAGGCATCCAAATAATTCCCCCTTGTCATTATCATCTGAGACATAGTTGTTGTCCTCTAGGGAACCAAAATCCTCTAGTATTTGTTGACACGGTCATACACCAGTTTGTGGAGGGGCCTCCTGTTGTTTCAAGGGTTAAACCGCTGCGAGATCGAGAACCAGACGAACTATGTGGAATGACTCACTCCACTTAGTCCTAAGGCAACATTGATCATTGTCTTCCTTGTATTCTCTGGCCACCATATTGGTGATATAAGGGCGATAAGGCAGAAGTGCCGAAAACCTTTTCCGATGTGTCATGAATGAGGTAGCTTAGTGACTTTTCTACTAGGGCTCTTTTACCCAGGATCCCTTTCGGTAGAGGGATATCCTTCAAATTCGGTCTCTCACTTCGTATTGTTCGACTTGGATTTAATCACCTTGCGAAGGATACGATTTGTCGAGGTCTCCAGCTCCTAGTTAGGAAGTTTGCTTTCATTTTCACCTTTTTAGAGGGTCTTTTTCTTTTTAGTGCTACTTGTTGGCATTCTGGCCACTTTTGTTTCAGCTCGCTTACTATGACATCAGTCCCAGTATAGTTTTTTGAGCTTGTTTTTTTGGCCTGCGAGCCTTGTCTTTTCATAGCTCCCCTTCTGCACGCTCGGTTGCTTTAGGGTTTTTGAGTTCATACACGGTAGTTACCAATACTTATTTGATGATGTGTGATGTCCTCTTCTCCTAGGTCTTCGAGATGGTTGAGTTAGATGGTCTTCTGAAGGGACTGAAAACCCCTTCATGGAGCCACTAACGCTTGACCGTAGGAGTAGTCTAGAGGACCACGTGATCACATCACCTGTGTGGAATTTTCCGTTTGCTGTGATGATGGTCTTTCAAGCTATATGGAACAATGGTACATTTGAGAGAGAGATGAATGGTTGTACCCCACCTTGGTCGATTGTCTTATGGTCCTTTCATTTTGTCAATAATATTTTTGTGGTACCTTGCCTTTTACCTTTTGGGTGTTTTAGTGATATTGGGATATCATTTGATTTGTACCACCTTCTATGTTTTAGGTCTTGTGGGTACTATGGTAGTTTGTCCACATTTGAGGTACACCCACTTTCTCCAAATTGTTATGTGTCTTTATACCCACTTCGTACCACCCTCCTGACCTTAGTTTGGAATATTGCATGCTATCATACCTTTTGGTGGTACTATTTGAGTTTCAAGAGGTAGTTACAAGGAGCTATTGCATATATGAGGTAGTTACAAGGAGATATTGCATATATTAGGTAGTTACAAGGAGATATTGCATATATTGATTTGGACCGCCTTTTATGTTTTTGGTCTTGTGGTTATAACTATGGTAGTTTGTCCACGTTTAAGGTAGTGTACACCCCCTTAGTCCCAAGGGTTGTGAGTCTTTATACCCATTCTTTTTTTTTTACTTGTACCTTACTGGATACCACCCTCCCGACCTTAGTTTGGAAGATTGCATGCTATCATACCTTTTGGTGGTACTATTTGAGTTTCAAGAGGTAGTTATAAGGAGCTATTGCATATATGAGGTAGTTACAAGGATATATTGCATATATGAGGTAGTTACAAGGAGATATTGCATATATTGATTTGAACCACCTTTTATGTTTTTGGTCTTTGTTAGGATATTCCTATACTCCATCCTAGTCCCACCAGTATTTTGATCATTTACATTTTCAGTCATGCATGCACCTTTTAGGGTTTGCATGCATTTTGCATGCATCCCAGTCATCAGTCCAACACCTAGCCCTCAGTTAGCCAGCCCCCAGGAGCTTCTCACTATTCAGTTTTAGCCCTCCAGTTGCTTAATGCAGCCTTCTTCCTTGATTTTAGGGAGTAACTCGCCCTCCTTCACCTACCAGTCCAGTTGTCACTCAGTTACACTCAGTTACAATCAATTACACTAAGTTACAGTCAGTTACAGTCAGTTACATTCAGTTACAGTCAGTTACACTTAGTTACATTGAGTTACACTCAGTTACACCTACCAGAGTTAGTTTGACTGATGGTTGACAGTTACTTGAGCATTGATGACTCCACTGATGATGATGAAGACTTCCAGTTGCGCTCCGATGATCATGAGGACACCTAGTTGTGCTTCGATGACACTCCAATGATCCTTTGATCACTCCATGAAGGCTAATTCGAATTGCCACCTTAGGCATTCGAATTCCTCATGCATTGTATTATTTATATGTCCATTTGTGATTAATAATCTAGTATGACCGAAGTATTATTGCTTCTATCTGAGTTCTACTGTACCATATTATTCCGTTGCTCATTATACTGCATGTATCATTCTTCTTCTATTTTCGTGCTTAATCATAATTATTCTCTTGTGAGATACATCATCTCTTAGATCTGCTGTGAGGATTTTCACATGGTATTAAAGCCATTGCAGGGACAAGATCTCTTTTCTACAGGTGTTCTACATGAAGAGAGAACAATCTTTGCTCACCAATATATTTCAACAGCAGCATGCAAAATCTCATGTGCATTCGCTCATGTGCATGCAAGGCTGAAAACATAGTGTTTTTTTGTGTGTGATTTGCAGGTTTCTTACTTCCTCCACGTGCATTCTCTAATGCAAAGATGGAGACTTCTTCTTCACAAAATATTCTTACTCCATTCAACTATGATGAATGGAAACCAAAGATGATTGCATTCTTGAAGAGACAATGTCTTTTTGATATGTGCATTGGTAATACAAGAGATTTTGATTCTGATGAAGAGGAGAATGATTGGCTCAATGATTGTGATAGAGCTTTTGGAGCAATATGTCTTGCTATGTCTCCTTGTATGCGCTACCTCAGTAAGACTGCTGAAAATCCAAGTGATCTATGGGTCCAACTTGACAGAGAATTTGGAAAGCAGGAAGAAGAGGATCATGCTAGCCTTTTGGAGAACAAGCCCAGTGAGATCTCCTTATGTGTTCTTTCCGATCATGTGTTGGCCTGAACAATTGTTCAAGATGAAGAAGAAACTGTAGATTCAAAACTCACTCTCTCAAAGTCTTCTATTTCGAATTCTGAGCAAGATAAACCAACTCATACTCTAGATTCCGAAGAGGTTCTTGAATCCTCTCTTTCACATGAGTTTGCCAGCATGCAGAATAATGATCTACTTGAAGTTTTGGAGGTAAAATCTGATTTTGGAGGTGAAGCATTCGCCCTCCTTGATTGCATGCCTCCTATAGACTTATGTTATATCATTTGCAAAGTTTCTCATATTTTTAATGAAGATGAAGAGCACTACCATTCGCTTGAGTTCAATTCTCATGCACTTTTTGCTGATTTTGGTTTTGATCTCACCCTTGTTGGTTCAAAGGAGATCTCAAGAAACCATTCATCTATTTTTGGAGCTGATTTAACTTCTATTGATAAGAAGTTCAAGTTTCAAGATCTATTTGATCCAGTTGGAGCTATTCCTACCTCACTTGGTTCGAATCACAGGTTCCAGGATCATCCTCATATTTTCATATTTGTTCTCACCTTTTTCGGTATGAAGAGCAAGTTCATAAAGTCTCCACATTCGCTTGCATCCACTGATGGAGAATTCAAGCACATGTTTTTGGAGCATGATCCATTTACTCCCAAGAGTAAGATACCTCCAGACATATCTACTTGATTTTGGAGCAGTTAAATCTTTTGGTGTACTACAGTCTATTTTGAGGGGGGGTATTTTTCCCATGAGGTTTTCCCCATTTCCTCGGTTTATTGACTGTTATTAGTTTTTGGATTATTGTATTGGGGTGACCTTTGGTCTTAGTTACCAGGGCCCCACATTATTTTTTTTTGCACATCATAGTCTAGCTTGAGGGGGGGTGTTCGGATATCCACATTATCTTTTTCAGGATCTTGCATGCAATTAGGGTTTGCATGCAAATTCTAGGGTTTGCATGCACTTGCATGCACTTTGCATGCATCCCAGTCACCAGGTTGATGCCTCCAGCACCTTAGCCACCTTATTCTAGCACCCGGGAGCCACTTACTTCAGAGTTTTAGCCCTCCTAGGCTGAAAGGCGCTCACTTCTCACCTACTGCCAGAGAAGGGCGCACTTGTTCACCTACCACTACAGTTCCACTTCAGTTACACTCAGTTAACTCCGATTCTCCCTGATTTGAGGCTAGTTTCACTCCCGACTGACTGTTTAACTTCCGTTGGACCTCCAGATTCACTAGATGACTTGTTTTGACTTCAGTTAGCCTCCCATGCGCCCCCCACTGAGCCTCCTTCCCTTAATCAGTGTTACACACTTCAGTTACACTTGTTACACTCAGTTAGACTCAGATTGACACCTGGATGACTGGTTCTTGTGCATTGATGAGCACCACCGATTGATGATGAGGACTCCTAGTTGGAGTCAAGCTACTCCATTCAGTGATTCGAATGGCCTACTTAGTCAATTCAAATTGCTCACTCACATAGTCAGATTGTATTCTATTGTAATTCATTCACCCTTTATGGGGTATTGAGCACTGCTGCATGTTTTGCACAGTTTTACACCATATTTTCTATGTTCATCTGTTGTGATTGATTTACTTGTTCATTAGATCTGCTGTGACTAATTTCACATGGTATCAGAGCATGTTGAGAGAATTGTTTATCTCCATTCTTGAGAGTTTTTTTTTGCAGGTTAATACCAAGATTTCGAGTGCAACAGTTGCAGCAGTTTCTGCATTTTTGCAGCAGTAGCAGTTGCAGTTATTCTATATTGTTTTTGCAGGTCCTCTACAGCTTCAATGTATTCATCAGGAATTACTCCTCTTGATCCACTCAACTATGATGAATGGAAACCAAGAATGATAGCAGACTTGAAGATCCATGATCTTTTTGATTGTTATTTTGAAAGAGAGTTCGAATCCCCTGAAGAGAAGATTGACTGGTTAAATAAAAGAGACATGCACTTTGCAGCAATAATGTTTTCTTTGTGTGCATACCAGAGATTCCAATTCAAATACCGTGATGGTGTTGAAATTCCAAGAGAGTTATGGACTCCAAAAGAGATATGGGCTCACCTGGATGGAAAATTTGGCAGAGAGAATGAAGGACTTGGTCCCAACCGATTCGAAAGAAAACAAAGTGATGCATTCGCTCCTCTTGATGGTCTCTCAGATCATGAACCAGTATCATCTCATATTGAAGTTGTTGACAAAGAACTTGCAGATTCTCCGCTCATGCTCAAACTTTCTTCTCTTTCTGTGCCAGCTCACACTCTATATATTGCAGAAGGTCCTAAATCCTCTCTTGCACCAGAGTCTATTGGTTTGCATCATGATCACATGATTATTTCAGAGGTCAAATCAGCTAATGGAGGTAATGCATTCGCTCCTCTTCAGCAAACATCTCTTTTATACTACTATATGATCATAAATTCATGCTTTCAGAAGGTCATTGAAGAATATGGCCATTTCCATTCGCTTGGGATAATTTCTCATGCATCTATTGGTTTTGATCTCACCTCTCATGGTTCAAAGGAGATCTCAAGAAGCCATGATTCAAGTCTTGTATCTAATTTGGGTTCTAAGCAATTACTGCTTGGGAAAATTTCTCATGCATATGATAGTTTTGATCTCACCCTTGCTGGTTCAAAGGAGATCTCAAGAAACTATTTGGAAAGTCTTAAATCTGATTTTGATTTCAAGCAAACATGTAATAGTTCTTTTTAGCATAATCTCACCCATGGTGGTTCGAAGGAGAAGACAAAGGACTATATGCACATTCAAAAATTTGATCCTACCTCAGCCGATTCGAATCACAGGTTCAAGGATCATTCTAATACTGTTGGATTTGTTCTCATCACATTCGATCTGAAGAGCAAGTACAAGCACATGCTTTTTGAGCATGATCCACTTCTTCCCAAGAAGAAGATAGCTCCAGACATATGACCAAGCATCACACATGCTTGAGTTTGGAGCTTTTATTTTTTATGTGTGCCTTACAGTCTATTTTTTGAGGAGGGGGTATGTTTCCCATGAAATTTTTCCACTTCCTTGGTTTATTGATTGTTATTATTCATTGTATTGGGTGACCTTTGGTCTTAGTTACCAGGGCCCAGGATGGATTAAGGGGGGGTGTTAGGATATTCCTATACTCCATCCTAGTCCCACCAGTATTTTGATCATTTACATTTTCAGTCATGCATGCACCTTTTAGGGTTTGCATGCATTCTAGGGTTTGCATTCATTTTGCATGCATCCCAGTCATCAGTCCAACACCTAGCCCTCAGTTAGCCAGCCCCCAGGAGCTTCTCACTATTCAGTTTTATCCCTCCAGTTGCTTAATGCGGCCTTCTTCCTTGATTTTAGGGAGTAACTCGCCCTCCTTCACCTACCAGTCCAGTTGTCACTCAGTTACACTCAGTTACAATCAGTTACAGTCAGTTACAGTCAGTTATAGTCAGTTACACTCAGTTACATTCAGTTACAGTCAGTTACAGTCAGTTACATTGAGTTACACTCAGTTACACCTACCAGAGTTAGTTTGACTGATGGTTGACAGTTACTTGAGCATTGATGACTCCAATGATGATGATGAAGACTTCCAGTTGCGCTCCGATGATCATGAGGACACCTAGTTGTGCTCCGATGACACTCCAGTGATCCTTTTATCACTCCATGAAGGATAATTCGAATTGCCACCTTAGGCATTCGAATTACTCATGCATTGTATTATTTAAATGTCCATTTGTGATTAATAATCTAGTATGACCGAAGTATTATTGCTTCTATCTGAGTTCTACTGTACCATATTATTCTGTTGCTCATTATACTGCATGTATCACTCTTCTTCTATTTTCTTGCTTAATCATAATTATTCTCTTGTGAGATACATCATCTCTTAGATCTGCTGTGAGGATTTTCACAGTCTTGTGGTTATAACTATGGTAGTTTGTCCACGTTTGAGGTAGTGTACACCCCCTTAGTCCCAAGGGTTGTGAGTCTTTATACCCATTCTTTTTTTTTTACTTGTACCTTACTGGTTGGTCTTTGTACTGAGCCTTTTTACTGTCACTGAATTTATTTGATTGACCGTACCATAGCCCAGTCATCTCTCTCTCTCTGGTTTGTACTAGCCCTATCATAGGGTCACTTGGTTCCTAGAGTTGACTAGCCTCTAAGAGGCACAGTCATTTCTGAAAGTAACTCTTCTGAGTATATTATAGGAAACATCTACACTAAGGTAATCAAATATGTGGTAAATAGTTTTCGTTAAGTAGCCAAGACTTGTAGCATTAGAGGAGATCTTGTAATGTGTATGTGTAGTGTTTCATGTGTGCTACATGTGTGTTACGTGTGTGATGTAGCGTTAAATCAAATAGTATAAAACAACTCATAAATATTGCATGACTTTCTACTCTTAAGAAAGATAAATAGGTCGTCTTCCGATCATCACTTGAATGCCTACATGTTGACAAAGGGAATGAGGATCAAGTAAAATTATGAAAGGCAATACACATCAACTTTTAAGAGGCGCTATGCCTTGCGGTCGAATCTAAACTTTTTTCCAATGGTGTAGGTAGAACCAAACAGGTATTTGTCTTATCTATCTTCCTCGAGCGAGGGGAGTTTAGGAAGGCTAGAGGAAAGTGAGACATCCAGTAGGTCTAGAAGAATTGTATCAACTAGATGTCAAAAAACCAAAAGAAGATTCCATAGATGCAATGAATTTTTTCACGGTCAAGGGGGGGCATGTTCCTATGGTGATGAGACAAAAGACGACGAAGAGTTTCCCTTGAGGTACAGACATTTAGTGAAACAATGGGTACCGAAGGATCTTCCTCCACCGAACACTGATTTTTGTGTGAACGAGAGGAGATATCGAATTGCACCGTTGTCGATACATGGTTTCGTGTTGTTTTCCATGGATTGCATCTTGGTCAGTTACGGGACATGTACAGAATTGATGGAGTATGTTGGACCCATATACAACTACAACGATTGGATGCGCCTTGACCGATATACAAAAAGTATGCGTAGCTATGGATTGTCAACAAACTATTTACAATTGAAAGACAAAAATCAAAATAAAGGAGGAACATTGTACATGGACGGAAGGCCAAAGGCCACAGGGAATATTGCGGGGTTTATAAACAGTACACAACCAGGGTCTAGAATTAAGCAACCAAACTGTGAATTTGAGGGGCGTGAAGGAAACCGTGTTTTTGTAGTTGCTATTAAAACAATATCTGCAGGGGACGAGTTGCTTATTAATTACCCTATCAATCGAGTAGATACAAACAAGGTTACTATATAACATTTTACTCAACCTTTTAGTAATAAATTAAACATCATAAGGATTTTTTGTCAGTTTATTTTGTTTAAATTTCCCATATTTACTTCGCAGGCCAGTGATCAGGATAAATCCCTGCCAACAAATGGTCAGAAAAGAACTTCTTCCTCGACGGAGCAGGTATACATCTTTCTAATAGTACAAATATAATAAGAGAAAAGAGTTTTTATTTGCTTTGTTTTTCCATTATTAATAACTTGGTTTGTTTTATATAATGAAATTTATATTTGATGCAGAACGTTGATCGGGAAATACACTCGTCGAATGTTGATCAGGCGACAACACCCTCGGGGCAACATGTAGACCTGATTTGAATTGTACAAGTAAAATATGTCAAAATGTTTTAGCATTATATTAATGTTTCAATGAATATTTTGGTTTCGTTTACGTAATTTTTTAGTTTATGTTTTTGATGCAGGCTGGTTCCGTAAGGTCGGCCACACCAGGGTTTGCGCAACGGGTATACATCTTTGTAATATTAAAAATATAATATGAATACTAATTTTTTTGATGTGTTTTCTCATGAATAGTTTTGGAGTTGTTTAGGTGACTTTCACTATGTTTTTTTTATTAGGGTGTTGTTAGGGGCAACTCCCAGATATTAGCAGATCGGGGCAAGTCGCCTATGACCATTGATCCAATGAGTGGATCACGATCCTCGAGGTCACAGGTATAATTCATTTCAATTGTACCAATATAATACGTAGCATAATGTTAATTTTGTTATGTATTTTTCGCGTGATATACTAGTTTCGTTGTGATAAGGTAAACCGTGTTGTAATTTTACGAATCTATCATGATAGATTTGTTATATACGTTAATATAAAATTTGGAATCTATCAGTAGAGAACTCAGTAGTGCTTTATATATGTTTGTTGCAGCCCACTAGTGAATTGCAGTATGAATCAGCATCGCAAGATTTTTCGTTAGACCTTGAAGTGGAAAAGGTGCTTCACGATTGCAAAAAAATTGGTGAAGCCGCACACCCACTAAAGATGGCAGAGAAATTGTTGAATAGATATACTGCGGAAATACTTTCTCTAGTAATCCAGGTTCCGCAGACAAGCGCAATTAAAGAAAGGATTGCATTGTTGGAACATAGATCTAATAACTTGCGAGTAAGTTGAGGAATCTTGAATCATAGAATAATTCGTTTAAATATTTATAATGTTCTCTTTTATATGATAGTATTGAACATATAAGACGTGGTGTGTATTTACAGAATTATAAGTGACCACACAATATTGGTGAAGGTGGCGTTGGCCCCAGCGAGGCTCGTGGAGAGACTTCGCATCACGACCAAACGACTCCACGTAGTTCGAATCCTTCACCATTGTTGTCGACCAAACAGTCAGCAACACGTTCTGAAACACCACGGACCCCCGCTGTGAGCACAACAGCCGCTACTGACCAACACACAACGAATCCTCCACAAGAAGGGGTCGACACCGAGTCCCCTATCAATTTTGATGTCGAACAAGCTACATTTCCAGGATCTTCCCGTGTCAAAAGCACGGGAACACTGGAGACAACATTTTTGGTGGACGAAGATCTCGTCCCAATAAAGATACCGACGATCCTAGGTAATTAATCAAAGTTGATCAGGTTAATTAGTGTTTATAATTTCATTGTAATATACCGATAAAACGTTTTTTATCAACTATTTATGATCATGGCATGATCGTTGTGCAGGAAACAATGTTTTCTATAAACATATGAATGACTTTTGCTTGGAGATCTTCGGGCCCACAATCTGATCAAAGTGGGATAGACAACCGAAACATTTAAAATATGAACTCACTAATCGGTTGGTTGGCCTGTTCGGGGAGAAAACCTTTAGTCATGCCAATGTCTTGAAAAAGGCTTGTCAACATGTGAAGGTTGTCCGAGACCAATATAGGACACACCTCGAAAGAAACCATAGGTATGAGCGCCCACCAATGATTCCAACAATGGAGTGGAGAGCTCTAGTGGAAGATGGAAAGGAGAGGGCTCTTAGAAGAGAACGCAATCTAACACCAGGCACATGGAGGTATGAAATACTTTCCGCAATGTAATTCTAAACCTTATTATCCTTGATTTCTATATCAAACTTGGAACATCTAACGTATTTCAACACTTGCATAGGCTACCAGACACATCAAAGGCCACAAAGGAAAGACTAGAAAAAGTAGGTTAGCACAAGCTTGGCCCTGGTGGTTATTTGAATTTGGCGGCATGGTTTGCAAGTTTCGAGAAACCAACAATGAATACAAATAATAAATTGAAAATTATTTTTTGTTTTATTGCACCGTAAAATGTTAATTAACGACGATAAGCAAATATGCAGGCCGATCGATTCAATGAAGTACCCACAGAGGAAGACATGAAGCTTGGCTTCCAAGAAGGCTTTGGAGCCGTTGTTGAACGTAGAAGAAGCTTATCTAGGCAGACACAGTCTTGTGGTACCAATCCATCCGGTGCACATGTATATAGAATCTATATAGTTTAATGGATATTTGTCGCTTGTGGAATATTTTTGTTCCAAATACTTGATGTAAAATATTGACTCTATTTTTAATAGGAAAGTAATGATCCCATTAGTGTCGAGGAGGGACAACAACAAATTGATGATCAAGCTTCAAATCCTGGTAATGAATTTATTCATATGCTGCAATTTTATGTATAGCATTGCAAATGGTGACCATTAATTGTAGTTCACCGTAGTTCAACTGCAGAGCATGTAGAGGGTGAAACTGTACAGGTTGAGACTGGACAAGAACATCAACAACATGATTTGGTCACACCTAGTAAAAAAACACCTTCGTAATGAATTGTTTTAAATGAAACTTGTTATTAAAATAGCAAAATATAACGATGTAACATTTTCACATCGTTGCCGCAAAATCCAGGTCTAGAACAACAATCAGCTAGGATATTGCAAACATCACCAAAAGTGCCTGCTAAAGAACCAAGAACTGGAAGAAAAAGTCTAGATGATGTAGATGGTCCTCTCATAGATTATATACCACTGAAGAGAAGAAAAACTTATAAAAATAAGGGCGGGAAAAACAACGTCTAAATATTTTTGATAACAATATATCGTCCACTATTTTTGGTCTAATGAATGAATGAATGGTTTAATGAATGTTCTAATGTTTTAATGATTCAGTGTAGTAAACTGTTACCTTCATTGAATTTCAACTTTTATTGAATGAATGTGTTGACTGAATGATTAATGAATGGTGTATTGAATGTTATCTTTTATTGAATGAATGTGTTGATCGACTGAAACGATAGTTTAGTGAATGTTAGCATTTATTGAATGAATAATGGATAAAAGTTCATGATGAAATATGGATGAATTTGCACATATTTGTTTTTTTCAAGTACATGCATTGGGTATGGGGAATTGAGAGTGATGTGAGGGGGGGGGGGCATAAGATCTTCCACCTTCACGTGGTTGGCCTTGTTCAGTAGAGAATATGAAATTATTCTCGAAACAGAGAGGAGCTCAATGAATATTCTGACAACGGTGATGATTCATTCTATATTTACGTTTCCCTTAAGCTGCAATATGGAAAACTCATAGTTCACTATCAAGATTTCTTTGACCATCAGCTTTGTCAGACAAACCTTAATAGTGAACTATGAGTTTGTCATTTGCAGTCGAAGGGAAACGTAATACCATGAATCGTCAACCATTGCCAGGATGAAACTGAAGACCATGGAAACTCATTGTATGGCGGAAATTCGTTGAATGGTTTAATGAATTTTCTAACGTTTTAATGATTCAGTGTAGTAAACTGTTACCTTTATTGAATATCATCTTTTATTGAATGAATGTGTTGACTGAATGATTAATGAATGGTTTATTGAATTCTATATTTTATTGAATGAATGTGTGTATCGACAAAAACAATGGTTTAGTGAATGTTAGCATTTATTGAATGAATAATGGATGAAAGTTCATGATAAAATATGGACGAATTTGCGCATATTTGTTTTTTTCGAGTGCATGCATTGGGTATGGGGAATTGAGAGTGATGTGAGGGGGGGGAGGGACCATAAGAGCTTCCACCTTCACGTGGTTGGACCTGTTCAGTAGAGAATATGAAATTATTCTCGAAACAGAGAGGAGCTCAATGAATGGCTACGATGCTGGATTTCTACAACCCAAAACCCTAACTACATGCAATCTCAAAATTAATGACTACCAACCACCTACTGGTTCTTATTTAATAAAAATGAGTCTTTTACATTAAGTAACTACCCATTAACTATCTAATGAGCCTTATTCAAAGAATATGATCTCATACATGAATATACAAACTCCTCAGTATACCAAATTAGAGAAGTTAGGTAAGAGTACCTTCACACAATGGAAGCACACTACCATATCTTTGTGACGAATATGCCACAATGTTACATAACTTCCCATTACTTTTATTCTGCTACGTGGAAAGCCTATAGTCCATAAAGTAAGTTCCATAGACACTAGCACTTGAGACTTAGAGTACAGTATTTTGTGCCACCTTAATAGGCACCCACTAGCCTGTAGGTCCACTTGAATAATGATTGACTCCACCGCTTAATACAATGACTCTAATACAATGGATTTATTACAACGGCTCTATTCCCTTAGGCTACTCCACTGCTAATACAATGGGATGAGCATAATGGGGTTCTTAGTTATATATATATGTAATTATTCTACATATTTTCACAATAGATATAGAATATATTGATTTCTTGCAGTATGAAAAAATTTATTTGAAAAATGTTATTTAAAAAAGAAAATGTAATGGGTAGTCACTTAATCGCCGCTCTAATCCGACGAAAGTATGGTAATATCTGATGATTTTTCAATACTACTGACGACTCGGAACGTCGGATTCCTTTTTTTTGTATGGCATACACGTCGCTTAACCGATGACCCAATCTGACGACTGTATGGTAATATCCGACGGTTTTGCAATACGACCGACGGCTCGGAACGTCGGATTCCATTTTTTTTGTATGGCATACACGTCACTTAACCAACGAAATAATCCGACACTTTTATGGCAAATACGTCGCTTAACCGACGACTAAACTGACGCATAATCGATGGCAAAAGGATGGTAATCCGACTACTTATGAAGCTGGAGGAAGTTGGTTAATCGACGTGTTTTCTAGTCGAATATCCGACGTCTTGAACTATGTCGGATTTTATTTGATATCCCACCAACGATAAAAAAAAGACTGGAATTGTCGGATAGTCAACCATAGGTTGTAGCAAATTCGACTTTTTAGCCGTCGAATTTTGTGTCAAAAAAACTTAGTGTTTCTGGCGAAGTTTTGGTCTCCAAAAATGTTCCCAAAGTTCCTACCTATCAAATGGGCCATGAATTAGGTAATTCCATCCATATAAAGTCCCAAATATGGATCTTCCATCCACAAATTTCCTTTTTGAGACTCACAGTAATCTCATGAATTGTCTCCATGCGACCAAAAGATGTAAGTGTCGTCACGAATGGAGAAGTGCCAATTTTGGATATAACACACACCACAGAAAAATGGCGTAGCCGAGAGGAAGAATAGTTCATTGAAAGATATGGATACTTGCTTGCTTGAAGCAAGGGATATTCCACCATATCTCTGGGTAGAAGCAGTGAATTATTCTACATATATTCAGAATAGAGTACCCCACAAATATGTGGATGTGGTCACTCCATTCGAAGCACTGAAGGGACACAAACCTGATGTCTCTCATTGAGGGTTTTTGGATCCAAGGCATGGGACATAATCACATGTGACAAAATAAAAACACTTCAACCTCAAAGTAGTGAATGCATTATGCTTGGATATGCAGAAGATGCAAAAGCATACAAGTTGATGGACATTGCAACCAAAAGATGCTTCATTGAAATAAGTGTCAAGTTCGTTGAAGATACATTGCATGATATACAACCAGTTGAAGATCAAGGTATAACTGATTTTCCTACTCCATTTTCTCCTAATGATGTTTTTTCAGATGATCCACATTCATATTCCAAAGAGGAGGACCAAGATGAATCATATCTAGATATTGAGTATGAATATCAAGTAGATAAAGATCCTTATCCAACACCTACTCCAAATCCAAATCCTAAATGGGCTCAAAAGATTCTTGAGGTTGTTCAGAACATTGTTGGAGATCCATCTGACTATAGATGAACCAGATCTCAGTACCAAGATGCAAATCTTGCACTATGTCATACAGATCCACTTCTCCCTGAGAGGTGCTACATGATGGTGGGGTCTGATCCACAGTCCTACAGAGAGGATTTCCATGATCCAATATGGAAGGTAGCCATGGATGAAGAATATGATTCATTGTAGAACAATGTGACATGGGATCTTGTCTCTCTCCCCCCAGGGAGAAAGCTAGTTCAGTGTAAATGGATCTACAAAACAAAACTTGCTTCTGATGGATGTACAACCAAGTACAAAGCTCAATTGGTTGCAAATGGGTACTCACAAGTTCATGGGTTGGACTACAATGAAAAATTCGATCCTATAGCAAGAATGGATTCAATAAGACTTGTTTTTTCCATTGCAGCTTCAAATCTGTGGGAGGTACATCACATGGATGTGAAGAGTGCCTTCGTGCATGGTGACTTAAAAGAAGAGATCTATATGGAAAATCCTGAGGGTTACACTGATGATCCATCCTTGGTATGCACACTGAGGAGATCATTGTATGGGTTCAAGTAAGCCCCAAGGGCATGATATTCCAATATGGATTCTTTCTTACTGTCACAGAAGTTTGAGAGATGCAAATCTGACTGCAGTGTCTACATGCAGAAGAAGGGAGGTTTCCTACTATTGATTGTTTTGTATGTGTATGAATTTCTCATCAGCGATACTTCATCTACTGGGATGAAGAACATCAAGTCTTCTTTGAGCAAAGCCTTCTCCATGATAGATCTAGGAATATTGAAACAATTTATTGGCCTTGAAGTAACTCAAAATGATTTAGGGATCATGATTTCACAGTCTAAGTATGCATCTGACTTGCTCAAAAAGTTACACATGACTAATTACAAAGCTGTAACTTTTCCTTTCCTATCTAGCATCAGATTGGAAGAAGGTGGTTCTACTCCTTTGGTTGATAGCACTTTGTACAAACAGTTGATTGGTATCTTGTTGTACTTGATACATTCGAGACCATATCTATCATATGTTGTTGGTGCTATGGCTAGGAACATGTAGGAGCCACATGAGCTACATTGGAAGGAAGCAAAGAGGATCTTTCCCTATGTGCAGGCTACGGGAGAGTTTCGTATTCATTATTCTTCTGGTGCTCAGTTATATATGGTTGGTTTTACTTACTCATACTGGGCATGAGACAACACTGATAGGAAATATACTTCAAGATATGTGTTCATGTTGGGATCAGGACCAATATCTTGGTCAATCAAGAAGCAAGCAGCACTCACACTTTCTTCAACAAAAGCGGAGTACAGAGGGGCTTTGAATGCAACTATCCAGGAAGTTTGGTTACATGGGATCTTGAAATTTTTTGTCATTCACACTTCTCCTTCAGTAGACATTTTCTTTGATAATCAAAGTTCCATAAGGATTTCTAGTGATTCAGTTCAGAAGAAAAGGACCAAACATATTGAGGTTCACATGCACTACATCAAGGAACTAGTGCACAATAGGACCATCTCACTGCATAAATGTCCTACAAAGGAGATGATTGCATACATTTTCACAAATTTTTTCACTCAAAAGATATTTTCCTATCTCAGATCTCTACTTGGTGTAAAATTTGTTTGAGTTCCCTACTGTTCATTTTTTAGGGGGGGGGCTTGTTCCCATGAGGTTTTCCCCATTTCCTCAGTTTCATGGATAGATTATTATTTTTAATATTTTTATTGTATGGGTGACCTTTGGTATCAGTAACCAGGGCCCAATATTGTCTAAGTTTGGAATAAGGGGGGGTGTTAGGATCATTAATACTCCAACCTTTTACACCTTAGTGTTATTAGCCTTTTCCTAGTAATGGATGATGTCATTGTCCCCCTAGTGGTGTGAAAATTTCAGCTAGGATGCATTAGCCACTTGATGCATCCTAGATGCATGATTTTAGGACATCCAGAGTCAGTTCCCTACATTTTAGGAGTTAAATCAGTGATCTAGTTCATTCCACCTGAGTTCCCGAATCTAGTGAGGGGTTTGTGCTCCTATTTCCATTGATTGTGATCTAATGCACCCTCTCTATCCTGATTGCATGATGTTTTGCATGCCAAACTCATTGATGCACCCTTCTTGGTCAGTTAATTGACAGTAGCTTCAGTTGACTGAATCTTAGTTGAGTTTGGTAGCTCCGAAGCACTCCAGTGGTGATATTTCCTAAGCAAGACTGACTGGGATTCGAATTTCCTCTATTGTAAATTTTTTTTGACTATACTGATTAATGGATAATGACACACTTTTCTGTGCACATCCGAGTTTCAATGCATGATGAATTTTATTGCTCATTTCATTGCAATTTTCACTATAATTCATCTTTTTTGCTAATTGTTTCTCTACGAGGTATTCTCAGGATCTATGATCTTTTGTGAATTTCACACTCAATACCATAGATCCAACCCTAAAAATTGAAAAAAATTGAAAAGAAAATTGCTCCTATTATGCCCAAAACAAAAAAAATGCACCAGACTTATTTTTATTTGTATTGTTGATGTGGCATGGAACGTGGTAATGATGATACATAACCATGATCACCTAGACCGTATGTGGCATCCTATGGTTCCTCCATCTCATATTTTGTTAATCCCCTTTGTCATTGTCATCGAGATACTCAAAGATGACCTCATTGCAATTTTTAACACTATCGAAAGGAATCCCACGAACGGTGTAGATCTCATGATCTTAGATCCCAAAATGATCTGGGTCCTTCGTGGTAGGGTAATTTTTCCATCTCTTTTACCTTTATCCATCTACATGAGTGGGAAATATCAACCCATCTAATTTTCTCGACAAAATCGCAATCGTTTGCAGGAGGAACTCCCATATATTAACTCATGATTACTTGGTTTTTACGCAAACAATTAGGATCACTCAATCCAACTTGCACAACTAATCTCATCCATTCACAAGAAAACCCATGGGGTAAGGTACAATCATGTATATCTACGTAAATGTTCAAGATATATCAGTCAAACTTGAATGGTTTAATCTCGGTCATTCATGGCATGACCCCTCATGATAAGCTTTGATCACATACACTTGTGTGAATGGTCAATATTTAAGGATCCGATCAAACGAATTTGATCTGGTCCTTTCATGGAAAAGGTCTCCATGTTAGGGATCGCGCACTCAAATTTTCATGAATGGTTCAGATTACATAGTATGAACATCTAGATTTAATCTCATCCATCAATCATCCTCTAATATTCAAACAACATTGTGCACCCAATTGTTTGAGCACTTGTGCTTTTGTTAATTAATAGAATGATGCCTTTACTAATCCTAGAGGTATTTCTCAAAAATTTCCCAAATCAAAATGGCCATTCCTAATGATAACCTCAAGATCTAACTCATGGCTTTGTTAAAATACCATATGATGAATAAAACCATGATCTTTCTCAAGAACTTTTCGCCAAACACTTCCTATGCAAACTTCGATTTCTTCCTATAACTATTGATTCCAACCCATACAATCCTAGGGTTGCAACCAAGAGATCTAATACCACTCTGCCGCATCCTTGTCCATCGTTTTGACAATGGGAGGGGGTAAATATGAATTTCATGTTTCTCACTTTCACCCCATGGGCCATTGTAAACTAACAAATGTATGTGCAGGTGCACGAAAATAAAACACAACATAATTAAAACTCTATCCATGCACACATCATGCTAAGCAAGCATATTTATCATAGGAAGTAAATAAAATCATTTCACATTCATAGACAAAGAGAATAGGTATCTTTTAATAAAGAAGATCCAAGCAACTGTTTGTGTAAGAGATATTTTCCACCCAACCGTAGGTGTCATCTATTGATACCACTCCCAAGTTGGGATATGAGGCCACCAGGGTTAAGGAAACACCTATAGGATGCACTCTCTCTCTCTCTCTCTCTCTCTCTCTCTCTCTCTCTCTCTCTCTCTCTCTCTCTCTTCCCAACCCATTTTGTCTCATTCTTAGCCAACCTTCTCGCCACATAGAACTATATGGATCTCATCCATCCATCCTAGTCATGGAACTATCTTACACTGCCCCACACAACATAAGGAAGGACTATGCTTTCTTTACTTAGTATTCCCTCGGAGCACCCAACCCTTACAGTGCTATTCAGTTTGTGTGGAAAGAGTCCAACATGTTGTATGCTATCATAAGATTTCCTGCAAATTCAATTCATGGCTTCACAAGCATCCAATGAGAAACAAATATGTAGTGGGTAAAGGTTCATGTCTTTCTCGACCTCTATGCTCACCTATAACCATCGTCTTCAATCTAATGTCTACAATTTTCTCTTCACAATGTTAATTTATGGTGAATTTCACAATGTGGTTATTAGCAATGGATAAAATAGCATGAAGGATACATAGTATATGAGAGGATTGGTGAATAGACAATTGACATTACTTTTGACCATAGAAGGAAGGACTCTTACAATTATCATATAAGTATATCCATCCCATGCTTCCATAACTACATTATAAGATTGTTTCCACCAACCTCACACATATATTCAGTGATTAGATTTACTAAGTCAAAAGGAAGCAATTGGCTCATTTAAGGCACGTGGCAAAAATGGATGAGTTTTAAGGCCAACACTTAGCAAAAGAATATTTAATCTCCCATAGTCTCCCTTTTCTCTTCCCCTCTAGTGGAATCATAGGCCCTCTAGTGCTCTTTACACAACCATCTTGGACCATTTTATTATTTTCCAACATAATATTTTCATATCTTTTGAGTCATCCTGACAAGTCAACCACATGACCCATATAGAAATATTTACTTTATACATTCCTAGCCATTCACTAGCCAGGACTTACCCTTGAGCTCTGCACTAAGAATCCATACTACCATATTTACATCATTTACATAATTTTATTTAATACATTCCAAGGGTCAAAATCGGGGGTATTACATATTCTTTAGCACAAATGAATAACTATATACCATCTCAACCCATTTCATGTGCCTTTGGTTCATCTTTGCATGGTTGTTTTATACAACAATGCCTAATGATAAGTACACAAAATAAACTTATTGGGAAACATATAGTGCCTCCACTTATTCAATACCTAGATGATAGTATAAAAATACTGATCATACTTTGAATACATCTTATTTTCATCCATAAGGTTATCATTCAAGAATGCAATTGGATTACCTTCCTGGCTAAGAACCACTTGAATCATTGTTCCATTGGCATCATAGTTCACTTGGAACATTTTTCCAAAGTTTGGTAAATCCAACATAGAATTTTCAGTGATTTTCATCTTCATCGGCTCAAAACTTCTCTAGGGATATTGTGTTCCATTTTAATTCTCCCTTCATCATGCATGATGTTAGTAGTGCACAAATGCCACTAAATTTTCAAATAAACCTTTAATAGAAATTTTCCAATCCATTAAAGCTTCTTGCCTCAAATATTCTCTTCGGAGCAAACCACTTAAAAATATCACAAATACCAAGTACATAATTATTTATTCATTAAATAATACTTATAAATACTTATACTTATGTATAATCTATCTCCTTTCAGTTAAACAAACACTTGCTTCAAATGCCTCATTTCTCTTCTTTTGTTCTATTGAATGCCAGTATATCATCCAAATAACAACCACAAATTTCCCAAGGTTTTATCACTTCATTAATCATTCTCATAAAAGTATTTGGTGAATTAATCAACCCAAATTAAGTTACTAACCATTCATACAACCCTTCCTTCATGTTGAAGGTTTTCTTATACTTACCACTCTCTTGAATTCATATTTGTCAATACCCACTCTTTAAACTGGTCATGGAGAAATACTTCACTTCACTCAAACAATGAGATATCAAATTGTCCATCCAATAATGGAAATTTATATTTGATGGTGATTTTGTTGGTGGCCCTTAAATTTTTGCACCCTCCATTCTTGTCCTTTTCGAAATGCAAGTCAACCCGTAGTGCACATGGACTCAAATTTTCCCTTATTATTCCTTGAACCAACAACTCTTGTCCTCATGTATTGATCTCCCCACTCCTTGATGGAATAATATATGGGGTGCCTTATTTGGTAAACTAGAACCTAGGATCAAGTCTATTTGATGGGAAATACTACTTACTTGGGGTGATCCTCTTAAAATTCTATCCAATATGAATTCCTCAAACTCATTCAACAACTCCTTAACCTTTGTTGGGACTTCACTTCTTTCTAATTATGATTGGAAATCTCAGCATGTAAGTGAAAAACAACACTTTTATTCTTCTCCCCTTTAAAATTTTATTTTGTGCACAACATTACCTTGTTATTTTCATTTCCCATTTTTTTTCCTTTTTCATAGCAAACATGCCAAATATTCTTCCACCCTTCCCAAGAAGAAAGGTGTTCTTATTACCATCATCAATAACATGTCTATCTAATTGCCATAATCTTCCTAACAAAATATGGTAGGCATCATTTGGTAAAGCATCACACATAAAAGTTGGTCATGGTAATTCCCTATTTGGAAAATTACCAAGAATTTCTCAAATGCAATGAAATTATGTCCCTTTACTAACCAACAAAATCTATATTCATTTTAGCGAGGTGTAGATTTCAAATTCAACTTTCAAATAACCTCGATAGTCACAAGGTTCTTATTACTACCCCTATCAACAATAAGAGGACACTTAACTCCATTTTTTTATTTGGTTTTGAAGATAGTGTTTTTCTTCTTCGACTCCTTGTCTTCAAGCTATCTCTTTGGGTTTGAGATCACTCTCTAAAGCATGAGATTTTCTACATGTTTTATTGTACCTCAACTACTTTCTCTCCAACAATAGATCTAACTAAAATATCTACTCCTTTATATATGTCATTCTTTATTATTTTCTTTAGATGGAATTTAAGTTCTATGGACACTCATAAGATTGATTCCCTTACACTCTACACTTGAAGAAAATTACAATAAATTGTCCTCCTTTTCCTCTAGGAGATCCTCGACCCCTAGCGTTATTATGATTTATTTTAAATTTTTGACATGTAACACATGCATTAGCAGATACATTATTCTCTTCTCCCTTGCTTCCACTTGTATGTCCCGATCCAACATTACATGATTTTGAGTCTATCTCATGTTCATCTTCCACAGGAAATCTATTACTTCCTTGATAGCCTCTCTTTCGCCTTCAAGACTAGATGATATGCTTGCAATAGAATAAATTCTCACTATGCTAATCCCATATTGGATGATTACTTGAGACCATTGATCTATTTAGTATAATCATATTCACATTCATCATTTTATATGGATATGATGGAAACTTCATGTACAAATTTTCAATGTATTGTTTCATGGTTATATCATTGTTTCTCAAATTTTATAGCTTCCTAAATATTCTTCGAATAATCCACAAGTAGGTATTTCTCTTCCAACATTGTAATCATCCTTTCTCAACTTAGCCCAAATTGTCTCATTTACCTTCTTACTCCTTTGTGATTGTGGATCATCCCATCATAGGGAAGGATAATAATTTACAATGGTGTGTTCAACCTTCACTCTCTTAGGGTCTTTGATTTGCTTGAACTCAAAGAATTTTTCGATTTCCCCAATCCAGTCCAAGTTCTTAGGCTTCTTGATTAGGTAGGAATCTCCATCCAAAACCTACCACTCAAATAAGTATTGTTTCCCTTATAATTATCTTCTTTGGATCTGATGCTTCTTCATATTCTTTTCTTGGGACTTGTTATTCTCATTCATCCTCACTTACTATGCATATTTGTTATGAGTTTCTCCATCATTTATCCTCTTGGGATACACAACTTGTTATTTCTAACATAAATCCATCTTGAATAAATAAATTCAATTATGGAATTCATCAATTTATATATTTAGCTTCAAAATCACTCTTTGGAACATGATATTTTCTCCCGATTAGAGGAAATTTTCGTAAAAAATGGGCCTCCTAAGGAAAATAATAAAATAATAGTAGAGAGAGAGTAAAAAACTTAATTTTTTGGATCGTATTTTCAACTTATCTCCTTGTAGGTTTACTCAAATTTCAAGCGGGAGGACT
The DNA here is from genome assembly GCA_027924585.1 of Larix kaempferi. Taxonomy (NCBI): domain Eukaryota; kingdom Viridiplantae; phylum Streptophyta; class Pinopsida; order Pinales; family Pinaceae; genus Larix; species Larix kaempferi. The sequence goes on from BSBM01001646.1 coordinate 4,298,109, forward strand.
TGTTGGATGCATAATTAAATTATGCATCCAACGTGTACCCATGTTTCATACTTTTAACAACATCCACACCATGAAAAATTGAAAATACATTAAAAAACGTGTTTCTAGTGAGAGAAAACATGTTTTTTAATTTATTTTCGATTTTCCATGGTGTGGATATTGTTAAAAGTATGCAACATGGGTACTCGTTGGATGCATAATTTAATTATGCATCCAATGAGTCCTCTCGCTTGAAATTTGAGTAAACCTACAAGGATATCAGTTGAAAATACGATCCCCAAAAGTAGTTTTTATTTTTCCCTCCAATTTTTTTACATGCACCTTGTTTGAATTTTAAAGCATTTTGATTGGCTAATATGTGATGACAAGAAATTGTACTTTAGGGTTAAAAGGCCCATTTTCATCCAAATTTCCTCTAATATGATTCTCTTATTATACCATGTCTTTGTTTTCTCCATTGAACAAATCCAACAACACTCTCTTCTCCCTATGTTATATGAATTCTTCCTTCTTGTCTTCAATTGGCATTTAAGTTCTCTAAACACTCATAACCTTTATTTCCTTACACTTCACACTTGAATAATATTCTATTGATTTTCCTTCCTATTCTTTTATGATATTTTTATACCATAGCATGTTCATGAATGTTTTTTTAATATTTGACTCAGATCACTTGTGCTAGTATATACTCCCTTGATTCCACTTGTCTTCCATCGACCATACATGGTATTGACTCTACCTCGCATTCCTCTTCTCCAAGAACTATATTAATTCCTTGACATTTTCTATTTAGCCTTCAAGGATAGATGGTATGCCTTTACAATAGACCAAAATCTCGCTATGCCAATCCCATCTTAAATAGCATATCTAATACTATTGATGATATCTATAAATAACCTCATATTCATCAAATTGTCAAGATATACTAGAAATTGTATAGAATTTTTTAATGTATTCCTTTATTGTCACCTCCTCCTATCTCAAGTTTTGTAGCATCCTATACAGATTCAAGAAATAACCCACATGTATGAATTTATCTTTCATCTTGGTAACATCGGCTATCCCAAGCCCTAATATTTTCCTTTCCCTTATGCATATCTAATTGTAGATGATCTCACCACAAGGATGAAAGTCCATTCAACATGGTGCATGAAAAATTTCACTCAAGCTTTGGGTCTTTTAATTTTCTCAAATTCAAAGAAGTTTTTCATTTCCCCAATCCAATTTATGAGTTATTGTGGGTTTATGCTCCTTAATTACATAGGGCTCTACCTCTTAGATAAAGATCATTTCCCTTATAATTCTTGCATATGGGACTTGGAATTTTTTAGCTTCTTCCCTTGGGGCTTCTTGTTCATGTTCATCATCAGTTACATCATGTAAATCCATTTCACTTCCCCTTCTCTTGTCTATGTCCATGATGGTGACTCTAATAAGTAGAGCTCTCATGAGTTCAACAATTTCATTATCACATATTCCTCATTGTTCTTGACCCATATGTTCAGTATTCCTTCTCCTCCTCTATGTGATATATTGCAATTTGATCTTGTGCAATCTTCCCTTCTTAACAATTATACCCAATACTTTCTTCACCATAACTATTTTATCCCTTTAGATTCTACCCAACAACTCCTTCATTGGAATCATTCTTATAAACACATGTCAAACTTTGATACCACACCCATGCAAGTATGAAGCTATGAGATTGTCTTGTTATGAGTCAATTTGCATAGATCATATCATTGGAAGCAAATAACCAATACACAATGGGGGAACCATAAACATAACTACTGTATTAAAATTGAAAATTTATGGACAATACCTTTTGTCTCAATGGACTACTTATGTTATAGAACTTGGTTCAATACCCATAACAAAACATACCTTGTTGGTTTAAATATCAACTCAAACGTACATAACAAGTCCTTGTCTTAGATTCATTCGTTCCTTCTAGAGCTCCCTTTTCCCATCTAATAGATTTTTTCTACATGAGTGTTCATTCATTAGTGCCATGTACCCATTTTCTTTCATGACATTGATGTCCATGAACTACTTCCTCACCTACCTTAACAATTAAGAATGGAGCTTCATGTATCCTTCTACCAATTATTATATGACTAACCAATGATACAAACTATGTGCTTTTAATTCAAAATCCTCATGAATAATATGTGGCCCTTACTAACCTTTATTGTGTCCTTGCTAATGGACCACACTACGTGCTAAAATTGAATGAGCAATGGATTCTTAGTTTCCCATCCCACTTTTCTTTGAATCTATCCTAGATTCTCCCACAGTCATCATTTAGAAGGAAGATCATATGCAATGATCAAAATTGAACCCTTCATAGCCAATCCAAGGGGTTTGAACCCTTCCCAAAAGGGTAATTCAAGAAACTCACTTAAAAATGTTAATATTTGAAATCACTTTTCATTTATGAAGGACAACAAATACTATAAAATTTCAAAATAAGGGTCATCTTTTCAACAACCCATCAATGTCCCAACTTCCAACTCTTGGTTCCTCAATGAGCATCGTACCATCCATATTATATGAGGATGGATGTGAATCATGAGCGAGATTCATGATTCATCACCCATTACTTGCATTTGGCATCTAAATAGTAAAATCATGTATTCACTTTATTTCTTATATATTCCTTAATACCATGTACCATTTCACAACATTAAATCCACACATAGCTCATGCCCATAAAATTCTAACACCATATTGACATATGCACCATTTTAAGTGTCATGTGAATGAAAGCTTCTTGAAGAAGCTTAGACACTTTGTCTTTTTGAATCCCCACTTGAATTCATGTATTTTGAGCATTGTTGATCCTTCTCAATATGAGAATAGGAATCATATTTAGTATTGATACTTGATATGTTTGGGTTCCACATTCACGATAAGGCAATTTCCTTTGTTATGCTTGCCTTCATTCTTGACTATGAACAACATGAAAACAATTGTCATGGGTTATGGGTCTAAATTATAATGGCATTGGAAATGTATAATAAAGCTTAACTACAAATGTGTGTCTCAATGACAATTTTGAAGAGCTAATAATAGACATGGAGTGAGCGCAAGGAAATGAGGCTATCTCTCTTTCTTCACGTTCATATATTGATTCATAATTATTTTGTTGTAATGTTAATGCATGGATTTTCATTTTTTCCAACAAAAATATGTTAATGAACTTATTTGTGATAAAAATATTTTTTAAGCCCAATGAAAGTTTTAAACTTGTATTCTATTGATTAAGTTTAAATACGAACTTACAAAAAATGGACCCTGTCAACATCACAAAGGATGAAATTGAGAATATGTCAATGAGATTTGTGATCTGACTCTTTCAATTTTTTGCACCATCAAATATTCATTCCTATGTTCTCTAGAATGATCATTCCCCTTTTCTAATTCTATGAACTTGTTTGGGATAAAAATCTCTATTAAGTTCAATGAAAGTTTTTAGCTTGTATGATATTGATTAAATTTATATGAACCTCCCTTTATTCAAGTGCTTGTGTGTGGGGGAGAGGTGGTGGGGGGGCCACAGTTTGAGGACGTGGAAGGCCCTCCTACACTCACCACTTGTAATAATGAGAAGAGGACAAGTTGAGGTCAAGTCGAATACCCAACAAACCCTCACCTTGATGGATAATCTCAAATTGAAGTGGATGTTTCCTCCTTTTCTTTAGAGAGGTGTGCACATTATGAGCCTTCATTGTGACATGATGGGTATCATGCAACGAATGCCGACAAAGGACAAGAGAGGATAAATAGAAGAAACAATGGATAGGAATCATGATGCCCCCCCGTTGAATGCAGGAAATGACAATTATATCCAACTCCACACTTGTAAATTAACCATTGGAAGCAAGAGTTGCTTATAGGAAAGGCTCAAGAGAGAAATTTAGTAACTTTCTGTGGCCCTGCCCTTTCCTTCTCCATCTTGCAATTTATGGGTGGTTTAGATGGCAAGGAATTCCTCCACACGTAGGCCAATTGCAATTAGGGAAATCATAATTATGGTGTCTTGTGAATATCCCCTTTGCCTCACTTCTTATGTGACATTTGCAGGCATAATACAATAGGCATCATGGTTGACAAAACGAGAGGCTCTAGGGGACGAAGTGGTTGACATGAACACAAATTTAGTCATCAGCTGAGATTTATGTAGGAGGTTTAGGCCTCAGCCTTGCGATGCCATCAAAACACTTCGTTTAGTATACAGATGGAAATTAACATGGCCGAAGTCTAGGTTAAACACGAACAAGAGCTAGTGGATAACGATGATATGAGACAAGAAATGCAGGCTTGGATTCTTGATGTTGGGAACTTGAGGACTATTTATACCAAGTACTTTTAGGTTTTCTTGTTGTATTGGCAATTGAAATATATTCTCGGGAAGGCGCTAGTCGATCACAGGGAGGAGTGCAAAGAAATTCTTCTACATATGGATGAACTCTTAGATCAGAGGAGACTTAGATGAATGCCAAGATTAATCTGATTGCAAAATCCACTACAAGATTTGAGTTTGCAAAAAAGACAGTTGAAGTTGAGGACAATCCTCTAGCCTTAACACAAGAGGTCCCTCTTATCTCAATCTTTGATGATGATGAACGTTATCCTTAATGTAAGCAATGTTCAAGCTTTTTTTGTTATTTTTATCAATTATTCTAGTTATATTTTAAGGTATTAGAACACATACTTACATCATGATAAGGATAGGATTAGGAAGGTTATACTTCATATTCTCAAAAGCACTTGTTACATAACCATGATAGTCTTAAGTGATGATCTCTTGTTTTGTTATTGGTCGGATTTCCCATGTGGCCAACCAGCCAACTAAGCTTCTATATATCTTCTCTGTTTAATACAATAGTTTAGCTTACCAAAAAAAAACTTTAGATATGAACATACACAAAATGGACCTTGCCAACATCACAAAACTTGAAATTGGTATTATACCAATAAGATTTGTGATTCAACTCATTGATTTTTGTGCACCATCAAGTCCTTATTCCTATGTTCTCCATAATGATCATACCCCTTTTATAATTTTGTGCATCTTTATTTACCATTGTATTTCTCTTTATTCTTGTTGTTTCTAGAGAAATTGACATCATTTTGATGATACTTTGTATGTCAAATATTTGGAAAATTCCACATAAATGTGTTTCCCTCTATCTTATCCTATGGCTCCCAAGATCAATGAGTTGTATCCTTTGTAGCAATAATGCTTGGAGCAACATTGTTGTTGCCTCAGTGGGATTCTTAAGAAAACTATGAAAAAGATAACATATTCCTTGTTATCACAAAGCTATGGAATATGGATTATGCTCTAACATCCACTTTGTCGTTCATTTATGCAAAATTTGAGAGATTTCACACTTGGTGGTCTTGATGAGTAATTTCATTTATCTTTGTGTTTGTATGAATTTTAGCAAGCTCCAAATCATAGACATCTTAGCCTAAATAATAAGCAATGGATTCAATCATGCTAGATGTGCATGTTTCTAGAGGCCTATAAAGAAAGTAGGCTCTCTACATGGCTCTTATAGTGTTTTGATAGCAATATCACTCTTCCACAAACACCTCAAGGTCCACTACAATTTCTCCTTATCTAATGAGATTACATCAAATATGACTCCCATAGTCAAGCATGATTGTGATATGCTCAATATATGAATTTAATAAGCAATCATGGAGCTCATGAAACAAACTAAACTCTCTTTTATGGATGTTCACAAAAGCGTTTGATTCTGACATTTGTCTCTAACCTTAAGAAGCTTTAGATTCTCATTTATAACACTTTCAATTTCTATTGAAATCACTACTTATCTATTTGGTTGTTCTTGAACTTTAACATTGTAAAAGAATCAATACACAACATTTTATATGGTTCTTTTGAAGTGTGTCCCTAGTTTACTCTTTGCAAATTGAAGTACAATTACTTTTGTAAATTTTCATAATGAAAGGGTTGGATGAATGTATACCCTTCCAGTTGAAATTAGGAGTAGCCCTTTAAATTTGATCACTCAAATGATCGACAAGTTGTCACAAGGATCCCCTCCTTGAAGGGCTTAGAGGGGCAACCATGATCATGTTGATACCATGATTCCTCATGCTCTTTCCTTTTTACTATGCACAACCAATTATGAACTTTTAAAAATGACACGGGAAACATTCAATATAGAATTAATTTCAGCAAAAAGTGTGGCTAAGATGAATAAAATTTAGCTTATTGGATGAACTTGAGTAGAGAAAAGAGAGTCCATCATAGGTTGTATATTTTAATAAATCTTGGAAAAACCTTTACTGAGAATTTGTATTCAACATTTCATACTTCAAAGTGAGTCCATCATCAAGGGTCACAATGTGTGTCTTGAAAAGGATCGTATAACATCGTGAGAGCATATATAAATAAATGATATGTGAAGGATGAGAGTGTCGACTCAATAATCATTATTATTTTTTCAATTAAGATCGTCATAATGCTTAATTTGATTGATGTTTGGTTTCAGGTACTACTCAATTGGTTTCCAGGTACTCCTCAATCTTAACCTTACATCTCAGTTAAATGTATTTTCTTTCACTTTTCTTTTTAAATAATGCTCTTCTTTCATAATTAATTTTACATTTTCTATATAGATGTGATGGTTAAGTCATATATGTATCCACCTCCCAATCTCCCCAATCTAAACCTTGTCACATGAACATGATATTTGAGTATACCCCTTTTTGTTGTTTTGTTAGATTTACATAATCTTTAACCAAGTCAATCATACTCCTAATGGAATTTGGGGGCTGAATATATTATTTGAATATTTCATTTTTAAGGACTTTGGCAATGGTGTCTTTGATGTATGGCAATGAACATGGTATTTGAGTATACCCCTTTATGTTTTGTTGGATCTACATAATCTTTAACCAAGTCAATCATCATCCTAATGGAATTTGGGGGCTAAAAATCACTTGAATATATCATTTGAATATTTCATTTTTAAGGACTTTGGAAATGGTGCCTTTGACGTATGGCAAAGAGATAGTATATAGCAGATGGAAGGAAGAACATAACTAAGTAATGTGTATGGCAAAGAGATATTGTATAGCAGATGGAAGGAAGAACCTAACTAAGTAATGTGGTAATTAATGTACACAAGTGAAAAACAAATAGTGTATGGCAAAGAGATATTGTATAGCAGATTGAAGGAAGAACCTAACTAAGTAATGTGGTAATTAATGTACACAAGTGAAAAACAAATAAAACTAGAGTTAAAATCTTTAAATCTAAAGTTTTGCAATCAAAACACTTTTAAGTCAAATATAATTATAACTTTTAAATTTTAACAAAATTCTTTAATTAAAAATAAAAAATAAAAAATAAAAATTGTGAAATTCCAACATCAGCGATATCCTTTAATGTTGACATGTGATTTTGGATTAATTTCCTAATCACAAGCTATTCTTAATAAATATCGTTCCTCTAGATAGCGACGAAAACCAGAAAGGCGAGTAGTTGATTGATATATTTGGAAGTTGGCGGGTCCTGAGTTGCTTATTATGTGATTCTACTTCTATCCGTTCTAACTTGCCTTCTAAGCATCATAAACTGTGATTCCACAACAAACTGGATACATGCACCATACCTAACACAACAATTTTCACGTATTCAGATTGAGATTACGGTATCCACAATCCATACAGATTAGTCGCAAACGTGGGTCATCCCGACCAGTGGAAGTCACCTGCAGCCATCATTATAGATTAGGTGTTACTTATTATCTCGCTCCGATTTAGAGTGAATTTTAATCCAACCAGTCGGGTGATTTGGGCCCTCGGACGATGAATCCAGTGACAGCGGAACGCAAAGTTGGTGGCTGTGCCAGAGCAGTTGGTATGCCAGAGAGAGTTTTAAGACTTCACATTTTGTGTGCAGTAGCAAGCAGGAGCTGTGATGGAGAACCCTGCAACCGTATAAGACTATTTCCATTCGTGCAGGAAACAACAGGACGACGAGATCATGGAAGCCAAGGCGGGACTTGTTGCAGGTTCTTATAAGCGGAACGAACTTGTTGTAGTCCATGGACACGATGAGGTGAGTGGGTTTTATGTTTTTTCAGTATTGAATTTCATGGGAAGAGCCGACTAGCTGGGTTTTGATATCTGGGGTGTCTTTTTAACGGTCCTGTGCAGCCCAAGCCCATCAGGCAATCCAACCTCCAGGATTGCCAAGTCTGCGGAGATAAAATCGGTCGCAACCCTACTGGCGAACTCTTCGTGGCCTGCAACGAGTGTGGATTCCCTGTATGTCGTCCATGCTATGAGTACGAGAGAAAGGAGGGGAACCGGTGCTGCCCTCAGTGCAAGACTCGCTACAGGCGTCACAAAGGTACCATGCATCTCTGTAAATTAAAACAGTGAAAATGCCACAAAGGTACCATGCATCTCTGTAAATTAAAACAGTGAAAATGCTGAGGAAGAGATTTCATCTTTTAGCTAGCTGAATTTATGGATATGTAACAAGTTAAGAGATTTCATCTTTTAGCTAGCTGTAACAAGTTAAGTACCACAAATAAGTTAGTCCCAGTGCCAGGTCTAGCAGCATAGTAAATGGTAATTTCTCCTCTATAAAGGTAGCCTATCAGTTAAGGTAAGGGAAGTCAGGTCTGGAAAGAGATAAAAGGGAGAGGGCTTTTTTGGTACTAAAGTGTAGGCAAGAAGATCCCATGCCTTTGGAGTGAGTTTTCTTGACAATCCCATCAGTCCCCAAGATTTTGTTATCCATGCATCAACTAAAAGTTATCAGTCCAGTTATCCATGATATTCTGTTTTCTTTTATAACTGTTTCTTTGGAACATAAAATCATTCTAGACAGTACACTTGTCTCATCCTCATACAAACTTGTCTCATTATCATGCAATTTTTAAAAAACATAAATGTTAGTCCACCTCAAATTTTAAGATATAAACCCCAATTGATAAAAAAAAGTGTCTTTGCCAAATCCATTTTTATCTCTTTTCCTCATTTGGTTGAAAAAGTCAATTTTAAGATATATTAGTATGAATAAGAAGACACTCTTTTACATCTCTGTAAATTAAAATAGTCAAAATGCTGAGTAAGATATCCTCATCTTTTAAGCTAGAGTCCGCTAGATTTTGTTATCCATGCAACAACTAAAAGTTATCCATGCATCAACTACCAGTTATCCATAATATTCTGTTTTCTTTTATAATTGTTTATTTGGAACGACTGCCATAAAATCAATCTGTATCATACACTTGTCTCGTCCTCATGTTGTCTTATCCTCATACAATCTTGGAAAAACATAAATGTTAATCCATCACAACAATCCATTTTTATCTCTTTTTCCCACTTGGTTGAAAAAATCAATTTGAAGAACTATTAGTATGAATAAGAAGACACTCTTTAACAAAATATTGATAACAGAATCCTAAGAATTGAAACTCAAATATGGTTATTAATCAAACAAAATCATGGTTTAATGAAATTGCATATCATATCCATGAATTGCATAATCAAAATGCAGAATGGATTTTAGAGATTGCTAACTCCATCTGTAATGAATTTCAAATTTCAAATTTGGATCCCCAATTCCATAAGAACAAATTCAAAACGAGAGGATTCTTTAACCCATTATACTGCTCACTGTAAGAGCTGTACTGACCAGGGATTTGTTCATATAATTTAATCGTTCACGTTAATTCGGATTTTGCAATGGTGAAATTTACATGATTGATACTTTGTTTTTAATGGATCCATACTGTGTTGTATTAAATTGTCAGCTCCATGTTTTAATAGTAGTTTTTGATTTCTGCAAAAAGAACTGTGTTAGAGTTTAAGGAACTCGACCTGGTTTAGAAGGTGATCTTTATTTCAATTGCTGATTCCTTCCATTCAACGAGTATGGAGCAAAGTCAGCAAAGTTAATTTTTGATTTTGCTCCATGCTTGTTGGATGGAGAGAATCAGCAATCTAGATAAGTAAAATAAGTGGGGTGTAGATAAGTAGAATAAGTGGAGTGTAGTTATTTAAAGTTTAACACAATTTTTTTTCTAACTTTTTCAGAAATCTAAACTATTATTATGGCTAACTGTAAAACCATTCATTCTCATTTCCATGGTTTACAGGGAGTCCTCGGGTTGAAGGCGACGAGGATGAAGATGGCATGGACGATTTAGAACAAGAATTCAACAATGAAAGAGATCGCCTAAGCGTGGTCAGTTACAAGGGAAACGCCTTCGACTCCACTCCTCGGCCTGCCCGCAGTATCGCTAACCGCTCGGTACTTCATAATCTTTCGTTTTTTTATTTCTAATTGAGTTACGTAAATTGGGAGGCGGATCCAACTGGGCTGTGTGGTGTTGCAGGAAAATGGAGAGCATTATGCACCCTCCCTTCCTCCGATCATGGATGACAATTCAAGTATTCAACGTTTTCCACATGCAGGTACTGGACTTGATTAATTTAATTTTAGCCATTATAATGGTGTGGTGGAACAATATTGCTTTGATCTGATGTTGTGTTTATATAGCAAATTGCTTGAGTTTTATGAACGCTCCTTTCTGAAGCTTTGCCTGTTCAGTTGATGAAATTGATTTGATGGTGTTGGTGGAATAATATTGTTTTGATGATATGTTTCTATAGCAAATTACTTTCAAATTAATGTTTAGGTGGATTCTTTTTAAGCTTTGCTTTGCATTTTCAAATATTCCCAAATAAGTTCAACATATTTCCAAAACGTTGGTTGAGCAACTAAAAGCTTTTCAGTCTCCTTCTGTTCAAGTAATTAAAGTGTCTTGATCTAACTGGTTAATTAAGTTTGTTCTTCTCCTTTTGATTGAGCAACTAGTAATTAAAAGTCGCTTGATCTCTCATCAATCTAGTCTATTTTCTTTGTTAATCAAGTCATTTCATTTGGTGAAATTGCCAAAAGTTTATTTCCAATCAGTCAAGTGACTAAGAATCTCCTGAGTTAATCCAATTCATTTCTCTTCCCTCCGTTTGATTGCAAACCATTAAAAATTACTCCATCTCTTTATCAAACTTTGACTTGATTCATTTTGAAAACCTATTTGCAGTGAATGGAAATGGATCGGATCCAGCGAAGGAAACCTATGGGAGCGCTGCATGGAAGGAGAGAGTTGAGAATTGGAAAGCGAAGCACGATAAGAAAGGTGGCAGCATCAAGGATGGCGTTTATGATCCGGATGAAGCCGATGATATAATGTACTAATCACACACCCAATTCTCCCAATTCTCTGACTGTGTTCAGAATTTTATTGAGATTCAATTCGAAAGTATTAGAAATGGCTCTAATGAAAACTTAATGCTAATGATATTAACATAAAATTTGATTTCATAATCAATGGCGTCTTGGCAATATTGATCAGGATGGCTGAAGCCGAAGCGAGACAGCCTCTTTCGCGTAAGGTGCCGATCCCGTCCAGTAGAATCAATCCCTACAGAATTGTAATTGTGCTGCGTTTGATCATTCTGGGATTCTTTTTCCGCTACCGATTAACAAATCCTGCCAAAGATGCACTTGGCCTCTGGTTGACCTCCATTATCTGTGAGATCTGGTTCGCCTTCTCCTGGATTCTTGATCAGTTTCCCAAATGGTTTCCCATCACTCGCGAAACTTATCTCGACAGATTATCTATGAGGTATGATAGAATCAATTGATAAAAGTACAATTGATCAAATGATAGAATCAATCGATAAAATTGCAGTTGATCTTTAGTTACAGTAACTGTGAGATTGTACTTGGATTTTACTTTTTAGGCTGTTATATGTTGTTAAGAATTTTTTACAATAACAACCCGAAATTTATGAGAATCTAATTTGGTTTTGTTGGAATTATCAGATACGAGAGGGAGGGAGAGCCTTGCAAACTAGCGCCAGTTGATTTTTTTGTGAGTACGGTGGATCCACTGAAAGAGCCTCCTCTGATTACAGCAAATACTGTTCTATCTATCCTGGCCGCGGACTATCCTGTGGACAGGGTATCCTGCTATGTATCAGACGATGGAGCATCGATGCTCACATTCGATTCAATGACAGAAACCTCAGAGTTTGCCCGGAAATGGGTTCCTTTCTGCAAAAAATACAGTATAGAGCCTCGGGCACCCGATTTTTACTTCTCTCTCAAAATCGATTACCTGAAAGACAAGGTGCAGCCGACCTTTGTAAAGGAGCGGCGTGCCATGAAAGTAAGTAAAAGAGCTAGCGCTTTCATAGAATTGTCAGTGTAATATGGTTGTTTGCAGAGCCTGGCTAAATCAAATTATTGGATATTTGGCAGCGAGAGTATGAAGAGTTCAAAGTGAGGGTCAACGCGCTGGTCTCAAAGGCTCAGAAGGCCCCTGACGAAGGGTGGGTTATGCAGGACGGAACGCCCTGGCCCGGGAACAATACTCGCGACCACCCTGGGATGATTCAGGTACAGCTACTTGAGTTCTATTATACATTAATTCATGGCTTCCTAATGTTGGCTGTTGGCTGTTCTTGGATTTAAGAAACTTACCATCAGGTACAGCTACTTGAGTTCTATTATACATTAATTCATAGCTTCCTAATGTTGGCGGTTGGCTGTTCTTGGATTTAAGAAACTTACTTAATGGGCAGTCAGTCCATGGCCATGTTGGAAATATTGTATTTATGAGTTGATAGTGTATCCCAAAACTTTTTAGGTAAAAATTTAGTACAGTTTTTAATGAAACCTGTAGCTTCCAGAGATAGAGAAAGAGATGTATGTGTAGGAAGAAGAATGAAAGAAGATAAGCTTATCCCGTGAAATGTATGAAGAGCCTAAGCTTTGCAAAATTGTGAAAGATTGAAGTAAAACTTATTTCTATGTAAGTTATTCTGTAAAATCTCAACAATGTTGATTTATGCATTCGGCACATCTACTTCATATTGACCTGCCTGCGGGAAATCAAATCAAGATTCCAGGTATTTCAGGGTGGTGAATGTCCCAGTTTCACCGGCAGTAACTTCAACACATGTTTCGGTTAACTTCAACGAGAGGTTAGAAAACTGTGCAGCAAAGTTCACTTACTGAGCAGGTCAAATCTTTTGACTGCGCAGTGTCCTTTTCCCTTGAGGCCATGGCAGCTACGGCTGGGCGATGCTATCAGGAACACATCAAATCCTGATAACTGAAGAGTTGAGTGTAGAGCCGAGAGGCATTAAATCTTGATAAGTCTAGTATAGAGTTGTGAGGTATTTTTGTTCGATGAATTTGCATTTTAAAGATTTTTAGGTTACATTTAAGGTTGTTCAACTTCTAAGTTCAGTTAATTTGATGGTGAATTTGCTTAAAAGTTGGATGGTTGGATTGTAATGGAGATAAAATGTAAAAGGGGTAATTTGTTTTCTGGGTTTTGCACAAATTGTCATTTTCGTATTTGTTTTCACTTAAATTTCAGTACTATCTAATTATTGCCGAGATTTACCATCAAATTGATTGAAATTATAGAATCATCAAACAAAAATAATTTCAATACTACACTAATTCGGCTCTATACTGAATCGGCTTTCATCTGATGCTTGCTTGTTAATGCTAACCGTGCATGGAATTAGAAAACTTACCGATATTATGTCTTGATTTTAGGTGTTTTTGGGGAGCGGCGGAGCCCGTGATATTGAGGGGAACGAACTTCCTCGCCTTGTCTATGTTTCTCGTGAGAAGAGACCTGGATATCAGCACCACAAGAAAGCCGGTGCCATGAACGCTTTGGTATTGGCTTAATTAGAACAATCTCATATCCTTCCCTGTAATCTTTGCTGCTGATTCAATTGATTTCAGGTCTTTTGCTGATGTAGTTGTCGTCGATCTTGCAGATTCGAGTTTCTGCTGTTCTAACAAATGCCCCATTCATCTTGAATCTGGATTGTGATCACTATGTCAACAACAGTAAGGCCGTGCGGGAAGCAATGTGTTTTCTCATGGATCCACAACTTGGAAAGAAACTGTGCTACGTTCAGTTCCCTCAGAGATTCGATGGTATTGATTTCCATGATCGATATGCAAACAGAAACACTGTTTTCTTCGACGTAAGAGTTCATGCAAATCATACTGTTACTGAAATCCCCATTTGTATAAATTTAACTATAGATTCAGTGGCACCCACCTTACATTTTCGTGGATTTTGTTCAATGCAGATCAACATGAAGGGTTTAGATGGCATCCAGGGTCCAGTGTATGTTGGGACTGGATGCGTTTTCAACAGGCAAGCTCTGTATGGGTATGATCCTCCAGTTTCGCAGAAGAAACCTAAGATGACCTGCGATTGCTGGCCATCATGGTGTTGCTGCTTCGGCGGCTCTCGCAAGAAAACAAAGAAATCATCCAAAAAGTTCTTTGGTAGGAAGAAATCTTCCAAGCCAACTGAGATATCCGCTCCTATCTTCAGCCTAGAGGAAATTGAAGAAGGACTTGAAGGTTGGTTAGTTTCGTTGAGATTTAGCATGTTATTCTTACTTCTTCTATAAATGGATTAAATCCTTCAAGTTTTTTTAGGCATATGGTTTCATACTTTTACCAAAATTCAAATCCTAGAAACAAGTTTTTCTCTTTCTAAAAGGTATAGTATCTTGCCTTGAGCAAATAGACCTTCAAGCAGGCTGTGTAATTTCTAAGTGAATTTGAAAGAGATTTTAAGAAGGATGATCCAATTGGAAAAAATATGAATCAGAGAAATTTCTTGTATTAAGCATAGTGACATTCATCAACTAGGCAAATTCCCTGTAATTAACAATATAAAAATTCAAATGGCTGTGATATTCATTAACTAGGCAAATTCCCTGTAATTTCCAATATAAAAATTCAAAGGGTTGTGATTTTTCCAGGCTACGAGGAGCATGAGAAATCATGGTTAATGTCGCAGAAGAGCTTTGAAAAGAGATTTGGCCAGTCTCCTGTCTTTATTACATCAACGCTTATGGAAAACGGTGGTGTTCCAGAGTCTGTAAACTCACCTTCTCTGATAAAGGAAGCCATTCATGTCATCAGCTGTGGATATGAGGAGAAAACCGAGTGGGGAAAAGAGGTATGAATCTATTGAAGCTAAGCATTTGGTGCCTGTATGATTATATAAAGAATTACAAAAGGATTGATAACCACAGTTTTCAATTTGCAATATAGTCATGTTTTATTGATGCTCTGAAACATCTTGGTTGCCAAACTTATAAATTACTCAAATTTTCATGGCCAATTCAATACCACTTATACAGAATAACTGATTTCTTCCACTGTTGACAGATCGGATGGATATATGGTTCAGTGACAGAGGATATCCTGACAGGCTTCAAAATGCACTGCCGTGGTTGGCGATCGGTATACTGCATGCCCAACAGGCCAGCATTCAAAGGATCGGCTCCTATTAATTTATCGGATCGTTTGCACCAGGTTCTTCGTTGGGCATTGGGTTCCATCGAAATTTTCATGAGTAGACATTGCCCACTCTGGTATGCCTATGGAGGAAAGCTAAAATGGCTTGAAAGATTCGCATATGTCAATACAATCGTCTACCCATTCACCTCAATCCCACTCGTCGCTTACTGTACTCTCCCTGCCATATGTCTTCTTACAGGAAAATTCATCACTCCAACGGTATGGAATTACATGAAGAATCAAAATTACTCAACCTTTTATAAATCATTTGAGTGTTTCTGTCTTACTGGTTGGATAAATTAGTGTTTCTAGCTTGTTGAAGGAATTAGCTTCTGCTGCATCTTATTTTCAATATCTTATAGTTTACAAAATAGGTATAAATCTTTCATGGGTTTATATTTTTCCATGTGTTTCACTGTTGAGATAGTTAGATATGATTAGACATGAAAACTTAACCTTAATTGACAAATTTTGTCAATTTTGTCATGTAAGTAATGTTGTTTTATGTATTGCAGCTTACAAGCCTTGCAAGCGTCTGGTTCATGGGACTTTTCTTATCCATCATAGCGACAGGAGTTCTAGAGCTGAGATGGAGCGGAGTGAGCATCGAAGAGTTCTGGAGAAACGAACAGTTCTGGGTGATCGGAGGAGTTTCTGCTCACCTTTTTGCAGTTTTCCAGGGCCTGCTCAAGGTGTTGGCGGGTGTGGACACCAATTTCACAGTCACAGCCAAGGGTAGCGATGAAGAAGACCAATTCGGCGAATTATACTTGTTCAAATGGACGACCCTGCTCATCCCCCCCACCACCTTGCTGATAATAAATCTGGTGAGCCTCGTTGCAGGTGTTTCGTCTGCAGTAAACAATAATTACCAATCATGGGGACCGCTCTTTGGAAAGCTGTTCTTCGCCTTCTGGGTGATATTGCATCTGTATCCCTTCCTCAAGGGTCTTCTGGGAAGGCAGAACCGAACGCCCACTATAGTTGTATTGTGGTCTATTCTGCTGGCCTCCATCTTCTCGCTTATCTGGGTGAGGATCGACCCGTTCCTGCCCAAGGTGGAAGGCCCAATTCTTCAGCAATGTGGCGTAGACTGCTAGTTAGCTCCTCTCTTCTGATCATTTATGAATTCTATTCATTTGTATTGAGATTTTGTAATGGACTGAAGGATAAAACTGAAGGCATTCGATTAGATAGTTTATGAATGCTATTCATTCGGATGCAAATTCTGTAATGAACCGAAGGATAAAACACAAGGATTCGACTAGTATTGTATGAATGAAATTATGCAATCTTTAAAAAGTTGGAAGTAATGAGGAGTTTGGCGCTATGTGTTCATGCTTTTTTGTTTACTCTGGTTACAATCAATCTTCCTGGAGTGCCTTGACATTACTGTCGAACTTTTGAACGCACTGTAATTTCAAAGCCTTGTGATTGAATTTCAAAGCAACCTACAAATCAAGCTAATTTAGATAGGTTATTAAATTGCTTTAGAAATAAGCATTCATGATGACACCACCAAGTTTATTATTGCTAACTATGATATTGAAATGGACTTAGTGACTTGATAACGGAGCAAATTGTTTAGGGGGCCTGTTACAACTAATTCTATTCTCTTGGATATGTGGCTTCTTCGGTTAACAACCTACAATGAAGGTTGGTAGAGAGTAATTATTGGTTTTCAGTCTTCATAGGATATGCATTACCATTGAGGATTGATCGCGTTGAATGAAACAGAGAGCCCTTCACTCTGATTTAAAGTTTATTTACACTCCACATAAAAGTGAAACTTTGCGAGGACACGGCATGATGACAGGAGATATTCAAACACAACATTTATTTTGAACAATTATGTGAAAATGATGGATTTCCTTCCTAGAAGTAGAAGTATTTCTTCTTTTAAGAAAATAAAAAAATAGTATTACCCATCATACCAGACATCGATCCAAAATGCTTGACTCAATGAATTTCACCCCTAAAATCATGAATTTCACTCCTAAAATCATTAAGTTATTAATTTTAAACACAACACAATTGTCTTCTACCTTCTTGAACATCTTGTTGGGCTATCAAAGGCTCTTAAAATTCCGTGTTTTGTTTTTTTCTACGATCCAATTTTTGCACAGAGTGAAAGGAGGTGCTCTACAACCTAGTATGGGGGAGATGTCTTGATATAACGTCTCTAACAAAGTAACAAAATAATTAAAAAAATTCATGTCGGCTCATAAAATAAAAAATTATGGAAAGTATTTAAAAAAACAAAAATCCATGTTGGTTCATAAAATAAAATATCATGAAAAGTAATTAAAAAATAGATGTTCGTTTATAAAATAAAAACTTAAAAATTAAACCCGGATCTATCAATCAAGAAATATCAAATTTCTTGAGTTTAAATTTTAAAAAAGAAATACACCTCAAGAAATTGGATCCCTCTCGGTGCTTGATAGATACGGGTTTAAGATGGATCTATGCTGGTGTACATCAATCTCCCATGGTTTAATAAAAATTTCTAAACCTCTTGGTTCATATACATGGGTATGGTTGTTTTGTTGTATTTAAGTATTTAAGTAAGCACACATCCAAGTGTTTTTAAGTGGAATCAAAGTGATTAATAGTTTTAGAGTCCAATATGCCTCAAACATATTCCCTCTTAACACATTTTGACTCTCAAAACACCAACCTTAAAATACCTTAGAGCCCTCTAATAGAATGCACTACCTTGAAGACACTAAAAATATATTATGATCATGAACACACCCATCACTATGAATTCAGCACAATGTATCCCCTAGAATCCCTAGGAACCTAGAGAGAGTCACCCCTTAGACACATTGTGACCCTAAAAACATTAACCTACATCCACCATACTGACAACATTGACCCACTATTCCCTAGCTTATTCATCCATTCACATTGTTACCTCTTACAAACTAATCCAATAAATGCATAGCTAGAGAATCCCATGACCAAGTGACCCAGTAACCCTTCGCCCTCATTACCATATTCATTACGGATTCGTCACTATTGACTATGGTGGACCATCATTAACCATGCTTAATCTTGTAACATGTTTCACCATAAGCCACTAGCCCAACTTGAAATATGTTGACTAAGGTAGAAGATCAATCAACATCAATCAACTACCACAACTGGTGGCCTACCATTAACCCACAAAATTTAACCATTTAACCACCTAATCCTATAACCCCTTGACTAACTTTAATATGAATCTCTCTAAACCTTGAACATTAGTAACCATATTAAGTGCCATTGACCCATGGTTGACCCATGTTGACGATATTGACTATATAGACTATATTCACCATGCTTCACCATATTAACAATATTGACTGACTAACACTTAACTTGCTTGCCCACTACATTGTTCCCTCTTGTCCAATAGTCCATTAACTATGCATATTGGTAAACCAATAACCCACAAACCTCCCAACCCATTAACTCATCAACTGTCTACTATCATTAACCATATTGACCTCCTTTGGCTAAGGTTGAACAAAGTTGACCAGGGTTGGCCACTATTGATCAATGTTGACGATGGTGGACCATAGTGGAACATGGTTGACCATCACTAATTTAGAACCTATCAAACCATGACTCTCTAACCCATATTGACCTATGTTAACTAATGCAAGTTATTAGTCAACATTATTCACCTATCATAGTTGACCACATACCCCCTATTCTATTAACTAACCAATTATGAATTTATACTCTAACTCATGGAGCCATTAATTAGAGTAACTCTCAAACCCTTGACCGTCATTAACCATATCAACCAATGTTGACCATGGTTGATTATTATTGATAGTGGTTGACCTCTATTGACCATATTCACCATGCTTAGTCATATTAACCATATTGATCCACCATCCCCTAGCTTTCTCTCCCAATATTGTTGTGCCCTCTTATCCATTAATCCATTAACTATGTAGCTTGAGAATCCCATAACCCACAAACCTCCTAAAACAATAATCCCAACGACCCACTAACCCTTCATCTTCATTACCATATTCACCACCACCAACCATGGGTTGCCATCATTGCCTATAGTTTTCCGTCATTAACTATGGTTTACCTTATTAACCATGGTTAATCTCATAACCCATAAAACCTAATCCCCTAACCCAAATTAAATTATGTTGACTAATGTAAACTATTAGTCAACATCTATCAGATACTACAACCAACCACCTACCATCGACCCACTAACTTTAACCCAATAACCATTTAATCCTCTAACTCCCCACCCTCTAATTTAATAACTCTTTTCCATGCACCCATCTCCCTCTCTCACCACATTCGAGGAGGAGGAGTACTTTTTTCCTTTTATTTGAACTTAGCCCCTCTTGGGGTTTCATTGATTAATTTCGTTTTCAAATCTACTTTGGTGATGTGGGTTGAAGACCACACATAACTCTTCCTTGAATTTTTATTGGGGCCCAAAACAAGGTGCATCCATTAGGCTTTCAACCCTTTTTGAAAATACACATCAGGACCCTTCGAAATAACTACCCTTATGGAAAACCAAATTCACCATGGATTTCTTTCAAAACATCTACTAAAATCCCATTGGGATTCTTTTGAATAACCGATCAAGCCACTTTAAAAGATCTTATCAAGCCTCTTTCAAAGATGCACCCAACAAACCACTGAAAAAACTACACTGCCTCTGTGGTATTCCTTTAGGGTAAACAAATGATCTATCCTACCCGATCTTACCCTTGCAAGAAATATAAGCCTCCCGGGAAATCCCATGACGCTAGCCTCTCCACTGTTTTGAGACAAGAGTTGAATTACTTTGTTGGGGAGGGGGATGAGTATATGGAGGCAAGAGGCAATATCGATAAGCAGCAGTTAGGTTTACTAGTTGTGATGGTTGAATAGAAACCATATTGAATAGATAACCATAGGCACTTCAAAAGGTCACAAAACATACTTAGGCCACTGAGCCCCTTTTGAATATTCCACTTTAAAAAACAAAAATAAGTTCATTTGGCCTCTTTGGAAGATCTTATCAAGGATCTTTCGAATATGTATCAGTGTTGGTTTTTTAGCACCAACCTGTACCAAAAGTACATACTCAAGGGTTGTGCAATATTGAGTACTAGATCAAAAGGGACTAAGGATTTAAACTAAAAGAAATGAACAACAATTCTAAATACCCATGCAATGTCACACATAAGAAACTAGCTAAATAAGGAGACAAGACATGATATAAAAAAATGTGCTTTAATATGAATGAAGTTTATGAGACACATTTTGGTGTAGGATGAAGTGGTGTGGATCTCTACAGCCAACCCAAGGGAGGATTCTTCTTCTCCTTTAGTGCTCTACTATCAACAAGATAATGTATGTGAAACACTTCAAATGGTCAAAGGAAAAGGATACAAATGGTTCTCTCACTTTATGTAGGAAATCCAATAGCATAAACTTTCTCCCTATTGCCGACCCACTAATTCAATAACTCACTATCATGAACTGGCCATCTTCCTATGTCACCACATTCAAGGAGAAGAAGTACTTTTGTCTTAACCCCTCTTGGGTTTTCATTAATTAATTAACTTTTTAAATATACTCTAGTGATGTGGGTTGAAGGCCACATGTAAATCTTATTAGAATGTTTATTGGGTCCCAAATCAAGGTGCAACCATCATACCATTGGCCCTTTTTTAAAATAAACATCGATCCCCTTTGAAAGAACTACCATGATGAAAAACGAAAGTCACCCGTCTCTTTCAAAATATCTGCCCAAATTCCATTTGGCCTCTTTTGAAAAACAGATTGGGCCACTTTAAAAGATCCTAGTATGCCTCTTTCAAATATGTGCCCCACACAAACCATTGACCACTTTAAAAATATCATAAAACATAATAAGGCCACCACCTCTTTCGAAGATTCCACTGTCAAAAGAAAACAATAAGTTCATGGGACTTCTTCACTCAAAATATTATTGAGGGCTCTTTTGAAGATGCACTCCATCGAAAGAAAACAACCTATCATGCACTTTCAAAAGAACATCTTTCAAATCCTCTTAATAGGCCATTGGGCTAATTCAAATGAACAAAATTTGGAATTCCCCCAATAAACCATCATACTAATTCAATGGAACATTAATTGAGCAACTTTTGAATGCCTTTGATAGGCCATCCAAGTCAATTCAAAGGAACAAATTTTGAATGCCCTTGATAAGATATTGGGCCTCTTTTGAAGATATCACTTAAAAATATAGAGACAAGGCCTTTAATCCATTTCAAAAGATCCCGTTAAGCCTCATTCAAAGATGCACTTGATGAAAAGAAAATTTACATTGGTCCATTTCAAAAGATCACATCAGTCCTCTTTTGAAGATGTGACTAATGCAATGCTATATCCGAGTCCGGATATACTCAGTGATTATTCAAGCGAATAATCCTCCAATGGAAAATAACTCCATTTGATAAAATAATAATATATAATTGATATTGGATGATTAATAATTTACAATGAGGCTCGCTTTTATAAGCTTGAGCGTGTATAGTGCAGGGTTACACCCTTTCACTTAATAATTAATAACTTTAATTAACATACATATAATATTCATAGCATTGCCACTCTCTTATAAAGGCTTTGTCCTCAAAGCCTTATAATTTTGTTGCATTGTTCTTTGCGATGCCATGGCTGATGAAACATGTCGATACGAACTGCTAAGTGTAGAGCATAACTTCCGATACATCGACGGATCAATCCATCCCAAATTGACTTGTTGTGGATTGATGGGATTTCCTACTGATGTGTTGTCAGGAGATTTGATCACATTAGTACCATTATCTTTCGACTTTTCCCACTTTTTCAAATATCGGTGTTTATGGTTGGGGTGTCGATAAGGGACTTTCATGATGTCATTTTCGTTTACGAATGTCACCTTTAGAGCATTGATCTGAGTTGGAAGTTTTATTTTTGTCTCTTTAGGTTTTAAGGTTTCATTTTGGATGGATTGATCCGTCGATGTATCGGAAGTTATGCTCTACACTTAGAAGTTCGTACCGACATGTTTCGTCAGCTACAACGTCATAAGGAACGGTGCGATAACGTTATAAGGCTTTGAGGACAAAGCCTTTCTAAGAGAGAGGCAATGCTATGAATAAAATAATAATAAAATAAACATCAACATATATATATATATATATATATATAAATAATAATAATAATAACAACAAACAAGAATAGTATAATAATATAATTAATTAGTGAAATGGTGTAACTCTTTATGAAGAGTTGCATTAGACACCCTTTAAACAATGATAAATACGGGAAAGTCTATCTTGTAAAAGACATCATCTTTATATCATCAAATATATTATTATTATTATCTATCATTCAATATGAGAGTCGGATTCGACTATTAACCTAGTGAACGGATTCATTCACCGCATTTGGTATCGAGGCTTGTAGCCACCAATCTAGGATCTAGGATTTGGTGCACGTGGGTTTGGTTTTATTCCCTAAGAACAAACCAAAAGTGAGATTTGAACTTGGGTGGGGAAGGTAACAATCATCCTTCCCAACCACCTAATCTACACACAATCCACAAAGAAATTAATCTAAAGCAAAAGGTTAACCAACATGGAGATTAATTAATATTGGTCCATAATTGTAAAATATTACAATTGTTTGGGAAATATATAATATTAAAATAATATTATTATTACATTTAAATAATAATAATTATTATAAGGGCAAAGCAATTATTGTTAAAAAAATAAAATAAAATTTGAAGATCGGTTATCACCAAAGAAATCAAAGGAAATCATCCCACCGTCGAAGAAGTCAGAAACCATGGAAGCCGATTTGCGAGAAAAATTAGAAGCTGCATTAAAACGTTATCTAAAAGACAATGAAGAATTGCGCGACATAAATAACAGTTCAAAAATAAGAATTGAATTACAAGAAAGGGACAATGAAATAAAAATCTCTGACCAGGAAAGGCGTATAGAAAAATTGAATGTGCAAATTGATGAATTAAAAGCCGAAAATAAATTCAATCAGAGGTTAGGAAATCAAGATATAAAGAAGGAAATAAATAATTACGAAGCAGAAATAATACGCTTGAACAAAATCGTTAGCGACAAAGATGAAGAACTAATGCAGTTACGACATAAATTAGAAAGTCAAGAATCAGAGGTCAGCCAGTGTCGACAACATATAAAAGTTCTTCAACAACAAAATGATGACTCTAAAAAGACACATAAGTCAGAGATCACGGAGAATAATAAAGCATTATCCAACAATGCTGAAGAAATTTTTAGACTAAGAAGTCATAACAAGATACTAGTCACAAAAATTAAGAAGTTGAAAAATAGCCGGAAGATAGAACAATCTATGGACGACATTGAAGGGAAACTTCTAGACAAGCAGGAAGAAAATAGTTGTATCAGAAGTCATAATGAAGATCTTAAGGAACAACTTAAGACATCTGAAGATGATAGAAAATCGCAAGTCGAATTGATCAAGAAGTTTCAAAATGATAACAGGCAGTTAGGAAACAAGTTGGAAAAGATACAAAATGAAACCTTAAAACCTAAAGAGACGAAAATAAAACTTCCAACTCAGATCAATGCTCTAAAGGCGACATTCGTAAACGAAAATGACATCGTGAAAGTCCCTTATCGACACCCCAACCATAATAACCGATTTTGAAAAAGTGGAAAAAGTCGAAAGATAATGGTACTAATGTGATCAAATCTCCTGACAACACATCAGTAGGAAATCCCATGAGTCCACAGCAAGTCAATTTGGGATGGATTGATCCGTCGATGTATCGGAAGTTATGCTTTACACTTAGCAGTTCGTATCGACATGTTTCATCAACCATGGCATCGCAAAGAACAATGCAACAAAATTATAAGGCTTTGAGGACAAAGCCTTTCTAAGAGAGTGGCAATGTGCAGGGAGCAGGACGCAGGTAGATGGGAGACATAGAGGAGTTTGGTGGTGTGGAAACAGGTGTGGGGGCGCGGTGTGGGAGGAGGCCGCGTTGGAGATGGAGAATGAGGGTGGAAGTAATGGGGGCAGCGAGGGGAGCAGAGTGGGTGCTGCGTATGGAGAGATGTAAAGGATGCGAGGTGGCCACGAAGGATGGTGCTGCGTGGATGAGGTAGGCGTGGAGGATGGGAGGTCAAAAACCTTATTCAGATAATTCTGAAATTATGGCTAAAAGCCAGATTTGGAGAAAGCTCCAAGATGGATGGCTAAAAAGCCAGAATCAGCAGGGGACGAGAACCGTTGGCTCTGATACCAATGCTATATCCGAGTCCGGATATACTCAGTGATTATTCAAGCGAATAATCCTCCAATGGAAAATAATTCCATTTAATAAAATAATAATATATAATTGATATTGGATGATTAATAATTTACAATGAGGCTCACTTTTATAAGCTTGAGCGTGTATAGTGAAGGGTTACACCCTTTCACTTAATAATTAATAACTTTAATTAACATACATATAGTATTCATAGCATGCAAACAAAATATCACATCAATCATTTTCTAAAGTTCTTCCTAACTTAAAAAAGAATAGGGTAAAGGCCATAGTCCTCATTTAAATGTGACACTTTGAATGTAAATAAAAGGGTTTAATCATTCCATTAGAAAGGCACTTTCAAACTAAGGAAAAGGGTCATAAGCCAATGTTGAAGGTAACATTTCAAAGAAAAACACAAAGTCTATTGAGCCTACTAAAGGAACCCTTCGATGTAAAACACATAGAGGCTACCATGTCCATTATTCAAAGTTAACACATTAAATTCAATGGAAGTCCTAAAATAATCAAAATAAATAGACCATTAAGACTCAAAGGAATTCAGACTCAAAAATTTTGAAGGCTCATTAAAGGCCTTACTTCATATTGGTGTTTTACCTGCATCCACACTAATATAAATAATGATTTGAACTCTCTATGGCCCTCACCATCCATCTTCAAATACATACACAACTTCAAATGCATAATGTAAATTCAATCCAAATCATTCTTAAGACATTTCAAATTATGGAGGCATGTTTCCTAGAAATCCAACAATCATGCATGCAACATTCTTTTACAATTTATTCCATTTCCAAGTTCATACATTAAAAAACACAAAATTAGTAATAGAAATATAAAGTGTAATGTCCCCTCTCCCAATCCAACCGCCGAGAGGGGACATTAACTGATTTTGGGCTCTCAAATTTCACCCCAAATCCATAATACGAATTTCAACATATAAAATGTGTGAAGAAATGTAAATAAACCTACAAAGTGGAATTATACTATATCGCCACACACATCTAGCATGAAAATACGAGCATAATCATTACATGCATCAAATAAAAACATTTCAGATTCATATGCATGAGAATACTTATCTTTATCCAACGCATATCCAAGCAATTGGTTTTGTAAGAGAGGTTTTTTACCCATCCATGGGAACTTTGTCCAGCATATACTCTTTTTGTTGAGAGGCCACCCCCAAGCTAGGATATGAGGCCACCAGGGCGATGGAAACACCTACAGGATTTTATCTCTCAACCCACAACCAATGTTGCTCTCTGTGCTTATCCAAACGCTCCTATAGATATCTACAGTGGTCACACTCAGCCACAACAACCTTGGATTCCACAATAGCTACCCCACACAACACCCTTCTTGGCTCAGGCATCCCCTTTGTCGATCCACGGTTCTCCTGGGAGATCCATCTTGCTTGGTGATTCTAGTGTGTGCATAGAAGAAGTCCAATCCGGTATGTACTGCTATAGAAACACCTGTAGCTTCAATTTGTGGCTTCTCAAGCACCTATGAGCAACATAACTCAATGTGTAAGGGTTCCTAGCTTTCCCAACTTCTTTTCTCACCTACAACCATCAATTTTCACTTCCCAATCTGCAGCACCCTCCCAAAATTCGAATTTCTAGGTTAAAAACAATATGGTAAGTTCATGGCCAACAATGGAGAGCTCTTCCTAGTGTATATTTGCATAAAAGAATGAGAGAACAAGGGTTGACTCCAAGGGATATGAGAAAATGGTGAAAAGACAAATGGCATAGCTTCTGACAGTAGAAGAAAGGACTCCTCGAAGCTACAAACTGACTTCTATCATGATAGAACTGTCACAAAGGTGCAGTCATCCCCATGCTGCAATAACTACATGAGGTGAATTTTACCGACAACCTCACACATGCATTCAATGATTGGAGAATAGTAAAAAATAAGATAATTGGCTTATTCAAGGCACATGACAAAATTTGGGTGAGCTCTAAGGTTGAAACTTGGTAGTAAGGATTTAGTTTCCCATAGACCCCCTCTCATCTTCCCCTCTGGTAGAATCATAGCCCCTTTGGTGCTCTTTGCACAACCATTCTTGGACCATTTTATTATTTATGCACATAATATTTACATATATTTTAAATAAACATAACAAGCCAACCTAATCCATATCGCAATTGGCATTGTTGTCGAATGATGACATCTATTGTGACAAGTCATAGTCGTCGACACAACTTCGACGAGTTTCGACTTCGACAGCTTCAAATCTTTGACATGTTCAGCGACCTCACAGTTTCGCGACGTCGACATACAACGTCGACCTGCGATTTGCGTAACACCACCTTGCGACTATCAAACTTCAACAGACTGACTTTCTGTCTTCCAGTCGACTGTAACGGTTGAACTGCTGAAACCGTTCTAACCTATTTCTTGTAACTGAATGTAATGGGCAGGCACCCAAGCATCTCAGCACTCTTGATATAATCATGTAAACTATTGCAATATACATCTTGTAACGTCCCCAGCTTGACCCTATTGCATTAATATTGTAAATGATGTAAATATTGTCAATTAGTCATGGCGAGGAGCTCAAGGCCAAGGCCCCGCCACTGACTTATCGTTTTATGTATCGGCAATTAGAATAGGTGCATATGGTTCTTGTGCTAGCATTGCACAATGTAAAATTGGACATCATGTAAATAGGCAATTTTAATGCAAAACCCACAACCAGCTACGCAATGCAACAAAAGAGATGGGGGCATGATCTTTACAAGGAAAAGGGAGGGAAATTATTCAAACCCTTGAGCCAATGGAATTAATCCATGTGTCAATGGGGAAACCCATAAAACCACCAACTACCCATTTTGTCTCATGCACCCAATCATTTAATTCTCCCATAAATTGGTTGGGGCAGTTAATGCCTTGGGAAGGGAAGAGTATGGCAGCCAATTTCGTGCATGGGCAAGCCATCCACTTGGAAAATCGTGTTTTTGCTTGTGGGGCAAGAAAACACCCACGAAATGGTGCCCAAAGCCATTCTGAAGGGGGGGTCTTCACTCACTCACGCAGTTGGAGTTAGCTGGGCCTTTCCCTACACGTTTTGCATCCAAATCCTGCATTTTTCCATGCCTGGGAGCTCGTTTTTGCATAGACAGTAGCTTGGGAGAAAAGGGCCACGATTTGGGGACTGTATGGAGGTCGTTTTTGCCCCCGAATGTCCAAGGACGTTTTTCTAAAAACGGATTGGCTTCCCAGGTGCATCCAGTTTTGGATTTGAACCTGTGAGCAGGAGCTTCGAGAGTGGAAGAGGGCAGATTTGGCTTGATGAGCCCAATGGTGTATCCATAGCTCCATGGTTGAGCCACTAGCCTAGAAACTCTCCCCTGCCCACCTCTTAACAGCCTGAGAAACCCAACTGCTAGTTGGCTTGGCTGATTCTGGCGTATCCTTGGCTATGTGAGAGCCTGTTTCCCCTTTTCCTTGTGGAGATCGTGCCCAGCTCGGGGGGTGGCAGTGGTGCTGAGAGATTAAGGAGCACACTGGCCTACGGTTGGGTGGAACGTTGCAGAAGCGTAGCTGGTTGTTCAGGGACTACTTCATTAAGATAAGTATTCTCTTGTATATTCTTGAAATGACCATTTGATGAATATTATGAACGTATGAAGATGGGTTAAATGAATTTACTTCCGCTGTGATTTTATTAAAATCATACATTTCCATATGTCTCTGTTATATTCTGTGAATGCTTATGGTTGAAAGTTTCATGG
This sequence comes from Larix kaempferi, assembly GCA_027924585.1. Lineage (NCBI taxonomy): Eukaryota > Viridiplantae > Streptophyta > Pinopsida > Pinales > Pinaceae > Larix > Larix kaempferi. The sequence goes on from BSBM01001646.1 coordinate 4,326,604, forward strand.
GGCTATACGCCCAGTTCAACATCACGTCTGTTATGCACTTGTATATGTATATTTTCATTTTAAATTGAATGCTTGTTCAATAATGTATGGGGCTGGATGCCCGGTTTAACCTCACGATCCTCTCCATCTAGCTGGTGGAATGGGAGGGGACATGACACATCTTAACAGTTTGTATCTTTACATCCAGTAATAGAGAAGATCAGTTCACATTCCTGCATATTGTCTGTGTGTATTTGTGTTTATCTGCGTAGCTTAATATTGCTTTCTTATTCTATTTCTTATGCTATTTCTTATGCTTCCGTCATAACAGAGCCGACTCATTCAGTCAAACAATTGTCCTTTTCATGCTTCCTGGTCGTGAGTGGATCACAACCACATAGTCTAAATAAAATATATACATCGTCCATGCCTAGTTATTCACTAGTTGGGCCTTGGCCTTGAGCTCCGTACTAGGAGTTCACACTAGCATATTTACATCATTTACATAATTTGGTTAAATACATTCCAAGTCAAAACTAGGGGTATTACATAAAGGAGAATTGATAATTGATATGGAACATGTATCTTTGAACAAGTTGGTCTAAGGAAACTAACTACTACTAAGAAATTTTCCACCAAACCATAGGAAATAGGTTGCGGATGACACCCCCAAGTTGGTCTATGAGGACACCAAGTAAATTAAAATAGGCTAAGGACACTTAGGTCTCTCACCAAACCCAATTGTTCTTAGGATTAGCTAATAAATTCACCACAAAAAATATAGGTATCCATTAAACCAACCCAACCATGGATCTTCCCTCCATAGGCCGACATAGCCCAAGGAAGATATTCATTTCTATGCTCAATAGTCCCTCAAGATTAACCTTCCCCCCAATGCTCTTCATTTTGTGTAGAATGAGTCCAAATTGTTTCCTTCCTTCAAGAAAACCAAGTAGATTTTAATCCTATCTCTTGAACACTCAATGAGCAATAATCTATAAGGAAATGAGATGGTTTCCTATCAACACAGACTCTTCGCTTCCCTACAATATTCCATCTCTCTTCTTAGAGTCACATTCTTCTCTTCCTTAGTTCTCCTTATTCACATAATGGTTCCATTGTGAATGGTCATGAGTGCATCATGGGAATGCATAGAGTCACATGGCTAAAGGGATATATAGAATTAAATGAATCTAATGATTCCATAGGAATGAGCAATTCTAATTGCATGAATAGAGTGCACAAGATAAGTGATGGTTCAAATATCTAAGAGGTTCAAATTCCTATGGGGATGGAGTCTCTAACATTCCTCGACTTGTTATCAAGTCCCGTGTGCTCATAACTAAGGAAGGTGGACTTCCCCACCAATCACCACTTGCATTCAATAATTGGGGTTTAGGGTTTTTAATAGGAACAACGTGAAAAAATGAAAGTTGGGAGACTTAGAAAACTTAGGATGCTTAGGATTATTTCTTAACCCCTTTTCTCTTCCTCTCTAGTGGCCTCATAGCCCCTCTTGTGCTCCTTTACAACTAACTTTGGACCTTTATATTAATTTTTGAAAGAATATTTTCAATTCTCTAGAATACCATGGCAAGTCCACCTCATCTCACATAGAAATCATATTTATCGAAAATGCATGCCTAGACATTCACTAGTTGGTCCTTGGCCTTGAGATCCACACTAGAAATGTATACAACATGTTTACATATTTTAAATACAAGGTCATTCCAATATATAATTACAACACTTATTTACACTTGGAACATAATTCAGTCCAATACAATCCATCGATTGGAACTAGTGTCGTTACACTTACTAAACTTGACCACTAGTACCCATATAAATATTGTTTATTATGGTTCTCCCATGTTTACGATACTGACTATATAGACTATATTCACCATGATTCACCATATTAACCACATTGACCCACTAACTCTTAGCATGCTCATCAACAAATGCGGTTCCCTCTTCTCTACTAATCCTTTTAATTGCATAGCTTGTTAACTCGATAACCCACAAACCTCATAATCCAATAGACTCAACATCCTATCAACACTCTATAGTCATTGACCATATTAATCCTCCATGACTAAGTTTGACCATGGTTGACCACTATTGATCAATGTTGACTTTGTTGACCATGGTGGACCATAGTTGATCATGGTTGGCCATTGTTGATTTAGTAACCTATTGAGGCATAAATTCTTAACCCACATTGGCCTAAAGTTAACTGATGTGAACTATTAGTTATTGTTATGATCCTTAACCCTTAAAATTGAATCACAAATAATATATCATAAATTCCCATATTTTATTCTATATCAAAACCTTAATGTAGGGCAACACCATACATTGATCCTTCTATGGAAGGATCAACAACTATTCACTCGCCTCTTCAAGGGGAAACATCCTAGTTAGATAATATCGAATATAATAGACTCCAATACATGATCATAAGGAAGTCTCCATCCTTATTTATGGATAGCAAAAAAATCATAATCATAACCAAATCCTAACTTCCTAGTAGACCTTCTTTAATGAGGCCACATTACATTTAGACATAGTGAACCCAGTCCACCTTACATTAAATGACCACAATACCTACACTATTATTAACTCCAACAATCCTTTTCCTCCCCCCACCCCCATTACACCCGTAGGGAGGATCTGACTAGCCAATATCACCACTTGTCATTGTTAGCCACCTTACCCCTATCCCATAAACTCGCAATTAATGACCTAATGCTCTAATTAATGAAACCATTAATTAGAATAACTCACTAACCCTTGACCATAATTAACCATATCAACCATTGAGAGGTTTCTACGACCCAATATATGATGTATCATTTTTGGGATTATCTACGTAGAGTAAGTCATTAATATATGAACCATATTCATGAGTATTAGTAATCAGTGACCAATTTCTAATGATTTTTCATAATGTGTTAACACTCATTACATCAGGTGATTCTCATAGGAGTGAAGAAGTGGTATTGAAACTAAAGAAATGAATCGTATAGCATCAATATTCAATACCTTTAGGGGTTGTACCTAATAACTAGGAATTACAAGGAGGTCACCCATCCCAAGAATCATCTGGCTCAAGCATGCTTAACTATGGAATTGCCCCCATGATCAAGCCCACTTAAATTGCTATCTCATTTGCAAAATATTAGCAAGTATTGTACCCTACAAACTATTTAATTAGATCTCCCTTCACTCTTTTATTTAAGTATTGAGAGGCTTCCACATTCTGACATAAGATATATAATTTTTGGGATTCTTTATGTAGAGTAAGTCATAAATGTATGACCTATATTCATGATTATTAGTTGCAACTAACCAATTTATCATGATTTTTAATAGTTCACTTAGAACTCTTTGCATCGTGTGATGCTCATAGGATTGGAGACGTTGGATTGAAACTAATGAAATGAATCACATATATTCAATCATCACCCCTATAGATTACACCCGGTAACCATTGTTGACCATGGTTGATCATAAGTGATAATGTTCAACCTTTAGTGCCCATATTCACCATGTTTCTCCATATTAACCAGATCGATCCAATACCCCATATATTTCTAACTCATTGATGTTGTGCCCTCTTATAAGCTAATCTATTAATATCCCATAACCCATAATCCTCCTAACATGGTAATCCTTCACCCTTGTTACCATATTCACCACCATTAACCATGATTCTCCAATATTTACAATGGTTGACCTTATTAACCATGGTGGACCCTCATTAACTATGGTTGATCTTGTAAACCATTAAATCATAATCCCCTAACCCAAATTAAACAATGTTGACTAATGATGACTATTATTCAACGTCTATCATATATTACAACTAGCCACTTCCCATTGACCCACTAACTTTAACCCTTTAGCCATCTAATAAGCTAATCTATTAATATCCCATAACCCATAATCCTCCTAACATGGTAATCCTTCACCCTTGTTACCATATTCACCACCATTAACAATGATTCTCCAATATTTACAATGGTTGACCTTATTAACCATGGTGGACCCTCATTAACTATGGTTGATCTCGTAAACCATTAAATCATAATCCCCTAACCCAAATTAAACAATGTTGACTAATGATGACTATTATTCAACGTCTATCATATATTACAACTAGCCACTTACCATTGACCCACTAAATTTAACCCTTTATCCATCTAATACTCTAATCCCCTAAACCACTAATATGAAGAACTCACTAACATGTAACCATTAGTAACCATATCAATTATTGTTGACCATTATTGATTCATGTTGAAAATATTGACTATATAAGCCATATTTACCATGCTTCATGATATTAACCACATTGAACCACTAACATCATTTCCTTTTGTCCACTAATCCATTAACTGTGTAGCTTGACAACCCATAAACTACCTAATTCACGAACCCTCCATTTTCATGGAATATATTGGCCCCTTTTAACCAATTTTGACCGTAGTTGACCACAATTGACCATGTTTGATCACTATCATTCAAAGTTGAACATGTTGGTATAAATCCCAAGCGAGAGACATTGGAGAGGTGAATGATTATAATGATCGAGCATTATAATATTTAATAAATAGTTAGATTTTAATATTAAATAAAAGAGTTGACATGATAAGTTAATCATCCCTATTGTGGATTTATATATATAAAGAAGGATATCACTATGTGTTTAGGGAATTAAACTACCCTAGTGGTCTTTGGGAAAACCACCACAAAGTGATTCCCAAAAGAAAACTCAAAATATTCAAACAAAATATATTCAAACACTTTGCATCCAAAATTTCTTGGAAAACATAAAAAATGTTAAGAATTATAACTTGCCTGTAATCCTATCATCTGATGTAGATCCCTTGGTTGTTGTTATCCAATATTCTCACCAACACTTCAAGATCAAACCTGAAAATCAGTAAATATTGACAAGAAAGTAGTTATTGCTACAAAATAGGGTTTCGTAAACAAATTGTTGAATAACTCATCCACATTCGAGAATTTAAAACTGAAATTGAAATGCTCAAATTGGACAGAAAAGAGAGTTATTTTATAAAATGAACAACAAGTTACATAAATATTTCACCTAAACTTCGTTGCGGCACCATTTTGAAACTAAGATCGGATTCCTTCCACCCAGGACTTTCACACACTCAATCTGGTTCTCTACAGGAGATATGCCCAAAAGAATCACTTCAATTCTTTGGCACAATAGAGGCTCTCAACAATGGCTGAAAAATTGGTTTCAAATAGGGGAATGGAGATTTTGTAGACCGGGGTACTATCCAATGCTTGGGTCCTCAAATTCCTTCTCCTATGCCTCTTTTATATTTATGGGGAGGTAGTTACGGAGGTTATGAGTAGTTACTTATGGGATTGAGATAGTTGGAAACGGCCAAAATTGTAATTTTTCCCATAAATTAACTTTATTTTATTTTTTACCCTTGAACAGGCATGTACACGATCTAGAAAAAGGTAGGTCGCATGGATGTGGTCTAGACACATGCAGGTCATATACATCTTGGAAAATACAAATTTGTAATAGATTTCTCCAAGAATAGTTGTTATTCATAGCTAATCAAGGATAAAGAGAGTGCCACATACCTGGTGACCTCACAATGACTTTGAGGCCATGGGGTACTGAATTTGCAGATTGAAATTGCCTCTAATATACAATTTCTTTTTTCTATTGATTTCAATTAAACATTTACAGTGTAAATAATTGTGTATAATCACTCATAAACATATATGGAAGTTCTACTAGCTATTTCTGTAAGAATGCATTTATATTGCCATGATCTCGGTTATGTACTTCATACGATGGAAACGATTAATACAATCATAAATAAATACCATTCATTTAAAAACATATGGAAATTATCTAAAAATATATCCAACTGAATGCAAACCAAGGATGTTTCTCCCATCCATAGGATTTTTCAAGCCATATCTTTCTTTGATAGGCCACCCTTGAGTTGGGGCTACCAGACCACAAGAAGGCACCGAGTTTCCTTCTACATCTACCCAATCCTCTATTCTCATGATGGCTCTCGTCCTCATTTTCGTTAATGGTTGTCTAATCCTTGGTGGTTCAGATATGACTACAAATGATGGATCAAGTATGGAAGAATGATGGAAGAACATGCTATCTCTCACTATTTATATGCATGGTTGAGAATAGCCAAGTGGCACCAAGGTTTATAAGAACTAGCCACTGTTGATATATATGTAACTTCGGAATGTATTTCATTTATATATTTATTGTACTCCTATAGAGATGTATTATTCCTCTATATGGAAGTGTTGTCATTTGTATTGACAAGTGTCGCAAGTATGTTAACTTGCCGATGGGTTATTAGACCACCTTGTAAGGGGTCGGCCCGATATAATGTAATATGAAGTTATTGTACCTAGCTAGACAAGTCGACCCCATAAGGTTATTGGGTAAACGGGACAAGTATAAATAGAGATCGGGAGATCTCTATTTGGATCACTTCAGAACTCACACTTCCTTCACTCGGAAAGTGGCGCACATGTGAGGAGGAGGATCAGTTGCTAAGAGTAGTCTATCTCTGTGTACTTTGGTTGTGCTATTGCACTATCTATCTCTGAGGAAGTTGTGGGGTTTTTCACCTTAGGGTTTTCCCCACGGAAACTTTGTGTGTCTATTGTCTCTCATGCTTTTGTTTCTTTTGATGATTGACATGCTTGCTATGATTGATATGAATTGATATACTGTACATGTTATTCTCTTAGTAAAGATCCTAGAGTATCTTGAATTAATGCTCAAAATTTAACATAGTATCAGAGCTAACCTGAGAAGAAGACATTGTGCAGTGACGAAAACCAGGGTTTCTTGTTTATTGGGTTTCTATCCACAGAGTTTGGAAAAGAAATATGATAGATTGACTCTCCTCAGCAAGGTGAATTTGTTTGTCTAATCAAAATTCAATTCTAAGCACTTTCCGTTTTGGCCCTAAAAATTAGGGTTTCCACAAAAATAGGAATTTCTGAAATTTGAAGACATAGCTAGAAGATCCTTGGAAAAATCGAAGTTTAGAGCTTTGGATCAAGATTTTTGGCTGGGTAAATCTCCGGAAAACTCAAACCCTAATTCAGGGTCCTCTCTGGTGAACCCGGGAAGACTAAAAGGCAATTATGAAGGGTGAATCTTTGCAGATCTCAAATTCTGAATACACCAGGTTGATCGGCTCATCAAGGCGCATCTTTCTATCCTTTCAGAAAGTTGAAATTCACATTTTGAATTTTTAGGGTTTCTCTGACAAACCCTAATTCGGGACCAGATCCAGTTTTCAGCAAATCAAGTGGTAAGACCTAAATCTTTTCTATTTCCATTTGAATTACTCTTTAAGATGTCTCACCACACCAAGCTTGAGGATAAGCTTGAAGGGGCTGATAACTTTCGAGCCTGGAAGTATAGGATTGGGTTAATATTGGAAGAGAATGAGTTGGACTCATATGTAAAAGAAGAGATCCCTATCCCAGAGGATGAAGAGGCTAAGATATTTCATAAGAAGAACTTGGTCAAGGAAAAGAGAATCATTGCTAATTCTATCAAGGACCATCTCATCCCCCATGTGTCATCTTTGAAGACACCCAAAGAGATGTTTGACTTCCTATCCAAGCTATTTGAAGGGAAGAACATGAATCAGAAGATGACTTTGCGGAACCAATTGAAAGGGGTAAAACTTCAGAATGGAGAATCCATTCAATCTTATTTTTATAGGGTATCTCAGATCAAGGAACAACTAGAAGAAGTGGATGAAATGGTGGAGAATGGTGAAGTTGTCATGACTACTCTGAATGGCCTACCCAGGTCATGAGACTCCTTTATTCAAGGAATCTGTGCAAGAAAGCAGTTGGTATACTTCAGCAGACTATGGGAAGAATGCTCACAAGAAGAAGCAAGGCTTGTGGCACGAGAAGAAAATATGGGAATGAAGATCAAGCTCTCACAGCTCACACCAAGAAAGGGAAGTCCAAGAGAGAGCCATCTCACTTCAAGAAATCTTCACATCACCATAAAGAAAGGAGAATATGCTTCACCTGTAATGAAAAGGGACATATTGCCATAAATTGTCCCAAGAACAAGAAGTACAACAACAAATTCAACAACAAGAAGAAGGGCAGCAAAAGAAGGTACCATGCTCATGCTGCCAAGGATGATGAACCTCCCAAGAAGAAGGCTAGAGCAGAAAGTGATGATGATGACTCATCAAGCGAAGAAGAGTATGTTCTAATCTCTTCTCTCACAGGTACTATCTCTCATGATTGTAATGATTGGCTTATTGACAGTGGGGCTTCAAACAACATGACTGGGTTTAAAGAATCCTTTGCTAATCTATCTAAACACCCCATAAGGTGAAACTTGGGGATGACTACCAATACCCTATCAAAGGAAGTGGTGAGGCCTCCTACAATCTAGACTCTGGGAAGTCTTTGAAGATGAAAGATGTTTTGTATGTACCTGGGCTCAAGAAGAACCTACTCTCCATATTTGCATTGGATGCAAAAGGTATGAGGGTTGCATTTGTGGATGGCCAAGTTCTAATGTGGCCAAAGGGAAAGACCATAGATGATGCAGTAGTGATTGGAGAGAAAGAGGGAGGATTGTATAAACTAAAGGGACAACTTGAACATGCCATGGTGCATGAATCCATGGAGCCAAGTGAACTTTGGCATAGAAGACTTTCTCATATGAACTATAGGGCACTTCCAATTGCAAGCAAGGCTGTAGAGGGTCTTCCTGAAATCAAGACCAAACATGAAGGTGTTTGCAAAGGATGTGCAAAAGGAAAGAACATAAAGAAGGCATTTCCAAGAAGTCAAAGCAAGGCAAAAGATGTCTTGGAAATTATCCACTCCGATGTATGTGGTCCAATGTCATCCAGTTCTCTGAGTGGGTATGCTTACTATGTCTCTTTCATTGATGACTTCTCCAGGAAGACTTGGGTTTACTTCTTGAAGAACAAAGATGAAGTGCTTGATAAGTTCAAGGAATTCAAAACTTTGATGGAGAACCAAACTGATAAGAAGATCAAAACATTCAGATCCGATAATGGTGGAGAATTCACTTCAGGTGACTTCAAGAAGCTATGCAGTGATTCAGGGATTCAGAGGGAGTTGACTGCTCCTTACAATCCACAACAGAATGGAGTTGCAGAAAGAAAGAATCAAACAATTATGGAAGCAACAAGGGAAATGTTGCATGACCAGGATCTACCTATGCATCTATGGGCAGAAGTAGCTAGGAAAGCTGTATATGTGCAGAACAGAACACCCCACAAGATATTGGACAACAAGACACCAGAAGAGGTCTTCTCTAGTAAGAAACCTGAAGTCATCCATCTCAGAATATTTGGTTGTCCAGTATACACTCACGTCCCAAAGGAAAAGAGGACCAAGCTAGATCCTTCAGGAAAGAAGGGTATCTTTGTGGGTTACAATGAAATATCGAAGGCTTACAGAATATACTTTCCAGGGTTCAAGAAGATTGATGTCAGCAAAGATGTGACATTTGATGAAAACTCAGCATTCATCAAATCAAGGAAGACACCTGTTGAAGATTATGAAGAACCTAAGGAAACTATATTTCAAGACACTACTATGACTGAAGAAGTTCCATATGCAGATCGTGAAATTGAATATCCGCAAGAACCTGTAGATCCACCCCGTGAGAATAACTCTCACAAGAGGAAACCTGCATGGGCTAGAGAGCTCATTCAAGATGCAGAAAGATATGGCATTCCAGAATAAGAACACAGAGCAAAGAAGAGAACTAGATCACACACTAGCTATGTTGCTTTACTCTGTGATATCATGAACAAAGAACCTTCCAATTATGAAGAAGCAGTGGAAAAGAAAGAATGTAAGGATGCCATGGTCGAAGAATACCAATCAATAATGAAGAATGATGTTTGGGATGTTGTCCCAAGACCTGAAGGGAAGTCTGTTGGGACTTCCAAATTGATCTACAAGATCAAGCATGCTGCAGATGGAAGCATAAAGAAATACAAGGCAAGATTTGTAGCTCGTGGCTTATCTCAGAAGGAGGGAATAGATTATGAAGAAACTTTTGGACTTGTAGCCAGATACACTTCCATCAGATCAGTACTTTCTCTGGCTGCAGTGATGAAATGGAAGATACACCAGATGGATGTCAAGACTTCTTTCTTGAATGGTGTAGTTGAAGAGGAAGTGAATGTGGAGCAAACACTCGGTTTTGAGACACATGACAGGGATTCATATGTGTGCAGAATGAAGAAAGCATTGTATGGCTTAAAGCAAGCTCTTAGGACTTGGTATGGTAGGATGGAAAGTTTCCTATCTAGTTTGGGCTTTACCAAGAGTAAAGAAGATTCCAACCTTTACTACAAGGTTGAGGAAGGCAATCCAGTGATACTACTTCTGTATGTGTATGATCTGTTTGTAATAGGTAATGATAGTTTGATTGCCGATACCAAGAGGAAGCTTGCAGCCGAGTTCGAGATGAAGGACTTGGGGATGATGCACTATTTTCTAGGCATGGAGGTGTGGTAGAGTGGAGATGGTATCTTCCTTGGACATGTGAAGTATGCAGTAGAGATCTTGAAGAGGTTCGGGATGATGGACTGCAAGGCCATGGCCACACCTATGGCATCGAACCTGAAGCTTCTGTGTGATGCTTCATCTAAGCCGGTTGATGTCACTATGTATCGTCAGATGATTGGGTCCTGTTGTAGCCACAACAGATCCCATACTTAGCTAAGCACAAGAGCCCCCAATTTTAATAAACGCAAAGGTGTTTGGGTGAGTCATCTTGAAAATTTTAGATTTTGATTTTACTTCTAAAATTCTTCACCCATGCTTTTGGTCTACTTGTTTGTAAGGGTTTGATTATTTCTTCCAAAGTGTTTCGTTCTGAAAAGAGCCAAAATTTTGAGTATTTTGTTGACTGTTATCATCATCCCGAAACCCGACATTTGGAGAACCTGAAACCTGCAATCCGACAGGTGCGGGTTGCGGGACTGTTGTTTTTTAAGTTTTGGTTTTGGTAATTCCGAAACACGCAACCCAACAGCTGCGGGTTGCAGAATCATTCTATAATAAGACTGAGAAATAATTACCCCGAAACCCGAACCCCGCAATGGCGACATTCGACTTTCAGGATTGTGATTTTTTGTTTATTTGGTGTGTACTCCCAAAATCCGCAACTCGTAATTTCGGGATGCGGATTTCGGAATGGTTATTTCGCTTCACAGTTTGATGTTTCGAAGCCCGCCACCCACATACTGGGTTTTCAGCTTTCGGAAAACCTTTTTTACTTCCATTTTGCATACCCACAACCCGCAAATATGTACTTTCGGGTTTCGGCTGGCAGGATCTTTGAATAAGAACTTCATGAAAATACTTGAATCCAATTCCGCATCCTGCTCCGGTTAATCTCAGTCATCCGTCTGTTATGGTCTCATGGTCATGTTGATTTTGGGTAATTAGTTAAGTCAAGATTTTCCATTTTGTCTTTTGAAAGCTGGTTCTGCCAAATTATCATTTTTCTGTGTAATCCATGACAGCAGACACTAATACAAGTCTATCAGTTACTTCATGTTGGATGGATGCCATCTCTCTGCCTTAAGTTCACCATGTCTGGACTCGAGCTTTGACATCTTGTCATTTTTGTTCCACCTCTTAATGATCGTTTCTTTTCACTTATTCCTGACCTGAAAGATTTTATCATTCTCGTGGAAGTTGGGTCAGATCGATCGAATTTGTTATGTGCAAACAATTGATAGCCCGTGTATTGGAACTCCTAGTCGAGACCTTTTGCAGATAAACTTTATCACCTTAACCTTCGTCTCTGTTATTAATTACTAATCATAATTATTGATCGAAGATTGCTTGTAACGATGTGATCGTAAAGGCAATTCAAAATCATGTGAGTAGTAATTGAACTCGTACTTCACACAAGCTTTGATCCGACTGGCACATACCTCGGCTCTTTTCATTACAATTGAAGTAATTACAATGAATTGACTGGATAAGTTTAATCATTGCAGATTGCCCCTCCCGATTATCATCGACCTCCTTGTTGGCCTTCAAATAGCAATTAACATGAAATATTCAGTTCATCCCTTTCCTTCTGGAATATGTAAGACTCTGTGTGGTATTTTTTGCGTCCTAGTATCTAAGACTCATTCAGAATGAGTAATATTCATGCAGATGGTGAATTTTCTTATGTTTAGGTTGAAAATGAAGAACTCTACCCCTTGTTGTATCAAGAGATGTTGTCACCACTGTTTGATGCAGGTGTTCCTAATCTTAGCAGCGGTAGTAGTGAATAACACTTCGAAACTTTGTCTGCTTACATGCAAAACCATGAAGAGAAAAGGAAGGAAATTCTGGAGGAATCAACTGATCTCGATACTGATGTTATACAGGACTTTATAATCAATGAAGAACCTGACGTGCCGGCTACCGTTCCTTAAGTAAATCCTCTAATGGATTTCTCTGTTTTTGACAGTGGGTTCCTTGACCCCGAATTTCCTACAGCAGATGCTCTGCAAGCCACACCACCTGTTGATGACAGTGAACAATCTGTGATTGAATTTTTATGGTGTCACAAGACCTTATCTGATTAAAGAACAAGTCTTTCTTTTGTGAAAGGTGGAGAAAAATCATTTAAGCTTATAAATAGAAAGATTTCTTGGATCGATGGTTAGATCCGATTTTGTAATCCCTATTTTGTAGAATTTCTCCTTTTGGAACTCTTATGTAAATTTAGTATATAAGGAGGAATGTTTCCCTTAGTAAGGGGTTGGAATATTTGGAATTGTAATTCAGTAGGAGATAAGACTGAAGATACTCCGTGGTCAGAGTCATTGTAATTTTGGTACAAGGCATCTTAATACAGTAATGTTATCTTCGGATCCATCTTCTGATTATCACTTAAATTTCTTTAAGGATTTCTGATTTTATGTTCCAGATTATCATCCGTTATGCATATGATCTCTTGTTGAATATATAATGAATACATATATCTGTTGTATTGGTTTTTCTGTATAACTGATGTGTGTATGAAAATATTTGATTAAATTTCTTTGATTAAATACTTTCTTTATGGATTTCTACAATTGATCACATATATATATATTTTATCATTGTTGATTTTTCAATCAACAAAAGGATAGCAGGTTATATCTTGATGGTATTTAATCTTGGATTATTTTGTTTAATTTTCATTAAATAAATCATAATCTAAGTCAGCAAATATCTCATCTAAAGGCATTTATGTTAAGGGTGATAGACTGTTTGTTCTCTTACACCTCAAGGTTGATCTGCATAAACACCAAGCTTTTCATTTTAGGATAGATCTAACTTAAGATTTGGTTCTTTTCCCAAATAGGCTAAGTTAGAATTGCTAACAACTTTTCCATACCTTTGTTTCCCTAAATTGGGAAACTGATCTTATTGATCAAATCTTTTACTCATAGAGTGCCAGCGGAGGCCAAATATCTGTGGGTGATCACTACACCAAACAAATTGAGGATAGAATTGCCCTTGCGCATGGTCTTTCAAAGCCTTTGGCTGGGTTTTCATCCCCTGTTGTGTGCCTTGAAACCCATTCCAGTACCTTGCACTTACCTTGCACCCCCGAGGCATCAAGAAATGGCCCTAGAGGGAGGGCCACTAGTAAAACATGCCTAAGCAGACTACTAATAAACCTCCTCCAACAAGTACTTCAACGATTCAAACCTGAAGCCAGAATAGGGCTTCAACATATGAACAACCAACTAATAGACAATCTACAATTATCCCTGTCACATCTACACAACCTGCGGTTATACCCATTACATCGGTGATACAACAGGAGAATAGAGGAGAAATCATTTTCACATCACCCACAAGGGGATCCATCTGGTTAGAACAGATATTGAAAACATCTACCAATAGGGTTTTAAGAGAAGAACAATGACTTGCCGATCAAAGAAAACGCGGCCTAGCAGCTCTAAACTTAGAAGGTATTTTGCAGGCTAGCGGACGGGAAGATCAGCAAGTTCCCACCTCACAGACCAGTGATCCATAGGTTCAGCATACCAATAGTTTTAACACAGAGGATCAACATACAATTGATCAACAATATGAAAACCAAGACCTAGTTAATCAACCAAATTCTCCTGAATATAACCATGAGGCCACTCTCGTAGGAACACAAGGTCAACCAAATCTTGGAGCCGGTGGTCCACCACCGTCCCCTCCATCATCTTCATCATCTTCCTCAGATGAAGAGAATTCTTCTAGTTCGTTATCAGAATAAGAAGAAGAAGAACCTCCAATGGCTGGAGAAGGTCAAAACAGAGCTTGGCTTGACCAAGGTGCAGTTTTCATATTGGGTGATCAACATAGATTACCAAAGAATCCTGAGAAATGGCTACCTAAATACAACCCTGATGATAAGATACCCGCGTTGGATCACATAAAAACTTTCATGCATGCAATCAGGCTTAGAAGCATGGTACATGAGGATGTAGTATGCAGACTCTTTCCATACACCTTTGAGGGTAGAGCGACCACTTGGTATTTTGCTTTACCGGCCCAATCTATAACTTCCTGGGATGAATTCGAGAAAAAATTTACCCAGAAATTTGGGGATGACAAAACACCGCAAGATCTTGTCTTAGAATTATCCTCCATGAAAATCAAAGGAAAAGAAAGGGTAAAAGACTTTAACCAAAGGTTTTCATATCTCAAAAACAGAATTCATACCAATCTTCTTCCTGCTGAAGAATTGTTGGTGGCTTATTATGAAAAGGGTTTGCCTCCTCCTATTGCAATATGGGTCAAAATGGCACAAAAGGGTACTTTACTGGAAGCATTTGATGAAGCAATCCAAGTTGAGAAGGACATCTTTTGTCTGGAAGAAAACCCTGAAGCTTTAGAAGGACAACCTTCCACTTCCAGGAAGAAAATTGAGAATGTCCGTAAACCCACAGTTCAGAACAAGGATCCATTTGATATGACTGACATGAAAAAATTCCTTCAGAAGATGTCAAATGAGATGGTGGATTTGAAGAATAACACTAATGATAATTAGAATCAGAACAGAGGTTTTGTAAGGCCACCATTTAGGAGACCTTACTATCCTCAACAAAATCCACCACCACCAAATCTGGCAGATGCACTCACAAATGATGAACTATTTTCTAGTTTTAGAGCATTGGCAACAGAATCTCAAGTCACCCCTGACACTTCCAACGATCAGACTACCCCGGATCCTTCACTACCTGAAGAAGAAGAAGAAGATGATCCACAGGTCGATGCTGTGGGTTTCTTTTCGGAACTTCCTATGTGTGAAGAAGAAGAAGAACCTGAGGCAATGTTTAACACACAACATCCTTATAATACAAGGTCAAGACCACAACCACCTCAAGAACCTTCATCTTCTCCCTCGGTTCCCACAAGAAACAAGATTGTCCCATAGAAGGATACAGTCCTTCCTCAAATGGAGTACAACCTGGTTGAAGACTTAAAAAGAGTCAAAGCAAACATCTCTCTATTTGAGCTACTCAAGATTCCTACTATGAGGGATTCTTTACCTAAAAACGTGATAGTCAAACAGCCTAGAGAGTCACAGAATAATAATCTAGACTATGTCACTAAAACTGATGATAAAAAACCAGCAAGTAAGAGAACTCCTCCTTTCTTGCTTACTTTTGATATTTTCAACCGGAATGTACACAACTGCATGATAGATTCGGGAGCATCATCAAATGTGATGCCTTTCTCTGTTTGCAGAAAATTGAATGCAACGTGGGAACCCTTTCCAACCCAGATTGTGCAACTTGATAGATCCAAAGTCAAAGTGGTTTGCAAATTGAGAAATGTTCTGCTCACGCTGTCAGCTGATCCCAAGATCCATCAGACAGTTGACATTGTGATAGATGACATCCCAGAAGCCTATGGGATGTGGTTAAGTAGGGACTGGTCAGAGAAACTTAAAGGTTACTTTGCAACCGACTGGTCCCATTTATGGTTTCCTTACAATGGTCAACCAAATAAAATTAAGATCAGCAGAGAACCTTTTATGAAACAGACAGGTACTGATCTTAATGATTCAAGTGAACCTGCTGGTTATCTCACCTCTCGTGCAGAACAATTTACATTCGATACCTTTTTCGGTGAATTCCCAGCTGATGCTTCACCAGAAGAAAGCATCCGAAACGAATCACATATCACTCAGGTCACTTCTGTACCTTTTGCTGGTGAAATTGTGCATAATGTATATAATGTGAATATGAATTTTAGATTAGACCCTGTCTCATGGACCTTATTTTTCGATGGCTCCAAGTCCAAGGAGGGAGCTGGAGCGGGTTGTGTTCTTATCAATCCTAAAGGATTGAAAATCATGATTGCTTGCAGGTTAGAATTTGATTGCACTAATAATGTAGCCGAATATGAAGCTCTTGTGCAGGGGCTCAAGAAGGCCATTGATTTAGGTGTACAAGCAATAGAATGCTATGGAGACTCCAAAATTATAGTCAAGCAAGTAAGGAATAAAATACACTGCCTATCTCCTCGTTTGGATAATTATAAAAAGTTGGTAAGGGATCTAACCAACTCATTTTCAGCATTCAATATTAAATCAGTTCCCAGGTCACAAAATTTTGATGCAGACTTGTTAGCAAATACAATGTCTAGATTGATCCCGCCAGAAGGTCTGTCTCCTCAAACGTTTTCTATCGAATTAATGTACAAACCATCCATTTCGGATAATGTGACTAATTGGAAAGTGTTTGATGATGACCGACAGATACTCGACTTCCTCACTGCTCAGGATAAGTTTCAAGACATGGCCATCGATGAAGCAAAACGTGAAAAGTCTCTCACTGATTCCTCAAACGTCATCCCGAAGTCTGTGATCAATCTAGAAAAGTTTTACGATTTATAGGACAAGTTCAAATCTCAAACTAATTGTAAAACTCAAAGCTCATCCTTGAACTATGAGCGGGTCAACCTAGGCACCGAACAAGAACCTCGTTTCATCAATTTTGGAGTTGATTGTACCCCTGAAGAACGCAGAGCCATTATTGCATTGTGTAAACAGTATAAGGATGTTTTCGCCTGGACATATGATGAGTTGAAAACGTTTGACACGAGCGTCATGTTTCATAATATACCCATGAAAACAGAGGTTAAGCCATTTCAACAAAAGCTGCGGAAGATGCACCCTAGTTTGGAGCCTTCTGTAAAAAAGGATCTGGAGAAGCTGCTCACTGCTCGAATTATCTTTCCGGTCAGGAACACTCAATGGATCGCTAACTTAGTACCTGTCCGTAAGAAAAGCGGGGAAATTCGACTGTGTGTTGATTTCAGGAACCTAAATCGGGCTTCTGAGAAAGACAATTATCCTGTTCCACCAATGGAGCAGATTATTCAAAAGTTAGCCGGGTCAGAAATGTTTTCCCTCCTAGATGGTTTTTCGGGGTATAACCAAGTTATGGTTGCCCCAGACGATCAATTGAAAATAGCTTTCAGGACCCCATGGGGTACCTTTGCCTATAGACGGATGCCTTTCGGGCTGATCAATGCAGGAGCTACTTTTCAGAGAGCTATGGATATAGATTTTCGAGGGTTAATGCATAATTCTATCGTAGTTTACCTTGACGATATCACTATTTACTCTAAAAAACGACATGAACATGTGTTTGCTTTGAAACAAGTTTTTGATCGCTGCAGGAAATTCGGTATTTCTCTCAACCCGAAGAAATCTATTTTTGCAGTAACAGAAGGAAAGCTTCTGGGCTTCATTGTTTCGAAAGAAGGTATTATTAACGATCCTGAACGTACAGAGGCTATTTCAAAGATTGGTTTACCAGGCTTGCGCAAAGCAATGCAATCCTTCTTAGGTAAGATTAATTTTGTACATAGATTTGTACCAAATTTTTCCTAGATTGTTAAACCACTACAACTTTTGGTCAAGAAAGATGTGCAGTTTACTTGGGCGCAGGAACAAAGAGATGCATTTATCCGAATTCAAAAGGCCATTGCAGAAGCTCTTGCTCTCATGTCCCCATATTTTGATAAGGATTTCATTCTTTATACTTTTTCCACTGACTTTTCTTATGCAACTGTCTTAACTCAAAAGCATGACAATGATACTGAAATCCCGATCTCTTTTATGAGCTCAACATTCAAAGGTGCAGAGCTTAAGTAATCGCAGATCAATAAGCAATCCTATGCGGTCTATAAATCCATCAAACACTACAGACCCTACTTGCTGAAGTCTCGAACCAAAGTCATTCTTCCATATTCTGCTATCAGAAATGTCCTCATCCAGAAAGAATTGGGGGAAAAGAGGGTCCATTGGATGACCTCCCTACAAGAATATGATCTTGAGATCAGGCCAGCTAAAATTGTCAAAGGACAAGGTCTTTGTCTCCTTACTGCGCAATCCAATGACCCCGCACAGCAGCAGTCTGAATGGGATCACGAGGAAGAAATTTCCCCAGTTGTTGTTAACGTTATCGATGCCCCGACATCAGAATGGTACGACGATATCAGATTTTTCCTGAACCATGGGTTGGCTCCCGGAACCCTTGATTTTAAGAAAATAAGGGCTTTAAGAATGAAATATGCTCCTTATCAATTCATTGATCAAGTTCTTTTTAGAAAAAATTATGATGGAGTATTTCTCAGATGCTTGGAAAAACGTGAAACTAATGACATTCTGTTTCAATTTCATGCAAGTCCTGCTGGAGCCCATTTTTCAGGAGAGACTACAACACAAGATTTTTAGGGCCAGATATTATTGGCCCACGTTGTTTAAAGATGCTTATGCTTATGTGAGGAAGTGTGAGCCATGCCAGAAATGCACAGGGAAGTTTAGGAAACCTGCATTTCCTCTACAACCGGTTACAATTCAGTTTCCATTTCAACAATGGGGACTGGATTTTGTTGGGCCTATAAACCCTCCTTCATCCCTCCAACATAAGTATATCCTCAAAGCCATATACTATTTCACTAGATGGGTGGAGGCAGCTCCTCTTAAACAATGTAACGCTTCCCAAGTAATCTCTTTCCTTGATAGCCAGATCGTCACATGCTTTGGCGTTCCAGAGTACTTAGTTTTCGATAATGCATCCTACTTCTCTTCAATCGATATAACTGAATATGCCTTTGAGATGGGGATTAAGCTTAATTTTTCTGCCAATTATTATCCTCAAGGTAATGGTTTGGCTGATTCATCGAACAAAAACCTGATAAACATTCTCAAGAAGACTGTAGCTTCTCATCATAGAGATTGGCACACATAGTTGTATAATGCATTATGGGAAGATCGAATTACCCCAAAAGCAGCAATTGCAAATTCTTCCTACTGTTTGGTTTATGGAAAAGAAGCCACCCTTCCCACTAATCTTACCATTCCTTCGCTACAATTGTCCCAGTCCATCTAAGAAGATGATTCTTCTCCCCTCCAACAAAGAATCGACACCCTCTTGAAGCTAGAGGAGGACAGGGAAATAGCCAAGAACAAGTTGTATCATCATCAACAGATGGTGAAGAGATGGTTTGATGAAAAATCTTCATTTGACAGGGAATTTTCTGTTGGTGACCTGGTTCTAAGGTTGGATAAGCAACGTAAAGATAAGAATCAGTACACCAAGTTTCAGCGCCTTTGGCTAGGACCTTTCATTATTACAGAAAAGATTGGTCCCAGCACTGTTCGATTACAGACGCTATAGGGAGTTGTAGACACCTTCCCAGTGAATGTGTCTCTTCTCAAAAAGTAGTTTGTTTGAACAATCTAGTGCACTTGTACATAGGTGTGGTTTGTTTTTTAGTCATTTGTTTTATTGCATTGACATTTTGATTGGTTTTCTTGTTTTGTTTTGGTTTTCATTAATAAGGCTTCACACTTGTGGTAATGGCTTATGATCACTTTTCTTAGCAACAATTGCTTCTGAAGTTTCAACATTGTTATCAATCTTACTTTCTGGCTTTTGATTAGAATTTGCCTTGAAGAATAAACAGTCAAATAAGTGCAGTGCCTTTGGATACTTTTCACTTTGATCATTATCTTTCACCATGCTTTATTTGTGTAATCGAGGTATGGAGGATGGTCATCATTTCTCTATCTGGTGTTTCATGGTTGAATGACATATCATAATAACCTGACCAATTCCGATGGCTCATGGATCCTTTTACAATCACTTTGGATATGAATTTTTGTTTAAATCTATAAGTTACAAGGTGGGTGGTCTTGTTATCAAGCCATCCCATTAGGTTCATAGGTGTTTAAAGTGGAATGACATCTTCACATCAGGCCACCACACTTGGAAGATGACTTTTAGTTCTGCTAGAAGGTGGAAGATCCTATTACAGGTCGGTCCATTCATGATCCGCAAAGCACTGGTGAGTAACATTATCACTATATGGTTACCAAGCCATGGTAATTCCTTGTAGCTTATGCCAAACTAAATTGCTTTGTCTTTCATTATGGGATTTTTTGTTGTATAAAAGAACAGGGGGGTCTTATCACAAGCCAGCCCTGCTATGATCATGGGTTTGATCTTGGACTGGAGTTATCACAATATGGTTACCAAGCCATGATAATTTCTTTTGGTCTTTCAGCCAGAAGACAAGGAGTCTCGTCATCAAGCTAGCTTGACCAGTTTCTGGATCAGGCCTGTGAATGGCATTGTTTCATCTGATCACCAAGTCAGTACAGTGGTCTCGTATCAACAAGGTTTTATGTATAAAAAAAATAAAAAAAGGGACAAAATATAAAAAAAAAAAGAGAAAGAAAAGACAAAAGAAAAGATAAAGGAGTATATATATAATCCATAGAGGATCACTGAATATACATATAATTAATAAACCAAGGGGATCTGTAATTAGGATATCCATGAGCATTTCTAAGACTGTGCCCAGGTTCAACACAAGCTGGTTTTCAATGATTACATCATGGTAAAGGTTTGGTATTACTCTCTAAATCTCCTTATCGGATGAGTCTTATCTTTAAAATGGTCATTGTTGAGATCTATCCATTTTCATGTTCATTGTTTCTTGGCTGTTATCTTTTGAGTATCTTCTTTGAATTGAGTTTCAAGAAATCGGTTGATTGAAATATTGTCTTTAGATGGATTTGATTGCAGAGATAACTGGTTCTTCCCAGCTAGTCGCCATTTGCTGTAGCCACAACAGATCCCATGCTTAGCTAAGCACGGGAGCCCCCAATTTTAATAAACACAAAGGTGTTTGGGTGAGTCATCTTGAAAATTTTAGATTTTGATTTTACTTCTAAAATTATTCACCCATGCTTTTGGTCTGCTTGTTTGTAAGGGTTTGATTATTTCTTCCAAAGTGTTTCGGTCTAAAAAGAGCCAAAATTTTGAGTATTTTGTTGACTGTTATCATCATCCCGAAACCCGACATTTGGAGAACCCGAAACCCGCAACCCGACAGGTGCGGGTTGCGGGACTGTTGTTTTTTAAGTTTTGGTTTTGGTAATTCCGAAACCCACAACCCGATGGCTGCGGGTTGCGGAATCATTCCGTAATAAGACTGAGAAATAATTACCCCGAAACCCGAACCCCGCAATGGCGGCATTCGGCTTTCGGGATTGTGATTTTTTGTTTATTTGGTGTGTACTCCTGAAATCCGCAACCTGTAATTTTGGGATGCGGCTTTTTGGATGGTTATTTCACTTCACAGTTTGATGTTCCAAAGCCCGCCACCCGCATAGTGGGTTTTCGGCTTTCGGAAATCCTTTTTTACTTCCATTTTGAATACCTGCAACCCGCAAATCCATACTTTCGGGTTTTAGCTTGCGGGATCTTTGAATAAGAACTTCATGAAAATACTTGAACCCGATTCCGCATCCTTCTCTGGTTAATCTCAGTTGTCTGTCTGTTATGGTCTCACGGTCATGTTGATTTTGGGTAATCAGTTAAGTCAGGCTTTTCCATTTTGTCTTTTGAAAGCTGGTTCTGCCAAATTATCATTTTTCTGTGTAATCCATTACAGCAGACACTAATACAAGTCTATCAGTTACTTCATGTTGGATGGACGCCATCTCTCTGCCATAAGTTCCCTATGTCCTGACTCGAGCTTTGACATCTTATCGTTTTTGTTCCACCTCTTAATGATCGTTTCTTTTCAATTATTCTCGACCTGAAATATTTTATCATTCTCATGGAAGTTGGGTCAGATCGATTGGATTTGTTACGTGCAAAGAATTGATAGCCCATGTACTGGAACTCCTAGTCGAGACCTTTTGCAGATAAACTTTATCACCCTAACCTTCGTCTCCGTTATTAATTACCAGTCATAATTATTGATGGAAGATTGTTTGTAACGATGTGATCGTAAAGGCAATTCAAAATCATGCGAGTAGTAATTGAACTCGTACTTCGCACAAGCTTTGATCCGACTGGCACATTGAAACTCGGCTCTTTTCATTACAATTGAAGTAATTACAATGAATTGACTGGATAAGTTTAATCATTGCAGATTTCCCCACCCGATTATCATCGACCTGCTTGTTGGCCTTTAAATAGCAATTAACATGAAATCTCCATTTCATCCCTTGCCTTCTGGAAGATGTAAGACTCTGTGTGGTATTTTTTGCGTCCTACTATCCAAGACTCATTCAGAATGAGTAATATTCATGCAGATGGTGAATTTTCTTATGTTCAGGTTGAAAGTGAAGAACTCTACCCCTTGTTGTATCAAGAAATGTTGTCACCACCATTTGATGCAGGTGTTCCTGATCTTTGTAGCGGTAGCAGTGAAGAAGACTTCGAAACTTTGTCTGCCTACATGCAAAACCCCGAAGAGCAAAGGAAGGAAATTCTGGAGGAATCAACTGATCTCGATACTGATGTTATACAGGAATTTATAATCAATGAAGAACCTGACGTGCCGGCTATAGTTCCTGAAGTAAATCCTCTAATGGATTTCTCTGCTTTTGACAGTGGGTTCCCTGACCCCGAATTTCCTACAACAGATGCTCTGCAAGCCACACCACCTGTCGATGATAGTGAACAATTTGTGATTGAATTTTTATGGTGCCACCAGACCTTATCTGATTAAAGAACAAGTCTTTCTTTTGTGAAAGGTGGCGGAAAATCTTTTAAGCTTAAAAATAGCAAGATTTCTTGGATCGATGGTTAGATCCAATTTTGTAATCCCTATTTTGTAGAATTTCTCCTTTTGGAACTCTTATGTAAATTTAGTATATAAGGAGGAATGTTTCCCTTAGTAAGGGGTTGGAATATTTGGAATTGTAATTCAGTAGGAGATAAGATTGAAGATACTCTGTGGTCAGAGTCATTGTAATTTTGGTACAAGGCATCTTAATACAGTAATGTTATCTTCGGATCCATCTTCTGATTATCACTTAAATTTCTTTAAGGATTTCTGATTTTATGTTCCAGATTATCATCCGTTATGCATATGATCTATTTTTAATATATAATGAATACATAGATATGTTGTATTGGTTTTTCTGTATAACTAATGTGTGTATGAAAATATTTGATTAAATTTCTTTGATTAAATACTTTCTTTATCGATTTCTGCAATTGATCACACACATATATATATATTCTATCATTGTTGATTTTTCTCTCAACAAAAGGATAACAGGTTATATCTTGATGGTCTTTAAGCTTGGATTATTTTGTTTCATTTTCATTAAATAAATCATAATCTAAGTCAGCAAATATCTCATCTAAAGGCATTTATGTTAAGGGTGATAGACTGTTTGTTCTCTTACACCTCAAGGTTGATCTGCATAAACACCAAGCTTTTCATTTTAGGATAGATCTAACTTAAGATTAGGTTCTTTTCCCAAATAGGCTAAGTTAGAATTGCTAACAACTTTTCCATACCTTTGTTTCCCTAAATTGGGAAACTGATCTTATTGATCAAATATTTAACTCATAGAGTGCCAGAGGAGGCCAAATATCCATGGGTGATCACCACACCAAACAAATTGAGGATAGAATTTCCCTTGCATAGGGTATTTCGAAGCCTTTGGCTAGGTTTTTATCCCTTGTTGTGTGCCTTGGAACCCATTCTAGCACCTTGCACTTACCCTGCACCCCCGAGGCATCAACAGGTCCTTGATGTACCTGACGAACACAAGACCAGATATTTGCTTTGCGGTGAACACATTGAGCCAGTTCCTGACGGATCCGAGGAGTGTTCACCTGGTTGCTGTAAAGCATATTATGAGGTACTTAAAGGGTACATTTGATTATGGGCTCAAGTATGATGCAAATCAAAAGTTTAACCTACAGGGTTATGTTGATTCAGATTGGGCAGGCAGTGCTACAGATAGGAAGAGCACTTCTGGGTGGTGCTTCAATATGGGATCAGGTGTGATCTCTTGGTTTAGTAGGAAGCATTCCTGCGTAGCACTGAGTACAACCGAGGCAGAGTATGTTGCAGCCTATTCGGCTAGTTGTGAGGCAGTATGGCTGAGGAAGCTACTGTCTGAGTTATTTGATCTACCGTTGGAGGCTACTGGTATATTTTGTGACAACTAGAGCTGTGTGAAGCTGTTTGAGAACCCGGTGTTCCACGATAGGTTGAAACACATAGAGATCAAATATCACTATATCAGGGATATGGTGCAGAGAGGAGCAATGAATCTCATGTATGTTGCGACGGATGAGCAGATTGCAGATGTGTTGACGAAGCCAATAGCCAGAGTGAAGTTCGAGTACTTCAGAGAGAGGCTTGGTGTTCTTCAGATCGACGACACTTCGAGAAAGAAGTGATGGAGACATTTGTTGTAGCCATTCCTAGAATGGTGGAAGGGGGATCCATCACATAGTTGTGGATGTAAGCACTGGATGATGAGCATCAGGATGATGTTCTAGTTTCTGCTCTGTATGATCAGTTGGATCATTTATGTATGTACGCATCATGTTGGATGTTGGATATGATCAGTTGGAGCATTTATGTATGTACGCATCATGTTGGATGTTGGATATGATCAGTTGGATCATTTATGTATGTATGCATCATGTTGGATGCTAGACATGATCAGTTGGATCATTTATGTATGTACGCATCATGTTGGATGCTGAATATGATCAGTTGGATCATTTATGTATGTATGCATCATGTTGGATGCTTGGACGATGTATCTATATATGTATTAGGTGGATACGTTGTATGATCAGGTAGATCATGTATGTTGATATGTATAAGGTAGATACATTGTGTGGATCATGTATCTATGTATGTATCAGGTGGATACACTGTGTATGGTGATATGTATCAGGTAGATACTTGGTATGCATCAGGTAGATGCATTGTATGATCAGAACGATCGTGGATGACGAGCTTCTCCAGATGACATGCATCAGGACGATGTAGTGATGATGATCAGGATGATCATGTGTACATCAGGATGATGTATGGAGAGTATCAGGTTGATACTCTGTGGCCGTGGACAGATTGTGCAGATGAGCATGTAAGTAGACCTGGGAGATCTCGACAGGATGAAAAAGGCCTCAGATGCTCTTTCGAGGCATTGCTTTGGGAGGACATGTAAGTAGACCTAGGAGATCTGGACAGGATGAAAAAGGCCTCAGATTCTCTTTCGAGGCATTGTCCTATGGCATGTAAGTGGACCTGGGAGATCTGGATAGGATGAAAAAGGCCTCAGATGCTCTTTCGATGCATTTCCATGACCACATGTAATATGCTCCTGGGAGATCTGAACAGGATGAAAAAGGCCTCAGATGCTTCAGCCAAGTTTTATGGTGGACCACATGTAATGTGCTTCTGGGAGATCCGACAGGTAGAGTTGTGTGCTCGTAATAGCCTGGGATGCTTCAAATAGGTTTTGTGATGAGATCACATGTAATGTGCTCTTGGGAGATCCGACAGGTAGAGTTGTGTGCTCGTAATATCCTGGGATGCTTCAGCCAGGTTTTGTGATGGGTCACATGTAATGTGCTCCTGGGAGATCCAACATGTATAGCTCTGTGCTCGTAATAGCCTGGGATGATACCGCCAGGTTTTGTGACACACGTAATAAGTCCTGAGGATTCCACAGTATGGCCAGTGATGATAAAGACCTGTAGGTGGTGGGCCTACATCTAGTATGAAAAAGTACTGGCTCTGTAGAACTTCCTATGACGAGTAGATTCAGATATTGATTGAGATAGCAGCTACAGTGATGATGACGATGATTCGAGGATGATGATTCGCTAATGATGATCTAGAGAAGAAGACTTGTGCTAGCAGATCTGTGTCGAGAAATACCTTCCTAGTTAAGAGGGAGTGTTGATGTATATGTAACTTCGGAATGTATTTCATTTGTATATTTATTGTACTCCTATAGAGATGTATTATTCCTCTATACGGAAGTGTCGTCATTTGTATTGACAAGTGTCGCAAGTATGTTAACTTGCCAATGGGTTATTAGACCACCTTGTAAGGGGTCGGTCCAATATAATGTAATATAAAGTTATTGTACCTAGCTAGACAAGTCGGCCCCATAAGGTTATTGGGAAAACAGGACAAGTATAAATAGAGATCGGGAGATCTCTATTTGGATCACTTCAGAACTCACACTTCCTTCACTTGGAAAGTGGCGCACATGTGAGGAGGAGGATCAGCTGCTAAGAGGAGTCTATCTCTATGTACTTTGGTTGTGCTATTGCACTATCTATCTCTGAGGAAGTTGTGGGGTTTTTCACCTTAGGGTTTTCCCCACGGAAACTCTGTGTGTCTATTGTCTCTCATGCTTTTGCTTCTTGTGATGATTGACATGCTTTGGATATCCTAGAGTATCTTGAATTAATGCTCAAAATTTAACAGCCACTTGGCATTCATGTGTTTGGACACTTTTCCCCCTTTTCTAAGGTAAGTTGGAAAAGTGGCATACTTTGGGTTGGACATCTTTCCCCCTCCAATCTGTGTCCAATCCTAGGATTTGGATTATCACTCTCCCCCTTGTGGAAGGATAGCCCCCCCTCTCTTCTTCATCCTTCTTGTCCTGCAGTAGTCATTTGTTTTTATATTAAATATAAAATGTACATAATTACATTATTACGATCATAATGGACAATTCATATTTGGATTCTATCCATTTCCATAGAAATTACATAATTACATTATGGGGTTAAAAACGGGGTGTTGCAAGGAGTCTACAAAAGAGGTAAATGGATAATATAAACCATCATAGCATCTATGGGACAAGTGTGGAAAAAGATGTTATAACACTATGTAAAGAGGAAATTTTAGAAGTTAATAGAAGTACTTGAATTTTATACATTATTTTTGTTTTATATCAATTTGGTATTAGAGTTGGCTTCTACAACTATGTAAAGGAATATATTCTCTTCTTCATTAAACCTCAACAGAGTAGGAATATATTCCCTTCTTCATTACACCTCAATGGAGTAGGAATATATTCTCTTGTTCTACATGCTTCCACAACTTAACAAAATCCCCTCCCTCTCTATTTAGGAACAACTATTTTCCACAATATTAGTTCAAATTTTGTACTTTGGAGTGTTCCCTATATTCACTCGATCTGATATTGGAACCTAAGTTCAACCATTTTCCTACTCTCATTCTACACCTTTTCAAAGGAGGATAGAGGTACATAGAGAGTCACAATTACCTCTCTCACACACACATTCTCATCATACAAAGTTCTTTGGTTATTCTACGACTTCAACATGAACTTCATGGATTCTCCCAAGAACTCCAATCATGAGGAATCCACCCTTGCAAAAGCACAACTACATTTTTTCCAGTAGAAACAACAATTTATTCAACATCAAAATAAACTTCTTCAGGAGCACACCCAGGTGATATATGTTATGGATATAGAAAGACAATATTTGAAGCTCAAAAAGACCACATCTCATCCAAACTCTCAATTACCTTGGGACCATTAAATTGACCTTGCAAAGGTTTTCTAGTTCTTTTTCTAGTGCATTGTCTTCATATTTCCAACATTAGACCAGACTACCAAAAAGAGACAAAGTCACCTTGACATCCTACCATATGTAAGGATTAGTTTCCCAATGGTTGGATTGGTCCAAAGAAATGAGTGACACTATAGAATCCCTTTAAATATAACTTAATGAGGGGAGGGTAATTCCACTCTCTAGTGCCATCAATACTTGGGACCAGTTTTGCATTGCACTTCAAGCGCATCTCTATCTAGTAGGCTATGTTGAGAGCATATAGGCATGTGGGATTCAACTATGTTAAATTTCCACTTAGATAGTTCAACAATACATTGAAATATTGTTTAAAATCTAAGTGCAACTCTCTATTTCATATCCAGATAGGTACTAATAATTAAATTTAATTATGGTTTACTTCTTGCTCTCCATCATGAAGTTTCTTTGGTGTATATCTCTTCTCTTTCATTGGATTTTCGACATGCTTTGATCGTTGAAAAGAAGTTAGGAAAACACCCAATTCCCTTTCATCTCCATATTGGTTCCCCCTTCCAAAATATATATCTCCCATGGTTATTCCTTCTTCTATGGTGTCCAATCTCCCACCCCTGATTAATCAATATTCCATACTCCCTAATTCATCCTCTCAAAGACCAATAAAGTGTCGTGCTTTACAACACCCACACTATACCAATACCTTATTCTTTGAACCTAACACACAACATGACCTTCCAAATTTTTTCATTGATGTGGAAAAACCTACTACATCTAATCCAAACTTCATTATAATGACACATCCAACCTCCCACTCCTCTCATGCTCTTTACCCAAAATTTCCAAATTAAAGATCATCTTGCTAAGCTCATCATGGATAATGGTAGCGAAAAAAACTTGGTCTCTATGACCCGTGTCAAATACTTATCTTTGTTGGTAACTCCCCACCCTCATTCATACCATCTCGAGTGGGTGAATTGTCACCTACCCAAATTTTGAAACTAATTATTTTATTTGCAAAATACATTATGTTAAGTTTTAATTACAAAGTTTTGTAATTATGACCAAATATGGTCAAGGATGATTGTAATGACTTATTATTATTATTTAATAAATTAAATAGGAGACAAACACCCAAGGGAACTGTTAAATGAGTGTTCACTGACCCACTAGGAGGAATGGAAGCTGTTAGAAGGAATTGGACAGATGGCAGGATTTGCACTCCACCACTAGATGTTGGTTATGGGACAACTACCCCTAAATTGTGGAATTATCCCCCAGGTGGGTGGAAGAGAGTTGTTAGCTCATTAATGACCAGGTTAACCACCAAAAGGCCTAGGAATCCTAGATAAGGCAATTCGTATTGAGCAGGTAGCTCCACAATATTTTCTGCAGAAATGTTTCCTCAAGTGTATCAGGTGATCACTGAGAGATTCGAATAGGGAGGCTAAGTAGAAGTGCATTGTGAGTCTGCTAACCATTCTGAGAAGGAAACCAGAGGTGCTGGTGCAGGTTTCTTTGACTGCTGAGTCTTTATGACTGGATGATCTACATTTTTACTGCAAGTTGATGAACTAAGGATTCTACAAATTCTTCTTCCTAGTGGTTCAGTGAATAGGCTCGGGGGTCCTAAGGCAAGTAATTTGGCTGTCATCAGGAATAGGTTGGGTCGAACAGGCGCCTTAGGTTGTTTGTTTCTCCTACAATCAATCAGGTTCTAATGTTATGTCTTATTGTATACAGTTAAATGATTTTCTGCATTATAGATTTAGTATTTACAGTTATAGAGAAGAAACTGTTTCAATCGCTAATCTACAGATGATTTTGTATATTGATGGTTAAGTAAATCAGATGAATGATTAAATCCTTTTCTGTATTTTTCCCATACTGTTATCTGTATAGTAATCTAGTACAGAAAAGTAAAATTAATAGAGATGAAAGATAGGAAGAATGCCATTTGAATGATTAGATAATTACTCTAGTATTTCTTTTAAATTCTAAAGTATAATTTATGTATGGTTAAACTCAGAATATAGAACAACACATTATAAAAAAATTATTTAGCATTTCTTGTACTTAGTTATAAAAGAAAGACATGTCATCTCTGCACCAAGCTAGGTTTTCAATAATCACTATCCATTGTCAACAGTTAATACTATGTATTCTATTTCAATAGTAAGGTGTTATAAATTTAATTGTAACAGGCATTTTATATTCTAGAAATATAGCAGCTGCAAATATTCTTCTATACGGAGTTATTACTTACAATCAATAAATAAATACTTATTATTTCCATCACTAAATATTACTATTCTATTTTAGTACTCATTTCTCATATTCTGAGTTAGTGTCAACTTCAATCATTAATTTGAACACATCCATTATAAATAGAATCCTAACTTTGTACTTTTGTTATTTTGTTTACTTTCTTTGTAAAACATTAAACTTAGAATCGAAACCCTTTATAGGGAAAAGCAAGTCTTTTCAGTTCCAGTTAGGTTGCGAATTCATGCTCAAAATCATGTATTACATACTCGAAACTTTCAATGAAAACAAACTATAGAAATACATAAATGCTAGATCTTAAAACCAAGTTGACGAAACAAAATCTTGGAGTTGGATCTCAGCCACTAAATAGACATTAGCATATACTTTTGTTAACATAGTAAAAGGCCAAAAATTGAAACCTACAGGGTAGGGTTTCGACTGTTGAAACAAGGTCAAACCGGTGGTATATAGCCATTGTAAACAAATAACTTTTTAGGATTTCACTTTTTCATTTTTTTTAGTCCACACTTAAATCACTACAAGCACAGGTTTTATCTGACGAGGATTAGTTAACCTATAGCTCTCGGCCGAAGTCAACATTCGTTGTTCTAAACCAAAACACGGTTTTATACAAACGAATTTTCCATTTCAATATTCAAATAAAATTTTAACATTTCGATACAAGACTTGCCCATGTTTTGCAGAAGCGAGTGAACCCTCGGCTCTCGGATTTCATGTTCAACAGTATAGTCAACGTTTTTACAGAGTTTACATTGAAAACCATTCAAGGTTCCAAAACCACATAGGGTTATTCCCCTAACATCCACAATCGTAAAAACAACTTCAAAGTCATTTTTAAATGCCGCAGCAAAACATTATTGAGCCGAATAGCAACATAAAAACTGAGGAATTATCCTCTTACATTACTGTTCAAATAAAACTTAAACTCGGCCATTACTCCAGACAGGGACTTGTTTCCAACTTTCATCACACTGTATTCACTGTCTAACCATGCCAAAGGTACCTACAAGGTTTTAAGAACCACCGAGGCTTATCAGGAGGTGGTTGCAGCATCCTCATTTTGAGTTTCACTCATAGAAAACCTTCTTTAAAGTAATACCTGCCACAAGAATAAGTAGGAGGTTGAAACGAGATTCGAAGAAGTCATTATAAAAATTAAATAGCAGTAGAACTTCATGGTTGAAAACGTTACCTGAGTAGTATTTTTCCAAGCTGAGAGACATGCCAAACATTCCAGACGACGGAGCCACCTATCAACGTAGAGTGTCTAGAATCAAGTTTTGAGCACAACACTTAATCGAAAGCCAGAAGTATCGAAACCTCGTTCAAAACTTAACTAATTCTATTACACCATCATAGATACCAAGAGGCTCGGCTTTGAA
Source organism: Larix kaempferi (assembly GCA_027924585.1). Lineage (NCBI taxonomy): Eukaryota > Viridiplantae > Streptophyta > Pinopsida > Pinales > Pinaceae > Larix > Larix kaempferi. The sequence goes on from BSBM01001646.1 coordinate 4,358,219, forward strand.
TGAGAAACACTAACACCTGAGAAAACTTTAAAGGTTACCGAACAGGTCCTAGGATCGAAACCGAGGAAGGAGTCCTCTGGGAAGCACTCTTCCAAACCCTACATCGTAGTAGGCTGTCAGCCTCACTACCTCAACACTAACAAGTGAAATGAAGGCCAAGTAACACTTCAACACTACTTACGACGGAGGACTAGGGCTTCCATTCAATGCTCAAGATCATGTGAGATCAACGATGGAGGAGATGCCAACCTGATACATTGAGAATTGGGAAATCACTGCATTAAACTTTGCATTTATTATTTTCATCCACTGTGATGCCAACTCGGTAGACAGAAGGGAAAATCTTGTTACAGCTCGACGTTTTATTGCAAGTTTGTAAACTCTTTCATGTGATCTACATCCACGAAGGCACTACCTAAGACTTCCACTACACATAGCAGGTAGAGAAATTAAATGCTATGACCAGGATCCGACGGACTGCCAGTTCGAAAAGACCATCGCATTCATTTCCCCTGCCAATATTAAATGTCAGTATAAAGACTTAGGGTCACTTTATAATGTTCTTTTCATTTCAAAGAATCGGTCATCAAATGCATAGTTTAAATATTTGTATATTTCTACCCAATTGACAAAGGTCGTTGATTATAGAATACCTTAGATGCTTAATGTTTAGTCTAGGTTTATTACTATGCACAATATAATGTTTGTTCATATTGAAATAGCATAAACTATAAATTTAAAAGATCTCAATCCTATAATGTTTCATTTTGACAATAACATTATCGTAGTATGATAATAACAACTGTTATATTAAATTGATTTGTATAAACTAATATAGATATTTTGACGATTTCAAGTGACTCTATTTGTACATTGGAATCTAACATTTAATCCAGCACCCATAATGTAAGTATAATACTCAAAACATTACCACTCCTTGTATTATGACAATTGAAGACAAAATTTACATGATAATGTTAAGCTTGTAATCTAGTACGTAAACAAGAACTAGAACAAAAGATCCATACCATTATCAACCCCAATGCAAAGAAGTACTTAGAGTATCATAAAGCTTTGTCGGTTAACTGATAAATAAATTGGAAATACCCTAACACTTGAAATGTTGCATTACTCTTACCTGCATTTCTGCACATAGAGACAGGTTCAAATGCTTTAGCTAAACATAGCTAAGTAAACCTCAGGGTACCTCGCAGGACCCCTTCGTCATCATCCAAAAGCAAACTGTCAGTATTGTATCAAGAAATTATATTACAAGATAAACCTTTTTACAGCTTGTAGTTTACAGTAAAACAGGAGTAGATCTGAAGATGTATTTTGTGTTATGATTGTAATTTATCTTTAGTTAAAAGATTAATATCCAATTTATTTCCGCATTTGAAAATACGACTATCGTCGTGATTTGTTTTAAGAACTATGATGTGTTGTTATCATTAATCGTTTTAGTTAAAAGATTTAACCATTATTTTATTTTCCGAATTAGCAATTTTAATATTTATTGCTACTTTAATAATTTTTTTTTTTTGTAAATTTCGGGATGTTACATGTGGTATCAGAGCTCACGTTCGAACTCTAGGCCTGAAAAGGTCCAAAGAACACGCAACATAAAGTTTTATGACAGCAGAATTCTTTACTAATTCAATTTAAATTTTATTTTGTTATACAAAATATTTGTTTTCTAAGCTACAGGTATGGAAGGATCAACTGAACATATGGAGGACAGATTTCGACCAAACAGTCATAGCATGGGACAACATTATGAAGAAGAATTCCATGGAGAATTGAATGACAATTCATCAGATTTGTTACGTGCATTTCAAGAGTTAAAAGCAGAAATCAGATCGGTAAAACGGGACAATGAGAGAATTCTGAAGGCACAAGAGGAACTTAACCAAGTACTGTTCGATCAGTGCCCAATTGATGAACAAGATAGAGGGATTGAAAATACCTCCAATAATGAAGAATTACCTCATCGGGACAGGGGTAAGAAAATGAAAACTGATGATGCGAACAACATTTCAACATCATCAGAAGCTGCCAATGAAAAACACAAAAAGAAACATAATTATTCAAGTGACAATACTGAAGGAGATTACAAACCCAAAAGAAAAAGTCACAAACTGTATGAACATATTTCTAGGGAGTTCAAGAAAATCAAACCCCCAACCTTCAATGGTGAAACTGAGAAAGGAGAGACATCCGAAGCATGGCTGTCCGGCATGAAGAAGTACTTCCAAATTTATGATTATTCGGAATCATTGAAGGCAAAGATGGGAATATACAACTTGATCAGGAAGGAAGACATTTGGTGGCAGGAAATCAAAAGAGTGAAGGGAATCAAGGACAAGGATGTGAATTGGAGCACTTTTAAACGGTACTTCAAGAAGAAGTTTTTATTTGAACAATATTACGAAGAAAAATCCAAGGAATTTTATGATTTAAAGATGGGAACTATGAACATGAAAGAGTTGAACAACAAGTTTCTAAATTTGCTAAGGTATGTGCCATACCTCGTGGAAAAGAAACCAAAGATTCAAAGATACCTTAGTTGTATACCTTTCAACATCAAGGACAGAATAGAGTATGACAATCCAAATACCTTAAAAGAGACCATGAGGAAAGCAACTTTCTGCTATGACACTAACCGGAAAAGAGAAGGGATATCTAACTGGAAAAATCATAAACCCAACAACTTTGAGCTGAAAAAGAAAAAAATTTCAGGTTCAGTGGAAACTCTAGCTTCCAAAAGAAAAACTTTCCAAATCGGAATTTTCAAGGAAACCATCCCATAAATAGTCAGCAACAGAATTTTATAGCTCCTAGAAATACTCCCAATGTTACCAGAATTAATGACCAAAATGCACCTATAATTTTTTTTTAGTGTCAAGCTCCTCATTATGCTTTAGAATGCCCCAAAAGGAAGCAGGCAGCTAATAATATTCATTCCATATAAGCTGAACCTACTATGGGAGACTTGGAAAGGGAGATGCCCAGAATTAATGTAGCTCTAGACAATAGGCAAGCAGGGCATCAAGTCTCTATGGTAGAGATTGAAGGTATGCTACAAAACCACCCTGTTACTATTTTGATTGATCCAGGTGATAGCCTGAGTTATATATCACCAGATATTGTAGAAATTTTTAATTTGAAAACAGAAAAATTCAATAAATCTTGGTTAGTTAGACTAGCAAAAGGGACAAGAAGAAAATGATCTGATTTTGTTGAAAGTTGTGTTTTATCTATGAATCAACTTAAGACACAAACCTAGTTAAATGTTTTACCTTTAGTATCCTATGATATCTTAATTAGAATGGACTGGTTAGAATCACATCATGTTATTCTGAATTGTTATGAGAAAAGTTTTACCTGTCAAAATGACGAAGGAGAAACAGTAGAAGTGAAGGGTATTCCTAGAAGGACATCACTTAGACAGATTTCAGCTATGCAAGTGAAAAGAGCAGTTAGAAAAGGATGCCAGATGTTTGCTGTGAATTTAGTAAATGAGGAATTAATTTACTAAAGAGGACAAACTTAAACTAGAAGATATACCTTTCCTAAAAGAATTCCAAGATGTTTTTCCTGAATAGATCCCAGGATTACCCCCTAAGAGAGATCTAGATTTTACCATTGAATTAATACCATGTGCGGTACTGAATTCTAAAGCTCCATATAGGATGAATATACAGGAATTAAATGAATTGAAATCACAATTGAAGGAATTGATTAATAAAAACTATATAAGACCCAGCGTGTCTCCTTGGGGAACACCTGTTATTTTTGTTAAGAAGAAGGATGGCACTTTAAGGCTTTGTATAGATTATCGCCAACTGAATAAGATGACAATCAAGAATCGATATCCATTGCCCCACATAGACGATCTATTTGATCAGCTGCGTGGAGCAATGATATTTTCAAATATTGATTTGAGGTCAAGATATCATCAAGTTCGTGTGAAGGATGAGGATATTTTTAAAACAGCCTTTAGAACTCGATATGGACATTATGAGTTCGTAGTCATGCCATTTGGATTGACTAATGCACCGACAGTATTTATGTGCTTAATGAACAATATTCTACACACATACTTGGATAAGTTCGCTTTTGTGTTCATAGATGACATTCTGGTATATTCTAAAAGTAAGGAAGAATATGACGAACATCTGCGTATTATTTTACAAGTTTTGAGAGATCACCAGTTATATGCTAAGTTTAGTAAGTGTGACTTTAACAAGGATAAGATTCAGTATTTAGGACACATAATCTCTAAAGAAGGAATCTCAGTTGACCCCAATAAGATAAAATCCATTAATGAATGGCCGGTTCCTAAGGATGTGTCAGATGTACGATCATTTATGGGGATTACTGGATATTATAGAAAATTCATAGAAGTTTTTTCAAAGATTGCAAACCCCATAACCTCCTTGCAAAAGAAAGGGAAGAAGTTTGTATGGGATCAGAAATGTTCAGACAGTTTTAAGAAGTTGAAGGAATTACTAACTACAATGCCTATTCTGAGGATTGCAGATCCTAATAAGGATTTTATAGTATGCACCAATGCATGTAATGACGCACTCGGTGGAGTCCTAACACAAAAGGGACATGCTGTTGCATACGAGTCTAGAAAGCTGAAAATACATGAGAAAAATTATTCTACTTATGATCTGGAATTATTAGCAGTAATTCACGCCTTAAAAATGTGGCGACACCATCTTATTGGCAGAAAATTCGCTTTGTTGACAAATAACATGGGGCTGAAGTATTTATTAGATCAGACAAATTTGAACGTTAGGCAAGCTAGATGGCTAACTTTTCTAAGTGAATATGATTTTGAAATTCAGCACATTAAAGGGAAAGAGAACAAGGTTGCTGATGCATTAATCATAAAGCAAAGTTGAATTTTATTTCAGCCATCAGTACATACTCAACAGATTTAGAAAATCAGGTTTTTGAAGGGATCGAAACTGATGAAGAATACAGAAAATTACATGAAAAGACAGTAGAAAGCAATTCTGAAAATTCTATGACAGGTTACAGTTTAAAAGAAAATGGATTGCTGTTGTAAAAAAATAGGGTGTATGTACCTAACATACCAAAAGTAAAAATTCTAATTTTAGATGAGATGCACAAAAGTCATTATGCTGGTCATCCAGGTTATCAGAAAACCATCACCGTGTTACGAAAAGAGTATTATTGGTCCAGAATGAAAGATGAAGTAGCATAATATATAGCTAAGTGTTTTGATTGTCAAAAAGTAAAGGTTGAACATTAACATCCGGCTGGACTGTTACAACCATTACCAATACCTAACTAGAAATGAGAGATCATAAGCATAGATTTTATTACTGGACTTCCCAAAAATCAGAAACAAAATGACTCCATCATGGTGGTAGTGGATAAACTCAGCAAGGAAACACATTTTATACCTGTAAAGACTACTCATAACGCTCTAGATATTGCAGAAATCTTTATGAAACAGATTTTTCGATTGCATGGAATACCAAAGGTGATAGTTTCAGACCGTGATTGTAATTTTATTGGAAACTTTTGGAGATCTTTGTTTAAAGGGTTGAATACAACCTTAAACTTCAGCATGACATTTCATCCATAAACAGATGGATAGACAGAAAGAGTGAATCATGTATTAGAAGACATGCTAAGGATGTATGTTAAGGACCAGCCTGGTAAGTGGGAGGACTACTTGCATTTAGCAGAATTTGCATATAACAACCATTATCAAGCATCAGCCAAGCTTAGCCCTTTTGAAATTATTTATGGTTGGAAATGTGATACACCAGTTTCTTGGAATGACCCAGTAAATAGAGTTATTTTAGGACCTGAATTGTTATTTTAGGACCTTAGAAGGACTCATAAAGAGTTCCAGGTTGGTGAACACGTTTTTCTTAAGGTAAGACTGAAAAAGAGTTCATTGAAATTTGGAAGTTGTGCCAAGCTGACACCCAGGTATTGTGGTCCTTTCGAAATTTTGTCAAGGGTTGGACCCATGGCATATCAACTGGATTTGCCACCAAATCTAAAGATACAAAATGTTTTTCATATTTCATTTTTAAAGAAATATGTACATGATGCTACTCATGTTGTAAATTGGAATGATGTACAGGTGGGACAAGACGACGATTTTTAGGTGGAACCGGATTGTATCCTCGAAAGGAGGGAAACTCTACTCCGGAATCGCACCATTGGGAAGGTAAAGGTGCGATGGAAGCAGCTTATCCCGGAAGAGGAAACTTGGGAGTTGGAGAGTAGTATGCGGGCAGCATACCCAACTCTGTTTCAGGAACACTTAGAGAGTGACTAAACAACATCGAGGACGATGTTGCGACTTAATGGGGGGTGTATGTCACCTACCGAAATTTTGAGACTAATTATTTTATTTGCAAAATACATTATGTTAAATTTTAATTACAAAGTTTTGTAATTATGACCAAATCTGGTCAAGGATGATTGTAATGACTTATTATTATTATTTAATAAATTAAATAGGAGACAAACACCCAAGGGAACTGTTAAACGAGTGTTCACTAACCCACTAGGAGGAATGGAAGTTGTTAGAAGGCATTGGACAGATGGCAGCATTTGCACTCCACCACTAGCTGTTGGTTATGGGACAACTACCCATAAATTGTGGTCCAAAGAACACGCAACATAAAGTTTTATGACAACAAAATTCTTTACTAATTCAATTTAAATTATATTTTGTTATACAGAATATTTGTTTTCTAAGCTGCAGCTATGGAAGGATCAACTGAACATATGGAGGACATATTTCGACCAAACAATCATAGCACGGGACAACATTTTGAAGAAGAATTCCATGGAGAATTGAATGACAATTCATTAGATTTGTTATGTGTATTTCAAGAGTTAAAAGAAAAAATCAGATCTGTAAAATAGGACAATGAGAGAATTCTGAAGGCACAAGAGGAACTTAAACAAGTATTGTTCGATCAGTGCCCAACTGATGAACAGGATAGAGGGATTGAAAATACATCCAATATTGAAGACTTACCTCATCGAGACAGGGGTAAGAAAATAAAAACTGATGATGCAAACAACATTTCAACATCATCAGAAGCTGCCAATGAAAAACACAAAAAGAAACATAATTATTCAAGTGATAGCAGTGAAGGAGATTACAAACCCAAAAGAAAAAGTCACAAACAGTATGAATAGATTTCTGGGGAGTTCAATAAAATCAAATCCCCAACCTTCAATGGTGAAACTAAGAAAGGAGAGGAAACCAAAGCATGGTTGTCTGGCATGAAGAAGTACTTCCAAATTTATGATTATTCAGAATCATTGAAGGAAAAGATGGCAATATACAACTTGATAGGGAAGGCAGACATTTGGTGGCAGGACATAAAAAAAGTGAAGGGCATCAAGGACAAGGATGTGAATTGGAGCACTTTTAAACGGTACTTCAAGAAGAAGTTCTTATCTGAACAATATTACGAAGAAAAATCCAATAAATTTTATGATTTAAAGTTGGGAACTATGAACATGAAAGAGATGAACAACAAGTTTCTAAATTTGCTAAGGTATGTGCCATACCTCATGGAAGAGAAACCAAAGATTCAATGATACCTGAGTTGTCTACCTTCCAACATCAAGAACAGAATAGAGTATGACAATCCAAAGACCTTAGAAGAGGCCATGAGGAAGGCAACTTTCTGCTATGACACTAACCGGAAAAGAGAAGGGATATCTAATTGGAAAAATCATAAACCCAACAACTTTGAGCCGAAAAAGAAAAAATTTAGGTTCAGTGGAAATTTCGGCTTCCAAAAGAAAAAATTTCTGAATCGGGAGATGATTGTAATGACTTATTATTATTATTTAATAAATTAAACAGGAGACAAACACCCAAGGGAACTGTTAAATGAGTGTTCACTAACCCACTAGGAGGAATGGAAGCTGTTAGAAGGCATTGGACAGATGGAAACATTTGCACTCCACCACTAGCTGTTGGTTATGGAAAAACTACCCCTAAATTGTGGCATTATCCCCCAGGTGGGTGGAAGAGAGTTGTTAGCTCATTAATGACCAGGTTAACCTCTAAAAGGCCTAGGCATCCTAGATAAGGCAATTCAAATTGAGCAGGAAGCTCCACAATATTTTCTGCAGAAATATTTACTCAAGTGTATCAGGTGATCACTAAGAGATTCGAATAGGGAGGCTAAGTGGAAGTTCATTGTGAGTCTGCTAACCATTATGAGAAGGAAACCAAAGGTGCTGGTGCAGGTCTCTTTGACTGCTGAGTCTTTATGACTGGATGATCTACATTTTTACTGCAAGTTGATGAACTAAGGATGCTATAGATTCTTCTTCATAGTGGTTCAGTGAACAGGCTCGGGGGTCCTAAGGCAAGTAATTTGGCTGTCTTCAGGAATAGGTTGGGTGGAACAGGCTCCTTGGGTTGTTTGTTTCTCCTATAGTCAATCAATTTCTAATGTTCTGTCTTATTGTTTACAGTTAAATGATTTTCTGCATTATAGATTTAGTATTTACAGTTATACAGAAGAAACTGTTTCAATTGCTAATCTACACATGATTTTGTATATTGATGGTTAAGTAAATCAGATGAATGATTAAATCCTTTTCTGTATTTTTCCCATACTATTATCTGTATAATACTCTAGTACATAAAAGTAAAATTAATAGAGATGAAAGATAGGCAGAATGCCATTTGAATGATTAGATAATTACTTTAGTATTTCTTTTAAATTCAAAAGTATCATTTATGTATGGTTAAACTCAGAATATAGAACAACACATTATAAAACAATTATTTAGCATTTCCTGTACTTAGTTATAAAAGAAAGACATGTCAACTCTGCACCAAGCTAGGTTTTCAATAATCACTATCCATTGTCGATAGTTAATACTATGTATTCTATTTCAATAGTAAGGTGTTATAAATTTAATTGTAACAGGCATTTTATATTCTAGAAATATAGTAGCTGCAAATATTCTTCTATACAGAGTTATTACTTACAATCAATAAATAAACACTTATTATTTCCATCTCTAAATAATACTATTCTATTTCAGTACTCATTTCTCATATTATGACTTAGTGTCAACTTCAATCATTAATTTGAACACATCCATTATAAATAGAATCCTAACTCTGTACTTTTGTTATTTTGTTTATCTTCTTTGTAAAACATTAAACTTAGAATCGAAACCCTTTATAGGAAAAACCTTTTAGTTTACAGTAAAACACGAGCAGATCTGAAGATGTATTTTGTGGTATGATCGTAATTTATCTTTAGTTAAAAGATTAATATCCAATTTATTTCCACATTTGCAAACACGACTATCGTCGTGATTTGTTTTAAGAAATACAATGTGTCGTCATCATTAATCATTTTAGTTGAAAGATTTAACCATTATTTTATTTTCCGAATTAGCAATTTTAGTATTTATTGCTACTTTAATTTTTATTTTTTTTTGTAAATTTCGAGATGTTACATGTGGTATCAGAGCTCACGTTCAAACTCTAGGCCCAAAAAGGTCCAAAGAACACGCAACATAAAGTTTAATGACAGCAGAACTCTCTACTAATTCAATTTAAATTATATTTTGTTATATAGAAAATTTGTTTTCTAATCTATAGGTATGGAAGGATCAACTGAACATATGGAGGATAGATTTCGACCAAACAGTAATAGCATGGGACGAAATTATGAAGAAGAAGTCCATGGCGAATTGAATGACAATTCATTAGATTTGTTACGTGCATTTCAAGAGTTAAAAGCAAAAATCAGATCTGTAAAACATGACAATGAGAGAATTCTGAAAGCACAAGAGGAACTTAACCAAGTATTGTTCGATCAGTTCCCAATCGATGAACAAGATAGAGGGATTGAAAATACCTCCAAGATTGAAGACTTACCTCATCGGGATAGGGGTACGAAAATTAAAACTGATGATGCGAACATCATTTCAACATCATCAGAAGCTGCCAATGAAAAATGCAAAAAGAAACGTAATTATTCAAGTGATAGCAGTGAAGGAGATTACAAAAGCAAAAGAAAAAGTCACAAACAGTATGAACAGATTTCTCGGGAGTTCAAGAAAATCAAACCCCCAACCTTCAATGGTGAAACTGATAAAGGAGAGACAGCCAAAGCATGGTAGTCCGGCATGAAGAAGTACTTCCAAATTTATGATGATTCAGAATCATTGAAGGCAAAGATGGCAATATACAACTTGATGGGGAAGGTAGACATTTGGTGGCAGGAGATCAAAAGAGTGAAGGGAATCAAGGACAAAGGATGTGAATTGGAGCAATTTTAAATGCTACTTCAAGAAGAATTTCTTATCTGAACAATATTACCAAGAAAAATCCAAGGAATTTTATGATTTAAAGCTGGGAACTATGAACATGAAAGAGTTGAACAACAAGTTTCTAAATTTTCTAAGGTATGTGCCATACCTCATGGAAGAGAAACCAAAGATTCAAAGATACCTGAGTTGTCTACCTTTCAACATCAAGAAAAAAATAGAGTATGACAATCCAAAGACCTTAGAAGAGGCCATGAGGAAAGCAACTTTCTGCTATGACACTAACCGGAAAAGAGAAGGGATATATAACTGGAAAAATCATAAACCCAACAACTTTGAATTGAAAAAGAAAAATTTCAGGTTCAGTGGAAATTCTGGCTTCCAAAATAAAAACTTTCCAAATCGAAATTTTCAAGGAAACCATCCCAGAAATAGTCAGTAGCAGAATTTTATAGCTCCTAGAAATACTCCCAATGTTACTAGAACTAATGACCAAAATGAACCTATAAAATTTTTTGAGTGTCAAGGTCCTCATTATGCTTCAGAATGCCCCAAAAGGAAGCGGACAGCTAATAATATTCATTCCATACAAGCTGAACCTATTGTGGGAGACTTGGCAAGGGAGATGCCCAGAATTAATGCAGCACTAGACAATAGGCAAGCAGAGCATCAAGTCTCTATGGTAGATATTGAAGGTATGCTACAAAACCACCCTGTTACTATTTTGATATATCCAGGTGCTAGCCTAAGTTATATATCACTAGATACTGTAGAAAGTTTTAATTTTAAAACAAAAAAATTCAATAAATCCTGCTTAGTTAGACTAGCAACAGGGACAAAAATAAAAGTATCTGATTTTGTTGAAAGTTGTGTTTTATCTATGAATCAGCTTAAGGAACAAACCAAGTTAAATGTTTTACCTTTAGGATCCTATGATATCTCAATTGGAATGGATTGGTTAGAAGCACATCATGTTATTCTGAATTGTTATGAGAAAAGTTTTACCTGTCAAAATGATGAAGGAGAAACAATAGATGTGAAGGGTATTCCTAGAAGGACATCACTTAGACAGATTTCAACTATGCAAGTGAAAAGAGCAGTTAGAAAAGGATGCTAGATGTTTGCTGTGAATGTAGTAAATGAGGAATTAATTACTAAAGAGGACAAACTGAAACTAGAAGATATACCTGTCCTAAAAGAATTCCAAGATGTTTTTCCTGAAGAGATCCCAGGATTACCCTCTAAGAGAGATCTAGATTTTACCATTGAATTAATACCGGGTGTGGTACTGAATTCTAAAGCTCCATATAAGATGAATATACTGGAATTAAATGAGTTGAAATCACAGTTGAAGGAACTAATTGAGAAAAACTATATAAGACCCAGCATATCTCCTTGGGGAGCACCTGTTATTTTTGTTAAGAAGAAGGATGGCACTTTAAGGATTTGTATAGATTATCGCCAACTAAATAAGATGACAATCAAGAATCGATATCTGTTTCCCTGCATAGACGATCTATTTTATCAGCTGCATGGAGCAACGATATTTTCAAAGATTAATTTGAGGTCAGGATATCATCAAGTTCGTGTGAAGGATGAGGATATTTTTAAAACAGCCTTTAGAACTCGATATAAACATTATGAGTTCGTAGTCATGCCATTTGGATTGACTAATGCCCCGGTAATATTTATGTGCTTAATGAACAATATTCTGCACAAATACTTGGATAAGTTCGCTATTGTGTTCATAGATGACATTCTGGTATATTCTAAAAGTAAGGAATAACATGACGAACATCTGCGCATTATTTTACAATTTCTGAGAGATCATCAGTTATATGCTAAGTTTAGTAAGTGTGACTTTCACATGGATAAGATTCAGTATTTTGGACACATAATCTCTAAATAAGGAATATTGGTTGACCCCGATAAGATAAAATCCACTAATGAATGGTCGGTTCCTAAGGATGTGTCGGATGTATGATCATTTATGGGGATTACCGGATATTATAGAAAATTTATAGAAGGTTTTTCAAATATTGCAAACCCCATAACCTCCTTGCATAAGAAAGGGAAGAAGTTTGTATGGGATCAGAAATGTTCAGACAGTTTTAAGAAGTTGAAGGAATTACTAACTACAGCGCTTATTCTGAGGATTGCAGATCCTAATAAGGATTTTATAGTATGCACCGATGCATGTAATGATGCACTCGGTGGAGTCCTAACACAAGAGGGACATGCTGTTGCATACGAGTCTAGAAAGATGAAAATACATGAGAAAAATTATTCTACTTATGATTTGGAATTATTAGCAGTAATTCACGCCTTAAAAATGTGGTATCACCATCTTATTGGTAGAAAATTCACTTTGTTGACAGATAACATGTTAAATTTTCAGAATTTACTTCAATCTGATCTAGGATCTTAACTGAGAGAACAACATGTACAACAAATCTACAGCATATCAATCATGGACACAATAATGCAAGCACACAAGAGACACAGAGTTTACTTGGGGAAAACCATAAAGGTGAAAAACCCCAATAACTTCCTCAGAGATAGATAGAGCAATGATACAACCAGAATAAAGAGATAGTCTTCTCCTAGCAGCAGAGCCTCCTCCTCATAAGTGTGCCACTTTCCGAATGAGAGAAGTGTGTGAATGAATGATCAAATAGAGATCTCCCGATCTCTATTTATACTTGTTTTGTCCTGCCCAATAAACTAATGGGGCCTACATGTCTAGCTTAACCCATGGTTAACTTAATCCGGGCCAACCCCACACTTGGTGGTCTAATAACCCTTTGACCCACATGGCCGACCCCCAATAGGGTGGTCTAATAACCCTTCGACCCACATGACTTATACAGGGCCGACCCCAACAAGGTGGTCTAATAACCCATCAAGTATAAGTTACGACACTTACAATATAAATGACGACACTTTCGTATAGATGAATAATAACATCTCTATAGGAGTACAAAATACATATATGAAATACATGGGTGAAATACAGTCTGAAGTTACATATACATCAACACTCCCTCTTTACTAGGAAGGTATTTCTCGACACAGGTCTGCTAGCACAAGTCTTCTTCTTTGGATCATCGTCAGTGAATCATCATCCTCGAATCATTTTCATCGTCACTGCTGCTGCTATCTCAATCAATCTCTGAATCTACTCGTCATAGGAAGTTCTACAGAGCCAGTCCTTTTTCATACTGGATGTAGGCCCACCACCTGCAAGTCTTCGTCATCATTGGCCATACTGTGGAATCCTCAAGACTTATTATGTGCATCACAAAACCTTTAAAGAGTCTCTTACCTAGAAAGAACCCTAAAGAGCATCTGAGGCCTTTTTCATCCTGTCCAGATCTCCAGGACTTATTACATGTGACCCCACCACAAAACCTAGCGAGAGCATCTCGGGATGTTACGGGTACACAACTCCAACCTGAAATCTCCCCAGGGCACAAATTACATGTGGTCACCACAAAACCTAGCAAGAGCATCTCAGGATGTTACGGGTACACAACTCTGACCTGAAATCTCCCCAGGGCACAAATTACATGTGGTCATGTAAAAACCTCGAAAGAGCATCTCAAAATGTTACGGGTACACAACTCCGACCTGAAATCTCCTAGGGCACAAATTACATGCCATAGGACAAAACCTCGCAAGAGAATCTCAGGATGTTACGGGTACACAACTTTGACCTGAAATCTCCCAGGGCACAAATTACATGTCCTCCCAAAGCAATGTCTCGAAAGAGCATCCCAGGCTGTTACGGGTACACAACTCCGACCTATAGGATCTCCCATACATGCTCATTTGCACAACCTGATCCACGACCATAAAGTATCATCCTCATACTCACCATACATCATCCTGATGTACACATGATCATCCTGATCATCATCACTGCAACATCCTGCTGCATGTCATCTGGAGAAGCTCGTCATCCACGATCATCCTGATCATACAATGCATCCACTTGATGCATACCAAGTATCTACCTGATACATATACAGATACATGGTCCAAGCATCGAACATGATGCATATACAAAATACATACAAATGATCCAACTGATTATTTCCAACATCCAACATGATGCATACATACATAAATGATTCAATTGATCATATCCATCATCCAACATGATGAATATATACATAAATGATCCAACTGATCATAACAAGCATCCAACATGATGCATATACATATACAGAGTAGTAACTGGAGCATCGTCTTGATGCTCATCATCCATGATCCTCCTGATAATCATAGCATCGTCCTCTTCAGATCATCTCATCGTCCACGAAGCATAGCCCAGTGGCACATCATCCAACACTTACACCACCGACATGGGAGAACACATCTACCACCATTCGGGGAAGGCTCTAGCCCTTAATTTTTCACCATGGGAGAACACATCTACCACCATGTGAAAAATGGCTCAGCAGGTACATCACGACCAAGGGAGAACACATCAACCATGTCAGAAAATCTCATGTGCATCTGCATCTTCCGGACTCATCACTTCCCTTTGGAAGGAACCTCGATCTGAAGTGCACCAAGCCTCTCTCCGAAGTACTCAAACTACACTCTGGCCAAAGGCTTGGTCAATACATCTGCAACCTGCTCATTCGTCGCAACATACTCTGCTTCGGCTGTACTCAATGCTACGCAGGACTGCTTCCTGCTAAACCAAGAGATCACACCTGATCCCTATCTGCAGCACTACCTGCCTAATCTGAATCAACATAACCCTGCAGGTTAAACTTCTGATTCACATCATACTTGAGCCCATAATCAATTGTACCCTTCAAGTACCTCAGAATATTCTCTACAACAACCAGATGAACACTCCTCAGATCCATTAGGAATTGGCTCAATGTGTTTACCGCAAAGAAAATATCTGGTCTCGTGTTTGTCAGGTACATCAAGGACCCAATCATCTGACGATACATAGTGATATCAACCGGCTCAGATGAAGCATCACATAGAAGCTTCAAGTTCGATGCCATAGGTGTGGCCATAGCCTTGTAGTCCATCATCCTGAACCTCTTCAGGATCTCTACTACATACTTCCCTTGTCCAAGGAAGATTCCATCTGCACTCTGCCACACCTCCATGCCAAAAACAAATAGTGCATCATCCCCAAGTTCTTCAACTTGAACTCGGCAGCAAGATTTCATTGTATGTCGGTAATCAATCTATCCTCACCCATTACAAACAGGTCATCCACATAGTAGTATCACTGGATTTCCTTCCTCAACCTTGTAGTAAAGGTTGGAATTCGCTTTATTCTTGGTAAAGCCCAAACTGGATAGAAAGCTGTCTATCCTACCATACCAAGTTTTGCACATATATGACTCCCTGTCATGTGTCTCAGAAACAAGTGGATGCACCACATACACTTCTTATTCAACTACACCATTCAAGAAAGTGTATCTTCCTCTTCATCACTGCAGCCAGAGCAAGTATTGATTTAATGGAAGTGTATCTGGTTACAGGAGCAAAAGTTTCTATGCTACCACTTGCAGCATGCTTGATCTTGTAGATCCTCTTGGAAGTCACTACAGACTCCCCTTCAGGTCTTGGGACTGCATCCCAAACATCTTCATGATTGACTGGTACTCCTCGATCATGGCATTCTTCCCAGATCCTGGGAACTTCAATATCTTCAATATTTTCAATAGATAACTTTGTTGCTGAACAAATGTTGTAGTCCTTCTTTTGTAGGTGATGGTATACAATCTTTCCTACACAACAAGTTAAATTGCATGATTAGAAAACATCTCATAGTTTTCAGAACAAATTCTTACACATAAAGAAATATGTCATACAGTCATGCAATTATCAATTATCTTAGCCAATGCTTCAATACAACATTTATCCATATTTCGTAACTTTCTAAATGCCTTCCAATCTCTACCAGAACATTGTTAAGAGTGTGCACAAATCCTAGCATGTCAGCAAAGAGGTTTTATTCTAGATAAGTAGCAATGGAATGTTGTACAATGCCATATGCCACTTACCCATTATATTAATAGTATATTGTTCATCAATGCAACTATTCTAATATGCATAATACACAACCTAATTCTAGGAACATAAGCATATACATCATTGAATAACATTAGGTAAGAAATGACAATTCAAATACTTATATTTGTTTGCTTGCTGGGTGGACTCCCTCTGAATCTTTGCAACTCCATTCTGATGTGGATTGTGAGAAGTGGTCAACTCCCTTTGAATATTTGCATCCTTGCAAAAACTACTGAAGTGTGCTCCTTTGCTTTCTTGCAGGAACAACTGGAGTGTGCTCCCTCTTGATCTTTGCTTCTTGGATTACCTGTCCTTGAACTTATATCCATCCTTAATCAATATGCATGCTTATTTTTATCATCATTGTGTTATCCTTGAGGTCTCATACATAATCACACATTTATTAGTATAATCTTAATACTATTAAAACACAATAATCTTAAACATGTATAGTCATGATCATTCACAGATAATAAACATTAGTATTCAAGGTTTCAGAGAAGTCTTCTTTTACTCATGCATATTCTTATTTGATCATATGTCTCTTCTGATTAGTTAAATCATCAATGCATAAACCTGTGATTACTCAAACCTATACCTTCATGATTCTTCTGGTTAGTCATATCATCAATTATGGTAAGCAACATAATATGCATACAACCATGACTATTCAAACCTATGACTTCATGAATAATCATTATCAACAACACAACAGTATAAGATCCTAACACAAGGTAGGATTCTAGCTTGATATAGGAAAAACATACCTGGATTAGCATGCTAGCTAGTTATGTCTAACATACCCGCATAATGTCTTCTGGTTCTCTTCAGTGACTTGTGCTAGTAACCTGCATGTCTCATAAGTTAACCATTGTAGAACCAAGTTATACATACCTCATAAGTAGATCTTCTATTTGATCCATGACAATGGATGAATCTTTGTCTTCATGTCACCATGATCATATGTTCTTGAAGTAGAACATGATTTTTCTTTATTGGTGTACCTTTTATGTTAGCAGACAACATAAACCTCATACAACACCATAATGCATTAGTACAATCATAAGTGTCAACACCCTAACCAATGAATATCTTCTATCATGCATTCATAATTTTGTTAAAGTGATACGACAAATCTAAAATCAAGATTGTACTAACCGTAATAACATGAAGACAAACATACCATAAACTTAATCATGAACAAATCTCGAAACATACCTCGATGAGTCATACCTATCGAAATCGCTTGTAATCTTCGTATGTAAGGCCTTAGCCTCATCTCCCTCTGAAACAGGAACTTCTTCACTTATGCAGGTGACCAATCCATCTTCTTCCAGGATTAACCCAATCCACTTGATTTGCAAGAACTAGACCTGATTGTTTCTGGTGTAACTCTGAACATTTCAATCCACAGGGTCTAAATTGTTTTCCTGAGATATCCCGACCTGTCATCTTTCCATCCCGACAGGTCTGATCTCAATTCGATTTTCTGAGAGAGATTTATGCCAAGTGTCTCAACGTGACCTGTTTATGGGATAAAACATGAGATGGAACATGTACAGCGTGCCACGTGTCACTGGTTCAACTTCGGCCTCTGAAAATTTTTCCTGAGATATTACAGTCTGTGTACTACCTGTCAATTTTTATAAAATTTCATATGGAGCTTCCTATCCCAAGTTATGACCTTTTTTCCAAGGTCACCTGTTTATGAATGAGATCCGGAAGAGGCAGAAACCCTATATTGTATAGATCATAAATCACAAAGTACAACGAATTTGAATTTTTCCTTTCGACAAAAGGTACATGGGGATCTGATATTCGACCTGTAAAAGTTTCAGATCCGAAAACTTCGCCAAAATGGATTTATAGCGAAAGTTCTACGATGACTAGTTTTTGGTATATCAGACCCTAGCATCGTAAGTGCAACAAGTGTCATACATGCCATATCATGCCTTCTTTCAGGCTAGCTCTAATACCATGTTAAATTTTTAGAATTTACTTCAATTTGATCTAGGATCTTAACTGAGAGAACAACATGTACAACAAATCTACAGCATATCAATCATGGACACAATAATGCAAGCACACAAGAGACACATAGTTTACTTGGGGAAAACCATAAAGGTGAAAAACCCCAATAACTTCCTCAGAGATAGATAGAGCAATGATACAACCAAAATACAAGAGATAGTATTCTCCTAGCAGCAGAGCCTCCTCCTCATAAGTGCACCACTTTCCAAATGAAAGAAGTGTGTGAATGAATGATCAAATAGATATCTCCCGATCTCTATTTATACTTGTTTTGTCCTGCCCAATAAACTAATGGGGCCTACATGTCTAGCTTAACCATGATTAACTTAATCCGGGCCGACCCCACACTTGGTTTTCTAATAACCCTTTGACCCACATGGCCGACCCCCAATAGGGTGGTCTAATAACCCTTCGACCCACATGACTTATATAGGGCCGACCCCAATAAGGTGGTCTAATAACCCATCAAGTATAAGTTACGACACTTACAATATAAATGACGACACTTCCGTATAGAGGAATACTAACATCTCTATAGGAGTACAAAATACATATATGAAATACATGGGTGAAATACATTCCGAAGTTACATATACATCAACATAACATGGGGATGAAGTATTTATTAGATCAGACAAATTTGAACGCTAGACAAGCTAGATGGCTAACTTTTCTAAGCGAATATGATTTTGAAATTCAACACATTAAAGGGAAAGAGAACAAGGTTGCTGATGCATTAAGTCGTAAAACAAAGTTGAATTTTATTTCAGCCATCAGTACATACTCAACAGATTTAGAAAAGCAGATTTTTGAAGGGATCAAAACTGATGAAGAATATAGAAAATTACATGAAAAGACAGCAGAAAGCAATTCTGAAAATTCTATGGCAGGTTACGGTTTAAAAGAAAATGGATTGTTGTTGTACAAAAACAGGTTGTATGTACCCAACATACCAAAAGTAAAAATTCTGATTTTAGATGAGATGCACAAAAGTCATTATTCTGGTCATCCAAGTTATCAGAAAACCATCACCATGTTATGAAAAGAGTATTATTGGCCCATAATGAAAGATGAAGTTGCAGAATATATAGCTAAGTGTTTTGACTGTCAAAAAGTAAAGGTTGAACATCAACATCAGACTGGAATGTTACAGCCATTACCTATACCTAGCTGGAAATGGGAGATCATAAGCATAGATTTTATTACTGGACTTCCCAAAAATCAGAAACAAAATGACTCCATCATGGTGGTAGTGGATAAACTCAACAAGGCAGCACATTGTATACCTGTAAAGACTACTCATAAGGCTCGAGATATTGCAGAAATCTTTATGAAACAGATTTTTCGATTGCATGGAATACCAAAGGTGATAGTTTCAAACCGCGATTCTAAGTTTACTGGAAACTTTTGGAGATCTTTGTTTAAAGGGTTGAATACAACCTTAAACTTCAGCACGACATTTCATCCACAAACGGATGGATAGACAGAAAGAGTGTAATACCCCATTTTGACCCTTAGGATATATTAACTTTTAATGCAAATATTGTATACATGTGATGTATGTGTTCCCAGCGTGGAGATCAAGGCCAAGGCCCCGCTAGTGGATGCTTTAATTTTATTCAAAAAGGCAAAGCATTGGATATTATGTTTCCCATGTGCTATTTGGCTATGAAACATTGTAAAAATGATGCAAATAAACATCATGCAATAAAATACCAAAACTGGCTATGGAGGCAACGAATGAGAAGGGGCCATGTGTATCCACTAGGGAGTGGTGAGGGGGTTGTTGGATTGAGCCATAAGCTTCCAAATGTCACCTTGAGAACCCATTTGACCTTCCTTGATGACATTTATTTCTATTGTAAGGAAGTAGTTGAAGATTTCAGTCCATGGCTTCAATGGAGCATGGGCAGCCTAGAAATTCGTATGGCAGAGCATGGGCTCTGTTTTCTTGTACCACAAGTCACTCTACCTCATGGGGATTGCTTATTCCTCATTCCCATTCCATTGTGGAATAACCCAACATCAATTTTAATCCAAAAATGAATTCCCAGCAGTGAGAAAAACCCGAAATCGCAACTGTGAAAGAACCCACGTTTTGAAGAGCCATAAATGCCCAGAATTGGTATTGGATAATGAAATCCAATGGGGGATCCATAGGCATGAACCTTGGGGCGAATTTGGGAGAATTAGCTACCCCAAAATCCATGGGAAAACCCAGTTTTGATAGCCCAGAAAACCAGTGAATGGATTGATTTATTCGTTGACAGAATGGTGAGAAATCCAAGTGTGGATGTTTGAACAGAGGATTGGATTGCTTGAATTTAGCTTGAGATGTCTGTAGCTCTGGGATTGAGCTCATTGGATTATCATCCTCCTCCTTTTCCTATTGCATACTTGATAAACCCAATTGTGTGTTGGATTAGAATGATTGTTTGAGTGAAACCATGACTGTGAGTGAGTCCATCTAGTTCCTTCTTAGTGGATACACAACCCAGCTCGGGGGTGATCTCTCAGCTAAAAGAATACAGGCTAGAAAGAGATCTATGGTTGGGTGGAACTTTTCTCTCACATAGCCAGTTGTTGGACAACTTCATCTCAAATATAAGTAGTCTCTGTGGTTTAAATTATGATCATTATGTGTTATGTTCTGCAGGTCTAATTATTCATGTAAATTGAATGAAATGATTATCTCAGACTAGTTGGCATGAATCCTGTGCATAGCATGAGAATGAGATTGATTATTGTATGACTGTTTCATCATTCTGCCTGGAATAAATATGTTGATGCATTCCAGTCCGTGTGTGTGTCAATATGGTTATTCCGCTGTGTTTATTAATTGAGTTGTGTTAATTCCATGTTCTGCAATGTCTTAATTAATGATTGTTGTTTACATGCTGATTTCATGATGAAACTATGTGCATACATAGTGTTTAATTCCGCTGTGCTTGTTGAGTATGAATAGGTATGCACAAGTTTTATTTATCCATGCATTTCTTAGCAAATTGAATGGGGCTGAGATTGTCAATAAGCCTGGTAAGTTGGTCATGTTTCCTTCCTGGCATTAGATTGAATGGAAGGGGACATTACAAAGAGTGAATCAGGTATTGGAAGACATGCTAAGGATGTATGTTAAGGGTCATCCTGGTAAGTGGGAGGACTACTTGCATTTAGCAGAATTTGCATATAACAACCATTATCATGCATCAACTCGGCTTAGAACTTTTGAAATTCTTTATGGTAGGAAATGTGATACACCAGTTTCTTGGAATGACCCAGTAAATAGAGTTATTTTAGGACCTGAATTGTTGCAGGAATTAGAACTAATTGTGAAACAGGTACAAAGAAATCTTAAAGCTGCCCAAGATAGGCAAAAGAGTCAAGCAGACCTTTGAAGGACTCATAAAGAGTTCCACGTTGGTGAACATGTTTTTCTTAAGGTACGACCGAAAAAGAGTTCATTGAAATTGGGAAGCTGTGCCAAGCTGGCACCCAGGTATTGTGGTCCTTTCGAAATTTTGTCAAGGGTTGGACCCGTGGCATATCAACTGGATTTGCCACCAAATCTAAAGATACATAATGTTTTTCATATTTCATTTTTAAAGAAATATGTACACAATGCTACTCATGTTGTAAATTGGAATGATGTACAGGTGGGACAAGACGACGATTTTCAGGTGGAACCGGATTGTATCCTCGGAAGGAGGGAAACTCTACTCCGGAATCGCACCATTGGGCAGGTAAATTTGCAATGGAAGCACCTTATCCTAGAAGAGGCAACCTGGGAGTTGGAGAGTAGTAAGCGGGCAACATACCCAACTTTGTTTCATGAACACTCAGAGAGTGATTAAACAACATCGAGGACGATGTTGAGAATTAAGGGGGGCTGTATGTCACCTACCCAAATTCTAAGACTAATTATTTTATTTGGAGGATACATTATGTTAAATTTTAATTACAAATTTTTGTAATTATGACCAAATCTGGTCAAGGATGATTGTAATGACTTATTATTATTATTTAATAAATTAAACATGAGACAAACACCCAAGGGAACTGTTAAATGAGTTTTCATTGACCCACTAGGAGGAATGGAAGTTGTTAGAAGGCATTGGACAGATGGCAGCATTTGCAATCCACCACTAGTTGTTGGTTATGGGACAACTACCCCTAAATTGTGGCATTGTCCCCCAGGTGGGTGGAAGAGAGATGTTAGCTCATTAATGACCAGGTTAACCACTAAAAGGCCTAGGCAGCCTAGATAAGGCAATTCGAATTGAGCAGGAAGCTCCACAATATTTTCTGCAGAAATATTTCCTCAAGTGTATCAAGTGATCACTGATAGATTCGAATAGGGAGGCTAAGTGGAAGTGCATTGTGAGTCTGCTAACCATTATGAGAAGGAAACCAGAGGTGTCGGTGCAAGTCTTTTTGATTGCTGAGTCTTTATGACTGGATGATCTACATTTTTACTGTAAGTTGATGAACTAAGGCTTCTACAGATTCTTTTTCCTAGTGGTTCAGTGAACAGGCTCGAGGGTCCTAAGGCAAGTAATTTGGTTGTCTTCAAGAATTGGTTGGGTGGAATAAACTCCTTGGGTTGTTTGTTTCTCCTACAGTCAATCAGGTTCTAATGTTCTGTCTTATTGTTTACAGTTAAATGATTTTCTACATTTTAGATTTAGTATTTACAGTTATATAGAAGAAACTGTTTCAATTGCTAATCTACATATGATTTTGTATATTGATGGTTAAGTAAATCAAATGAATGATTAAATCCTTTTCTATATTTTTCCCATACTGTTATCTGTATAGTACTCTAGTACAGAAAATTAAAATTAATAGAGATGAAAGATAGGAAAAATTCCATTTGAATGATTAGATAATTACTGTAGTATTTCTTTTAAATTCCGAAGTATCATTTATGTATGGTTAAACTCAGAATATAGAACAACACATTATGAAACAATTATTTAGCATTTCCTGTACTTGGTTATAAAAGAAAGACATGTCATCTCTACACCGAGCTAGGTTTTTAATAATCACTATCCATTGTCGACATTTAATACTATGTATTCTATTTCAATAGTAAGGTGTTATAAATTTAATTGTAACAGGAATTTTATATTCTAGAAATATAGTAGCTGCAAATATTCTTCTATACAGAGTTATTACTTACAATCAATAAATAAACACTTATTATTTCCATCACTAAATATTACTATTCTATTTCAGTATTCATTTCTCATATTCTGACTTAGTGTCAACTTCAATCATTAATTTGAACACATCCATTATAAATAGAATCCAAAATATGTACTTTTGTTATTTTGTTTATTTTCTTTGTAAAACGTTAAACTTAGAATCGAAACCCTTTATAGGGAAAAGCAAATATTTTCAATTCCAGTTAGGTTGCGAATTCATGCTCAAAATCATGTAATACATACTCGAAACTTTCAATGAAAACAAACTATAGAAATACATAAATGCTAGATCTTAAAACCAAGTTGACGAAACAAAATCTTGGAGTTGGCTCTCAGCCACTAAACAGACATTAGCATAGAATTTTGTTAACACAGTAAAAGGCCAAAAATCGAAACCTATAGGGTAGGGTTTTGACTGTTGAAACAAGGTCGAACCAGTGGTAAATAGCGATTGTAAACAAATAACTTTTCAGGCTTTCACTTTTTCATTTTTTTAAGTCCACACTTAAATCACTACAAGCACAAGGTTTATCTGACGAGGATTAGTTAACCTATAGCTCTCGGCCAAAGTCAGCATTCATTGTTCTAAACCAAAACACCATTTTATACAAACGCATTTTCCATTTCAATATTCAAATAAAATTTCAAACTTTCGATACAAGACTTGCCCATGTTTTGCAGAAGCGAGTGAACCCTTGGCTCTCGGATTTCATGTTCAACAGTATAGTCAAGTTTTTGACAGAGTTTACATTGAAAACCATTCAAGGTTCCAAAACCACATAGGGTTATTCCCTTAACAACCAACATCGTAAAAACAAGTTCAAAGTCATTTTTAAACACAGCAGCAAAACATTACTGAGCCTAATAGCAACATAAAAATTGAGGAATTATCCTCTTACATTACTGTTCAAATAAAACATCAAATCGGCTATTACTCTAGAGAGGGACTTGTTTCCAACTTTCGTCACAATATATTCACCGTCTAACCATGCCAAAGGTACCTACTAGGTTTTAAGAACCACCTAGGCTTACCAGGAGGTGGTTGCAACATCCTCATTTCGAGTTTCGCTCATAGAAAACCTTCGTTGAAGTAATACCTACCACAAGAAGCAGTAGGAGGTTAAAACGAGATTCGAAGAATTCATTATAAACATTAAATAGTAGTAGAACTTCATGGTTGAAAACGTTACCTGAGTAGTATTTTTCCAAGCTGAGAGACATGCCAAACATTCCAGACGACGGAGCCACCTATCAACACAGAGTGTCTAGAATCAAGTTTTGAGCACAACACTTAATCGAAATCCATAAGTATTGAAACCTGGTTCAAAACTTAACTAATTCTATTACACCATCATAGATACCAAGAGGCTTAGCTCTGAATGAGAAACACTAACACCTGAGAAAACTTTAAAGGTTACCCAACAGGTCCTAGGATCAAAACTGAGGAAGGAGTCCTCCAGGAAGCACTCTTCCAAAAACTACATCGTAGCAGTTTATGGCCTCACTACCTCAACACTCACAAGTTAAATGAAGACCAAGTAACACTTCAACACTACTTATGACGGAGGACTAGGGTTTCCATTCAACGCTCAAGATCGTGTGACATCAATGATGGAGGAGATTCCAACCTGATACATTGAGAATTGGGAAATCACTGCATGTATTATTTTCATCCAATTTGATGCCAACTCGGTAGACAGAAGGGAAAATCTTGTTACAACTCGATGTTTTATTGCAAGTTTGTAAACTCTTTCACGTGATCTACATCCACGAAGGCACCACCTAAGACTTCCACTACACATAGCAGGTAGAGAAATTAAATGCTATGACCAGGATCCGACGGACTGCTAGTTCGAAAAGACCATCGCATTCATTTCCCCTGTCAATATTAAATGTCAGTATAAATACTTAGGGTCACTTTATAATGTTCTTTTCATTTTAAAGAATCGGTCATCCAATGCATAGTTTAAATATTTGTATATTGCTACCCAATTGACAAAGGTCGTTGATTATAGAATACCTTAGATGCTTAATGTTTAGTCTAGGTTTATTACCATGCACAATATAATGTTTGTTCATATTGAAATAGCATCAACTATAAATTTAAAAGATCTCAATCCTATAATGTTGTATTTTGACAATAACATTATCGTAGTATGATAATAAAAATTGTTATATTAAATTGATTTGTATAAACTAATATAGATATTTTGACGATTTCAAGTGACTCTATTTGTACATTGGAATCTAACATTTAATCCAGCACTAGTAATGTAAGTATAATACTCAAAACATTACCACTCCTTGTATTATGACAATTGACGACAAAATTTCCATGATACTGTTAAGCTTGTATTCTAGTACGTAAACAAGAACTAGAACAAAAGATCCATACCATTATCAACCCCCATGCAAAGAAGTATTTAGAGTATCGTAAAGATTTGTTGGTTAACTAATAAATAAATTGGAAATACCTAACACTTGAAATGTTGCATTACTCTTACCTGCGTTTCTGCACATAGAGACAGGTTCAAATGCTTTAGCTAAACATAGCTAAGTAGACCTCAGGGTACCTCGCAAGACCCCTTCATCATCATCCAAAAGAAAACTGTCAGTACTGTATCAAGAAATTATATTACAAGATAAACCTTTTTACAACTTGTAGTTTATAGTAAAACACGAGCAGATCTGAAGATGTATTTTGTGTCGTGATCATAATTTATCTTTAGTTAAAAGATTAATATCCAATTTATTTTCGCATTTGCAAATACGACCATCGTCGTGATTTGTTTTAAGAACTACGATGTGTCGTCATCATTAATCATTTTAGTTAAAATATTTAACCATTATTTTATTTTCCGCATTGGCAATTTTAGTATTTATTGCTACTTTAAAAAAAATTGTAAATTTCGGGATGTTACATGAATGATGTTGATGTATTTGTAACTTCGGAAGATATTCTTCTATGTATTACATTTGTACTTTATTGTATATCCAACAGAGATGTTATATTCCTCTGATTGGAAGTGTCGTCATTTGTATTTGCAAGTGTCACAAGTTACATTGTAAGTGTCGTCATTTTTATTGATGGGTTATTAAACCACCAGTGTGGGGTCGGCCCTAGTTAGGTCATGTGGTTGGGTTATTAGGCTTCTTTAGGAAGTCGGCCCTGTTGGATTATTGGTAGGTCAAGTCAATGTATAAATAGAGGGTGTGCATCTCTCATTCTATTTATTCACTCACTTCTCAAGATCGCATAGATAAGAGAGAAATTGGCGCACATGTAGAGGAGGAGGAGTATCTGATAGAGACATCTCTTTGGGTTTGATCCTTGTGATCTTGTATTGGGGCTTATTCTATCTCTGAGGAAGTTGCGTGTTTTTTCACCTTCTTGGTTTTCCCCGAGGGAACTCTATGTCTCTTGTGTGCTTGCATTATTGTGTCTATGATTGATATGTTGTAGATATTTTGTACATGTTATTCTCTTGGTGATCCTGAATGATAATGGAATGAAATTATCGAAAAATTAACATGGTATCAGAGCAGACCTAAGAAGAAGGAATTTTGCAGCTGTAGAAGCTAGGGCTTCTTAATTTTTGGGTTTCTCTCCACATATCATCGAAGGAAGGAGGCTAGATTGACTCTCCTGGCAAGGGCGCATCTTTCTGTCGAGACAGAATTCAATTCTGAGCCTTTTTAGTTTTTGGCCCAAAAATTAGGGTTTCTGCAAAAGTTGTAATTTCAGAAATCTGAGACCACGGCTAGAAGCTCCTTTGAAAAATCAAAGTTTAGAGCTTTGGATCGACTTTTTGGTTCGTGAAGCTCTGGGAAAAACAAATCCTAATTCAGGGTCCTATCTAGTGAATCTGGAAGTTTCAAAAGTAATTTTGAGGGGTGAAATTTTGCAGATTTCAAAATCTAAGTATACCAGCTTGACCAACTCATCAAGGCACATATTTCTATCCTTTCAGAAGTTTGAAATTCAAATTTGAATTTTTAGGGTTTCTCTGACAAACCCTAATCCAACTCTAGATTTGGTTTTTAGCAAATCAAGTGGTAAGACCTAAATCTTTTATTTCCATTTTAGTTTCTCATTAAAATGTCTCACCACACCAAGCTTGAGGATAAGCTTGAAGGGGCTGATAATTTATGATCTTGGAAGTATAGGATTGGGTTAATCCTAGAAGAGCATGAGTTGGACACTTACATAAGTGAAGAGGTTCCAGTTCCAGAGGGAGAAGAGGCTAAGGCATTACACAAGAAGAACTTGGTTAAAGCTAAGAGAATCATTGTTGATTCTATTAAGGACCATCTCATACCCCATGTGTCTTCCCTAAAGACACCTAAGAAGATGTTTGACTCTTTGACTAAGTTGTTTGAAGGAAAGAACATAAATCGGAATATGACTCTGCGGAACCAATTGAAAGGGGTAAAGATCCAGAATGGAGAGACCATCCAATCCTATTTTTCTAATGTCTCTCAAATCAAAGAACAACTTGAAGTTGTTAATGAAGTAGTGGAGAATGGATAAATTGTCATGACCACATTGAATGGTCTACCTAGGTCATGGGACTCCTTCATCCAAGGAATCTATGCAAGAAAGAAATTGATCTCTTTCAGTAGACTGTGGGAGGAATGTTCACAAGAAGAAGCTAGGCTTGTGGCCCAAGAAGAAAAGATGGGAAATGAAGATCAAGCTTTCACAGCACACACCAATAAATTTAATTCCAAGTGGGATCAATCTTATCACAAGAGAGCTCCACACCACCATCAAAGAGATAAGAAAGATTTGAGGTGCTTTACTTGTAATGAAAAGAGACACTTTTCCTCAGATTGTCCCAAGAACAAAAAGAACAACAACAACAACAAGAAGAGCAACATGAAGAGATATCATGCTCATGTTGTTGAGGATGATGAACCTCCTAAGAAGAAGACTAGGGCAGAAATTGAAGACTCTTCAAGTGAGGAAGAATATGTGTTGATATCTGCTCTCACAGGTACTATCTCTCATGGGTATTGGCTTATTGATAATGGGGCTTCCAAATGTTGATGTATATGTAACTTCGGAATGTATTTCACATATATGTATATTGTATTCCTATAGAGATGTTATTATTCCTCTATACAGAAGTGTATTCATTTATATTGTAAGTGTCGTAACTTATACTTGATGGGTTATTAGACCACCTTGTTGGGATCGGCCCTGTATAAGTCATGTGGGTCAAAGGGTTATTAGACCACCCTATTGGGGGTCAGCCATGTGGGTCAAAGGGTTATTAGACCACCCTAGTGGGGGTCGGCCCAATCAACATTATGTTAAGTGGTTAAGTTGAGGCCGACCTAGTTGAGTAAAGTTCAAGTCAAGTTAGTGTATAAATAGAGAGTATGTCTCTCTCATTTTACACATTCTATTCTCTCACTCACACTTGGGAGAGTGGCGCACTTGTGGAGGAGGAGGCTCTGCTGCTAGGAGAAGGCTATCTCTTGTATTCTGGTTGTATCATTGCTCTATCTATCTCTGAGGAAGTTATTGGGGTTTTTCACCTTTATGGTTTTCCCCAAGTAAACTCTGTGTCTTTTGCGTGCTTACATTATTGTGTCCATGATTGATATGCTGTAGATTTGCTGTACATGTTATTCTCTCAGTTAAGATCCTAGATCAGATTGAAGTAAATTCTGCAAATTTAACATGGTATCAGAGCTAGCCTGAAAGAAGGCATGATATGGCATGTATGATACTTGTTGCACTTACGATGCTAGGGCTTAATATAGAAAAAACCGGGCATCATAGCACTTTCACTATAAATCCATTTTGGAGAAGTTTTCAAATCTGAAACTTTTACAGGTCGAATATCAGATCCACATGTACCTTGTGTCCAAAGGAAAACCTCTAATTTGTTGTACTTTGTGATTTATGATCTGTACAATATAGGTTTTCTGCCTCTTCCAGATCTGAGTCAAAATCAGGTGACCTTGGAAAAAAGGTCATAACTTGGGCTAGGAAGCTCCAAATGAAATTTCGTAAAACATGACAGGTATCACATAGACTTTACTATCTCAAAAAAAAATTTCAGAGTCCAAAGTTGAACCAGGGACACGTGGCATGCCGTACAAGTTCGCTCTCCTGTATTATCCCATAAATAGGTCATGTTGCGACACTTGGCATACCTCTCTCTCAGAGAATCCAATTGAGGTCAGACCTATCGGGATGGAAAGATAACAGGTCAATCTATCTCAGGAACATTTTTCAGACCCTGTGGATTGAAAAGTTCAGAGTTACACTAGAAACAATTAGGTACATATTTCTGTCAAAACAAAATTATTTTTTAGCACCTTCATTCATGGCTTCCGGAATTTAGGGTTTCGGATAAAGTTGTAATTTTTGTAATTGGAGACCACGGTTGAATTCTATTCATAAAAATAAAAATTTAGAGACCAAGATCAGAATTTTTGGTTGGGTAGAAGGCCGGGCTTGATCAAGCCCTAGTTCGGGACTTTGATCATAAAAGTGGAAAATTAGGGCTTCTGTAAAAATGGGAATTTTTGAAATCTGTGACCACGGCTAGAAGCTCCTCAGAAAAATAGAAGCTTAGAGCTTTGAATCAAACCTTTTGATTGGGCAGAAGAGTGGGCTTCATCAAACCCTAGTTCGGGGTCACATCTAGTGAATCGGAAAGTTTCAAAGGCAAAATTGAGGAGTGAAACTTTGTAGCTTTCAAATTATGAATATACTAGCTTGATCAGCTCATCAAGGTGCATATTTCTATCCTTTCAAAAGTTTGAAATTCAAAGTTTGAATTTTTTGGGTTTCTCTGACAAACCCTATTACAGCTCCAGATCCAGTTCCTGCAAATCAAGTGGATTGGGTTAATCCTATAAGAGGATGGATTGGTCACCTGCATAAGTGAAGAAGTTCATGTTTCAGAGGGAGATGAGGCTAAGGCCTTCCATAAGAAGATTACAAGCAATCTTGACAGGTATGGCTTACATGTATGTTTCATGGTTAAGTTTATCATATGTTTGTCTTCATATCATTACAGTACAATCTTGATTAATTACTAGACTTGTCGTATCACCTTAATAGAAGATATTCATTGATTAAGGTTTTGACACTTATGAATGTACTAATGCATTGTGATGTTGTATGAGGTTTATGTTGTTCGCTAACATAAAAGGTACACCAAGAAAGACAAATCATGTTCTACTTCAAGAACATATGATCATGGTGACATGAAGACAAAGATTCATCCATTGTCATGGATCACATAGAAGATCTACTTTCGAGGTATGTATAACTTGGTTACTAGCACACGTCACTGAAGAGAACCAGAAGAAATTATGTATGTTAGACATAACTAGCTAGCATGCTAATCCAGGTGAGTTTTTACTATATCAAGCTAGAATCCTACCTTGTATTAGGATATTATACTGTTGTGTTGTTGATAGTGATTATTCATGAAGTCATAGGTTTGAATAGTCATGGTTGTATGCATATTATGTTTCTTACCATAATTGATGATATGACTAACCAGAAGAATCATGAAGGTATAGGTTTGAATAATCACGGGTTTTATGCATATTATATCTCTTATCTTGATTGATGATTCAACTAACTAGAAGAGTCCTATGATCAAATAAGAATATGTATGAGTAAAAGAAGACTTCCCTAAAACCTTGAATACTAATGCTTATTATTTCTGTTTGAAATGATCATGACTATACATGCTTAAGATTATTGTGTTTTGATAGTATTGAGAATATACTAATGAATGTATGAGATTACAAGGATAACACAATGATGATACCAATAAGCATGCATAGTGATTAAGGATGGATGTAAGTTCAAGGGCATGTAATCCAGGAAGCAAAGATCAAGAGGGATCACACTTCAGTTGTTCCTACAAGAAAGCAAAGGAACACACTTCAGTAGTTTCTGCAAGGATGTAGATATTCAGAGGGAGTTGACCACTTCTCACAATCCACATCAGAATGGAGTTGCAAAGATTTAGAGGGAGTCCACCCAGCAACCATACAAAGATAAGTATTTGGATTTTCATTTCTTACATAATGTTATTCAATGATGTATATGCTTATGTTCCTAGAATTAGGTTGTGTATTATGCATATTAGGATAGTTGCATTGATGAACAATATACTACTAATATACATGGGTAAGTGACCTATGGCACTGTACAACATTCCATTGCTACTTATCTAGAATTAAACCTCTTTGTTGACATGCTAGGAGTTGTGCACACTCTTAACAATGTTCTGGTAGAGATTGGAAGGCATCTAGAAAGTTACAGAATATGGATAAGTGTTGTATTGAAGCATTGGCTAAGATAATTGCATGATTGTATGACATATTTCTTTATGTGTAAGAATTTGTTCTGAAAACTATGAGATATTTCCTAATCATGCAATTTAACTTGTTGTGTAGGAAATATCGTATACCATCACCTACAAAAGAAGGACTACAACATTTGTTCAGCAACAAAGTTATCTATTGAAAATATTGAAGATATTGAAGTTCCCAGGATCTGGGAAGAATGTCATGATCGAGGAGTATCAGTCGATCACGAAGATGTTTGGGATGCAGTCCCAAGACCTGAAGGGGAGTCTGTAGTGACTTCCAAGAGAAGCTACAATATCAAGTATGTTGCAGGTGGTAGCATAGATACTTTTGCTTCTGTAGCCAGATACACTTCCATTAGATTAGTACTTGCTCCGGCT
The DNA here is from genome assembly GCA_027924585.1 of Larix kaempferi. NCBI lineage: Eukaryota > Viridiplantae > Streptophyta > Pinopsida > Pinales > Pinaceae > Larix > Larix kaempferi. The sequence goes on from BSBM01001646.1 coordinate 4,390,566, forward strand.
GCAATGATGATAGGGAAGATACACCATATGGATTTCAAGACAGCTTTCTGTAGTTGAAGAAGAAGTGTATGTGGAGCAGCCACTTGGTTCTGAGACACATGAAAGGGAGTCATATATGTGCAGAACTTGGTATGGTAGGATAGACAGCTTTCTATCCAGTTTGGGCTTTACCAAGAGTAAAGCGGATTCCAACCTTTACTACAAGGTTGAGGAAGGCAATCCAATGACACTACTTTTGTATTCGGATGACCTGTTTATCATAGGTGAAGATAGATTGATTGATGACATGCAGCGGAAGCTTGCTGCCGAGTTCAAGTTGAAGAACTTGGGGATGATACACTATTTGTTTTTGGCATGGAGGTGTGGCAGAGTGCAGATGGAATCTTCCTTGGACAAGGGAAGTATGCAGTAGAGATCCTGAAGAGGTTCGGGATGATGGACTGCAAGTCCATGGCCACACCTATGGCATCAAACCTGAAGTTTCTGTGTGATGCTTCATCTGATCCGGTTGATGTCACTGTGTATCGCCAGATGATTGGGTCCTTGATGTACCTGATGAACACGAGACCAGATATTTGCTTTGTGTTGAACACATTGAGCCAGTTCCTGATGGATCCGAGGAGTGTTCACCTAGTTGCTGTAAAGCATGTTCTGAGGTACCTAAAGGGTACAGTGGATTATGGGCTCAAGTATGATGCGAATCAAAACTTTAACCTGCAGGGTTATGTTGATTCAGATTGGGCTGGCAGTGCTGCAGATAGGAAGAGCACATCTAGATGTTGCTTCAGTATGGGATCAGGTGTGATCTCTTGGTTTAGCAGGAATAAGTCCTGCATAGCACTGAGTACAGCTGAGGAAGAGTATGTTGCAGCCTGTTCAGCTAGTTGTGAGGCAGTATGGCTAGAGAAGCTACTATCTGAGTTATTTGATCTTCCGTTGGATGCTACTATGATCTTTTGTGATAACCAGAGTTGTGTGAAGCTATCTGAGAACCCATTGTTTCATGAAAGGTCGAAACACATAGAGATCAAATATCACTATATCAGGGATATGGTGCAGAGAGGAGCTGTGAAGCTCCTGTACATTGCGACGAACGAGCAGATTGCAGATGTGCTGATGAAGCCACTAGCCAGGGTGAAGTTTGAGTACTTCAGGGAGAGGCTTTGTGTTCTTCAGATTGATGACACTTCGAGGAAGAAGTGATGGACACATTTGTAGAAGCCATTCCAAGCATGTTGGAAGGAGGATCCTTCACATGGTTGTGGATATAAGCGTTGGATGATGAGCATTAGGATGCTGCTCCAGTTACTACTCTATATATGCATCATGTTGGATGTTGGATATGATCAGTTGGATCATTTATATGTATATGTATGTATGCATCATGTTGGATGTTGGATATGATCAGTTGGATCACTTGTATGTATTTTTGTATATGCATAATGTTGGATGCTTGGACCATGTATCTGTATATGTATCAGGTGGATACATTGTATGATCAGGTGGATCATGTATGGTGATATGTATCATGTATTTGTATTTGTATCAGGTGGATACACTGTATGATTAGGTGAATCATGTATGATGATATGTATCAGCTAGATACTTGGTATGCATCAGGTAGATGCATTGTATGATCAGGATGATCATGGATGACGAGCTTCAGGATGTTGCTCCAGATGACATGCAGCAGGATGTTGCAGTGGTGATGATCAGTATGATCATGGGCATCGGGATGATGCCTCATGCGATGACGATCCGTTGGATCATGAGTATCAGGTTGATACTTGGAGGTCAGAGATGATATGTGGCAGGTTGTGCAAATAACATGTAATCAGTCCTGAGAGATCTTACCAGTCGTGCTGCGTCACATAAATGTTCCTAGGGTACTCTTTCCGGTATTGCTGTGTAGTATGTAATTAGTCCTCAGATATCCAATAGGTTGAGTTGTATGCTCGTAATCAGTCCTGGGATGAGGTATTACTACGGAGACATGTAATCAGTCTTGGAGATCTGAGAGGTTGAGCTGTGTGTGCTCGTAATTAGTCCTGGGACGCTCTTTAGAGATCTTGCCGGTCGTTCTGTGGCACATAAATGTTCCTAGGATGCTCTTTAAAGGTTTTGTCTATCCACATGTAATCAGTCCTGGAGATCCGAGAGGTTGAGCTGTGTGCTCGTAATAAGTCCCAGGATGCTCTTTAGAGATCTTACTGGTCGTGCTGTGGCACATAAATGTTCCTGGGATGCTCTTTAAAGGTATTGTGGAGGAGATGCATGTAATCAGTCCTGGGAGATCTTGCCGGTCGTGCTTAGGCACATAAATTTTCCTAGGATACTCTTTCCGGTATTGCATCCGCACATAAAATTAGTCCCGAGAGGCCACCTCTATCAAACCGTTCGCACAGATGATGAAGACCTGCAGGTGGTGGGCCTACATCCAGTATTAAAAAAGAATGGCTCTGTAGAACTTCCTATGATGAGTAGATTCAGAGATTGATTGAGATAGCAACAGTAGTGACGATGATGATGACTCGATGACGATTATCCAGTGACGATGATCCAGAGAAGATGACTTGTGCTAAGAGACATGTGTCGAGAAATACCTTCCTAGTTAAGAGGGAGTGTTGATTTATATGTAACTTCAGAATGTATTTCACATATATGTATATTGTATTCCTATAGAGATTTTATTATTCCTCTATACGGAAGTGTATTCATTTATATTGTAAGTGTCGTAACTTATACTTGATGGGTTATTAGACCACCTTGTTGGGATCAGCACTGTATAATTCATGTGGGTCAAAGGGTTATTAGACCACCCTAGTGGGGGTCGGCCCAGTCAGCATTATGTTAAGTGGTTAAGTTGAGGCCGGCCTAGTTGAGTAAAGGTCAAGTAAAGTTAGTGTATAAATAGAGAGTGTGTCCTCTCATTTTACATATTCTATTCTCTCACTCACACTTGGGAGAGTGGCGCACTTGTGGAGGAGGAGGCTCTGCTGCTAGGAGAAGAATATCTCTTGTATTAGGGTTGTATCATTGCTCTATCTATCTCTGAGGAAGTTATTGGGGTTTTTCACCTTTATGGTTTTCCCCAAGTAAACTCTGTGTCTTTTGTGTGCTTGCATTATTGTGTCCATGATTGATATGCTCTAGATTTGCTGTACATGTTGTTCTCTCAGTTAAGATCATAGATCAGATTGAAGTAAATTCTGAAAATTTAACACCAAACACATGACTAGGTTTAAAGAATCCTTTATAGATCTATCTGAACATGATTCACCTCATAAGGTGAAACTTGGGTATGACTATCAATATCCTATAAAAGGAAGTGGTGAAGCCTCCTACAAACTAGACTGTGGGAAGTCATTGAAGATGAAAGATGTTCTATATGTACCTGGACTCAAGAAGAATCTTCTATCCATATAATCTTTGGATTCAAAAGGAATGAGAGTTTCATTTATAGATGGCCAAGTACTCATGTGGCCAAAAGGTAAGACCATAGATGATGCAGTAGTGATTGGAGAGCAAGAGGGAGGATTATACAAATTGAAGGGACAACTTAAACAAGCCATGGTACATGAGTCCATGGATCCAAGTGAACTTTGGCATAGAAGGATTGCATATGAGCATTATAGAGCACTACCAATTGCAAGCAAAGCAGTAGAAGGTCTTCCTGAAATCTAGTCAAAGTACGAAGATGTTTGCAAAGGATGTGCAAAAGGAAATAACACAAAGAAGGCATTTACAAGCAAGTAAGGAAAAAGGAATTATCTACTCTGATGTATGCAGTGGGTATGTATACTATGGTTATTTCATTGATGATTTTTCTAGGAAGACTTGGATTTATTTCTTGAAGAACAAAGATGAAGTATTCAGTGCATTCAAGGAATCGAAAGCCTTGATAGAAAACCACGCTAAAAAGAAGATCAAGACCTTTAGATCCGACAATGGTGGAGAATTCACTTCAGCAGAATTCAAGAAGCTATGCAGCGATTCAAAGATTGAGAGGGAGTCCACCCAACAAAAAAACAAGATAATTATTTGAATTGTCATTTCTTATATATCTGAATGTTTAAATAATATTGTTCAATGATGAATATACTTATGTTCCTAGACTTAGGTTGTGTATTATGCATATTAGAATAATTGCATTAATGAACAATATACTAGTAATGTGCATATGATGGTTAAGTGTCCTATGGCACTATACAACATTCCATTGCTACTTATCTAGAATTAAACCTCTTTGCTTACATGTTGGGAGTAGTGCACGCTCTTAACAAATGTTCTTGTAGAGATGGAAGGCATCTAGAAAGTTACCGTATGAATACGGGATATGGATAAATGTTGTATTGAAGCATTGGCTAAGAAAATTGCATGAATGTATGACATATATTCTTATGTGTAATATTTTTTTCTAAAAACTATGAGAAGTTTCTAATCATGCAATTGTATTTGACTTGTAGGAAAGATCGTGTACAATCACCTACAAAAGAAGGACTACAACATTTATTCTAGCAACGAAGTTCAAGAAAATTATCTATTGAAGATATTGAAGAATCTGAAGTTCCCAAGATCCGAGATGCAGTAATGGAAGAATGCCATGGTCGAGGAATACCAGTCGATCATGAAGAATGATGTTTGGGATGTGGTCCCAAGACCATAAGGGAAGTCTGTTGTGACTTCCAAGTGGATCTATAAGATCAAGCATGCTGCAGATGGTAGCATAGAGAAATACATGGCAAGTTTTGTAGCTCATGGCTTCTCCCAGAAAGAGGGGATAGACAATGAAGAGAATTTTGCTCCTATAACTAGATATACTTCCATCGGAACAATACTTTCTTTGGCTGCAGTGATGAAGTGGAAGATACACTAGATGGATGTCAAGACAGCTTTCTTGAATGGTGTAGTCGAAGGAGAAGTGTATGTGGAGCAACCACTTGGTTTTGAGACACATGACGAGGATTCATATGTGTGCAGGTTGAAGAAAGCCTTGTATGGCTTGAAGCAAGATCCTAGGACTTGGTATGGTAGGATAGACAACCTTTTATCTAGTTTGGACTTTACCAAGAGTAAAGCGGATTCCATCCTTTACTACAAGGTTGAGGAAGGCAATCCAGTGATCCTACTATTGTATGTGAATGACCTGTTTGTTACATGAGAGGATAGGTTGATTGCCGACACCAAGAGGAAGCTTGTTGCCGAGTTCGAGATAAAGGACTTGGGGATGATGCACTATTTTCTAGGCATGGAGGTGTGGAAGAGTGCAGATGGAATCTTCCTTGTACAAGGGAAGTATGCAGTAGAGATCCTAAAGCAGTTCAGGATGATGGACTGCAATACCATGGCCACACCTATGGCATCGAACCTAAATCTTATGTGTGATGCTTCATCTGAGCCGGTTGATGTCACGGTGTATCGTCAGATGATTGGGTCCTTGATGTTCCTGACGAACACGAGACCATATATTTTCTTTGTGGTGAACACATTGAGCTAGTTCTTGACGGATCCCAGAGGTGTTCACCTGTTGTTGTAAAGCATATTCTGAGGTACCTGAAGGGTATGGTTGATTATGGGCTCAAGTATGATGCGAATCAAAAGTTTAACCTGGAGGGTTATGTTGATTCAAATTGGGCAGGTAGTGCTGCAGATAGGAAGAGCACTTCGGGGTGCTTCTTCAGTATGGGATTAGGTGTGATCTCTTGGTTTAGCAGGAAGTTGTCCTGCGTAGCACTGAGTACAGCCAAAGCAGAGTATGTCGCAGCTTGTCCGGCTAGTTGTGAGGAAGCTACTGTCTGATTTATTTGATCTCCTATTGGAGGCTACCTGTATCTATTGTCACAACCCGAGTTGTGTGAAGTTTTCAGAGAACCCAGTGTTCCATGACAGGTCGAAGCACATCAAGATAAAATATCACTATATCAGGGATATGGTGCAGAGAGGAGCAGTGAAGCTCCTGTATGTTGCGACGAATGAGAAGGTTGCAGATGTGTTGACAAAACCACTAGCTAGAGTGAAGTTTGATTACTTCAGAGAGAGGCTTGGTATTCTTCAAATTGAAGATACTTCGAGGAAGAAGTGATGGGACACATTTGCAGAAGCCATTCCAAGAATGGTGATAGGAGGATCCTTCCCATGGCTGTGGATGTAAGCATTGTTTGATGAGCATCAGGACGATGCTCCAGTATATGCATCAATTGGATGCTTTGTATGATCAGTTGGATCATGTATTTGTATATGCATCAGTTGGATGCTTTGTATGATTAGTTGGATCATGTATTGGTATATGCATCAGTTGGATGCTTTGTATGATTAGTTGGATCATGTATTTGTATATGCAACAGTTGGATGCTTTGTATGATCAGTTGGATCATGTACTTGTATATGCATCAGTTGGATGCTTTGTATGATCATTTGGATCATGTATTTGTATATGCATTAGTTGGATGCTTTGTATGATCAGTTGGATCATGTATGATGATATGCATCAGGACGATGCTATGATGATGATCAGGATGATCATGCAATGATGACATGCATCAGGACGATGATCAGGATGATCATGTGATGATGTACATCAGAATGATGTATGGTGAGTATCAGGTTGATACTCCGTGGCTGCTTACAGGTTGTGCAGATGAGCATATAATCTTGCCCTGGGATATTTGCAGATACTCTTGCGAGGTTTTGTTTATGACATGTAATATTTCCCTAGGAGATCTGGAAAATGATTTTTTGAGGTTTTGCTTTGGGAGGACATGTAATATTGACCTGGGAGATCCTGTCAGTCATGCTTAAGCACATAAAGGATCCTGGGATACTCTTTCGAGGTTTTGTCCGATGGCATATAATATTGCCCTGGGAGATCCGATAGGTTAAGCTGTGTGCTCATAATCAGTCTTGGGATGCTCTTTCAAGGTTTTTCCATGACCACATGTTATTTTGCCCTGGGAGATCCGATAGGTTGAATTGTGTGCTCGTAATCAGTCCTGGGATGCTCTTTCGAGGTTTTGTGGTGACCACATGTAATATTTCCCTGGGAGATCTTGTTAAAATTCAATATGCTAAGACAGAAAATAGCAGCATTACATTCCATTTCACAATGATAGCATATACAGGATCACTGAAGAAACAACAAGCATAGCATAAACACAAGAGACACAGATTTATCTTGGGAAACCCTCATGGGGTAGAAAACCCAGTAAAGATTCCTCAGTATAGATGACCAACAATATACAAAGATGCAAACCAAAGACATTATCTCCTTCTCCACCATAGCAGACCTCTCCTCCACAAGTGCGCCTCTCTTAAGTGAGTGAGTGTATCAAATGAGGAACATACCTCCTCTATTTATACACTACACTAACATGTATTTTACACAAGTACATGTAGGCTCGTATTTAACCATTAGGTTAAATACCCTATTATAATTGACTGGGCCGACCCCCACATGGTGGGTCTAATAACCCTAGTTACCACAACCAATTCGGAGGAATAAACATCTCCGGATTCATAGTATAATCACATCGGAGGTATGGAACATCTCCGGAATAAATAAGATACAAATATAATATTCTTAGAAGTTACAATATTCAACACTCCCCCTTAACGAGAAGGATATTATAACAACATCCACAGGGGAAACGAGTCATACATCATACATGATACATCTATAAATCATTGGAAGCTTTCTCAACATCATCAGTAACTCAACTAGTTACTGGAACATCTTCAATACTGGAACATCAACATCTTCAGTACTAAGTCTTTATCTTCTGCAGTACTCAAACAACTACAGCAACATCAATATCTGAATCCTCACGATCATCAGCATCGTCATCACACGATCATCAACATCGTCATCACACGATCATCATCATCAACATCGTCATCATACGAATATCAGCATCGTCATCATACGATCAACAACATCGTCATCAGCATCATCATCTCGTCATCACACGATCATCAACATCGTCATCACACGATCATCAGCATCACCATCACATGATCAGCATCGTCATCACACGATCATTAGCATTGACATCACACGATCAGCATCGTCATCACATGATCATCAGCATCATCATCACACGATCATATTACAGGATGATCAATCCTGCTCTCTTTAGGACATAGGTCCATGGATGATACAATCCAGATCAAGTTCCAGGATGATCAATCCTTATCTCTTTAAGACAAGTCTCATGTCTAGGGATGATCTAATCCCAACCACAGTGCCAGTCCTTTTTCATACTGGATGTGACCTAGATTAGATCTAGGATTTACCGCCACAGAGCTAGTCCTCTTTCATACTGGATGTGTCACGTCTACAGAGCCAGCCCTGTTTCATGCTGGATGTATCACATCTACAGAGCCAGCCCTGTTTCATGCTAGATGTATCACATCTACAGAGCCAGCCCTGTTTCATGCTGGATGTATCACATCTACAGAGCCAGCCCTGTTTCATGCTGGATGTATCACATCTACAGAGCCAGCCCTGTTTCATGCTGGATGTATCACATCTACAGAGCCAGCCCTGTTTCATGCTGGATGTATCACATCTACAGAGCCAACCCTGTTTCATGCTGGATGTATCACATCTACAGAGCCAGCCCTGTTTCATGCTGGATGTAACATATCTACAGAGCCAGCCCTGTTTCATGCTGGATGTATCACATCTACAGAGCCAGCCCTGTTTCATGCTGGATGTAACATATCTACAGAGCCATCCCTGTTTCATGCTGGATGTATCACATCTACAGAGCCAGCCCTATTTCATGTTGGATGTATCACATCTACAGAGCCAACCCTATTTCATGCTGGATGTATCACATCTACAGAGCCAGCCCTGTTTCATGCTGGATGTATCACATCTACAGAGCCAGCCCTGTTTCATGCTGGATGTATCACATCTACAGAGCCAGCCCTGTTTCATGCTGGATGTATCACATCTACAGAGCCAGCCCTGTTTCATGCTGGATGTATCACATCTACAGAGCCAACCCTGTTTCATGCTGGATGTATCACATCTACAGAGCCAACCCTGTTTCATGCTGGATGTAACATATCTACAGAGCCATCCCTGTTTCATGCTGGATGTATCACATCTATAGAGCCAGCCCTGTTTCATGTTGGATGTAACATATCTACAGAGCCAGCCCTGTTTCATGCTGGATGTATCACATCTACAGAGCCAGCCCTGTTTCATGCTGGATGTATCACATCTACATAGCCATCTCTGTTTCATGCTGGATGTAACATATCTACAGAGCCAGCCCTGTTTCATGCTGGATGTAACCTAGAACAATTCTAGGATTTGTCACGTACATTTTGAACCAAGGTACAGGGACGATCCAGTCCTATCATGTACCTTTTGAACCGAAGTCCAGGGACGATCCAATCCTATCATGTACATTTTGAACCGAAGTCCAGGGACGATCCAGTCCTATCATGTACCTTTTGAACCGAAGTCCAGGGACGATCCAGTCCTATCATTCAATTCTTGGAGACCTCATGTCTACGGCTCAATTCAAAGGACCATAGTCCAAGGATGATCCAATCCCCTTACCTGTTCATTCATGATTTAGTTCTCGGAGACATCATGTCTACGGCTCAATTCAAAGGACTAAAGTCTGAGGACGATCCAATCCCCTTACCTGTTCATTCAAGATTTTGTTCTCGGAGACATACGTCTATGGCTCTCTTTAGGACTGAAGTCCAGGGATGATCCAATCCCCTCAAGTCCACCAAGGACTTCATTCTCGAAGACATACGTCTACGGCTCTCTTTAGGACTGAAGTCCAGGGATGATCCAATCCCCTCAAGTCCACCAAGGACTTCATTCTCGAAGACATACGTCTATGGCACTCTTTAGGACTGAAGTCCAGGGATGATCCAATCCCCTCAAGTCCACCAAGGACTTCATTCTCAAAGACATACGTCTACGGCTCTCCTTAGGACTGAAGTCCAGGGATGATCCAATCCCCTCGTATGTCAATCATGGGTACAAGTATCTTCATCCATACAAGTACATCAAGGCATCATGTATCCTCATCATCAAAACATGTATCCTCATCATCAAAACATGTATCCTCATCAATAGCATCAAATACATATATCATTAAAGGCATGTATACATCTATCATGAAAAGCATGTATTCTCACTAATACATCTATCATCAAAAGCATGTATACTCACTAATACATCTATCATCAAAAGCATGTATACTCACTAATACATCTATCATCAAAAGTATGTATACATCTATCATCAAAAGTATGTATACATCTATCATCAAAAGTATGTATACATCTATCATCAAAAGCATGTATTCTTACTAATACATCTATCATCAAAAGTAAAAATATAAGGGTCCTAAAAATAATTCTAAGTAACTAAGTGCAGTAAATAGGTAACCTCATCATTTATGAGACAGACTTGTTATTAGATACTATGCTACTCCCCCTTTCGAGGAGAGTTCTTTTGAACTATACCAAGCTTGTCTCGAAAGTATTCAAACTTCACTCGAGACAAAGGTTTAGTCATGATATCAGCAATCTGATCCTCAGTGCTTATATATTCGAGCTTGATAACACCTCTTTGCACCATATCTCGTATATAGAAGTATCGTATCTCTATGTGTTTTTGACTTATCATGGAATACAAGATTTTCTATCTTGATGCAGTTTTGAATGTCACACATAATCATAGTGGAATTCATTTCTAAGTCAAACACTCCATATAAAAGCTTTTGAAGCCATACTACTTCACAGCTAGTAGAGCAGATAACTATATATATATTCTGCTTCAGCAGTACTGAGAGCCACACTAGATTGTTCCTTGTTGAACCATGAGATCATGGCAGATTCAAGACTATAACATCCACCTGATGTACTCTTTCTGTCTGAGGCACTTTTTGCCCAATCAGAATCTAAGTAACCATGTAAACGGAGTTCATGACCTCCAAGATAATATAGACCAAAAATCTAATGTACCTTTTAGGTACCTCACTACATGCTTTGTAGCTATTAAGTGCACCTTTCTAGGTTCTACTAGATACTGACTTAGGGTATTTACATCAAAGCATATATCTGGCCTAGTATTTGTTAAATACATCAATGACCCAATGACTTGTCTATATAGGGTTAGGTCCACTAAATACGATGAGTCATTAACTAATAACTTCAAGTTGGAGTCCATGGGAGTGGCCATGGATTTATACTCCAACATATCAAATCTTTTTAGAAACTTCACAACAAACTTACCTTGATTTAAAAGATTCCTTTTGGATCTTGCCATACTTCTAGACCTAAGGAGTAGTGCATTAATCCGAGATCTTTCATTTTCATTTCTGCAGCCATTTTCATGACCTGTTTCTCATTCCTTGTCAGAAAGAGATCATCGTCATACAATAATGGTATGATAGGTTCATCATCCACAACCTTAAGGTAAAGGTTAGGAACAACTTTACTTCTGGTAAAGCCCAAGCTTTGTCATGAAGCTGTCAATTGTCCATTATTCACACTCAGCATTGAGTGATCTTTTGCATATCTATCTGTGCCATCTCTCGTCAGATGGGTGTACTAAAATGAGCCTCAAAATCATTCGAACTCTATGGTGAGTTCCTTCTTGCATCCATGTCATATGTGTATAGAACCCATATTCAACCTTGTAGCAAAGGTTGAGATCCACATTACTCATGATGATCATTAAGCTCATCAATTGACTACCGATCCTGGGAACCCATACAAAACCTGATTACATTATTAAGAGAATGGTCTTATCTAGTCCCTTGGAGCAAAAAATCTCATCATGATTCTCTTCCTCTTTCTAATAGAATCTCTTAACCACAAGCTTTCTATAGTGTGTTTGATTTGTAAATCTTTTGTTGAACATCCATCGCTTGTTCAGAGTTCGCCATTCATCGTGATCTTTCCTACAAATCAAAATTAAGTACATGATTAGTAATACTTCATAATCATCAAATCATATTGACATGATAACCTATTATGCATACAGATATCATTTACATAGTTATGCAACTATTTTGACCAATACTTTGGCACAACACTTTCCCATATCCTATATGCATACAGTGGCTATCTAGATGCCTTCCATCTCTACCAGAACATACTATCAAGAGTGTGCACAACTCTCAGCATGTCAGCAAAGAGGTTTCATTCTAGACAAGCAATAATGGAATGTTTGTCCAATTTACCAATCATATGCATATTAGTAGTATACTGTTTAATTCTTTATGAATGTTTATACTCAGCATGATATATTCTAGGAATACAAATATGCATACAAGCAATATCATTTACTATTTCTAATAACAACCCAAATACTTATATTTTATGTTTGTGTGGTTGCCTCCCGCTTGATCTTCTGTATGTCTTCTGAGCTTCTATTCATTCTGTACCACTGTGCATGCTCAAGTGTACACTAGTGTCATCCTCATGATCTCATACACAAACATACATTCATTAGTATATTCTCAATATTATCAAAACATTCTAATTCTAAATAATATTGAATATGTACAGTCATGATCATTAGTATTTAGGGTTTCAAGGAAGTCTTCTTTTACTCATGCATATTCTTGTTTGATCTAGTTAGTTAAATCATCAACCAAGATAAGAGACATAATATGCTTAAACCCTTGATTACTAACCAATCATACCAAGTATACTTACACAAGGTAAGATTCTAACATGACACAGGAAAACATACCTGGATTAGTATACCTGCTTAGTTATGTACAACATACCTAAACAATCTCTTCAATGATTTAGAGATCCTCAGCTAGAACCTGCATGTCTCGTAGGTTAAACATGATATAAAAAAGTCATACATACCTCGTGAGTCTTTGTCTTCATGTTGTCATGGTCATGGAACTTGATTTGTCTTTTGTGATGTACTTGTGTCTTGTTAGCAGACAACATCAACCTCACACAACACCATAATGCATAAGTACAATCATATAGCCCTAATCAATGAATGTCTTCGATCATTCACATGCATTCATATTGTTACTAGGGTGATAAGACAATTAATAACATTAATCAAGATTGTACTAATAAATAACATGAAGACAAACACATTATGAACTTAATCAAGAATCAGATTTCAAGGCATACCTGAACCTCCTTAAGTCATACCTGTCGAGACTTTTTGTAGTCTTCTTATGTAAGGCCTTAGCCTCAACTCCCCCTGAAACTTGATCTGGAGCTTGATTAGGTTTTGCTAGAGAAACCCTAAAAATTCAATCTTTGACTTTCACACTTCTGAATGGATGGAAGAATGTGTCTTGCTGAGTTGATCAACCTAGCATTCTTCAATTTTGAAATCTCCAAAATTTGACCCCTCAAAATTGCCTTCGAAACTTCTGGATCTTCTGGACAGGAACCCGAACTAGGGTTTGATGAAGCCCACCCTTCTGTCCAATCAAAAGTTTTGATCCAAGGCTCTAAAATCTTATTTTTCTTAGGATCTTCCAGCCGTGGACTCCGATTCCAAAAATTCTAACTTTCTCCGAAACCCTAAATTCTGAAAGCCATGAATAAAGGTGCTCCAAAAATAATTCTGTTTTGATAGAAATATGCACTTGATTGTTTCTGCTATAACTCTGAAATTTCTGCTCCACAAGGTTTGAAAACCTTTTCTACAGTAGCCTGACCTGTCATCTTTCCATCCTGACAGGTCTGACCTCAATTGGATTTTCTGAGAGAGAGTTATGCCAAGTGTCGCAACGTGACCTGTTTATGGGATAAAACAGGAGAGCAAACTTGTACGGCATGCCACGTGTCACTGTTTCAACTTCGGCCTCTGAAAACGTTTCTTGAGATAGCTCGCCCTGTTATATTTCCATCCTGACAGGTCTGACCTCAATTGGACTCTCTGAGAGATATTTATGCCAAGTGTCGCAACGTGACCTGTTTATGGGATAAAACAGGAGAGCGAACTTGTACGGCGTTCCACGTGTCACTGGTTCACCTTCGTCCTCTGAAAAAGTTTCCTGAGATAGTAAAGTCTGTGTACTACCTGTCACTTTTTACGAAATTTAATTTGGAGCTTCCTAGCCCAAGTTATGACCTTTTTTCCAAGGTCACCTGATTTTGACTGAGATATGGAAGAGGCAGAAACCCTAACTTGTACTGATCATAACTCATAAAGTACAACGAATCTGAGGGTCCCTTTGGACACAAGGTACCTGGGGATGTTATCTACGACCTGTAAACGTTTCAGATCCTGAAACTTCGCATAAATGGATTTATAGCGAAAGTTCCACGATGACTGATTTTTGCTATATAAAACCCTAACCTTCAAATTGTCACAAGAGAGGCAAGTGTCGTAAGTGCCATACATTGCCTTCCTTCAGGTTAGCTCTGATACCATGTTAAAATTCAATATGCTAAGACAGAAAATAGCAGCATTACATTCCATTTCACAATGATAGCATATACAGGATCACTGAAGAAACAACAAGCATAGCATAAACACAAGAGACACAGATTTATCCTGGGAAACCCTCATGGGGTAGAAAACCCAGTAAATCTTCCTCAATATAGATGACCAGCAATATACAAAGATGCAAACCAAAGACATGATCTCCTTCTCCACCATAGCAGACCTCTCCTCCACAAGTGAGCCTCTCTTAAGTGAGTGAGTGTATCAAATGAGGAACATACCTCCTCTATTTATACACTACACTGACATGTATTTTACACAAGTACATGTAGGCTCGTATTTAACCATTAGGTTAAATACCCTATTATAATTGACTGGGCCGACCCCCACATGGTGGGTCTAATAACCCTAGTTACCACAACCAATTCGGAGGAATAAACATCTCCGGATTCATAGTATAATCACATCGGAGGTATGGAACATCTCCGGAATAAATAATGTACAAATATAATATTCTTAGAAGTTACAATATTCAACAGATCTTGTCAGTCATGCTTAGGCACATAAAGGATCCTGGGATACTCTTTCGAGGTTTTGTGGTGTGGTCACATATAATATTACCTTGGGAGATCTTTCCAGTCGTGCTTAGGCACATAAAGGATCCTGGGATACTCTTTCGAGGTTTTGTGATGCACATAATAAGTCCTGAGGATGCCACAGTATGGCCAGTGTTGATGAAGACCTACAGGAGGCTAGGCCTACATCCAGCATGAAAAAGGGCTGGCTCTGTAGAACTTCCTATGATGAGAATAATGATGAGATATCCCAGTGATGAAGATGTCGAGTACAACAGTAGTGATGATGCTGATGCTCTATGATCCAGTGTTGATGATCCAGCTCCAGAATTGAAGACTTGCGCCGATATGTATTGATGACCTATGTTTAGAATACCTTCCTAGTTAAGAGGGAGTGTTGAGGTATTTGTAACTTTGTAAGATATTCTTCTATGTATTACATTTTTACTTTATTGTATATCCAACAGAGATGTTATATTCCTCTGATTGGAAGTGTCGTCATTTGTATTTGCAAGTGTTGCAAGTTACATTGTAAGTGTCGTGATTTGCATTGATGGGTTATTAGACCACCAGTGTGGGGTCGGCCCTAGTTAGGTCATGTGGTTGGGTTATTAGGATTCATTAGGAAGTCGGCCCTGTTGGATTATTGGCAGGTCAAGTCAATGTATAAATAGAGGGTGTGCCTCTCTCATTCTATTTATTCACTCACTTCTCAAGCTCGCATAGCTAAGAGAGAAAGTGGCGCACATTTGGAGGAGGAGGAGTATCTGCTAGAGACATCTCTTTGGGTTTGATCCTTGCGATATTGTATTGGGGATTATTCTATCTCTAAGGAAGTTGCGGGGTTTTTCACCTTCTTAGTTTTCCTCAAGGAAACTCTGTGTCTCTTGTGTGCTTGCATTATTGTGTCTATGATTGATATGTTGTAGATATGTTGTACATGTTATTCTCTTGGTGATCCTTAATGATAATGGAATGAAATTATCGAAAAAATTAACAAATGAGGGAATTTAGTGCTTTTTTTTACCCAACAATGTAATATCACAATTTCCATTGGCCTCCTTTTTCCTAACACTGTGTTGTGTGATCTTGCTCCACTAGATTACATTGACTTACTATTAGGGATATTTTACCAACATGAGTTCTCTACCACAGATGCTTCTTTCCCTAACACATACACCCTCATTAAGGATGGTGGTCACTTTCACTTCCACTCATTTGTTGCTTTCTCTCTAGAAACTCTATTTAGTAATGATGGTGTGCATCAAGTTCCCTTCATAAATTTTTACATCTATGTATTACCCAGGAAGGTAATCTTGACAAACTCGCTCCCCCACAAAAAAAACATCGATGGAACCCCTCCTCTATCACTATCAATATATTTTTATTAAACCTACCACTTTTCCATTCCCACAATGTATCGAGCATACCATTAACCTTATCCATGGCACTTCCATTCCCAATACCCTGCCCTATCATCTACCTCTATTGATACAACTGAGATTGACTAGCAATTCCAGGCATTATTGTAAACAAGGAAGACTCACCCCAACTCCTTATCTTATGATTCGCCTACATTTATTATCCTTAAGAAGATGATGGAAGCTAATCACTGACTATATAGATAAATTTGCAAACATTATTTAGGCTAAACAACATGCACACAGACCTCATGAGTCTTACAAGTAGAAGAAGAAAAAAAATGCTTGATTTACAATGTGCTTGGCAATCATGGATTGCAAGAAATATGTCTACCAAGTCATCAGACACAGTCATTCGTGTTGGATTGGCATCATAAGAGAGAATCTCGGTTAATGATCCACTATCAGTGAATCAATGTTTAACTATTCTAAACTGTCTTGTGGAAAGGGGATTATTCTCTCCCTAGTAGAATTAACCTCATCCTCACTTCATTTACCTCATACACCTTTGATTTCCAATCAAAAACATAATTTTAATAAAAAAATTCAAGCTTCTTCTAGTGTACCTTTTGCTAGTGTCACTACTATCTCAACAATAGTAATTGTTCCTTCCATGCCAACCCATGTAGTGACTCCTCAAGAGAAAACTGGTGAAACACAACTCATCAAGAATCTACTTGGATATAAATTAAAGCATAAAATACTCTAGGAACACCATGCATGTATAATCAATAGGCTATATGATGATTTTCCTAGATAATACAGTATGTGTGCATTGTGATTTAAGTTGCAAAAGTATAGCTAACACGTAGATTAGCAGGAATCCAAAAATCACGACAAAAATTCCTAGATAATGATCTCACAACAATGATTTTTCATGTGGGAAGAATTGGCCCAGTGGCTTTGGAGATCAAACTTTGAGGTTGCTCTACCATTTTTTCTCAGGATGCAATTTTGCAACCATAAGAGAGTTTGCAATTGGTAATTATTGCTGAAGAATTTGGGGTTTTGGTTATTGATATGATCACACCAACTATGCTATTTTCAAGAATGCAAGTGATCATTATTTGATCATGAGTGGCATTGTACTCAATTCTATAGTTATGTAATGAAATAAACAAATCCATGCTCTAGTGACTATAGTTATGTCATGAAATAAACAAGTTCATGCTCTAGTGATTTTTAGAGGGGTTTCTCATTCTTTAAATATTACACCCAACCTGATGCAACAAGTATTATAGCCTTCACCTTTGGTATATTCACCAAATCCTATAGTTGAGTGGTCCAATATTCCAACACTGACTGGTTCTTATATTTTCCCTAGTGTCCATTATGTAGGAAAGCAATAATTCTATGGTTCTTTGTTTTGGCACCCTTGAATTATCTAGTCACACTTTTTTCACATCCCCAAATGCACAATTCAAAGGTTTTGTTGAGACTATCAAACATGGAAATGAGAAGTTTATCACTTACATATACCTTTGGGATTTACGTGAATAAGATCATCTTTAGCTTCATAATCTAGGTGTATTCTATGAACTCTTAGACAATGTTGGAATCTAAGGGACCCTAATCGAACTTCAAGATACTACTATGATGTCATTTATGATATTTTACATAGCCAAATATTTAGCAATGACATGACATTATGCATGGCATATTTTTGAATCATTATTTTCCAAGTGTCTCCTTTTACAAACCATTGATTGCTAGTATTTGTAATTAAAACCTTGTGGATGATCCTCTCCAAATACTTGAGAAGACACAAAAGTATAATTTTATTCCTTGCCTGGGTAAATCAGTTTTGTTCTAAGCTTCTATGATTTTTCCATAGCAACACCACCTACACTAGTCATCTCAGGATTTCCACTAGCATTCTCCACAACCTCCAGATTGTCATGTTGACATGCTTCAAGTGTCTTTTCCTCTATGAAATTGATCAAGGAGAAAAAAAGTGGACTCATATTTATTAGGCTCAAACTTATATGGCATCAATTGTCATCTTCATCCATACCACCTCTCTTCAATCTAGAAGAGAATGGGGACATTGACTTATTATTAAACCAAGAAGAAATGGTACAAATACCCCAAAAGAGATGTCAGAGAATTTGAATATTATAATTACCAAGCATTAGAATATTTAATAAGAATGTAGTTATAAACTCGACAAGAAACTATGACCTCAAAACAAGAAATCTAGTTCTAAAAAACCCATATTTTTGGGGTAAAAAAAAATAAAAATCAACCCTTGAATTGAAAAGTAGTGCTATTGGTAGCATGCATTTTTTTTCGAAGTTAAAATTGCAAATTTGTCCTACCATGGCCTTAATTCCTTGTAAAGATACAAACAAAAACCTCAAAATCAACCTCTGGATCAAAATGTGGTGCTCCCAATATCACCTCATTTTTGGGGGAGGTTAAAATTGCAACTTGTTTGAAAACATGGCCTTGACAACCAAGTACCATTTTGGACAAAAGATTTAAAATCAACCCTTGAATTGAAAGGGAGTGCTACCAGTATCACCATTACTTTCATGTTAACATTTTAGACATTGTTCTAAATTTAAAAATAAAATAAAATAACCATATTTGGAGGATGAGATTCCCATAAACAACCTCCCCGAAATCAAAAGAAAAAAAAAAACACAATTAAAAAAAAGAAAAAAGAAAAAGAAAGTTACTTCAAAAAAATTAAAATTAAAAAATTATGATTTAAAAACACGATTAAAAATAACACAATTATTTTTAAAAACCCAAAATATAATTAAAAAACACACCAAAAAAAACTAAATTAAAAAAAAATGGAACAAAACACAAAATACAAAATGCAAATGCAAATGGGGGGAGTGGGTGATTCCCCCCCATTGTGCCCTCTCTACTCCTCTCCCTCACCCCTTGTGCCTCCCCTCCCCCTACCATACCCGTCATTGTGGCGACTGTAGGGGGTGCAATAGGGGACTAACAAATAAGGGGGCAGAGGAAGCGAGAGGGGAGTGGAGAGGATAGTGGGTCGATGGGAGGGGGGTGAGTCCCAAAATCACCCCTACCCCGTTTGCACTTTTTTTGTTTTTTTTCAATTTGTTTCTATTTTTTAAATTGTGTTTTTCAATTATGTTTTTTAATCATATTTTTCATTTTTGGTTATTATATATATATAGTTGTTTCCTTTTTAGTATTTTTTAAATGCATTTTTTTGCTTTTAATTTTGGGTAGATCGATTATGGGAATCAGTCCCTCCAAACATGGCTATTTTATTTTATTTGTCTAAAAAAAATGAAGTTCTAAAATGTTAACTTGGAAGAAAGGGGGTGCTACTACTAGCACCTCTTTTTCGATTCAGGGGTCGATTTTAAGGCTTTCATATTAAATGATACCAGTTTTCAAGGCCACGTTTTCAGACAAGCTATAATTTTAATGCCCCCCCCCCCCCCCCCCCCCCGAAAAAAAGGGGGGGCTGATACTAGGAGCACCACTTTTTTTATTTATGGTTAAACACAACCACCAAATGCAACCTCTAAAAAAAATGAGAACTTTGAAGAGTTCTTGACAAGTTGGTAACTATGTTTAAGTAGTTAGATTTTAATATTAAATAAAAGGGTTGACATAATCAAGCTAATAGTCCCCATTTTGGATTTATCTATATAAAGAAGGATCTTACAATATAAAGAGGTAGTTTTGGAAGTTAATAGAAGTAACTAAATTTTATACATTATTTATGTCTAGATATCACATGTTGATTATGGTAGACAATAATTAATCATGGTTGATCATTGTCGATCTAGTAACCCACTAACCTATAACTCCTTAACACATATTGATATATGTTAACTAATGTGAACTATTATTCAACATTGATCACTTGTCATAACAAGCCACTTACCCCATATTTGATTAACTAACCAATTAATGACTTAATCCTCTAACTCATGGACACGTTAATTAGAGCATATCACTAACCCTTAACCATCATTAACCATATTAATTGTTGTTGATAGTGGTTTATCATCATTGGTAATGACCATGCTTAACAATATTAACCATATTAACCCACTACCCCCTATCCTACTCATCGATTAACATTGTTCCCTCTCATCCACTTATCCATTAATTGTGTAGCTCAAGAATCCCATAACCTATAAGCTTCTTAACTTGGTGATCCGAGTGACACGCTAATAATTCACCCTTATTGACCAGGTTGACCATAGTATGACATTGATGACTCATTTACCATAGTTTATCCATTAACCCATAATCACTTAACCCTTATTGACCTATGTTGACTAACATGGTGTTCTAGTAAAAATCAATTACTTGTCATAACTAATCACCTACCCTTGACCCTCTAACTACCCAATAATCACTTATTCTTCTATTAACCCTTGGAACCACTAATCTCAATAACTCACCAACCTTTCAACATCTTTAACCATATTAACCATTTTTTACTAGGGTTGATCATTGGTGACCTCTCTTCACCATATTAACTGCATATTGCACCACATTCACCATGTTGCACCATATTAATCACATTAACCCATTAACCTTTAACACATGTGTTAACTAATTACATTTCTTCTTATCCACTTATGCATTAACCACATACCTAATACTCTAACAGAGGAAGTTTTAGGGTAAAAACAGTTATCCCATTGGGATAATTTTAGACCTTTTTCCCCAAAAAATGATTCACCAGTTTCCATTTTTTTTTCTAAATTGATTAGCCCAAATTCCATGGGATAACATTTTTCAACTCTAAAAATCACCAAAATTGTCAAGAAACTATATAAAATCCTTAGAAATTTAAATCTTTTTACAAAAATATTTCCCAACATTTTATGGTTGGAATTTAAGAATTAGTAAGATTCGGCAAAGTTTCTACACTATAAGAAAATTATGGATGCTTAAAAGTTTCCCTGAAATTACTCTAATAAATCAAAAACCTCCTTACCCATCAACCCTTCACCCCAGTGACTATAAATGGTCATGGTTGACCATGATTGATCCAAGTTGATATTGGTGGCCACCCACCTCTTCCACTGACTCATAACGATTCTCCATCTCCTTGGCAATTTCTATGGTTTTTTGGTACCCAAACTTATGGGGCCATTTTGAGGTCCTAAATGGTCCCAGAAGCTCCAAAAACACCTAATTGGACCCTTTGAATTTGTTCTTCTCTTTGAGATCTTTCCAACAACTATCATATACCCTTAACATAGTTTGTATGTGGACTTTGTGCCCCAGGGAAGTTCACTTGTTAGATAGCCACCTCGAGGCCCACAAATCGTTTTTGGCACTTCATCTCTTAGGGTTAGGTTTTTATATTTAGGGTTTTTTCCTCGTTGTCTTTTTGCTTATGATAAAAGGCCCTTTTTATTATCTTTTAATTAACTCTTACAAATGAGTGTAGCTGCCACATCTCTATTCAAAGATAATCTACCACCATCTAAGCTAGTTTGTATTGTTTTGTAGTTTATAGTGAATTTTCTATTCCATTCATTAATAAAATTTGGGTTTTATTGTACCGTTGTGCTCTCTGCAAAATAATTGTGTGTGAGTTTCCATTTTATATTTCTACCTTCATTTCATTCTACAAATAATCTATATCAATGATTCTCCAACGATGACCTTGTTGACCATGATGGACCATATTTTCTCATGGTTGATCATTCTTGGGCATGGTTGATCTAGTATACCAATTGACCCATAACCCTTTGACACATATTAATATATATTGACTAGTGTGAACTATTATTCAACATTAGTTACCTATCATAATTAGCCACCGACCCTTTACCCACTAACTAACCCATTAACCACCTAATCCTCTAGCTCTTGGACCCATTAATCTCACTAACTCAAGTTAACCATGGTTGGCATTTATTAACCATTTTGACTATATAGACCGTATTCTTTTTACTTCACCATATTAACCATATTGACCCACTGACACTAAGGAAGCTCACTCATTAATGTTGTTCCTTGTTATCTAATAATCCATTACCCACATTGCCTCATAATCGCATAACCCATAAACCTCCTATCCCGATAACCTCAATAATCCATCAACCCTTCACCCTCATTGATCATATTGGCCATTGTTAGGTTGTACCTTGACATCTACAACATAAAACTCAAAGCAATATTGATAGAAATGTAATTGCAAAAATAAAATAAAACAAAAAAAAAGTATTGAAGCAACAATAATAGGCAAAGCATTACTCATGTTATGAATAAGATGTAATGTTCACTTCCCTCTTCGAGGGCAGAACCTCCAACTGAGCAGAGTTCCAATACAATACTAATCGCTTGGAACTCAATTATATATCTTCCACCAGTATAAATAGTTTATAACTATCCAAAACTCTAACAGCCTAGTGGGCCTTAAATAAAGAGGCCACATCAACTACCTAATGGACCTTCTTTAATAAGCCACCTTACATGTATTGATTGCATATAACTACCTAGTGGACCTTATTTGATAAACATGGCCACTATGTTGGTTTCTAATACTTATGAAGGTGAGTATGCATAATTATTCGTACAATTAAACAAAATTAAGCAATGGCACAAAACGTAGTCACACAATACACAAACATTTATCCTAGAAAACCCTTTATAGGGAAAAATCAACAAATGAGTGAGATTTACCACTCATCTATTATCAACACTCTTAACGAGTGTTTACAACATCAATTTACTATATCGCAATAACTTGATCATGAATTCATTACATTTATTCCAGTACCATATAGTACTTCTCAATACAATGCTTATATTTTTCCTTACACCATATTTATAGATTAAACACATACTATAGCTCATGATACCCAAGTTAGTTATAGCTAACTACTCTATTAATGGTGATCCATAAATTCCTAATAATTTTAAGGTATTTTGTTACAGTCGACTTGGTTGAGTCAATCTTAATCAACTTCCAATCGAGTTGCTCATTGTCCAATTGTTCATCAAATTATTTCTCACATTATGGTCGTCAAATTCCCATCGATGAGTCGACTATTCTAGTTGGCCCATCAAATAGGATTCCGCCATATATTAACTTTAATTTCAGTTGACTTGTTAACTACTCAACTATCTGTTGGAATCTTATTAATACTGAGAGGGGGGTGAATCAGTATTAGCACAATTATGAAATTTTTTACTTCTTATCAATTCAAACAGGAACTTAATTATGCATTCACCATAAACAAAAACATTCAACATCACATGCGCAATACACAGAACACAAAGAATTTTACGTGGAAACCAAAATGGGAGAAAACCACAGAATTCTCTCTTATATAGAAAAGATAACATTCATGGAAGCACCAACTTATGAAGTTCTCCAACACCAACTGGAAGGAGGAACCAACCCCCTAATTTTACAAGCTACGACATGAAGGAAGCAATGAATCCCTGATTTACCAGCTTCAACTAGAAGGAGGATCTGACCCCTTGTTCCTTGCCCCATCCTGCCACCCTGATATGACTATACAAGATATTTATTTGGTTTTCTACTGATATGCACACTCTTCAGATTATCTGCAGTTCATTCTATTGTGTGCACCTTTTGTATACTGAGATCTTGCAATTGTTGAACTGTATCACATCACTTGACTACATCAACATTACACACTAGACTTCATACTTCATAATCTATGCACTTTGGTTCAGTATATCGTTATGTTTTTGCACATCTACAAACTTAATTGATATTGTACATTTGGTGTTGTGCTCTTGTTCTGACTTTGTGCATTTGTATCAGATTACGCACATGACTTATGTGCACTTTCTATTGTGATATTGTTCAGAATTCGTGCATCTATATAAGATCACTCAAATCATTATGCACATCTTCTATTGTGATGCATCTCTGTCTTCACACATCTGTCACATATAGATTACTTCATTTTGCACATCTCTTGATGTGTTGCATCTTTGTCTTCATGCATCTGTCACAGATAGACTACTTCACTTTGTGCATCACTTGTTGTGCTTCAAGTCATTCTTCGCGCGTCCGTCTCATATAAACGTTTTCATCGTCTTGTGCATCATTTGGCTCATCCGACTCTTCTGCTAGATTATGTTATTTTGGTTCCACAAGCCATTGATACCCCAAAATAAGAATCTTTCCAGATCAGAGTACTACCACTTTCGCATCTTCAAGCTTACTTCAACTCTCCAAATTGGATTCTTATTTATACTTGTCCCGTGCGGATGGTATGTCCACAAGTTGGTCGTATCATACATTCTCCCTTGCTTCACGGTCAAGCTATATTCATGCTTCTACCACTTGTCATGATCTACGCCACTGATGTATTACACCTTGTGGTTCTTGCGCATACTTGGTGTTAACACCCAAAAAGTGCTCACTAGCTCATTTACCACATTATATGGCTCATTTGTCCATTTTCCTACCATATTTCCATTAAAATCCCAAAAAATCCCATTAAAAAGCCTCCAAAAGGCCACAAAACCACCAAAATAGCCTAAAAAAGGCTAAAAAACCCCCTTTTCCTCCAAAAATAGCAAAAATCCCCTAAAAAGGGAATAAAAAATATAAAATAATGAGGAAAAGGAGGAAAAAACCCTATACAGCTGCACAAAACCATGTGTTTCCCAAAACCATGGGCCAGCACTCCACCACCAAAAAACTATAAATAGGTGATGGAGATCCCTTATTCCATATCCACAATCACAAGCACCCTTACTCTGCCAAAATCTCTCTCGAAACCCTAGTTCACCATTGAACTATTTTCACCTTGAGAGCCACCTTTGGCCCATTCCCAACATTGGAGAAGGAGAAGGAGCATATTGAAGCTTGGAGCATCCTCTTGGACACTGCAAAGGGCTTCATCAAACCTTTACATTGAAGGTAACATCAATACAAAAAGTCATTCTTTAAATTTGATGTTTATGTTTCATGCTTGTTTTAGAACTAATTTAATTTCTGTTTTAGCTTAATTAGTTTAATTTACTGAACTGCTACTAAGGAGTCCATTCTCCTTAGTAGGTGCTCATTTGCACAAGCTAGGGGTAAAACCCTAGCTACAGTTTTGGCGACTCCCCTAGTTTTCGAATTTCTGGTTTCCGTTTTTGAATTTTTTCCTTTCGGCTGTCCCTTTCGGCCGCTGCATACCGCGTCTTTTCCCTCTGCAGTCACGTCCCGACCGCGCCTTTCAGGCCTTTACCTGCGATCCGACCGCGGCTCTCAGACTGCTTCCGACGCCCTGCCAGCGGATTCAAGTCTGTTACCTGCGATCCGACCATGGCTAATCAGCCTGTTTGCCGCGATCTGACTGCGCCTGTCGGCCATTTTCCCGCGTCCCGACTGCGGCTATTTGCCTCTTTCGGGCGTCCCGACTGCGTCTTTTTCCCTATTTGCTGCGTCCCGACTGCGTCTGTTGGCCCGAAAGCCGCGACCTGACCGCCGCTGTTTCCCTCAAACCCGCGGTCTGCCTGTTCTGTTTCGCCACAGACCCGCGGTCTGATTTCTGCTCTTTTCCTGTTTTGAGCCTAGCCCCTTTTGCTGCAATATTTTCTGCATTTGAACAGCCCCCTGTCCTACCTGCAGCCCACTTCCTTACAGCCTTTCTGCAACCTAATTTCTGTTCCCTTTACAGAGTCTTTTTAAAATTTCAATTTTTTTTTTAATTCAGAAAATTTTGCAAGTTAAACTTTCAATTTCAGTATTATTGATAGATTGGAAGTTGCTCCCCTTGTGGCACTTCTATTTTTGGGTTCAACACCTCACGAGCACACACTCTGTCACATAAATCAAGTGAGCCTTAAAAAGTACCTAATTAAACCAACATTCTAACCCCACTTGGGGAACACAAAAGAATCATTGTAGTTAGGTAGGATCAGGGGGATAGGCTTCCAATAACACCCCTTGGTTATTTCACTTGAGACATAGTTGTTGTCCAAATAGGGAACCAAAATCCCCTAGTACTTTTTGGCACGGTCACGACCAGTTTATCAGAGGGCCTCTCCCTTAGGAGGGTTGAAGTCGGGAGACTGGTTCCGGAGGCCTGAGTGGAATACCGCACTCCATTCAGTAACCGAAGGGCTACCTTTCGCGGTTCGCGGGATATCCCTGTATAGGGGTATTGCGGTCAACGAACTAAACGGCAGATTCACCTTTCTGGACGTGTCATGAACGGGGTATCTTAGTTGCCATTCTTCTAGGATTGACTACCCGGTATCCCTCCCGGTAGGGGGATATCATAGCCACTTGGCTTTCCTACTCATATTGTCTGACTTGGATTTCATCACCTTGCAGAGGATATGTTTAGTTGAGTCAGAATACTTTTAGCTAGGTGTTTGCATGCTCCTTTACCTCCCTTTGGTCTAGTGAGTCCACCATTTTTTCTTTTTAGGAAACCTGCTGCTTGTTGGTATTCTGACCATCTTTGTTGTTACTCCACCTATTGTAGCACAGCTGTTGCAGTAGGTGTTTTGAGTTGGTTGTTGGCCTGAGTGCCTTGTTTTTTAGCTCTCCTTCTGCACACTCGGTTGCACTAGGATTTTTGAGCTGTTTTTATACTCACCTCAACCCACAGAGACTAGACACCATCTATCACCATTGAGTCCCCGAGACATTCTCGGCGCCTCAGGGGCGAGCCCCCACAGCACGGTTCTCTTGACACCACTCGTCATAGATTCCGATCATTGTCCGTTGATACCACTCATCACAGATCCAGAGCCTTGTCACTTGACTCCACTCGTCAGCGACGTAGGACTCCGTCACCAGATAGTGACGCTCCTTACTTTACCTCTGATTCTGACGAAGAGTCTGAGAACCCTATTTATACTGCCCCTACTAGCCCCATGGCTGGTACAACTTCCACTCCATTTGTCATAGGGACCATTGGTGGCACATCCACCACTACACCAGTTACTACACCTGTTTTCGGTATGCCCTCCATGGGGCAACCATCTACCGTTCCCCTCACGGTACCTATTCCCACAGCGGGAATACCTATCCCCACTACATCAGTGGCTCACACTACCCATGGTGGTGCTGGACCATCCTCCACTACCTCAGTTCCCCCACTTGGGGGCACCACCCTAAATCTTGTCCCTCCACTTGGGGGCACTGGCCCCAACTTGGTCCAAAGCACTATTGTGTCACACCCTTCTTCCAGTCTGCCATTCATGGCTAGCCTTAACCTACTTGACTTGGCCAGATTGACCAACGATCCCATTCGACACGACCCTACATGGCCTCATATGCCTACCAAACTACCCTCAGACATCCCTAAGTTCGAGGGCAAGGCCGGTGAGGACCCACAAAACCATATCATGTCTTTCCACCTATGGTGTTCCTCTAACTCCATTGTGGATGACTATGTTCGCCTCCGTCTCTTATAGCGCACCTTCACTGGCTCTGCAGCCAAGTGGTATATCGAGCAACCTCATGGGACCCATGCCACCTTTGCTTCCCTGGCCTCGACCTTCCTGCAGTTCTTCCAGTTGCCTGTCCGCTATGACGCGGGCGTTGAGATCCTTCTATCTTGTAGACAAAACACGGCTACCCATATCACGGACCACATCCATGAGTGGCGTCGACGCCGTAGCTTGTGCAAGATCAAACTTGACGACCGTATCTTCCTAGATTGGTTCCTCAAATCCCTTCTCCCGGTTATCGCTAAAGATGTAGCCTCAGAAAGACCCCAGTCTGAAGAGGAAGCCATCCTTAAGGCCCAACAGTTTGACCTCATCTACGCCCAATCGGGTTACCTTTATACCATTATACCTGATGCCCCTCGTGGCGAGTCCTCCCAGCATGATGCGCCGGGGGCATCCCACGCTGCAGATGGTATCATTGGCCGTGTTTCTTCGCATCCCCAACCATTTTCTATAGCACGTCCTACCCCTGGCCCCGACCTGTCGCGGGCTACTTCACAGTCCGGAGCAACCAACTCGTATGCTCCCATGACACATCACCATTCCCATGGACCCTCATGTCCACCTCAGTGCTTCGGGTATGCGACTCCTGCTTATGCTCCTCCAGTCGCCCCTCAGCCTTACTACCATCAGCAGGCTGTCTCATCTCCTGCGCCTTCACAAGCCCCACCAGCTTATTATCCGCCACAGGCAGCCCCTGCGGCACATCCACAACCTGCTCCGTAGTCCTATCAGCAACCCCCTCAAGTTGCTGCACCTGCTCAGCCTCAACCTACATATCATCCTCCGCAGCCTGCTCCCGCACCTGCACAACCTCAAAATCCACCTGCTGCCCAAGGGCAAGTTTACGCCCAACAGAATCCGCAGCAAAACCAAAATAACCAACGTAACCAGGGCCAACAGAACCGCGGCAAGGGTCGTAATCGGGGAAACAACCAACCTGCAGACCAAGCTGGTCAACCGACTAATCCCCCTGACAACAACAATGCGGCCCCCGCTAATCAAAACCCTGATCGCCCGCCCAAGCAGGCTAAAAACCCCAATTTGTGAACGAACCACCCTTGCTCTATTTGCGGGGTCTATGGACACTATACCCATGCTTGCCCACACTTGGAGCGAGCTCGGCAACTCTGGGTTGACGAGGCCCATCGCCAAGGGCATGCGGCTCCCCAAGCGCCACCCAACCCCCCCCAACCTCAACAACCCCCTTTGGTGCTGCAAAACCCCTTACCGACCCAAGGCGTAGTGAACACTCAGCCGTTGGTGCCCCATCAAGCCAATGCGGCCCAACAACAACAGATCACCTACGCTGCTCCTGATCAACCCATGTTTGACTCAGGTACCCACCACTTACTGATGATGTCATCTGCTGATGTCAACCTCCAGACCCGTCGGAACCAATACGGCTCCACCTCTGAGGCCCCTCCCACGGATAAACCTACTAACGCTCATCCCACCGATCAGGCGTTACGTATACCTCTGCCTCCCATAGATGGCGCTGCGAAAGCACCTCGTTTCCCACTTCGCCGAATCAACAATAACCCTACTGCGCGCGCTGCGTCAAACTACAACATCGTAGATGACCTAGCCCAATCTCCCGCAGCCATGTCTGCGTTAGAAGTCTTGAAGAACTGCCCTTCCCAGCGCAAGACTTTACTTTCCGCCATTGGGGGGATTGACCCAACTGATTCGCATTTGATGGCATTTGATTTAGACCAGTCTGAACCACGCCTACCTTCCAGCTTAGCATTCCAAGTTACTGTCTCCGTTAGGAATCTTGTCATCCATCGGTGCATCATCGATGAGGGTGCCTCCACATGCGTCATGTCTACATTCGTATGGCAGAAGCTAGGATCCCCTCCTCTCCAGCAGTCCACCACTGCATTACGCGCCTACGACGGTCGTTCGGCTCAGCCCCAAGGCCTCCTAGCCAATGTCCCCGTCCAGTTGGGTGGTAAAACAGTCCTTATTGACATAGAGGTAATCAACGCCCAATTGGATTACAACCTTTTACTTGGCCGCAGCTACATGTATGCCATGCGGGCGGTTGCCTCTTCTGTCTTTCGCACCATGATGTTCCCCCATGAAGGACGCGTGGTTAAGATTGACCAGCTCACATACTATGATCCCAGTGCTCCTGCGGCACCTGAGAATGTTCTCCCCATGGTTGAACAACCCGTTTCTCCTGCCACCACCTCATTTTTTTCCTCTACGAGACCTGGAGTCTACTCAGACGCGCCGATGACCTCCACCTTTCAATCCATCCCTCCGCCGTCATCTACGCCCGAAATGTCTGACTTATGTACCTTGTCCCACGACAACCTACCACCTAATACTCAACCACCCTTGTTGCCTAAACCACCATTGGTACCTAGCCACATTGGTGTTACACCGATCCATACGATCCCCTTCCTAGTTCCTCCATCAGGAGTAGTAAGCGCCCCGGTCATGGCTACCCTTAGCCTCCCTGGGTTAACCTTGGGATTACCTGTATGGTATCTTTCGCCTCCCGTTCGCCCGCTGACACCAGATGTCGTCCTCCAACCGGTGCAACCCATGGCTACTACTACTCAGCCACCTCCCGGTGTCTCTACTCCTTCATCCTCCACGACACCCCCTCCTACTCCCAAACCCACTGGGGGCAGAGGTCCACAACCTTACACTGCTGTACCACCTCCCAAGACAGTAAAAAACCCTCCAGTATTTCGTGCTCCTCCCAAATGCTCGCTGTGTGACGAGTTGGGCCATGCGACCCACCAATGCCCACAGTTACCTGCATTGCAGAAGCACATGCAAATGCTCGACGATGACCCTAACATCCCAACTGTCGAACTAAACCCCACTCCTAAACCTAAAGACAAGTCCCTACGTACCAACCACTCCTGCGCCATCTGCGGTATTTACGGGCACTATTCACATCATTGTCCCGATCTCCCGGATTACAGAGCGGCTCTCTATGAGATGAACAATCTGGATCTTGAGACGGCACCACCTACCATTGAGGAGATCTACCCCCCAGACTCTTCAACTTCCGGAGAGGTCAATACCATCTATATGATCTCTTCCACCACTACCCCCTCGTCAAACGATTTGACGACGCACACTTTCCGTACTGATGAGGAGATTCTTGAGGCCCTTACTGCCCCGGATTATCCTTGGGATGATATGCACCACCGTTCCTATTTCATCCCAGAAGAATCCTCCTCTAGCACCGCTACCCAATACGCGGTTGAATCCAAAGACTTCATCCCCACCAAGGTCGACTGGTTCAAGGACCCTATTCCTGCTCCGGATGCCTTCGAGGAAGGTAACATGGCCAACATCTCACCTGTCATCCAAGTTGATATCGCTGCTCCAGGTCATGCCCCTGAACTCATCACTTTAGGAGCATTCTGCAGTAAACAAGAGATTGAGGACTACATACACCTTTTCAAAGAATTCCGTGATGTTTTTGCCTGGTCCTCTACCGAAATGCCTGGTCGTGACCTCGAAATTATAGAGCACCACATTGGCACATGGCCTGATGTACCCCCCGTTCGTCAGAAACAACATCCTCTTCCTCCCTCAAAGTTCCCAGGATATGCCCCCGAACTCATCACTTTAGGAGCCTCCTGCAGCGAGCGGGAGATTGAGGATTATACACAACTCTTCCAAGAGTTCTGTGATGTCTTTGCTTGGCCCTCTAACGGAATGCCTGGGTTCAACCCCGCCATTCTCAAACATCACATAGACACACGTCCAGAGGAACTCCATGTTCATACCGAAACCAACTCTGAAGGCCTTCCTTTACGCAACCCCCATGATGGGTTGCATCCTACGGAATCTCTATCCATATAATAACTCGCGGCCCCATTTTGGTCCGCATTGTACAGTTTGCTCTCTTTTTGTTTTTCACTTTTTTACCATCATCTTACATTCATCCTTTCTGCATGATTACAGATGGACCACCTTCCACCTCATTACACTAGCTTCGCTGATGGCGCAAGCCGCTGGTCTCCCAACCTGGCTTCTGCAGCATGGGTCTTGTACTCCCCTTCCAACGAAATGATTCACCTTGACGGGATATGTATAGGCGCTGCTACCAATAACCAGGCGAAGTATGACGCTGTGACCGGTCTCTTGACTGCCGCCCTCCAAATGGGCATATGTCACCTTCATGTGTTCCTTGACTCCCAGCTACTTGTCTCCCAGCTCAACAACTGCTACCAGGTGCGTGATCCCTGCCTTTTTAGAAAATTCCTGCGCACAAAACAACTCAGTCGACAATTTGAATCCATCACATTCACACATGTCCCCAGAGCCCAAAACAGTGTCGCAGACCAAATGGCCAACAACATCCTAGAATGGCATATCAATCACACCATGTAACATCATGCATCATCATTACATAGCATCTCATAAACATATATAAAAACCTAAAAAAAAGATTGCATCGCATCCACATTTGCATCCATGTACATATACCACATGCATATCCATAGGGGCATCCACGTGCCTAAACATACATATATAATGTCGCATCACATAAAATACACAAGGGGCATCCACGTGCCTAACATCCTAACATACTTGCATCCACGTGCAATGTAAACATATAAACTCATAAAGCGCATCCACGTGCGTACAACTACAAGAACATCATACCAAAAGGTGCATCCATGTGCACATATATATATATATCAAAAAATATACATGTTCAGTGCTATACATGTCCTGAGTACCCCTGTACTCAGCTATACAAAAAATGGCTATACATGCCTAACAGCCTCATCTACATACATGCCGTAGCTACAAAACTCGGGGGGGAGTCCCCTGCACCCCCTAATGGGAGTCGTATCCTGCATCACTGCCGACATCGGCTGCCTCTGAGTCCTCCCCTCGCTCCTCCTCCGGCAAGTCCTCCTCTCCTCCGGCCTCCTGTGCCCGGGCCCGGTCAACCAAAATCGCCACCCGGATCGCGATGGACCTGAACTCACGGGGTGCCCCCATGCAGTCCCGCACCACATCAGGATCGACATCCCGCCACCCCTCGTCGGTCACTCCTATCAATAACCGGTCTAGTAGCTCCCGTACAGACTCTAGGGTCACCTCTGGATCCCGACGCCGCACCTCTCCTCGTCCAGGCAGAGCTGGAACGGCCACAATACCCCGCCGCGCCACATGTCCTGGAGGTGGCCTCGGGCCCACATATGCAAGATCAACCATATGTTAGTCACAGTATATCCATCTACTATCATATACATAAAATTTGACATACATAACATGCAATAAAAACACATACGTACCGTCGGGACCCCATGCCTGTCCTGGTGCTCGTGGCGCCTCCGGATCTCCCGTGAAGTCCATGTCCCGATACGGGAAGTCGTCCAGTGTCAACGGTATCTGGAGCCACTGCAGGTACAACTCCTGCGTAAAATACCTGCCCACGTCGCCGCCACCACGGCGGCGCATCATCTCACCCCAACGGACCATCCTTGGCTCCCTCATCCCTCCTGGCCTGATCGGCACCCGTGGCCGCAGTGTGGGCACCCTCTCCATAAAGAAGGCGCATAAGAAGGACCCAAAGCAAAAGCCCTTGCCATCTTCCTTCGCTGCCGTCAGCTGTCGCTGAACGCAGGTCAGGAACATCTGGCCCCACGCGTAGTACACCCCATCCAGTACGCGCTCTACCATCTGCATCTGCCCCCCAGACACCTTCTCCGGTGACTGGGAACCCAATACCCGCACCACACACGCCGCCATGGCCCGCACTGCCGGCTCCTGTAGGTCCTTCACCAGGAGTGCATTCCTATGCACAACCGCGTCCGGACCGCAGTACCTCTCTAACATGTCCTCCATGTCAACATCCGCGGCAACCCGCGGCTGTGTATCAGCCACCCTGCCCAGGCAGGGCAACCCCGTCAGAAAATAAACATCGGTCAGGGTGAGGTCCACCCTCTCACCCTGTACCCGGAAAGCCTGTATGTCCGGCTCCCAGAAGCTGATCAGACGGTTCAGCAACAATGTTGTTGTCCGTATCATAGGTATCTGTGCGAACTTCAAAAGTCTGCACAATCCCAGCACAGATTGCACATGGCGATTCCCTCGAATGAAACCCATGGTCTCATCAGGGATCTCCCGCTCTCTCCAGAGAACCTGGGGCATCCTGCCAACCACACAAAGTGAACTCATCAGACTCATGTCAACTAAAGAAAAGTACTTTTCCCTCTCCCAGAAGCCCTAATAGCTCGGCCCAAAACCGCGGCTTTCGGGCTTCCTGCCGCGGTTTCCGACCACGGCTGTCAGGCATTTGGTCGCGGTTCCCAACCGCGCCTGTCAGCCCAAAACCCGCGGTTGGGAACCGCGTGTTCCTCCTTGGAACTCGCAGTACTCGACCGCGGTTCCATCCAGGAATCACGCGGTCTCCAACCGCGTGGTTCGGCCAGAAACACGCGGTCTCCAACCGCGTGGTTCGGCCCAAAACTCGCGGTCTTCAACTGCGGTTTCGACCCCCTAACCCGCGGTCCACCCCACGTGGACCGTACAAATCAACCCTGGGACCCACTACCCAACCCCCAACCCGAAAAAATATGCAGGTATGAGTTTAATGAAATACCTGTATCTCACGGATCAGCAAACAGCCAGACGGATCGTCCAGAAATGCCACCTAAGCTCTGGTCCACTCAACTCACAAGTCAAAGTCAACAAGTACAAATGACACATGTCATGTTGGACCCACCACTATTTATAGTTAGTTGACTTTTTCTTGTTTTGGTCATTCTGGCCCCATACGGAGTCCGTTTTACAAACCGTTTCCACCACTGGAATCAGCACGACGAGACCGTCATGATGGTCACCTCGTTGCATTATTTTTGTCCTGTCATTTTTTGCCCATTTTTTTAGACGCCACTAGTCACCTCGGTTTGCGTGCCACATAGGCCGTTCTCCGTTTTTCGCATGTTTTATATCATCAGATTCATTTTTCCGCGCTGGTGATGATGCTTGAGATCATTTCTCGCTCTCACCTCCAGATTTTCCGGGCATTGTCCAAAATGCCCCCGTCACCTCGGTGTGCGTGCCACATCGGCCGTTCCCCGTTTTTGACATCCTTTATATCGCCGGATTCATTTTTCCGAGCTCGTGATGATGCTTGAGATCATTTCTCACTCTCACTTGGTACACTTTCAACATTGTGTCCCAACACCTTGCTGCCTCGGTTTGCGTGCCACATCGGCTGCTATCGGACTGTTCCACATTTTTACATGAGCCATTCACTCCTGTCATACTGCAAATGTTTCGTTATTTTGCCACCATTTCATCTACCCCGCAAGGAGTTCCATCAGTGTTCCCACCTACCCTCGTTCTTGGTCATCATTACTAAACCTTGATTGAACACTTCCTCCTTGCCTGGCCATTCCTTTTGTTCGGTATACTTTTATCCCTTTTTCGGGCCGGACAAGTCCTTTACAAAAAAGACACTTAGGGAGTTTCCGTTAAGCTCTTTTCTGACTCCTAAACGAATGAAAAGATCGCCGAGCAATCTTGCTTCCTTTCATGCTCGCTAAAGTACCTGAAAGGGCGTCTATCTGGTATAAGTTTAACCCTTTTCCGGACCTGGTAGACTAATTACGAAAAAGGAATACTCTAGTCACACTGGCTAGAAGAGTTCTTCATTGCATCCTTTTATGCTTCTTTGGGCCTTGGAGACTAAATCTACGAAAAAGCAACCCCCTGGAGTCTTCTTACTTGCTTTCAGACTCTCTAAAATTGAAAGCAACCACGAGCATGAGCTGTCCTGGGCTCGTTAAATCCACACGACAGTACCATTCCCTCATTTCAGAGTCTTCTTATCGCTTTCAGACTCCTTAAAATTGAAAGCAACCACGAGCATGCACTGTCCTGGGCTCGGAAAATCCACACGACAGTACCATTCCATCACTTCAGAGTCTTCTTATCGCTTTCAGACTCCTTAAAATTGAAAGCAATCACGAGCATGAACTGTCCTGGGCTCGTAAAATCCACACGACAGTATCATTTTACACAAACTTCTTCTAGTTCCTTAACCCATGAAGAAGTCCCCTCCCGTGCCTCCTAGCACTATGATCGATCATCTCGGCAGCACCCCCAATCAGGTCGCCTTTGTTCAGAGTATTCTGCAGTCTCCTGCCATTTTATACCAGCTTGAGTCTCCCTCAGACCAGTCACCCTCCCCAAGCCATTACAGCTATGATCCCTTTCCCCTCAGTCAGTTTCATATGCTGCCAGATCATTCCCATTATCATACTCTGAACAAAGGAAGTTTGAGTCCACCCACTCTACTTGCCCAGTTATCCACCCACAGTTTGATCAGTCCTGCCATCAGTACTACCACATTTCGGTTCTCCACCTCGCGCTCCTGTCAAGGAAACATCATTGCCTTGATAGGGGCAGGTCTCCCTCTGTCGACGACAGCTCCTCTATTCCAGAGGATAGGCCCAGAGGTCCCTACGCCTTGGACTTATCACCATCTGTGGTAAGTGCCTACGGATCATTCTGAGAGGAGTCATCATTGCCTTTCCGAGTGGTTGTTCCTCACATGCTCGACTTCAGCACCTTGATCGCATCGTTGAGGATCGCGTAGGATTATATCCCATCAGTTTTTAGTCGAAGACCCCGGATTTCCCCCGACTCTAGCACATTGGTGAGTCATTTCGGAACGCCCAGTTATATGTTCCTGTGGATGTCCGGGCTGCGTTGGCGTCTGTATTCGGAAGCCATCCAGTTACATGCTTCCTCGAGTACCCAGTTCAGTTCCAGTTCCAGATCAGTGTACCATTGAGGTCAGAGCTACCTGTCACTATGATCCAGCAGCCCATCAGTTCCCTTGGTACCACATTCGGCAGCACTGTTGATATTCCAGTGCACCAGTTCTTCAGTTACCACATGGTCCGCCCAGCAGTATGTCCCAGATTTGGTGTCCCCTCTGGACTCTTATGATGTACACAGTGGTCATGTATTTTACAGGTCCCCTTTTCGGGCCTCACAGTTATGTTTATGTATCTTGATACGAGCATGGGTATGCCCGCCTCGTCCATATATTGAGATTATTCCTCAGTCAGTATTTGAGGTCATGTATATTTCAGGTCCCCATTTTTGGACCCCATTGTTATTGTTATATTCTGATACGAGCATGGGTATGCCCGCCTCGTCCATATGATCAGATGATTCCTCATCCATTATTGAGGTTATGTACTTTTAGTTCTTGCAGTTGTTCGGGATCGTTGTTCCGGGATCCAGTTTGTTTCTTCTCTTCTCTCCACT
The DNA here is from genome assembly GCA_027924585.1 of Larix kaempferi. Taxonomy (NCBI): domain Eukaryota; kingdom Viridiplantae; phylum Streptophyta; class Pinopsida; order Pinales; family Pinaceae; genus Larix; species Larix kaempferi. The sequence continues at coordinate 4,427,660 of BSBM01001646.1, forward strand.
CCCAAGGAAAACCATTCATGACTTATGATGTCCATCGGCCATACGATGAGCTCCTCCCCTCGCACATCAGGGGGCAATCTGTTAACACCCAAAAAGTGCTCACTAGCTCATTTACCACATTATATGGCTCATTTGTCCATTTTCCTACCATATTTCCATTAAAATCCCAAAAAATCCCATTAAAAAGCCTCCAAAAGGCCTAAAAAGCCTCCAAAAGGCCACAAAACCACCAAAATAGCCTAAAAAAGGCTAAAAAACCCCCTTTTCCTCCAAAAATAGCAAAAATCCCCTAAAAAGGGAATAAAAAATATAAAATAATGAGGAAAAGGAGGAAAAAACCCTATACAGCTGCACAAAACCATGTGTTTCCGAAAACCATGGGCCAGCACTCCACCACCAAAAAACTATAAATAGGTGATGGAGATCCCTTATTCCATATCCACAATCACAAGCACCCTTACTCTGCCAAAATCTCTCTCGAAACCCTAGTTCACCATTGAACTATTTTCACCTTGAGAGCCACCTTTGGCCCATTCCCAACATTGGAGAAGGAGAAGGAGCATATTGAAGCTTGGAGCATCCTCTTGGACACTGCAAAGGGCTTCATCAAACCTTTACATTGAAGGTAACATCAATACAAAAAGTCATTCTTTAAATTTGCTGTTTATGTTTCATGCTTGTTTTAGAACTAATTTAATTTCTGTTTTAGCTTAATTAGTTTAATTTACTGAACTGCTACTAAGGAGTCCATTCTCCTTAGTAGGTGCTCATTTGCACAAGCTAGGGGTAAAACCCTAGCTACACTTGGTCCTTTGCACGGTGGGTCTAGCACAATTTGGAATTATTTCATGTGTGGTCTTGCACCCTTTAAGTACCATCGATTGTGGGTCTTCCACACTTGACTTGTTTGATTGCCACTTTATTCCACTACTCTTTCGCGCTCCAACAACTTGTATACTTCTTATGATTGGTGAGTTTTGTGCACTTCCGGAACTTGTATACATGTCCAACCGCTTCTTGCTTCCAAGCCTCTTGTGCACTCCTGAACCTTTTCCAGCCAACTCTTTTAACTTTACCTCGAAGTAGCATGACTAGGTGCTCTTAGGACTTGTGCATGTACCTTATGTACTTGTTCAAGATGGATGTACTTCTGAAATCTGGATGTATTCCTTATGAACTTCTTCAAATTGGATTTCATATACTTCATCAAAATGACACAAGGATACTGAATCCTCTTTGCATCAGTTGACATAAATGAAAACCAAATTTCAACGATATCCCCCTTTGGCATTGATGTCAACACCTCATGAAGCTATGCATGTCATCCTTAATGAATTTTTTCTTTATGTTAAGTTCGCAGTACTCCCCCTATGTTCTTGCTAGTTTGAGCCTTTACTCATCTACACATCTTACTGTTAGTTCTTTTTTGTTGTCTTTCATTTCTGCATGGATTCCTTCACTGATGCAACCTTCCTAATATTTCTCCTTTGTCTCTTTGCACTACTTCCGATCAGTACTTCTTTGTTTTTTTTCATCTTTGCATTGATTGCATGCTTCATGATCTTTATCCCCCTTTGACATCAATGGAAAAGAGGTCCCTTCAATGCACAATTTCAAGTTCTCGTTTCTTTTTTTTTGCGTTGGCCTTCATAGATATGCTTGTTTCTAATACTCCCCATGTCTTTGTGCTTTATTATTTTCCTTTTGTTGGATTTTCTATGTAGAGCTCAATTACATTGCGATCTATACATTCAACACAGTCTCTGTAGTTGTCTTAGATATGCTCCCCCTATACAGTTGGAAAATTCCTTCTATATTGATCTTTCACTCCTGTCATATCAATCCTTCATTACAGTTGGATTTCTGTTTTTTTTCCTCTTACCCAATTTCATTAACTCATGCAATAAATTTTGACGTCTCCCTAGTCAAATTCAAATTGTGAAGACATGAATTCCATTAACCTCAACGTCTCTTCAATTTATTTTCACCCGCGGGGGGGGGGGGGGGACCTTCCAATTCTATAAAATGAGGTACGTATTGCCTAGTTTCATCGACTTGGTTCATTCCCCATCAATCGTGTTTTAGGTTTCGTAGCCTCTGTGTTTCTAATCTTCATCCGTCATGTCTACCTACTTTCATAGATTCAATAACTCATTCGATAGTCTTCGCTTGGCAGTTCAATTGCAGCATGCTGAATTAGCAAGAATGAGAGTGGACATGGGAGTTTGGCAGTCCCAGATGAAAGAGTATGATTTTATGCATTGGTATGTGCAGTCACAGGTCGATCAGATCACTAATGAGGAGTTATCAATTTGAACAAGAGAGTCAAATTCTTGGATTAGAAACATCGACACATCATCGACTTGTTGAAACTGATTCAGATGGAACAATCTATTGCTAACACATCAGCTTCAACTCTGAAAATCTATCCATTGTTGCAATCCACCCAATTCATTGAACAAGCTCTGATGGATCTCGAGCTTCGTCTTTCACAACAACCTACCAATGACACAGAGTTGGACCTTAAGCTATGGCTCTGAATCAATTTTGCAATTTTCAAATTTTGTTCAATACAACTCCCATCATCGCCTTTGTACTTCAACTGACATTAGGCCTTAGCATGCCACCTCTTTGTGATTCGACTCTATTTTCTGCGATGGAGGTCTCATGTACTTTTGTAAAGGAAAATTTTGAATATAAGACAAACTTTGTTTATGTATCTGCGCGGACCTCATGTTTTTTTATCAACAATTTTTCTAATGTTACATCTTTGAGCGACATTTCAACACAATATTGCACATAATTGAATAAATGTGCATTTCCTTTTCAACATTACATTATTGCGACAACCAAATTCAAATATTTTCTAACTTCCATAATCACTAATACATTCCTTGAATTCCTAATGAATATTGTGTTGAATTCAAGGATCTTACTCAATCTCTTCAAGATTAGCAAGAAGGGAAGCAATTAATTGTTGCTTGAGACATACTTGGGTTGTTTGCTTCTTTTATGTATTCTAGAGGAGTTTTCCTTGCCCATATCTTCATGTTTACACTTCCATTTTGATATTGCACCTGACTATCTCCCTTTTTGGTCCTTGTATTGAGGTTGGTGTTATGTAGATTATTTCTATCTAAACTATTCATTGTTCTTTGACAATATTGGGCCTTATGTCCAAAGCCATCACATGCATAATATCTCACAGTTTGACAATACTTTGCAATATGACCATTGAAATTGCATCTTGTACACTTCAATGTATTGATCCTTCTTCTCGTAGTGTAAAGGAAAGAATTGTAGTTACTGAATGAATTATCATACCTTAATGAATTCATTTGACTTGGACTATACTTGATGTCACAAACCTTCTCAGATGTTTTGCCATAGCCAATTTCCTACTTGTCTGATGGTAATCTCTGATCGCTCAAAATCTTGTTTAGAATTGATGTGTTATATTTGAATTTGGTCTTCATTTAATCTTCAAGACAAGCTTAGTCACTTCCAGAATGTACACAGTTCGGAGTATCAATCATGATGTGACCTTGAACTTGTTTCTTCCCTTTTATCTCAATCTTTTTTTCTTCTAAGCAATAGATCTCTCTATTCTTCTGCTCAAATTGGCTTGTCAACAATTCATTTTTCTACTTTGACTCTTCGAGTGATGTCTTCAATACCGATTTCTCTTCTTCAAGCATTTTGATTTTGTCTACTACACAATTTAGTTGTTTCTCAAAATTCATTTCCTTTTCACTAACGTATTTTTCAAGAGACTCTTGAATCACCTTGGCTTACTTGACTAGTTCTTCATACTTTGACAGTTGGTCCTGCACACTAACCAGTTCACCTTCCCAGTCAACCTCTACAGCATCTTTTTCTTCATATTGGATATCTGATTTAATTTATGTGATAGTTTTTGGAGGCATATTAAAGGTTCCACTAAAGAAGTACTTGACCAGTGTTCTTGATTGACTTTGCGCAACTGGTGTGTTTTTCTTGATAGAGGGACAACACTTTTTATTTTCTTTATTGCTTTCATCTTCTAGGAAGGCCATGAAAAGCACTTCTTTCGGACTATCGTCGCAATCACTTTCTTTGGATAAATTGTTGTCTTCCTTAGTGTATAGACTCTTCCTTTGTTTTGGAGCTTTCTTCTTGTTCTCATATATGGCTTGTGTGTGTGCCAACATTCATTCATTGTAATTGGCCTCTTATTCATTGTCATTATCTCTATCTTCCTTATATGGACACTTTGAAGCAAAATGGCCTACTCTTCCACATTTAAAACATTTGAAAAGAAAACTTACCCTTATACTTACCACACCCTCTTTTCAACCTTCTCACAAAGTTTGATTCTTCCTCATCTGATTCATCACAAGAGCCTTTGTCATGCTCATGTTTTGCTTTCCTGGTAGCTTTAAAGGCTACTTATTTTCTAGTGGGATTTCCCCTTTCAGTTCTCATCTCATATGTTGTAAGGATCCCATGAAGCTCATATTTTGTTAAATATGCAATATTAGTTCTGTCTTCTAATACAAACACCTTTGAGTAAAATATTGGAGGCAAATTTCTTAGTATATTCTGCACAATTGATTCTTCAGTTAGTGTAACTCCATGACTTTTAATGGAATTGAATAACTCATCAACACAAAGAAAATATGAGGCAATATTTTCTTCATATTTCATTCTCAAATACTCATATAGTCTAGAGTAAGTCTGTAGCTTCGCCTTATTTACTTTCTCATCACCTTCATAGATAGTTTTGAGCTTGTCCCATATATCTTTTGTTAAAGCACAGTGCATGACTTTGGTGAATTTTGTGTCTGTTAACCCACAAAATAGTGAATTCCAAGATATTTCATTGCATTCATATTGTCTTCTCTCTAAGATCAACTGGTTCGGTTTTAGGAACATTATAACCATATTCAATAGTTTTTCAGACATCAACATCGAGGGATTGCAGATATACTTCCATTCCTATCCTACAGAAGGTGTAGTTGGTGTCGTCAAATCTTGGTGCTCTATTGGTGGAGAGTCCTTGATTTTCCATACCTGCACAAGGATCTATCTTCCATATGTTAGGTTATTATTGAAGACACCCACTCTAATACCAATTTTGGGAATCTTATTAATACTGAGAGGGGGAGTGAATCAGTATTAGCGCAATTATGAACAATTTTTACTTCTTATCAACTCGAACGGGAACTTAAATTATGCATTCACCATAGACAAAAACATTCAACATCACATGTGCAATACACAGAATACAAATATTTTTATGTGGAAACCCAAATGGGAGAAAACCATGGAATGTTCTCTTATATAGAAAAGATTACACTCATGGAAGCACCAACTTTCGAAGTTCTCTAGTTCCAACTGGAAGCAGGCACCAATCCCATGGTTTTATAGGATACAAACTAAAGGAAGTAATGACTCCTTGATTTACCAGCTTCAACTGGAAGGAGGCTCTGACCCCCTGTTCCTTTCCCCATCTTGCCGCCTTGATATGACTGTAGAAGATATTTCTTTGGTGTTCTACTGATCTGTGCACTCTTCAATTTATCTACAAATCATTCCATTGTGTGCACCTTCTATATACTGAGATCTTGCAATCGCTGAACTATATCACATACTTCACTTGACTACATCAACATTAAACACTTGACTTCATACTTCACAATCTATGTGCTCTGGTTTAGTATGCCATTCTATTTCTATGCATCTACAAACTTACCTGATATTGTGCATCTGGTGTTGTGCTCCTTTTTTGACTTCACGCATTTGTATCAGATTACTCACATCACTTCTGTGCACTTTCTGTTGTGCTACTATTTTGACTTCACGCATATGTATAATATCACTCAAATCATTTTGTGCATCTTTTGTTGTGCTACATCTCTATCTTCGCACATCTATCACGGATAGACTAATTCACTTTGTGCATCTCTTGTTGTGTTGCATCTCTGTCGTCACACATATGTCAAAAATATACTACTTCACTTTGTGCATCACTTGTTTTGATTTAGGTAGGTCTTTCTACATTCGTCTTAGAAAAACATCTACATCGTTATGCGCATCATCTGTTGTGTTGCAATTTCCGCATCCGACTCTTCTTCTAGATTATGTTGTTATGGTTCCATGAGCCATTGATACCCCAAAATAAGAATTTTTCCAAATCAGGGTACTACCACTTTTGCATCTTCAAGCTTACTTCAACTCTCCAACTTGGCTTCTTATTTATACTTGTCCTGCGCAGATGGTATGTCCACAAGTTGGTCGTAGCATCCTTTCTTCCTTGGTTCACGGTCAAGCTATATTCACTCTTAAGCCACCTGTCATGATATGCACCACTGATGTATCACACCTTGTGGGTATTGCGCATACTCGGTCCTTTGCATAGTAAGTCTAGCGTACTTTGGAATTACTTCATGTGTGGTCTTACACCCTTGAAGTACCATCGCTTGTGGGTCTTGCGCACTTGACTTGTTCGACTGCCACTTTATTCAGGTACTCTTGCACGCTTCAAGAACTTGTATACTTATTCTGATTGTTGAGTCTTGAACACTTCCAGGACTTGTATACATGTCCAACCGCTTCTTGCTCCCAAGCCTATTTCTCACTCTTGAACCTTGTCCAACCAACTCTTTTGACTTTACCTTGAAGTAGCATGACTAGGTGGTCTTAGGAATTGCACATGTACCTTATGTACTTTTTCAATATGGATGTACTTCTTCAATCTAGATGTATTCCTTATGTAGTTATTCAAACTGGATTCTTCTTCAAATTGGCACAAGGATATTGAATCCTCTTTGACATTAGTTTACATCAATGAAAACCAAAGTTCAACACTATCAACTTCGATCATCGATTTCCATGCAAAGAATATAACACACTCATCATTCTCCCACTTGTTTTCTTTGCATTAATAGTACATTCATAACTTCAATTCACTTGACCAAGACTAATAGGCCCATTTATTCCCTACAGTAAGTAAACTTCTCGGTGCTCACAAACTTGGTTAGTGAGTCTACAGTATTCTTCACCATGTCTACCTTTTCTAGCAACACTTTCTAGTTCTCCACTATTTCTCTCACAAAGTGGTACTGCACATCTATATGTTTTTTCCTTTAATGATATGGTGGGATATTTGCCGAAAATATTGCACTTTGAATGTCACAATCCAACCTAACAGCATGTTGTTTGAAACCATTAACCTATGAACACAATATTTGTAGCCAAAATGCCTCTTTGCTTGCATGCATGACTTCCATATATTCAACCTTAGTAGTCGACAGTGCAATAACCCACTTCCTCCTACTCATCCAATTGATTTCCCTACCGAATAAATTGAAAACATATCCACTAGTGAATCGTCTACGGTCGATATCTTCATCCCAGTCGAAGTCAACAAAACCATGTATGGATATTTTCTTGTTGACTTCAGGTATAACTTGATAGCAATTTAAATAATCTATTGTGTTGCGCATATACTCTATTGACCATACTCTATCTACTCAATACTCCCACTGCATGGGAAATATCAGGTCAAGTATATGACATTGCATACATCAGACTACCTACAACACTAGCATAGGGAACATGTGTCATGTAAGCTATTTCTTCTTGTTTGTTAGGACATTGTTCAATTGATAATTTGACTCTTACATGTATAGGAACCTTAATCGATTTACACCCTTGCATGCTAAAACGTTTTGGAATTGTCTCAACATATTTACTCTGACTTAATTGGATCCTTCTATCTGCTCAATCTCTCTTTATTTCAATTCCAAGTATGAAATGAGTTGCACCGAGATCCTTCATGTCGAACTCGGAGGACAGTTGCAGTTTCACCTCTGTGATTAGATCCATGTTATTTCCAACCAACAACATTTCACTAACATACAAAATTACATATATAAATTGATCACCAACTTTCTTCCTTTACTCACAATGATCATCCAAACTTCTCATAAACCCCAGCTGTTGAATATACATATCAAAATTCTGGTACCACATTTTGGGTGATTACTTTAAGCCAAAGAGATACTTCTTGAGCTTGCAGACTAGATCCTTCTCTCCTTTCATTGTACTAAAACACTCTGTTTTTTTCATATAAACTTTATTCTTCAAGATCACCATGAATAAAATCGATGTATTTACGTCCATTTTATGTTCTATATCAAGATCAAATGTTGCAGGTAAACACATTAGTATTCTAAAGGAAGTTAACTTTGCAATGGGAGAAAAAATCTTACCAAATTTGACTCCCTTGACTTGGGAATATCCCTTTGCAACTAGTTGAGCCTCATACTTCTCGACTTGTCCTGTTGAATTCATTTTTTCCTTAAATACCCACTTATTGGTGATGGATTTCCTTCCATTTGTAAACCTGACCAAATCCATTTTTTTATTCGTCTTCAAGGAATACATTTCTTCTTCCATGGCCCTTTTCCATAGTTTACCCTATGTCGAGTTGACTGCTTCTTTGATTGACATGAGATCAATTTATATGGAAGATAATGCAAAAGCAGAGCGAAATGAGGTGGAAAATACCTTTTAGGTTGTTTCTTTTCTCAACTAGACCTCCTAATGACCGAAATCTACTATTCCACCTCATCATTGGATTCAGTCGACTCATCTGAATCCATATATTCATCGTTCATTTCAAACTCCATGTTTTCTGATTCCTTTTACCTTTCACTTCTTTAAGCCTGGAAATACCTCTGACTTATCTAAAGATCACATCTCTACTATAAATTTCCATGTAACTGGATTCCATGGCTTATACCCTTTCACTCCATCCTTGTACTGTTAGGAACCCATGTATTTACTTTGTTAGTATATTGTTGTTGGACACATATGCTTTGTAAGTTGTCCCATAGTATTTGTTGATCCATAGTTTATATTAGCCCATAGTATTGGACGCATATGCTTTGTAAGTCGTCCCATAGTATTATATGTCCCATGATTTTGACTCATAGTATTGGCGCCTAGACTTAGCCCATGGTTTGTATTGACACATAGTATTGACCCATGGTATTGGTGCCTAGACTTAGTATATAAGTGTGTGTTGAGGCCTATGAAGGCACCGTGAAGTTAATTGTATTGAGCTTTCTCAAAGGAGGTTGCCCCCTCGAAGTAGCCCGTGATCAATATAAAAGTGATTCTGAGTTCTATTATTTTTGATATCTCGTGTATTTGCATTAATTAATTACTGTAGGTTCATCACATCTGGTATTAGAGCACTTTCTTGGGCTCGTTGGGTGGAATTTCTTCCAAAAAAAATTTCGCATCTATTGCAGCTTCGGATTTGGGAATAATCCCTATCCGCTTAATTGTGGGAAGTACTTGGGCATAAGCCCTAAAACTCATTGTGAGGAGTACCACAGGAACCCCAAAGTAGCTGGCCCATTGAGAGGACCTGCCAGCGAAAAGGGCAACAACCCCTACCTGATTGACTAGTTCCCACCCGTGAGGTAAACCAAGAGTTGTTGTTTGTGGCAAAGCGGTTATCAGTTTTACCGGAGCCGTGGAGTGAGGGGTACTGCCCCAATACACAAGCCATCAGACAGCATTGGTGGCCAAGTGAATCCCCTGAACCGATAGGAAGCCGCACATACCTGGGGTCTGTTAAGTCAGTAATTTGTTTCTTCAATTTTTGTTTGATTTGCATTTTATTTCAAGTTACTCATTTGCTTTAGTTTTTGTTTTTGCTTCTTTTAAACGAATTTTTGGTTGTTATGAGAAATTTCTGAATTTGGCCTTTATATTTTTAATTTATTTTTTTGAGCCTTTACATTATTGAGGGGTTTTAAAAAAAAAAGTGGTCATCATGTTTAGTAATGGACTCACAAGTCATATTATGAGTATAATCATCATTCAAATACATGCCAAAGCATAGATCATCACTTAACCTGCATGCAAAATGACCAAAAGTTGAAAAATAGCGCCAAAATGCAGTTAATTTTATTCTTGTAGCGCTGGAGCCCGAAATTAACAAAGAGCGCGCTACAAGAATATCGCGACTCTCATTTTCTCCAATTTTTTAGCCGAAATTTAGCATGATCTCAGTTCTGGAGTGACTAGTTGCGTGATTTGAGGATTTTATTACGTGCTACGTCAGTTTCCATCATGTGAACAGGTGATTTTGATTTATGGAAGAAATCGTGGTCATCATTACTCCAAATACAATTCAGCTTGTCAGAACAGAGGAGTATTTTCAGCGAGATATTACAACACAGCAGGTTGTTGTTCCACTTGTCCACCTTGCAGGAATTGGGATTCCAAACTTACAGCAGAGAGCAATAAAAGCACTTGAAAGTGTTTCTGTCAGCTGGCCAAATGCAGTCTCAGATGCTGGTGGCATTATCGAGCTCTCTAAGTTCTTGTGAAGCTGTTACGATCAGGTAGTGAGCAGACAGTTGTAGTATCTCTTAATGTACTAATTGTTTTAGAGAAAGATGATGGATCAAGTGCTGAACTATTGGCAGATGCTGGTGCCGTGGAAGTACTTTTGGATATTTTAAGGTCTCATCAATGTGAAGAAGCAGCAGCCCAGTTACTTGAAGATGTATTTAATAATACCAAAGTACGAGACATGAAAGTATCAAAGTTTGCTTTTTCTCCTTTGTCACAGTATCTTTTTGATCCACAGACCCGAGTCCAGCCTGCCAGATTATTGGTTACTCTTGCACTTGGTGATCTTTTCCAGCATGATGGGATTGCAAGAACAACTGATGCAGTGTCATATTTCCATGCATTGGTTAGCTTGCTTGAAGATCAGCCAGCTGAAGAAATGAAAATGGTGGCCGTATGTTCATTACAGAACTTAGTTATGCATAGTAAGAAAAACAGGGTATTTGGCACAGAATTCTGCTCTATTTTTCCTGTTTTGAGTGATTGAAGTCAAATGCAGACCGCGAGCTGATGGAGAGGAATTTTTGAAAACCAAAGGAGATTTTTGTTCATAAGATACCCATATACAAAAACCTCTCTCAGTTTTGCAACAGCTCTCAAGGATGGAAAGATTCAGTTTAATCTTGGAAGCCTATTTTCCAGGGATTTTAAATATTTAATATTTTCCTGTTTTAGTGTTCATTTTGCGGGGGCCGATTCTGATTGATTGGAGATGAATTTTGAAAAACCAAGAGAGGTTTTTGTTCATCACGGACCCATTAACAAACACCTCTCTCAGCTTTTACACAGGTTTCACCAATTGAGAGATATGGAAGCTTCTTTGACACCTATTTTCCAGAAATTCGCCACATTTGCCAGGAATCCGATTTGCTATTTTTAGTCAATTAGTTGAGTTAGTTAGTTAATGTAACTGCTGGGTAGTTTCAATTTCGACCTAATGAAGGGGATATGGAACTACTTCTTAGTAATTATAAAAAAGGGACAGTGAGTCATTGAGAGGGTTCTGGATTTTTGGGAGCATCAGGAGGTCTGCAGACTGTGTATATCTTCAGACTTGTTCATAGATAAGTATTGTGACTCTTATAAGTATTGGATGATGAAATAATGAAACATATGACTTTTTCCCCTCCAATTTGTTTGTGTTGGATTTGTTATTGAGCTTGTTTAGCTTCTTAAATGGTAAATTCATTGCTAGTTAATGTGTATTTTCTAGTGATGCTTATCCTTTATGTATGAACCTCAGCACATTCTTTCTGTGGGATCTCATGTGAGATGTTATACATCTTTATTAGTTTTTGTTTATGAATTAGTTTTTACTTTTCTTTTGAATGTATTCCCTGACTGTGCCCAAAGCTTATAACCATTTAAATCATACCAAAAACCCTAAACTTTGTTTTATTTATTGATTTTTACTCTTGAGATTGTGTTGGCTTGTTTCTTTGGCCTTACAAACAATTTCTGGCACAAACATCTTTGGCGCCATTGCCGGGGACGAAGCTGAAGCATATCTTCCCTGGGATACTTATCAGTTTTCTTGGTTTAAGAGGTGGACTTGAACCAGCACTTTTTAAAGGCTATTTTCACCAAGTTTGACAGAGTGGCTACTAGAGGAGTTGGAAGAATTAGAAAGTTTCAGTTATCCCCAGCTTTATGCAGCCCTAATTAATTTGAACCACTGTCACCCCTTTCTCTTTCTGAGAAGAAGAAACAAAATCTGTCCTAACAAATTGATTGGCGACTCCACTATTTCAACATGCAGAGATCGATTTCCATGGGAGCTATTCTGGCTCGAAGGTTTTCCCCATTCAATTTTTCTGATATTCCACGTTTTCCAAATCCAGTACCTATTATGGATGTTTGGGGAGATTGTCTTCCACGGTTTAGAGAAAGCAAAGAGGATAATCCTTCAGATCACCTCATCAAATTTCATCAATGTATGGTCCAGTTAAATATCCAGCATGAAGATGTGCTCATGAAGATGTTCATGTATTCACTTGAAAAATATGCACGAGATTGGTATTTTTCTCTTCCCGCTGCTAGCATCTCCTCACTGAAATAATTTCACACATGTTTTCGGAAACATTGTAAGTATCTATTCCTAGCTGAACTCTTTTTAAAAGATTGTTGTGAGCAGGCTGATATTTATAATACAAATTCTGATTTAAAAAATCATGATGATGAGTACAATCAAGGGTTCAAAACATGTCATGAAGAAGTTGAAGTTTCAGAATTTATTGAAGATGAGAAGGTAACAGTTTCAGATAGTGTTGTCAAGGAAGAATTCCATGATCATTATGACAATCAAGTTGTTGTTTTAGGTCAGTTTGAGGATTATTCAAGTGATGAGATCAGTAGAGATAGTTTGGAACATTCTCATAATGATTTCAATAGCCTTAATAACAGTTTGAATGCAAATCCTTTTGAAGATCAATCTCTAGTTCAACAAACTTTTGAAAATTAGTGTTGTGTTAAAGATCAGTTTTGTATTGAAGGAAAAGTTGAACCTTTAGCATTATCATTCAAAATTTCTCAGAATACTCCTTGCTATGATGAAGAGATTAGGGTTCCAAGACAAGAATTCTGTGATGAATTAGACTCTATCCCTTTTGGTTTTGATATTAAATTTGATGAAGGCCACGTTGTTCAAAAATTTTCAGAAGTTGCTTACATTCATGGTCATGATAAATTTGCTGTTCAAAATCATTATGAAGATGGTCTAATTTTTAATAAATATGATGATGAAATTGAAAAGAAAGACCCAGAAATCTGTGAGGAGTGTGATATGTCACAATCTGATTAGCATATTCAAGAATGCATTCAGTCTATTATCCTTGAACAACAAAAGCCAATGCCTGATAGTCATTTATTTGAAGACAGTGTGGAAAAGGAGGTTCAAAGTGTTGACATTATTGGTGATACTATTCAAAAATTTACAGAGCAAATTCAGGCTGATCCTGATGTCTTTTATCACCAATGCCTGATTGAAATTCATGGAACAAAATATTCTTTTGGATAGCTTGTCTTTTTCATAGAGCAGGAAGAAGTAACTTGTGGAAGTTTTATTGATCGAGTAGCAGATTATTTAGAGTCAATATCAGGTTATAAATCTGTTATTTCAGAGACATTATTTGATGAAAGTGAGTATAAGTGGTTAAATCTCTGCTCTTCATGTTTTCCAACATTTCTGATTATATATATATTTGGAGTTGGAAACAAGTTTTGGTGGGTTGACCAAATTTTTTCTTGGTTACATTGGAAATCGGATTTCGATTTGATTCAGTAGATGGAAGGTTCCTCAAAGAAAGAGATTTGATTTTCATTGTACATATATCAGTGTGTGAAGGATTGAATAAAGACTCCATGGAAGTTTTTCAGACAAGTAGATAAGGTAGCAAACAGAAGGCACTGGTCTACAGGTTCTTGAAGCCTCGCAGGGAGGACTTCATCCCGTAGTTGGAGCCAGATGTTAAGTCAGTAATTTGTTTCTTCAATTTTTGTTTGATTTGCATTTTATTTCAAGTTACTCATTTGCTTTAGTTTTTGTTTTTGCTTCTTTTAAACGAATTTTTGGTTGTTATGAGAAATTTCTGAATTTGGCCTTTATATTTTTACTTTATTTTTTTGAGCCTTTACATTATTGAGGGGTTTTTAAAAAAAAAGTGGTCATCATGTTTAGTAATGGACTCACAAGTCATATTATGAGTATAATCATCATTCAAATACATGCCAAAGCATAGATCATCACTTAACCTGCATGAAAAATGACCAAAAGTTGAAAAATAGCGCCAAAATGCAGTTAATTTTATTCTTGTAGCGCTGGAGCCCGAAATTAACAAAGAGCGCGCTACAAGAATATCGCGACTCTCATTTCTCCAATTTTTTAGCCGAAATTTAGCACGATCTCATTTCTAGAGTGACTAGTTGCGTGATTTGAGGATTTTATTACGTGCTACGTCAGTTTCCATCATGTGAACAGGTGATTTTGATTTATGGAAGAAATCGTGGTCATCATTACTCCAAATACAATTCAGCTTGTCAGAATAGAGGAGTATTTTCAGCGAGATATTACAACACAGTAGGCTGCTGTTACACTTGTCCACCTTGCAGGAATTGGGATTCCAAACTTACAGCAGAGAGCAATAAAAGCACTTGAAAGTGTTTCTTTCAGCTGGCCAAATGTAGTCGCAGATGCTGGTGGCATTATCGAGCTCTCTAAGTTCTTGTGAAGCTATTACGATCAGGCAGTGAGCAGACAGTTGTAGTATCTCTTAATGTACTAATTGTTTTAGAGAAAGACGATGCATCAAGTGCTGAACTAATGGCAGATGCTGGTGCCGTGGAAGTACTTTTGGATCTTTTAAGGTCTCATCAATGTGAAGAAGCAGCGGCCCAGTTACTTGAAGATGTATTTAATAATACCAAAGTACGAGACATGAAAGTATCAAAGTTTTCTTTTTCTCCTTTGTCACAGTATCTTTTTGATCCACAGACCCGAGTCCAGCCTGCCAGATTATTGGTTACTCTTGCACTTGGTGATCTTTTCTAGCATGATGGGCTTGCAAGAACAACTGATGCAGTGTCATCTTTCCGTGCATTGGTTAGCTTGCTTGGTGATAAGCCAGTTGAATAAATGACAATGGTGGCCGTATGTTCATTACAGAACTTAGTTATGCACAGTAAGACAAACAGGGTATTTGGCACAGAATTCTGCTCTATTTTTCCTGTTTTGAGTGATTGAAGTCAAATGCAAACCGCGAGCCGATGGAGAGGAATGTTTGAAAACCAAAGGATTTTTTTGTTCATAAGATACCCATCTACAAAAACCTCTCTCAGTTTTTCAACAGATATCAAGGATTGAAAGATTCAGTTTAATCTTGGAAGCCTATTTTCCAGGGATTTTAAATATTTAATATTTTCCTGTTTTAGTGTTCATTTTGCGGGGCAGATTCTGATTGATTGGAGATGAATTTTGAAAAACCAAGAGAGGTGTTTGTCCATCACGGACCCATTAACAAAAACCTCTCTCAGTTTTTACAAAGGTGTCACCAATTGAGAGATATGGAAGCTTCTTTGACACCTATTGTCCAGAAATTCGCCACAATTGCCAGGAATCCGATTTGCTATTTTTAGTCAATTAGTTGAGTTAGTTAGTTAATGTAACTGTTGGGTAGTTTCAATTTCGACCTAATGAAGGTGATATGGAACTACTTCTTTGTAATTATAAAAAAGGGACAGTGAGTCATTGAGAGGGTTCTGGATTTTTGGGAGCATCAGGAGGTCTACAGACTGTGTATATCTTCAGACTTGTTCAGAGATAAGTACTGTGACTCTTATAAGTATTGGCTGGTGAAATAATGAAACATATGACTTTTTCCCTCCAATTTGTTTGTGTTGGCTTTGTTATTGAGCTTGTTTAGCTTCTTAAATGGTAAATTCATTACTAGTTAATGTGTATTTTCTGGTGATGCTTATCCTTTATGTATGAACCTCAGCACATTCTTTCTGTGGGATCTCATGTGACATGTTATACATCTTTATTAGTTTCTGTTTATGAATTAGTTTTTACGTTTCTTTTGAATGTATTCCCTGACTGTGCCCAAAGCTTATAACCATTTAAATCATACCAAAAACCCTAAACTTTGTTTTATTTATTGAGTTTTACTCTTGAGATTGTGTTGGCTTGTTTCTTTGGCCTTAGAAACAATTTCTGGCACAAACAGGGTCCATATCTATTGTCAGCTGAACTATTGTCGATCACTTCCGCTCCAGATCCAGCCATTTCAGATCTATTCTGAAAGTCGTTCCAGATCCAATCGTCGTTTCAGATCCAACCATTTTTTAGCCCTTTTGCGCCGTTGCAGATTTATCTGTTCCAGATCCCTTCCGAGCCGTAGCTGCTCTAGTCTGGAAAAAAAAAAGGCAGTTTTTTCTCCATATCTCCCTTGTTTTCACTCTGTTTCCCTTGAAATTTTTGGGGAACCCCTGTTATCCCATTCTGCATATTTCATTCCTGAGGACCCTATCCCCAATTCCCCTTCCCAAATCCCAAAATCCCACATTTGTCTATTTTTAGGGTTTGCCATAACTTCCTCAGATTTCACCCAATCACCTTCAAATTTTACCACAGAGTTCCTTTCTGAATTATGCTTCTTTGTCCCCCTCTGCCAAATTTTCCCATTCTTTCACCCCGCTTCTGAAATCCTCATTTTTGCTTCCCTGTCTATTCGACAGTGTCCAAAACCTCGTAAAACCCCAATAACCCTTCAGATTTTTTCCCAAGTCCAGATTTTCCTTTACTGAAGCAGTTTCTGTTTTTGTTTTCCTACCCAGCCAACCAAAAAAAAAAAACTCCTGGTTATGGTTATCACCCGCACAGGAGCAAAAACCATGGAGGATGCACTTGCAACCATCCAAACCAAACTCCAAGATCTGGATGAAAAATTTCTCAAGCTCCATCTTCAGCATTCAGCCATGAACAATACCCGACAGCCAGAATCTTTTGCAGCCACCGGGTTCTCTTCTTCCAGCAATTTTCATGGGCCGAAGCTTGATTTTCCTCACTTCAATGGTACTGATCCGACTGGATGGATATACCGAGTAGAACAATATTTCAGTCTGCATAATACTTTTGATGTTCAAAAATTTCCACTTGCATCCTTTCATTTGGAACAGGAAGCCCTTCAATGGTACCATTGGTACATCAAAGCTCATCCCGAGCCAAACTGGACAGATTTTTGCCAACTCCTTTTGTCACGATTTGGTCCTAGTTCTTTTGACGACTTCACAAGAGCGCTCACTAAACTTCACCAAACTGGCACAGTGAGAGAATATCAAATGGAATTTGAGAAACTAGCCAATCACACAGACGGATTGTCCGATGAATTCTACAGGAGTTGTTTTATCAGTGGTCTCAAGGATGAAATCCGCTCAGAGGTCAAAATGTTTTGTCCCAACACAATGATGGAAGTCCTAGGGTTGGCTAAGTTGGCTGAGGACAAGATCACAGCTCAACGACGCTCCAAACCCACCTTTGTTCCCTTCAGAAATATGGGTTACCAACAACCTCCCATCACGCCTGCTCCTCAACCAACTCCTATCAAGCAATTGTCTGAAACAGAGATGCAGGCATGCCGAGAAAAAGGGATTTGTTATAATTGTGATGAGAAATTCACTCGGGAACATAGATGTGTTCAACAAAAGTTCTATCTCTTGGATGTGGATTCTCCGCCTGCCTCAAAACTTGATGAAGAAGATCCAGATACAGTAGATGATCAAGTCGACATTCAACACCCGCCTGTTGACACCCCATCTCAGGACGACCCACCCGAGATCTCTCTCCATGCTGTAACCGGTGTCATCACCCCACAAACAATGCGAGTCAGGGGATACTTCAAGAAGCTCCCTCTTACCATACTCATTGATTCTTGTAGCACTCATAACTTCATTGATCCTCGGATTGCCAAACAGGCTGATTGTTCTGTCCATCCTTGATCCAACTTTGAAGTCATGGTTGCCAATGGGGGCACCTTACCTTGCAAGGGGAAGTGTCACAATGTGCGTATCTCTATGGAAGATTATAACCTACGCTTTGACATGTTTTCCTTGTCCTTAGGCGGATGTGATGTGGTTTTGGGCGTTCAATGGTTATGCACACTTGGCCCCATCTTATGGGATTTTGCTGAACTTTGGATGCAGTTTAAAGTCAATGGGGCACAACACAAATTTATGGGCTTACAACCAGGGTCTCTCTGCATCATCAGTTCACATCGCCTGGAAAAAAAACTTAAGAAGAATTCACATGGTGTCATCGCTCAACTCCATTCCATTCAGATGCACCCATCAACAGTCTCCACTACTTCCTTGGATAGATATGCAGGTATCTTTGTTGAACCAATGCGCTTGCTACCTTCAAGAGACCTTTCTGGTAAGAATTTATCCACATCTACTTCTCAGCAGGAAATGATGGCTATTTTGCATGCAGTACAGAAGTGGCAGCCATACCTATTAGGGAATTATTTCTGCATCAAGACTGATCTCCAGCGTCTGGAAAATTTTCTGGAACAATGGGTCTCCTCCCCAACACACCTGAAATGGGTTATCCAACTCCTGGGTTTATCCCTATGTGATCACTTACAAGAAGGGTAAGGACAATATGGTGGAAGATGCTCCTTCTCGCACAATTGATGACCCAGTTTTTCTTACAGCTCTTTCTCTGCTTGTTCCAAATTGGTTGCAATATGTTCAACAGGGCGATCTCTTCTATGAACTCCATGCTTCTTCATCAACAGGGCACTCTGGGTTCTGCAAAATGTATGACGGGGAACAATGTAACTTCTTTTGGCAGGGACTAAAAATGACAATTCAACAGATGGTGGTTAACTGTGATACTTTCCAGGTCAACAAGGGTGAAACGACCCTCCTTTCAGGACTGCTCGAACCCTTAACCATCCCTCCACGGATTTGGACAACTATTTCTATGGATTTCCTAGAAGCGCTCCAGTGGTATAGTACCACATCTCAAAGGACACCATATGAAGCAGTCTTTGTACATGCACCACCAGTTCTTCTTCCATACACCTTCAGCAGCTCCCCAGTTCAGGCAATTGACTCAATTCTTCGAAACTGTGATCAGCTTCTTCTCATTATGTAGGACAATTTTCACATGGCAAGAATTCGACTGAAACAACAACCCGATCAACACCGGTCTAAGCGCACTTTTCACATCGTTGATATGGTTCTTCTTCATCTACAGCCTTCCATGCAATCCTCCCTGAAACTCCAAAGGCACCAGTGGCTCGGAATGCAACCCACGGATGCTACAGGGGACCCCCTCCTTCAGATTATGCATTAATTTCCACATCTAAAGCTTTGAGGACAAAGCTTTTTCTAAGGGAGAAGGGATGTTAGGAACCCATGTCTTTACTTTGTTAGTATATTTTTGTTGGACGCATATGCTTTGTGAGTTGTCCCATAGTATTTGTTGATCCATAGTTTATATTAGCTCATAGTATTGACCCATAGTATTGGATGCATATGCTTTGTAAGTCATCCCATAGTATTATATGTCCCATGGTTTTGACTCATAGTATTGGCGCCTAGACTTATCCCATGGTTTGTATTGACACATAGTATTGACCCATGGTATTGGTTCCTAGACTTAGTATATAAGTGTGTCTTGAGGCCTATGAAGGCACCGTGAAGTTAATTGTATTGAGCTTTCTCAAAGGAGGTTGCCCCCTCGAAGTGGCACGTGATCAATATAAAAGTGATTCTGAGTTCTATTATTTCCGATATCTCGTGTATTTGCATTAATTAATTATTGCAGGTTCATCACATGTACCCTATGAAGATGCATTTATAAGACTTGGTGTTGAGTTTTCTTCTTTTCTCTATTGGTACATACACAAAGGCATTGCATCCAAAGACTTTGACATGTGCAATATATGCCCTCTTACTATCTCATACCTCATATGGATTCTTTTCAACCAAAGCCATCGATGATGACCTGCTCACCAGGTAACATGTTGTGTCAACTGCTTCTTCCTAGAATTCTTGTGCAATACCTGCACCACTGAGGATTCTCCTTATTTTCTCTATGAGTGTTCTATTTATTCTTTCAGCAACTCCATTGTATTTAGATGTGTATGAATTTATGTTTTTTCAATCTATACTATGTTTTTTGTAGAACTGATCAAGTACCTTACTACAAAATTATCCTCTATTATCAGTTCTCAGCACCTTGATCTTTCTACCAGTGTCATTTTCCACAAGAGATTTGAACTCTTATAACCTTTCAAAAACCTCATATTTTTTCCTTATAAAATACAACCATGTCATTCTGGAGAAATCATCAATGAAAGAAACATAATACTGAGATCCCCCTAGTGATTGAACCAGTACTGGTCCAAACACATCACTATGTATTAACTCTACTATTTCCTAGGATAGATGAGAAAATTACATGAATATGTTTACCATAAATGAAATGTTAAAAAATTCTACTTCTTCATAACTGTCGAGAGACCTTCGACTGTACCTTTAATGTGCATAACACGAAGAACTTTCTCACCAAGTTGTTCCATCCAATGATGCCACGACATGGTCAAGTCGATTAGATGGGAGGATATATCATCAAATTCAGGAAACAAATTATTTTCATAGCGATTGGTGTATGTTCTTCCCAATATATTGTATAGTGTTCCAGTCCAAACTCCTCTCATCAATACTAGTGCTTCTCACACCATATTACAAGTATATTTCTCAAATACATACTTCACACTTGCATTCCCCATCTTACTGACATATATCAAGTTTCGAACCAAACCTAGGATATGTAGTAACCTTGGAAGAGTTCCTCTCCTTCCATCTTTTAATAGCAATCGAAGTTTCCTAGTTGGTGAATTGTATCCTAGAAGAACATCACCACCATTGTATTTCTCGTATTCACAAAACCACTCTCTGCATCGTGTCATATGATATGATGCATTGGAGTCGATCAACCAAGGGTCATGTTCTGACTGTGAACTTTTTGAGGCCAAATACACATATCCTTTCTCTTTAGTCAAAGGCTTACTTTCATTCGAATGCGCTTCCTCAGATCCTTTGTTCTTATTGACTACAGTCGACTTGCAGTCACACTTATAATGCCCAACTTTACCACATTGCTAGCATTTTCTTATTTTCAAACTAGGGTATTTAGATCTAGTCTTAGATATACCCCTCGAATTTTACCTTCTACCAGAGAATTTACCTTTTCCTTTGTGGACCAATTGACCTCTCACCGTCTAGGAATCATGGGTCTAACCTACATGTTATTTTGTCTCATATCCTATGACAACAGAGATGCAACCACATCATCGATCTCCATTGTGGTATTATTGCTTCCAATAGCCATGACCATGCTATCCAATGAGTCTATCAAAGAACACAACATACTAATACATTTCTCCTCCTCGGTGATTTTAATATCCATAGAAAACAACTAACTATTAACAATGTTGAACACATTTAGGTGTTTTGTAACCAAGCCACCCTCTTTCATCCTCAGAAGATATATTTTTTTCAAAGAAACAACTTGTTGACTAGATATTTCGACTGGTACAATTTCCCTAACTTTTCCCAAACTTCCTTTGCAGAGTCTTCTTCTGAGACATTCAACAATACATAATCTACTAAACAAATTCGGATTGTACTCCTTGCTTTCCTATCAATTTTCTACCAATCTTCATTCAAAATACATGTTGGAGTGGTTCCAGGGTCAATGGAAACCCATTGATATTGATCTACAAGTATATCCTCTATTTTAAGCTTCCAGAGCTCAAAATTTTGTCCATTAAACTTTTCAATTTATATCCTCGCATTGTCGACCATTCTCAACTATGAATCAGTCGTTCTAGAACTCCCACTGAAACTAAGTATTCTCCAGATCCGAGACCAAGCCAAACCCTCAGCGACAAAGGCGTACCCTTGAATCCAAGTATAGCTCTAATACCATCTATTGGGTTCTAATACCTATTATGGTGAGTATGCATAATGATTCTTACAATTAAACGGAATTAAACAATCGCACAAAACACAATCACGCAATACACATAAATTTATCCTAGAAAACCCTTTACAGGGAAAAACTAGCAAACGAGTGAGCTTTACCACTCATCTATTATCAACACTTTTAACCAATGTTTACAACAATGATTTACTGGATCACAACAACTTAAGCACAAATTCACTACACTTATTCTAATACCATATAGTACTTCTCAATACAATGCTTTCCGTTTTCCTTACATCATATTTATAGATGCAACACATACACTAGGTCATTATACTCGAGTTAGTTATAGATAACTACTTCGTTAATGGTGATTCATAAATTCCTAAGAAATTTCAGTTATTCTATTACAATCAACTTGACTGAGTCATCATTGATCTATTCCCAATCGAGCTTCTTGTCATCCAAGTGTTCATCAAATTCTTTCATGCTTTATGCTTATCAACTTGCCATCAACCAATTGACTATTCTAGTCATCCAATCGACCATTTGTCAACTTTAATTTCAGTCGACTTGTTAACCAATTGACTATCAACTTTGACCGTTGATTTCCATGCAAATAATATAACACACCTAACACACAATGTGTTAACACAAAACATTGAGCACACACCTAGCGACATGGTGTGGATCCTCACTCCTAAAGCACAAGCCTATTTATTCATAAAAAATCCCATCTAACCTAAGTCCTAAATCCCCTTTGGACAACCTCTACCAAAATAGGGAGTCTACCCTAAAAAGGTGGTGTACACCCAAAAGGGGGGATGTCCCGAAAAACAAAATCCCCGCCTCAACCCAAGACTTACCAGGCGATAAAATTCAAAAAGTAAAAACCATGAGTGGTTTTAGGGTTACGAAACCCTAAAACCACATCATCTATCATATAATTTTTCCCATCATTTTTAGACAATATTATTCATTCATTCACTCTAGTTCGCTCGAATCACTCCTTCTTTAGCACCATTTTTTCCACGAGTTGCTCCATTTGCATAGACTTCCTTCGCCAACACCTTATCTCGCATATCCCTTTGGTTCATTGAGCTTCCTTCACTCCTAGCCACCATTGAATGTTGATACATTGCAACTAGTAGAGTGTGGAGGCCACCTAGAGGATAGAACCCAACCGAGGATAGAAAAGCTTCTCGATCACAAGGGAAAAACTGTCTTAATTGAAAAAGAAGTCTTAAATGCTCAACTCGACTATAAACTCATGCTAGGACGCAGCTACATGTACGCGATGAAGTTCATCGCCTCATCTGTAGTTAGGTCTCATGATGTTCCCCCATGAGGTACGGGTCTTCAAAATTGACCAACTCACTTACTACGACCGGAACGCTCACGCCACGCCAGAAAATGTCCTCTCCATGGTTGAAAAACCTATACTTGGCATGCCTAATTCTTTGATTTCCACCACAGGGTCGGGTATCTACTCTGAGGCCATGATGACTTCCAACTTTATCTCCTTACCTCCACCTCGCTAGCTGTCGATATATCTTATTTCTGCACTATTTCATCAAACCAACCAGCTCCTGCAACACATCCTGTAGCTCAACTAGTACCTCCCCTGCAACACCAAATTCCACCTCAACCTTAACCGTCGTCAGTACCTAGTCACGTGGGAGAAACCCTAGTCCACACAATCCCTTTCTTGTTTCCCCCATTAGGATTTGTAAGCGTACCATTCATGGCAACGCTGAACCTTCCAAGATTGGCATTAGGGCTTCATGTTTGGTACCTACCTGCACCCAAACTGGTACCAACCCCCCAGGTCATTCTTCAACCAGTTCAACCAATTAACATCATTGATCACCCTCCTCTTGGCGTGTCAGCAACAACCCACCACAACCTCGTTCCCCATCCTCCCAATAGAGGTGGGGGCAAAGCCACGATAACCGACACCCCACCAACTAGGAACAAAGTTGTGAATCCCCCTCCTTAATCACGGGCACCCACGAAATGTGCTTTATGTGATACATTGGGTCATGCTACTCATAATTGTCCACATTTGCTTGACCTTTCCGCCATATGTATTCATTGGACGATAACGAAGACATTCTTGCCGTTCAATTTTAAACCCCCCCATAGGTACGCAACAAATCAGTGCGTAGTTTGTGGCATCTATGGCCATTATTCCCATCACTGCCCCGAATTACCAAAGTATCGGCTGGTGCTCCATGAGCTGCGACAACCATCCTTAGAGTCATCAATAACTATTATTTATGATATCCACTCCCCGGAATCCTCGTCGACTGAGGTAAACACCATTTATAGTATTTCAACCGTCGACACCACAGTTGCATCATCAAATTCAATTGATCCCTCTGACCTATATGTTCGACCTTTTCAAATCAATGAGTAAATCACATGTCCACAGCATGAGGGCAGGCCCAAAAACTTTCCTACTCATCATCATCATCATCATTCTCATTGAAGATATCGGGGGAATCCACCCCGCAAGGGGAGTCCCCCATCATCATCTCATCAATTCAACTTTCCACCATGGCCAACAAGCTCATGGTACACCCCCCTGCTAGCAGTTGGTCGATGCCCTATTGATCCATCTCTGAGATAGCATCCACACTACATTGACACCTTTAGTCTAGGGGGAATAATATATTACCTCGACCCTGGGATATGGGGCATACTCAACCCTTTTGACCATGCCCAGTCACATCTATATCGGTATCTCAGTGAGCCCATTACTCAACCCAACACATATATGATCCACAATCACAAACCCCATGCCCATAGCATGGGGGCATGCCATTAACCCTACTCATTTTTACACATGCATGATCTCAGCCATTTCCGAGGTCACACATCACTTATATATTTTGTTTGATTTCCATATGCACATTTCACGCTTTGATATCGTTCCCATGTTTACAGGTCCAATTTGCGTTGAACTCCACTTGTTTCAGTCAACAACTGATCTCCACAGGTATAACCCCTAGACTGGCATATAGGACATCCTTTCCCTCTGAAAAGTTGATGCATTTCCTTGGTCTTCTCCCTTGCACCTGTAGGACCCCCCATCCCTTCCCGAGTAGGTGGCCCCACCCAGACACCCTTGCATTTTCCCATGCTTAGAAGTAGAGCCTCCCTCCACATGGGTGACCGTTCTTAGAACCCTTTGAATTTGGAACCCATGTCATTCAATCCCCTCTTAGGATTTGTATCCCATGTAGCTTGACATATTGAGTTGAATTCGCATGTAGTTCCTCATATCGTCACTCAATGGCCCTTACCCGGGCTCCCAGCACGGAGTTTCTGTTAAGCCCTTTTTTGACTCCTTAAAGAATGAAAAGATCGTCGAGCAATCTTGCTTCCTTTCATGCTCATCAAAGTATCCGAAAGGGATTCTATTCAATATAATTTTACCCCTTTTCTAGACCAGATGGACTAATTACGAAAAAGGAATACTCTAGTCTCTTTGGCTAGAAGAGTTCTCCACTACACACTTTTATGCTTTTTCGGGCTTTGGGGACTAATCTACGAAAAAGAACCCCCTCAAAGTCTTCTTATTGCTTTCAGACCCTTTAAAATTGAAAGATACCACGAGTGTTCATCATCCTAGGATCATATAAATCCACACGATGGTATCTCCTCACCACTTTAGAGTCTTCTTATCGCTTTCAAACTCCTTAATATTGAAAGTACCTATGATCACTTATGGTCCTGGGATCGTCAAAATCCACATGACGGTACCATATTGAGCATACTTATATCCCTTCTTCGATCTCAATAAACCATGAAGAAGGCCCAAACGGTGCCTTTCAGTGCCATGATAGATCACGTACAACCCCATGTTATGGAAGCACTTCTAAGTATGATAGCCTTCGTTCATATTATTCTACGATGAGTCATCCATGGAGTCTCCTGATATCATCAATCAGTTCCCCTTCTCCACCAGAGTTTCCACCGTTGCAGTCACAGTTCCTGATCCCCTAAGTTGTGATCATATCCCCCCGAGATTGGTTTCATATGCTGCTCAGTTAGCCTTTCCATCATACTCTGAGCAAAGGAAGTTTGAGTCCCATCACTCCAAGGCCCTCATTTTTTTCCATAGTGTCTAAGTCTCAAGTCCAATTCTATCACATCTTGGTCATATACCTTGCGCTCCTATCAAGGAATCCTTATTGCCTTGGTAGTTGTAGGTCTCCCTTTGCCGACTCCAGCACATCTATTCCTTAGGATAGACCTAGAGGTCCCTGTATCTTGTCCTCACTCCCATCAGTGGTGAGTTCCTGTGGATCATACGAGAGGATTCCTTAGTGCCTCTTAGGTTGATTGTATCTCACATGCTCGAATCCAACTCCCTCATCGCACTGTTGAGATTCGTACAGGGTATTGGTCCTTTTAGTTGATTGGTCGAAGACCCTAGATGTCCCCTGACTCTAGCACATTGGTGAGTCTATTTGGAACCCCCATTTTTATGTTCCTGTGGATATTTGGGTTGCGTTGACGAAAGTGTTTGGAATCCCTCATATTATATGATTCTTAGAGTATCCAATTCATATGCAATTAGTGTACCTTTGAGATTCCGACTCTTAGTCGTTTATGCCATATAGTTGTTGGACCCTTTCAGATTCAGCAGTGCATCAGTTGTTATGGTACTGCATTCGGGATAGATGCCATTGTTTCCATTTTCATCTCTTCAGACAAGTCATGGTTGGACGGTGGATATGTCCCAGAGTTGTGTCACCTCTAGACCATTATGATGAACATAACAATTCTCTATGTATTGTTCTCGTCCCCTCTGGACCCTACCATTTGTAAATATATTGAGTCACTTACACGAGCATGGAATGCCCGCCTCGTCCATGTATATTTGAGATTATATGTAACTCATCCATTATGAGTATTGTATCTGTAGATTATGGTCCTTGGTGTTTCGTGAAGCAAGTGCAATCCTCCTCCACATCAAATTTTTGTCCTCCACCAGAACGCCACACTCTCCCACAATAAAAAGAATGGCATATGATGTCTATCAATCATACGATTAGCTCCTAACCTCACATATCAGGGGGCAATTTGTTAACACAAAAAATTGACCACATACCTAGCGACATGGTGTGGACCCTCACTTCTAAATCACAAGCTTATTTATTCATAAAATAAACCCATCTAACCTAAGTCCTAAATCCTCTTTGGACAACCTCCACCAAAATAGGGAGTCTCCCCTAAAAAGGAGGTCTCCACCAAAAAGGGGTATGTCCTGACAAAAAAAATTCCCGCCTCAACCCAAGACTTACCGGGCGGTAAAATTAAAAAAGTAAAAACCATGAGTGGTTTTAGGGTTACAAAACCCTAAAACCACATCATATATCATATGATTTTTCCCATCATTTTTACACAACATTATTTATTTATTCACTCTCATTTGCTCGAAGCCCTCCTGCTTTGGAACCATTTTTTCCACCAGTTACTCCATTTGCATAGACTTCCTTCGCCAACACCCTATCTCACACATCCCTTCAGCTGGTTGAGCTTCCTTCGCTCCTAGCCTTCATTGAAGGTTGATACATTGCAACTAGTAGAGTGTGGAGGCCACTCGGAGGAAAAAACCCAACTGAGGATAGCAAAGCTTCTCGGCCGCAAGGGCTCGTAAGCCCAAAGAGGTAATCCTGCACTTGTAAATCCATTTTTTACAAATAATGAAAATGATTTCTTTTATGAAAATGATTCCGTAATATAAATGGATTAAGTTTGATATATGTGTGTTGATTATTATTGTGGTAGATGTTAGTTAAATATAATATTTACTATTTCTTGTTTATTTTTACTGCCGAATATTTGCATTTTCATTTAAGGCCCATGAGCCATAGTATCTTAGGATATGTTCATTTGCTTGATTAATTTTTAGTTTCACCAGGTTTTACTGTATTTTACCACACCTCTCACACACAAAGCCACAGGAACCACTCTCGTGCATGCTCCCTACCTTGGCTTCGACAAGCCGGTAGCACCATCCTTTCTTCTTGTTGGAGTGCAAAAGCACCACCAACACAATGTATTAAGTAGCAACATATTCCCTTAACTAGGATATATAGGGTGGGACCCTAACATACCCTCCCCTTTGAAAGGAAGTGTTGTCCTTGAGGTTGGAGATTTGGAAATTTTTGTGGGATAAAGGATAGTTACCACATAGCATCTTTAGGATATGTGGTAAATAAATATTGAGATGGTGTAGAAAGCACTCTCTTTTGTCTAAACATACCTCTAGTTTTAACCAAATGTAACCCTTCTCATTAAGTTCTAAGAAGATGGTTTGAACTCGACAATTTGTCCTTACCACTTTCATCAAGCACAACACATGAAATGGTGGTTGTATCTTAGAGTGCGATAGGAAATCCAACTTGTAAGCAACATGTCCAATATGTTTAAGTATTAGATGGGGTCCATAAAAATTAGGTGTGAACTTGTAATGTCCCCATTCAAATAACTCTCAAGAAGAGAAAATCCCACCAATACACTAGTTTCCTAGGTTGGGGTGGAAACATTAGATTTGGAATAAGGAGACTATAAAACCCCAAATGGACATTATCTTGACAAAATAAATTAAATGGGGAATAAATAAATATTTAAGATAGGAAA
Source organism: Larix kaempferi (assembly GCA_027924585.1). NCBI lineage: Eukaryota > Viridiplantae > Streptophyta > Pinopsida > Pinales > Pinaceae > Larix > Larix kaempferi. Next base: position 4,456,224 of record BSBM01001646.1, read on the forward strand.
ATAAGGTGGCACTTGGTCATGAGGGCACATTGGAGGTTTGGGTCCCACTCAAGAAAGACTCCCCATTCCACAACATATGAAGAATTTGTTAATAGGGTATTGGAGAGATTTGAACAAGAAGACCCAGAAATGCCTTTCAAAGAACTAGCACAATTGAAGCAAATTGGAACCCCTGCCGAGTACATGCTGGAATTACAAAAACTATCCATTAAGGTGGATCATATATATATGGTCAGATTAGTATTTCTCTTTACTGAAGGGTTGGTTGAACCTTTGAAGGGTTTCGTAAGGTCCACAAACCTACTTAATTGAAAGATTCCATGAACTTGGCAAGAGATCTGCAAAATGTGCTACCCAAGAGAAGGTATCCTCCCAAGCCCAAATTTCCTTCCCAATTCAGATTTGAAAAGAATCCATGGCAAGAATATGCATCTGGAAAGGATAAGAAAGAGGAACCAAGCAAGGAATAACTCAGAAGAAAGAAACTATGTTACACATGCTTCCAACCATGGGTACCACGACATAAATGTGCTAAGGGAAAAGCACAATTCATTGAAGTATTTTATGATGATTATGAGTATGAAGGGGGTATGGAGGAAGGAGGACATATTTCAGCCCAAGAAGAGGGATATGACACAGCGGAAGAAGAGAGACAAGAGGAATATCATCCATTACCTGACAAAGGGAGACTGGCAGTGCTTTTAGGAGTTCCTAGTTTCCACACTATTCGATGCAAGGGAGTGGTACAAGGAAAAAGGGTTTCGATATTGGTATATGGAGGAGCCACACATAAATCCATTGATGCAGCCATTTTGGAGAGGATAAAGCTACCTGCTGAACCATTCGATGGATTCACAATCATCATTCAAGGTCACAATACTATGGAGTGCAAAACATGGATTCCAAAGCTACAACTCACCATAGGTAATTACACATTTTTTGATAGCTTTTATGTGGTTGATGTCGCTGATACTAATGTGGTCTTGGGAGTGCAATGGTTGTACTCTATAGGGTAACATACAATGAATTATCAAATCCCTGAAATGAGATTCAAAGATTCAGAAGGAAACAAAGGGTAGTAAGAGGAATGCACACCTATCCAAATCAAGTAGTGTCCTCCCACAGTATGAGGTCCATATTGAGGCATGGGGATATTGAATCGGATGTTGAATTTTTCATCACTTCCCCCAAGCCAAAAATAAATATTTCAAAACATCCAAGGGAGATAAGGAAGCTACTACACAAATATGAAAAGGTTGTTGGAGACCTTTCTCCTAGACGGCCACTTGATAGAGGAGTTGAGCACAACATTGTTTTGGAGGTGGGCACTTCACCTATACAAATTTTGCAGCATCCTAATTTGAAATTGCTTGAGGGAAATCAATCTTGGGTGGGGAGGACTGTAATGTCCCCATTCAAATAAATCTCAAGAAGAGAAAATCCCACCAATCTACTAGTTTCCTAGGTTGGGGTGGAAACATTAGATTTGGAATAAGGAGACTATAAAACCCCAAATGGACATTAGCTTGAAAAAATATAATAAATGGGTAATAAATAAATATTTAATATAGAAAAATAAGGTGGCACTTGGTCATGAGGGCACATTGGAGGTGTGAGGCCCACTCAAGCAAGACTCCCCATGCCACATGGCATTCCACTCTCACCCATTCGAATCCAAGGTGGATTCCAACATTCTTGGGGGATTTTGAAGGGAATAATACTTGGCATGACTCAATGAAGGTATAAATTGAGAGGAAGAGTAACTCCCATGGAAGAGGAAGAGGCATTTTGGAGCTATTGGGACACTTGGGCTAGATTCCCTAGCTTCTATGACAACAATGATGAAGATGCTACGACACTTATGACACAAAGCATACTTGAATGCTGACATCTGACATATATGAAATGTCAAGACTAAAAATAGCCTCGAATAGGGCACACAAGGGAGTTAGGGAATCCAAAGAGTCATCCATTCGAATTGAGTGAAGGAGGACGCTAGGAATTGATGGACAAGTGGCACACATTGGAATCTTTTTCCAATTCGAGTTGGCATGAATCTCATGGAGGGAATTCAAACCATGGAATGCTTGGGAAGGTAATAAAATAAAAGAACCAATAAGGAGATTGGCTTTTTATCACTTCTCATTTTTCATATTGGAGAGCATAGCTTGTCCAAGCTAGTAGAGTGATATTCTACTTGCCTTAGTACCAATTTCGAGGGTGAAATATTCCCATCCTAATTGGAAATTGGAGAGGCCATTAATACCTTTCATTTGGAGATATAGTGGATTTATTTGTTTCAGGTTGAAGCTACAGGGAAGCTCGTGATTCTTTCTTCTTCAACTTGTTCCCATCTCTATCTCACATTTCTCTACATATTTTGGCTCTTGGAGGAAGGCGCACTTGGTGAGATGTTGATCTCTTTGTGAGAGTCCAAGATAAACCATTTATTTGTAATATGATATATATAATCTATATTTGATGCTCAGAAGACTCTCAGGTCGAAATACCAAGTGAAAATATGTAAAAATACCAAACAATCATAAATGGTGCCATTTTCCCTATATCTTGTTGTGAGAGCTTGAAGTTGCTTTATTTCGATTTGTATCAGTTCATATCTGTGATTTTTATGATTTATGGAGATTCATTAATGTCCTGAAGAAGTTTCATATACATTACATAAGTCTTTTGAACATAAATCGTGAATTTCATAGCAAGTGGTGAAGTTTCCTATCATTTACCCCTATGTGAAGACATGTCCACAAACCTTTGATTTATGGGAGTTGCATCAGCCTTTAGAAACTGAATAATGATGCACTTGGGTACCCATTGAATTCATTTAAATAATCCATTTATATGTTCTGAAATTTTGGATTTATGTACTTCATTTGGGAAGCCACTAGTGACCTCTACCCTTGGGGGTTTGAACCTTGAAATTGCTAGTAAAATTCCCCAAATTCTCCCGAAGTTAAATGAATGTTGCAGAAGTATTTTGAGAGTGTCCAGACATCTATCAGCCTCATTTTATGTCTTGATACCTTTCAAATACCTTCAGACCCAATTTAGAAGCATTTGGAGCCATTTGGAAGCATTGGAGTCATAACTAGTCTAAGGGTCGAATTGGCCAAAAATTGCAATTTTCCCAATTTTTTCCAATTTTTTTAAAAAGGGACACTACAGAACTGTTGGTGGTTCTTCTCTTTGAGAGATGTATTCTTATAATTATGGAGAAGAAGGAACACCGTATCTTATTTTTCAAAGTGATACTCAAATTGATCTTGATCAACCCATTTACTTATTTTTGTATGACACAACACCAAGTTTTCTTTGAGTGTATGGAGAATATTAACACAAGTATTTAGGATTTTTTTCCACCTCTTGAACCTTGGAATTGCTTGGTAAGTACAAGATCGTTGATGGGGGAATTTTTCCATAGATTGCCTCATAGGATGACATTTGGTAGCACTATGATATGTGATATTATGCCACCATTATACAAGAGGTATCTATCAAAGCCATTGTGCCTATCTTTTTGACAAAAAACATTGCAAATCAATTTCTAGACACTTATTTACCACTTTCATATGACCATGTGTTTGGGGATGATTTTCCATGCTCATTTTAAATTAAGTACCTTGTATTTTAAACAACCCTAGCCAAAAACTTATTTACGAATGTATGACCACAATCCAACACAATCGAATTAGACATGCCATGGAGTTTTAAAGCATTTTCCATGAATACTTGTGCAGCTATGGAGGCATTGAAATGGCGTTATAAGGCACAAAAGTTAGTGTATTAGGGAAACAGTTCAAAAACCACCATGATGATCGATTTGTTTCCTACTTTAGGTAAATCCACAATAAAATCCATGGAAATGTAGGTCCTTAAAAAATTATCACAATTGACCATGATTCACCAATGATGACCTTGTTTCCCATGATGGCCCATATTTGATCATTTTTTTTATCACTTTTGACCATGGTTGATCTAGTATCCCATTGAACCATAATCCTTTGACCCATATTAATATATACCGACCAATGTGAACAATTAGTCAACATTAGTTACCCATCACAATTATACATTGATCCTTGACCCACTAACTAACCCATTAACCACCTAATTCTATAACCCTTGGACCTATTAATCTTACTAACTTTCTAATCCTTGACCATCATTAACCATATCAACCACTATTGACTATGGTTGGCCTCTATTATCCATTTTGACTATATACACCATATTCATTTTTCTTCACCATATTAACCACATTGACCCACTAACACTTAGGTCGCTCACCCATTAATGATATGCCTTGTTGTCTAATAATCCATGAACTGCATTGCCTCATAATCTCATATCCCATAAACTTCCTATCGTGGTAAACTCAATAACCCATCAACCATTCACTCTCATTGACCATATTAACCATCATTATGTTGTACCTTAACATCTAAAACATAAAACTCGGAGCAATATTGATATAAATGTAATTTCAAAAAGAAAATAAAACAAAACAAAAGTATTGAAGCAACAAAAATAGGTAAAGAACTATGTATATTATGAATAGGAAGATGTGTTGACTTCCATCTTTGAGGGGGGAGCCTCCAATTGACTAGAGATCCAACACAATACTAATCACTTGGCACCCAAGTACATATATTCCACCACTATAAATAGTTTATTTCTATCCAAAACCCTAACCACCTTGTGGGATTTAAATAATGAGTCCACATCAGCTACCTAATGGACTTTATTTAATGAGCAACCTTACATTTATTGATTGCATACTCTAACTACCTAGTGGACCTTATTTGACAAATACGACCACTATACATTAAGTAGCAACATATTCCCTTAACTAGGAGAGTTAGGGTGGGACCATAAGGTGCCTCCCCCCTTCAAAAGCAGTGTTGTCCTCGGGGATGAAGATGTGGAAATGGTTGTGGGACAATGGATATTTTCCACATAAAATATTTAGGCTATGTGATAACTAGATATTTCACTGGTGCAGAAAGAACTCTCTTTTATCAAAATGTACCTCCGATTTTAACCAAATGTAACCCTATTCATTAAGTTCTAGGAGGATGGTTTGAACTTGATAATTTGTCCCTATCACTTTCATCAAGCATAACACATGAAATGAGGGTTGTATCTAAGACTTGGCTAGGAGATACAACGTGTAAGCAACCTGTCCAATATGTTTGAGTATTAGATAGGGTCCATAAAACTTAGGTGTGAATTGTTAGTGGCTCTTCTCTTTGAGTGATGTATTATTATAGGGATGGAGAAGAAGTAACGCCATTTCTTCTTTTCCAAAGTGATACTCAAATTGATCTTGATCAACCCATTTTTTTTATGAGCCAACACCAGGTTTCCCTTGAGTGTATGGAGAATGTTAACATGGGTATTCAGTATTTTTTCCACCTCTTGAACCTTGGATGTGCTTTGTAAGTACAATACCATTGATGGTTGATTTTTTCCATAGATTGCCTCATAGGATTACATTTTGGTAGCACTATGATATGTGGTATTATACCACCATTCTGAAATGGATATCAATTAAATCCATTGTGCCTACCTTTTTGAGAAAAAAAACCATTGCAAATAAGTTTCTAGACTCTTATTAACTACTTTCATTTGACCATGTGTTTGGGGATCATTTTTCATGCTCATTTTCAATTACGTACCTTGTATTTTAAACAAGTCTAGACAAAAAATTATTGATGAATGTAGGATCACATTCCAACACAATTGAATGAGGCATGCCATGGAGTTTAAAATCATTGTCCATGAAGACTTGTGCAACTATGGAGGCATTGAATTGGTGTTGCAAGGCACAAAACTAGTTCGCATATTAGGAAAATAGGTGACCACCACAATGATGATCCATTTGTTTCCTACTTTAGGTAAATCCACAATAAAATCCATGGAAATGTACGTCGAAATTGTTGTAGGAATCGATAAATGTTGTAATGCTACTAGATACTTCACCAATTCACCCTTGTTCCTTTGAAACGTGTCACATTTTTCCAAAAAGGTGTGACACCTTCGCCAAAAAATGAAAACTTAATTTGTTCATAAGTTTTCTAAAACCCTAAGTGACTGATTGTGGGATAGGGATGTAATTCAATTAACACTCTTGATTTGAATGTTAAATTATAGATCAAACTGATATGCCCTTTATACCATAATTCATCATTCTACCAAGTGTAGTCTTGATGTGTATGTAGGTATACCTACAATGGTTAGTAAAGTTGAACAATCTTGGCATCTGCATACCTCCTCTATCTAATTAGACACTAGTAAAGATAAATCAAATAGGGATCCTTCATCCTCATACTTCCTAGATAAACCATTGACTACCATGTTCTCCTTTCCCTTCATATAGATGATCTCATAATCCTAATTATTATTTTAGTGAACCACTTTTGTTAATCTAGTGAGGAAAATCTATGTTCCAATAAGTATTTCAAACCGCAATGGTTTGTATTAACCTAGAAATGGTACACACTTAGATAAGGATGCCACATATCAATTGCATGAAGAATAGCTATTATCTCCTTTTCATACAAGGTCGATTTGCCAAAACAATTACCACACAATTGTTTTAATAGAGGTGGAATTTTGAGGTGTAAAATGGGCCTCGTAAGAAAAATATTAAAATAATAGTTAAAATAATAAAATAAGAGTTATGAGTGTTTTAAAGAAAAGAAAAAACACTGCTTTTTTTATCTTGTCTTTTCAACTTTTATCCTTAAAGGTTTACTCAAATTTTGAGTGTGAGCAATTGTTGGATGTAAAATTAAATTATGCATCCAATAAGTACCCACTCATCATACTTTTAAGACACCATTGATAGGAGAAAAACTTGAAATACATTAAAAACAAAAATGCATTTCCTTGAAGAAATGTGGTTTTTAATGTATTTTGAGTTTTTTCTATCAGGTGTCTCTCAAAAGTATGTTGAGTGGGTACTCGGAATTTAATTATGCATCCAATAAGTTCTCATACTCGAAATTTGAGTAAACCTACAATGAGATAAAGTCGAAAAGTAAGTTTTTTTCCTTTCCCTCCAAAACTATTTACCCCAATGGTTGACATCATCATATTGAATCCTATTGGTTCATATAAAGTTGATTTTGAAAGTACTTTTTTTGTTTTGAGGCTCATTTTAGACGTAAATATTCCTCTAATTTGAAGGAAACCCTTTTGTATTAACATTCCCCCATTATATTTTCATAATGAATCATATTCCAAGATGGAACTCTTATTAGAGTACGACATGGATAAGACACCTTTTCATACTTTAGTATTTGAATCTATGTGCAGAGGGGGTTCTTTGCCCCACAAACAAGGGGGTCTCATACACCAATTTGGTGTATAGCTTGGTTGTGACCTTAAAATTAAATTAGTAGTAGTAGTAGCAGTCCACATAGCTTCTTTAAATATTGAAACGCTTGTTTTGTGGCATCATTCGAGATGAAGAAACTTTTCTATGTAAGATCATGAGGGGAAATACAATTTTACCATACTTTTGCACAAGCTTTCTATAGTAACTAGTGAGCCTAAGGATTCCATACAAACTTTTGATAGTCTTCAAGCAAGGCCAATATTTTAGCGCCTCACTTTTCTTAGGATAACATGTACTCCATCTAGATTGACATTGTGCCCCAAATATTCCATTTTTGATGTGCCAAACAAATATTTAGAATGTTCAATGAATAGTTGGTGATTGCGGAGGATTTGTAAGGCACAATCCACATGTGTTAGATGTGTATCCAAAGTTTTGTTGTAGATCAAGATATATCCAAAGAAGACAAGGACCAAAATGGCATATAAGAGGTAAAAATATTATGTTCATGATTCTCTAAAAAGTGAAAGGTGCATTTCTAAGACCAAAAGGATCACTAGGAAATTGTGATGTCCTTTATGTGTGAAGAAATAAACTTTAGCAATATATTCTTCCTTAATTCTAATTGTTGATAAATCAAACAAAGAACATGTTTAGTGAAGAAATCGTCAATTATCAAAACATGAAATTTATTTGGACTATCAATTTGTTAAGAGAATGAAAGAAAGGACACATACACCAAGCACTTTATTTTATAGAACCATGATGACAGAGATGAGTAGGTGTTTGTACTAGGATGGATCACACATGATCCCAATATTTCTTTGATGACCTTTTTTTATCTCACTTTTATGTGCAAAAGGATTGTGATATAGATGCACATTAGATGATTGGCTACCTAGGATTAGTCGAATACTATGATCATGCTCACCACATGTGGGTGGTACTCCATGTGAAATTTTGAATACCTATTGGTTTTTATCCAAAATAAACTACAACTCAGGGTGAATTGATGGGGAAGCATCCTTGAGGATGTGGATGGCATGGAATTGTATGATAACGCTTGAATGACCCTTCTTTATGATATTTTCTGTAGGGTGGGAATTGTATATTTTTAGAGAGCCTAATTTTGAGACATTTAAGAGAGTATAAATTCCCATCCTTCTTGAAACTCATGTATAATTCCAATAAATCCATATTTATAGGACCTAATGTTCTCAACCATCATGCATCCAAATAATATCTCAACCTCCCATTCCAATGAAAAATATGTGAGTTTTTGGGATATAATCACCCATTTGGAGTTTCATATTGTCACACTTTCCATTGTATTTCATAGATCCCCCATTCGCAATAATAATTTGAAAGTGGTTAACAACATGGATATAGTAGTGTTTTTATTCTATGATGCGACAATGAATGAAATTGTGGGTGTCGTCGTTGTCTATTACGGAAATCACTTTCTTGTGCTTGATATAGTTGACCAATTTTAATGTATGAGGAGATGAAATGTCGTTGAAAGCGTGATGTGAGATTTGGATTTCTTCACAATGTCAGAATGGAGGATGATTTCATAAACTTCTTCCATGTAATGTATCTTGAATATGCTTTCTTATTTACCCTTGCTTAATTATTATTGTATTGAGAAAATTATTAAATTCCTATTATTCCTAGTTAAGTAGGAATTATGCTACATGTGTTGCATAGGTTAGGGTTTTACATGGTCTTAAGAAAACAAGAGTGTTATATGCACTATATATTTTTGGTATACCTGGGGATTTCCAAAAATTGTGCTCGACTAGTCTTTCACATTGTTCGATAAATTGTACCCTTATTTGTACTACTCTATTCCTTAGTACACAAAAGTAATGTGCTCGGTGTACTATAGGAACAAGATGATTGACATGTTTATGTAAAGATGGTTCCAATTACACTTAGAGGGATTTTGATATACCCAAGGGTATATGGAATATCAAATTCATATACATACTCTATATATTGTGGTACTAATCACCAAGCACTGATAGAGGTTTACAAGGACATCCAACTAGGTGACCCCACTTGTATTATCTATGTGTATCTTCACAGCTGCAATTTTCCCTACTGGAACATGGATCATTTTTTTTACAGACATAAAAGCGCATATCTAGCCTGAAAGCGATTTCCCTAAAAATTGGGCATGTGCTGGCACAAGAAAGTTCTATAATACCACTTATGGTGTACCTTGATATCTAAAACAAAAAAATAGAGCAATATTCATAGAATTGTAATTTTGAAAAGAAAATAAAAATGGAACCAAAGTATTAAAGTAACAACAATTGACCAACCTTTTTTGATATTTTGAATAAGTAGAAATGTTCACTTGCCTCTTAGAGGGTAAAACCTCCAATCGAGCATAGCTATAATACAATATTAATCACTTAGGACCTAATATTAATACAATATTTAAGTTATCCAAAACACTAATCACTTAGTGGGCCTTCATTAATGAGGCTACATCAATTGGCTAGTAGACCTTTTTTAATGAGACCACCTGCATTTATTAAATATTACATAGACCAATTGTTGGAATGTGTAATATTAATTTTGGAAGTGTAAATATGTCTAGTGTGGTGTTGTAATATATTATGATGTCTTATCTAGCAAAGGAAGGCATATTCTCTCTATCTTATGTAAAAGGCGTTATCCCACATGGATCATGGAGTAATATTCTCCTATTACCATTCCTTATATAAGGAGGTGGAAAATCATTTATCCCACGTGTATTATGGGATTTTATTCTTACATGCCTCTAGAAATATAATGGAGGTGAAGGAGACCCTTCGGAATTATGTTGAATGTGGAAAGCTATTGTGAACATTATTGTCAAGTTGTGATAAGAATATGTGGGTGCTGCTCAAGTCTAAGAGTGGATATTTTCGAAGAATAAAGAAGATCATACCTCCCTATGTATGTTTCCCCGTTTGGGGTTTTACCACGTATATCCAATGTACTATCTCTTTTTCTCTTGTCCATCTCTTACTATTTGATTATTTGGTGCTTGTATGGATAGGCGACTCAACTGGTTACTAACATGGTATCCAATATTCTAACACCAACTATCTAGTGGGCATTATTTAATAAATATGGCCTCTATACATTAAGTAACAACATATTCCCTTAACTAGGGGAGTTAGGTTGGGTCCCAGATAATTGTTGACCATGGTTGACCACTATTGACTATGTTCACCATTGGTGATCATATTGACCATGCTTGGCATCATGGTTGACCATCGTTGATCATGGTTGATATACCAACCCACTCACCCATAAGCCCCTTAACCATGTTGACTAACACACATTACTAGTAATAATGATCACCCATTATAACAAGCCACCTACCCATGACTCACTAACTAGCCCATTAACCCCCTAATCCTCTAACCTCAAGAGCCACTAATTTAAGTAACTCACTAACCATTTACCATTAAGTTAACCATATCAATAATCATTTAACATTGTTGACCTGTGTGGACCATATTGACTTTATAGACCATATTTAGAATGATTCACCATATTAAACACATTAAACCACTAATCCCTAACCCACTTACCCATTCACGCCATGCCCCTTACTCACTAATCATTTCAATGTGTTGGCTAATAAATGATCCCATAACCCACAAAACTCCTAACCATTAACCAAGTAACTCCAATGACCTATCAAAACTTCATCTTTATTGACCATATTAACCATTATTAACCATGGTTGACCATTGACGACCTTATATACCATGCTTAATCATGGTTGGCCATGGTTTACCTTGGTTTATCATGGTTTATGATTTATGGTTTACCGTCATTTATCTAGTAACCCACACAACCATAAGCTCCTAACCCATATTGGGCTATGTTTACTAGCGTGGACTACTAGTAGACTAGTTAACATCAATCCCTTGTCAATAGTAAGGCCACATACCCCTAACCATTCACTAACCCATTAACCACCTAATCCACTAACCTCATAACTCACTAATCTTAGTTACTCACTAACCCTTAACCATCACAAACCATATTGATCATTGTTAACCATTGGTGATCATATTGAGTATGAACTATAAGACCCCTATGGACATTTTTACCCCATTCCTTAATAGCTCATATTAACACTAATCCCTAAGGCCCCTATTATTGAGCCTTTGACCATTACTCTTGATCAATATAACCTTGGACATAGTATAGCCCTTAATTTCTATGAACCTTAAAAATGGCACACTATGACCCAACCACATTAACCCTTAAGGAACTATGGACCTAGACACCCTACCCTCCTTATACATAGTGACATTTAATTCCTATGACACCTAATGCAATAACCCCCTAACACCTTATGACCACAAATAAACTAAGCCTCTAATATACTATGACCTCCAATCACTATGATCTTGGACATAGTGTATCCCATAATCCCAGTGAACTTTGACATGGTTACCCCTTGAAATATCACTTCCCTTGCATACAATTACCTCAAGGACACCAACCCCCTAATACATTATAATGCCAAACACACTGCCCCACTATATAAATACACTAACCCCTTAAGATATGATGACCATGAACATAGTAACCCCATCATACATCATTTGCTTAATACATTATTACTCCAAATGCACTAACCCCTTAATATAATTTGACCCTCAACCCTTGTGATCCCTGATACAGTCACCCCCTAACACATTATGACTTTGAACACACTAAACCTCTATTATACTATCACCCCCAATCATTATGGACCTAAATATTGAATTTTATTGGGATCTTCCCTAGGGGTGTAACAGGGCACTATAGGTCCATTAGAGGTAAGAGTAGGATAAGTATGGAGGTGATTTAATGCAATGTGGACTAGGCCCACAATGTTATTTATTATTAAATAAAGCTCCATTAGGTACTTAGCATTTAATAAATGTAATGTGGCCTCATTAAAGAAGGCCCATTATATAGTAAGCATTTGTTAGGCTATAAATAAAGATGGACTCCTCTGTATTGCAGATGTATGAGAATATTATTGTATTGGAGAGATTATCTCATTGGGAGGTTTCCCCCTTGAAGATTCAAGTGGATAGGAGTTGATCCTTCCAAAAAAGGATCATACCTAGTCCATATTAGATTAAATGGCCTCCATACTTATCCCACTTTTATCTTTAATTGGCCCATAGTCTACTACACCACTAAGGAGGATCCCAATATATACCCCCTTACATGATGACCCTTGAAATAAACACCCTCTAACATAGTATGACCTTGAACACACTAACAATCAAATATATTATGGATCCAAACACAATAACCCCCCTAATACATTGACCTTGATAGTACACTATGACCATTAACCCCTATAACCTTTGATCTCTTAATATACCTTTCACTTTTTATTTATTTGTTTGTTTTAATTTTATTTAATACATTTAGGGAAATATGGCACTATTTAAGATGTTATCTGTGTCTCAATTGATGACTCTATTATGTCACTAATAGCATCATTGAAGTTTTTATAATTGGAAAAAAAACAAGGGTGAAAAGGTTGAAGATGTGTTTTTTATTTGTTCCCTTCCATCATTCAACCATGTCATGCCAGGAGGAGAATAAGAGGTGGACTTGGGATAGAAGAAATAAAATGAAGGAAGTGGAAGAGAACAAAAAATGGAAATGAAATGAGAGCAAGGATAAGAGATTGTAGAAACACCATTGCTCATCTAGAAGTGTTTCTTCCAAAATATTAGTTTTCTACTTTCTCATGAATCGATGAGTATATGTTACACTTTTGGCAAGCAAGGCAAGCCAAAATGGTCTTTGTAGACTCTTGATTGAGGGTTTAAGACCTCAATTGGGGCTTTAAACCTTTATCGAGGTTTTAAAACCTCAAGTGTCATAAAACCTAGATCAAGGTATAAAGCCACAATTGATGGCTTAAGTCAAAATATGACCTTGATTTAGGTTCTTTAAAATCCTTCAATAGAGGTAATATAAACACTCACTTGAGGGCTTAAAAGTCAACAAATCTTCCCCATTTTTGCAGGCTTTCATGGAGCTACAACTTCCAAGAAATAGAATCCCTTCATGTTTTCCATGGAAGGTAGTGGCTTGATGCATTTCATTTCATCGTTGAATCCTCTATCCAATGGAATATAATTTCTTGTTTTCAGTTTCAAACTATATTTTTCATTTATTTTGTTCTAACTCTTATACACAATATTTTTTCTCTTTGATAATGAAGGTACCCAAAGAAAAAAAAAGTATCAAAATTACGCAACCAAAAAGATAGAAAAAATATTTGGGATATCCATGAATGTTTACTCTTCATGGGGTTTTTCTAATTATTTAATTTACATGACCATTAGAAGAAAAAAAGTTGTTGCCAAACACAAAGGTGTATAAAATGTGATTCAAATATTAATTAGTTACCTTAGAAAAATAATAGAGAATACAATTTTTAAAAAATCAAAATATGAGGAATAAACTACATTCTACATAGATCTTGCTCTTATATATGTTTTTTAAATCATATGTTTATCACTAAAATACTTGTAAACAAAAGTTACTTGGTTAACTTCTTCAAAAATTTGTAAGGAAAAACATATAATTTAAAAACAAAACATTAAATTATATGAAAAAATATCATTAGAAAAGATAACACAATTCCCTATAAATTGTTTTTTAACTATGCAACAAAATTATTAATAAATATATAAGTTTCGAGAGATTCAATTGACAAAATACATAAAATATCAATTTGCCATCATTACATTTCAATAAGAAGTGTAATACACCTTCATGAACTTACTCTTTTTATCAATTTAGAGTTTTTTCTTATTAATTTATATTTTCTTTTGGTTTTCCCTTAATATTTTCCTCTCACATTTTTTTTTATAAACAATAAAAACTTTACAACTACATACAAGAATAAGAATCTCCTTTGAAATGTAATTTTCTTTATTAAAGACCCATTTTGTGGATTCGAATTTTTTTGTTGTTATGGGTTCCCTTTGATCCAGTGTGATTAGCCCAACTAGTTCCACTCTAACAAAGTTGATTGCATCATTTAAGTGAATTCCATCCCAAGTGCAAGCATTTTTTTCTACTTCTTGTTGAGATTTTCCCTTATTATTTCCGTAAAAGCAATGAGATCACTTGTACAAGAAGCAATCTCATTTTGGGTACGTGAACCCATTTTGTGAACCAAGCAAATTTTCGTATGACGCAGCTAATTCTATGTGTAGGATAAAGAACAACTAAAACACTTCATTTTTCCGAGGGTTTTAGAACAAGAATCTTGCTATGCAATTGTGTGCAATTCCAACAATAAACAACGTGCAATCTAAACGAAATGACGTATTTTAGAACTACCCAAATCATCAAAATTACAATTTGAACATAGAAATTGTGATATGAGCAATTGTTACTATGTCGGATTCCAGTGAAAAAAAGCGTTTTGGTTATTACATATACAGCTCCCCAATTCTTCACCTACCTTTTTAAGAAAATTAAGTGTATTGGCATTGTTAGCACCTAATTTTTCTGCAGCATAAAAATCGAAAATGAAAGGTGGAGGATTAGAAATCTTACCTAGTAAAGGCCCGAGGTCCCTTTCTTTCTCCATGGTTAGAAGCTAAAGTATGAAAAATTGGTGTACAAAGGGAAAATACGATGCACCATAGGGAAATGTGTTAAAGAACCTTTAGAACAATCAAATATCCCTAAGTCCTAAGTCCGACATCCAAATATTATAGAGATTGGCCACGGGAAGACAGGACACCATTGATTGAACGCAGGCATAAGATCAACGACCCACATTAATGGTCGTGTGGCCAAATATCCCAAGGATTAGTCGCATTGGTGGTCACGATGGGTTATGTATTCAGAAAAATGTCAGCCAGGGGGCATGTCACGAGGGAGGAAAGCAGTAAGCGAAACCACTGCAGAGGCAGGCGATACCATAGTGGTAAGGTTGTGGGTGATGTACGGTGCAGAATGCAGAGATAACCAGATCAACGACGATGCAATAAAGAAGATGCATGGATGATAGAGAAAGTGGACCCCATTGGTGGAAAAGGTCAAAGAGTTAAATAGGTCATATGTTCCCGCCATGGATGCCAGGAAAATGCATATCAACGGCTCCCAATGATGATCTCATTGGTAAATAGCACGATAGATATAGGGAAAGGTGGTCGAACAGACAAAACCATTCGACAGATGTCGACACAAGGGATGGTCACGAGGTAGGAAAGCAGTATTTAAAACCGCGTTGGGATGTTCGCAATACCGTTTCATGGACATGTGGTATCAAGGGAACGGTGCAGATTGGGACCTACGGGATGATCTGACAGCGGGAAGATGAAGGTTGTCAAATCAAATAGTTGAATTAAAGTCGGATCTAACAGCAGGGAATAGCACGTGAGAGACCAACGGCCGATATCATTGGATAGCTGGCAGATAAGACTGAGGGTTAAAGTGGACAGAGTTTATATATATGATCGCTGACATGTGTTGTTGACATTTGTTTATTTGAACTGTCAAAGTCAAAATCTTTTCGGCTTGTGGGAGATGACAAGGGCGACAGGGCTTTCAGCAGAACAGTTCCAGAAGATTGACAGCGACAGGTACGCCCTTTTCGACTGAATTCATCAGTAGTATAAGTGTTTTCGTAGTAAAATAATGGAAGAATATTCAGTCATAAGCATGAGTAGGGTTAGGAGTACCCTGGAGGAGAGGGACTGTAACATTTTTGACGCAATTGTCCAGCTACTCGTAGCCGAAATCAAGAGAAGGCTGAAGCATCTGCAAGAGAGGGGCACAGATGTACATAGGGTATTTCAGACTTCGTTCATTCTATTTTTTTTAGACCAAATCATGTCATTTCCTGAGTTCGTCTCCTGGTGTGCATCTAATTACGAAGGGTCCCAAAGAGTCATCATGGATAGTCGAAAAAGTAGAATCATCTGTTCTATAGAGCCGTCAGCCGTGCGTCATTCATTTGGAATCCCTGAGCCGCAAACACCAGAGTCTGAGGACTTCTCTGCGAAAGCAATTGTAACCCTCTATCACAAAATCCCTCCCGAGAGTCGGCAATATTTTTTGACCAGTTTCCTCAAGCCGGACCTGGATATTGAGGAAACTCCATACCCGTTAGATCTTATCAATACCCAGTTAGTCCTTCCATTACTTGCACAGTTTTTAGGTCTTGATAGTGATAGGTTTGTGATAGACTTGCAGTTAAGTCTGTTGTACAGGATACGTGTCGGTTCACCCCTAGTCAGTTATGAGTCGGTTCCAAGTCTTAGTTTTGAATATTTTGTGGTGGAGGCTGTTAACTCTTAGTTTGTTGTTTTCCCAAGTACTAGATGTTTCTGGTTTCAAGCCTATTTAATGAATCTAATCATGGTCAGTAACGAGAATGAATTGCATTTCGAGCCAGAAGTCTATGCCGATACTCTGGAGGAGAGGATGTTTAATTACATGAATTCTATATTGTACAAATTATTTTTTGGGGAAGAACAACCAAGGGTCTTTCCTGAAATGAGGACCTTGTTGTAGTTAAAAAAGGAGGTTGCCATGGGGGACTGGTTTTTATCAAAAGACTCTACTGTCATCAGGCTGTATGGGTTCATGCACGATCCCTACATATTGCCTGCCTTCTTAACGTTGAGGATTTTCTCTTTAGAATTTATCAGGCAGAAGTTAACCCTAGAAAATGAACATTTTTCAAAGTTTAGAAAGGGAGTCGATTTAAAGTATCCTTGGGGCGTCGGTCTGTTCATTGTAAAGAGTAAGGAAGTTGTTTCGGAGGTGCGGAGTTTGTTAGAAGATTTGGAATTCAAAAAGGATATTTCCATGGACTACGACCCTTGTCACATTATTTCTGAAAGAAGAAAACTGAGTAACCTTAGTGGGTTTGAGCACAATGTGGTGGAGGGGTCGTTAGGAGAAAAGAACCTGTTGCAATATGAACCCGAGGCGGAAGTAGCACCTACTTTGCAGGGAGAAGAGATCATGTTGCTGGAAGCAGCGTTGGAGGTGGAGACTATACCTAAGGTCGCGGAAGTAGGGGAGAAAAGAAGTCTGCAGGAAATCCTGGATGAATATGATGAAGAGGGAGAAAAGAGACTCAGAACTGAGGACCAGGGATTAGCTGGAACACAGCCATATTTTGCTATTTTGATGGATAGTGAAGGTGGTAAAGAAGGGGAAATTCAAATCCCCATTGTACAAGTATCATAATACAATTTCCAGGAATCAAGTGGAAGCAGGGACACAAGCAAGTTCTCGTCAAGAGATGAGATGTTTGAATAATATGCTCAGAACAAGCAAGCCTCCACTCCGTTTTTGTATAACTTGCTACCCAAGGTTCGGAGCCTGTCAAATTCAGATGTCGCTCTAGTGACTAGCCGGAATATAAAGGAAGGCACTCTGAATGTAGCAGTGGCTACACCTAGCAAATTAACTGAAGTAAAATATGATCTGAAAAACATATCAGCCCCCGATAAGGTCCAGTTGCATAAACAAATCAGGGAGGTTATTTACGAGGACTATATACAGGCAATATTGAGAGTCGAGAAGCTATAGGGAATTGTCAGCAAGATGGATGTTCAGTTAAAACAGGAGAAGCTGGTAAGAAAATCCCACCAACAACTGATTAAGAAAGTACAGCTCGATTTGGCTGCTAGTGATGGTGGTGGCAAGGCTACCAAAAAGCTGTTGGCAGATAAAGAAGGCTTAATCCAAACTTTGAAAAACAAGGCAAAAGTCTCAAGCACTCAATTAATTCAATCTCCAGAAGTGTCTAAGTTAGAGCAGGAGAAAGAAGCTCTGGCCAAAGAACATAGTGAAAGCCGAGCAGAATTATTGAAGTTGGCTAAGAAGAAAGCAGATTGGGAGAAAGAGAAGCTGAGTTTGGAAAAGCAAGCTGAGGATCTGAAAGATAACTTGCCCATCTTGGGCGCGCGGCCATCAAAGATAAGTCAAAATGTAGGTGAAAATAGTGTTGACAGCCTCTTGCGGGATATGTCTCAGGTCAGTTTGAAAGAAGTAGAAATTAAGGATTTGAAGGAAAGGACTCAGAAATTGGAAGAGTAGAACATGCAAATGGAGGAATAAATAAAGGGATTACAGAGTAAAAATAAGGGACTGGTGGAACAAATCAACGGTTCGTCCCCCAGGTAATTGGGTAGATCTCGATGCAGGGATGCAAGCATTTGATCTGGGATATTATTATCGAGACTGCCACCAACCTCAGGCCTTGTTTAATATCCATAAGATCTAGGTAGAAGGCAATAAGGGAATCCTTAAAAAGTTGTACATCCACGCGAGAAAATCTAAGCTTAAGACCAAAGGAAATAGCTCAAGATGCTATAGATTTTCTGAGGGTTTTACTAGAAGAGGAGTTGGCTCCATTCGGGAACAAAAACAGAATTGCAGCGATCGCTTGGGCAAGGAAGACGCTAGGAAAATACACTCATGTGGAAAATATCGAGGCCCGGTGTGTAGCGATGGTGGATCAGATTGTTGGTATAAAGAGAAAGTTCCAGCAAGTCTTCCAAAAGGGGCTACCCTCCTTTTGGAATGAAGTCGACGATCTCATCCTTCACAACGACTACAAGAACCTGAGGTGTGCCATAAATATTGATCACGAAACGTTCCATAGGCTAAGTCATATTCTCATAGGAAAAATACTATTGGAAAATCTTGCTAAGGATTTCGAGATCATGAACCTGTTAAAGAGCCTAAGCGAAAGAGCCCCCATCCTGTCCGATGGAGAAAACGTGGAGCTGAGAGTACTAGTGAAAGAAATGGTGCTGCATGAAAGCATCACGGCTGATCAATGGAACTATGTGGTGAACTATGGGAAGATGAAATACTCACCTCGTGCTTCTCGGTAGCCGTTGTTTTTATTTTCAAAGAATTGTTGTCATTTTCAAAGACTTCCAAGACATTTTTATTTCTAAAACTAAGTTGTGATATTTTTTGAGGCAGCTATTGGGAATAGCTAGCCGGTGCAACTGCTTTACTATCTTTTGTTTTTATCTTAAATTTGGTTGTCATCTAGTAAGAAGAATGGTAAATGTGAAAGAAAACAGTTAGGCTTGCTAGCCCATTTTGATAGTGGAGAATGTGTCTTGATGAGGTGTCATTTTTGTTGTAACTGTTTTCTGGTCCAAACGAGTCATGCAGTAGGCCCTAGATAGCTATATATGCTATGTACTTGAAAGGAGAATGGTTGAAATTTTTTGGAGATTAGTATATTGCTCTGTGTAATCTTTTGAGTTGTTTTGAATAAAGTTGGTAGAGCCGAGCAGGTGTTTTGACAGGGATTCCTGTGTTATTGGTCTTGCAGTCTGTTCCATCTCTTTTCCCATGTGAATTGTGTTTCTTTCTTTGTCAATCCATTTTGTAATTGCATACTCATTCTTGGTTCAGTGTATTATTTGAATGGAATTCATATAAATAATGCTCTGTTCGGATCATACCAAGCATTTCACCCTTATTTTCTGCTAAAGTCAATATAGAATTCATGTTTCCATGCTTTATATTGATGGACTGTTCATCTCTCTTCTAAATCACCAAATAAAAGCTTTTTTACTGTGAGTTGGCGGCTACCCTCCCTTTGTATGAATGTATCTGCAAAGTATTTGTCAATGATGTTCATGTTTTGTTTAATTTGACTCCATTGGCCCAATATAGATCCATGTTGTTTTCCAACCATAATGTATGAAAAGAAGTCTGTCCTAACAGAAGTCTGACCTTCTATGTATGTTATTGATTGAATATCTTGAGTGATGAATGATGGTGTATGTTCTCATTGTTGACACCTTTGATTATTTCTAGTATTTCATATGTTTGTAGAAAGATCCCTCTCAGACTAAGCTGGGTCAGTAGCTTGAGTCTAAAGCTGGTTTGTGGTTACCCCAGATTTCCCTATTCACAACCTTGGGGGTTAATTTGGGTGTTAACAAATTGGCGTCGTTTTAGGGGAATGATTGTTTTATCATCCCTGGGAGAACGACAAAGAAGTCCAAGTTTCAAATACAAGAGAGATTTCTATGGGAAAACAGAGGTTTCCAGAGTTTGATAAGGTTGTGTGTTTTTTCCCTGGAGACTCCACTTACTGAGATTTGTATTCGAAGAAGACTCCACTGGAGAAGACTAGTAGGCCAAATTATTGTTCTAAATAAGTCTCAAAGGGAATCCTGGCCTCCAAGAAGATCCATACCAGAGGTAACCCTTTTTCAGAAATTTTACTAGGTGTGGATAATCTAGAAAGTTTGCTCAGACACAAGATTGGGAAAGATAAGACTGATAGGTCTAGCAGTGAAAAATTTGTGTCTAAAGAAGAATCAAATTTTTTTCAAGAGTTGAATATAGAGATAGACCTTGGGATACCTTTACCGAGATCAAGATCGGAATCATATATAAACCTAGGTGAAGTAGGTCTAGATGATACCGAGTTATATCTACTAGATCCTCTGTGGCGCTTGAAAGGTGCTGTCAAAGCTGAAAGTGCCAAACTTCGTTCTCAAATTCTCCAGCCTCATACCATAAACCTCGCCAATAATCCTTCTCAGAATATCCTTCAGAATATCATCCCCCAAGCCCAAAATCCACCCACACTCATGGATGCTAGATTCGCACCTCTGGACCTGCCAACTGTTTTGCATGATCTCCCTAAGAACTATGCCCAAAGGATTGTCTCTTATGATGGGGAAGGAGAATTTTCAGCCAAAGAGCATGTAGAAGATTTGAAGGCTTTGTGGATCTGGAGGAAGTAGATTATGATGATGCTAAGATGAGTTTGTTTGCCCAGAGTTTGTTTGGAGAACCTAAGAAATGGTTCAGGTAGTTAACAAACGCCTCTATCCAGGATTTTGCTTCTTTTAAAAGATTATTCTTAGAAAGAATGGAAATGATAAGGAGCCCTGCTATAGTCCTTTCTCAATACAATCATTTGAAGAAAGGTGGTTTTGAATCTGTTAATGAATTTTCTGCTCGATTTATGAAGGCATACAATTCTATTCCAGATGATCTAAGGCCCTCAGTAGGCGCTGCAAAACTCCATTATGCAGATGCCTTTGATGGATATTTTTCATGTATGTTGAGAGAAATAAAATCGGCTTCCCTACCTGTTATGATGAAAGACTCCATAAAGTTGGAGGCGAACATGATGGCTTTAGGAAAGATAAAGGGTAAAGTAGAAGCAGACAAAAAGAAACAAGAGACCCAAGCTTCTACCTCCTCCTCCTCTAGCGATGCCAAGTTTGATACAATGATGAAGGGCATGGAAAAACTGATGGATAGATTAGCCTTAGATAGCAAGCCTCCTATTACAGAACATCCTGAAAACCAAATAAGAAACCCTAATTTTAGAAGGCCATTCCCTCAAAGAAATCAGAGAAACCCTGATGACCAGTAGATAAGGCCTCCTTTACCTGAAAATTTAGTTGATCAAGAGGGACCTGAAGACCCCATGGGTGACCATATTCATCTCTTTGACACTCTGGACCATGAGTTGCTTTTGACCGAAAGAGAGCATGATCTTTCACCAGGGAGGGCCCCAGCCAAAACCCTAAGTCTGATTCTGAGCAGTACCACATGGGTTATCAAAATTTTGTAGATGACATTCATAGAAAGATGAAGCTAAGGAATCGGGAGGTAATGATGAACAAAGGGAATTCCAGCCAAACCCAGCCTTCGAATATTAGACTAGAGGCAGAAAATCCAAAAGAGAAGCAGCAAGAAATTCTTGCACAGAAGCAGCTGGAGGTTTCTACACAGAAAACACTAGAAGATAAAGGGTAGCCTTCCAAAGAAATCATACATTTAGATGCTACTGAGGTAGTGAAGCCAGTTTCAACCTTCAGTCTAAAGGCATATTTTTCTAAGGTGAAGATCTCTATCCCTCTCAATGAATTATTAAGGAACAATGAATATAGGGAAGAGATAGCTATCATGGTAAAGGGTCAGGGTGATTGTCCACATGACATATTGGAGGTGACAGAAGATGCTCCCACCATAATTTTTGGGTCTAAGCTTGAAGAACCGGACGATGAAGAAGTTCCCCCATTTTATTTGAGTTTGAATGTCCTTGACAAGATCTTACACAATGCATTAATAGACTCTGGGGCATCACACAATCTGATACCAAAATCTGTGATGGATCAATTAGGGATAGAAGTTACCAGACCATACAAAGACCTCTATTCTTTCGACTCCAGAAAGGTACAATGATTGGGGATAATAAAGAATCTGGTGGTGACCCTCTCCCAAGTCCCAGCTAAAAATATTATGATGGACGTGGTAGTGGCTGATGTGCCTACTAAATTCAAGATGTTGTTGTCAAGATCCTGGATTTCAAAACTGAAAGTAACTATGCATATGGACCTGTCTTATGCGACCATACCTCTTTTTGGGAACAATAGAAGATTGTATAGAGAGAAGAGGAAGGATTATGCTGTCAGCAGCACAGACAAACCTAAAAATCACCCAATATATGCTCTAGACACCGACATAGGATCCTCTATCTTCTTTAATGATGTCCCCCATATTGATCCTAAACCCCCTACATATATTGAAGTCAACGAAGATAAAGAGTTTGCATCTAGATATGAAGCCTCGGAGAGACAGAAAAATGAAGAAGGCTTATGGTCTATGTACTTTGATGGATCCTTGAGTAAAAATGGGGCTGGAGCAGGGGTCTGGATTATACCTCCTAACCAGGAGTCCAGAGCTTTGTCATACAAATTGAATTTTGAATGCACCAACAATGTAGCCGAATATAAGGCTTTGCTCTTGGGATTACGAGCCCTGAAGGATTTGGGAGCCAAAAGGATAGAAGTATTTGGGGATTCAGAGTTGGTGGTCAATCAAGTGAATGACAACTATCAAACCAAGCACCCCAGGATGAGATCCTACAGGAACGGAGTCTAGGATATGTTTGGAAATTGTTTCACAGAACACAAGATCAAGGTGATTCCCAGGTGCCAGAATCAGGTGGCGGATTCCCTGGACACTACCGCGGGTAGTTTTAAAATTCCTATCTTTTCTCAAGAGAAATATGAAGTAGAGGTGGTGAACAGGCCATCTATTCCAGATAATTCTAAATATTGGCAGGTATTTGATGATGACTTACAAATTAAGAGGTTCTTAGAGTTTTCTGATGAATTTGCAAATGTTCAGATTGACACCGAAAATGAAAACCTGGAAGGTCTTGTGGACCAAGAGAAGTCAGAAGATGAAGAGAATGAAAGCAAAAGGTGGAAAAACATGTTGGGTGGAAAGGATATCATTCAATTGAAAAGTAACTACATCCCCAAAGGCTTGATACCCCTATAAAAGTTGTTTGACCAGAATGATGTAGCTAATAACCCAAAGTTTGAACCTCCCAGTGATGTTGTAGAAGATCAAAACTTAGGCACTAAAGAAGAGCTTCGGATGGTGACCCTGTCCAAGGAGCTACATGCTAAGAAGAAAGAGCGATATGTAAAATTAATGAAGAAATATGCTAGAGCTTTCGCTTGGAGCTTTGAAGATCTGAAGGAGTATTATACTTCCATAATACAACACTCTATTCCGATCAAACTAGGAGAGAAGCCTTCCAAACAAAAGCTAAGAAGAATAAATCCAAAGTTGTTGCATATAATAGAAAAAGAAATGAAAAGACTTTTCAATGCCAATATCATTGTCACTCTGAGATTTTCCCAATGGATAGCTAATCTAGTTCCTGTGAGGAAGAAGAATGGTGAGATCAGGATCTGCATAGATTTCCTAAACCTGAACATAGCTTCGCTGAAATATAATTATCCTCTGCCAAAAATGGAACACATTTTACAAAAGGTGGTGGGGGCAGAGAGGATCTCTACCATGGATGGATTTTCGGGATATAATCAGATTAAGGTAATCCCAGAGGACTAATAAAAAATGGCTTTCACTACT
Source organism: Larix kaempferi (assembly GCA_027924585.1). NCBI lineage: Eukaryota > Viridiplantae > Streptophyta > Pinopsida > Pinales > Pinaceae > Larix > Larix kaempferi. The sequence goes on from BSBM01001646.1 coordinate 4,480,540, forward strand.
CCTTGGGGTACCTTCATGTATGCAAAGATGCCTTTTGGGCTAATGAATGAAGGAGCTACTTTCCAACGTGCAATGGACATAGCATTCGCTGAGGAGAAAGACAAGTTTGTGGTGGTTTACATGGATGATATAACAGTGTTCTCCAGATCTGATGAAGAACACCTGAAGCATTTGGAGCGGGTTTTTATCAAATGCACGAAATATGGTATCTCTCTTAATCCAAAAAAGTCACATTTTGCATTGGAGGAAGCCAAGCTCTTGGGGCACATTATTTTTAAATAAGGTATCAGGATTGATCTCGAAAGGGTTAGTGCTATCCAGAAAGTTGGGGAGCCAAGAAGTAAGAAGGAAGTGCAGGCCTTCATAGGGAAAGTGGGTTTCCTGAGAAGGTTTATCCCAAGTTTTGCAGAAATAATGAGAAACATCACCAATATGTTGAAAAATGAAAGTCAGATAAAATGGATTGGGGAAGCCAAAGGTTCATTCAAAGGCATAAAGAGAGCCATTACTAAATCCCCAGTATTAGCTAGTCCATATTTTTCAAAAGAGTTCTTGATATTTTCCTATGCATCTAAGCATACGGTGACAGGGGTGCTATTACAGAAAAATGCCCAGAATGTTGAGCAACCAATTGCATTCTTCAGCAGGGTGTTGAGGGATGGAGAGTTAAAATATGATATCATGGAGAAACAAGCCTACGCTCTAATTAAGTCATTGAAATATTTTAGGGTTTACATCCTCCACTCACACATCATTGCTCATGTTCCAAATAGTGCCGTGAAAAGTATCCTCACCCAGGCCGACCCAGAAGGAAGAAGAGCCAAATGGATTGCGGTATTGCTGGAGTATGACCTAGAAATAAAACCCACCAAGTTGGCAAAGGGATAAGGATTGGAAAATTTGATGACTAAGGCCAACTGTGATTCTCTACAGCTGAATTTTTTGGAAGACTATCCAAAACAAGTAGATGCAGGACCTCAGGTTAGACCAGAATTCTCTGCATCCCCTTGGTATGCTGACATTATTTATACCTTCCAGATTTATAGGCTCCTGTAGGGCTGAGCAAAACCAGGGCTGGGTCTGTGAAGTTGAAAGCTGCTAAATTTTGTATCATGAATCATTTTTTATATTGGAAAGATCTAGCGGGCGTGTTGTTGAACTGTCTACTGGAATATGAAGCTCAACACACCAAGAAGGAGTTTCATAAAGGAGATTGTGGTGGACACAATTCTTGGAAGGTGACAGTCAACAAAATTTTGAGGGCTGGGTTCTACTGGCTGACCATGTTTACTAACGTGTATAAGGAGACTGTTACTTGCCATCAGTGCCAAATTTTTTAAGGAAAAATAAAAGTTGTCTCACTTCCCCTCCACCCAATCATAGTGGAAGCTCCTTTCCAGCAGTGGGGGTTGGATTTCATCGGAGAAATACACCCTAACTCCTCTGGCCAGCACAGATGGATTTTAACAGCTACTGATTATTTTACCAAGTGGATTGAAGCCATCCCTATGAGGAATGCAACCGAAGGAATTATCATGGATTTTCTGGAAGATAACATCCTGTCTAGATTTGGGTGTCGCAAGAGGATTGTGACTGACAATGCACCAGCATTTAGTTCCAAGAAAATGATAAACTTTTGCCACAAGTATCATACCAGTCTAAACCATTCTACAGCATACTACCCTCAGGGAAATGGACTGGCAGAGTCTTAAAACAAAATTCTGGTAAGGATTATAAATAATTTGTTAGAGGAGAATAAGAGGGATTGGTACACAAAGTTAAAATATGCTCTTTGGGCCAATAGAATTAGTACCAAGAGGGCCATCAAGATGTCGCCTTTTCAACTAGTATATGGAGCCGAGGTGATTTTTCCTGCATCCTTAGGGTTACCTGTTATGAGTTTGTTGCAAGGGTTAGAGGAAGAGCCGAACCACATGCAGAGAAGGGTGAACCAGATAGTGGATCTAAATGAGCTGAGAAGCAGGGCATACGATAAAGTACATATGCACGAAGAGAAAATGAAAGACACCTTTGACAGGAAGATAAAGGAAAAACAGCTTTAGGTGAATGATTTAGTTCTAAAGTGGGATGCTCCTAGGGAAGATAAGCACGGAAATTTTGACCATATGTGGGTAGGACCTTATGTTATTGCATCTAGCATAGGGGTGAACTCTTTCATCCTAGAAAATCAATATGGGTCCCCTTGGTCTGGCGGCCCAGCCAACGGGAGATTTCTGAAGCACTATCTATCTTAGAGAAGACTGGTAACTTTTGTGCCATAGCCTGTATATATTTTTGTTTTACAATGGTTTGGTGTGTTAATGGCAGACCTGAAGTGAAGGCCCTAAGATATGAAGGATTAGCCAGGGTTTTTGTTTTATCTACGTACTTGACCCAGATTTGCAGTATGTACAGTTTTGAGTTTCCAACCTAGGGTTTGTAGTTCAGCAGGTGAATTTTTTCCCAATGGATCAGGAACCGGTCTACCAGGGGTTCTTTGCTACCTCGCAGGGAGGATAGCATCCCCAAGTTGGAGCCAGTTGTTAGCACCTACTTTTTTTGCAGCATAAAAATAAAAAATGAAAGGTGGACGATTAGAAATATTACCTGGTAAAGGCCCGAGGTCCCTTTCTTTCTCCATGGTTAGAAGCTAAAGTATGAAAAATTGGTGTAGAAAGGGAAAATATGATGCACCATAGGGAAATGTGTTAAAGAACCTTTAGAACAAACAAATAGCCCTAAGTCCTAAGTCCGACATCCAAATATTATAGAGATTGACCATGGGCAGACAGGACACCATGTATCGAACGCAGGCATAAGATCAACAGACCACATTAATGGTCGTGTGGCCAAATAGCACAAAGATTAGTCGCATTGGTGGTCATGATGGGTTATGTCTCCGGACATATGTCAACCAGGGGGCATGTCGCGAGGGAGGAAAAGTGGTAAGCAAAACCACTACAGAGGCACGCGATACCACAGTGGTAAGGTTGTGGGTGATGTACGGTGCGGAATGCCAAGATAACCAGATCAACGAAGATGCATGGATGATAGAGAAAGTGGACCCCGTCGGCGAAAAAGGTCGAAGAGTTAAATAGGTCATATGTTCCCACCATGGATGCCAGGAAAACGCATATCAACGGCTCCCAATGATGATCTCGTCGGGAAATAGCACGATAGATATAGGGAAAGGTGGTCGTGACAGATGAAACCATTCGATAGATGTCGACACAAGGGATGGTCGCGAGGTAGGAAAGCAGTATTTAAAACCGTGTTGGGATGTTCGCGATACCGTTTCATGGACATGTGGTATCAAGGGAACAGTGCAGATTGGTACCTACGGGATGATCTGATGGTGGGCAGATGAAGGTTGTAAAATAAAATAGTTAAATGAAAGACAGATCTGACGGCGGGGAATAGCACGTGAGAGACCAATGGCTGAGATCATTGGACAGCTGGCAGATAAGACTGATGTTAGAAAAACAGGATCGCAGAGCAATAAAAATAAACAGAAATGCAAATATAATCACACATACACATTACAAGAGAGACACAGATATATCATGGTTCACCCAACTTGGGCTACGTCCACACTGAATTTTCCAGTCCTTATTATTATTACCATCCAGCAAGGTGAAGGGATACAACCTGCAGCACAACCGTTGCACTTCCTCTTCATTGTTTCACAGTCTCTCTCCTGATCTCAGAGATCTTTGCAATGCATAAAACCTAATACATCAACAACCCTAGCTGTATTACAATGTCTTTATTGGCGATGCCCCCCCACACCCCCCCCGCTAGGGTGAGTGTACAGTACACCTACATATCATATAGAACTGGGGTACAAACACGGCTGATACAATATCATCTATGAGACTAGAAGATCTGGATGCACAACCAACAACTGAGGGTTAAAGTGTACAGAGTTTATATATATGATCGTCGGCTTGTGTTGTTGACATTTGTTTATTTGAACTGTCGAAGTCAGAAGCTTTTCATCTTGTAAGAGACGACAAGGGCGATAGGGCTTTCGAAAAAATAGTTCCAGAAGATTTCTAGCGACAGGTAGGCCCTTTTCGACTGAATTTATCAGTAGTATAAGTGTTTTCGCAGTAAGATAATGGAAGAAGATTCAGTCATAAGCACGAGTAGGGTTAGGAGTACCCTAGAGGATAGGTACTGTAACATTTTTGACACAGTTGTGCAGCTACCCGTAGCTGAAATCAAGAGAAGGTTGAAGCGTCTGTAAGACAGGGGCACAGATGTACATAGGGTATTTCAGTCTTCGTTCATTCTGTTTTGTTTAGACCAAATCATGTCATTTCCTGAGTTCGTCTCCTGGTGTGCGTCTAATTACGAAGGGTCCCAAAGAGTTTGTAACATCCCGATAATTTCATAAAAAGTTAAAATTTTTAAAACAGTATTAAATGTTAAAAAAAAAAAATGCGGAAATAATAAATGCTTAAATAAAGCAGCATTAATACCGAAGTCATAAATGCTGGAAACAAATTAATCACTAAGTCTCTTAACTAATAACCTTTTAGTAATAGCGATACATCATACTTCTTTTAAAATGATTACGACACATCAAAGTTCTTAAAACAAAATATAATAATAGTTGTATTTGTTAATGCGGAAATAAATGATTACTAATATTTTGACAAAAGACAGTTTACGATCATCACACAAAATATCCAACTTCAACTTTGCTTGTATTTAACTGTAACTACATACTGTACATAGGTTTATACTATGATTAATTTCTTGGTAAAGTACTGTAATATCCCTTTTTCAAATTTTATTAAAATGCCCAATTTTCCACTTTTTTTCCCAATTTCAACCTTTGACTAGTTTTACTGTTTTGACCTCCAAATCAACCCAAATGCTCCCAAATCTTCTGTAGGAGTGTATGAATGGTATTTAGACTTGAATATTAGGTTCAGGGATGTTTTATGGCCCTCCAAATACTTCTGCAAACTTTATTTGTATTCTGATCAACATATGTAATTTTGACTAGTAATTTGTGCATCAAATCCCCCCCGGGTAACACTGCAAATGGCCTTCCAAATGCCTCCAAACTCCCACAAATTTATGAAAAGAGGTATATAATGTGTTAATTATGTGATTAAGGTCTCATATGCACCATTAATTGATTTTGACTACTGTTATAACTCTCTCACATTCAACAGCAAAAACCCCAAATTCGACCCTTGGGGAAATGGCACTATTTCACCTCCCAATACAACTAAACTGAGTAAAAATGCTTCAAATGCTCAAGTACAGTACATGAAACTTGTAGAAGACATCCATGGCAGTATATTGATCACAAATATATCAGAGAATCATCCATCCATTCGAAATAATCAACATTATAGTGTCATACATCAATGCATTGGGGAAATGGACATTGTTTGCTCATTAATCAATAGTTTTGCATACAACCAGTGGATATTTCGATCTGATACTTTCTGAATATCAATAACATAGGATATGAAGCTATTACAATCATAAATATATAATGAGAAGCTCTCTCAATAAGCACAAGTGCTCACCAAAAACGCCCTCCCTCAAGGAGCACGAATATGCCTTCAAAACTGGAAACGGTGGAGAGAAAGTGCTGCACTAAACCAAACCATGAAACTTCCTGTAGCTGCTACCTGCAAATACAAAATCCATTAAAGCACCATGAAATACCTGAGTGGCCTCTCCAAACACCAACTTGGATGGGAATCTTTCACCCTCGAAATTGGCTAAGGCAAGAAACTAGTCATCCACTAGCTCTCTCTTCACAAATGCAATTTTTCTCAAATCATCAAAAGCCATTCTCATACTTGATTTCTACATTTTATAACCAACATTAGCCTTCAAGGGGTCGAAATCCTCTCAATAGATTCAATAATTTTCCATTTAGAAAATATTCCTCATTTGCCACTTGTCTCCTAGTTCCAACCTTCCATCTTCTCCCAAATTCAAATTTGAGTCTCTTTAGATTCCTCCAACTCCATGAACGCCTTCCTTGAGCCTATTTTTGGGGCTGACATTTCATAATGGTCAGGTGTAAGAATTCAGGTCTGAATTTTGTCATAAATGTCATAGATGCTTCATTATTGTTGTCATAAAACTAGGGAATCTAGCCCAAGTGTCCACTAGTCTCCAATTTGACTCTTCCTCTCCCATGGAGGTTACTATTCCATCCCATTTCGACCTAAGATGCTCAATGCCATGTGTTATGACTTACCAACTCACCCAAGAGTGTTCACCTTCCCATGAATTCGAATTGGCAAGAGAGAGCTGCCATGTGGCATTGAAAAATCAAGCTAGTGTGGGTCCCACCACCTCCATATGTCTCCAAAACCACTTGCCACCTAGAATTTCTCTTGAATTTATTTATTCATCGTATTTATTAAATTCTTGAACCCTTCTAATGTCTAAATATCATTTATTAGCTTCCTTATTACCATCCCACATGTGCCCATCCAACCTAGGAAACTAGTAGGATTGATGGGATTGTCTTACTATGCACTTATTTGAATGGGGACATTACAGTCCTCCCCACCCAATATTGCTTGTCCTCAAGCAATTTCAAATTTGGATGCTGCAAAATCTTCTCCTCTTCCCATGTGGCATCTTCATTTGGTAAGTCCTTCCATTGCACTAAATATTCTTTGATGATTCTACTCCTCAACCTTCTTTCCCGTGTCTTCAAAATCTTTTCCGGAACAAGTGTGAGCTGACCTTCATCATCCAAAGGAGGAAGTATTTCTGAAGTGATGATTTGTTGACCAAGAGCTTTATTAAGACAAGAAACATGAAATACATTGTGGATTTTACTCCCTTCCGGAAGTTCTAGTTCATATGCTACTTCTCCAACCTTCCGCACTACCTTGTATGGCCCATAGTACCTTGGTTTTAATTTTTCTGCTCCATTCTTTTTTAGAGATGTTTGTTTATAGGGATGCAATCTTAAATATACTAAATCATTGACTTGAAAGGTTCTCTCTTCTCTATGTCTATCAGCATATTGTTTTTGCTGATTTTGAGCAACCTGCAAATTGTCTTTCAAGAGCTTTAAAATTTCTTGGCTCTCTTCCACCCAACCTTTAGCCTTTGGGGCTCTACTATCACCAAATATAATGTCATCAAATGTAAGTGCATCATAACCATATAATGCTTTGAAAGGAGACATTCCTATTGACATATGATAAGTGGTGTTGTAGCAAAACTCACCCAAGTGTAGCCATTTTTCCCATGCTTTTTACTGCCCTCCCACATAGTTTCTTAGGTATCCTTCCAACCATTGGTTTACCCTCTCTGTTTGTCCATCAGTTTGTGGATGATAGCTGGTACTTGGATTCAATTGAGTGCCTACCAATCTAAAAATTTCTTTACAAAAAGAACCCATGAATCTACTATCTCTATCACTGACAATGCTCTTGGGAAGCCCATGCAATCTGAATATTTCTTTGAAAAAAATATCAGCCACTTGTGCAGCACTAAAAGATGATGTAACAGCAAAAAAATGAGCAAATTTTGTCAACCTATCAACTACCACATAGATACAATCCTTACCCAAGGATTTAGGCAATCCGGTGATGAAATCCATGGAAATACTGTCCCATTTTTGCTCCGGAATGGGCAATGGTTGTAATAGGCCGGCTGGACATGTAAGTTCTGATTTGTTTTGTTGACATGATTTACATTCATTCACATACTTCTGAACATCTTCCTTCAGCCCCTTCCAAAAATATATTTGCCTCAACTGTCTATAAGTTTTGAAGATCCCCGGAAGGCCCGCTAGTGGGGAATCATGTGCTTCTTGCAAAATTCGGTACTTGAGCTTGGAGTTATGAACTAAATAAATTCTTCCCTTATAATATATCAGCCCATTCAAAATCCTATAATTATCATCCCCTTTGATTCCATCCAACACATCACAAGCAAATTTGTCTTTGGCATATTCAACTAGTAGCATGTTTTTCCAATCCTTGGCAATATCCATGAGAGAAAAAGAAGGCCTTCTTGACAAAGCATCTGCTACTATATTATTCTTTCCTTTGACATATTCAATATCAAAATCATAAGCTTGAATCTTGCTTACCCACTTTTGTTTCCTTTCATTTAGATCTTTTTGGGTGGGAAAGTGTCTTAGACTATTGTGGTCAGTTTTCACCACAAACTTGCTGCCCACCAAGTATTGTCTGAATTTGGCCAATGCATGCATAATGGCCAGCATTTCTTTATCATAGATGGAGTAAAGTTTTTCATGAGGCTGCAACTTTCTTCTCTCAAAGGCTATGGGGTGTTGGCCTTGCTTTAGGACAGCCCCTATTCCTCCACCTGAAGCATCACATTCCACAACAAAAGGTTTAGTAAAATCAGGAAGTGCAAGTATGGGACAACTACTCATTACCTCTTTCATTTTTTGGAAGGCCTTTTCAGCCTCTTCATCCCACTTGAAAGCATCCTTCTTAGTCAAATCAGTGAGTGGAGAAGTTGTAATACCCCAATTTTGACCCTTAGGAAATATTGGCTCTAATGTAAATATTGTAAACACACGATGTATGTTTCCCTAGCGTGGAGCTCAAGGCCAAGGCCCCGCTAGTTTATGCTCGAATTTTATTTAAATTAGACACGCTTGATATTTTGTTACCCACGTGCTATTAAGCCATGGGATATTGTAAATTGATGTAAATATTTAACATTGAAATAAAATACCAAAAAAACTGGCTATGGAGGCAATGAATGAGAAGGGGCCATGTGTATCCACTAGGGAGTGGTGAGGGGGCTAAGGGACTAAGCCCTAGGCTGCCATTTGTCATTATGAGAACCCATTGACTTCCCTAGGTGACATTAATGCTTGTTGTAAGAAAGTGGTTGAGATTTCAGCCCATGGCTTCAATGGAGCATGGCCAGCCCTGAAATTCGTATGGGGGGGGCATGGGATCTGTTTGCTTGGGAAAGAAGTCACTCAACCTCATGGGAGGTTGCTTCATTCTCACCCCAATCCATGGTGAGGCTACCTAGCATCATTCCCATCCAAAAAAACGAGAGCCAACAGTGAGGAAAACCAGAAAAACACGACCTTGAGAGAACCCAGATTTTGAAGGACCAAAAATGTCCAGATTTGGCATGGGACAGGGAAATCCAATGGGGAATCCATTAGCATGAACCTTGGGGCGAATTTGGGAGCATTAGCTACCTCGAAATCAATAGGAAAACCCAGTTTTTGCAGCTCAGAAAACCAGTGACGGATTTGAGAATTTGGTGAGCAGAATGGTGAGAAATCAAGTTGGGAATGACTATGCAGAGGTTGGGGGTGCTTGATAAACCCAGTGAAGGCTAGGATCTCAAGGATCAGCAGCTGGACCTTTCTATGCCCATCCTGAAGAGCACTGGAGGGAAGAGTTTCCTGAGGGACTGTGTAACAGAGAAGGGGACCTTCCTTGTGTTGGATGTGGTAGGTAATGTGGGTGCCTGACTATTGAACTCACTTGAGAGGCCTGTAGCTCTGTGGTTGAGCTCGCTGGCTTAGCGTTACCCTCCTCTATCTGCTTGGATGCTTGACTGAAGCCATGGCTGTGAGTGAACCCAGCTAGTCCTCCTTAGTGGATACACAGCCCAGCTCGGGGGTGATCTCTCAGCTGAAGGAATATAGGCTGGATAGAGATCTACGGTTGGGAGGAACGTTGCCTTCACATAGCCAGTTGTTGGACATCAACTTCTCAAGATAAGTGTTCTGTGGATTATAAATTATTTCATTTGGTGTTCTGCAATATGTTAAATTGCCCATGTTTAATGAAATGAATTATTATAGAATCCATGTATGGCATATGAATGAGATTGGGTCTATGTGTGTTGAATCATCCTCTACTGTGATTGATATGATTGCAATTACGATCTGTTTGAGTGCTTGTTAGCATGTTCATTCCGCTGTGTTTACATTGAAACGAATCTGCATATAGAAGTTTTAAAATGTTAGGAATTTATGTGTAAAAATTATTGGGGCTAATTCTGCGATAAGCCCGTGTGTTGTTAACGTTTCCTTCCTTGCATTTGATGATGGAAGGGGGCGTTACAGAAGTCAACTTGGAGAACCCTTTCACAAATTTTCTGTAGTAGGTGCATATGCCAATAAAGCCTCTCAATTCGGTAATATTTTTTGGTGATGGCCATTCCAAGATAGCCCTGATTTTTCCCATGTGTACCTTCACTCCTTCTTGCCCAATAATGTGCCCAAGATACAGTAGTTCTTTCATTCCAAATTCACATTTTGATAATTTAGCAAATAAGGACTCTTCTTGCAAGATTTTCAACACAATCTCTAACTGCTGCAAATGCTCTTCCCATGTTTTATTGTAAATGAGAATATCATAAAAGAAAACCAAAACAAACCTTCTTAGTTGCTTGCAAAATATCCTATTCATACATGCTTGAAAGGTGGCTGGAGCATTGGTTAACCCAAAAGGCATGACAAGAAATTCAAAGTGGCCAAAATGACATCGAAAAGCGGTCTTTTGCACATCTTCATCTTTCATTCGAATTTGGTGATACCCTGATCTAAGGTCAATTTTTGATAATTATTTGGCCCCATGCAGCTCATCCATGAGCTCATCAATCCTAGGAATAGGATACCTATTCTTTATAGTCTTTTTGTTCAAGGCTCTAAAATCTATGCACATTCTCAATGTTCCATCTTTTTTCTTCACTAGCACTACTGAAGAAGCATAAGGGCTAGAGCTTGGTCTAATGAGTCCCAACTCTAGGAGTTCTTGGATAGCTTTTTCAATCTCATCTCTAAACCTTTTAGGATGTCTATAAGGTGGTATCTGAATGGGTGAAGTACCCTCCTCCAAAACAATATTGTGTTCAACCCCTCTATCCGGTGGTCTGCCATGTGGAAGGTCTCTAAAAACCTTTTCATATTTTTGCAAAAGTCTCTCTATCTCCTTTGGGTGTTTGACAATATTTATAGTTGGCTTGGGAGATGTAATATGACATTCAGCAGCCCATTCTATATCCCCATGCCTCAGTATAGATCTCATGGTATTGCAAGTCACTACTTGATTTGGATAAGTGTGTTTCCCTCTCACAACTCTTTGTACTCCTTTTGAATCTTGGAATTTCATTTCGGGAATTTGATAATTTACTGTATGCTCTCCTATTGAATACAACCATTGTACTCCCAAAACCACATTAGTATCAGCAACATCAACCACATAAAAACTATCAACAAAAGTATAGTTACCTACGGTGACTTGCAGCTTTGGAACCCATGTTTTGCATTGCATTGTGTTGTGACCGGGAATGACAACTGTGAATCCATCAAATGGTTCAATAGGTATCTTTCTTTTCTCTACCATCTCTGCATCAATGAAGTTATGAGTGGCTCCTCCATCTACCAAAACTGAATTTCTTTGTCCTTGTACCACACCTTTTCATCGGATAGTATGATAGCGAGGTACTGCTGAAAGCATTGCCATTCTTGCTTTGTCCGGTGAAGGCTGATTTTCTTCTTGTCTTTCCTCTTATACTGCTGTCTCATATGCCTCTTCTTGATCTAAAATATGTCCATATCCATCCATGCCCCCATCATACCCCTCATTATCAGAAAATACTTCTATGTATTGAGCCTTTCCTTTGGTATATTTGTGCCCCGGTGTCCATGGTTGGAAGCATGTGAAGCATAGTTTCTTTTTTCTAAGTTCATCCCTGTTTAGTCCCTCTTTTTTATTCCTCTCAAATGACTCTCTTTTCCAAGGTTTCTTATCATATCCATCCCTTTTCCAAGTTTTCTTTTCAAATTTATAGCTAGGCTTAGGAGGAAATCTCGTTCTAGGAAGCACATTTTGGAGATCCCTAGTCAAGCTCATTGCATATTTTAATGTAGTTGGCTTGTGGGATTTGACCAAACCTCTTAAGGGTTCAGCCAAACCTTCAGTGAAAAACAATACTAATCTTCCCATAGATACATCAGCCACCTTGACTGATAATTTTTGAAAGTCCATCATATATTCAGTAGGGGACCCAATTTGCTTCAATTGAGCTAGTTCTTTGAAAGGCAATTCTGGATCTTTTTGTTCAAATCTTTCTAGTACCATGTCAACAAATTCTCCATATGTTTTAACCTGATTATGACCCAAGGTTTTCATCCCATGAAACCACCATTCATTGGCATCTCCTTCCAAATGCAAAATGGCCATTTTTAATGCATCCTCTTCCAACATAGGATTCAGCTGAAAATATACATCCAATTTTTGCACCCAAGTGTTAGCAGAATTTTGAGAAGAACCATCAAAAGTAGGAACTGAAATTTTTCCACTAGCACTATTTAATTCTTTGTTTTGGAATGGACTCCTATTGTCTCCCTTCCTATTAATCTTTTTCATAGCATCAATGTAGTCACTGAGTGGTACACCTCTTTTACATTCTTCATTCAAATCATTCCAATCATTTACTAGTTTCTTGTAATCCAATTCAAGATTGGGCTCTTCTTTGGGTGTGAGAAATTTAGGTGCAGTAGGACTTTGTGTGCTTTGAAATTCATCAGGTCTATTATGAGGTCCTGTACTTGATAAAATATGCTCATTCCCTTTCATCTTTTCCCCTGAGCGTGAACCACTATTATCTCCTATTATCCCTTTGCTTTGAAGCTGGTTAATCAACAATTCGAATCCTTGCAACAATTTATCACCTATCCTATACATGTTTGCTGAAAGTTTAGAGAAGCATGGATCTAAGGTTGCAATAATTTCCTCCTTATGTTTTAATTTGTCATCCTCCTCTCTACCCATGGTTTCAGTGAAAGACTCCTCTTCTTCTACTACCTCTTCTTCAACAAAAACCTCTTCAACTACTGGTTCAAAGGGTGGTAGATTATTCTTTTGACTTCTTGTTAAGACCATCAGGTGCCAAGAACATGCTCTGATACCACTTGTAATATCCCTTTTTCAAATTTTATTAAAATGCCCAATTTTCCACTTGTTTTCCCAATTTCGACCTTTGACTAGTTTTACTGTTTTGACCTCCAAATCAACCCAAATGCTCCCAAATCTTCTGTAGGAGTGTATGAATGGTATTTAGACTTGAATATCAGGTTCAGGGATGTTTTATGGCCCTCCAAATACTGCTGCAAACTTGATTTGTATTCTGATCAATATATGTAATTTTGACTAGTAATTTGTGCATCAAATCCCCCCCGGGTAACATTGCAAATGGCCTTCCAAATGCCTCCAAACTCCCACAAATTTATGAAAAGAGGTATATAATGTGTTAATTATGTGATTAAGGTATCATATGCACCATTAATTGATTTTTACTACTCTTATAACTCTCTCACATTCAACAGCAAAAACCCCAAATTCGACCCTTGGGGAAATGGCACTATTTCACCTCCCAATACAACTAAACTAAGTAAAAATGCTTCAAATGCTCAAGTACAGTACATGAAACTTGTAGAAGACATCCATGGCAGTATATTGATCACAAATATATCAGAGAATCATCCATCCATTCGAAATAATCAACATTATAGTGTCATACATCAATGCATTGGGGAAATGGACATTGTTTGCTCATTAATCAATAGTTTTGCATACAACCAGTGGGTATTTCGACCTGATACTTTCTAAATATCAATAACAGAGGATATGAAGCTATTACAATCAGAAATATATAATGAGAAGCTCTCTCAAGAAGCACAAGTGCTCACCAAAAATGCCCTCCCTCAAGGAGCACGAATATGCCTTCAAAACTGGAAACAGTGTAGAGAAAGTGTTGCACTAAACCAAACCATGAAACTTCTCATAGATGCTACCTGCAAATACAAACTCCATTAAAGCACCATGAAAGACCTGAGTGGCCTCTCCAAACACCAACTTGGATGGGAATCTTTCACCCTCGAAATTGGCTAAGGCAAGAAACTAGTCATCCACTAGCTCTCTCTTCACAAATGCAATTTTTCTCAAATCATCAAAAGCCATTCTCATACTTGATTTCTACATTTTATAACCAACATTAGCCTTCAAGGGGTCGAAATCCTCTCAATAGATTCAATAATTTTCCATTTAGAAAATATTCCTCATTTGCCACTTGTCTCCTAGTTCCAACCTTCCATCTTCTCCCAAATTCGAATTTGAGTCTCTTTAGATTCCTCCAACTCCATGAACGCCTTCCTTGAGCCTATTTTTGGGGCTGACATTTCATAATGGTCAGGTGTAAGAAGTCAGGTCTGAATTTTGTCATAAATGTCATAGATGCTTCATTATTGTTGTCATAAAACTAGGGAATCTAGCCCAAGTGTCCACTAGTCTCCAATTTGACTCTTCCTCTCCCATGGAGGTTACTATTCCATCCCATTTCGACCTAATATGCTCAATGCCATGATTACCAACTCACCCAAGAGTGTTCGCCTTCCCATGAATTCGAATTGGCAAGAGAGAGCTGCCATGTGGCATTGAAAAATCAAGCTAGTGTGGGTCCCACCACCTCCATATGTATCCAAAACCACTTGCCACCTAGAATTTCTCTTGAATTTATTTATTCATCATATTTATTAAATGATTGAACCCTTCTAATGTCTAAATATCATTTATTAGCTTCCTTATTACCATCCCACATATGCCCATCCAACCTAGGAAACTAGTAGGATTGATGGGATTGTCTTACTATGCACTTATTTGAATGGGGACATTACAAGTACTGACAGTTTTCTTTTGAATGACGACGAAAGGGGGTCCTGCGGGGTACCCTGAGGCTTACTTAGCTATGTTAGCTAAAGCATTTGAACGTGTTTTTCACTGTGCAGAAAACGCAGGTAAGAATAATACGCCAAAATCAAGTGTTAAGAATAAATATGTTTTTCAACTCATCGTCAATGTATAGTGAAAAACTCTAAGTGCTTCCTTACATGAAAGTTATTGAATGTATGGATCTGTGTCCTTCTTCTCGTTTACGTATTGGTTTACAAACTTCACAATGCTATAAGAATCCTATCGTCATTTGTTGTAAAACAAGTAGTGGTGATGTTCTATGTGTATAATCTTACACTATGAGTGTTAGATTCCAATGTACACAAGAAATCACTTGCTGTTATCAAAATAAATATAATACTCCTATAATCATTCATTTATATACGAATATAGTATCATCTTATGGATATTATCATCCTAGTTCTAGTGTGAATTATTACACTTATATGATTGTGTTTTTCAAATATAATAATTGTGCATTCTAATGTAATGTGTACTTTGTAAAAAGATAAATAATATAACAAATATTACAAAGTACAAAAATGCATCTTAAACTCTACACTAATATCAACCCTAGTTAAAATGCAAATGTTGTTATGTAAAAGTAGGCCGAACATTCGAAAGATTAATACTTAACAATGAAATGAGCTATGGTTAGACACCCTAACTATTTCCCTAGGTGTTAACGACTATAACATTGATATTATACGATACTACACTTTGTAAACAACTTCACCGTAAAGATATGGAATTGACCAGTATTAAATTCACTACTGTCGTGTGATGGCAGGTCGAAAATATCTCGTCCAGGTATTAATGTTCCTGGCTAACCTCCATGGTGGAATGTACTACTGTCAGTCCACATATTCGACTTCACATGGAAACCTGGTGAAATATAAAGTTGATGATCCAAGCTGTGCATAGTTGATGTAATGAATCTTCCTGAGCTGGATACATTGTTGTCCCTTAGTCTGATGTACTGGCATCATGATAATAAATGTGGTATTAAACCTGGTTGTTTCCCGAAATTCGAAGTATCGTGCTGGATTATCGTCCATCGTTGATCTTGTGTGTTCTTGGTTTTAGGGATGAAACCCTAATCTTTCGTTTTAATCGTTGAAGTGCTTTCTTTGGATTTTATTTCTCATGGTAGTGGTAGTGGGGAGAGGCTGACAGGCCGAGAGATTCTAGGGTTTCGATTGTTAGAGGTCTCCAAACTCGAAACCGTGACCTGTGAGTGTTTAACCTCCAACTGGAAGTTATGTTAAGAAGCCGAGCTTTGGTGAATGTTTACAGTAGATAAGAAGTTGGAGTGTTGAATTTATATTCGGTTTTTCTATGAATGGTTAAGAGAGTAATCCTTCAGGGTTTTCATCAGGAAGATTCGAACTATGTTCGATTTTCAAGCATTGATATACTATTGTGTACAGAACTGGAACTCTCTTCAATGTGCTGGATAGGTGGCCTTGTCGATTTTGTTTGCAGGAGGTGTCTTATAACTCAGAACTTCAATGCACAGGTAATACTTCAAATAAGTAGTGCTAGAATTTATCTATTGTTTTAATATTAACAACTCTGCAGATATCAATTAACCTCAGAAATGTTTTGTGAAAAGTTCTTCACAACATTGAAGGGGTTAAAGTGTTTTGAAATATCAAGGAAAGGAACCACTCGTCCACTGGTAAGCCTCGGAAGTTCTCTACTCCGTAGGATCTCCTGGCTTGTCATGGTCGATGTTTGGTAATTTTAGCCATCAGTTGGTATTTCAGTATTGGCTAAGAAACTTCTAGTCACTGATGAAAAGTGTGATGGATACAACGACGCTTGTAGGAGGATGAATCCTCGACCTTCCTCATTGTTGGATTTACAATACTTCTTTGTGTGTCTTGCAGTTGCAATGTACCCCTCTTACTGGGTTTAAACCTTCGTCGATTTTATGAAATGTTTTTAAGATTTTGAATCCAATGTTGTACTGGGGTTTTTGACCCTAATGTGACTGTAAAAGTTATTGCTATGTGAGGTTAGCTACGGCTTGGTTCAACATGGATACAGTAATGGTTATTAAAATCAATTCTTGGTTAAATGATATATGTGTGAAAATCCTCACAGCAGATCTAAGACATGATGTATAACTCACAAGAGTAATTATGATTAAGCAGGAAAATAGAAGAAGAGTGAACAATACAGTATAATGAGCAACAGAATAATATGGTATAGTAGAACTCAAATAGAAGCAATAATACTTCACACACACTAATTAATTAATCACAATATGGACAAATAAATAGTACAATGGTAGAGAGGATTTGAATGCCTAAGGTGGCAATTCAAATTAGCCTCTCATAGTGATCATAAGATCAATAGAGTGTCATCGGAGCACAACTAGGTGTCCTCATGATCATCAGAGCACAACTGGAAGTATTCATCATCATCAGTGGAGTCATCAATGCTCAAGTAACTGTCAACCATCAATCAAACTGAGTCTGGTAGGTGTAACTGAGTGTAACTAAGTGTAACTAATTGTAACTGAGTGTAATTGAGTGTAACTGGACTGGTAGGTGAAGAAGGGCGAGTTGCTTCCTAAAATCAAGGAAGAAGGGGCGCATTAAGCAACTGGAGGGCTAAAAATGAATAGCGAGAAGCTCCTGGGGGCTAGCTAACTGAGGGCTAGGTGTTGGACTGATGACTGGGATGCATGCAAAATGCATGCAAACCCTAAAATTGCATGCATGACTGAAAATGTAAAGGATCAAAATACTGGTGGGACTAGGATGGAGTATAGGAATATCCTAACACCCCCACTTAATTTATCCTGGGCCCTGGTAACTAAGACCAAAGGTCACCCAATACAATGAATAATAACAGTTAATAAACCAAGGAAGTGGGGAAAATTTCATGGGAAACATACCCCCTCCTCAAAAACAGACTGTAAGGCACACACAAAAAATAAATGCTCCAAACTCAAGCAGGTGTGATGCTTGTCCATATGTCTGGAGGTATCTTCTTCTTGGGAAGAAGTGGATCATGCTCAAAAAACATGTGCTTGTTCTTGCTCTTCAGATCGAATGTGATGAGAACAAATCCAAAAGTATGAGGATGATCCTTGAACCTGTTATTCGAATCAGCTAAGGTAGGATCAAAATTATGAATATGCAGATAGTCTTTTGTCTTCTCCTTCGAACTACCATGGGTGAGATTATGCCAAAAAGAACCATCAAATAATAATTGCTTGAAATCCAAATCAGACTTAAGACTTGAAGAATAGTTTCTTGAGATCTCCTTTGAACCAGCAGGGGTGAGATCAAAACTATCATATGCATGAGAAATTTTCCCAAGTAGTAATTGCTTAGAATCCAAATTAGATCCAAGACTTGAATCATGGTTTCTTAAGATCTCCTTTGAACCATGAGAGGTGAGATCAAAACCAGTAATTGCATGAGAATCTATCCCAAGCGAATGGCAATGGCCATAATCTTCAATAACCTTCTGAAAGCATGAATTAATGATCATATAGTAGTATAAAAGACATGATTGCTTGAGAGGAGCGAATGCATTACCTCCAATAGCTGATTTTACCTCCGAAATAATCATGTGATCATGATGCAAACCAACAAACTCTGGTGCAAGAGAGGATTCAGGACCTTCTGCAATATCTAGAGTGTGAGCTGGCACAGAAAGAGAAGAAAGTTTGAGCATGAGTGTAGAATCTGCAAGTTCTTTGTGGACAACTTCAATATTAGATGATACTGGTGCATGATCTGAGAGACCATCAAGGGGAGGCGAATGCATCACTTTGCTTGCTTTCGAATGGGTTTTGGACCAATCCCTTCATTCTTTCTGCCAAAATTTTCATTCAGGTGAGCCCATAACTCTTTTGGAGTCCATAACTCTCTTGGAGTTTCAACACCATCACGGTATTCGAAATGAAATCTCAGGTATTTAAGCAAAGAAAGCATCATTTGTCCAAAGGCTCCATCACCTTTATTTAACCAATCAATCTTCTCTTCAGGGGATTCTAACTCTCTTTCAAAATAACAATCAAAGAGATCATGGCTCTTCAAATATGCTATCATTCTTGGTTTCCATTAATCATAGTTGAATGGAGAAAGAGGAGTAATTCCTGATGGATACATAGAACCTGTAGAAGACCTGCAAAAACAATATAGAATAACTGCAACTGCTATTGCTGCAAAAATGAGAAACTGCTGCAACTGCTGCACTCAAAATCTTGGTAATAACCTGCAAAAAACTCTCAAGAATGGAGATAAACAATACTCTCAACATGCTCTAATACCATGTGAAAATCCTCACAGTAGATCTAAGTGATGATGTATAACTCACAAGAGTAATTATGATTAAGTAGGAAAATAGAAGAAGAGTGAACAATATAGTATAATGAGCAACAGAATAATATGGTACAATAGAACTCAGATAGAAGCAATAATACTTCACACACACTAATTAATTAATCACAATATGGACAAATAAATAGTACAATGGTAGAGAGGATTCGAATGCCTAAGGTGGCAATTCGAATTAGCCTCTCAGAGTGATCATAAGATCAATAGAGTGTCATCAGAGCACAACTGGAAGTCTTCATCATCATGAGTGGAGTCATCAATGCTCAAGTAACTATCAACCATCAGTCAAATTGAGTCTGGTAGGTGTAACTGAGTGTAACTAAGAGTAATTGAGTGTAACTGGACTGGTAGGTGAAGAAGGGCGATTTGCTTCCTAAAATTAAGGAAGAAGGGCGCATTAAGCAACTGGAGGGATAAAACTGAATAGTGAGAAGATCCTGGGGGTTGGCTAACTGAGGGCTAGGTACTAGATTGATGACTAGGATGCATGCAAACCCTAAAAATGCTTGCATGACTGAAAATGTAAAGGATCAAAATACTGGTGGGACTAGGATGGAGTATAGGAATATCCTAACAATATGAAATGGTTCTCATACATGGATTTTATGGTACTTAGATTGTGTCGTTTCTATAATGTCCGATCATAAAGAAAATATTATGAAAATAAATTGTGTTTTGGTAGTGGCCGAGAGTCAAGTGGTTGATGCCACACTTCTACCATCAAACCTTAAATAATTTTGATAGGTGAAGGAGTCGACCTAATACTGAGACCTAGTTTCGATCACTTGTCTTGTATCATTGAAAACAAGGGTTATAATAAGAGTATAATGATATTTTTTTGAGGTTGATGTTGAACTGATAACTGGTTTGAAAATGAGTTTTGCGCAGTGTAATAAAATTTGTGACTGTACTCGTCAAAGAAGGACCCGAGTAATAGGAGTTAGCATTTTTAGGAAATGAGGTTTTTCATCTTCCAACAAAGCTAAAACAGTCTTAACGATCTAAGTAGGAATATTCCAAGTTTTTCTAGTTAGTAAGCTTGAATTTGACAGTTGTTTTTTAATACCAGGATGTTTGAAATCGTTCAAATACTGTGTAGTAGAAATGTTTATTTTTCGACTGTTATATCTCACTAATGTTGATGAAAGAAATAAAATGGAAGAATAATATTGTACTTTTTTGAAAAGAATATTAATAGCAACAAAAGATTGCATAGTATTAATCTTTCAAAAGAAAATGAATGGATTTAAGTGATAACCCTAGTTTCGTGCAGAGGTGAAATGTTTACCTTGTTATTATGTGAAAGAAATGTTACAATGCCTGTAATTATAAAATGTTGTTCTATTTCCTGAGTCTATTTGTATTACAGAATATTACTAAAAAAAAAATATTAATGAAATACAGCAACGCTAGATATTCAATCATTTGGCAATCTGCCTATCATTCATCTGTCTTAATTTTACTTCTCTGTACTAGAGTACGATGCAAAGACAGCATGGGGAAAAATATAGAGAAGGTTATCTAATCGGTCATTTCATCTATTAAATCATTTTCATTCAGAAATCATACTTAGGTCAGAAAATAAAATAATTTCTTATGTATTCTTTTAACTGTACTACTTACTGATAAATGCAGAATTTATTTGACTGAAAATAACAACAAAACTGTAGAACCTGATAATTTGTAGGAGAAACAAACCACCCAAGGAGCCTGTTCCACCCAACCTACTCCTAAAGACAACCAAATTACTTGCCTTACGACCCCCGAGCCTGTTCATTGAACCACCAGGGAGAAGAGTCTATAGAAGCTTTAGTTCATCAACTTGCAGTAGAAATGTAGATCATCCAGTCATAAAGACTTAGCAGTCAAAGAGACCTGCACTAGCACCTCTGGTTTCTTTCTCAAAATAACTAGTAGACTCACAATGCACTTCCACTTAGCCTCCCTATTTGAATCTCTCAGTGATCACCTGATACACTTGAGGAAATATTTCTGCAGAAAATATTGTGGACCTGCCTGCTCAATTCGAATTGCCTTATCTAGGTTGCCTAGGCTTTTAATGGTTAACCTGGTCATTAATGAGCTAACAGCTCTCTTCCACCCACCTGGGTGATAATGCCACAAATTTAGGGGCAGTTGTCCCATAACCAACAACTAGTGGTGGATTGCAAATGTTGCCATCTATCCAATGCCTTCTAACAGCTTCCATTCCTCCTAGTGGGTCAGTGAACACTCATTTAACAATTCCCTTAGGTGTTTGTCTTTTGTTTTAATTTATTAAAAAATAATAATAATAAGTCATTACAGACATCCTTGACCAGATTTGGTCATAATTACAAAACTTTGAAATTAAAATTTAACATAATGTATTTTGCATATAAAACAATTAGTCTCAAAATTTGGGTAGGTGACAGACTCATCATGGATAGTCGGCAAAGTAGAATCGTCTTTTCTATAGATCCGTCAGTCGTGCATCGTTCATTTGGAACCCCTGAGCCGCAAACACCAGAGTCTGAGGACTTCACAACGAAAGCAATTGTAACCCTCTATCGCCAAATCCCTCTCGAGAGTCAGCAATATTTTTTGACCACCTGCCACAAGCCGGACCTGGAGATTGAGGAAAATCCATACCCGTTAGATGTTAACCTGTTCAATGTCAATACCCAGTTAGTCCTTTCATTACTCACACAGTTTTTAGGTCTTGATAGTGATAGGTTTGTGATAGAGTTGCAATTAATTCTATTGTATAGGATAAGTGTCGGTTCGTCCCTAGTCAGTTATGAGTCGATTCCAAGTCTTAGGTTTGAAGATTTTGTGGTGGAGACCGTTAACTCTCAGTTCAATGCTTTTCCAAGTACTAGATGTTTCTGGTTTCAAGCCCATTTAATGAAGCTAATCATGGTCAGCAACCAGAATGAATTTCATTTCACGCCAGAAGTCTATGTCGGTACTCTGGAGGAGAGCATGTTTAATTACATGACTTCTATATTGTTTGTATTGCACAAATTATTTTTTGGGGAAGAACTACCAAGGGTCTTGCCTGAAATGAGGACCTTGTTGCAGTTAAAAAAGGAGGTCTCCCTGGGGGACTGGTTTTTATCAAAAGACTCTACTGTCATTAGGCTATACGAGTTCGTGCACGAGCCCTACATACTGCCCGCCTTCTTAACGTTGAGTATTTTCTCTTTAGAATTTATCAGGCAGAAGTTAACCCTAGAATACTTAAAGTGCGGAGTTGATTTAAAGTATCCTTGGGCCATCAGTCCATTTATTGTAAAGACTAAGGAAGTTGTTTCAAAAGTGCGGAGTTTGTTAGAAGATTTGGAATTCAAAAAGGATATTGCCATGGACTACGACCCTTGTCACATTATTTCTGAAAGAAGAAAACTGAGTAACCTTAGTGGGTTTGAGCACAATGAGGTGGAGGGGTCGTTAGGAGAAAAGAACCTGTTGCAATATGAACCCGAGGTGGAAGTAGCACCTACTTTGCAGGGAGAAGAGCTCATGTTGCTGGAAGCAGCGATATAGGTGGAGACTATACCTAAGGTCACGAAAGTAGGGGAGAAAAGAAGTCTGCAGGAAATCCTGGATGAATATGATGAAGAGGGAGAAAAGAGACTCAGAACTGAGGACCATGGATTAGCTGGAACGCAACCCGATTTTACTTTTTTGATGGATAGTGAAGGTGGTAAAGAAGGGGAAATTCAAATCCCCAGTGTACATGTATCAGAATACAATTTCCAGGAATCCAATGGAAGCAGGGACACAAGCAAGTTCTCGTCAAGAGATGAGATGTTTGAACAGTATGCTTAGAACAAGCAGGATTCCGCTCAGTTTGTGTATAACTTGCTACCCAAGGTTCGAAGCCTGTCGAAGTCAGATGTCGCTCTAGTGACTAGCCGGAATATAAAGGAAGGAACTCTGAATGTAGCAGTGGCTACACCTAGCAAATTAACTGAAGTAAAATGTGATCTGAAAAACATATCATCCCCCGATAAGGTCCAGTTGCATAAACAAATCGGGGAGGTTATTTACGAGGACTATATACAGGCAGTATTGAGAGTCGAGAAGCTAGAGGGAATTGTCATCAAGATGGATGTTCAGTTAAAACAGGACAAGCTGGTAATCAAAGGCCACCAGCAGTTGATTAAGAAAGTACAACTCGATTTGGTTGCTAGTGATGGTGGTGGCAAGGCTTCCAAAAAGTTGCTTGCAGAGAAAGAAGGCTTAATCCAAACTTTGCAAAAGAAGGCGAAAGTCTCGAGCACTCAATTAATTCAAGCTCCATAAGTGTCTAAGTTAGAGCAAGAGAAACAATCCCTAGCCAAAGAACTCAGTGAAAGCCGAGCAGAATTATTGAAGTTGGTTGAGAAGAAAGCAGATTGGGAGAAAGAGAAGTTGAGTTTGGAAAAGCATGTTGAGGATCTGAAAGATAACTTGCCCATCTTGGGCACGCGGTCGTCAAAGATAAGTCAAAATGTAGATTAAAATAGTGCTGACAACCTCTCATGGGCTATGTCTCAGGTCAGTTTGAAAGAAGTAGAAATTAAGGAATTGAAGGAAAGGACTCAGAAATTGGAAGAGCAGAACATCCAAATGGAGGAAGACATAAAGGGATTACGAAGTAAAAATAAGGGACTAGTGGAAACAAATCAAAGGTTCTTCCCCTAGGTAATTGGGCAAATCCCGATGCATGGATGCAAGCACTTGATCTGGGATATTATTATCGAGACTACCACCAACCTTAGGCCTTGTTTAATCTCCATAAGAGCTAGGGCGAAGGCGATAAGGGAAGCCTTAAAAAGATGTACATCCACATGAGAAAATCTAATCTTAAGACCAAAGGAAATAGCTCAAGATGCTATAGATTTTATGAGGGTTTTACCAGAAGAGGAGTTGGCTCCATTGGGGATCAAAAACAAAATTGTAGCGATCGCTTGGGCGAGGAAGATGCTAGGAAAATACACTCATGTGGAAAATATTGAGGCCCGCTATGCAATGATGGCGGATCAGATCGTTGGTATAAAGAGCAATTTCCAGCAAGTCTTCCAGAAGGGGCTACCCTCCTATTGGAATGACGACAACAAGCTCAGCCTTCACAATGACTACAAGAACCTGTTGTGCGCTATAAAGATGGATCACGAAAAGTTCCAGAGGCTAAGTCAGATTCTCACAGGAAAAATACTATTGGAAAAGCATGCTGAGGATTTCGGGATCATGAACCTGTTAAATATCCTAAGCGAAGGAGCCCCCGTCATGTCCAATGGAGAGAACGTGGAGCTAAGAGTACTAGTGAAAGAAATGGTGTCGCATGAGAGCATCATGGCTGATCAATGGAACTATGTGGAGAACTATGGGAATATGAAATACTCACCTCGTGCTTCTCGGTAGCCGTTGTTTTTATTTTCAAAGAATTGTTGTCATTTTCAAAGACTTCCAAGACATTTTTGTTTCTAAAACTAAGTTGTGATATTTTTTGAGGCGGCTATTGGGAATATCTAACCAGTGCAACCGCTTTACTATCTTTTGTTTTTATCTTAAAGTTGGTTGTCATCTAGTAAGAAGACTGGTAAATGTGAAAGAAAATAGTTAGGCTTGCTCGGCCATTTTGATAATGGCGAATGTGTCTTGATGAGGTGTCATTTTTGTTGTAATTGTTTTCTAGTCCAAACGAGACATGCAGTGGGCCCTATACAGCTATATATGATATGTACTTGAAAGGAGAATGGTTGAAAACTTTTGGAGATTAGTATATTGCTCTGTGTAATCTTTTGAGCTGTTTTGAATAAAGTTGGCGGAGCCAAGCAGGTGTTTTGACAGGGATCCCATGTGAATTGTGTTTCTTTATTTGTCAATCCATTTTGTAATTGCTTACTCATGCTTGGTTCAGTGTAGTATTTGAATGGAATTCATAGAAATAATGCTCTGTTCAGATTATACCAAGCATTTCACCCTTATTTTTTGCTAAAGTCAATATAGAATTCATGTTTCCATGCTTTATATTGATGGACTGTTCATCTCTCTTCTAAATCACCAACTAAAAGATTTTTGATTGTGAGTTGGTGGCTACCTTGCCCCTGTATGAATGTATCTGCAAACTATTTGTCAATGATGTTCATGTTTTGTTTAATTTGACTCCATTGGCCCAATATAGATCCATGTTGTTTTCCAACCATAATGTATGAAAAGAAATCTGTCTTAATAGAAGTATGGCCTTCTATGTATGTTATTGATTGAATATCTTGAGTGATGAATGCTGGTGTATGTTCTCATTGTTGACACCTTTGATTATTTCCAGTCTTTCATATGTTTGTAGAGAGAGCCCTCTCAGACTAAGTTGGGTCAGTAGCTTGAGTCTAAAGCTGGTTAGTGGTTACCCCAGATTTCCCTCTTCACAACCTTGGGGGTTAATTTGGGTGTTAACAGGAATATCACATTCCTTCAAAGGATTTTAACTTCATCGAGCATACCCCTTCCATGGGAGGATAATATACTTTCATTCAAAATTTTCATAGGTTAGAGACAATTTGTAAATATTTATGGAATGTTTTGTTTAAAAAAATTCACTCATGTACATTTCAGATTCAAAGTTGTGTTTATCATTAAGAGTTTAATTCTTGGAGCAAAGAGAATTAAAGACTAATAAATATTTAATCAAATTAGTTCTTCAATGTATTTGGCCAATCATTGATAACGTTGACTTGGATCCTTAGTTAATTATTTTTATCTGGGATATTATTCATCATCTTATTCTTAAGGATGTGAATTGTGAGTTTTCAATATTCTCTTAAGAGTAAGACAGTCATCTCTATTAATAAAATATTTCCTAGATGATGACTAGTTCAAGTGAATTTGGGTAATGGGGTTGCTAGTTATGCATATGTTTAAAAATTTTAGGTGCATTGTTCCACAAGTTATGCCAATACACATTCTTTCAAGGAGTCAAACTTCACCAAACATAACCCTTTCTATGGACATATATTATGATATTTTCATTCAGGCTCTCAAATGTTAGAGACGCTACAAATATTTATGGAATCATGTGTTCAAGATTTTGTATTCAACATATGTTTCGAACCATAGAACTTATTCCATCATCAAGGGTTTAACTCATTGGAATAAAGAGAACAAAGATTAATAAACACTTAATCAAATTAATTCTTCAAGATTGTATTTGGCCAATCATTGATAATGTCAAATTGGGTTCTCAGTAAATTATTTTTATTTGGGTTTTTATTCATCATTTTAGTCTTAAGCATGTGAATTACCAGTTTCTGGGATTTTCGTAAAAGAAGACTATCATCTATATTAAAATTATTCTTAGATGATGACTAGTTCAAATGAATTTTGGTATGACACTACTAGTACTGCACCTTTAAAAGAATATTTTAGTGTGATGTTCCACAAGCTATGAAAATACACATCCATTCAAGGACCCAAACTTCATCAAGTGTCCCCCTTCCAAAAAGGGATTTGTTACACTGAGAGTAGCCAGGTGCTCTACATCCCAGTACAAGGGAGATGTTGTCACAAAACGTAACATAACGTTATGTTACCAAAAATAAAAAGTAAATAAAAAAATTCATGTCGACTCAAAAAAAAAAAAATTAAAACCAAATAAAAATCCATGTCGGCTCATAAAATAAAAATTTTAAAATAAATAAAAAGTTATTAAAAAAATCCATGTTGGTTCATAAAATTAAAAAAAAAGAGCATAAATCCATCTTAAACATGGATCTATGCACTGTAGATCTATCAAGAAATTGGATAAATTGGATCCCTCTCTATGCTTGATAGATCTGGGTTTAAGATGGATCTATGCTGGTTACTTTCATTCATGTTTTCATAGGTTAGAGACATTCTATAAAGATTAATGGAATCTATTATTCAATATCTTGTACTCAACGTACATTTCAAACTATAGAGTTGGGTCCAACAAACAGGGTCAAAGACTAATAAATACTATCAAATTAATTATTCAAGGTATTTCACCAATAATTAGTAATGTGATCTTGGATCCTGTTAAGCAACAAATTCCCAAAAAGAGCATGAAAAGAGCATAAATAGACCAAAAAGAGTAATCCACGCCTTAATAATGAAGAAAATAAATGAATATCAAGCCTCTTCGAGGGAGAAACCTCGTTATACAATGTACAAAGTACACAAGACAAGACAAGTTGAGATGATTCAAATGAAAATCTCTCCTTCCTATATATAGGAGACAAAGAGGTAAAATTACAACTAATAGACCCAAGTCGACATAACTAATCTAATAATACTAATGATAATTACCACTAATAGACCCAAGTCGGCATCAATAATATGTAATGAGCCACAATAGGGGGGTAATGTGCCAACATTTAGGGCGTAACATGCCCCTCCCCTTTAGACAAGTGTTTTCCTCAACGCTTGATTAGTTGTGGATGCTTCTGTATGAAGGACTCATCTTCCCATGTCGAATATTCAAATGGTAAGTTCTTCCACTTGATGAGGTACTCAGTAATAGCCCGATTGTGTAGTTGTTTGGTCCTTCTTTCCATGATTTGTTCAGGTTCCAATATGACTTTTCCTTCTTCATCTAGTTCCGGCAAAAGTTTGAATTTAGATCTTGTCTCCTATTACCTTCTTTAAGAAAGAAACGTGGAAAATTGGGTGTACCCTTGAAGATTAAGGGAGCTCCAATTTGTAATCCATACTACCAATCTTTTGCAACACTTTATCAGGACCATAGTACTTGAGTGATAATTTATGTCTTTATTTAGTTGCTTTAGGGACATCTATTTGTAAGGTTGCAGCCGCATAAATACCCAATCCCATTCTTCAAAACTCATTTCACTGCGATGTTGATTTGCTTGTTTCATTCTGTTTTTTGACATAACTAGGTTGTCCTTCAGTAACTAGAGAACTTCTTGTTGGTTCTCTATGTTATATTCCACATCTTGAACTTTATATTTTCCTTTTAAGGTAGATGTGATAGATGGAGGATGGTACCCATAAAGTGCCACAAATGGAGACATTTTTATGACGTATGGAAGGAAGTATTGTACCACCATTCTGCCAAAGATAACCATTTCACCCATTGTGTTTGTTTGTGAGATGCAAAGCAATGAAGATAGCCTTCCAAACATTTGTTCACTATCTCAGTTTTCCCATTGGATTGAGGATGATAGGATGAACTATGAGCCAACTAGGTACCCAAACAAGAAAATAGTTTAGTCCAAAATTTTCCAGTGAAAATTGGATCTTGATCACTGATAATAATCTTCAGGTTTCCATGTAACTTCCGAATTGTTTCCATAAAGGATGCAGCAACTATACTTGCAATAAAAGGGTGAGAGAGTGCACAAAAGTGTGCATACTTTGTGATTATATCAACAACCACCATAATAACATTCTTCCATTCTGACTTGGGTAGACCTATGATAAAATCTATTAATACTTCCTCTCAACACTAATAAGGTATTTCTAATGGTTGTAAAAGACCTAGGGTCTTAACTGTTTTAACCTTATTTTGTTGGCAAACCAAACATTCTTCCACAAACCTTTGAACATCAAATTTAAGAATTTCCCTAAAAAATTCCGTCTTGACCCTGTGGTAAGCTTTTAGGAATCTTGAGTGCCCGCCAATAGGAGAGGTGTGTAATTCCAAAAGAATCTTTTTTTTGAGTTGGGATCTCTTACATATATATAAGCGATCCTTATGCCATAGCGAATATTTTTTCCACACAAAAGTATCTAATATGTTGGGATCCTTCTGTAGATTTTGAATGAGAGTCCACACAAATTGGTCATTCTTCCCTTGTTTCTACTACCCAATCAGGTTGTATAATCGAAATCGCACAAAGTAATGCCTCAACTTTTCCAAAGAGTGCACCTGCCACCACATTTTGTTTCCTTTTTTTTATAAATGATTTCAAAGTCATACCCAACATCTTGGTTACCCATTTTTGTTTCTCTTCTGAAGATAGTCTCTATTCCAAGAAATATTTAAGACTATCATGATATGTTCTAATCTTGAAGTGCCTACCTATTAAGTAAGGACCCCATTGCTTAAGTGCATGTAGTATTTCCATCATTTGCTTCTCATAAATGGGTTTTTGTAAGTTATTTCCATTGATTGGTCGAATTTCGAAAGCAAGCGGTCATCCTTCTTGCATTAGAAAAACATCGATTCCATTTCCTAAGGCATCACTATTATAGGTCAAATCTGCACTTCTCCTTCCGTGATCACATTTAGCTGTAGATCACACAAAAGGACAACTTGGATGGAAGAGCATGATTGCCTTAGATGATGAATGGACTAGACTTACCCCTCTGCAGCTGACAAAACCCTCTTTTTACTTATTTTAAAGGAAAAATGCTACCCTACAAGCATGATAGTAGCGTTTTCCTCCAGAAATACTCTACTCCACTTGATTAAAGTAGTGTTTCCCCTCATAAATACTCTACTTTGCTTCAATAGAGTAGCGTATAGCCTCAGAAATCTTGCAAATGTTGGTTGTAAAGCAGGGAAGTTGCATGTTGAACGCTACTCCACTTAAGAAAAGTAGTGTACACCTTAAAAAGTAATAAAAATATATATTAATTTGACAAATTGGGATTAGTTGAAGTTGGTTTTGCAACTTCCCCAACTTCCCAATCAAACTACCTCTTGATCCAAACTGCCTAAATTGTCCCATAAATACAAGGGGGATAGATGAGAGAGAGGAGGGGAAACTATGCATTAAGGGTTGTTACGCTGAAGGAATTCCAAAGTTAGTGTGAATAGCAGGAGCCCAGGATCCAGTTGCACAAGCACTCTGAATGATCAGGTATACTTGTACTAATTATTTTCTTTTGACAATAAAGGTTGAAATGCCCTTCCTGTCCCAATCAAATGTCTAATTGATTGCATGTTTGTTTGGATTAAATGCTTGATTGTATTTGATGTTTAAATTGTATTTCAATTTCATCATTATTATATTAGTCAAGATACACTGAGGAAGGTATCTTTGTATTTCCGGTTCGTCAAACGGAGGATCAAGTGGAGGATCAATCGAAGGAGCAAGTGAAAGCTAGGATCGAACTTCGTTAATAAGGTATGCCTTCAAGAACCTTGATCTCTTTCCTTTTGTAGAATCCTATGTGATATAATTAATGTATTTACCTATCACCCCAGAAGTTGGTAGTGTCCCTCTCCTCGCTATAGGGTAGAATTCCCGAACAACAGACTAGCGACTCCCTTGGGGACCGGTTGCTTTCTGTTCTAGGAGACTCATTTAACTTTCCTTCCAGTACGTTTTGATCCTCTGAGAGGATATGTAGGTTACTGTAGCATGTTTCCATTGCTTGACTCATTCCAGTTTGAAGTTTTAGAGCTTGTTTTAAGCCTTCCCTGGAAAAAACGTTGGTATCCCTTGCATACAGTAGCGTACACATGCTGAAAAATGCTACTTTGCCTCTTGCACAATAGAGTACATCTGTTGAAAAGCACTACTTTGCCTCTTGCACAGTAGAGTACACCTCCTAGTGTACGCAGGTTTGTATACTGCACAGTAGAGTTTTTTCCTATAAGTCTCTATTTGCTTTTGGGATTTGATTTCCACTTGTTTGGTTTGATTTTCAGCCTCTTGCTTGTCTTCTTAACTCATCCTTGAGGTATTTATGCCTTTTTTGAATCTTTTTTACCTCTCCTAAGTCTCTTAGGTCATTTTTTGCTTGCTTGAGTACTTTTGAGGTGTCTTGTTTGTTTGTGGCTCTTGTTGAAGACCGTGCTTTGCTCCTTGTTGGACGTAGCTGCACTCCTATACCCTAGATGCTTGTTGCACGTATACAGACATTTGTTTACCACATTTGTTGTTTGTTTCAACACTAAGCATACTTTGATGGTGTCTTGGACTTTGATTTAGGATTTGATCCCAAGTCGGAGTCTATAGGGTGTTTTCAAACGTTTTTGAGTCTAGACACTTGCTGATTTCTTTGTCAGTTTCAATTTCAAGTAAGTTGAAGTCTTTTAGTTCGCTTCCATTTGAGTCTTTGTGATTGTAAGGTCATCTTTGGTTCGCTTGCCTACCGTTAGATTGGCTTAGTGTTTTTAGGGTTCTTGATGCTTTGGAGTAACCTTTGAAGTTTGTCTTTCCCTTGTAAAGCGTCTCTTATCCTTCTTTTCTTTCCACTTTGTCTTCCAAGCCCAAAGTTTTTTCCCTTTAAAAACTTTGTAGGACAAGTCTTTGTCAAGTAATCAAGTTGATTGTTGTGAACCTTAGAGTTGTTTTTCCTTACTTACATTGCTCTTTTAGGTCTTACTTGCTTCCATTTTTTAGTTCTTTTTCTTTTACGTGTATCAGAAAAAGCAAAAAATGAGTTTGGTAGTTTAAAGTAGTAAGACTTATAATCATTTCGAAGTAGCGTAGCTTACTTTGTTTTGAAGTTGAAAAGAAAAGAAAAAAGATATATTTTTTTGGTTTGCTTAAGCTTTTATTTTGGAAAGAGCATAAAAAAAAAAAAAAAAAAAAAAGTCTTTTGTTGCTTTGAAAGTTATTTCTTTTGCACTTTAATTTCTCAAACCATTTCCACACAATGCACTACCTCATTGAGTAAAAAGTTGCCTTAAAAGAATTTTAATAAAACAAATTAGAAACATTTTATTTTTAGGAATACATGACACCAACTAGCTTAGGCTAGAGTTTCGAGCTTAAAACACCTTAAACTACTCAGAACTAGTTTCATTACGCAGCAATCGTAGTACGACTTTCATTTAGGTAAACCCATATATATCAAATAACCCTGGGATTCTCTACTCAAACCAGAGTTAAGCACGAGGCCGTGGAAGATTGGAATTGTTGAGGATATCCCCTCACTTTCCTTTTGACCATAAACCAAAGTCGATTCGCATATGGGGGTCCTTTCAGACTTCGGGCTTTGCTACCCTGCCCATGCATTTTGACTAGGCTGACGATTATCCCCCTAGGATATTTCATATATATGGTAGCTTTAGTATCATACCTTTAGGATCCTACACAGGTAGAGTGAGCAGTTATTCCCAAATCACCTCGGACAGGCGTGGAAGGTAACCCTCTAGCAGTACTCCCAGGAAAGTGGTTTGGTTATTCAAGCACTTGCACCCAGTGGACCTCCGATGGACGCCACGAAACTGATGATCAGTACTCTATTAGTCTTTTCTGGGCTCTAATCATCCCAGACTTACTTCCGAGAGTATTTGCTATCCGTTTGATTGGTTTGATTACTTAGGATTTTTTAGTGGTATGTTGTTTGCCCCTTAGTCTTAATGGCCACTAGGTTTTTACTTACTGTTATTTTTATATAATTATGGAAGACCAACAGCTTCGTAGGTCTCGGAAGTTGCAAAACCTTCCCCCACCTAGTGTGGAGCTACTACTTCCACCACCACCACGGAGGACTAACTCCAGTGGTCTTTTTTAATCTATTGGTGAAATAGAGGTTCCTGGTGAACCACAACCTATAACCCCGGATCAACAAGTTTTTAACACTGTTGAGGTTGAGGATATCACTTCTAGTGATTTTAACACTCCTTTTAACCCTCCTCTTACCGGACTTAACGATCCGCTTCTGGTACTGTTCTTGCAGCAACATCCCCCTCCAAATTTTGTAGATATTGGGGCCCCTCCTTTCATTTTCCTAGAAAGTCTGCCTAAAAGAGTTAAGTCTCCTTTGAAAAAAAAAATTGAACTTAGTTTTGTTTCAACTGGGGAATCTGTTTTAAAATTGAAGTTTTTCTTCTAAGTCAAAACTCACAATTCTTTCCCGAAACTGCAGAAGAACTCAAATTTCTCTCCTGAAACGGCGAAATAACTTGGGATGTTCACCCGCAACTGTGGAAAGACTTAAAGTTTATCCCCGAAATAGCGAAAGAACTTACATGCTTTTTGGACTTCGGAAGAACTCAAATTTCTCTCCCGAAATGGCGGAAACACTTGTACAGTTTTGCCGCAACGGGTGCCCTCCCACCAAGTCTCTGGGCCATCCACTTTGCGGAAAAAACTTACCAAACTCCTTCGTCATTTGTGGAAGAACTTACTGAGTCTTTTCGCAACGGCGAAACAACTCAATAAATTACGCCGCGATAAAATTTTGGGAGAGTCAATTTCGAAAGAACTCACAAAGTCCTCCCGAAACGTCGGGATAACTCACGAACTTGCACCGCAAACGTCTCTTAGCTCGACGAATCTGGAATAACTCGCCAAACCATTCCGCCAAAATGGAGTGTCTTTCTCATCTCTCCCGCAATAACTGGATGCCTCGCCAAGTATCTCGCTCTTCGAGACGAACTCATGAGTTATGGCCGCAACTACGGATGAAACTCACGAGTCCTTACCACAATTGATGGTCACGCTTAAATGCCAAACAAGTTTGAAAAGACCGCGCCGTACGAATAATAAACCCCGTTTTAATTTCGCCACCTACCCAATTAAATGCCCGCGTGTATTAAGCTTTATATAAGAGCGGTGGCGCTTTATTGTCCCCATTGATAGTTTTGGATTCGGAGAACGTCGTTCGAAGCTGCTCGAATCGTTTCGCTCCAGCTCAGTGCATTCACCATCGTGTCAACCTCGCTCCACCATTGTTTCATCTCCAAGTAGGTGTTTCTACCGTTATCTTTGTCTTATCTATATGTTGAGGCTTTCTTGGGTTTTTTTCGTTTCATTACGTGGCTGGTAGGCACTCGTAGCAATGTATCTTTTAAAATTTTACAGCCCCTGCATCCCCCATAAAATTCTCATTGCTGACAGCTAGGAGTCATAACCATGCCATTCATTCCCAATTTGGCCCTTTGTCTCTGATTCATTCGAACTTGGTTAGTTCCACCGGCCGCATTTCTGTCGTGCTCCTACCCAGATATACTCAAATCTAAGTTTTATGCCAGCTACATGTCGCTTCTCAAATACTATCGAACGAGAAGCAGCATCAGTAATAGCTGGTTGGGATACTCAACCATTCGCTTGTTTGTCTTAGATACCGGTTATCAAAAGTAGCTTCGTTCTATGTTTTGTTTGTTTGGATTCCTCATAGGATTTCCCAATCCAAGCCAGCATACCATTAGCCGTTAGAAATGCCTATGATGAAGGACATCCTATCTCCAAAGACTAGGAGGGAAGTGGGTTTTACACGTCGTATGCCTACCTTTTCGGAAGCATTTCAAAAGTTCCTAACCAGGCATTGTCTCCCTAGAACGATTAAGTCTGAGGACCATATTTTTTTTCCTTGGATAATCTATGTTTGGTTTGCTTCCCCACCATGCGTCTTTATAATTCATTTATATTTATGATCAACATGCTAAAACTGCCTTGCTCTATGTTACACTCTCATAATGTGTTACCATTTTATATTCATTCATATATGGTTGATGACAAGGATAAGCCAGAATGCCAAAAGGTGGTAGAAAGAAAGCTAAAATGATGGAGCCAGAGCCAGTGCAACCAAGGACTGAAACTCTTTTTCAAGACACTAAGTGTACCACCGGCGTTCCTCCCGAGGTCCGGTGGGGAGATGTTTACCGAATGATTAAGGACCAAGATATCCCAGATGTGTTATTAGAAGAGGAGAAAATCTACCTCAACATCAGAACTTCTAGCATATCCAGGGCTTCTACTCGCCATGAATTGTTCCCGTGCTCTGAAGTGATCAGGTGGATATTGGAACATGCCAACCCACAAACAATAGTGTTGCATGACATCAAGGCAGAGCCATTCGCTTCATTCCATCTAGCTTATATTGCAGCAGTCTACAAATTCTCACGTCCCCAGTAAGCATTGAACGATGAATGGTTGGGACAGATGAATAATTTTGAAATAGCTAAGAGGCTATTAATCACAGGAAAACAGCTGAGAAAAAGGGACAATGATGAGTATGGCATTCAAATCCTAAAGCCTCCTTTCAGGTTGATTGCCCTTATGCTAAGAAAAATTTTCGGCATGCCCGATGGGACCGTATATAGGATACAATGGGAACCCGTAATCCATGCATAACATTTAAGGGGACTGTGTTTGATTGGGCTACTATCCTCTCAGATAGTTTAGCATCCACTGTGGCCGCAGCTAAGGAAGGTTTGGCCCTGAAAAGGTCAGAGTTTTACATGGATTTATACCTCATTGATTGTATCTTAGAAAAGATCCCTTTTCCCAGGTTAGGTTGCTCATGGGATCAGGCCAACACCCCAGTATACACTGCTTATAAACTACTATGGGCTCAAAATTACAGAGCACACTATAAGCTCAACTGTGAAGAGTTCATTATGCCTCTGTATGAGCAGATGTTCAATGAAGAGCCCAATTGCCTTTCATAGAACGCCATGAAGGTCATGGAAGGTATGGAGATTTCTACTTCTCAGAAGAGGGTACCTATATCAGGATGTTCGGAGGCACTAAGCCACCATACATCCTACCAAAATATGCCACTGATTATGTAGTCCTGAAAGAAGTAGTCAGACAAGTTTTCCTTGATAAAATAGGGGGAGTTCTTACTAAGCAACACAAGGCTTCCTTCCCTCCTTTTCCTTTCTATATAGGAGCCTATAAATTCTCAGGGGTTGTAGTAGCCGAAGAGTTCATTCAGGAGTTGAAATCTTTTCACTTCGGTGAGGCAAACTTCCATAGAAATGACAGGCAGAGCAAGGTTGCAGAGCATTGCAAATAGTTTTATGCTCATTTTGAGTATTCCCATTACTATGATGCCGAAGAAGAAGTGTTCAGGGGAATCGGTAACATGACTGAGTTGCAGATTTGTCGTCACGGCAGTGGAGCTAGCTCTAGCTCTGCCACAGCCCGAGAAACCGGTCTACAGAAAGAAAGGGAAGCAACTGAAGCCCTGGCCCATGAAGAACAAAGATTGAAAGAAGAAGCAAGACTACAACAGGAAGCTGAAGAAGCAAGATTGCAGAGAGAAGCTGAGGAGGCAAGACAGCAGAAGGAAGCAGAGGAATGAGAGTAGAGGGAGGCAATTGAAAATCAACAGTGGGCCGAAGAAGAAGAAAGAAGGCGTAAAGCTGAAGAGGAACAAAAGACGGAAGAAGAGCTTAAGACCAATCAAGATGCCCAGGAGAGTGGCTCCGGCACCTAATATATGGAAATAGACCCATCTCAGGTAGTGCAGACCCCACCCACGGGGACAGAAGTCCATGTAAGAGATCTCCCGATCATCCCTTACACCCCATCTGAAGATCATATTTTGTCCCGATGGGATGACTTTGTGTATTATAAGAAGAGGAAGGCGGTGGTCTTGAAGTCAGAAGAGAGGGTAAAGAGACTTTTCCAAGCAGATATTGTCACCCAGCAGGAGACCACGGTTATGCAAAATACAAATAAGGCTCCCATAGCCATGGCATCCGCTGTTGTGTCAGCAACAAAAGCAACAAAGGATAATGTGATCTATATGGTCAAATAATTTGAGTCAACAAAGAGAAGAGCTCGCATGCTGCAACATACTATGGCTAATGAGCAGGCTTACGGGGATCTTGTAGTGAATAAATATAATCGTCTCGCTGCTTATCACAAGGAGTTGTCAGATAAGTATTGCCATCTAGAAGAAGAAAAGGAGCACCTGGCAATCCAAATGATGGTTCTAGAAGCGGAAAAAAATGATTCTGAAGCTATATTTTTTCATCTGGAAGCAGATAAACAGGCAATGGTTGAAAAACTAGAGCAAACAGAAAGCAGAGCAGTGGATATGTCTCCCTTTCATGAGCAGTCCTGTGACATTTTGAGACAAATGCATGCCACACAGGAGCTGATTACTGAGGAAGTGTGCAGGCTCAAGGCCATGATGGTTAGGTTGAAAGAAGTCAATGCAGAATCCATTAGGCTTAAAGGAAAATACACTCGGGTTAAAGCAAACATCCTGAGCCAGATGGAATGGAGGGAAGGGAAGGTTGATTTCCCTAAGCATCTCCCATTCAAATCTGTAGATGATTTTAAGGAATATTTATCCCTTATGGAGTTTTGCAGGAATTGTGGCCTCAAGTTGATGGCCAAGATCTAGGGAACAATTGAGAAAGGTAACAGCCTGTATCAAAAGATCCATGAAGTGCATGAAAAATCCAAGTTGATTTTTCCTTAGTCCCTCGAGGGGTTTCCAAGCAAAGAGCAGCGTTTGTCAGACTTGAAGGAAGAGCTGGGCATTCAAATAGAATATGTAAAGAAGATTGATGTCCTGGCCACTAATGATCTCTATCACTATATTGGGTTGTCATCAGTATACAGTCATTTGCTTAAAGAGATCCACCAAGTAGAAATTGTAGAAATTCATGGTATTGAAACAGAGCTTGGTAAGCATGTGACTTCCCAGAAGATCTTGCTCCCTTCACCAGCAAATGTGGTTGTCAGGGACACTGGTATCTGGTTCAGTTATATTGCAGAAGAGGAAAAGAAAGCAGCAGCAGCAGCAGTAGCAGCCAGCACAAGCACTTCATTCCCAGCAGAAGCGCCACCCCAAGGATGAACACGCTAGTCATAATGCGTTGTTCTTAGTTTTATTTTCTTTCCCTGTGTTTAGAGCGTAGAGTCACTAGGACAGCTGTCCTTTTCTATTTTTGAGAAAATTTCTATTATGGGAAAAGGACCACAAATTCTTTATTTCTGAAAAAAATATTTAAAGGACAAATGTAAAAGCCAGGTGGCAGCCCAAGAGGCATTTTGTAAAGATATAAATAGAGGCTTAGGGAATATTGTTAAGGACTTTTTGTAGGGAAATGAATTTTCTGAAGCTTGTACAAACTATTTTGCACTTGCTTCAAGAAAGTGAATTTGTCTAATGAGAGCCTGGAGAGGGTGCATTTTTCCTGGGAATGTGTGTACGATGTCTGTTGGATTCTTCTGGTGACATTTATACGTATTATAGTGAAATCTTTCTCTGTTGTTTGAATTATTTATGTGCAATGAATGATTTTACTATGCTCTGTGCAATAATGTTTCTCTCATATGAGTAATAGACTGCTTTTACATGTATTAAAATCTATCTTTTATATTCTTCCTTTCTTGCTATGGATGTATCTTTATGATTTAATGGTTATCTGTTGATCTTCAGATGCTTCTTTCAGCACATTACTCATACTTATAGTTTTGCTCCTTGCAGGGATAGATTATATTTATTTCAGTTTTAGACACAGATTTGTTTCAAGTTCTGCATTTAGATTACGTTAGCTTAGGCACTTGCATATCATTTTAACCATAAAATCAAAAAGAATGGTGGATCGGGCCATAACCGGTGTAATTGAAGCAAATCTCCAAATCTAACAGTAGCCGGAACTGCTAACCGGACGGATTCCCTATACCAAACGGTGGACAATCTAATTGGGATAGTCTATCGGGGAGAATCCCTTTTTGCTTGATGTTGCGATCTTCGGGGCATCAACAGTTTTTGGAGCTAGAAGGAGGGCCTAAAGTGCATGGATGATAAAGGAAAATCTCCCACTATCAAAAATGTTACTGAAAACCCGCTTAAAATAGGAATTTCAGATAGCCAAAATCTTGAAGTAGCAAATCAAGAAAACCCCATCTCTGATTCTGAACCTCAAGAAGTATTGTATGATGTGCCTTTTGCAGAAATAGAAGATTTAAGGAGACATACACGATCTTATGTTAGACAACTAGGTGGTTTAAATGCAGTAAATTTCCTCCCTGGGAAAATTACTCCTAGAAAAGAACGACAGTACACCCGTGATTCGATTCTTGTGCATAATTTTGAAGAACTTGTGAATTTAACTTTGGAAGAAATTGCAGAACCCCTGAATTGAAGAACTTGTGAATTTAACTTTGGAAGAAATTGCAGAACCCCTGAACAAAGTCGATCTTGAAAACCCAGAAAATATTTCAGATCTAGAAAATCTTGGGGAACTTGTTACTCCAAAGAACACTCCATTTAATTCACCACACAATTCTCCACATAGAGACATGGATGTACCTGCTTGGAGAGCGAGGGGAGCATTGAACCTAGCTGGGCCATTCCACAATCTGCCTAAAAATACAGAGAAATTCTTGCCTAAATTCGACCCAAGAAAAGCCATTTCTGCTGAAGATCATCTCAAGAGTTTTTATTTAGCCCTGAATCTTCTAAATGTACAGCATGAAGATGTAGTTTGTAGGTTTTTTCTATACACATTTGAGCCGAAAGTTTCTTCCTAGTATTTTAGCTTACAACCTAGCTCAATTTCCAGTTGGGATGAATTTGAAACGTGTTTCTTAAAGAAGTATGGAAATCAAAAGACTGTAGCTACACTCATGAAAGAATTATTGTCCATGAGAATGGAAAAGAAAGAAAAGGTTCAAGACTTCAACCAAAGGTTCACAACACTCTTAAATAATTTCAGCGAAGCAAATAAACCAGCAAAGGAATCTCTGGTTGAATATTATACAACAACTCTTGAAGGGCCCATAGCAATGTTCGTTAAAAGATCTAAGAAAACCACCTTGATAGAAAATTTTGAAGAAGCTAGAAAGGTGGAAGAAGAAGCAGACAGCATTGCTAAACATGCCTTAGATGCAGAGACAAAACTAGCAGCTAGTAAAAAAACCTTGTTGCTCACCAGAAATAAAGAAGAGTCATCAACAGACATGGAGAACGTAGTTAAGATGATGCAGAAGTTGTCCAATAAAATTGTAGATCTCGAGAAAGATAAAGCTGCTAGTACATCTAGGAAACCTTTCAAGCCATTCTACAATAAGAGAGAAGACAGCGATCAACCTCATCCACCTATGAACACTTCCCCTGTTTTAAATCTCAATGAAATAGGGATGGACAACTTCTGTACCTTTCATCAAGAACTGCACTTGGAAAAGAGCTGCCCACAATGGATTAACTCTATGAGTTTAGTCATGAACCAAATGTTGGATTCACAGATTCCAGATCAAGACGATCTTCCAGAGGAATCGAGCTCCGAGATAGAGGAACCATCCCTAGACACCACTATGGTGCTATGGGATTGGGTACCTTTAACTGAATTGGTAGAAGAAGATCCCGTGGAAAGTTCAATCTCTGCTGTAAACATTAACACTCGCAGTAAAGGTCCCATTACAGATCCTGTGCCAAGCTTGACTATTCCCAAGCCTAAAATTTCAAAAGAACTACCTAGAAGACATATAACAATCATTCCACCACAACCTAAATCTAACCCAACAGTGGCCAAGCAGCCAAGCATTGACACCGCAGTTCAACAACCAAAGGTCACTATGAATAAGACAGACCATCCAACTAGAATCTTAAAAGAATCTGATATAGGATATGACATTATTGAAGATATAAAGAAAGTAAAAGCAAATGTATCAATATTCGATATTTGTAGTTTGCCTCACCAATGAGACAAGTTGTTGCATGCTCTTCAATCCTAGCCTAGCACTCCATTAACAGATACTCAAGAAGATCCTGAAATTAATGAGGCTAGTATTGGCGGGAAATCCAAATCTCAGACGTTGCCTTTTCTTTTAACTTTTGAAATTTTCAATCACAATGTTCACAATTGTCTGGTAGATTCCGGAGGATCTTCAAATGTCATGCCACTGTCAATCTGTAAAAAAATTAATGGGCAACCAATTCAATCTCCTGCCCAAATTATTCAGTTAGATAGGACTATTGTCAAAGTTATTGGGGAAAAGAAAGATGTCCTCATTAGGTTGTCAGCAGATTCTAGAGTTTGTCAGTTCATTGACATAATGGTAGTTGATATTCCTGAAGCCGATGGTTTGATCCTAAGTAGAGACTGGTCCACAAAGTTGAACGGTTACTTTGCAACTAATTGGTCTCATTTGTGGTTTTCTTATCAAAATAGACAGAATCAGATCAAGGTTCTGAGAGAACCGTACATGAAACAAAATGTAACTCAACTAGAAGGAAAGAATGAGATTGTAGCCTTCTCATCCTCAGTTTTGGGAAATTATTTCTTAGAAATGGATCCGGGTAATTATCAGTCTGAAACTATTAGCCATGAATCAGATGAACAGTCCGATCTCCTTCATTTTTCTCGAACTGTTGATATTGCTTGTAATATAGTTAGTTTAGTCACTGACTTAGATCATAAAGATACTAACTTAGCTGAATCAAAAGATCTGTTTTCGACATTATACTTTGACAGTTCTAAAACTTTGGAGGGATCCGGAGCCGGTTGTGTTCTGATGGATACGGAAATAAATAAGTATTTTTTGTCCTGTGGGTTAGAATTTGATTGTACTAACAACACTACTGAATATGAAGCTTTGGTACATGGATTAAAGAAGGCCATCGGTTTAAATGTTAAATACCTGAAGGTTTTTGGTGACTTAGAAATAGTTGTGAGATAGGTAAGAGATGTTGATGTATATGTAACTTCCGAATGTATTTCATATATATTTATTGTACCCTTATAAGAGATGTGTTATTCCTCTATAAAGAAGTGTCGTCATGTGGATTGACAAGTGTCGCAAGTGTGTGTACTTGCCGATGGGTTATTAGACCACCATGTGTGGGGTCGGACCTAAAATATATATTATATTGTGGATGTATCTAGATAGGCAAGACGGCCCCATAAGGTCACTGGGAAAACAGGTTAAGTATAAATAGAGATCGGGAGATCTCTATTTGGATCATTCGAAAATACACACTTCTCTCACTCAGAAAGTGGTGCACTAGTGAGGAGGAGGATCATATGCTCTAGGAGACTATCTCAAGTGTATTTTGGTTGTACTTTGGTTGAGCCATTGCTCTCTCTATCTCTGAGGAAGTTGTGGGGTTTTTCACCTTAGGGTTTTCCCCACGGAAACTCTGTGTGTCTTGTCTCTCATGCTTTTGATTCTTGTGATGCTTGTAATGCTTATTGTGATTATTATGCATTGATATACTGTATATGTTATTCTCTCAGTAAATATCCAAGAGTATTGTGAATTAATGCTCAAAATTTAACATGGTATTAGAGCTAACCTGAGAAGAAGACATTTTGTAGTGATGGAAACTTGAGTTTCTTGTTTATTGGGTTTCTCTCCACAGTTTTTGGAAAATCAGTATAGTAGATTGACTCTACTCATCAAGTAGAATCTATCTGTCCAATCAAAATTCAATTCTAAAGATTTTCAGATTTGTCCCTAAAAATTAGGGTTTCCACAAAAATAGGAATTTCTGAAATATGAAGACATAGCTGGAAGCTCCTTGCAAAAATCGAAGTTTAGAGATTTGGATCGATATTTTTGGCTGGGTAGATCTCCAGGAAACTCAAACCCTGATTTAGGGCTCTCCCTAGTGAACCCAAGAGGACAAAAAGGCAAATCTAAAGGGTAAAGCTTTGCTGATCTCAAATTCTGAATACACCATGTTGATCAGCTCATCAAGGCGCATCTTTTTATCCTTTCAGAAAGTTGAAATTCGCATTTTGAATTTTTAGGGTTTTTCCGACAAACCCTAATCCGAGACCACATCCATTTTTCAGCATTTCAAGTGGTAAGACCTAAATCTTTTCTATTTCCATTTGAAGTACTCTTTAAAGATGTCTCACCACACCAATCTTGAGGATAATCTTAAAGGGGCTGATAACTTCCGAGCTTGGAAGTATAGGATAGGGTTAATCCTGGAAGAGAATGAGTTGGACTCATATATAAAAGAAGACATCCCTATCCCAGAGGATGAAGAGGCTAAGGTATTGCATAAGAAGAACTTGGTCAAGGCAAAGAGAATCATTGTTGATTCTATCAAAGACCATCTCATATCCCATGTTTCTTCTCTAAAGACACTCAAGGCTATGTTTGACTCTTTGCCCAAGCTATTTGAAGGAAAGAACATAAATCAGAAGATGACCCTGCGGAATCAATTGAAAGGGGCCAAGATGTCGAATGGAGAAACCATTCAATCCTATTTCTACAAGGTCTCTCAGATCAAGGAACAACTTGAAGTTGTAGATGAAATGGTGGAGAATGGTGAAATTGTTATGACTACTTTGAATGGCCTACCTAGGTCATGGGACTCTTTTATCCAGGGGATCTGTGCCAAAAAGAAGTTAATCTCCTTCAATAGATTATGGGAGGAATGTTCTCAAGAAGAAGCAAGGCTTGTGGAAAGAGAAGAGAAGATGGGAAATGAAGATCAAGCTCTCACATCTCACACTAAGAAGGGAAAGTTCAATAGGGAGCCATCCCATCACAAGAAGAAATCTTCTCATCATTTT
This sequence comes from Larix kaempferi, assembly GCA_027924585.1. Classification (NCBI taxonomy): domain Eukaryota; kingdom Viridiplantae; phylum Streptophyta; class Pinopsida; order Pinales; family Pinaceae; genus Larix; species Larix kaempferi. The sequence continues at coordinate 4,523,781 of BSBM01001646.1, forward strand.
AACAAAGACAAGAAAGATCTAAGGTGTTTCACTTGTAATGAGAAGGGTCACTTTGCTTCAGAATGTCCCAAGAACAAAAGGGACAACCACAACAACAACAAATCTAGCAAGAAGAAGAAGGGTAATAAAAGAAGGTACCATGCTCATGTTGCCGAAGATAATGAACCTCCAAAGAAGAAGGCTAGGGCAGAAATTGATGATAGTAATGATGAATCATCAAGTGAAGAAGAGTATGTCCTAATCTCTGCTCTCATAGGTACTATCTCCCATGGTTGTAATGATTGGTTAATTGACAGTGGGGCTTCCAAACACGTGACTGGGTTTAAAGAATCCTTTGTAAATCTGTCTGAACATGAATCACCCCATAAAGTGAAACTTGGGGATGATTATCAATATCCCATCAAAGGAAGTGGTGAAGCCTCCTACAACCTTGATTCTGGGAAATCTTTGAAGATGAAAGAATTCCTTTATGTACCTGGGCTCAAGAAGAACTTACTCTCCATCTCTACATTGGATACAAAAGGTATGAGGGTTGCATTTGTGGATGGCCAAGTCCTAACGTAGCCAAAAGAAAAGACCATAGATGATGCAGTTGTGATTGAAGAGCAAGAGGGAGGTTTGTATAAATTAAAAGGACAACCTAAACATGCCATGGTGCATGAATCCATGGAGCCAAGTGAACTTTGGCATAGAAGACTTGCTCATATGCACTATAGGGCACTTCCAATTGCAAGCAAGGCTGTAGAGGGTCTTCCTGAAATCAAGACCAAACATGAAGGTGTTTGCAAAGGATGTGCAAAAGGTAAGAATATTAAGAAGGCTTTCCCAAGCAGTGAAAGCAAGGCAAAAGATATCCTGGAAATCATCCACTCAGATGTATGTGGTCCTATGTCATCCAGTTCTCTAAGTGGGTATGTTTACTATGTTTTATTTATTGATGACTTCCCTAGGAAGACTTGGGTATACTTCTTGAAAAACAAAGATGAGGTGTTTGATAAGTTCAAGGAATTCAAAACCTTGATGGAGAATCGAACTGACAAAAGGATCAAAAAATTCAAATCCGAAAATGGTGGAGAATTCACCTCAGGTGACTTCAAGAAAATTTGCAGTGATTCAGGGATTAAGAGGGAGTTGACTGCTCCTTATAATCCTCAACAGAATAGAGTTGCAGAAAGAAAGAACAGAACAATCATGGAAGCAGCAAGGGCAATGCTGCATGACCAGGATCTACCTATGCATCTATGAGCAGAATTAGCTAAAACAACTTTATATGTGCAGAACAGAACACCCCACAAGATATTGGACAACAAAACACTAGAAGAGGTCTTTTCTGGTAAGAAACCTGAAGTCAACCATCTCAGAATATTTGGTTGTCCAATATACACTCATGTCCCAAAGTAAAAGAGGACCAAACTAGATCCTTCAGGAAAGAAGGATATCTTTGTGATTTACAGTGAAAGCTCGAAGGTTTACAGAATATATTTTCTAGGGTTCAATAAGATTGATGTCAGCAGGGATGTAACATTTGATGAAAACTCAGCATTCATCAAATCAAGGAAGGCACCTATCGAAGTTTATGAAAAACCTAAGGAAACTAGATTTCAAGACACTACCATGACTGAAGCAATTCTAGAAGTTGTTCGTGAGTTTGAAGATCCGCAAGAACCTGTAGATCCACCCCGTGAGGATAACTCTCACAAGAGGAAACCTGCATGGGCTAGAGATCTCATTCAAGATGCAGAAATATTTGGCATTCTAGAAGAAGAACACAGAGCAAAGAAGAGAACCAGATCACATACCAGCTATGTCGCTTTACTCTGTGACATTATGAACAAAGAACCTTCCAGATATGAAGAAGCAGCAGAAAAGAAAGAATGGAAGGATGCCATGGTTGAGGAATACCAATCAATAATGAAGAATGATGTTTGGGATGTTTTCCCAATACCTAAAGAGAATTCTGTTGTGACTTCCAAATGGATCTACAAAATCAAGCATGCTGCAGATGGCAGTGTAGAGAAATACAAATCAAGATTCGTAGCTCGTGGCTTCTCTCAGAAAGAGGGAATAGATTATGAAGAAACGTTCGCACCTGTAGCCAGGTATACTTCCGTCAGAACAGTACTTTCCCTAGCTGTAGCAATGAAATGGAAAATACACCAGATGGATGTCAAGACTGCTTTCTTGAATGGTGTAGTTGAAGAGGAAGTATATGTGGAGCATCCACTCGACTTTGAAATACATGACAGGGAGTCATATGTGTGCAGATTGAAGAAAGCCTTGTATGGCTTGAAGCAAGCCCCTAGAATTTGGTATGGTAGGATGGACAGTTTCCTATCTAGCTTGGGTTTTACCAAGAGTAAAGCAGATTCCAACCTTTTCTACAAGGTTGAGGAAGGGAATCCTGTGATTCTACTTTTGTACGTGGATGACTCATTTGTAACAGGAGATGACAGATTGATTGCAAATACTAAGAGGAAGCTTGCTGCTGAGTTCGATATGAAATATTTGGGAATGATGCATTATTTCCTAGGTATGGAGGTGTGGCAGAATTCAGGTGGGATCTTCCTTGGTCAAGAGAAGTACACAGTAGATATCCTGAAGAGATTCGGGATGATGGATTGCAAGGCCATGGCCACACCCATGGCATCGAATCTGAAGCTTCTATGTGATGCTTCATCTTATCTTGTTGATGTCTCTATGTATCGTCAGATGATTGGATCCTTGATGTACCTGACGAACACGAGACCAGACATTTTCTTTGCGATGAACACATTGAGCCAGTTCCTGACGAATCCGAGGAGTGTTCACGTGGTTGTTGTAAAACATGTTTTGAGGTACCTGAAGGGTACAGTGGATTATGGGCTCAAGTATGAAGCAAATCAAAAGTTTAACCTGCAGGGTTATGTTGATTCAGATTGGGCTGGCAGTGCTGCAGATAGGAAGAGCACATATGGGTGTTGCTTCAGTATGGGATCAGGTGTGATCTCTTGGTTCAGCAAGAAGCAGTCCTGCGTAGCACTAAGTATAGCTGAGGCAGAGTATGTTGCAGCATGTTCAGCTAGTTGTGAGGCAGTATGGCTACAGAAGCTACTGTCTGAGTTATTTGATCTCCCATTGGATGCTACTGGTATATTCTGCGATAACCAGAGTTGTGTGAAGCTGTCTGAGAACCTAGTGTGTCATGACAAGTCAAAACACATAGAGATCAAATATCACTATATCAGGGATATGGTGCAGAGAGGAGCCGTGAAGCTCCTGTATGTTGCGATGGACGAGTAGATTGCAGATGTGCTGACGAAGCCACTAGCCAGGGTGAAGTTCGAGTACTTCAGGGAGAGGCTTGGTGTTCTTAAGATCAACGACACTTCGAGAAAGAAGTGATAGACGCATTTGTTGAAGCCATTCCAAGCATGTTGGAAGGAGGATCCTTCACATGACTGTGGATGTAAGCGCTGGATGATGAGTATCAGGACGATGCTCCAATTACTGCTCTGTATATGCATCATGTTGGATGCTGGATATGATCATTTGGATCATTTATATTTGTATGTATGTACGCATCGTGTTGATGCTAGATATGATCAGTTGGATCATTTATATTTGTATGTATGTACGCATCGTGTTGATGTTGGATATGATCAGTTGGATCATTTATATGTATGTACACATCATGTTGGATGCTGGATATGATCGGTTTGATCATTTGTATGTATTTTTATATGCATCATGTTGGATGCTTGGACCATGTATCTGTATCAGGTGGATACATTGTATGATCATGTAGATCATGTATGTTGATATGTATCATGTATTTGTATTTGTATCAGGTGGATACACCATATGATCAGGTGGATCATGTATGATGATATGTATCAGGTAGATACTTGGTGTGCATCAGGTGGATGCATTGTATGATCAGGTTGATCATGATGATGAGCATCAGGATGTTTCTCTAGATGATATGTACTAGTATGGTACAAGTGATGATGATCAGTATGATCATGGGCATCAGGATGATGCCTCGTGCGATGATGATCCGTTGGATCATGACTATCAGGTTGATACTTGGAGATTGTTGATGCCTCGGATATCGTAGCATCAATCAGAAAGGGATTCTCCCCGATAGATGATCCCAATTAGATTATCTACCATTTGGTATAGGGAATCCGTCCGGTTAGCGGTTCCGGCAACCGTGGGTTTTGAGTTTTATTCCAATTATACTGGTTATGGCCCGATCCACCTTTCTTTGAATTTTATGTTTGATAATGATGTGCAAGTGCCTAGTCTATATTTAATCTAGATGCAAGACTGAGAAAACAGATCTAAGTATAAAACTGAAATACACCTAACTATCCTTGCAAGGAGCACATTAAAGCATGAGCAATGAGCTGTAAGATTTATCTTTAAAGAATGAACATGCATCCATTAAAGCTTAAAGAGAAAGCTACAGCAAGATAAAAGATCCCAGAAGATAGATTCTAATTACAAATAACACATTTTCATTACTCATCAAAGAGAGAAGCAAGATTATTTAATCTAGATGCAAAACTGAAAGAACAGATCTAAGTCTAAAAAATACATGAAATAAATCTAATTGTCCCTACAAGGAGCCAAATTAAAGCATGAGCAATGAGCTGTAACAGTTATCTTAAAGAAAGAACAGCTAGCCATTAAATCTGAAAGAGAATGCTACAGCAGAGATGAGAGATATCAGAAGGTAGCTTCTGATTTAATGTAAACACATTCATTACTCATGAAACAAAGAATTCGTTTGCACGGAAAGGAGTGAAATTCATTTGTTACAAAGAAATAATTCAGACAACAAGAAAGATCTCCCATTAAAGTATGGAAGTCACCAGAATAATCCAATACACATCCATTCTTCATTCCCATGCAAAACGTTCTCTCCGGGCTTTTATTAGAAGATTTTACTTTCATAGAACATACACAAGATAGCTCGTACAAGTTTGAAAATTAAATCCTTGCCAAAAGTCCTATCTAATCCTTCCTAACTTCTATTTATAGTTACAAAATTGCCCTTTGGGCTGCCACCTGGCCTCTTACACTTGTCATTTACAGAAATTTTCTTCTATAACAGACAAAATGTGACTCCCCTTTTCATTACAGAAATTATTTTAAAGGAAAATAGGGACAGTTGTCCCATAGCTCTACGTGTCATACATATGCAGGCCCAAAATACAAAACAGCTCGCTCAACTAGCTGTTGATGCCGATTTTGTTTGAAGAGAGGCACTCGAGCCCACTGGAGCTGCTGCTGCAGCTTGGGGGGAAGGAATTGAACCGGATGGAGTATCTGCCACTGCTGGGGAAGAGGGAGTCGAGCTCACTGTTGCTGCTGGAATGGTTTGGGAAGAAGGAGTTGAGCCCAATCTTATTTCTACCACTGCAGGGAGAGAGGAAAACGAGCTAGCTACTACAGAGGATTTCGGGTTTGCTGCCACAGCCGTTGCTTCTGCTTTTTTCTCCACCTCTGCAATATAACTATACCAAATACCAGTATCCCTTATGACGACGTTTGTGGAAGCAGGGAGCAAGATTTTCTGAGAAGTCACATTTTTTCTAAGCTTTGCTCCAATGCCTTGAATTTCCGTTACTGTAGCTTAATGCACTTCTTTAAGCAAATGGTTGTGGACTAATGACATTCCAATATAATGTTGTAAGTCATCAATTGCTAGGACATAAATTTTCTTCACATATTCGGTTTGGATGCCCAGTTCTTCCTTTAGTTCAGCCAAGCGTTGTTCTTCACCTGGGAAGTCATCGAGGGATTGTGGGAAACTCAATTTGCACCTATCATGCACTCCCTGGATTCTTTGATATAAACCGTTGATCCTATCCCTTGTCCCTTGCACACTGGCCATGAGCTTACTGCCACAGTTTCTGCGGAAGTCCAAAAGAGCTATGTCTTCATTAAAACCCTACACAGACTTGAATGGGAGATGTGTGGGGAAATCCACCTTCCCTTCTCGCCATTCTATCTGGCTCAGGATATTTGCCTTAACCCGAGTGTGCTTAGCTTTAAGCCTATGGGCCTCTGCATTAAATTCCTTTAGTCTGACCACCATGACCTTGAGCTTTCTAACTTCATTAGTGATTAGCTCCTGAGTGTCGTATATTTGCTTCAGGATGCTGCAGGACAGCTCATGGAAGGGAGACATGTCCATCGTTCTGCTCTCAGCTTTCTCTAATTGTTCAGCTAATGCTAGCTTGTTTGCTTCTAGCTGGGATGTTTTATCTTCCGCTTCATTCTTCTTTGCTTCCACAATCATCATCTAGAGTGTTAGTTGGTCCTTTTCCTCCTCCAGCTGGTTGTACTTGTCCGACAGCTCTTTATGCTCAGCAGACAGGCGATTATACTTGTTCACCACGAGATCCATGTAGGCTTGCTCCTTAGCCATGGTATGTTGTAGCATACGAGCTCTCTTCTTTGTCGATTCATTTTCTCTAATTATATCACCTACATTGTCCAGTGATGCTTTTGTTGTCTCTACAACGGTGGATGCCATAGCTAAGGGATCCTTATCTGTATTCCACATTACAATGATCTCACGGTGGGTAATAATATCCTCCTGGGAGAATCTTTTGATCATCTCTTCCGATTTGAAGACCATTGCCTTTCTCTTCTTGTCGTAGACAAACTCATCCCATCTGGACACGGTATGTTCTCCTAATGGAGTGTACGGGACGATTGGGAGATCCATAATGTCCATTTCTATTTCCGTTGGTGGGGTCTGGACTACCTGAGTTGGGTCTGTCCCCACATTTTGGGTACCAGAGCCACCTGCTTGTGTTGCGTCCTCCTCCACATTTTGAATGTCGGAGACACTTGTTTGAGGTATGTCAATTTCCATGTCCTGTGCACCGGAGCCACCTGCCTGGGCATCTTCACCTGCTCTAAGCTCTTCTTCTGCTTTCCGCTCTACTTCAGCTTGTTCAGCTTGCAGCTGATCTTCATTCTCTTTCCGTTGCCTTTCATCTTCAGCCTCTTTCTGCTGCTGGGCTTCCTCAGCCTCTTTCTGCAGCCTTTCACTTTCTGCTTCTTGCTGCAATCTAGCAACTTCAGCCTCTTGCAGTAACCTTGCTTCCTCAGCTTCCTGCTGCACCCTTGCTTCCTCTCTCAACCTTTGTTCTTCTTGGGCTCGGGCATCATCAGCTTCTTTATCCTTCTGTTGGCTAGTCTCCTGGGTTTTGGTGGAGCTAGAACTTGCTCCACTGCCTTGGCGAAAGGTTTGCAGCTCAACCATGTTGTTGATGCCTCTTAATACCTCCTCCTCGGCATCATGATAATGAGAGTACTCGAAATGAGCATAAATCTCCTTACAGTTCTCAGCAAATTTTCCCTTCCTGTCATTCCTGTGGAAGATTACCTCACCGAAGTGGAAGGCTTTCAGCTCCTGAACAAATTCTTCGGCTGAGGCGACCCCCGAGAACTTGTAAGCTCCTATGCAGAAAGGTAGAGGGGGAAAGGAGGCCTTATGCTGTTTGTTGAGCACGGCTCCAATTCCATCTAGGAAAATCTGTCTCACTGCCTCTTTAAGGACCACATAATCTGTAGCATATCTTGGCAAAATATATGGAGCTTTAGTTCCTCCAAACATTCTGAGATAGGTGCCTTGATCCGAGAAATAAAAATCTCCATAATTTTCAAGGACTTCCATGGAATTTTCCGACAGGCAGTTAGGCTCTTCCTTGAATAGCTGCTCATATAGGGGCATGATGAACCCCTCATAGATGAGCTTATAGTTGGGTTTGTAATTCTGGGCCCACAACATCCTGAAAGCGGTAAAAACCGGGGTGGTAGCCTTATCCCATGTGCAGCCCAATTTGGGGAAAGATACCTTGGCCAAAACACAATCAATAAGATATGAGGACATGAAAAATTATGCCTTCTTCAAGGCCAGTCCTTCTCTTGCAGCAACTATCATTGAGGCTAAACTGTCTGACAGGAGAGTGGCCTAGTCAAACATAGTTCCTTTAAATGCCACGAAGTGGATGATAGGGACCCACTGAATCTTGTACACGGTGCCATCGGGCATGCCGAAGATTCTGCACAACATCAAGGCGATCAACCTGAAAGGAGGTCTCAGATTTTGACGTCGTATTCATCATTACCTTTCTTTCTCAAATGCTTGCCTGCGACTAGCAGCTTTTTGGCCATCTCAACGTTGTTCATCTGGCCTAGCCATTCATCAGTCAGAGATTGCTGGGCGCGGGGAAATTTGTAGGCTGCGGCCAGGTATGCTGGGTGAAATGAGGCAATGGCTGTCTTCCCGCTGTCATGAATTACTCTTCCTTCCGCATCGGCATGATGGAGTATCCACCCGATTACTTCAGAACATGGGAACAGTTCAGGGCGGGGTAGCAGCTCTGGCTATGCCTGAAGCTCTGATATTTAGATAAATTTTCCCCTCTTCTAGCAACATGTCCAGGACATATTGGTCTCGGATCATCCTATAGATGTCACCCCATCGGATTTCAGGAGGAACACCGGTGGTGCACCTAGTATCCTGGAGTGTGGTCTCAGTTCTAAGTGGCGTAGGCTGTTTTTCTGTCATTTTATCCTTCTTCCTACCACCTGTTGGCATTTTGACTTATCCCTGATAGCAACCAGATACAAGCCATTATAAAAATGTGCAACATACTGTGATATTTTAACAGAGAGCATCACCATTTTAACATGTTAATGAGATAAATACAATGTGAAGTTGCATGGTGGGAAGCAAAATACACCATTTCAACAGGAAACATAGATTTAATCATCCTAATTCTGTTAAAGGGACGGGTTTGGAATGCTCCCGAAATGATAGGTATGTTGCGGAAACAACCCGCTCTCGCTCTAGCCCTAGGAGGGATGGTGACCTTCGTCGTTGTGGTTTTAAATGGTTAGTGGCGGGGAAGTCCGGGTTGAAAAAACCCTACGATGAAATAGGGAGCCGTTTTCATATTTATGAGCTGACGAGGGCTTCGACCGCTATGGTTACCTGACGGCACTTTGGCGAGGCGTTCTACGGTAGGTTTTGAAACTTGAACAGGGGTTGACGACACCGGGAATGTGGGTGATGAAAAACTCGGGTGGCTATAGTTTCGGGTTTCGGCTGGGGTAGCATGAGAAATACATGGAGCCTTGGTGCTTTAAACAAACGAACACAACGATACATGCGACGAACACCTATTAGCTACGTCCTAGAAAATAGAAAGGTAATCTAACATGTAGATGAGACAAATTTCACGGTTAGAATCCTACCTGGCAAATGATGAGGTGGCTGAAGTGAACGCGGACGTGTACGAGCGAGTTGAGCTGGAGCAGTTGCGCGGCGTTCCACAGCATTTGCCAATTTCAAAAAATAACAATGTTTTGGCTCGAACCCCCACCGTTTATTTAAATAGATCGGGCACGTGCGGGGTCTTAATATGGTGGGTGGCGCATTAAAAACACGGCTTTAATATTGGTACGTTGGGGTCATATCAAACATTCTTGATAAGTGCGTGTGACCGCCACCCACGGGATGGACTCGCAAATTTCACCCGCCACTGTGGAAGGTTACGCTGAACTCCCTCGGCGTTTCGGGAGAGATTGACGAATCTTTCCGCAATTCAACGAAGATAAGTGGATCGCTTGCGGAACCATTCTGCGAAGCTTCCCGCCGTTTCGGAAGGAATTGGCGAATGGCTTCTACGAAATGAACGTGAACGTGAAAGTCTTTTGGCGGCCCCTTTTCGGTATGATAACGTGAAAGCTTCCGAAATCGGGGAAAGCTTTGGTAAATGGATTCCGCAGTTTCGGAAGGCTTCCATGAATGCTTCCGCAAAGGCTCTCGCAAACTTGAAATTTTTTCTAAGTCTCGGTCGGGCTTCGAGAGCGCTTCGAAAAGATTTTTCCATTAGCCTCCGATGTTTCGGAAGAGATTGACGAATGGCGCCCAGCGTTTCGGAAGGATAACCTGAAATCTCCCGCGGCTCCGGAAAGATAAAGTAAAGGCGCCCGCAACTCAAAAAAAAAATTCTAAGTTTCTGAGGGGTTTCGGAACGATAACCTGAAGATCTCCGCAAATGGCTTCCGCAATTGTGGGAAGGAAACTTGAATGGTTCCGCAAAAGCAGAAGAAATACTTAAGAGTTTTTAAAAGGAGCCCTTCGACGGCTTTTCGGGAGAATACGGCGAACGCCTCCGAAGTTTCGGAAGGATAGGTTGAACGTTTCTGCAGTTTCGGAAGGAAAAGTCCAAAGGATTCCACAAATTTCAAAGAAAACTTCTAAGTTCTTTTCAAAGTTTCGGGGAGATTTGGAAAATGGCACCCGTCATTTCGGGACGAAAACCCGAATGCTTCCGCAACTTTCCCATAATAATTTCGAAGACTTTTTTCGAGAGGCTTATGTGATTGGCTTCTGTACCTACAAGAGGATAGCCCGAAAGACTCCGCCATTTAGGGAGACTTTCCCGAATGATTTCCGCAACCGCGAGGAAAGTCTAAGTCTTTTTTATATGCTTATGCTAAAGGTTCCCGCCGTTTCGGGCGGAAAAGTTGAGTACTTCCGCAACTGCGGGGGATTTATAAAATCGTTCCGCGATTTCCAGGAAGACTTCATGAATTTTACTCTTAGAGGAAGGAAGACTTGGAGAGGTTCATAGCAAGATTTTCTGTTAAAAAACAAAGTTAAAAGCTGGGAATGGCCTCTTAAGGCAGCCTTTCTAAAAAAATTGAAAGGAGGTGCCCCAATATGTACAAAATTTTTGGGGGGATGTTGCTGCAACAACAGAGATCATAGATTATATGTGGCAGGTTATGCAAATAGCATGTAATCAGTCCTGGGAGATCTTGCCGGTCGTGCTGTGGCACATAAATGTTCCTAGGGTACTCTTTCTGGTATTGCTATGTAGTATGTAATTAGGCCTCGGATATCCGATAGGTTGAGCTGTGTGCTCATAATCAGTCCTGGGATGAGGTATTACTATGGAGACATGTAATCAGTCCTGGAGATCTGAGAGGTTGAGCTATGTGCTCGTAATTAGTCTTGGGATGCTCTTTAGAGATATTTCCGCTCGTGCCGCGGCACATAAATGTTCCTGGGATGCTCTTTAAAGGTTTTGTCTATCCACATGTAATCAGTCATGGAGATCTGAGAGGTTGAGCTATATGCTCGTAATAAGCCCTGGGATGCTCTTTAGAGATCTTGTCGGTCATGCTGCGGCACATAAATGTTTTTGGGATGCTCTTTCAAGGTATTGTGGAGGAGATGCATGTAATCAGTCCTAGGAGATCTTGTCGGTCGTGCTTAGGCACATAAATGTTCCTAGGATACTCTTTCCGGTATTACATCCGCACATAAAATTCATCCTGAGAGGCCACCTCTATCATACCATTCGCACAGATGATGAAGACCTGCAGGTGGTGGGCCTACATCCAGTATGAAAAAGGACTCGCTCTTTAGAAATTCCTATGACAAGTAGAGTCAGAGATTGGTTGAGATAGCAGCAGCAGTGACGATGATGATAACGATGGATCAATGACGATGATCGCGAGAAGAAGACTTGTCTAGCAGAACTGTGTCGAGAAATACCTTCCTAGTTAAGAGAGAGTGTTGATGTATATGTAACTTCGGAATGTATTTCATCTATGTATTTCATATTTTTTTATTGTACCCTTATAAGAGATGTGTTATTCCTCTATAAGGAAGTGTCGTCATGTGGATTGACAAGTGTCGTCATGTGGATTGACAAGTGTCGCAAGTGTGTGTACTTGCCGATGGGTTATTAGACCACCATGTGGGGTCGGCCCTAAAATATATATTATATTGTGGATGTATCTAGATAGACAAGTCGGCCCCATAAGGTCACTGGGCAAACATGTTAAGTATAAATAGAGATTGGGAGATCTCTATTTGGATCATTCGAAAAGACACACTTCTCTCACTCAGAAAGTGGTGCACTAGTGAGGAGGAGGATCATCTGCTCTAGGAGACTATCTCAAGTGTATTTTGGTTGTACTTTGGTTGAGCCATTGCTCTCTCTATCTCTGAGGAGGTTGTGGGGTTTTTCACCTTAGGGTTTTCCCCATGGAAAGTCTGTGTGTCTTGTCTCTCATGCTTTTGATTCTTGTGATGCTTGTGATGCTTATTGTGATTGTTATGCATTGATATACTGTATATGTTATTCTCTTAGTAAAGATCCAAGAGTATTGTGAATTAATACTCAAAATTTAACAGATACTTTGTGGTCGTGGATCAGGTTGTGCAAATGAGCATGTCTGGGAGATCCAATAGGTCGGAGTTGTGTACCCGTAACAGCTTGGGATGCTCTTTCGAGACATTGCTCTGGGAGGACATGTAATTTGTGCCCTGGGAGATCTTCAGGTCGGAGTTGTGTACCCGTAACATCCTGAGATGCTCTTGCGAGGTTTTGTCCTATGGCATGTAATTTGCTCCTGGTAGATATGGACAGGATGAAAAAGGCCTCAGATGCTTCAACCAGGTTTTGCCATGACCACATGTAATTTGCTCCTGGGAGATCTGGATAGAATGAAAAAGGCCTCAGATGCTTTAGCCAGGTTTTTTGGTGGACCACATGTAATGTGCTCCTAGGAGATCCGACAGGTAGAGCTGTGTGCTCGTAACAGCCTGGGAGGCTTCAGCCAGGTTTTGTGGTGAGATCACATGTAATGTGCTCCTGGGAGATCCGACAGGTAGAGTTGTGTGCTTGTAATAGCCTAGGATGCTTCAGCTAGGTTTTGTGATGGGTCACATGTAATGTGCTCCTGGGAGATCTGACAGGTAGAGTTGTGTGCTCGTAACAGCTTGGGATGCTACCGCCAGGTTTTGTGATGCACGTAATAAGTCCTGAGGATTCCACAATATGGCCAATGATGATGAAGACCTGTAGGTGGTGGGCCTACATCCAGTATGAAAAAGGACTGGCTCTGTAGAACTTCCTATGACGAGTAGATTCATAGATTGATTGAGATAGCAGCAGCAGTGATGATGATGATGACTCGGTGATGATTATCCAGTGATGATGATCCAAAGAAGATGACTTGTGCTAAGAGACCTGTGTCGAGAAATACCTTCCTAGTTAAGAGGGAGGGTTGATGTATATGTAACTTCGGAATGCATTTCACATATATGTATATTTTATTCCTATAGAGTTGTTATTATTCCTCTATACGAAAGTGGTTGTATTCCTATAGAGATGATATTATTCCTCTATACGGAAGTGTTGTCATTTATATTGTAAGTGTCGTAACTTATACTTGATGGGTTATTAGACCACCTTGTTGGGGTCGGCCCTGTATAATTCATGTGGGTCAAAGGGTTATTAGACCACCCTATTGGGGGTCGGCCATGTGGGTCAAAGGGTTATTAGACCACCCTAGTGGGGGTCGGCCCAGTCAGCATTATGTTAAGTGGTTAAGTTGAGGCCGACCTAGTTGAGTAAAGGTCAATTCAAGTTAGTGTATAAATAGAGAGTGTGTCTCTCTCATTTTACACATTCTATTCTATCACTCACACTTTGGAGAGTGGTGCACTTGTGGAAGAGGAGGCTCTACTGCTAGGAGAAGACTATCTCTTGTATTCTGGTTGTATCATTTCTCTATCTATCTCTGAGGACGTTATTGAGGTTTTTCACCTTTGTGGTTTTCCCCAAGTAAACTCTCTGTCTCTTATGTGCTTGCATTATTGTGTTCATGATTGATATGCTGTAGATTTGTTGTACATGTTGTTCTCTCAGTTAAGATCCTAGATCAGATTGAAGTAAATTCTGAAAATTTAACATGAAGGAGTCTCTGAGCAATCTTCCGCCTTTCCTTCGAGCTTGTTAAAAACAGTAAGGAAGTTACGAGCATTTCTTCCATCTTCACTTCGAGCTCGTTAAAAAAAGTAAGGAAGTTATGAGCATTCTTCCATCTCTCCTTTGAGCTTGTTAAAAACAGTAAGGAGGTCACAAGTTTACTTTTTCGAGCTCGTTAAAATTTTACGAAAAATATTCTTATGGAGTTCTCTCTAATCTCTTGTTAAACTCTTTAAATATGACAAGATTTCCGAGTATAGTTGTCATTTCAGACTCGTTAAAGGATTTGAAGCGACATCTGCTTAAGTATAAGTTTAACCCTTTTCCGGACTTTTGCAGATTACTTACGAAAAAGGAATACTCTAGTCATCTGTGGCTAGAAGAGTTCTTCTTCCATTGTTTTACACTTTTTCAGGGGAGGAGACTAACTTTACGAAAAAGGACCATTTGGGGCCTTCTTTAGGGTTTTCAGGCTCTCGAAATATGAAAACACCAAGCGAGCACTCACCTACTCAGGCTCGATGTGAAATCCACGAGAGGGTGTATAGAGGATTGTTTAATTTTTTCAGACTCTATAAACAAGAAAACACTGGCGAGCATTAACCTACTTGGGCTCGATATTAAAATCCACGAGTAGGTGAATGGAGTTATTGTTTAAGTTTTTCAGACTCCTTAAAATTGAAAACACCGGCAAGCAAGAACAGATCTCAGCTCGATATTAAAATCCAGATATCAATATAATAGAGTATTCTTTTATCTCTTCTTCGAACTCTGTAAACAATGAAAAAGGTCCTGAGTCTTCCTCCCATGGGCTCGTTAAACTCTTTACATGGTTGGATCTATTGAGTTTTCATTCTTTCTTGAACTCATTAAAACAACAAGAAAGGTATTCTTTTATCTAAAAAGAATAAGGGATAAGAATGGTATATCACATCTTACAGTTTCAAAGGTAGTTCAGTCAGTCCTATCCTTGAACAAAGCACCTACTTGAGTCCATCATGTCAGTTGGGTTATAGTTTTTGACCTTAGGGTGAACCTGATCTCCGAGTTGTTTACTCCCCCGGTTGGTTATTCTTCCAACCATATGGAGGGTCTGCTAATGTCTCCTACATTGCAGACTTATATCACTCCCCCATCATGTTGAAAACTGCCTAAGTCACTTCGTGTCGTGCTCACTGTTCAAGGATACATCCTGTGTCGGCCATTCTGCAGTTTACCTTGACCTCATGTGTCGGCCATCCTAGTGTCAGTCTTGTTACTTGTACTACTCCACGTCAGCTCATACCATTTGAGTGTTCCTCATGTTGGATGATGGAGGATGCCTTAAGGCCTCCCTTCCAACGGACTTCTTCCCATCGACATCAACTCATTTTGCTATGGGAATGAAGTTTAGAGTTTTGGTTAGTAACTTGAGGATTGCAGTCACCAGTGGCAATCTCTCTTGTTGTTGAATTATGAGAATACATCAATGTCTCTTATTTGATAGGTTCCTCAAGTGTTCGATGTCAAGTCCATTTATTCACACTTGTTGGATCATACTAGGTACCTTGGGCCCCATTATCATTATCGGTGGAAGTCCTCGCGTTTGTTAACGGTATACATCAATGACCCGTAATCAAACGATACCCCCCATGTTCGACTTTCAGCTCATTTATTCACATGGTTAGGGTTTGTACCTTGGGTATTTTGGATGAAGACCTTGGGATTTTGATAGCATTACCCCATTATGTTATCACCCAAGCTGCGCAAGACTGAGCCTCACTAATTGTTGGATACCCATGAGACATAGATCTAGTTTGTTGCTATGGGTATGATCTCTCATTCTGACATGGATCCACGCTTGTATTTCAGTGGCCATGCTATATATATATCTCCTAGTTATGTATCGGAGATCATGTTGTATCATGCCACACATCTATATGATGTAAAGATTGTAATTGCTCACTAACCTTGATCGTTATTTCAGGTACTTTTGTGACTTTGTTAACACCCAAAAAGTGCTCACTAGCTCATTCCCTTATTCACATGACCCATTTGTCCACTTTTCCACCATTTGAGCCTCTAAAAGCCATCAAAAGGTCACCAAAAAGACCACAATACACCTTTTTTCCCCTCAAAATACACAAAAAACCCTAAAAAATGGTCCAAATTTCCCAAAAATATTAAAAGGGAATAAAAATATAAAAAATATTAAAAAAAAAGGAAAAAGAGGGAAAAAGAGACCTAAACCATGTTGGCCAATACCATTGGTTTCCTTAAAACCATAATGGTATTCCCCATCACCAAAAACTATAAAAAGGTGATAGGGGCTCCTCACTTTTCACCCACATTCCATCCTATCCTTATGCTTCCAAATTCCCTTTGAGAGACATTGCCTCCCATTTCGAGTTTGAAGATCTCCATTGAAGCTTTGGAGAAAAAGAGACCATTGGATATTGGAGCTTCTCAACCTTGGAGTTGCTCAACACCCATCATCCTCACCATTTGAGGTAATACAAAATCAAATATTTTTCAAGTTATTGTTCTTCCATAAATCTTATTGCTTATGTTCTTCAATTCAATTTTTTTTATTTCTTTTACACATGTTAATGTTAGATCTGATTATATTAGTTTATTCATAATTGTTTTTTTTTTATTGAAACTGTTATTACAAGTTAATAGGTGCATCCTTGCACATGCTTGGTTGAAAAACCAAGCAACATTTTTTGGCGACTCTGTTGGGTTTCGAACTTTAAATTTTTGCTTTAGATCTTTATTTATAGTTGTTTTTTCCTTTAAAACTGTAGATCTACTATACTAATCAGCTTCTTGATAGCTGCCCTAGCCATTGGCCCTTTCTGCAGCCCAAAATGGCCAAAAATTTCAATTTTTGGGTTCATTTTTCGCCAGCCAACTTTCGTTCGTACATCGCGACTTTCGACACCCACAGTCGCTCGGTCCATCGCGACTGTGCACCTTTTTTCCACGCAGTCCATCGCGACTTTTCGGCATTTTTCGCGGGGTCCATCACAAATTTTCGGCATTTTTCCGCGCGGCGCATCGCAACTTTTTCCCTGTTTTCTGCGCTACACATCGTCGCGATTCACATCGCGGCTTTTAGCCCGAAACCCGCAATGTAATTTTCTGGCAGCGCGACCCAACTTTCAAACGGTCATATTTCCCTCTCCCGAACTCCATTTGAGATGATTTTTTTTTTCAAATTGGGTTTTTTCGAACAAGGAATCCAAAAATCCTATTAGATTTAAGATATTTTTTATAGAAGTTTCTCTAATTTTTATTTTATTGTTATTTATCATTTCAGTTCACCCATTTCGGCCCATTTCTTCCAGCCATCTTTTCTACATTTTTTGGACAACCCACTGTTTAATTTTGTAGATTAAAAATCCATAAATTTATATTCTGTTATTTGCTTTACTAATCTTTTTGAAAACAGTTAAGTGAAAGAAAGATTTGTTAAGTATTTTTCAGGTTGTAAGTTTCATACTTTGCGAAGTTAGAACCATATTTCTAAATTGCTCAATTTTTTGCCCAAGAAAGACTTTAGAAATCCATTTATTTTTACATATGTTATTTTCTTTACCTTACAAAACTTTTTAAAGAATCCATATTTTTTGAAAATTTTATTAAAGCATTTACATTTGAAAGCGTCTTTCATTTTTCGCAAATTGGAATCATTATTTTAGTTTGTGATTAAATCACCCATGCGTGGCACATTGTTTCAGTATACACCCATAACAACACATAATCTGTCACAATAATTACAAGTGAGCCTTAAAAGTTACCTTAACTCAATCAACATTCTAACCCCACTGTAACGTCCCCTCCCGCCTTCCAAATGCAGGGGAGAGAACATTACCCATCATACGGGGGCTTTTGGCAGACTTAGCCCCAATATTTTTACTTTACTCATAAATGCATAACAATTAAAAACTTCTGTGTGCAAAATCAACTCAATATAAACACAACGGAATTAAACATAATAGCAAGCAAACAAACAGTAATGCCTAACATATATACATATATCACAGCAGAGGATGATTCAGCATATAGAGACTCAATCTCGTTCCAATGTCATGCATGGATTCCAAATTAAGATAATCAATTCATTTCATTAAACATGGACAATTTAACATATTGCAGAACACAAAATGCAATTAATTTATAACACATAGAACACTTATCTTGAAGATGAAGTTGTCCAAACAACTGGCTATGTGAGAGCAACGTTCCACCCAACCATAGATCTCTGTCCAGCCTATATTCTTTCAGCTGAGAAATCACCCCCGAGTTGGGCTATGTATCCACTAAGGAAGAACTAGCTAGGCTCACTCACAGCCATGGTTTCGGTCATCAGCTATGATAAGCCAACACACCATTGGGTTTATCAAGCATACGGATGACAAATGAGGAGGATGTTAAGCCAGTGAGCTCAACCACAAAGCTACAGGCATCTCAAATGAACTCAGCAGTCATGGCACCCACAATACCTACCGCACCCAACACAAGGAAGGTCCCCTTCTCTGTTGCACAGTCCCTCAGGCATCCCTTCCCTCCAATGCTCTTCAGGGTGGGCATAGAAAGGTCGAGTTGCTAATTCCTTGAGATTCTATCCTTCACTGGGTTTATCAAGCAAACCAAACCTCTGCTCAGTCATTCACAATTGGATTTCTCACAATTCTGTTATCCAATAACTCAATCCCGTCACTTCATTTCTGGGCTGTAAAAATTGGGTTTTCCAATGGATTTCGAGGTATCTAATACTCTCAATTTTGCCCCAAGGTTCATATCTATGGATCCCCCATTGGATTTCACTATCAAATACCAATTCTGGGCGTTTTTGGCTCTCCAAAACGTGGGTTCTCTCACAGTCGCGATTTTTGGTTTTTCTCCCTGCTGGCAATTCGTTTTTGGATCGAAAATGGTGCTGGTTAGTTTCACAATCGAATGGGGATGAGGAAGAAGCAACATCCATGAGGTAGAGTGGCTTGTGGTACAAGAAAACAGAGCCCATACTCTGCCATACGAATTTCTGGGCTGCCCATGCTCCATTGAAGCCATGGACTGAATTCCTCAACCACTTCCTTACAACATAAATAAATGTCAGCAAGGTAAGTCAAATAGGTTCTCAAGGTGACATATGGCAGCCTATGGTTCAATCCCACAACCCCCTCACCACTCCCTAGTGGATACACATGGCCCCTTCTCATTCGTTGCTCCCATAGCCAGTTTTGGTATTTTATTTCAATATTAAATATTTACATCAATTTACAATATCCCATGGCTTAATAGCACATGGGTAATAACATATCAAATACTTGTCCATTTTAAATAAAACCTGAACATATACTAGTGGGGCCTTGGCCTTGAGCTCCACGCTAAGAAAACATACATTACATGTATACAATATTTACATGAAAGCCAATATTTCCTAAGGGTCAAAATTGGGGTATTACATTTCCCTCCCCCTTAGAACAACACCGTCCTCGGTGTTCTCAAAACTGAACAAAAATGGAAATGCCTCTCTCATGGCATCCTCCAGCTCCCATGTAGCCTCATCGGGACTAAGGTGCTCCCATTGGACCTTTACCTGTCCGATGGCTCTATTCCGGAGCAAAGTGACTTTCTTGTCGAGGATGCGCATAGGTTTTACTTGGAACTCTACCTCGGGTTCCACCTGTATCACATTCCAATCAATCATATGATTAGGATCATGTACATACTTCTTAAGCAAAGATACATGGAAAACATTATGATCTCTTATGTTAGCAGGCAATGCAATTCTATATGCAACTGGCCCTATCCTATCAAGGACTTCAAATGGCCCACAATATCTTGGTGACAACTTGGCACAACTCCCCAACTTGAGGGAACTCTTCCTTGGTTTCACTCTCAAATAAACATGATCCCCAATCTGAAATTCCTTATGTACTCTTTTCAAATCTGCATAACTCTTTTGCCTGTCCTGAGCGGCCTTTAAATTCTGCCTGATCTTAACAATTTCCTGTTCCATTTCCTTGATCATCTCTGGTCCAAGCACTACCCTGTTCACTGGGCCATCCCAATTCACTGGTGTCCTGCATCCCTTGCCATACAATGCTTCAAATGGACTCATTCCCAAGGATACATGGTGTCCATTATTGTATGCAAATTCAACTAAGTGTAAATAATCTTCCCACTTGGATGGTTTGTCCATCACATACATTCTCAGCATGTCTTCAAGAACTTGATTCACCCTCTCGGTTTGGCCGTCCGTTTGAGGATGGTAAGCTGTACTGAAATTCAATTTAGTCCCCAATTCCTGAAACAATCCCTTCCAAAAATTGGAAGTAAACTTTGTATCACGATCATAAATTATTGCCTTAGGCAATCCATGCAATCTGAATATCTCTCTCATGAAGATGTTCGCAATGTCACTAGCCTTGTGAGTGGACTTCACTGGAATAAAGTGAGCTACCTTCGATAGCTTATCCACCACAACCATGATTGAATCATGCTTCTTCACTGTCATGGGAAGACCTGTTATAAAATCCATGGAGATCACTTCCCACTTCCATTCCGGAATGGGTAAGGGTTGCAATAACCCTGCTGGATGTTGGTGTTCTGCTTTGACTTGTTGGCACTTCTGACACCTAGCAATGTACTCAGCTATGTCATTCTTCATACCATGCCAAAAGTATTGTTTTCTTGCTGCTGTTATAGTCTTCTGATATCCTGGGTGTCCAGAGTACGGCATTTGGTGTATTTCATCCATCACTAGTTTCTTCAAATCTGCGTTATTTGGAATGTACATCCTATCTTTGTAGATGAGGATACTGTCTTCACCCAGCTGATATCCTGCACACTTTTCATCCACATTACCATGCTGCAACTTCTCTTTAATTTGAAGGCAAGTTTCGTCACCGTTTTGGGCTTCAAGAACTCTTGTCTTCAAATCTGATTTGCACATACTTACTGCTGAAACGTGAAATTTTTTGCTAAGAGCATCTGCAACCTTATTCTCCTTCCCTTTTACATGTTTAATTTCCAAATCAAATTCACAAATAAATTCCATCCATCTAGCTTGCCTAGCATTCAATTTTGGCTGATCAAACAAATACTTCAAGCTCATGTGGTCTGTTCTAAGCTCGAATCTTCTTCCCATCAAGTAATGCCTCCACATCTTAAGAGCATGCACTATGGCTTCCAATTCTAAATCATGTGTGGCATAATTGTTTTCAAGCTCTTTTAATTTCCTGGATTCATAGCAAATCACAATTCCTTCTTGCATGAGAACCCCACCCAGTCCTTCAATGCAAGCCTTAATGCACACTATAAAATTCTTCCTTGGATCTGCTATCTTCAAAACAGGAGCACTGGTAAGTAACTCCTTTAATTTCTGAAAACTTTTCTCACATTTTTCAGACCATACAAATTTGATATTCTTCCTTTGCAACGAAGTGATCGGATGAGTTATCCTGGAGAATCCTTCAATAAACCTTCTGTAGTAACCAGCAAGGCCCATAAAAGATCTAACATCTGAAACATTTCTTGGAGTTGGCCAATCCATGATGGAATTAATCTTCTCCGGATCCACTGCAATTCCTTCTTCTGAAATGGCATGACCCAAATATTGAATCCTCTTTTGATAGAATTCACACTTGCTTAACTTGGCATACAGCTGATGTTCTCTAAGAACTTGCAACACCATTCTTAGATGCTCCTCATGTTCTTCTTCATTTCTTGAATAGAAAAGAATGTCATCTAAAAACACAATCACAAACTTATCCAAATATTTGTTGAATACACTATTCATGAGACACATGAATGTGGCAGGTGCATTGGTAAGGCCAAATGGAACCATAGTGAACTCATAATGACCATATCTAGTTCTGAAAGCCTTCTTGTGAATGTCTTCTTCTTTAATCCTCACTTGATGGTAGCCAGACCTCAAGTCAATCTTTGAAAATAATTTGGCTTCATTTGATCAAACAAGTCATCAATTCTTGGTAATGGATACTTGTTCTTAACTGTCACTTTATTGAGCTGCCTGTAATCAATACACAGCCTTAAAGTCCCATCTTTCTTCTTGACAAATAATACCGGTGCTCCCCAAGGAGACACACTAGGCCTGATATACCTTTTATCCATTAATTCTTGCAGCTGCATCTTCAATTCCACCAACTCCGGTGTACTCATTCTATAAGGAGCTTTGGAATTCGGCGCTGCCCCTGGAACAAGATCGATGGTAAAATCAATATTTCTCGTCGGTGGAAACCCTGGTACCTCATCCGGAAACACATCTTGGAACTCTTGCAATATCCTGAAGTCTTCTAGTCTTGGCCCTTTTTCCTCTAATGAATCTGGCATATGGACTACATATAATTGACAACCCTTCTTATAAAACTTTTTCAACTGCAGGGCTGAAATCTGCCTTACTGAAACTTGCTTGGGAATCCCTTTTACCAATGTTGGCCTTCCCTTTTCATCAATGCACTCAAGTGCTTTCTCATAACAATCCAATTTGGCTCTATGTTTTTCTAACCAATCCATGCCAATTAATGCATCATAGTATCCTAATGGTAACACATTCAATTCAGCACATGTGTGGAGTCCATTCAATTCTATGGGACACTCCATCACTACCTCACTTACTTTTCTCTTGGTTCCCGTGGCTAATTGCACTAGCCAAGACTTATTATGCTTCATTTTTCTAAGAGAACAACCTTCGACCACTTTTGGAGAAACATAACTATGAGTGGAGCCTGGATCAATCAAAACAGAAATAGTTTGCTTAGCAATCTTACCTTCGACTTCCACCACTGATGATTGATGGTCTGCTTGATGATTATCCAGCGCTGCATAAATCCGAGGTGCTGCCCTTGCCATGTCCTCCACCGTAGCTACTCCCTTCAGGTTGTTCAACTTTCGAGAATTGTCTTTTCGATGTGGACAATTCTTCAACATGTGGTTTTCTCCACATCCCCAACACTGAAGTGGTCCCTTTGATGCTTTGTCTGCTGCCACTGCTGGTTTGAATCCACTCCTTGCTTGCTGCCCCTGTGGAAAGTTCCTAGGCTGACCTCTGAATGGTGGCTTGAAGCCATCCTTCTTTTGATCAAACTTCCCTCTTGGCTTTCCTTTCCATGCTGGGTTAGCCTCTGTTTTTCCTTTATTCTGCTCATAACAATGCATTTCCATCCTAATGGCTTCATCCAAACTTGGTGGATTAACAAACTCAATACGATCTCTGAAACTTTGAGGTAGACCTCCAAGTAAGCATTGGATTTTTACTCTCTCATCTTTGATATAGTCAACATACCTCAATAATTCCAAGAATTTGTGGACATGCTCTTCCATAGATTTTAGTCCCAACCTGAGTTCATTAAACTCTTTTCTCTTACCGTCATAATACCTAGCAGAAAGGTATTTCTCCTTGAAGTACCTCTTAAATCTTTCCCAACTGATCTTTCTCTCATTAATTCTTTTCACTTGCAAGAGATTGCCCCACCAAATGGAAGCTCTACCATTTAGATTGTAAATGGAAATTCTGGCTTTCTCATTTCCTGAGTAGTCTTGAATTCTGAAGTATTTCTTCATTCCAAGAAGCCGTGCTTCTGCTTCTTGGCCAGTCTGGCCTTCCCCATCAAATGTGGGAGGTCTTGCCTTCCTGAATTCTCCCTATGGGATGCCCTTGAACTTCTTTCTTCCATCCAATCTCGTAGGTGCACGTCTTGGACTTCTTCTAGAACATTTGGAGTCACACGACCTGCTGGAAGAAGACCTTGATGAAGATGTTTGATGCTTTATGCTCACCGAACTCTTCCTTGGGCTTGGAGTCCTCCTCTTCGAGCGACCTCTAGAATGACTCCTTGCATTTCTTCCTTCTTCACCCATATTGCTTGGGTTGGACCCAAGGTTTATCTTATGCTGCATATCAGTAAGGCTTTGCAAAATAGCAGCATTGAGTTGGTGTTGTTCTTCTTGAGCCTTCATCAATCTTTCATTGAAGCTCACCATGGTTTCAACCAAATTATGAGGAGTCACCTGCTCCCTTCTCCCATTGGATTCAGTCTCCACATTCCCTTCATTCTCATTTTCTCCTAGAACATCTTCTTCGTGTTCATAAGGATCTTGAGCATCATTTATGGATTGCGCGATCCGCGCGCAATCCACGCGCAACCCGCACACAATCCGCGCGCAATCTGTGCGCGACCTGCACGCAATCCACGCGCAATTTGTGCGCAATCCACGTGCAATCCACGCACAATCTGTGCGCGATCCGTGCGCAACCTGCATGCAATCTGCGCGCAATCCGCGCGCAATCTGTGCGCGACCCGCACGCAATCCGCGCTCAATCTATGCACAATATATGCGCGATCCGCGCGCAACCTGCACGCAATCCGTGCACAATCTGTGCGCGACCTGCACGCAATCCGCGCGCAACCTACACGCAATCCGCGCGCGACCTGCGCGCAATCCGCGCACAATCTATGCGTGATCCGCGCGCAATCCGCGCACAATCTGTGCGCGATCCACGCGCAATCCGCGCGCAACCTGCACGCAATCTGTGCGCGACCTGCACACAATCCGCGCGTAATCTGCGCGCGACCTGCGCGCAATCCGCGCACTACATGTACGCGATCTGCGCAACCTGCGTGCTTGCGGGGGTCATATCTCCCTCGTCCCTTAACCAAATTGGACGAATTTGGTACCATTGGAAATCTCTTGGAGAGGTCTATACACCTATGTGATCTTATTATTCATCTGAGAAGTCTGACCCTGTCATTTTCCCAATCAAAGTGCCGCCCCAAACTTCCCAATATTACATTAAAACCATTATGTTTCTTTCCTGTAATTCGGAGTTTGGCCCAAGCAGCCCCAGTGCTGCAAGTTGGGCTCTGATACCACTCTGTAACGTCCCCTCCCACCTTCCAAATGCAGGGGAGAGAACATTACCCATCATACGAGCGCTTTTGGCAGACTTAGCCCCAATATTTTTACTTTACTCATAAATGCATAACAATTAAAAACTTCTGTGTGCAAAATCAACTCAATATAAACACAGCGGAATTAAACATAATAGCAAGCACACAAACAGTAATGCCTAACATATATACGTATATCACAGCAGAGGATGATTCAGCATCTAGAGACTCAATCTCGTTCCAATGCCATGCATGGATTCCAAATTAAGATAATCAATTCATTTCATTAAACATGGACAATTTAACATATTGCAGACCACAAAATGCAATTAATTTATAACACATAGAACACTTATCTTGAAGATGAAGTTGTCCAAACAACTGGCTATGTGAGAGCAACGTTCCACCCAACCATAGATCTCTGTCCAGCCTATATTCTTTCAGCTGAGAGATCACCCCCGAGCTGGGATATGTATCCACTAAGGAAGAACTAGCTGGGCTCACTCACAGCCATGGTTTCGGTCATCAGCTATGCTAAGCCAACACACCGTTGGGTTTATCAAGCATACGGATGAAAAATGAGGAGGATGCTAAGCCAGTGAGCTCAACCACAAAGCTACAGGCATCTCAAATGAACTCAGCAGTCATGGCACCCACAATACCTACCGCACCCAACACAAGGAAGGTCCCCTTCTCTGCTGCACAGTCCCTCAGGCGTCCCTTCCCTCCAGTTCTCTTCAGGGTGGGCATAGAAAGATCCAGTTGCTAATTCCTTGATATTCTAGCCTTCATTGGGTTTATCAAGCAAACCAAACCTCTGCTCAGTCATTCACACTTGGATTTCTCACAGTTCTGTTATCCAATAATTCAATCCCGTCACTTCATTTCTGGGCTGTAAAAACTGGGTTTTCCAATGGATTTCGGGGTATCTAATACTCTCAATTTCACCCCAAGGTTCATATCTATGGATCCCCCATTGGATTTCACTGTCAAATACCAATTCTGGGCGTTTTTGGCTCTCCAAAACGTGGGTTCTCTCACAGTCGCGATTTCTGGTTTTTCTCCCTGCTGGCAATTCGTTTTTGGATCGAAAATGGTGCTGGTTGGTTTCACAATCGAATGGGGATGAGGAAGAAGCAACATCCATAAGGTAGAGTGGCTTGTGGTACAAGAAAACAGAGCCCATACTCTGCCATACGAATTTCTGGGCTGCCCATGCTCCATTGAAGCCATGGACTGAATTCCTCAACCACTTCCTTACAACATAAATAAATGCCAGCAAGGTAAGTCAAATAGGTTCTCAAGGTGACATATGGCAGCCTATGGTTCAATCCCACAACCCCCTCACCACTCCCTAGTGGATACACATGGCCCCTTCTCATTCGTTGCTCCCATAGCCAGTTTTGGTATTTTATTTCAATATTAAATATTTACATCAATTTACAATATCCCATGGCTTAATAGCACATGGGTAATAACATATCAAATACTTGTCCATTTTAAATAAAACCTGAACATATACTAGCGGGGCCTTGGCCTTGAGCTCCACGCTAGGAAAACATACATTACATGTATACAATATTTACATGAAAGCCAATATTTCCTAAGGGTCAAAATTGGGGTATTACACCCACTTGGAGAACACAAAAAGAACATTGTCGTTAGGTAGGACTGAGGGGATAGGTATCCAAATAACACCCCTCACTCATTTTTCATGTTGAGACATAGTGGTTGACATTTAGGGTACCAAAATCCCTTATTATTTGTTGACATGGTTTAACACCAATCCATAGGGAAGGCCTCTCCCGTAGGAGGGTTGAAGTAGCCAGACTGGTTCCGGAAGCCTAAGTGGAATACCACAATCCATTCAGTAACCGAAGGATACCTTTCGTAGTTCTCATTGTACCACCCTCATGGGAGTACAACGGTGATAGAACAAAACTGCAGATTCACCCAACCGAACGTGTCATGAACGAGGTATCTTAGTGGCCAAACTTATAGGATTGTCTACCCGGTAGGGGGATATCTAGCCTTTGATTCTACAATTTATATTGTTTGACTTGGATTTCATCACCTTGCAGAGGATATACCTTGTTGAGTCATAATACTTTTTAGTTAGGTGTTTGCATGTTCCATTACCTCCCTTTGGTCAGTGAGTACACCTTTTTTCTATTTTTAGGAGTCGTTTATATGTTGTTTTTCTGACCACATTTTTTTATTACTCCACTTACTATAGCACAGCTGTTATAGTAAGTGTTTTGAGTTTGGTTGTTGGCATGAGTGCCATTATTTTTTATGCTCCCCTCTTGCACACACGGTTGCATTAGGGATTTTGACCTTTCCACTCATCACCACTTAGTAAATTTAATTCACAACTATCACCATTGAGTCCCCAAGACGTTCTCGACGTTTTCGTGGTGAACCCTCGCAATACAGTTCCCTTAACTCCACACGTCGTCGACACAGAACTCTATCATCCGATTCTGACGCGTCTCATTTCACATCTGACTCTGAGGAAAAATCTGAAAATCCCACATACACCGCACCCACTAGCCCCATGGCTGATTTTTCTTCCAACCCTTTCAACACAGGGACTATTGGTGGAACTTCTTCCACCATCCCATCTACTACATTAGCTACCACCACCACAACCAATGTTGGTATTCCCAACCTGGGAACTGCTTCCACTCTAGGCATGCCTAATATGGGAACTACATCTACTCTAGGGATGCCCAACATGGGACCTACACCTGCTATAGGTATACCTTTGAGTGGAACCACTTCTAGCATACCAAACCCTGGGTCTACTATACTCAATCCAAACCTATCTGTAACTCAAGCTACACTTGGGAATACAGGCTTCACCCATACACCTTTGATTGGGGGACAGATCCCCTTCACAATCAGATACCCTTAGGGGGTAGTGGCCCACACCATAATGCTACCATTATCACATATGCCCCAACCACTACATCACACCCCTCGGCCAGTCTGCCATTTATGGCAAGTCTGAATTTGCTAGACTTGGTGAGACTAACTAATGATCCTATTAGACATGACCCCACTTGGCCCCCCATGCCCACAAAGCTCCCCTTAGACATCCCAAAATTTGAAGGGAAGGCTGGGGAAGACCCCTAAAACCATATCATGTCCTTTCACCTATGGTGTTCCTCAAACTCCATAGTAGACGATTCCATTCGTCTTCGTTTATTACAACAAACTTTTATCGGCTCAGCAGGAAAATGGTACATCGAGCAACCCCATGGGACACACCCTATGTTCACATCCCTTGCCTCGACTTTCCTACAGTTCTTCCAATTACCTGTCCGCTATGATGCAGGAGTGGAAATACTACTGTCTTGTAGACAGAACACCACTACACACATCACCGATCATATCCATTAGTGGCGTAATCGCCGTAGTCTCTGCAAGATAAAACTTAACGACTGTATCTTCCTGGATTGGTTCTTGAAATCACTCCTCCCTCTCATAGCCAAGGATGTATCTTCTAAACGACCCCAGTCGAAAGAAGAAGCCATTCTAAAAGCCCAACAGTTTGATCTGATCTACGCCCAGTGTGGCTACCTATATACCATTTTACCTGACGCTCCCCGTGTCGATTCCTCCCAGACTGACGCGCCGATGGCATCCCACGCCGCCGATGGCATCATTGGACAAGTTGCGTCCAACAAACAACCCTTTTCCATTATGTGCAATAATACTGGCCCCGATCTTTCGCGGGCCACATCTCACTCTAGATCTACAACTTCGTATGTTCCCATGGCCCACCCCCACCACACTCATGGACCCTCATGTCCACCATAGTCTTATGGTCATGCACCTTCATCCTATCCACCTCTAGTTGCACCCCATACGTATTACCATCAGAAGGCCACACATGCTCTTGTTCACTCACAAGCCCCAGTGGCTTATTACCCAACACATGCAGTGCTTGTTGCACCACAACCTCCAATCGCTCAGACTTATCCTTCAAACAACAACAACGCTACCCCTGCCAACCAAAACCCTGATCGACCACCGAAACAGGGTAAGAACCCCAATTTATAAACAAACCACCCATGTTCCATATGCGGGGTATACGGCCATTACACACACACTTGCCCCCATTTGGAGCGAGTGTGCCAACTGTGGTCTAATGACGCCCAACGCCAAGGGCACGTGGCACAACCAGCGCCACCTCCTCAACCACAACGCATGGTGCTGCAGAATCCTTTTCCCACACAAGGAGTGGCAAACACTCGTCCGTTGGATCCTCCTCAAGGAACCACAGCACTACAACAGCAAATCACATATGCTGCACACACAAACCAACCGATGGATTCAAGTACTCATCATCTCCTTATGATGTCATCGTCCGAGTTGAATCCCCAAACACGTCGAAACCAATACGCCCCTGCTGCACCTAAAAATGTTCTCCCAATGATTGAACAACCAGTTCAGAACGCACCTGCATCGTTCATCTCCACAGTCAGACCCGGATTATACTCGGAATCACCTATGACTTCCACATTCCAATCCATCCCACCCCCTTTGAATATAACCGAGATATTTGATTTGTGCACCCTCTCGCATAACACACAGGTACCAAACCAACAACCCCCTTTACTGCCACAACCACCCTCAATGCCAACTCACGTAGGAACCACACCAATTCATACTATCCCATTTTTATTTCCCCCTTCAGGCACCATCAACACATCAGTCATGGCTACACTTAATCTCCTAGGATTAACATTAGGACTACCTGTGTGGTACCTACCTGCCCCAACCCCTCCCCCAACACCGAATGTCATTTTACAACCGGTGCAACCCATCAATACTTCTAACCATCCACCCTCTGGTGTAGCAAACATCCAGAACAGGCCACCTACAATAGGGGCCACTGCATCAACATCTAGTAATTCTCCCCCTGAACTCCACTACAATGGGGGTATAGGCCCACAAACCTACACCACTGGACCCACAACCCGCACCGCCCCACCGACTCCCAATTTGGCAAAGAATCCCCCAACAATCTATGCTCCCCCCAAGTGCTCTTTGTGCGACGATATAGGCCATGCTACCCATCAATTTCCATAATTACCGACACTTCAAGAACACATGCAAATGTTGGATGATGACACTAACATACCAGTTGTCAAACTTGAACTGCCCCCTCAGCCTCGCTATAAATCGTTGCATACCAATCACCCTTGTGTGATATGCGGGATCTATGGCCATTACTCACATCACTTCCCTGATCTCCCAAATTATAGAGCAGCTCTATACGAATTGAATAATGTCGACCTAGAGATATCCCCTCCTCTCATTGAGAAAATTCATCCCCCGCCATCTTCCTCCTCAGAAGATATTAACACAATTTACATGGATTCCAATGGAGACCCCTTTGTCCGGTCGACCCCTTCCATTGATCCCTCCGATCCACATATTCAACCTTTTCAAATCAAAGAGGAAACCACATGTCCACCACATGGGGGCAGGCTCGAAACCTTGCCTACTCATCATTATCGTCATTCTCATCGGAGATACTAGGGGAATCCACCCCGCAAGGGTAATTCCCCATCATCATATCATCACTTCAGTATGCCACCATGGCCCACAGCCTCATGGTACACCCCCCCTCCAGTAGTTGGTCAATTCCCTGTTGATCCCTCTTTAAGACAGCATCTACACCGCATTGACACCTCTGAGTTCGAGGACATAATAGACTACCTCGAACCTGGGATAGGGGGCATGATCAATCATTTTGACCCTACCCCATCACCTCTATCTCAACAGCTCAATGAGCCCATCGTTCAAACCAACACATATGTGATCCACAATTACAAACCCCATGCACATCGCATGGGGGCAGGTCATTAACCCTGCTCACTTTTTCACATTCGTGATCTCAACCATTTTTTAATTCACATGTCACTTGTATATTTAAGTCGATTTGATACACATAGTATTTCGCCCCCATGGGTCACCATTTCTCCCCACCACTGCATCCTTGGTTTGGTAGGCTCACCTTTATTTATAGCCATTTTTTAACCTCATTTTTTCTTTTGACCATTCCAGAGTCATTTGACCTCCATTTTTTTTTTTTCGCACAATTTGCACTGTTAGATTCAGATTTACGTGCCCATGATAATGCTTGAGATCATTTCTCGCTCTCACCACCATATTGTGAAGGCATTTTTTCCATGCCCCTCATTGCCTCAGTTTGCGTGCCACATCGCCATTACCGATTTTTAAAACATTTTTCATATCACCGGATTCAGTTTTCCGTGCTCGTGACGATGCTTCAGATCACTTCTCGCTCTCACCAATATCTTCTTGTTTGGTATAATTTTATCCCTTTTCGGGTCGAACAACTCTTTTACGAAAAAGGCACTTAGGGAGTTTCTGTTAAGCTCTTTTCTGACTCCCAAAACAATGAAAAGATTGTCGAGCAATCTTGCTTCCCTTCATGATCGCTAAACGTATCTGAAAGGGCGTCTACCTAGTATAAGTTTACCCCTTTTCTGAACCTTGTAGACTAATTACGAAAAAGGAATACTCTAGTCACATCAGCTAGAAGAGTTCTCCATTTGCATCATTTTATGCTTTTTCGGGCCTTGGAGACTAACATACGAAAAAGAACACCAATGGAGTCTACTTACCGCTTTCAGACTCTCTAAAATTGAAAGCAACCATGAGCAATCACTGTCTTAGGCTCGTACAAATCCATAAGATGGTACTCCTCCACCAATTCAGAGTCTTCCTATTGTTTTCAGACTTTAAAAATGAAAGCACTCACGAGCATGAACAATCTTGGGCTCGCATAAATCCACAGGATAGTACCATTTCAGAGCACACTTTTATCCCTTCTTGGAGCTCATTAAAACTACGAATAAGGACCCGACAGTGCTTTTCGGTGCCACAAGAGATCATGTCTACTCATATGGAGTTCTTTGCCCCCAAGGCAAGAACTCCCCAGCTGAGTCGCCAAAAACTGTTTCTTGGTTTTTCAACCAAGCATGTGCAAGGATGCACCTATTAACTTGTAATAGTAGTTTCAATATAAAACAAAAACAACTATGAATAAACTAATATAATCAGATCTAACATTAACATGTGTAAAAGAAATAAAAAAAACTGAATTTAAGAACATAAGCAATAAGATCTATGGAAGAACAATAACTTGAAAAATATTTGATTTTGTATTACCTCAAATGGTGAGGATGATGGGTGTTGAGCAACTCTAAGGTTGAGAAGCTCCAATATCCAATGGTCTCTTCTTCTCCAAAGCTTCAGTGGGGATCTTCAAACTTGAAATGGGAGGCAATGGCTCTCAAAGGGAATTTGGCAGCATAAGGATAGGATGAAATGTGGATGAAAAGTAAGGAGCCCCTATCACCTTTTTATAGTTTTTGGTGATGGGGAATACCATTATGGTTTTAAGGAAACCAATGGTATTGGCCAACATGGTTTAGGTCTCTTTTTCCCTCTTTTTCCTTTTTTGAATATTTTTTATATTTTTATTCCCTTTTAATATTTTTGGGAATTTTGGATCCTTTTTGAGGGTTTTTTGTGTATTTTGAGGAAAATATATATATTTTGAGGGGAAAAAAAGGTGTATTGTGGTCTTTCTAGTGACCTTTTGATGGCTTTTAGAGACTCAAATGGTGGAAAAGTGGACAAATGGGTCATGTGAATAAGGGAGGGAGCTAGTGAGCACTTTTTGGGTGTTAACAGATTGCCCCCTGATGTATGAGGACATGTGATGCACCTACAACAATTAATTAACGAAAATATGCGAAATAGCAGAAATGACAGAACTCAGAATCACTTTTATATTGATCACAGGCCACTTCGAGGGGGTAACCTCCTTTGAGCAAGCTCAATACAATTAACTTCACGGTGCCTTCATAGGTCTCAACAAACACTTATATACTAATTCTAGGTGCCAATACTATGGGTCAAAACCACGGGCCGTTACAAACTATGGATCAACAATACTACGGGTGACTTACAAAGCATATGCGCCAACAACAATAACATAAGCTATTGATCAACAAATACTACGGGACGACTTACAAAGCATATGCGTCCAACAACAACATACTAACAAAGTAAAGACATGGGTTCCTAACATCCCCTCCCCCTTAAAAAATGCTTTGCCCTCAAAGCTTTAGATGTGGAAATTGTTGTTGAATCTGAAGGAGTGGTTCCCATGTAGCATCCTCTGGTTGCATGTCGTGCCACTGAATTAAGACCTCTGTGATAGAGCGAGAGCGAAGCTGACACGTGCGCCGATTGAGGATGGCCTCTGGCTCCAAAAGGATGGATCCAGCATTATCCAGTTCGGGTAAAATCGTTTGTCCACTGATGTTGGTGCCAAGAACTTTCTTCAGACAAGAGACATGAAAGACTCGATCAATGCGGGAAGAAGGAGGAAGTTCCAATTTATAAGCAACGGACCCAATCTTCTGAAGAATCCGATATGGCCCATAGAAATTTGGAGTAAGATTATGACGCCCTTTGAGTTTCAAGGATGATTGTTTGTACGGCTGGAGACGAAGAAAAACCATATCGCTGACTTGAAAAGTGCGCTCAGAATGGTGCTGATCAGCTTGTTGCTTCATGCGATTTCTTCCCATGTGAAGATTGTCCCGCAAAATGTGAAGAATCTGATCGCGGTTTCGAAGGACCGTGTCAACTTCCTGAACTGGTGAACTGGTGGGGGTGTATGGAAGAAGAGCTGGAGGTGCCTGACCGTAGGCTGCTTCATATGGGGTCATTTTAGAGGCATTGTGGTAAGAGGTATTGTACCACCATTCAGTGAGAGGGAGCCATTTTTCCCACTGATGTTGTTGTTCCGAGGTGAAGCAACGAAGATAAGTTTCCAAGCATTTATTGACAATTTCAATCTGACCATCTGTTTGCGGGTGATATCCTGAACTCATCTTCAGTTTGGTGCCAGTGTGGCGAAATAGTTTTGTCCAAA
This sequence comes from Larix kaempferi, assembly GCA_027924585.1. Classification (NCBI taxonomy): domain Eukaryota; kingdom Viridiplantae; phylum Streptophyta; class Pinopsida; order Pinales; family Pinaceae; genus Larix; species Larix kaempferi. The sequence continues at coordinate 4,557,479 of BSBM01001646.1, forward strand.
AATGACTGGTGAAAGTCGCATCACGATTCGAGACAATGGAAGAAGGGATGCCATGAAGACGAAAGATCTGGTCCAAAAAAATTTGAGCGACGGAGGAGGCTGTATAGGGATGGCTGAGAGCACAAAAATGACTATATTTGGAGAGGCGATCAACCACAACAAGAATCATTGTCTTCCCGCCAGATTTAGGGAGCCCTTCAATGAAATCCATAGAAATATCTGTCCAAATCCGTGTAGGTATGGGCAAGGGTTCAAGCAATCCTGGAAGTAGTGTTGTTTCACCCTTATTGCGCTGGAAGGTATCACATTCGGCCACCATCTGTTGAATTGTCCTTTTCATGCCCTGCCAAAAGAAGTTACGCCGTTCTCATTCATACGTTTTGAGGAACCCAGAGTGCCCTGCTGATGGAGAATCATGGAGTTCATAGAAGACAGCATGTTGAATATATGTGCTCTAGGGGAGCACCAGACGACCCTTGTATCGCAGAGAAGCACCATCCCAAGAGTAATGTGGTACAGCAGAAGAGTTGTTGGTCAAGCGTTGGATGATTTGAGATAAGGAGGAGTCATTGACATAACCCTGTTGAACAGATTGCAACCAATTTGGGATAGGCATAGAAATAGCTGAAAGAGAACCTTGGGCCTCAAATGTGCGAGAAAGAGCATCTGCCACAATATTGTCTTTACCCTTCTTGTAAGTGATCTCATAGTCATAACCCATGAGTTTGCTAACCCATTTCTATTGTGTCGGGGAGGAGACACGCTGGTCCAAGAAATATTTCAGAGTCTGGCGATCAATATTGATGCAGAAATGATTCCCTAATAGGTATGGGCACCACTTCTGTACTGCATGCAAAATAACCATCATTTCCTTCTCATAGGTAGAGGCAGCTAGATTCTTACCTGAAAGGGGTTTGCTGGTGAACGCAATGGGGTGTTCATCTTGAAGGAGAACAACACCAAGTCCATTGCCGCAAGCATCACTCTCAATAGTGAAGGGCTTGGAAAAATCAGGCATAGCTAGCACAGGTGTAGTACACATAGCTTGTTTTAGTTTGTCAAATGCACACTGAACACCAGGTGTCCATGTGAAGGAATCATTTTTCAATAGAGCAGTTAATGGAGCTGCAACCTTCCCATAATCCTTGAAAAAATTGTGGTAGTAGCCAGTCAACCCCAAAAAACCACGAAGGCTCTTGAGTGTCTGAGGATGCGGCCAATTGTTCATGGCATCGATTTTGGTAGGATCCACGCGAACCCCTTGTGCTGAGATAATGTGCCCGAGATACTCAACTTCCTTCTGTCCAAAAACACATTTAGACTGTTTGGCATGGAGATGATGGTCAAAGAAAAGTTGCATGACAAGATCCAAATGTTGGAGATGTTCATCCCATGTTTTACTGTAGATGGGGATATCATCAAAGAATACCATAATGAATTTCCGCAAGTAGGGTCGAAATATTTTATTCATTAAGGCCTGGAATGTGGAAGGAGCATTAGTGAGGCCAAAGGGCATGACCAAAAACTCATAATGGCCATCATGTGTGCGAAAAGATGTTTTAGGGATATCATCCTCATGAACCCGAATTTGATGATACCCAAAACGAAGATCCAACTTGGAGAAAAAGTGAGCCCCATGAAGCTCATCAAAAAGCTCATCAACAACAGGAATTGGAAACTTATCCTTGATGGTGAGGTGATTAAGTGCTCGGAAGTCAATGCAGAGGCGCCATGACCCATCTTTTTTGCGGACAATAATAACTGGAGAAGAAAAGGAACTAGTGCTTGGGCGAATAATACCTTGCTTCAATAAGTCCCGAACGAGCATTTCAATCTCCATTTTTTGGTGAAATGGGTATTGATAGGGCCTGATGTTGGGAGGAACGCTGCCAGGAAGGAGCTGAATACGATGGTCTTCTGTCCTGGAAGGTGGCAATCCCACTGGTTCAGCAAAGACACATGTATATCGATCCAGAATTTGTTGTAGATCCAAAGGAGTAGTGGAGATAGCTGATGGTTGCATCTGGATGGAATGGATCTGAGCGATGACACCATGTGAACTCTTCTTGAGGAGTTTTTCCATGCGATGTGAACTGATGATGCTGAGAGAACCTGGTTTTAATCCTGTCAATGTGTGTTTGTGTCCATTGAGGGAAAACTGCATCCAAAGTTCAGCAAAATCCCATAAGATAGGGCCAAGTGTGCATAGCCATTGAGTGCCCAAAACCACATCACATCTGCCTAAGGGAAAGGAAAACATGTCAGAGCGCAAGGTATAATCTCCCATAGAGATACGCACATTTCGACACTTCCCTTTGCAAGGTAAGGTGCCCCCATTGGAAACCATGACTTCAAAGTTGGAGCAAGGATGGATAAAACAATCAGCTTGTTTGGCGATCCGAGGATCAATGAAATTATGAGTGCTACCATAATCAATGAGTATTGTGAGAGGAAGCTTCTTGAAGTAACCCCTGACCCGCATTGTTTGGGGGGTGGTGATTTCAGCTAAAGCATGGAGAGATATCTCTGGCTGGTCATCCTGAGACGGAGGGTCAATAGGCGGTTCCTGAATGTCAACTGGAGCATCCAGTGTTACTGGATCTTCGTCACCAATTTCAGAGGCAGGCGGAGACTCCACATCCAAGAGATAGATCTTTTGTTGAACACATCTATGTCCCCGAGTGAATTTATCATCACAATTATAGCAAAGCCCATTTTCTCTGCATGCTTGCATCTCTGTTTCAGACAAACGCTTGATAGAAGTCGGTCGAGGAGCCTGCGGTACAGGTGGTCGCTGAGAACCCATATTTCGGAAGGGAACAAAAGTGGGCTTGGAGCATTGTTGGGCTGTAATCTTGTCTTCTGCCAACTTAGCCAACCCTAGTGCTTCCATCATTGTGTTGGGACAGAACATTTTGACCTCAGAGCAGATGGCATCCTTTAGACCACTAATAAAACAAATCTGGTAAAATTCATCAAACAATCCTTCGGTGGGGTTGGCTAGATTCTCAAATTCGGTTTGATACTCTCTCACTGTGCCATTTTGGCGAAGTTTAGTGAGAGATCCTGTGAATTCATCAAAAGCACTAGGACCAAATCGTGCAAAAAGAGCTGGCAAAAGTCTGGCCATTTGGGCTTTGGATGAGCCTTGATGTACCAACGGTACCATTGAAGAGCTTCCTGTTCCAAATGAAAGGATTCCAACGGAACTTTGTTGACATCAAAAGTATTATGCAGACTGAAATACTGTTCTGCACGATAGATCCATCCAGTTGGATCGGTACCATTGAAGCGAGGAAAATCAAGCTTCGGACCACGGAAATTGCTGGAAGAAGAGAAGCCATTGTCTGCTGAAGACTTGGACTGCCGTTTGTTGTTCATAGCTGAATGTTCAAGATGGAGACCGAGAAATTTTTCATCCAAATCCTGGAGTTTGGCTTGGATGGCTGCAAGTGCGTCCTCCATGGTTTTTTCTCCTGCACGGGTGACAACCATAACCACGATTTTTTTATTTTTTTCGGTTGACTAGGTAGGAAAACAAAAACAGAAACTACTTCAGTAAAGGAAAATCTGGACTTGGGAAAAAATCAGAAGGGTAATTGGGGTTTGACTAGGCTTTGGACACTATTGGATAGACAGGGAAGAAAAAATGAGGATTTTAGAAGCGGGGTGAAAGAATGGGAAAATTTGGTAGAGGGGAACAAAGAAGCAGAATTTGGAAAGGAACTCTGTGGTAAAATTTGAAGGTGATTGGGTGAAATATGAGGAAGTTATGGGAAACCCTAAAAATAGACAAATGTGGGATTTTGGGCTTTGGGAAGGGGAATTGGGGATAGGGTCCTTAGGACTGAAATATGCAGAATGGGATGACAGGGGTTCCCCAAAAATTTCAAGGGAAACAGAGTGAAAATAAGGGAGATATGGACAAAAAACTAATCTGGAACAGCACCGAATGGATTGAAAACGGCTGAATCTGGAACGGCTTGCAAAATGGATCTGAAACGACGCAGCAATGATCGACAATAGTTCAGTTGAAAGTAGAGATGGACCCCAGGTATGTGCGGCTTCCTAACAATTCAGGGATTTCACTCGGTCTCCAATGTTGTCTGACGGCTTGCGTATTGGGGCAGTACCCCTCACTCCATGGCACAGGTAAAACTGATAACCGCTTTGCTACAAATGACAGCTCTTGGTTTACCTCATGGGTGGGAACTAGTCAATCAGGTAGGGGTCGTTGCCCTTTTCGCTAGCAGGTCCTCTCAATGGGCCAGCTACTTCGAGGTTCCTGTGGTACTCCTCACAATGAGTTTTAGGGATTATGCCCAAGTACTTCCCACAGTTAAGCGGATAGGGATTATTCCCAAATCCGAACCTGCAACAAATGCGAAAAAAAAATTGGCAGAAATTTCACCCAGTGAGCCCAAGAAAGTGCTCTGATACCAGATGTGATGCACCTGCAACAATTAATTAACGAGAATATGCGAAATAGCAGAAATGACAGAACTCAGAATCACTTTTATATTGATCACAGGCCACTTCGAGGGGGAAACCTCCTTTGAGCAAGCTCAATACAATTAACTTCACGATGCCTTCATAGGTCTCAACACACACTTATATACTAATTCTAGGCGCCAATACTATGGGTCAAAACCACGGGCCGTTACAAACTATGGATCAACAATACTATGGGCGACTTACAAAGCATATGCGCCAACAACAATAACATAAACTATTGATCAACAAATACTACGGGACGACTTACAAAGCATATGCGTCCAACAACAACATACTAACAAAGTAAAGACATGGGTTCCTAACAGGGCAGGAGCTTATCGTATGGCCGATAGACATCATAGTTCTTTCATCTTTTTCCTGGGCTATGGAGAAGAGAAGAGACCGATTGGAGACTGGAACAACGGCCCCTTGGAAGCTGCAAAAACTAAAAAAATACATGCCCTCAAAATGGATGAGGAATAATCTTTGATAATGGACGAGGCGGTCATACCCATGCTCGTATCAAGACATATACATAACAATTAGGCCCAAGAAGCGGGGCCTGAATAATACATAAAAATCTGTTGGTACATCATAATGGTCCAGAGGGGACACAAAGCTGGGACATACTCATGGTCATATAATGACTGATCTCAATAACTAATACACTGGAGAAGAGCAACAACCATTCTAAATAAGGTTTCAAAAGGGTTGATGAACTGCTGGAGCTGAAGGTGTCCAACATATGTGGGGATTCAATGACTGTGAGTTAACTTCTGAGGAGTATATGTAACTGTATACTCGAGGGAGTATAAAACTGTGGTACATCTGATAATTGTCGCCAAGCGCAACCCGGATATCGATATGAATGTGTAACTGGTTTTTTTCTCAAAAAGACTCATAATTGTGGTAGATTTAGGTGATATCCGGGGTCTTCAACAAATAACTGAAAGGACCGATACCCTATACGAGTCTCAACGATGCGATCAAGGTGTTTGAAGTTGAGCATGTGAGAAACAATCACTTGGAGAGGCAATGAGGGCTCCTTTCAAAATGATCTATAGGCACTCGTCATTAATGGTGATGAGTCCAAGGAACAGGGACCTCTAGGTCTATCCTCTGGAATAGATTTGGTTGGCGTCGACAAAGGGAGGCCAGCAACTATCAAGGCAATGATGTTTCCTTGATAGGAGCGCGAGGTGTACAACTAAACTGTGATAGTACTGATGGTAGGAATGACATACTGTGGGGATGTGGAAAAATTGGGGTGATAGAGTGGGTGGACTCAAAATTCCTTTGTTCAGAGCATGACGACATGGTTGATCTGGAAGCATACGAAACTATCTTTTAGTTGTGTGGATCATAGGTTAGGGGTATGTATTGTAGACTGGAGTGACTCTGGGGGGACAAGTTAATGGATGCTTTTGGGAGACTCTCGGGGTGACATATTGTAGAATGCTCTAAACAAAGGCGACCATACTAGGGAAGTTGTTGTATGAGTAGATATGATCTGTTGTGGTACTGAAAAGCATCGTTGGGTCCTTCTTCATGGTTTTAATGAGCTCCAAGAAGGGATAAAAGTTTGCTCTTAGATGGTACTCTCCTGTCGATTTATGCGATCCCAGGACTGTTCATGCTCGTGGTTTGCTTTCATTTTTAGATCTGAAAGCGATAGGTAGACTCCATTGGTGTTATTTTTCGTATGTTAGTCTCCAAGGCCCGAAAAAGCATAAAATGATGGAAATGGAGAACTCTTCTAGCCAATGTGACTAGAGAATTCATTTTTCGTAATTAATCTACAAGGTATGGAAAATTGGTAAGCTTATACCAGGTAGAATCCCTTTCAGATACTTTTAGCGAGCATGAAAGGAAGCAAGATTGCTCGACAATTTTTTCATTGTTTTAGGAGTCATAAAAGAGCTTAACAGTAACTCCCTAAGTGCATTTTTCGTAAAAGAATTGCTCGGCCCGAAAAAGGGATAAAATTATACCGAACAAAAAGGTTATTGGTGAGGGCGAGGAATGATCTTGAGCATCGTCATGAGCACGGAAAACTGAATCCGGCGATATAAGACTTGTCAAAAACGGACCACGGCCGATGTGGCACTCAAACCGAGGCGATGAGGGGCATTTTGGAGAAATGCCCAAAAACTATGGGGGTGAGAGCGAGAAATTATCTCAAGCATCATCACGAGTGCAGAAAACTGAATCCGGTGATATAAAACTCGTCAAAAATGGACCACAGCCGATGTGGCACGCAAATCGAGGCAACGAGGGCCATGGGAAAAATGCTCAAAAAATCTGGTGGTGAGAGTGAGAAATGGTCTCAAGCATCGTCACGAGCGCAGAAAATTGAATCCGGAAATATAAAACACGTCAAAACGGAACCATGGCTGATGTGGCACACAAATCGAGGCGACGAGAGGAATGGGAAAAATGCCTAAAAAACTGGTGGTGAGAGCGAGAAATGATCTCAAGCATCGTCACGAGCGCGGAAAACTGAATCCGGTGATATAAAACTCGTCAAAAACGGACCACGGCCGATGTGGCACACAAATCGAGGCGACGAGGGGCATAGGAAAAATGCCAAAAAAAAGGACCTGGTGGAATCCGGAAAATGAATGGACTATCATGAAGTTCTTGCTACACTGATTCCAACGGTTTGAAAAACGGATGTCGTATGATGCCGAAATGGTTGATTGAAAATGGCCAAATTTGTATAAATAGCAAGTGGGCCCAATGTGACAAGTGTCATTTTCACCATTGAGTTTCACAGAGTAATTGAGTTGGGTCAAATCATTTTCTAGATTTGTGGGAGATTCAACCGTTGGTTTTTCATTCTGCGAGTTTCAGGTAAGCCTATGTGCCTTAGCCTTTTAAATTTTTTCCTTTCTAGTTAGCGTCGGGGCCCCAGACGCTGCGTAATTCCACATTGGCTTCCCAACGTGGAATATCGCGGGTTTCGGCTCATTTTCCACGATGCACACTTTTATCCCATCTTGGAGCTCATTAAAACTACGAATAAGGACCCAACGATGCTTTTCGCCGCCACAACAAATCATGTCTACTCATATGGTAGCTTCCCACAATGGGAGCATAGGCCCACAAACCTACACCACTGGACCCACAACCCGCACCGCCCCACCGACTCCCAAGTTGGAAAAGAATCCCCCAACAATCCGTGCTCCCCCCAAGTGCTCTTTGTGCGACGATATAGGCCATGTTACCCGTCAATGTCCATAATTACCGACACTTCAAGAACACATGCAAATGTTGGATGATGACACTAACATACCAGTTGTCAAACTTGAACTGCCCCCTCAGCCTCACGATAAATCGTTGCATACCAATCACCCTTGTGCGATATGTGGGATCTACGGCCATTACTCACATCACTACCCTGATCTCCCAGATTATAGAGCAGCTCTATACGAATTGAATAATGTCGACCTAGAGATATCCCCTCCTCTCATTGAGGAAATTCATCCCCCACCATCTTCCTCCTCAGAAGATATTAACACAATTTACATTGTTTCCAATGGAGACCCCTTTGTCCAGTCGACCCCTTCCATTGATCCCTCTGACCCACATATTCAACCTTTTCAAATCAAAGAGGAAACCACATGTCCACAGTATGGGGGCAGGCCCGAAACCTTGCCTACTCATCATCATCGTCATTCTCATCGACGATACTGGGGGCATCCACCCCGCAAGGGGAATCCCCCATCATCATATCATAACTTCAGTATGCCACCATGGCCCACAGCCTCATGGTACACCCCCCCTCCAGTAGTTGTTCAATGCCCTGTTGATCCCTCTCTAAGACAACATCTACACCACATTGACACCTATGAGTTCGGGGACATAATAGACTACCTCGAACCTGGGATAGGGGGCGTGATCAAACATTTTGACCCTACCCCATCACCTCTATCTCAACACCTCAAAGAGCCTATCGTTCAAACCAACACATATGTGATCTACAATCACAAACCCCATGCACGTCACATGGGGGCAGGTCATTAACCCTGCTCACTTTTTCACATTCGTGATCTCAACCATTTTTTAATTCACATGTCACTTGTATATTTGAGTTGATTTGATACACATAGTATTTCTCCCCTACGGGTCATCATTTCTCCCCACCACTGCATCCTTGCTTGGTAGGCTCACCTTTATTTAAAGCCATTTTTTAACCTCGTTTTTTCTTTTGACCATTCCAAAGTCATTTGACCTCTGGGTTTTTTTTTGTTTTTTTTCTTTTTTTCGCACCCTTTGCACCGCTAGATTCAAATTTCCGTGCCCATGATGATTTTTGAGATCATTTCTCGCTCTCACCACCATATTGTGAAGGCATTTTTTCCATGCCCTTCATTGCCTCGGTTTGTGTGCCACATCGGCCATTACTGATTTTTAAAACATTTTTCATATCACCGGATTCAGTTTTCCACGCTCGTGACGATGCTTCAGATCACTTCTCGCTCTTACCAATATCTTCTTGTTCAGTATAATTTTATCACTTTTTTGGGTCGAACAACTCTTTTACGAAAAAGGCACTTAGGGAGTTTATGTTAAGCTCTTTTCTGGCTCCTAAAACAATGAAAAGATCGCCGAGCAATCTTGCTTCCCTTCATGCTTGCTAAAAGTATCTGAAAGGGCGTCTACCTGGTATAAGTTTACCCCTTTTCCGGACCTTGTAGACTAATTACGAAAAAGGAATACTCTAGTCACATCGGCTAGAAGAGTTCTCCATTTGCATCATTTTATGTTTTTTTGGGCCTTGAAGACTAACATACAAAAAAGAACACCAATGGAGTCTACTTACCGCTTTTAGACTCTCTAAAATTGAAAGAAACCATGAGCAATCACTGTCTTGGGCTCGTACAAATCCATAAGACGGTACTCCTCCTCTAATTCAGAGTCTTCTTATCATTTTCAGACTTTAAAAATGAAAGCACTCACGAGCATGAACAGTCCTGGGCTCGCATAAAACCACAGGACAGTACCATTTTAGAGAAAAAATGTATCCCTTCTTGGATCTCATTAAAACTACGAAGAAGGACCCAACGGTGCTTTTCGGCACCACAACAGATCATGTCTACTCATATGGAAGCTTCCCCATTTTGGTTTCCTTTGTTCAAATTATTCTGCAGTATGTCACCCTAAGAGTCCCCTTACAGCATCCATCAGCTTGTCCCCCCCAGAGTCACTCCAGTCTGCAATACATATCCCTGATCCCTTACGCTATGATCCTCACACCTAAAAGTCAGTTTCCTATGCTGCCAGGTCAACCATGTCATCATGATCTGAACAAAGGAAGTTTGAGTCCACCCACTCTATGACCCCAGTTATTCCCCATCCCCACAGTATGTTGGTACTACCATCAGTACTATCACATTTCAGTTGTACACCTTGCGCTCCTATCAAGGAAACATCATTGCCTTGGTAGTTGTCGTTCTCCCTCTGTCGACGCCAACCAAATCTATTCTAGAGGATAGACCCAGAGGTCCCTGTGCCTTGGACTCATCACCATTAATGATGAGTGCCTACGGATCATTTTTAAAGGAGCCCTCATTGCCTCTCCAAGTGATTGTTTCTCACATGCTCGACTTCAAACACCTTGATCGCATCGTTGAGACTCGTACAGAGTATCGGTCCTTTCAGTTATTTTTTGAAGACCTCGGATATCACCTGAATCTACCATAGTTATGAGTCTTTTTTATAAAACAACCAGTTACGCATTCCTATGGATATCCGGGTTGCGCTTGGCGACAATTATCAGATGTACCACAGTTTTATATTCCCTCGGTATACAGTTACATATACTCCTCAGAAGTTAACTCACAGTCATTGAATCCCCACAGATGTTGGACACCTTCAGCTCCATTAGTTCATCAACCCTTCTAAAACCTTATTCAGAATGGTTGTTACTCTTCTCCAGTGTATCAGTTATTGAGATCAGTCATTATATGACCATGAGTATGTCCCAGCTTTGTGTCCCCTCTGGACCATTATGATGTACCAACAGATTTTTATGTATTATTCAGGCCCCCCTTCTTGGGCCTAATTGTTATGTATATGTCTTGATACGAGCATGGGTATGCCCACCTCGTCCATTATCAAAGATTATTCCTCATTCATTTTGAGGGCATGTATTTTTTCAGTTTTTGTAGATTCCAAGGGGTCGTTGTTCCAGTCTCCAATCGATCTCTTCTCTTCTCCACGGCCCAAGAAAAATATGAAAGAACTATGATGTCTATCAGCCATACGATGAGCTCCTGCCCTCATACATCAGGGGGCAATCTGTTAACACCCAAAAAGTGCTCACTAGCTCATTCCCTTATTCACCTGACCCATTTGTCCACTTTTCCACCATTTGAGCCTCTAAAAGCCATCAAAAGGTCACCAAAATACCACAATACACCTTTTTTCCCCTCAAAATATATATTTTTCCTCAAAATACACAAAAAACCCTCAAAAGGGTCCAAAATTCCCAAAAATATTGAAAGGGAATAAAAATATAAAAAATATCATAAAAGAAAAAAGAGGGAAAAAGAGACCTAAACCATGTTGGCCAATACCATTAGTTTCCTTAAAACCATAATGGTATCCCCCATCACCAAAAACTATAAAATGGTGATAGGGGCTCCTCACTTTTCATCCACATTTCATCCTATCCTTATGCTGCCAAATTCCCTTTGAGCGCCATTGCCTCCCATTTCGAGTTTGAAGATCCCCATTGAAGCTTTGGAGAAGAAGAGACCATTGGATATTGGAGCTTCTCAACCTTGGATTTGCTCAACACCCATCATCCTCACCATTTGAGGTAATACAAAATCAAATATTTTTCAAGTTATTGTTTTTCCATAGATCTTATTGCTTATATTCTTAAATTCAGATTTCTTTATTTCTTTTACATATGTTAATGTTAGCTTTGGTTAAATTAGTTTTTACATACTTTTATTGAGACTGATGCTACTAGTTAGCAGGTGCATCCTAGCACATGCTTGTTGAAAAACCAAGCAACAGACTTGGTTCTGCGGTTTCTTGCTCCTCTGTTGACTTGGAATTATAATGTATTTCGGCCATCGTTTCCCTCTGACCTCACACATTAGGGGGCATCTATTATAGGTCAAATATGCACTTCTCCGTCCATGATCACATCTAGATGTCGATCACACAAAAGGACAACTTGGATGGAAGAGCATGATTGCCTTAGATGATGAATGGACTAGAATTACCCCTCTGCAGCTGACAAAACCCTATTTTTACCTACTTTTAAGGAAAAATGCTACCCTACAAGCATGATAGTAGCGTTTGCCTCCAAAAATACTCTCTTCCACTTGTAGTGTTTTCCCTCAGAAATACTCTACTTTGCTTCAATAGAGTAGCGTACAGCCTCAGAAATCTTGCAAACGCTGGTTGTAAAGCAGGGAAGTTGCATGTTGAACGCTACTCCACTTAAGAAAAGTAGCGTACACCTTAAAAAGTAATAAAAAATATATTAATTTGATGAATTGGTATTAGTTGAAGTTGGTTTTGCAACTTCCCAATCAAACTACCTCTCGATCCAAACTGCCTACCTTGTCACATAAATACAAGGGGGGTAGATGAGAGAGAGGAGGGGAAACTATGCATTAAGGGTTGTTACGCTAGAGGACTTCCAAAGATAGTGTGAAGAGCAGGAGCCTAGGATCCGATTGCACAAGCACTCTGAATGATCAGGTATACTTGTACTGATTATTTGATTTTGACAATAAAGGTTGAAATGCCCTTCCCGCCCCAATCAAATGTCTAATGGATTGCATGTTTGTTTGGATTAAATGCTTGATTGTATTTGATGTTTAAATTGTATTTCAATTCTATCATTGTTATATCAGTCAAGATACACTGAGGAAGGTATCTTTGTATTGCAGGTTCGTCAAATGGAGGATCAAGTGGAGGATCGATCGAATGAGCAAGTGAAAGCTAGGATCGAACTTCATTAATAAGGTATGCCTTCAAGAACCTTGATCTCTTTCCTTTTGTAGAATCCTATGTGATATGATTAATGTATTTACCTGTCACCCCAAAATTTGGTAGTGTCCCTCTCCTCGCTATAGGGTAGAATTCCCGAACAACAATCACATTCCACAATGAAGGTTTTTGTGAAGTCTGGTGTGGTCAAAAAATGAGCTTTGCACATATCCTCTTTAAGTTGTTCAAAATCTCGAGTTGCCTCTAGTGTCCAATAAAATGCTTCCTTCTTCAATAAAGTTGTTAGAGGTGTTTCTTTTCTTTAATAGTTCCGAACAAAATTGTGATCTAGTACCCTGTCAAACCTAAGAATCTTCTAATATTCTTCAAGTTTTTGGGAATCGGCCAGACCATCATAGATTTAATTTTGTTAGGGTCTACCTTGACACCTTCATGAGATACAATATAACCCAATAACTCGTCCTCCTTTACCCCAAAGAAACATTTGGAAGGTTTTTCATATAGTTGTTGCTCCTTTCATAGTTGTAGCACCCTATCAACATGTTGTACATGTTCCTCCCAAGACTTGCTATAGATTAGTATATCATCAAAAAATACTAACACAAATTTTCTAAGGAAGGGATTGAAAATATAATTCATCAAACCTTGAAATGTGGAAGGTGCATTTGTAAGGCCAAAAGGCATGACCAGAAATTCATAATGACCTTCATGAGTTCTAAATGTTGTTTTAGGTATGTCTTCTTCCTTCATTCTAATATAATGATACCATGAACGAAGATCCAACTTTGTGAATTAAGTTGCTCCATGTAGTTCATTTAACAATTCATCAATGACAGGAATGGAAAACTTATCTTTAATGGTGATCTTGTTGAGCTCTCTATAATCTGGACACATATGCCATGAGCCCTCCTTCTTGTGTACCATTACCACTAGTGCAGAGTAAGAACTTTGGCTAGGCCTAATTATGCCATCCTCTAACATTTCTGCAACCATATGCTCAATTTCACTCTTTTGTCCATAGGGGTATCTGTAAGGTCTAATGTTAGGAGGAACACTTCCTGGAATTAATTGAATAGCATGATCAAAATCTCAACTAGGTGGAATACCTTTTAATGCAGGCCTAGGCCCCTAGGCTTGCTATATCTATATTCATGTAAAATTTTACTCACGTCCATACGCCTAATTCATCATGGTATGAACTCTAACTACAATGGTTTCTAAAGAAGTGCATGAATCAAATTCTACAACACTTACTCATTTCAACTGACCATGAGAATGGTTTCATTGTATTCTTATCTCGAATCTGTTGGCAGTGCCCTCACCACAACTTAACAACATTTCACCAATTGTCTCTTGCTCCTGTAGTCAACTTCCATATATACCGAGTTCATTCCTGAACCCCATATGCTATTCAAAATATCCCTCTGTCTCCAATTAGTACTCTCTCACAAAATAGCACCTTGATTCCAAATAGCACTATGTCTCATTCCAGTGCTTGTTCTTCACACAATTTTCAATGCACGGGTACAAACAGGTTTACAAACCGATTCATATGGATTCTAAAACCTGTCTTCAACACTTCATCATTATTTTGTGATTAGGTATAGCATATGCTTGCGTGTTGGCGATTTTCCATGTTATGATGAGCAAGGACGTCTCCATCCCTCTAGTTCCTTTGACCAATGGTGCTCGAGTTCCCCACGGTAACCTTGTTAAACAAGCTGGGCGTTATTTCCTTCATTTTCTCCAAATGATTGTGTGGCTGGTTTTCTTTCTCCCTCAATGCTTCAACATAGGTAGTAAACCCGCATTTCTCCTTTCAACATAGACCCAAACCTTCTTGCGACCTCCATCTCTCATAATTGTGATATCATCTACAACAACCCAATACCAAGATATCATCTAGCTCAATACCCATCAACACGTCTCCTCTTCAACACAACTTCCTCATATCGATTCAAATTGATTGTCTTGAAGGTTTCCCCTATTACTTTAGAACTGGAAGCTCATGTTCAGAGCTTCTACCTAGATTTCTGCTCTCAACGAAATCAAATTTTCCATTTTCCATCAGCGATCTCATCAAAGAAAGACTGCTCTACGCTCAGGTTTATACAATAAACATGGACTCTTCAAACAAACCAATATTCATCACAACTTTAACACATTCACAAAGATGCATAAATACATACACATAAAATAATGAATCTCTTCTTCCATTGACAGAATCAAACTGTACAAACTAAAATCAAACCCTGATTTACTTCTGAGATTTCTTCTCATCTACCTATGGCCCGATCCTCTCTTTACTTGGCCATCTCCTGTCCTATCATGATCGTAGGCTTACATTTTATATCTATAAGCTCTTCTTTCAGCTCCATAAAACCCTAACAGGCTTCCAAAATTAATGACAACTAATTCCCCAAAATAAGCATTCAATCCTATCCACCTAAATTACTCATGACTTCAATATCAACGAATTATGCCACCTAGTGCATATTCAGTTACAATAGTTCATCACCATTCATTACTAATAACTTAATGACTTGACTAACACCTTGCTAGCCTAGAACCTTCTAGCTAGCTTTTCAAACTCTAATATTTACAATGTTTTTACAATGAGACCACTCCCTTGGGCAATATAAGAACCCTAAGGTCTAATTAACACCTTAAAATTTTTAATGAGAGCAAGATGCTCCTGCATCACCTTTTGGAATATCTTCAAATACCTTGGAGTGCTTATCAATGACCCTATGGAGATCCATGGAAATAGGAGGCTTAGATGTTTGAACATTTAGTGAGCATAATTATGCAATTATGCCTTGATGTCCCTTTTTCAACAATTTTGTCATACCATTAGAGCTTATGACCTTGCTTGGCTTCCCTATGATACCCCTTAATTCAAATTATTTTCCTTCCCATGAAAATTTCATGAAAAGTTCTTGAAAATTAAAAGCCATTGTTCCCAATGATTGTAACCATTGAAATCCTAAGACAACATCAACACCACCTATTGGGATAGAAATCATTGGACTATTCAATACATATCCCCCATAGTAAGATTGATATTATGGAATTTCTCTAAGCAATTGATAGTTCCTCCATTTGCAATCATTACTTGAAACTCCAGTGCTAGATATACAAAGCAATTGAGAGCTTTGGCTAGTTTACAGTGAATGAAATTATAAGTACTACCATAATCAATCAACACTGATACCTTTTTCTGTTTGATATATCCTTCGACCTTGAGATTTTGGGGAGTGCTAATTCCATCCAATGCATCACAAGATATGGTGGGAGTAATCTCTTCAGGATTAATCTCTTATATTTCTTCAGCTTGAGATGGTTCATGTTCTTTTGCTTCCTCCTCTTCACAACCTATGTAGAATAATTTATTATCACCACACTTATGTCCCTTACTATACATGTTGTCACAGTTAAAGAGTAGACCTTTTACTCTTCTTTCATTCAGTTGTTGTGGTATCAACCTTTGAGGCAGGTAAGAAGAAGGAAAGTTATTCTCTCCATATGAGTTGGAAGTGGTCCTTTTTGTAGCCATCGCCATATTTTTACTTTCAACCTTCCCTGCCACCATGAAATCCTTCTCTAAGGATATTGGTTAGAAGAGGTGCAACTAATGTTAGATGTTATCCTTCAAGGTTCCAATAAAGAGTTCCAACAATTTATCATCTTGTATGTCGTCCACTCTAAGACTCGACTTTTGAAATTGTTGAATGTGCTCGCTTACTGGACCTTTTTTCCTTAGATTTATCAATTGTGTAAAGAAGGAATTTTTCTCTTAACATCATCATGGTATGATATCAACTCTTTTGTAAAAAATGGACCAAGAGATAATGCATTTATTTTTGTGTTCACAAAGCCATTGGAACCACACAAACTGATGAGGTTCTAAATATAAAGATGCAATAGGTACCTTTTGGAGATTTGGCACTTGGTGTATATCAAAGAATGCTCCATCTGGAATATCCATGTTATGGGGTCCTTGAAATCAAACTTCCTCATGCAAATATTGTGGAGTTGGATACCCCTTGGGTACCATCCCATGTTACTTCCACTATTAGAATCAATTCCTCTTGGAATATTCTTATTACTGGAAGGTTGCTCAACATGGAAATTATCTTTATCATCACTTATAAAAATATTTTCCTTTGAATTTTGTAGGATATTAGCATCCTTTTCATATTCTAATCCATATTATTATCAATATGTCCCATAATCTTTTCCTCTAAATGAAGTAAATCAATCGTTTTCACGATCCCTTTAATCATATCTTCCAACTTGGACACTCGGAAAGATAGGTCTTCACTTTCATCATATGTCATGGATGAATCCTTAGGTGGATTCAGTGGAGTATGATTTTTTCCACTACCTTTTTGTGGCATTTTGAACAATATAAATATATCACACCTTATGTTCACCTCAAATAGATCCTTCTACTAAAAGTTATTTCAAAATTTAAAATGGCGTACCTTTTTCCAACCTTGATTTGAAAACGGATTTCCAACTGAGGAAATCCTAAAATTTCAACCCCTCTGAGTCTGAAACCTCGGCCTGTGGTATCCTTATATGTCCTCTTTCTAATTTTGTAGGTCTCGTTGAATTTGGATGTGGCAAAAAAAAGTTGTGACAATTTTCCCAACACTTGTTATTTTTGGCCTTTTTAGAAGAGCGAGAATGTACGGCCTGCGACGTGTCCAATTTTTTTAATATGATTCTGAAATCGCTAACATAGAAACTATGGTATTGTTAAATTCTAGAACATAGCAAATCATAGAGTTGATATTACCTCACAGTGAAAGAATGAGCAGAAAAGATGAATTATAGAGAAAATTGCATTGAAATGAGTAGTAAAATTATTCATGAATTGGCACTCAGATAGAAGCAGAAATATGTGTTATGATCCATTAATCAGTATAGTCAATAGATGTGTTACAATGGAGATAATTCGATTATCCTAGGAGAATTCGAATCTATGTTATTCTAGCATAGGAATTGTCACCACTGGAGTGCTCTGGAAGTCCCAAACTCAACTCAACTGAAACAAAACTCAGTTATGTAACGTCCCCATCTTGACCTTATTGCATTAAAATGTAAATGATGTAATATTGTTATAAAATCATGGTGAGGAGCTCAAAGCCAAGGCCCCACCATCGATTTATTGATGCATATGGTTCGCGTGCTAGCCAGGCATGATAGAATTGTGAATATCATGTAAATAGGCATTTTAATAAAATACCCACAACTAGCTATGCAATGCAACAAAGAGATGGGGGCATGATTTTACAAGGAATTGGGAGGGAAAACATTCAAACCCTTTGAGCCAATCAATTCAAGCCAAGTGTCAATGAGAGGACCCATCAAATCCTCAACTACCCATGGTGACTTTTGTACCCAATCATTGATTTCTCCCAAGAGTTGGTTGAGGTAGTTAATGCCTTGGGGAATGAGAGGTATGGCTGTCCAAATTCGGGTATGGGAAAGCCACCCTGCATGGAAAATCATGTTTGGCTTCTTGGGCAAGAAAAGAGCCATGAATTTCTCCCCAAGCCATAACCCATCAACCAGTTTTGCCTCTCTCACGAGTTTGGAGCTACCTGGGCGTTTTCCAGCCATGTTTTGAGGTGTTTTCCTTCATTCTCAGCTGGGAGAAGGGCGTTTTTGTATTGTACTAGTGGGGAAAAAGGGAGTCGAATTTGGGTTCCATAGAGACCGTTCAACTGTTGAATGCTTAGTGAGTTGGGAGAGAATTCGTTTTCCTCCCTGTGAATGTTTTTCCCCATCCCATAATCCATTTTTGGCTAGAAACGAATTGGGAAAAACCCATGACCATCCTGTTGTAAATCCCATTGTTAACTGTGTATCCCTGCCCAATGATTGTGTTTACTGTGTGATAAAAGAGTATGTTGGGGAATGGGTTATGGGTCTCCATTATTTTGGCTTGAGCTTGAGTGAAAGCATCCAGGGTTCAAGTGTAGCCTGATAAACCCAGTTGTGGGATGGCTTGGCTCAGTTGAAATGCTTAATTGGCTGTGTATGAGCTGAATGTCCCCTTTTCCTTGTAAGAATCATGCCTAGCTCGGGGGTGGCCTTCGAACGGACTCAGTATATGCCGTCGAAGAGCCTACGGTTGGGTGGAACGTTGCAGCGACATAGCTAGTTGCTTCGGACAATTGCGAAAGAAAGATAAGTATTTGATGTGTATTTACTTCTGCAATGTTTAATTTGATGATTATTTTGATATGTTGGATGAGCATGAATTGTGTGTGGATGAGTTTTAATTCCGTTGTGCATACTTGCTTGATTTGCATCGGCACACTCTTGGTCTATTCATATGATTCTAATGAAATTGGCTGAGATAATGTGAAAGCCCTAGAGATTGGCATCATGTTCCCTCCCTTGCCTTGGATGGATGGGTGGGTACGTTACAAAATGGTATCAGAGCGAAGGTTGCAACATTGGGCCTTCATGGGCTATCTATCACAATGGCAGAGGTAAGTATTCCTCCTGCTCAAACTGATCCTTAAGAAAATTTCAGATTTTCAAAATTCCTCTAAGTGTTTTTGAAAAAATCAAATAAGTTCGCTGAAACGGCGGGAAAAGTTATGAGTTTTGGTCCGCAACAGCGGAAGAACTCAGCGAGTTTGTCTGCACCAGTGAAAAAAGTTGGTGAGTTTCTGCCGCAGTGTCGGAAAGAGTTGGTGAGTTTTCGCCGAAACGGAGGAAGAACTCGACGAGTTGCTCCGCAACGGATCGCCCATAAATTTTAAGTTTGGCGAAAAAGATGGAAAAAATTCGGAATGAAAAGCTGAGTTTCGGCGGAAGAACTCAGTGAGTTGGTCCACAACGGCGGAAGGACTCGATGAGTTGGTCCGCAACGGCGGAAGGACTCGATGAGTTGGTCCGCAACGGCGGAAGGACTCAATGAGTTGGTCCGAAAATTTTCAAAAAAAAATTCTAAGTGTTTATGGCAGAAAAAGTTGGTGAGTTTCCGCGGCAGCATCGAAAGGAATTGGCGAGTTTCCGCCGCAGCATTGGAAGGAATTGGCGAGTTTCTGTCGTTGTGTCGGAAGGAATTGGCGAGTTTTCTCTGAAACTGTGGAAGAAATTGGCGAGTTTTCGCCGCAATGGTCAACCGGAAGAACTCGGCGAGTTCGTCCACAACGGCGGCGAAAATCAGCGAGTTCGTCTGCAACGGGTCGGAAGAAAATGGCGAAGTCCGCTGGAACAGAGAATTCAACTATTTTCCAGGGATATTTTTCAGGTGTCAGAAGTTGAAAATTGCCATGGAACTCATGTGCTAGATTGCGTGAAATTGAAAAAATTAATAATAATAATAAAAAAACGAGGGCGCTGCCCTCAACCCGCCCTACAGTGGCGCAGGGAAACCACAAGGGGGAAAGCCCCCTTGACCCCCATCGTCCCCTAGAGACAGTCGTTGAAAGTGTAAAATGCATTGCGGAGGAGCAATGGGAGCAGCAAGGCAATGTTGATAAGAGGGAAATTCCTCACCTTAAACTATTTCTATTTATAACATAAGAATTGCATATTTGGAAAGTATCAAGAATGAATGATTACACGTAGGTATATGTTGAATTGCTAATTCATGAGAAGATCATAGCTAATGATTACTTGAATGCTTGGTAGGAAAGCCAAGAAAAGGATCAGCTATGATGTAGAGAAGGGACTCCATGTCATAATGAGGAATTGGAAAGGGATAATTCCTTAACTCCTCTCTTGCTATTGTGTTTTTATTTCCTGAGTTTTATATACTGGAAATTATGGCATAGTGATGCTGGAAATGCAAGAGAATAATGCATATGAATTAGTGGGCATGATTAGAGAGTCATTGAATAATGCATGTGAATTGCCTATGCATGAGCATGATATTGCATATGGATAAAATAGTGAGGTTTTACATATGCAATGAGCCACTTAAGATAATTATTTTGGTTGCTAATAATTAGTTGTGTTCGCATTGGTTGTAGGACCAAATACAACCGAAGCATGGCTAAAGATGTGAATGGTGATTGTTTCCTATGACCAACAACCTTATGAGGAAAGGATGGTGCAACAAATCTATGATCATGAGGTTGGCAAAAGAACTGTGAAGCCTTGGTAGGAGGCCAACTGATCAGGTAACATCAAACGATGTTAATGACAGCCATGCAGGTAATGGTTATTTGTGCTTAATTGCATGAATGTTGAAAGAGGATTTGGTAATATCCCTTCAACTATGTTCAACTATGTTGATTTGGTTTGCATATGGTATTGAGTGCCTGAATGTGAATGTTAACCTACTAGGTATAGTGAGGTATGGGGTAGTAAGGGCGAGGAACCCTCTACCATATGATTGTTTTAAAAACTAGAATGCATTCATATGAAATTATAACATGCCATTGTGTATGCTGGATTATAAGTTTAAATAACCAAAGAAAGTGAGGACTTATGGCTCTGTCATTGTAGTGCATGGTTAGTCCATAATATGTTTGAATGCATAGTATTCATGAATTAATACAAGGTTGCATTGAGTGGGTGCACATTAAAAGATTATGTGAGTATTGTAATGTGCATGCATAGGTATGGGTGCACATGTTGAGATGCATTATGTGAATGCATGATTGTGGTGTATGTTTCATTACACTTAGATGGTAGACGAAATGGTGAACTATTGTTAATCATGAGACCATTTCATGAGCTGTTGTGAATGCAGGAGAAGGATTGAATATAGAAGGTAGACATGAGTTGCATAAAATGATACAGCTATGAAGTGATGAGTATCTAAAGCTTCATTTCAATTGCATAAATGATGTGACTATGTCTTGCAATTCTATTGTGATGATGATGCATATATATATATATATATATATATATATCATTGCATTTCAAATGATAATAGCTGAGGGTATTTGAGTTATTGAGTGAACATTATAATTCTTAGATCACTTCAGTGACTGTTGCAACAATGAAATATTATATGCACAAGAGACTTACAAAGCGTTTGGTTGATTGAAGTTTCAGATTTCAAGTAGATTGTTTTGGGCATGGCAAATGTGGGTAAGTCCATGATGAAGATTGGAATCTACCATGAGAAAGAGCCAAACGATATGAGAACAGACTCATGGCTAAGCAAATCAATTTATGTAGAGAACAGAATTGCAAATTCATACTTGAATTTAATTATTAAAGCCATTGAATGATTATTGTTAAATGCTGCTGATTGTTTGGCTATTTGATAAATGTGCCAGGAAGAAACATTGCAGGGAGACCATGTGTGATGATCTACAGAAGCCAAAATCCATGAGAAGGACCCCATGCTTTGGAAATGGGTTTCGGGTGAAACACCATTACATCTATTAAGGATGACATCTCAGCTAAGTTGTATGTTGGAAAACCATGAGAGTGAGATGGTAAAGTTATGCCAAGAAGGCATGCGTGGATTATGGAACGTGGAAAGATTGGGGTGGCAAACCAAAGAACTGTTGACTCAGAGAAGGGAGCCCCCATTCTTCACAAATGAAGGAAAAGACACATCTGCAAAAATGAATGAATATTATGTGATCCTAGATAAGAACATGCATGTCTAAATTATTAGGGTTAGTATGCAGAGCATGCTCTACTTTATTTATATATATCATTACAGACTGCTTGAGTATGATTAGGACCTACATGTCTCACATCCGAAAGGGAGTGCACACCTTTCTGGTGCTGGGTTATGATAGGGTTGTCAATATTGACTACACCCTAAGGGAATGGACGCATTCCTGGTGTTTCAATACTTGATAGTGAATGTTATGAAATATGGTTACAATTTTAGAGCAGCAATACTGATGAGTCTGCTTATCCTTCTTGTGCTATCAGCTTACACATATGCAATTTGGTGTTGCACGTAAGAAGAAAAGTGAAGAAAGGGTGCTTAAGAGGACTGTATGGGCAGTGGTAACCTTTCTACTCTCACACTAAAGGACACTATAAGAGATGGATAGGCTCGAGGAGTTGTGTTGCGGAAAATGGGTATCATCCTTGTGTAGTGTGAGTGGGTATTGTGGGGCCATGCTAGCCTGCAGTCAAGTGAGTCACCTATGGAGTTCCTGGAGGGAATCACTGGTTGCATAAGAGAAGGAGCCACGTAATCATATTATGTTGTTCATATTGCCTGATAAACCCAGTTGATGTACTGGCTTGGAAATGGTTGTTGTATGCCTAATAAACCCAGTCGGTGTATTGGCTTGGCATTTGGTTATTTGGGTGTTGTGGCGAAGGGTTGTTGGATGCCTGATAAACCCAGTCGTTGTACTGGATTGGCATGTTGTTAAATTGATGCCTGACAAACCCAGTCAGTGTACTGGCTTGGAATTGGTTATTTGCATGGTGTGGAGGTATTGGTGAAGGGTGTTATTTCCTGACAAACCCAGTTGGAGAACTAGCTTGGAAATGGTTATTGTATGCTTGATAAACCCAGTTGGCGTACTAGCTTAGCATACTAATTTTTGAAATGCTTGATAAACCCAGTCAGCGTACTGGCTTAGCATACTAATTTTTGGAATGCTTGATAAACCCAGTTGGCATACTGGCTTAGCATACTGATTTTTGGAATGCTTGATAAACCCAGTCTGCGTACTGGCTTAGCATACTGATTTTAGGGATGCCTGATAAACCCAGTCGGAGTACTGGCTTGGCATTGCCTATTTGGATGATGTTATGTAGCATCATGTGTGCTGGCCAAGCATCCACGCCGCAGGTGATCCAAGGCTTGTAAAGCAGAGAAGGAAACCTGTGGAGTAGCGAGGAACCGCACAATACAGATAAGTATTCATTTCCATTTATTTCTTGTTTGGAATAATGAATATTTCAGGTATAAGTCTTCTAACAGCTAAGCTGATACACTACTGTTTCTTTGTTGGAAACCTTGGTCATTGCAGGAAGCCAGGACCCTGAAAGAACTACATTTCTTGGTAGAACCAGAGAGTAACTGGTTGTGCACTATAAAATTCTTGATAAAACCAGAGAGTAACTGGTTGTGCACTATAAAATTCTTGGTAAATCAAGAGAGTAATTGATGCTCGATAAATTCAGAGAATAATTGGTGGGAACATTAACCACTTGATGTTGTGGAGCAACCGGCGTGCTGGCCAAACATTCCTGAAATAATTGATAAACCCAGTCGGCGTACTGGCCTAGGATTGCCTATTTGAATGGTTGTGGAGTAGCCTGCGTGCTGACCCAACATTCATTATTGTATCCACGGGAAATCCAACGCTTGGAAAGCAAAGAAGGATCCTGTAGAATAAAGTGAAGACATCCAATGTAGATAAGTATTTGGTTATCTTGCAGCTTCTGGCTTATTTAATATGAATATACGTGTGTATATGTTTTGGTTATGATTCCTAAACTCTTGTTTAGAGATCAACCCTATGAGAATAAACTAAACATATGAATTGATTCAATGTTTGAGTGTAGGTGTTGCTGGAAGCAAGGACTATGAAGGCATCATAGGGATGCATGTGGACATATGACCATCCTAAAGAGCTCAGTATGAGCAGTAATGAAATATGGTGCTAGTGGACATGTGTGGGTCCTAGCAGCCAAAGGCTCTGTAAGCAACAATGGGGAAGGGTTCCTTGGTTGCAAATCCTTAGACAGACCCTAGACACTAAGTGTCATAGCCAAGAAGGTCAAGTCAAGCATTCACATTGAAGTGAAAGAGGCTAAGGAGCATGAAACCACCGTGGCGGTGTAGCTCCAGACTGGAACAAGACTAAGAGGGGGAAACTCTTACTCTTCTCTTTCATTTTTGATTGATGCATTTCAAAAACAGGGGATTGTTGAATGCATGTTGTAACTGGAATTTGAGTGTGTTTATTGCTTGCAATAAATTGTGAATACTGAAATAGTTAATTCCTGTGAAAGGATGAACATGAATGAGTTCATGTATATGTTTGGAAAACATGAAATGTGTGGAAGTCTCATGAGTAAAGCATGGACATTCCAAGTCAATTGGGAAAATAATTGACTAATTTTAATATTGTGTTATGCTTGTTCTAATAGGAATTGCCATGATGAGTCTCACAGGAGAGACATTGAAATCCATTTGATTTGGCTGAAAATCTTCCTCAAATAGTTGCCAGGACAGCAAGAAAGATGGCATCCATGAAATTCTAGACTTGTGGATCAACTGGAAGGTGAATAAAAGGAAGGGATTACTATGGAGCAATGCCCACCTGCAGAGTTGGAATATCAAAGCTAGCAGGAGCAGCTTGAGGAAGCCAAAGGACTTGGTCCTAAAAGTTCAAATTCAAGAGATGAAACGTAGGACAGACCTTCCATCAGTTGTGAATTTTGGACATGTGTAAAATGGGTATTTATTCCTAAGAATTGGAACACCGAGGACGGTGTTATTCCAAGGGGAGGGGTATGTAACGTCCCCATCTTGACCTTATTGCATTAAAATGTAAATGATGTAATATTGTTATAAAATCATGGTGAGGAGCTCAAGGCCAAGGCCCCGCCATCGATTTATTGATGCATATGGTTCACGTGCTAGCCAGGCACGATGGAATTGTGAATATCATGTAAATAGGCATTTTAATAAAATACCCACAACTAGCTATGCAATGCAAAAAAGAGATGGGGGCATGATTTTACAAGGAATTGGGAGGGAAAACATTCAAACCCTTTGAGCCAATCAATTCAACCCAAGTGTCAATGAGAGGACCCATCAAACCCTCAACTACCCATGGTGACTTTTGTACCCAATCATTGATTTCTCCCAAGAGTTGGTTGAGGTAGTTAATGCCTTGGGGAATGATAGGTATGGTTGTCCAAATTCGGGTATGGGAAAGCCACCCTGCATGGAAAATCATGTTTGGCTTCTTGGGCAAGAAAAGAGCCATGAATTCCTCCCCAAGCCATAACCCATCAACCAGTTTTTCCTCTCTCACGAGTTTGGAGCTACCTGGGCGTTTTCCAACCATGTTTTGAGATGTTTTCCTTCATTCTCAGCTGGGAGAAGGGCGTTTTTGTATTGTATACCAATGGGGAAGAAGGGAGTCAAATTTGGGTTCCATAGAGACCTGTTCGACTGTTGAATGCTTAGTGAGTTGGGAGAGAATTCGTTTTCCTCCCTGTGAATGTTTTTCCCCATCCCATAATTTGTTTTTGGCTAGAAACGAATTAGGGAAAACCCACGACCATCCTGTTGTAAATCCCATTGTTAAATGTGTATCCCTACCCAATGATTGTGCTTACTGTGTGATAAAAGAGTATGTTGGGGTATGGGTTATGGGTCTCCATTGTTTTGGCTTGAGCTTGAGTGAAAGCATCCAGGGTTCAAGTGTAGCCTGATAAACCCAATTGTGGACTGGCTTGGCTCAGTTGAAATGCTTAATTGGTTGTGTATGAGCTGAATGTACCCTTTTCCTTGTAAGAATCATTCCCAGCTTGGGGGTGGCCTTCGAACGGACTCAGTATATGTCGTCGAAGAGCCTACGATTGGGTGGAACGTTGCAGCGACATAGCTAGTTGCTTGGGACAATTGCGAAAGAAAGATAAGTATATGATGTGTATTTACTTCTGCAATGTTTAATTTGATGATTATTTTGATATGCTGGATGAGCATGAATTGTGTGTGGATGAGTTTTAATTCCGCTGTGCATACTTGCTTGATTTGCATCTGCACACTCTTGTTCTATTCATATGATTCTAATGAAATTGGCTGAGATAATGTGAAAGCCCCAGAGATTGGCATCATGTTCCCTCCCTTTCCTTGGATGGATGGGTGGGTACGTTACAAGTTAACTAAAGCTATTGTCAATTAACTAACTAAGTAGGGCGCATTAGTGAGTTCTTCATGCAAATTAGGTGAAAAGGGGCGCATTACATCACATTCAATGGTGATAGGAACTCAAGCGGACTGAACTAGAACACAAAGTTATCTCCTAAAATGTAGGGAACTTACTCTAGTGGCCTAAAATCATGCATGCAAGGTGCATTAGGTGGCTAATGGGTCCTAGATGACATCTGTACACCACTAGGGGGGAAATAATATCATCAACTACTAGGAAAAGTTAAATAATGCTAAGTAGGAAAACGATGGAGTATTAATTATCCTAACAGGTATGTGTTATTTCTTATTCAACTAATCTCACTCAATTTAGATCTTTCATGATCCAAATATAAAGATTTACCCTAAAACACATGTTTGAGACCAGCTTTTGGGCTAGTCAGAAACCCTAAATTCCTGATGGTATAGATACGAACCTGTAATGATTCAGGATCTGAAAAATTTTTCACAAATAGTTCAGCATGTTTTCTAGATGTGTTCCTAGTTTCGTTGTAGAAGACCTTAGGAAACCTCCCTTCTGTTGCATGTAGACATTGCAGTAATATTTGCATCTCTCAAACTTCTGTGACAGTAAGAAAGAATTCATCTTGACATACCATGCCCTTGGGGCTTGCTTGAGCCCATACAATGATCTCCTTAGTCTGCATACCAAGGATGGATCATCAGTGTACCCCTCGGGGTGTTTCATATAGATCTCTTATTCTAAGTCACCATGAAGGAAGGCACTCTTCACATCCATGTGATGTACCTCCCACAGTTTAGAAGCTGCAACAACCAAAACAAGTCTCACTGAATCCATTCTTGCTACAGGAGAAAATGTCTCAATGTAGTCCAAACCCTGAAATTATGAGTACCCCTTTGCAACCAACCGATCCTTGTACTTGGTTGTAGATCCATCATATGCAATCTTTGTTTCGTAGATCCATTTGCAATGAACTATCTTTCTCCCTATGGGAAGAGAGATAAGATCCCATGTCTCATTTTTCTGCAATGACTCATATTCTTCATCCATGGTTTCCTACTATCTTGGATCATGACAAGCCTCTCTAAAATATTGTGGATCAAACCCTACCATCATGTAGCACCTCTTAGGGAGAAGTGGATTTGTATTTCATAGTGCGAGGTTTGCATCTTGATGCTCATATCTGGTTCTTTTATGGTCATATGGATCTCCAACTACGCTCCCAGCTGCTTCAAGGACGTTTTGAGCCCATTTTGGCTTTGGATTGGGAGTAGGAGCTGGATCTGGATCTGGATATTCTTTAAATTTATACTCAATATCAAGATCTGATTCAACTTGGTCCTCATATTCGGATTTTGAATCTGGATCATCAAGTGCAAGTGGAGTAGGTAGAGAATATGGCAAAAAAGTGAGAATTCATATGCCTTTGAGGCATGGTTTGCAACAACTTTCGCTATCAGCTTCCTAGATGAGATCTTTGCAATATCAATTGTGTCAGGACCAAAGACAACTTTCTCCGGTGACCCTGTGTGTGTCATCTGATAAACAGATAACAAATTTGTTGTCAAGGAAGGCACATACAAAACATTTTTTAACTTTCCATGATCCAGTTGTATTATTCCTTACCCTTCAATAAAGATCTGAGAATCATCTCCCACGTGAATACTAGGACCATCGGTAAGATCTATAGAAGAAAATGATTCTATGGAGGAAACCATGTGGTTGGAGGCTCCAGAATCAATGAGGAAGGCTTGCGATTGTGATAATACAGCCTTCAGTGCATGGCATCTCTCATGATCATCTATCTCACTTTCAGAATCAGTCTTCCTTGCACCTTCTTGGAGGGAAATGTTGTGTTGTTAAAGAAGTTTGGTCATTTGATTTATCTTCTTCTTCATTCAAGATCTCTCTGGGTGGCTTCATTTCTTGCAATAGGAAAACTTGGTATTCTCAAACCCCTTTTTCTTATCCTTCTTGGAGCTGGAGGCTCCTTCTGATGGATTAGACTTCTCCTTCTGATTGGATTCAAATTGCTTCTTTTCTTTCCCTTTCTGCTTCCCTTTATACAATGTACTAAGTACACAAGACAAGACAAGTTGATATGATTCAAATGAAAAGGTCTCCTTCCTATATATAGGAGACAAAGGGGTACAATTACAACTAATGGGCCCAATATGACATAACTAGTATAATAATACTAATGACAGTTACCACTAATAGACCCAAACCGACATATATAATATGCAATGATCCACAATATAGGGGGTAATGTGCCAACATTTAGGGCATAACAGATCCTTAGTTAATTATGTCAATTTGGGTTATTATTCATTCTCTTATTCTTAAGGATGTGAATTATCAATTCCAAGATTCACTTAAGATAAAACCATCATATATATTAACATTATTCTTATATGATGACTAATTCAACTGCATTTTGGTATGACACCACTAGTCCTACACCATTTTAAGAAGGTTAAGTGTGTTGTTCCATGAGTTATGACAATAATCATTCTTTCAAGGCCAAACTTCATCAATCAATACCCTTCCATGCATGGATATACAATTTCCATTCAATCTTTCACTAGTTAGAGACATTTTGCAAAGATTATGGAATTTTATGTTCATAATTTTGTACTCAACATATGTTTCAAGCTATATATCAATTGAGTCCATCATTGGGAGTTTAACACATTGGAACAAAGAAAATCAAAGACTAATAAATACTAAACAAATTAATTATTCAAGGTATTGGCTATATCATTGAAAATGTCTACTTGGATCCTTAGTTAATTATTTTCCTTTGGGTAATTATTCATCATCATATAATTAAGGATGTGAATTATTAGTTTCCAAGATTAATTCAAGATTAATTTAGAATTATACCATCATCTCTATAAACGTTATTCCTATATTATGACCAATTCAAGTGAGTTTTGGTATAACAATGTTAGTTATGCACCTTTTTAAGAAGGTCAAGTGCATTGTTCCATGGCTATGACAATATACACATTGTTGTTCAAGGAGTTGAACTTCATTGAGCATACCCATTCTATGGAGAGATATGATTCTTTCATCCAAGTTTTCTTAGGTTAGAGACATTTTGAAAAGATTTATGAAATCCAATGTTCAATATTTTGATTTCAACATATGTTTTGGACTACAAATTTGGGTCTATCATCAAGAGTTTCATTCACTAGAACAAAGAGAACCAAAGGCTAATAAATATTGAATAAAAATAATTCTTCAAGGTATTTGGCCAATCATTGATAATGTCATCTTGGATATTTAGTTGATAATTTCGATTTATGCAATTATTCATCATCTTATTCTTAAAAAGTGAATTACCAAATTCCAAGATTCATTTAGAGTTGTTAAATTTTGAGCATTGATTCACAATACTCTAGGATCTTCACTGAGAGAATAACATATATAGTATATCAATGCATAACAATCACAATAAGCATGAAAAGCATCACAAGAATCAAAAACATGAGAGACAAGAGACACAGAGTTTCCGTGGGGAAAACCCTAAGGTGAAAAACCCCACAACTTCCTCAGAGATAGAGAGAGCAATGGCTCAACCAAAGTACAACCAAAATACACTTGAGATAGTCTCCTAGAAGTAGATGATCCTCCTCCTCACTAGTGCGCCACTTTCTGAGTGAGAGAGATATGACTTTCCGAATGATCTAAATAGAGATCTCCTGATCTCTATTTATACTAACCTGTTTACCCAGTGACCTTATGGGGCCGACTTGTCTATCTAGGTACATCCACAATATAATATATATTTCAGGGCCGACCCCACATATGGTGGTCTAATAACCCATCGGCAAGTACACACACTTGTGACACTTGTCAATCCACATGAAAACACTTCCTTATAGAGGAATAACACATCTCAAATAAGGGTACAATAAATATATATATATATATAATACATAGATGAAATACATTCTGAAGTTACATATACATCAACACTCCCTCTTAACTAGGAAGGTATTTCTCGAAACAGATCTGCTAGACAAGTCTTCTTCTCGGGATCATCGTCATTGATGCATCGTCATCATCATCGTCACTACTGCTGCTATCTCAACCAATCTATGACTCTACTCATCATAGAAAGTTCTACAGAGGCAGTCCTTTTTCATACTAGATGTAGGCCCACCACCTGCAGGTCTTCATCATCACTGGCCATACTGTGGAAATCTCAGGACTTATTAGGTGCGTCACAAAACCTTAAAAGAGTCTCTTGACTAGCAAGAACCCTAAAGAGCATCTGAGGCCTTTTTCATCCTGTCCAGATCTCCAGGACTTATTACATGTGACCCCACCACAAAACCTCGAAAGAGAATCCCAGGACTGATTACGAACACAAGGCTCAACCTATCAGATCTCCCAGGGCACAAATTACATGTGGTCACCACAAAACCTTGAAAGAGCATCCCAGGACTGATTACGAGCACAAGGCTCAACCTATCAGATATCCCAGGGCACAAATTACATGTGGTCATGGAAAAGCCTCGAAATAGCATCCCGGGACTGATTACGAGCACACAGCTCAACATATCGGATCTCCCAGGGCACAAATTACATGCCATAGGACAAAACCTCGAAAGAGCATCTACCAGATATCCCAGGGCACAAATTACATGCCATAGGCAAAACCTCGAAAGACTATCTGCAGATCTCCCAGGGCACAAATTATATGTCCTCCCAAGAAAAACCTCGAAAGAGCATTTTCCAGATATCCCAGGGTACAAATTACATGTCTTAGGCAAAACCTCGAAATACTATTTGCAAATCTCCCAGGGCACAAATTACATGCTTATCTGCACAACATGTTCGATGGCCACAGAGTATCAACCTGATACTCACCATACATCATCCTGATGTACACATGATCATCCTGATCATCATCACTGCAACATCCTGTTGCATGTCATCTGGAGCAACATCCTAAAGCTCGTCATCCATGATCATCCTGATCATACAATGCATCTACCTGATGCATACCAAGTATCTACCTGATACATATCATCATACATGATCCACCTGATCACACAGTGTATCCACCTGATACATATACAGATACATGGTCCAAGCATCCAACATGATGCTTATACAAAATACATACACATGATCCAACCGATCATTTCCAACATCCAACATGATGCGTACATACATATAAATGATCCAACTGATCATATCCAACATCCAACATGATGCGTACATACATATACATATAAATGATCCAACTGATCATATCCAGCATCCAACACGATGCATACATACATACATATAAAAATGATCCAACTGATCATACAAAGCAAAAACCAGAACATCATCCTGATGCTCATCATCCAGCGCTTACATCCACAGCCACGTGAAGGATCCTCCTTCCAACATTCTTAGAATGGCTTTAGCAAATGTGTCCATCACTTCTTCCTCGAAGTTTCATCAATCCGAAGAACACCAAGCCTCTCTCGTAAGTACTCGAACTTCACCCTGGCTAGTGGCTTCGTCAACACATCTGCAATCTGCTCGTCCGTCGCAATGTACAGGAGCTTCACAGATCCTCTCTGCACCATATACCTGATATAGTGATACTTGATCTCTATGTGTTTTGACCTGTCATGAAACACTCGGTTCTCTGACAGCTTCACACAACTCTGGTTATCACAAAAGATACCAGTAGCATCCAATGGGAGATCAAATAACTCAGACAGTAGCTTCCATAGCCATACTGCCTCACAACTAGTTGAACAGGCTGCAACATACTCTGCCTCAGCTGTAATCACTGCTACACAGGACTGCTTCCTGTTAAACCAAGAGATCACACCTGATCCCATACTAAAGCAGCACCCAGATGTGCTCTTCCTATCTGCAGCACTGCTAGCCCAATCTGAATCAACATAACCCTGCAGGTTAAACTTTTGATTCACCTCATACTTGAGCCCATAATCCACTGTACCCTCCAAGTACCTCCGAACATTCTTTACAGCAACCAGATGAACACTCCTCGGATCTGTCAGGAACTAACTCAATGTGTTCACCGCAAAGCAAATATCTGGTCTCGTGTTCGTCAGGTACATCAAGGACCCAATCATCTGACGATACATAGAGACATCAACCGGCTGAGATGAAGCATCACATAGAAGTTTCAGATTCGATGCCATAGGTGTGGCCATGGTCTTGCAATCCATCATCTCGAATCTCTTCAGGATATCTACTGTGTACTTCCCTTGACCAAGGAAGATTCCACCTGCACTCTGCCACACCTCCATACCTAGGAAATAATGCATCATTCCCAAATCTTTCATATCGAACTTGGCAGCAATCTTTCTCTTAGTATCTGCAATCAATCTATCATCTCCTATTACAAATAAGTCATCCACATGCAGGAGTAGAATCACAGGATTCCCTTCCTCAACCTTGTAATAAAGGTTGGAATCCGCTTTACTCTTGGTAAAGCCCAAACTAGATAGGAAACTGTCCATCCTACCATACCAAGTTTTGGGAGCTTGTTTCAAGCCATACAAGGCTTTCTTCAATCTGCACACATATGACTCCCTGTCATATATTTCGAAACCGAGTGGCTGCTCCACATATACTTCCTCTTCAACTACACCATTCAAGAAAGCAGTCTTGACATCCATCTGGTATATTTTCCATTTCATCGCTGCAACCAGGGAAAGTATTGTTCTGATGGAAGTATACCTGGCTACAGGTGCAAAATTTTCTTCATAATCTATTCCCTCTTTCTGAGAGAAGCCACGAGCTACGAATCTTGCTTTGTATTTCTCTACACTGCCATCTGCAGGATGCTTGATTTTGTAGATCCATTTAAAAGTCACAACATACTTCTCTTTAGGTCTTGGTACAACATCCCAAACATCATTCTTCATTATTGATTGGTATTCCTCAACCATGGCATCCTTCCATTCTTTCTTTTCCGCTGCTTCTTCATAACTGGAAGGCTCTTTGTTCATAATGTCACAGAGTAAAGCAACATAGCTGGTATGTGATCTGGTTCTCTTCTTTGCTCTGTGTTCTTCTTCTGGAATGCCAAATATTTCTGCATCTTGAATGAGCTCTCTAGCCCATGCATGTTTCCTCTTGTGAGAGTTATCCTCACGGGGTGGATCTACAGGTTCTTGCGGATCTTCAAACTCACGAACAACTTCTAGAACTGCTTTAGTCATGGTAGTGTCTTGAAATCTAGTTTCCTTAGGTTCTTCATAAACTTCGATAGGTGCCTTCCTTGATTTGATGAATGCTAATTTTTCATCAAATGTTACATCCCTGCTGACATCAATCTTCTTGAACCCTGGAAAGTATATTCTGTAAGCCTTTGAGCTTTCACTGTAACCCACAAAGATACCCTTCTTTCCTGAAGGATCTAGTTTAGTCCTCTTTTCCTTTGGGACATGAGTGTATACTAGACAACCAAATATTCTGAGATGGCTGACTTCAAGTTTCTTACCAGAAAAAGACCTCTTTTGGTGTCTTATTGTCCAATATCTTGTGGGGTGATCTGTTCTGCACATATACAACTGTTCTAGCTACTTCTGCCCATAGATGCATAAGTAGATCCTGGTCATGCAGCATTGCCCTTGCTGCTTCCATGATTGTTTTGTTCTTCCTTTCTGCAACTCCATTCTGTTGAGGATTATAAGGAGCAGTCAACTCCCTCTTAATCCCTGAATCACTACAAAGCTTCTTGAAGTCACCTGAGGTGAATTCTCCACCATTGTCGGATCTGAATGTTTTGACCTTCTTGTCAGTTTGATTCTCTATCAAGGTTTTGAATTCCTTGAATTTATCAAACACCTCATCTTTGTTCTTCAAGAAGTATACCCAAGTCTTCCTGGAGAAGTCATCAATAAATGAGACATAGTAAACATACCCACTCAGAGAACTGGATGACATAGGACCACATACATCTGAGTGGATGATTTCCAGTATGTCTTTTGCCTTGCTTTCATTGCTTGGGAAAGCCTTCTTAATGTTCTTACCTTTTGCACATCCTTTGCAAACACCTTCATGTTTGGTCTTGATTTCAGGAAGACCCTCTACATCCTTGCTTGCAATTGGAAGTTCCCTATAGTGCATATGAGCAAGTCTTCTATGCCAAAGTTCACATGGCTCCATGGATTCATGTACCATGGCATGTTCAGGTTGTCCCTTCAATTTATACAAACCTCCCTCTTGCTCTCCAATCACTACTGCATCATCTATGTTCTTTCCCTTTGGACACATTAGGACTTGGACATCCACAAATGCAACCCTCATACCTTTTGCATCCAATGCAGAGATGGAGAGTAAGTTCTTCTTGAGCCCAGGTACATAAAGGACTTCTTTCATCTTCAAAGATTTTCCAGAATCTAGGTTGTAGGAGGCTTCACCACTTCCTTTGATTGGGTATTGATAATCATCCCCAAGTTTCACCTTATGAGGCGATTCATGTTCAGATAGATTCACAAAATATTCCTTAAACCCAGTTATGTGTTTGGAAGCCCCACTATCAATCAACCAATCATTACAACCATGGGAGATAGTACCTATGAGAGCAGAAATTAGAACATATTCTTCTTCACTTGATGAGTCATCATCACTATCACTTTCTGCCCTAGCCTTCTTCTTTGGGGGTTCATCATCTTCGGCAACATGAGCATGATATCTTCTTTTGTTATTCTTCTTCTTCTTATTGAAGTTGTTGTTGTTGTCTTTCTTCTTCTTGGGACAATCTGAAGCAAAGTGTCCCTTCTCATTGCAATTGAAGCATCTAAGATCTTTCTTATCTTTATGATAATGGTGGTGTGAGAATCTCTTATTATGAGATGATTCCTTCTTGGACTTGCCTTTCCTGGCATGTGCTGTGAGAGCTTGATCTTCATTTCCCATCTTTTCTTCTCAGGCCAAAATCCTAGCTTCTTCTTGAGAGCATTCTTCCCGCAATCTGTTGAAGGAGATCAACTTCTTCCTTGCACAAATTCCTTGAATAAAGGAATCCCATGACCTAGGTAGGCCATTTAGAGTGGTCATCACCACTTCACCATTCTCCACCATTTCATCCACTGCTTCTAATTGTTCCTTGATCTGGGAGACCCTTGAAAAATAAGATTGAATGGTTTCTCCATTCTGAAACTTTACTCGTTCCAATTGGTTCCACAAGTTCATCTTCCGATTTATGTTCTTCCCTTCAAATAGCTTGGTCAAAGAGTCAAACATCT
Organism: Larix kaempferi; assembly: GCA_027924585.1. Lineage (NCBI taxonomy): Eukaryota > Viridiplantae > Streptophyta > Pinopsida > Pinales > Pinaceae > Larix > Larix kaempferi. Next base: position 4,593,009 of record BSBM01001646.1, read on the forward strand.
CCTTGGGTGTCTTTAGAGAAGACACATGGGGTATGAGATGGTCTTTGATAGAATCAGCAATGATTCTCTTTTCCTTGACCAAGTTTTTCTTATGCAATACCTTAGCCTCTTCATCCTCTGGGATAGGGATGTCTTATTTTACATATGAGTCCAACTCATTCTCTTCCAGGATTAACCCAATCCTATACTTCCAAGCTCGGAAGTTATCAGCTCCTTCAAGCTTATCCTCAAGCTTGGTGTGGTGAGGCATCTTAAAGAGTATTTCAAATGGAAATAGAAAATATTTAGGTCTTACCACTTGAAACGCTGAAAACTGGATCTGGTCCCGGATTAGGGTTTGTCGAAAAAACACTAAAAATTCAAAATGTGAATTTCAATTTTCTGAAAGGATAGAAAGATGCGCCTTGATGAGTTGATCAGCCTGGTGTATTCAGGATTTGAGATCAGCAAAGCTTTACCCTTCATATTTTCCTTTTTGTCCTCCCAGGTTCACTAGGGAGAGCCCTGAATTAGGGTTTGAGTTTCCCGGAGATCTACCCAGCCAAAAAAATCTTGATCCAAAGCTCTAAACTTCGATTTTTGCAAGGATCTTCTAGCTATGTCTTCAGATTTCAGAAATTCCTATTTTTGTGGAAACCCTAATTTTTAGGGCCAAATCTGAAAATGCTCAGAATTGAATTCGGATTGGACAGATAGATTCTCCTTGATGAGTAGAGTCAATCTACTATACTGCTTTTCCAAAATCTGTGGAAAGAAACCCAATAAACAAGAAACTCAAGTTTTTGTCACTGCAAAATGTCTTCTTCTCAGGTTAGCTTTGATACCATGTTAAATTTTGAGCATTAATTCACAATACTCTAGGATCTTCACTGAGAGAATAACATATACAGTATATCAATGCATAACAATCACAATAAGCATGACAAGCATCACAAGAATCAAAAGCATGAGAGACAAGAGACACAGAGTTTCCGTGGGGAAAACCCTAAGGTGAAAAACCCCACAACTTCCTCAGAGATAGAGAGAGAAATGGCTCAACCAAAGTACAACCAAAATACACTTGAGATAGTCTCCTAGAAGCAGATGATCCTCCTCCTCACTAGTGCGCCACTTTCTGAGTGAGAGAGATATGACTTTCCGAATGATCTAAATAGAGATCTCCTGATCTCTATTTATACTAACCTGTTTGCGCAGTGACCTTATGGGGTCGACTTGTCTAGCTAGGTACATCCACAATATAATATATATTTCAGGGCCGACCCCACATATGGTGGTCTAATAACCCATCGCCAAGTACACACACTTGCGACACTTGTCAATCCACATGACGACACTTCCTTATAGAGGAATAACACATCTCTAATAAGGGTACAATAAATATATATATATATAATACATAGATGAAATACATTCCGAAGTTACATATACATCAACAAGAGTAAGAGCATCATCTCTATTAAAGTTAATCTTAGACGATGACTAATTCGAGCAAAGTTTGGCATGACAGTGCCAATTTTGCACTTTTTTAAGAAGGTTAAGTGCATTGTTCCACAAGATATGCCAATAATAATTCTTTTAGGGAGTCGAACTTCATCAAGTGTACTCCTTCCATGGAGGGATATGATACTTTCATTAAAATTTTCAAGGATATGATACTTTCATTAAATTTTTCACAAGTTAGAAACATTCTACAAAGATTTATGGAATCCTATGTTTAAAATTTTGTACTCAATGTACATTTTGAACTATTGAGTTGATTCCATCATCAATAGTTCAACTCATTAGAGAAAAGAGAATCAAAGGCTATAAATGATTAATAAAATAAACTTTCAAAGTATTTGGCCAATCATTAATAATACTAGCTTGGATTCTCAATTAATTATTTTGGTTATTATTCATCACCTTATTCTTAAGGATGTGGATTATCTATTTCCATGATTCGATTAGAATAAGACCATCATCTCTATTAAAGTTATTCTTTGATTATGACTAATCGAGCAAATTTTGGTATGACACCACTATTTTTGCACCATTTTAAGTAGATTAAGCGCATTGTTCCATGAGTTATGCCAATACACATTCCTTTATGTCTAAGTTAGGAAAGGAATGGAAAACCATGGTTGGATCAGTGTATGAGGTTGGGAAAGAAAAGTAACTTGAAAATATGTGTATGTACAAGGAATTAGGTTTGGTTGAGCCAAGACTACCATCTTAGGAATCCAAAGAGCAATCACCACATTCATAGTTCCCTTCCTTGCACTAAAGTATTGGAAGGAAAATAGATTCCTTCATGGGTTGCACGGTAGAGAAAGGAATTTGCCCCTTGTGTTGTGTATGATTGTGGAGGAAAATTGAAATTTCTAAACTTGTTTAAGTGTAATAATGCATACAATTCTTAAGCAAAATAGAAATTAAACAATGGAAATCACCAATAGTACACAAATATTTACCCTGGAAACCCCGAAGGGAAAAACCAACTTAACTTAGAGCTTCACCAGTCTCTTTGTTTCTTTTTCATTGTATTAATTCAATAATTTACAATACAATATATAGGTATTCACCAACCTCCGAAACCCTAATCCCAAAATTGGAATTAGATTACAATGGGTCGAAAAACCATTGGCCGAAAACAACCAAAAACAGGGCAAAACTGATCCAAAATGTTTTCCTCGAGGGGTTTTCTAGACCCCATGCCCCCAACCGGGGGGGTAGGTCCCCCAGAATCCCCGCTGGAAGGAGGTAATCATGCAAAGAACATAACACACACTCAACAAAAATAATGATGGTGAACTAGATGGTTGGGTGTGTGTGTGATTGTGGAGAGAAAAAATGGTGGTTGATTGAAGGGCTAGGTATGTTTCCTAGATAATTTATTTGATATACATGGTGATTACAGTGTCTAGTCTTGCTAGAATTGATGAGTATGTGAGTTTGTTTGAGTGTGATTAGAACCCAAGAGCTTGTCTTTTCCCTTATGGTTCATAGTCTATCTCATGGGTGGCTTTACTAGTGTATTTCCTATGGTTGGGTGGAAAGCACCCATTTTCAACCATTAATTTGGTGGTTCATTCTCAAAAAGATAATTCTTTGTGTTAATTTCTATATGAAGGATTGGTGTTACTGATTCCATGGGCCGTTTGATATATGTGAAAAATCTGTAATGGAATTATTTCCTTGAATAGAAATATGTTTATTATATATATTAAGACTATTTTTAATTATATCTTAGAATCGTTGTTTATGCATTTTATCCCGGTTCGGAATGCATGGCTAGATTGTTCACTACTAAAAGTTAGTTATGCTAGACCTAATGCGTTGATATGTTTATCTATGTTCTACATATTTATTTGTCCATATATTCTTGATTGGTTTAAGTATGTTTAATATCTTGATAACAAACATCGAATTGGTTATGTGATGCAATTATTGTTCAAAACAATTTTCGTGAGTTTTAATTGTAATTTCTCTATTGGTTTTTGTCATGCATTGTAATTCCAATTTTTTTTCATTTATGTTGCAATTATAGTTGAATTGGGTCTCTAGTGGGGAAATTATATTGAAGATAAAATAATTCATTATGAGTGATTGTGCCCTAACAATGAAGGGAGACAGGTTTGGGTAAGTGACATGTCACCTTTCCTCTTGTTGACTAGTGGTTAGGTCTTCCTCAATGAACCATTTTGATCCCTTTAGATATCCCTTTCCCCTAAGGATTTTAGTTATGCCTTTAATATTCCAAAAATTTATCTTCAATGGGAATATCTTTCATATTTATCTTGAACCCTCCCTAGTCTTTATGTAGTTTGAGACCTATGTTACCTCCTTTTATTTTTTAGGTAACTTTTGACTTATGAATTCAACATGCTGTGTGATTTCAAGGGTCGGTGAAATATCAGTGGATCCCAAGGGGATATTATGCTCTTTATTGTTTGAGACCTATGTTACCTCCTTTTATTTTTTAGGTAACTTTTGACTTATGAATTCAACATGCTATGTGGTTTCAAGGGTCAGTGAAATACCAGTGGATCCCAAGGGGATATTATTCTCTTTATTGTTAGAAAATACCATCACAGATCCATCTTAAACCGGGATCTACTAACCACTGAGAGGTATCCAATTTCTTAAGGTGTAATTTTTTTTATCTAACTTTTTTACATGTTCATAAAAATGTATCTAACTTTTTTACATGTTAAAAAAAATTACATGTAAGTTTGATTTTAAGATGGATCTATGTTGGTTTTAATTTTTTAATTTTATAAGTGGATATGTATTTTTAATTACTTTTCATTTGATTTTAATTTTTTATTTTATGAGCCGACATTAAATTTTTTAAATTACTTTTTATATTTTGTAATGTAACATAACATTACGTTACGTTATGTGACAACATCTCCCCCATACTGGAATGTAAGCACCTTACTACTCTCGGTGCAATCAAGTGATCATCATCAAACTACATGCCCCAATTCATTGTTGTATACTTGTGCTTTCACTAGAGTTGGCCCAGTTGTCATTGTTCTATCCAAGATTGCTATGTTAATATTTGCATTCGCAAGGCTCCCTGAAGTTTTGGTTTTGGCCTTTTTGTTGTCTAGTCTCAAATCTAGAATGACACAATTAACTATTGTAGACGTCACTGATACTAAAGTAGTGAACAATTGGCATCCTCTTGCAAGCCATTCCCTTATTTACCTCTTTTTCAAGTAGGAGTTTTCACATTGTTTGCAAATCTCATTTAAGCGGGCATCAAGGGATCTATGTGTATTTAGAATGAGCAGTTTTTGTCCTAGTGTAGTGTAAATGTAACAAGTTAACCTATATTTAAAGTGAATTCATTTATCTCAAAATGAGATTTCTATTTGAATGGTTTTCTTGTTTTAAAATTGATGCCTCTCATTGTTTTTAAAGTGACTTAAATTTGCATGAGAAAAGAGATTTTAAACTCATCAACATATCCCATTGATTATTTCCCTATTTCTAAAGTGAATTTAACTCTCAAGAGGTATTTAAAATTCAATGCATCTACTCATTCACATATGCCTCCATACAACATGCATCATAGAGGAGGATGGGGTGTGCAAACAAGCATGGGGATTTTAAAGAAGAGGGGTATGCCAAGCAAGCAAGAAGATTTTTAATTCGATGTATCTCGGTATTTCCATAGGCACCCACATGATACAGGAATACTAAGCAAGCATAAATATTTTGAATTTGATTTATTTCTTATTCAAATATGCACCCACAAGATACATTCCAAATCCTAAGAGGGAGACAAAGTAAATACACATTCATTCCTCAACTAAACTATTCAAAAATAATATTATTGTTGAGATATTGTAACTTCTAAGAATATAATATTTTTACTTTATTATTCTGGAGATGTTTCATTCCTCCATGGAGACCCTATTGTATATCCAGAGATGTTTTATTCCTCCGTGGAGAATGTGGTAACTTGGGTTATTAGACTTCCCTAGTGGGGTCGGCCCTGTATGAGTCATGTGGGTTAAAGGGTTATTAGACCACCCTAGTGGGGTTGGCCCTGTCACATTACGTTAAGTGGTTAAGTTGGGGCCGACCTATTTAGTGTAAAAGTCAAGTCGGAGTTGTGTATAAATAAAGGAGGTGTGTTCCTCATTTAACACACATTCACTCACTTGTGATTGGCGCATAGGTGAGAGAGAGATCTGCTATGGAGGAGAAGGAGCTCATGTTTGTGGATTACATATTTTTATTTGTTGGTCTCTATATTGAGGAATATTTGTTGTGTTTTCTACCCCATGAGGGTTTCCCAGGATAAATATGTGTCTCTTGTGTTTATGCTGTGCTTGTTGTTCTTTCAATGATCCTGTATATGCTATTGTTGTGAAATGGAATGTAATACTGATATTTTCTATCTTATCATATTGAATCTTAACATGGTATCAGAGCTATCCTAAAGGAAGGAAATGTATGGCACTTACGACACTCGTCTCACTTGCGACAATTTGCAAGTTAGGGTTTTGTATAGCAAAAACCATTCATCGTGGAACTTTCGCTATAAATCCATTTTGGCAAAGGTTCAGGATCTAAAACTTCTACAAGCCGTAGATAACATCCCCCTGTACCTAGTGTCCGAAGTACAACCTCATATTAGTTGTACTTTGTGAGATATGATCAGTACAAGTTAGGGTTTCTGCCTCTTCCAGAATGCAGTCCTAAACATGTGACCTAGGAAACAAGGTCATATCTCGGGTTAGGAAGCTCCAAATGAAATTTAGTAAATAGGTACAGGTAGGGCATGGACTGTAGTTTCACAGGTTCGCTTTTCAGAGGTCGAAGTTGAAATAGTGACACGTGGCACTCCGTACAAGTTTGATATGATGTTTCATCCCATAAACAGGTCATGTTGCGACACTTGGCATAACTCTCTCTTAGAGAATCCATTAAATCTCATACCTATGGGGTTGAAAAGATGACAGGTCAGGATACCAAAGGCCGAAGTTTCAGACACTACAGATCTGAAATTGCAGAGATACACCAGAAACAATATGGGACATCTGAATTGGCTCAACGGAGGAAATCTAAGAAGAGGAGGAAGAAGCTCTCACTTAGGGTTTTCAGTTTTTGGGTCTGAAAGGACCTGATACAATGTTGGAGACACCTGATACAACATTGGAAGCTTTGATAATGGGTTTGGAATCCATTCATCATAGATATTAATCCTCCATCAAAATGTTGTGGGAGGAAGGAGATTGAAAATTAGGGTTTCCAAGTAAGAAGAAACCCTAGCAAAGTTGGGAGACTCATAGGGAAGCGATGAAAAAGGTTTAAATGGAGTTGATATCCTATAATCCTAGTACCATGAACATACATAATATGTTTACAAGTGATCTACCTTGGATGGTTAGGGTTTTACCCTTATAGAGAAGACTACTCGACAGGTATGACTTGAGAAGACATTGGTATGTTTTGAAATTTGATTCTTGATTAAGTTCAAAATATGTTTGTCTTCATGTTATTGAGGTTAGTACAATTAAGATTGTTTGATCACCTTAGTAAAAGTATGAATGCATGTGAATGATAGAAGACATTCATTAATTAGGGTTATGACACTTATGATTGTACTATTGCACTTGTGGTGTTGTATGAGGATGATGTTGTCTGCTAACATGAAAGGTACATCAAGAAAGACAAATCGAGTTCTATGACCATGATGACATGAAGACAAAGACTCATCCATAGTCTTTGATCACATAGAAGCTCTACTTACGAGGTATGTATGAATTTATTCTACTATGCTTAACTTATGAGATATGCAGGTTCTAGCACAAGGTCTCTAAATCATTGAAGAGAACAAAGAAGATATTGCTTGGGTGTTGTTAAGTCAGTAAATTTTTCTCCATTTTTTATTTATTTTCTCCAGTTTTGGTTTGTTTTTGAATCTACCTTAGTTAAATTTTTTATTTTAAGTTTCAGTTTTAGTCATCTTAGAAACTTTATGGGTGATTGAATAAGTTTTTAGCCCATGCTTTCCAGATTTGATTTGATTTTGGTGATTTTTTTTTATATTGTAAAGGGGGTTAATGAGAGTCATATTTTCAAAGGTAGAATCATTAATGTGTTTAGAGAACGGTTAAACTCATTTCTTAAACCAAATAACTGTTAGAACCTCCGACAAATTAGCAAAAAGTTTAAAAACTGCTAAATTTTGGCATGGTAGCTATTCTTGTAGCGCTAGGAAAAATTTTAACAAAGGACGCGCTACAGGAATATCGCGGCCTGTGGTTTCTTTCAATTTTTGAACTAATTTCAATCATGATGCAGTATGGGAGTGTCTAATCGCCTTGTGTAAGTAGTTTAACACGTGGTGGCTGCAGTTTAAGCATGATTGTAAATGGTGATTAGTCACGAAGCAGAACAAGTTCATCATTGCATGGTATGCGGAATCAGTTGCACAAAAACCAGCAAATCCCGGTCTAGCTGTCAAATTTCTCTTGTTACACGCATCATTATAGAAGAGGAATGTTCGTGAAGGAGAGCTCACTGCTAAAATGGTGGATTGTGTTGCTGTGGAGAGAAGACAGGTGTGCTTTATCGCCAGCGAGAATTAGGGCTTCCGAATTCATTCACCAGCAGTTAAAGAAACGATAGGAGGACACCTATTCTCATAAGAGGAGACCATTGATACCCCAAAACGAAGCTGTAAGCCACGACAGATGAGTAGCTGACAGGTATTCCGATATAAACCCTTATAGCTGGAAAATTTGGGTCTTTTTCGCTGCACAATTATCTGGAAAAATTGGTGGCTGGAAATGATAAAATAGATCATAAAATGAGCATTTCACCACAGAAATAACTATCTGAAGCTAGTATGAGAAATATGCATGAACAGAGCAGCGGAATAGTCTCAAATTTAAAGTATTCAGTCTGGGAAATGCAAATGACAGTTTGAATGAAAATTTTTATCATTTGCTCTCCTATACATTCAAAATTCTGGAAAGAACATTGAGAGGACTCGCAGATTTATCTGTTATGCTCATTCTTACACAGTAGGTGTGTTGTTGGTTTATGAAAATGGTTTAGACATTGTTGAAAGTTATCAGAATTTCATGAAGTCACTTGCTCGGAGAACATATCCACTTAGTTGCATGGTTGAGAGAAGAGAACATTGAACTTGAAGGTCTGTTCAAGGGTTTGTAGAAAATTTCAAAGGAGCCCAAAGCATAAGAAATCAGTTTACATAACACTTCTTGAAACCTAAGACAGATTGTGCCTGTTTACTAAAAAGAAGAATATGGGGAAAAGTGGCAAAAGTGGTAAGGTCAACAGGGCTGAACCCACAGACTTAACCTGGATTCAGAAGCTTCCTGACTGTGCAGAACTTTTTCAGCAGGCAGGTTGGTTAAAGTTTTTCAAAAAGATTGATGGCTTCGATACACAGGTCACCTGCAAGTTTGCTAAAGCACTTAAAAATGATATGATTATGATGGATGCTCTGAAATTCAAGTTATCTGTGGAATTAATAGCAGAAGCCACTGAGATTAGCAATGAGGGTGAGCACTGGTTCAAAAAATCACCTTTTGAGTTTGAACCCCAAAGGTATTTGTTGCCTAATGTGACTCCTGACTGGAATAAGGGTATCTTCATTCAAAATTTCAGAAAGGAGTGGATTGAGCCCATAAGAATACTTCAAAGTTATGTGACCTGTGAAGGAAGATATTCATTGGTATTTAAATATCATCTCAGGTTCCTTCAACATATGGCAGGAATCTCTAAGATGAATCTGCCCTTCTTTTTCTTTAAAAGCCTGCAGAAAATGTCAAGCAAGATAAAACAGCATGATGATCACACTTCTCAGTCACTTTTTCACCATGGTCTCATTAAACTAATCATCACTACAGTGTTGCAACATGAGGGAATGACTTGGGACTTCTTTTTGTTCTGGTCAGGTGTTCATCCTAAAAGAGAAGATCAACAACCAAAAAGACAGACTGACAAGGGGAAGGTAATGATGCAAAAGTTAGGCCACTCAGTCAAACCTACAAGCAAACATGATATTAAAGCTAAGAAGGTGACAAAACAGGCAGCAGAAAAAGGACAGGATGACAGTCAGCCCCAAGAAATTCCAGATCACACTAAAAACAAGTTCACACTATTTGAAGACAAAAAGGAATTGCTTGAAAAGAAATCATCACCTGTAGCAGATCCTCAGGATGAAAAGAAAGTTGATATTAAAATAGTTCCTGTAGCTAAAGAAGAAATTCCTATTCGGCCAAGAAGCCCCATTACAATCCTTTCGGATGATGAAGGATACATATTAGAAGAAGAACAGCCTGTTTCTGAGATTAAGTTCAAAACTGAATTTGAAGAAGCTCAAATTTTAGATGGCACAACCATGAAACCTAACAAGAAAATAAATAAGCTGGAAGTGGTGGAATTAGCTTTTGTTCGGTACCAAGGCAGAAAACTGAAGATGATGAGAGAGGCAGCTACATTCTGGAGACCTAAAACTAGGTCGAAAAATAAGCTGAGGTTAAACATGAAAAAGTTATTAAACCCTAAATTGAACTCAGATAAAGTGACCATCATAGATGAAGAAGCCATGGAGGATGACCAACCAAAGATAGATAAAATGCAGCCATGTAAAAAAGAGGAGATTAATTCAGTGAAAGTAGCAGAAGATGAAAACCCAAAGCTCATCATTGAAAACACTTCTGAGAAAATGTTGACAGAAGAAGCAGAAATTTTTAAGAAATTTGATATCCCTTGGAAACCTAATGAAGAGCAAGATTCTGCAATGGAGGAAATGGTTAATTCTAACAGGGAAGATTTACAGAAGACTGTCAAACAGTATAAGCACCAAATGAATTACATGCAGGAAGTTAATGATGGCTTGATGATGGCAAATAGAAGATTAAGAGAGGATCTTCAGGATGTTCATGAAAATTTTCAGGAATTAGTGGTTGATGCAAAGGAAGTACTAAGAAGAAAAAGGGCCTCTGACAGGCACTGTTCAGAGCTGGAAAAAACAGTTGAAACTCTACAACAGGAAAATGAACACCTTCAGAAGAAGATAGCTGAGCTGGAGAAGAAGCATAAAAGAATAAAGAGAAAATCCTCAAGTCCAGATGGTATATCTCTTCTTGTGGAGGCAGCGAAGGAGATATGAGGCAGTTATTAGTTAGGGGTTATTTTAAATAAACATTTTGTTAAAGAATTTGCTATTTTTAGTAGACTTGTAAATTTTGTAAAAATGTAAACTTTACTTTATCTAACCTAGTGATATTCGATGGATAGTTAGGAGGAAAAACCTAACTGTTTCTTGGAAGAAAAACTATTTAGAAGGAGAAGAAAAACATTGTAAGGGTTCTGATTTTGGAGAGCATCAGGAGGTCTGCTAGCTGCTTGTACTTTCAGACTTGTTCAGTGATAGGTACTGTAAACTCTTATATGCATTTATTGATGAAACTATGAATATATGACTCTTTACCCTACATTTGATCTGTGTTGGCTTCATTTTGAACTTATTTAGTTTCATGAATGACAAATTCATTGCTGGTTGATATGCAATTTCTAGTGGTGCTTGTCTTTTATGTGTGAACTTCATTACAGTCTTTTGTTGGATTTCTGTGATATATATGCATCTTCATCGATATATGTGTATGATTTAGTTTTTGCTTATCTGCTAAATGTATTCCCTTTATGCTCTTGAAGTTTATGACCAAAAACATATAAAACAAAACCCTAAACCCTAGTTTGAATTGAATTTTACTCTTGAGATTGTGTTGGCTTGTTACCCTAGCCTTAGTAACAATTTCTGACACAAACATCTTTGGCGCCGTTGCCGGGGATGAAGCTGAAGCATAGCTTCCCTGGGATACTCATCATTTTTCTGGTTTAAGAGGTGGACTTGAACCAGCATTTTTGAAGGCTATTTTCACCAGAAAGTTGTCACAGTGGCTTCTAACAGAATTGGAACCAGGAGCAGACCTACATCCTCATTACAGCTGGGTGTGACAGACCCTGAAAAGATCATAAAAATAGCAAGAAAGCTTAGCAGGTCTCAATCTTTACCAGCCTCTTATGACTCTCACCAGTTGGGTGAATCATTAGACCCAGCTGAAACTTCACCTTGTGTAAAACCTATCATCCCTGGGAGTACTTTCCAGGTTTTCACTAGTCCTCGAAGCTTTTTGAAAGCTAAAACCTCTTCTCCTGATAAAATACCCATCTTTCAGTTGAAAGTAGGAAGGAATCCTTTTCAAAAAAGTTCCAGTCAAATTTCTTCCTCTTCAAAACCTCAGTCTAAACCTCAGTTCACAATGGCAGCCCAAAATCCACCTATGGATATGATGGACAGAATGGTAGCAGCTAGGTATGCACCATTAGTATTACCTCAGCCTTTACATGCCTTGCCTACACATGATTACCAAAAGTATATTCCTCGATTCAATGGACAAGGTGAAACAACTGCAGAAGAACATTGGGAAGCTTTTGAGAGTTATGCAGATAATCAGAACATTGAAATTAAAGATGTATGGATGAGGGTATTTGTACAAAGTCTTGATGGGGATGTGAGAAAATGGTTCAGAGGACTGCCTGCTAATTCCATCACCATAATTGAAGAACTCAAAGATCTTTTTCTGAGACAGTGGGGAGACACCAAGGATCATACTTATTACATAACTGAGTTTGGAGCTTTGAGAAGGAAGAAGGATGAGACTATTTCTGACTTTTCCAAAAGATTTAACAAGATGTATACTAGGATTCCTGCAGAAATCAAACCTACTGAAACATCAGCCAAGTTGACTTATGCAAATGCTTTTGATCATGAATTCTCTTTATTACTTAGAGAGAGAAGACCTATCACCCTGATGAACATGCAAGAGGCAGCATTGGAAGTAGAGTCAAATTTGCTGGCTTCTAACAGACTCAAGAATGAAACACCTCAGCAGCAGTATGAAAGAAAGGGAAAGAAGGAAGTTGTTTCCACAAGTGCTGCACCTCAGTCTGCTGAAGCTAAAATGGATGAAATGGCCAAGCTTGTAAAGGTTCTTACTACCAAGTTGAATAAATTAGAACTTGAAAAAAATTCTGCTAAACCTGCCCCAGAAGTTGATCGAAATCCAAATAATCAAAATCAGTTCCGGAGGCAATTTGCTCCTAGATTCATGCCAAGAGAGCGCAGAAATAATGATATTCAGCGAGAAAGGAGGGAGAATGAGGATCAAAAAGTACCCCCACCTTTTCAAAATAATTTGGTGGATGAAGAAGAAATTGATCAACAGTTATTATTTGAAGAAACTGAGACACATCAAGATGTGAATCATTTTGGAGATGGTTTATCTGGAGGTTTTGTAACAGAAGAAGATTTTCTAAATGCTGAGTACTATGATGCAGATTTGTATGAAGTTGAAGATGAATTGGAGTTTGAAAAAACTGCTGTAAATGCTGCTGCTAATCAGAATGGAATTAAAAAGACTCTTAATCTCAGATCTAGCCCGAAACAAGTAGTCCAAGCTCCTAAGAAGAAAACTGTTGTTCCTGCTCCAGTTATTCCTGATAAACCAGTTGCTGATCCTGCAACAGAAAATAAGCAACCTGCAGAAAAATCCAAGAAGAATGTAGAAATTGAGGAGGTAAATAAGTCAGTCCAAAATTTCAATTTGGAAAATGAGTTAGGTAAACTGAAAATTCCTGTGCCATTTTCTGAGCTTATTAAAAATCCATCATATAAACAAACAGTCTTGAAGGTTATGAATTCTGCTAGTGGCCAGCCTGTTTCAGATACTATTAATTTGCAAGAAGAAAGTCCAAAGATATTCATTGGATCTGCCTTAGCCGAGAAAACAGAAAATGAAGCTGGTGCTTCTCCTCCATTCTATGTTACCTTAACTATCCATGATCAGATGATCCATAATTGTCTATTAGATTCTGGAGCATCCCATAATCTAATGCCTAAAGCTGTGATGGAAGACCTAGGTCTCAGTATTACCAAACCTTATCATGACTTATATGCTTTTGATTCCCGAGCTGTCAAGTGTCTAGGAGTGATTAAAGATATGGTTGTCAGCCTTGCTCAGTTGCCAATGAAGAGTGTCATGATGGATGTTGTAGTGGTTGATATCACCCCAAAGTTTGGCTTGCTTCTTTCAAGATCCTGGGCAAAGAAGGTTGGAGGAACCTTACAGATGGACCTCTCTTATGCCACTATTCCTGTTTTTGGTGGAGAAAATAGAAGACTTTACAGAGAGCTACAGCTCGCTTACATTGTCACAGATGATAAGAACCCCACTAATCACCCAATGTACTCTGTGGATAAAGACCTTGGCTCATGCATATTACAGTTTAGTGAAGAAGATAATTCTGCTGGTCTGTTACAGGTGGAAAAAGATCAGCCAATAAAACATAGCATAGAGGAAAAAGATGCAGTATGGCAGTTATATTTTGATGGATCTTCATGTAGAGAGGGTGTTGGAGCTGGAGTTTTACTTATTTCCCCTGGTGGTGAAACAGTGAAACTTATGTATAAATTGGAGTTTGTTACCACTAACAACACTGCTGAGTATGAGGCTTTGCTATTGGTATTGAAAGCTGCTAAAGATTTAGGAATTCAGCAACTTTCTGCATTTGGCGACTCCGAACTAGTTGTTCAACAGGTGAAGAACAAATATCAAGTAAAGCAAGGTTTGCTGAAAGTATATCGAAATGAGGTATGGGATATGATTGAAAACTACTTTATATCATTTAATATCACTCATATTCCCAGGAATCATAATGAAACTGCAGATTCTTTAGCACTGGCTGCCACATATTTTAGAATACCTAAAATTACTCAGTTAAAGTATCCTATAGAAGTGAGGTATAGACCTTGTGTTCCTGATAATATAAAACACTGGAGGGTTTTTGAAGATGACATTGAAATAAAAAAATTTCTTGAGCTCGTAAATGAGTTTTCAAATATTCAAATTGATCAAGAAGAAGATGGAAAAGACGAACAGTTAGATGAGTTTGCTACAGGAGATATAGCAGGGCATAAAATCATTGAATTGAAAAGTAATTTCATTCCGAAAGGCCTAGTACCTTTGGAAAGAATATTCATCAAAGATGATACACCTTCAAAGCCAGTAATTCAATCTTCAGAAGACAATGTGGAAGACTACAATATTGGTTTAGCAGAACATCCAAGAATGGTAAAGCTTTCTAAATTCTTAACAGTGGAGCAAAGAAGCAGATACATTAAGCTGTTGAAAAAATATATAGATGCATTTGCCTGGTCTTATAAGGAACTAAAAACTTATGACACAGCAGTTATTCAGCACAAAGTTCCTTTGAAACCTAATGTCAAACCTTTCAGGCAGAAACTAAGAAGAATCAATCCAGCCTTGTTCCCTGTAATTGAAAAAGAATTGAAGAAGTTGTTGGATGCAAAGATAATAGTGCCTCTTAGGTATTCTTCTTGGGTGGATAATTTAGTTCCTGTTAGAAAGAAGAATGGGGAAATTCGATTATGTGTTGACTTCAGAAATCTGAACCGATCATCATTAAAAGACAATTATCCTCTCCCCAAGATTGAACAGGTGTTGCAGCAGGTAGTTGGAGCTCAAAGAATTTCTATGCTAGATGGTTTCTCAGGGTATAATCAGATTTCCATGCACCCTGATGACAAAGAAAAGACAGCTTTTACAACCCCCTGGGGGACATTTATGTATGACAAAATGCCTTTTGATTTGATGAATGCTGGAGCAACCTTTCAGAGAGCCATGGATATTGCATTCGTGGGTGAAAAAGATAAGTTTGTGGTTATCTATCTGGATGATATTACTGTCTTCTCAAAGTCAGATGATGAACACTTGAAGCACTTGGAACAAACCTTCATAAAATGCAGAAAATTTGGTTTATCCTTAAACCCAAAAAAATCACATTTTGTTGTGCAAGAAGGTAAATTACTTGGTCATCTGGTGTCAGCTGATGGTATTAGAATTGACCCTGAGAGAGTCAAAGCAATACTGAAGATTAGCTTGCCCAGGAGTAAAAAGGATGTTCAATCTTTCATTGGCAAAATAAACTTTCTACAGTGGTTTATTCCTAATTTTGCTGAGACCATTAAACAAATCACAGCAATGTTAAAAAAGGACCAAGAAGTCAAATGGACTGTTGAAGCAAAGGCAGCTTTTGAGAAAATTAAAATGGCTCTGACAGAAGCACCTGTTTTAGTAAGTCCTGATTTTGCCAAGGAATTCCTTACCTTTTCTTTTGCTTCAGAGGATACTATTGCTGCTGTACTACTCCAGAAGAATAAGGAAGGATTAGAGCAACCAATTGCTTTTTTCAGTAAAACACTTAGAGATTCAGAGCTTAAATACAGTATCTTGGAGAAACAAGCCTATGCTCTGGTGAAGGCTTTAAAATTTTTCAGAATTTATATCTTACATTCCAAGGTTATTTCATTTGTTCCAAACGCTGCAGTGAAAGATGTTTTGACACAGCCTGATAGTGAAGGCAAGAGGGGAAAGTGGATTGCTAAAATTATGGAGTATGAAGTAGAAATCAGACCTACTAAACTGGTCAAAGGACAAGGATTGGCCAAACTGCTGGCTGATTCAAATTGTCAAGCATTAGGATTACATCTTATGGTAGAAGAATCAGCACCTGAAGAAAAGCAAGCATTCCTGGAGAAAGAAAGAATCATGGACTCTTATTCATCTTCAGAGTGGTATGCTGATATTGTGCATTTTTTGTTATTTTTGCAATGCCCAGAACACTTGGATAGGAAGGTTGCCAGATCTCTGAAATTAAAAGCTACTAAATACTGTTTGATAGAAGATCAATTGTTTTGGAAGGACCCAGGAGGAATCTTGTTAAGGTGTTTAGATCAGGCTGAAATAGAAGAAGTAATTTCAAAATCCCATGAAGGAGCTTGTGGAGGACATAAATACTGGAAAACAACAGCCTATAAAATTTTGAGAGCTGGATACTATTGGCCCTCCCTCTTCCATGATGTTTACCAGCAGGTAAGAGCTTGCATACCCTGTCAGAAATTTGCAGTTAAACAGAAGTTATTATCTTTACCTTTGAAACCTATTGCAGTCAATGCCCCTTTTCAGCAATGGGGTCTGGATTTTATTGGAGAAATAAATCCAGCATCTTCAGGTCAGCATCATTGGATTTTGACTGCCACAGATTTCTTTACAAAATGGGTGGAAGCTATTCCCACAAGGAATGCTACAGATAAGGTGATTATGGATTTCATTGAAGATAATATTCTGAGCAGATTTGGTTGTCCACAAAGATTGATTACTGATAATGCCAAAGCATTCAAATCCAAGGCAATGGTGGCCTTTTGTGAGAAAAATGGTATTATTCTAAAACACTCAACTCCCTATTACCCTCAGGGAAATGGTCAGGCTGAATCATCTAACAAAAATATCATTCAATGCATCAAGAAGTTGCTCAAACACAATAAAAGATCTTGGGATTCAATGTTGAAATATGCATTGTGGGCGGATAGGAATACTGTAAAACAAGCCATTGGTACTTCTCCCTTTCAGCTGGTGTATGGAACAGAAGCAGTATTTCCAGTGCAATTGGGGATTCCAGTAATGAAGTTCCTTCAAAATTCTCAAGAGGAACCAGATGATTTACAAAGAAGAATCTTCGAAATGATTGAGGTACAGCAAAATAGAGAGAAGGTAGACAAAGAAGCACAGCTGTACAGAACTAAAATGAAAACCAGGTTTGACAGAAATATTAAAGAACATATTTTTTCAGAAGGTGAGTTGGTTTTAAGATGGGATGCAAGAAAGGAACAGAAAGGTAAGCATGGAAAATTTGATAATCTATGGTTTGGCCCTTTTCTGATATCTAAAGTTTTGGAAAATAATACATTCATCTTGCAGTCCCTTGAAGGGGAGGAGTTGCTCAGCCCTGTCAATGGGTGATTCCTCAACCATTTCTACAGTTAAGGAGGGTCATTGTCACTTTTCATTGTATATACCAGTGTGAGTGAGATTAAATAAAGACTCCATAGCCCAATGGAAGTTTAGATTGAAGACAGAAGGCACTAGTCTACAAGTTCTTGAAGCCTCACAGGGAGGACTTCATCCCGCAGCTGGAGCCAGATGTTAAGTCAGTAAATTTTTCTCCATTTTTTATTTATTTTCTCCAGTTTTGGTTTGTTTTTGAATCTACCTCAGTTAAATTTTTTATTTTAAGTTTCAGTTTTATTCATCTTAGAAACTTTATGGGTGATTGAATAAGTTTTTAGCCCATGCTTTCCAGATTTGATTTGATTTTGGTGATTTTTTTTTATATTGTAAAGGGGGTTAATGAGAGTCATATTTTCAAAGGTAGAATCATTAATGTGTTTAGAGAACGGTTAAACTCATTTCTTAAACCAAATAACTGTTAGAACCTCCGACAAATTAGCAAAAAGTTTAAAAACTGCTAAATTTTGGCATGGTAGCTATTCTTGTAGCGCTAGGCAAAATTATAACAAAGGACGCGCTACAGGAATATCGCGGCCTGTGGTTTCTTTCAATTTTTGAACTAATTTCAATCATGATGCAGTATGGGAGTGTCTAATCGCCTTGTGTGAGTAGTTTAACACGTGGTGGCTGCAGTTTAAGCATGATTTTAGATGGTGATTAGTCACGAAGCAGAACAAGTTCATCATTGCATGGTATGCGGAATCAGTTGCACAAAAACCAGCAAATCTCGGTCTAGCTGTCAAATTTCTCTTGTTACACGCATCATTATAGAAGAGGAATGTTCGTGAAGGAGAGCTCACTGCTAAAACGGTGGATTGTGTTGTTGTGGAGAGAAGACAGGTGTGTTTTATCGCCAGCGAGAATTAGGGCTTCCGAATTCATTCACCAGCAGTTAAAGAAACGATAGGAGGACACCTATTCTCATAAGAGGAGACCATTGATACCCCAAAACGAAGCTGTAAGCCACGACAGATGAGTAGCTGACAGGTATTCCGATATAAACCCTTATAGCTGGAAAATTTGGGTCTTTTTCGCTGCACAATTATCTGGAAAAATTGGTGGCTGGAAATGATAAAATAGATCATAAAATGAGCATTTCACCACAGAAATAACTATCTGAAGCTAGTATGAGCAATATGCATGAACAGAGCAGCGGAATAGTCTCAAATTTAAAGTATTCAGTCTGGGAAATGCAAATGACAGTTTGAATGAAAATTTTTATCATTTGCTCTCCTATACATTCAAAATTCTGGAAAGAACATTGAGAGGACTCGCATATTTATCTGTTATGCTCATTCTTACACAGTAGGTGTGTTGTTGGTTTATGAAAATGGTTTAGACATTGTTGAAAGTTATCAGAATTTCATGAAGTCACTTGCTCGGAGAACATATCCACTTAGTTGCATGGTTGAGAGAAGAGAACATTGAACTTGAAGGTCTGTTCAAGGGTTTGTAGAAAATTTCAAAGGAGCCCAAAGCATAAGAAATCAGTTTACATAACACTTCTTGAAACCTAAGACAGATTGTGCCTGTTTACTAAAAAGAAGAATATGGGGAAAAGTGGCAAAAGTGGTAAGGTCAACAGGGCTGAACCCACAGACTTAACCTGGATTCAGAAGCTTCCTGACTGTGCAGAACTTTTTCAGCATGCAGGTTGGTTAAAGTTTTTCAAAAAGATTGATGGCTTCGATACACACGTCACCTGCAAGTTTGCTAAAGCACTTAAAAATGATATGATTATGATGGATGCTCTGAAATTCAAGTTATCTGTGGAATTAATAGCAGAAGCCACTGAGATTAGCAATGAGGGTGAGCACTGGTTCAAAAAATCACCTTTTGAGTTTGAACCCCAAAGGTATTTGTTGCCTAATGTGACTCCTGACTGGAATAAGGGTATCTTCATTCAAAATTTCAGAAAGGAGTGGATTGAGCCCATAAGAATACTTCAAAGTTATGTGACCTGTGAAGGAAGATATTCATTGGTATTTAAATATCATCTCAGGTTCCTTCAACATATGGCAGGAATCTTTAAGATGAATCTGCCCTTCTTTTTCTTTAAAAGCCTGCAGAAAATGTCAAGCAAGATAAAACAGCATGATGATCACACTTCTTAGTCACTTTTTCACCATGGTCTCATTAAACTAATCATCACTACAGTGTTGCAGCATGAGGGAAGGACTTGGGACTTCTTTTTGTTCTGGTCAGGTGTTCATCCTAAAAGAGAAGATCAACAACCAAAAAGACAGACTGACAAGGGGAAGGTAATGATGCAAAATTTAGGCCACTCAGTCAAACCTACAAGCAAACATGATATTAAAGCTAAGAAGGTGACAAAACAGGCAGCAGAAAAAGGACAGGATGACAGTCATCCCCAAGAAATTCCAGATCACACTAAAAACAAGTTCACACTATTTGAAGACAAAAAGGAATTGCTTGAAAAGAAATCATCACCTGTAGCAGATCCTCAGGATGAAAAGAAAGTTGATATTAAAATAGTTCCTGTAGCTAAAGAAGAAATTCCTATTCGGCCAAGAAGCCCCATTACAATCCTTTCGGATGATGAAGGATACATATTAGAAGAAGAACAGCCTGTTTCTGAGATTAAGGTCAAAACTGAATTTGAAGAAGCTCAAATTTTAGATGGCACAACCATGAAACCTAACAAGAAAATAAATAAGCTGGAAGTGGTGGAATTAGCTTCTGTTCTGTACCAAGGCAGAAAACTGAAGATGATGGGAGAGGCAGCTACATTCTGGAGACCTAAAACTAGGTCGAAAAATAAGCTGAGGTTAAACATGAAAAAGTTATTAAACCCTAAATTGAACTCAGATAAAGTGACCATCATAGATGAAGAAGCCATGGAGGATGACCAACCAAAGATAGATAAAATGCAGCCATGTAAAAAAGAGGAGATTAATTCAGTGAAAGTAGCAGAAGATGAAAACCCAAAGCTCATCATTGAAAACACTTCTGAGAAAATGTTGACAGAAGAAGCAGAAATTTTTAAGAAATTTGATATCCCTTGGAAACCTAATGAAGAGCAAGATTCTGCAATGGAGTAAATGGTTAATTCTGACAGGGAAGATTTACAGAAGACTGTCAAACAGTATAAGCACCAAATGAATTACATGCAGGAAGTTAATGATGGCTTGATGATGGCAAATAGAAGATTAAGAGAGGATCTTCAGGATGTTCATGAAAATTTTCAGGAATTAGTGGTTGATGCAAAGGAAGTACTAAGAAGAAAAAGGGCCTCTGACAGGCACTGTTCAGAGCTGGAAAAAACAGTTGAAACTCTACAACAGGAAAATGAACACCTTCAGAAGAAGATAGCTGAGCTGGAGAAGAAGCATAAAAGAATAAAGAGAAAATCCTCAAGTCCAGATGGTATATCTCTTCTTTGGAGGCAGCGAAGGAGATATGAGGCAGTTATTAGTTAGGGGTTATTTTAAATAAACATTTTGTTAAAGAATTTGCTATTTTTAGCAGACTTGTAAATTTTGTAAAAATGTAAACTTTACTTTATCTAACCTAGTGATATTCGATGGATAGTTAGGAGGAAAAACCTAACTGTTTCTTGGAAGAAAAACTATTTAGAAGGAGAAGAAAAACATTGTAAGGGTTCTGATTTTGGAGAGCATCAAGAGGTCTGCTAGCTGCTTGTACTTTCAGACTTGTTCAGTGATAGGTACTGTAAACTCTTATATGCATTTATTGATGAAACTATGAATATATGACTCTTTACCCTACATTTGATCTGTGTTGGCTTCATTTTGAACTTATTTAGTTTCATGAATGACAAATTCATTGCTGGTTGATATGTAATTTCTAGTGGTGCTTGTCTTTTATGTGTGAACTTCATTACAATCTTTTGTTGGATTTCTGTGATATATATGCATCTTCATCGATATATGTGTATGATTTAGTTTTTGCTTATCTTCTGAATGTATTCCCTTTATGCTCTTGAAGTTTATGACCAAAAACATATAAAACAAAACCCTAAACCCTAGTTTGAATTGAATTTTACTCTTGAGATTGTGTTGGCTTGTTACCCTAGCCTTAGTAACAATTTCTGACACAAACAGGTGTGTTAAGACATAACCAAGCTTGATAATCCAGGTTTGTTTTCCTATATCAAGTTAGAATCCTACTTTGTTAGATCTTAGGTAAGTATACCTATGTATGAAATGATCATGACCATACATACTTAAGATTATTTAGAATCATAATGTTTTGATAGTATTAAGACTATACTAATGAATGTATGATTATGTATGAGATCATGAGGATGACACTAGTGCACACTTAAGCATGCATAGTGGTCCAGGATGGATAGAAGTTCAAATACATATAATCATGATGCTATCATAAAGGGAAAATAAAGATCAAGCGGGAGGCAACCACACAAACATACAAGATAAGTATTTGAGTTGTTATTTGAATTACTTCTTGAATCTTTGAATAGTCAATGATATTGCTCGTAATAGTTGTATGCATATTTGAATTCCTAGAATAAATCATGCATAGTGTAAGCATTCATATAGCATTGAACAATATACTACTAATATGCATATGATGGGTAAGTTGGACAAACATTCCATTGTTGTTTATCTAGAATGAAACTTCTTTGTTGACATGGTGAGAGTTGTGCATGCTCTTGATAGTATGTTCTGGTAGAGATGGAAGGCATCTAGATAGCCACTGTATACATACAGAATATGGAAAAATGTTGTGCCAAAGTATTGGTCAAGATAGTTACAAATCCATGTGAATCATATCAGTATGCATAATAGGTTATCATGTCAACATGATTTGATGATTATGAAGTATTACTAATCATGTAATTAACTTTGATTTGTAGGAAAGATCATGAAGAATGATGAACACTGAACAAGTGATGGATGTTCAACAAGAAGACTTACAAATCAAACATACTATAGATGGCTCGTGGCTAGAAGATTCTCTTAGAAAGAGAAAGAGGATCACGACGATATGTTTGCTTCAAGTGGCTAGACAAGACCATTCTCTTAATGGTGTAATTGAAGAAGAAGTACGAATCGAGAAAACTCCTAGGATTCAATTTAAGAAAAATATGTACGGATATCCAGGATCGATAGTCATTTGATGAGATTAATGATCACCATGGGTGATGCGGATTTCAACCTTTGCTACAAGGTTGAAGATGGTGTCTATATACAGATGACATTCTTCTCTTAGATGGATGCAAGAAGGAACTCACCACAGAGTTCGAATGATCTTGAGGCTCGTATCAATAGACCCATCTGACGAGAGATGACACAGATAGATATGCAGAAGATCACTCAATGCAGAGTGTGAATGATGTTTAGTCACAGAGGGAGAATTGATAGCTTCTTGACAAGCTTGGGCTTTACCAAAACTAAAGCTAATCCTAACCTTTATCTTAAGGTTATGGATGATGAACCTGTCATACTATTACTGTATGTGGATGATCTCTTTCTGATAGGGAATGAGAAACAGATCATGGAAATCAAGAAGAAGCTAGCTCTCGGATTGATGCATTACTTCCTAGGTCTGGGATTATAGCAAGGCCCAAAAGGAATCTTTCTCAACCAGAGAAAGTATGTTGTGGAAATCTTGAAAAGATTTGATATGTTGGAATGTAAGGACATGACCGCTCCCATGGGTTCCAAATTGAAGCTGTTAGTTGATGACTCATCAGAGTTAGTGGATGTGACTCTGTATAGACAAATTATTAGGTCATTGATGTATCTGACGAATTCCAGGCCATATATATGCTTTGCAGTGAACACCTTGAGTCAGTATCTAGTGGAACCTAGACGAGTTCACCTAATAGCTACAAAGCATGTGATGAGGTACCTAAAGGGTACGATAGATTTTGGTCTATGTTATCTTGGAGATCATGACTTCAAATTGCATGGCTACACAGATGTTGATTGGGCAGGAAGTGTATCAGAAAGAAAGAGCACATCGGGTGGATGTTATTGTCTGGGATCTGCCATGATCTCGTGGTTTAGCAGGAATTAGTCTAGTGTGGCTCTCAGCACAGCTGAAGCGGAATATATAGTTGCTTGCTCTGTTAGTTGTGAAGCGATATGGATTCGGAAGTTGTTATCGGGATTGTTTGACTTGGATATGGACCCCACTGTGATCTTGTGTGGCAACCAGAGTTATATCAAGATGAATAAGAATCTAGTATTCCATGATAAGTCAAAGCACATAGAGATATGATATTTCTATATACGGGATATGGTGCAGAAAGGATCCATAAAGCTCAAGTATGTGAGCACTGATGAACAAGTTGTTGATATATTGACCAAACCTCTGTCTCAAGTAAAGTTTGAGTATTTCTAAGACAAACTTGGTGTAGTTCAGAAGGACCCTCCTCGAAAGGGGGAGTGATATGGTCGTTGATGATGAGATTTCCTGCATCGACGGTAAGGTTGATGATGTGGATACTTGTATCGATGATGTGGATACTTGTATCGATGATGAGGATACCTGTATTGATGATGTGGATACTTTTATCGATGATGAGGACACTTGTGTCGATGATGAGGTTACCTGTTTCGACAATGAGGTCGATGATGAGGTTACCAGTTTCGATGATGAGGTTGATATATGGTCCTTAGACTTTGTCTAAATGGACAAGGAGGGATTGTATCATCCCTGGACACATGTCCTAAAAGAGATCCGTAGACATATGTCTCCGAAAAAGTGGTCCCTAGTGGATGTGATAAGACTACATTGTCCCTGAACATTTGGTTCAAAATGTACGTGATAGGACTACATCGTCCTTGAACATTTGGTTCAAAATATACTTGATAGGACTGCATCATCCCTGAAAATTTGGTTCAAAATGTACATGATAGGACTGCATCGTCCTTGAACATTTAGTTTAAAATGTATGTGATAGGATTGCATAGTCCTTAGACATGAGACTTGTCTTAAATTGATAAGGATTGATCATCCTGGAAGAAGATCTAGATTGCATCGTCCATAGACATGAGACTTGTCTTAAATTGATAAGGATTGGTCATCCTAGAAGTCTATTTGGATTGCATCATCCATAGACATGAGACTTGTCTTAAATTGATAAGGATTGATCATCCTGGAAGTAGATCTAGATTTCATAGTCCATAGACATGAGACTTGTCTTAAATTGATAAGGATTTATCATCTTTGAAGTAGATCTGGATTGCATCGTCCATAGACATGAGACTTGTCTTAAATTGATAAGGATTGATCATCCTGGAAGTAGATCTGGATTGCATCGTCGATAGACATGAGACTTGTCTTAAAGTGATAAGGATTAATCATCCTATAAGTAGATAGGGATTGCATCATCCCTAGACATGAGAGATGTCTTAAAGTGATAAGGATTAATCATCCTGTAAGTAGATTGGGATTGCATCGTCCCTAGACATGAGAGATGTATTAAATTGATAAGGATTGATAATCCTGTAAGTAATATCTAGATTGCATCATCCATAGAAATGATAGGTGTCTTAAATTGAGAGGGATTGATCATCCCGTAAGTGGATCAGGATTGTATCATCCTTAGACTTATGTCCTAAAAAGAGAGGGATTGATCATCCCGTAATTGGATCATGTGTGTTGCAGGGTATGCTGCTATGATGTTGTTGATCTAGGGATCCATATGTTGATGTTGTTGATCGAGAGGATCCAGATGTTGATGTTGTTGATCAGGAGATCCAGATGATGATGTCATTGATCGAGATAACTAGATGATGATGTTGATCGGGAAATCCAAATGATGATGTTGTTGATCGAGATATCCAGATGATGTTGTTGATCGAGAGATCCAGATGTTGATACTGTTGATCAAGAGGATCCAGATGTTGATGATGTTGATCGAGAGATCCAGATGATGATGTTACTGTAGCTATTCGAGTGTTGTAGAAGATGAAGACTCAATACTCAAGATGTTGATGTTGCAGTATTGAAGATCTTGAAGATGTTCCAGTAACTGTTTGAGCTTCTGATGATGTATGAAGAAAGCTTGCAATGATTTATAGATGTATCATGTATCATGTAGTTGATGACTCCTTGCTCCTGCAGATGTTGTTATAATATCCTTCTCGTTAAGGGGGAGTGTTGAGATATTGTAACTTCTAAGAATATTATATTTGTACTTTATTATTCCGGAGATGTTTCATTCCTCCATGGAGACCTTATTGTATATCTGGAGATGTTTTATTCCTCCATCGAGAATGTTGTAACTTGCGTTATTATACTTCCCTAGTGGGGTCGGCCCTGTATGATTCATGTGGGTTAAAGGGTTATTATACCACCCTAGTGGGGTCGTCCCTATCACATTATGTTAAGTGGTTAAGTTGGGGCCAACCTAGTTAGTGTAAAAGTCAAGTCGAAGTTGTGTATAAATAGAGGAGGTGTGTTCCTCACTTAACACGCATTCACTCACTTGTGATTGGCGCATAGGTGAGAGAGAGATCTGCTATGGAGGAGAAGGAGCTCATGTTTGTGGATTACATCTTTGTATTTGCTGGTCATCTATATTGAGTACGCTTTGTTGGGTTTTCTACCCCACGAGGGTTTCCCAAGATAAATCTGTGTCTCTTGTGTTTATGATGTGCTTGTTGTTCTTTTAGTGATCCTGTATATGCTATTGTTGTGAAATGGAATGTAATACTGATATTTTCTATCTTAGCATATTGAATCTTAACAATTATTAGGAGGACCACACCCTCTATTTTCATCGCATTAACATAAGGATGATGAAATATCCTTACTCGCATATGTACCCATAAAACGCATTCTCTAGAGAAAGGGGATGCAACACGTATGCATATTCATTTCTTTACCAAACCAATCAATGATTATATGATTAGGAAAACCACTCCCTTTATGGCACCCCATTAACATAAGGATTATGAGAGATCCTTATTTACATATGCACCCACAAAACACATTTTGTAATGAAGTAAACAATGGTGTTGAGAAAATATGTATATTTATCCCTCCACCAAACCAATTAACAATTATATTATTAGGAATATGACTCCCTCTTTAGACACCCAATTATGTACCTTAATAGCATAATTGAAAATTTGGAGCATAAATAACAAAATAAAGTAAGATTTCCAAGCTCCAATTACTAAATACTTCACAAGACATCTTGTTTCATTGCTTTTACTCATACATCTAGTTTCTAGTGTGTGAAAATCCTCACAACAAATCTAAGAGATGATGTATACCTCACAAGAAAGTAATTGATTAAGTAAGAAAATAGAAGAAGAGTGGTCAATGCAGTATAATGAGCAACAAAATAATAATACATTAGAACTCGGATAGAAGCAAAAATACTTCACACACACTAATTAATTAATCACAATATGGACAATAAGTAGTACAATGCATGAGGATTCGAATGCCAAGGTGGCAATTCGAATTAGCCTTCATGGAGTGATCAAAAGATCACTGGAGTGTCATCGGAGCACAACTAGTAGTCTATCTCATCATCGATGGAGTCATCAATGCACAAGTAACTGTCAACCATTAGTCAAACTGAGTCTAACTGAGTGTGGTAGGTGTAACTAAATGTAACTAGCACATGGAGACACTAACTGAATGAAGGAGGCTTAGTGGAGGGCGCATGAGGAGCTAACTGGAGTCAGAACAGGTATTCATGTCTCATCGGAGGTCAATCAGAGTGATAACAGCAGTGAGGAGTCAGTCTGGCCTCAAATCAAGGAAAGACTGGTGTCTAACTGAAGTAAACTGGACTGGTAGGTGAGAAAGGCACCCTTCTTCAGTGGAAGGTGAGAACTGGGTGCATGACAGGCTAGGAGGGTTGAAACTGAGTGGAAGGAAGCTCCGGGGGCTAGCTAACTGAGGGCTAGGTGCTGGGACTGATGACTAGAATGCATGCAAACCCTAAATGATGCATGCAAACCCTAAAAGTGAATGCATGATTGAAAATGTAAATGATCAAAATACTGGTGGGACTAGGATGGAGTATAGGAATATCCTAACACCCCCCCTTAATCCATCCTGGGCCCTAGTAACTAAGACCAAAGGTCACCCAATACAATGAATAATAACATTCAATAACCCAAGGAAGTGGGGAAAATTTCATGGGAAAAATACCCCCCCCTCAAAAACAAACTGTAAGGCACACACAAAAATTAAATGCTCCAAACTCAAGCAGGTGTGATGCTTGGTCATATGTATGGAGGTATCTTCTTCTTGGGAAGAAGTGGATCATGCTCAAAAAGCATGTGCTTGTACTTGCTCTTCAGATCGAATGTGATGAGAACAAATCCAAAAGTATGAGGATGATCCTTGAACCTGTGATTCGAATCAGTTGAGGTAGGATCAAAAACATGAATATGCAGATAGTCTTTTGTCTTCTCCTTCGAACCATCATGGGTGAGATTATGCCAAAAAGAACCATCAAATAATAATGATTGCTTGAAATCCAAATCAGATTTAAGACTTGAAGAATAGTTTCTTGAGATCTCCTTTGAACCAGCAGGGGTGAGATCAAAACTATCATATGCATGAGAAATCATCCCAAGCGAATGGCAATGGTTTCTTGAGATCTCCTTTGAACCATAAGAGGTGAGACCAAAACCAGTAGATGCATGAGAAATTATCCCAAGCTGGTGGCAATGGCCATATTCTTCAATAACCTTCTGAAAGCATGGAATAATGATCATATAGTATTAAATAAGAGGTGATTGCTTGAGGAGAGCGAATGCATTAGCTCCAATAGCTGATTTTACCTCCGAAATAATCATGTGATCATGATGCAAACCAACAGACTTTGGTGCAAGAGAGGATTTAGGACCTTCTGCAATATCTAGAGTATGAGTTGGCACATAATTCGAATTAGAAGAAATTTGGAGCATGAGTGTAGAATCTGCAAGTTCTTCTTCTTTGTGGACAACTTCAATATGAGATGTGTTTGATACTAGTTCATGATCAATGAGATCATCAAGGAGGGCGAATGCATCACTTTGCTTGCTCTCGAAGGGGTTTGGACCAATCCCTTCATTCTGTCTGCCAAATATTTCATCCAGGTAGGCCCATATATCTTTTGGAGATGAAAAATCGGGGAGGTGATATAACATGCCTCGAGACATAGCATACATCATGGTTGCACAAGCTATTTCTCCTTCATTTAACTAGTCATACTCTTCTTCAAAGGATTCGAACTCTCTTTCAAAACAATAATCAAAGAGACCATGTCTCTTCAAATGTGCTATCATTGGTGGTTTCCATTCATAATAGTTGAATGGAGAAAGAGGAGTAATTCCTGATGAATACATAGAAGCTGTAGAGGACCTGCAAAAAACAATAGAGAATATCTGCAACTGCTACTGCTGCAAAAATGAAGAAACTGTTGCAACTGCTGCACTCGAAATCTTGGTAATAACCTGCAAAAAACTCTCAGGAATGGAGATAAACAATACTCTCAACATGCTATGATACCATGTGAAAATCCTCACAGTAGATCTAAGAGATGATGTATACCTCACAAGAAAGTAATTGATTAAGCAAGAAAATAGAAGAAGAGTGGTCAATGCAGTATAATGAGCAACAGAATAATAATACATTAGAACTTGTATAGAAGCAAAAATACTTCACACACACTAATTAATTAATCACAATATGGACAATAAGTAGTACAATGCATGAGGATTCGAATGCAAAGGTGGCAATTCGAATTATCCTTCATGGAGTGATCAAAAGATCACTGGAGTGTCATCGGAGCACAACTAGTAGTCTATCTCATCATCGGTGGAGTCATCAATGCACAAGTAACTGTCAACTGCCAGTCAAACTGAGTCTAACTGAGTGTGGTAGGTGTAACTGAATGTAACTGGCACATGGAGACACTAACTGAATGAAGGAGGCTCAGTGGAGGGCGCATGAGGAGCTAACTGGAGTCAGAACAGGTAGTCATGTCTCATCGGAGGTCAATCAGAGTGATAACAACAGTGAGGAGTCAGTCTGGCCTCAAATCAAGGAAATACTGGTGGCTAACTGAAGTAAACTGGACTGGTAGGTGAGAAAGGCGCCCTTCTTCAGTGGAAGGTGAGAACTGAGCGCATGACAAGCTAGGAGGGTTGAAACTGAGTGGAAGGAAGCTCCAGGGGCTAGCTAACTGAGGGCTAGGTGTTGGGACTGATGACTGGAATGCACGCAAACCCTAAAAGTGCATGCATGAATGAAAATGTAAATGATCAAAATACTGGTGGGACTAGGATGGAGTATAGGAATATCCTAACATAGTGAAGGATCTTTCTAGTAAGCGAAGCCTTCTAGTAATCCTTCTTAGTGAATGAAATTTCTAGTGGGTGGAACCTTCTAGTAAGTCTTCTTACAAATATTTGTTCACAATATAGAGACTTTCTAATAAGTGGAACCTTATATACGTATTTTTACAAATAGCCAATTGGGTTTAGTTTGAGTGGTTATGGGATGGAGTGTTATCCTTCCCACCCAAGTTCTATTATTGTAAGTGACAAGTTGATCTCATAATGAGTATATTGTTTTAATGGCCTTCTTCCCTAAAGAATCTAGGGTTTACCCTAGGTACCATCCTCAGAATTAGGGGAAGTGCCCAGGGGTTTGCCACGAGGAAATTTACCTAGAAAAATGTATTTTTACAAATATTGCGTTTACACTATGTATACTTGATTGGCCTTATGTAATATATTCCTCAATAATAACATAACAACCTATCTATTAACTAGGTTAGGGTAGGATCCTAACATGAACTCCCCCTTAAAAAAACAACATTTCCCTCAAGGATGGAGATGTAGAAATTGTTGAAGTATCTATGTTGGTTCTCATCTAGCATTCTCGGAATGGGTATCTTCCCATTAGATCAAGACCTCTTGGATGATGCGATGGCAAAGACGAAGTTCCCTTTTATCAAGGATAGCCTCATGATACAACCAAACATAACCTTCTTCATCCAATTCTAGAAGGCTAGTTTGAATATGACAATTATGGCCAACCATTTTCTTCAAGCAAAAGACATGAAAGCCTTGGGATGAATCTTGGAGTGGTTAGGTAGGTTTAGTTTGTAACGCACAGGTCCCACATGTTTGAGGATATTATAAGGCCCATAAAACTTGGGGCTAAGCTTCCAATGGCCACTGGCCTTAAGAGAGGTCTACTTATAGGGTTATAGGTGAATAAATACTTGATTTCATTCTACAAAATGGAAAAAAGAATGATGTTGATCAGCATGGTGCTTCATCCTATTCTAAGCCATTACCAGATTATCCTTGAGAGTGCAAAGAATGTTGGCCCAAGATGTGAGTGTGTTTTCAACCTCTTGTACCTTAGAGATGCTTGGTAAGTAGGATAGTATTGAAGAGGGATTTTGGCCATAGGAAACTTCAAAGGGACTTATTTAAGTGGCAATATGATAAGTTGTATTATACCACCATTCTGCTAAAGGTAACTATTGATCCCATTGGGATTGCAGCTCTGAAGTAAAGCACCGCAAATATGCTTCCAAACACTTATTGACAACTTCAGTTTGACCATTTGTTTGGGGGTGATAGGTAGTGCTGAGATTTAGTTGAGTTCCCTATAACCAAAACAATTCTTGCTAGACATTGCTAGTGAAGGTGGGGCCATGGTCCATGAAAATAGTCTATGCCATACCATGGAGTTTGAATATATTATCAATTAAGACTTGAGCTACCATAGAGGCCTTAAAAGGGTGTTGTAGGAAAAAAAATGAGCATATATAGAAAGGCAATAAACTACAACCATGATTACAGACTTATTGTCAGATTTTGGTAACCCCACAATGAAATTTATAGAAATGTCAGTCGATATTGCAGTTGGAATTGGAAGTGGTTGAACATGACTTGGAGGTTTCACAGTATCCCCTTTATGTCTTTGGAAAGTGACACATTCAACGGCCACAAATGTGTATATGTCCTTCTTCATTCCTTCCCATAAAAATGATCATTTGATCCTTTCATATGTTTTATGAAATCCTAGATGACTAACTATGGGGGATGAATGGAGCTCATATAACACATGTGATTTCAATGGTGATTTCTTGTGCAAATATATATTCCCTTTATAACGAATCTTAACATTGTGCCAAGTGTATCCTAGATATGCATGTGGTTCATGTTGAAATTTTTGGATCATGGAGGCAAGCGTGGGATCTATCAACCATTCATTACAAATGACATTCAACCAGCCTACAACGATGAAAGAGAGGGAAAAGAGTGAACCTTATTCTTCCAAGTGTCGAGAGAGAACACCTACTACCACATTCTCCTTTTCATTCCAATAAATTATCTCATAGTCACATCCCAAAATTTTGCTGACCCATTTTTGTTGCTCAAGGGACAAAGTCCTTTATTCGAGAAACTTTTTTAGGTTGCAATGATCGGTTTAGATTTGAAAGCATTTCCCAAGTAGGTATGGACATTAAATGTCCACAACATGCAATATGGTTGTCATCTCTTTTTCATAAGTTGATTTTCCCAAATGCCACTCATAGAGTTGTTTGTTAGTAAAAGCCAATGGTATGCCTTCTTGCATGAGGACTAAGGCCTTTACCCGAGGCATCACGTTTAAGGACAAAGGCTTTAGCGAAGTCAGGAAAAGAGAGTAAACGAGTGATACACATGGCCTCCTTTAAGTCATGGAAAGTCTTTTATGTTGTATCATTCCAAATGAAATCAGTTTTTTAGAAAAATTGTGAGTGGGACTACAATCTTACCATAGTTTTGAATGAACTTTATGTAATATCCCACAAGACCCAAAAACCCTTTCAGGATTTTAAGAGTTTCAGGGTGAGGCCAATCCTTCATTACTACAATTTTCTTTGGATCCACACACACACACACCTTCCTGACTAACAATATTGCCTAATATTCCAGAGACAACAAAGGAACATTTTGACATTTTAAGAACTAATTGATGATAATGAAGTAGTCATAGGACCTAATCCACATGGGCTAGATGGATTGGCCAAGTTTTATTGTAAATAAAGATGTCATGAAAAAAGGTGAGGGCAAATTTATATAGAAAGGGTTTAAATATTACATTCACAAGACTTTGAAAGGTGAAGGGTGCATTGCGAAATCCAAAGGGTGTAATACCCCCATTTTTACCC
Source organism: Larix kaempferi (assembly GCA_027924585.1). NCBI lineage: Eukaryota > Viridiplantae > Streptophyta > Pinopsida > Pinales > Pinaceae > Larix > Larix kaempferi. The sequence goes on from BSBM01001646.1 coordinate 4,625,625, forward strand.
TTAGGATATTTTATCTATAATTTAAATATTGTATGCATGTTATGTATGATTCCTAGCGTGGAGATCAAGGCCAAGGCCCTGCTAGTGAATGCTCGGCCTTGGAGAGGCAAGTATTTGGTATTATGCTACCCATGTGCTAGTGAGCCATGGAAATTGTAAATATGCATTTTAATAGAAATGCCCACAACTAGTTATGCAGTGCAACAAGAGATGAGGGCATGATTTCTACAAGGAATGGGGGGGTATTCAAACCCTTGATCCAATCAATTCAAGCCAAGTGTCAATGAGAGAATCCATGAACTCTCAACTACCCAAGTTGAATTTTCTGCCAAATCATTCATTTCTCCCAAGAGTTGGTTGAGGTAGTTAATGCCTTGCGAAATGGAGAGGTATGGCTATCCTAATTCGGGTATGGGAAAGCCACCCTTCATCGAAATTTGTGTTTGACTTCTTGGGCAAGAAAAGAGCCACGAAATTGCTCCCCAAGCCATTCTTTACCCATCATTTTTGCTCTCTCACGATTTTGGAGCTACCTAGGCGTTTTCCCTCCACGTTTTTCTAGTTTTTCATTGTTTCCTAGCTGGGAGAAGGGTGTTTTCATGTTGCAGAACCATGGGAAGGAAGGGGAAATCGATTTGGGGTCTATAGAGGTTGTTTTGTCTGACTAAATGCTTATATATATGTGGGATAAATCGTTTTCTTCCCTGTGGTCGATTTTTCCCTCTCACAATCCGTTTTTGGTATGCCCACAGTTTGGGGAAAACCCATGGCCATCTTGTTTCTAACCCCATTGTTAAAAATGTGCATCCATGACCAATGATTGTGTTTGTTGTGTGTAGATAGAGTATGTTGGGGTATGGGTTATGGGTACCCATTGCTTTGGTTTGAGCTTGAGAGTCCCATCTTCTTTATAGAAATTATGCCCAGCTCAGGGGTGGTCTCTGAGTGCTGAAAGAATACAGGCTGGGCAGAGACCTATGGTTGGGTGGGCAGACCCTAAGGATTATGTTTTCAAAATTTCCCTCTTAATCCAAAGGTGTTTTTGTGTGTCCAAGAATCTTTTTGAAAGTGAAATAAAATATGGAAATGGACAACTAGAAATGGTTGAACCCATCATTGGATATCTCTCTAAATTGGTGATTTTGGATGACTACAAACCAAGTGGTGGTTTTAGGATGACCACAAACCAAGTAGATGGTGGTTTAGGATGACCACAAAGTTGGTTAGCAAAAGTTGATGTCTTCTACTAAATGGGTAGTTTTGGATGACCATAAATTTGATTATCAAAAACTAATGTCTTCTACTAAATGGGTGGTTTTGGATGACCACAAACCAATGATAGATGGTGGTTTATGATGACCACAAACCTAGTTAGCAAAAGATAATGTCTTATAATAAATGGGTAGTTTTGGATGACCATAAACCAATTATAGATGGTGGTTTAGGATGACCACAAACTAATGGTTAGTAGAAGATAATGTCTTCTACTAAATGGCAGTTTTGGATGAGCAGAAACTAATGGTAGATGGTGGTTTAAGATGACCACAAACCAATAGTTATCAGAAGTTGGTGTATTCTACTAAATGATGTTTTTAGGATGACCACAAACCAAGTGTAGATGGTGGTTTAGGATGATCACAAACCTAGTTAGCAAAATTTGGTGTCTTCTACTAAATTATGGTTTTGGATTACCAAAAACCAAGTGGTGGTTTTAGGATGGACACAAACCAATGGAATAATTTGGAACATGGCTCTATCTCTATCTCTTGGATACAACTTCAACTCTTTCTCTAGCTACTGGCATCGGTTTTAGCTGTGGCTCAAGATCACTTGTTCTCAAATTACAAAAGTCTACTTAGTGAGCAATATGTTTGATTGACAAGGTTTTGAAACTTGAAGCATGATTGCCAATCCATGATATGCACCCTTGTTAGGTATAAGGTGATAAGCAGGAATACATTATACTGCAAGATTTGTCATTACTCGACATTGAATTCTTCTATACGATTAATATACCTTCTTGATTCTTTATGACCATCGCCAATAATTGATCCATCCATAGTGAATCCTTAATCTTGCAAGTTTCTTCAATTTTGAACATCTATCTAAATAATGATTAAGCTTCCCAAAATGTTGAGAAGGATGGAGATCAAAACATTGATCCTCTATGTGGTCGTTCCATTTTTAAAGATCGAATGATACCTTAACCGGATTCTTGCAACTCCACTCTTTAACAATAAGACTCAATAATCTAGAAATCCAACTCAAAAAATGAAGGGTGTCGATTTCTACCGATAGTGCATCCGATACAATTCAACTTAGTTTTGATATTTCACTCACAAAAAACTATTGCAAGTACCAAACTACAAGAACAATTACAAAAAATATATGTTTGCAAGTTACAATTTTATGTTGATGATGAAGTCTCTCAAGGAGTGTTGCTTTGGACTCATCCTTCAAATCATTTGGAACCACTTCTGATTTTACTGTTGAAGCATCCTTTTTCCGGAGAGAGAGAGAAAGATGGAATTTGATTGATCATGTTAGTACTGTAAAATATTCAGGAAGAGAAATGCCATATAAAATGCAAGTTGTTAGAGCAAGCACTTGCATAAGGTGCACCATTATACTAGAAAATTGCATTGATGTCATAGTGTAAAGAACCAAAAAGGAGCTTGCATCCGACAATGGCATAAAACATGCTACGTTGCCTGTAGGCACTAGAAATGCTAGTACATTTTTTTACACAAAATATGAATGCCAAGTAGGTGGTTGGTGTTCACTAACACTTGCAATAATAGGAATATATTTGCTCGCATAGGTCACATTATAATTAGTTCAGTCCATCTCTTTGTTGGGCTTGTTGCCACTAATGTAACCAATATTGCTACCAATGCAATAGACACAAACATTCCAACATAGATTTCAGGAGTTATTTCCACTTTGAACATGTTAGTTGACACAATACGCGTTATATAATGCCTTAATGCCACAACCTAAACAATCATAAACACTAGAAATGATGCAAAATGATCAGATGTCATGACTTCATTGAAATTGACAATTGGGACAAGAGCAGCACACATAGTAGCTAGGACTACCATAGGCAAATAAGCAATGTAAAGGTGAGATTAATATTTGCTAGTCACAATACATAGAAGAACATGCATTGAAATAAGATTTAGTATGAGAATGTAACCTCCCTATGAACAAACCATATAAAAGTAAGTTGAGGCATCTAAACTAGCATAAAAGAGAGGTCCAATGTTCAATGCCTTGATATATAGATAGAATGTAATGATCAAAGAAAACATAACTACAACCTCATTATCATAACTTCCAACCACATGTCATGATATGTATGAAGGCACCATTACTAGAATGGTTGTTGCAGGAGGCCACATTGTACTCGCTATCGAAGTGAGACTGAGATACACTGTTCCACTAATGACACAACCTAGTGGGTACCATGTTTTGTCATCGAACCAGTTCCAAAATTCATAGACTCCACTTTTTGAAAGATACTTTGTAACTCTATAATTAAAGTAAGGATTGAAATCAAGAATGTCACTCTCATACTTGGTAACCGAGAAAAGCCTGATGGAAAACACAAGAATGGCCACCAAGGTGAGGATAGTTGTTGATAATATGGAGGTGAATGCATCTCTAACACCAACTCTTGATTTGTTAGAGGAAAAAATATGTTGGAATCCACCATGCACGAACTTCTGAGCAAAATGAGCACCGAGTTTCAATTGTGAAGAGGGAGCTTGCGTGAGGTCGTAGGTCACATGTTGGAGGAACCAGGGTTAGAATTTCAAACTCATGTGTAATATCTCGATTTTGACCTTGTTGCATTAAAATTGTAAATGATGTAAATGTCGTTATAAAATCGTGGTTAGGAGCTCAAGGCCAAGGCCCCGCCATCGATTTAGCGTTTTATGTATCGACAATTAAAAATCGATGCTTAGGGATCGCATGCTAGCTTGGCACGATAGAAATTACAAATACCATGTAAATATGTATTTTAATAAAATACCCACAACTAGTTATGCTATGCAACAATAGTATGGGGGCATGATTTTTACAAGGAATAGGGAGGGAAAATATTTAAACCCTTGAACCAATAGTGTCAAGCCAAGTGTCAATGAGAGAACCCATAAACCATTAACTACCCATTTTGACTTTTGCACCCAATCATTTAATTCTTCCAAGAGGTGGTTGAGGTAGTTATTATTTTGGGAAATGGAGAGTATGGATGTCCCAATTTCGTGTATGGGAAAGTGTAGCTAGGGTTTTACCCCTAGTTTGTGCAAATGAGCACCTACTAAGGAGAAGGGACTCCTTAGTAGCAGTTCAGTAAATGTGAATTATTAAGCTAAAACAGAAATAAAAACTAATCTAAAACACATGCATGAAAAATAAACAACAATTTGTAAACAAGGGTTTTGTATTAATATTACCTTCAATGTGAAGGTTGATGAAGCTCTTTGCAATGTCCAAGAGGGTTGCTCCAAGCTCCAATGTGCTCATTCTCTTTCTCCAATGGTGGAAATGGGACAAAAGGGGCTCTCAAGGTGAAAGTAGTTCAATGGTGAACTAGGGTTTCGAGAGAGATTTTGGCCGAGTAAGGGTATACTTGATTGTGGATATGGAATAAGGGATCTCCATCACTTATTTATTGTTTTTTGGTGGTGGAGTGCTGACCCATGGTTTAGGGCAGCTGTATAGGGTTTTTTCCTCCTTTTCCTCATTATTTTATATTTTTTATTCCCTTTTTAGGGGATTTTTGCTATTTTTGGAGGAAAAGGGGGTTTTTGAGCCTTTTTGAGGCTATTTTGATGGTTTTGTGGCCTTTTGGAGGCTTTTTAATGGGATCTTTTGGGATTTTAAGGGAAATATGGTAGGAAAATGGACAAATGAGCCATATAATGTGGTAGATGAGGTAGTGAACACTTTTTGGGTGTTAACAGATTGCCCCCTGATGTGCGAGGGAAGGAGCTCATTGTATGGCCGATGGACATCATAAGTCATGAATGGTTTTCCTGGGTGTGGAGAGAAGAGAAGAAACAAACTGAAGCCCGGAACAACGATCCCGAACAACTGCAAGAACTAAAAGTACATAACCTCAATAATGGATGAGGAACCATCTGATCATATGGACGAGGCGGACATTCCCATGCTCGTATCAGGATATAACATAACAATAACAATGGGGTCCAAAAAGGGGACCTGAAATATACATGACCTCAAATACTGACTGAGGAAGAATCTCAATATATGGACGAGGCGGGCATACCCATGCTCGTATCAAGATACATAAAATAACTGTGAGGCCCGAAAAGAGGGACCTGAAAGATACATAGAGAAGCACTGTGTACATCATAAGTGTCCAGAGGGGACACAAAATCTGGGACATACTGCTGGGCTGACCATGTCTGAGCTGAAGAACTGATAGACTGGAACAATCAACAGTGCTACTGAATGTGGTACCAAAGGAACTGATGAGCTGCTGGATCAGAGTGACAAGGGGTACACTCGCAATGGTACACTGAACTGGAACTGATCTGGGACTGAAACTGGGTACTCAAGGAAGCATGTAACTGGATGGCTTCCGAATACAAACGCCAACGCAGCCCGGACATCCACAGGAACATATAACTGGTCATTCCGAAGGGACTCACCAATATACTAGAGTCAAGGGAAATCCGGGGTCTTCGACTAAAAACTGATGGGATATAATCCTACGCGATTCTCGACGATGCGATCAAGGTGCTGAAGTCGAGCATGTGAGAAACAACCACTCGGAGAGGCAATGATGACTCCTCTCATAATGGTCCGTAGGCACTTACCACAGATGGTGATAAGTCCAAGGCGTAGGGACCTCTGGGCCTATCCTCTGGAATAAAGGAGCTGTCGTCCACAGAGGGAGACCTGCAACTATCAAGGCAATGATGTTTCCTTGACAGGAGCGCGAGGTGAAGAACCGAAATGTGATAGTACTGATGGTAGGACTGACAAACTGGGAGGGAAAAACTGGGCAAGTAGAGTAGGTGGACTCAAACTTCCTTTGTTCAGAGTATGATAATGGGAATGATCTGGCAGCATATGAAACTGACTGAGGGGAAAGGGGTCATAGCTGTAATGGATCTGGGAGGGTAACTGGGCTGAGGGAGACTCAAGCTGGTATAAAATGGCAGGAGACTGCAGAATACTCTGAACAAAGGCGACCTGATTGGGGGTGCTGCCGAGATGATCGATCATAGTGCCAGGAGGCACGGGAGGAGACTTCTTCATGGGTTAATGAACTAGAAGAAGTGTGTGTAAAATGGTACTGTCGTGTGGATTTTACGAGCCCAGGACAGTTCATGCTCGTGGTTGCTTTCAATTTTAAGGAGTCTGAAAGCGATAAGAAGCCTCTGAAGTAATGGAATGGTACTGTCGTGTGGATTTTACGAGCCCAGGACAGTTTGTGCTCGTGGTTGCTTTCAATTTTAGAGAGTCTGAAAGCAAATAAGAAGACTCCAGGGGGTTTCTTTTTCGTAGATTTAGTCTCGTGGTTGCCGGTGTGACTAGAGTATTCCTTTTTCGTAATTAGTCTACCAGGTCCGGAAAAGGGTTAAACTTATACCAGGTAGACGCCCTTTCAGGTACTTTAACGAGCATGAAAGGAAGCAAGATTGCTCGGCGATCTTTTCATTCTTTTAGGAGTCAGAAAAGAGCTCAACGGAAACTCCCTAAGTGCCTTTTTCGTAAAGGACTTGTCCGGCCCGAAAAAGGGATAAAAATATACCGAACAAAAGGAATGGCCAGGCAAGGAGGAAGTGTTCAATCAAGGATCAGTAATGATGATCAAGAACGAGGGTAGGGGGGAACACTGGTGGGCCTCCTTGCGGGGTAGATGAAATGGTGGCAAAATAACGAAACATTTGCAGTATGACAGGAGTGAATGGCTCATGTAAAAATGTGGAACAATCCGATAGCGGCCGATGTGGCGCGTAAACCTAGGCAACAAGGTGTCGGGACACAATGTGGAAATTGTACCAAGTGAGAGCGAGAAATGATCTCAAGCAGCATCACGAGCTCGGAAAAATGAATCCGACGATATAAAAAGGGTGTCAACAAAGGGTAACGGTCGATGTGGCACGCACACCGAGGCGACGAGGGCATTTTGGAAAAATACCCAAAAAATATGGGGGTGAGAGCGAGAAATGATCTCAAGCATCATCACCAGCTCGGAAAAATGAATCCGATGATATAAAATATGTGAAAAACGGAGAACGGCCGATGTGGCACGTAAACCAAGGCGACTAGTGGCGTCTGAAAAATGGGCAAAAAATGACGGTGTAAAAATAATGCAACGAGATGACCATCATGACAGTCTCGGCATGCTGATTCCAATGGTGGAAAATATGTGAAACAAAAAGATAGCAAACTGTACAATGCGGACCAACGAGGTCGCGGTGTCATTTATGGGTAAAAACGCTTAAGATACAACCCATTACGGGGGTTGCGCAAAGGATGGCCTTCAGAGTCGGCGAGGATGTATGCCCCCTTGCCTAGGCAGGTCTGCACGATGTAAGGGCCTTTCCACATGGATTCAAACTTCCCTTTGCCAGTTTTGTCATGGGCTTGGTCATAGGCGAGGACGAGGTCCCCTTCATGGAAAGTTCGAGGGTGAACATGTTTGTCGTAACCGGCTTTGGAGCGGTTTTTGGCAGCTTCAATGTTCTGGAGAGTGGCACGACGGTCTTCATCAGCTTGTTCAAGTGTCAGCAGACGCTGCTCGAGGGGGGAGGTGAAGATATCACGGAAATCGTGGAAGAGTTGTTGGTAGTCCTCAATCTCCTGCCCGCTGCAGGAGGCTCCTAAAGTGATGAGTTCAGGGGTATGTCCTGGGAACTTTGAGGGAGGAATAGGACGCTGTTTCTGACGGACGGGGGGTACATCAGGCCATGTGTCAATCTGGTGCTCTATAATGGCGGGGTCAAGACCGGGCATTTCGGTATAGGACCAGGCAAAGACATCACGGAATTCTCTGAAAAGGTTTATGTAGTCCTCAATCTCTCGTTTACTGCAGAATGCTCCTAAAGTGATGAGTTCAGGGGCACGTCCGGGGGCAGCGATATCAACTTGGATGACGGGTGAGATGTTGGCCATGTTATCTTCCTCGAAGGCGTCAGGAGCAGGAATAGGGTCCTTGAACCAGTCTACCTTAGTGGGGAGGAAGTCTTTGGATTCAACCGCAAATTGGGTAGCGGTGCTAGAGGAAGATGCTTCTGGAAGGAAATACGAACGATGGTGCATGTCATCCCAGGGATACTCCGGGGCAGTGAGGGCCTCAAGAATCTCCTCATCGGTATGGAAAGTTTGCGTCGTCAAATCGGTTGACGAGGGGGTAGTGGTTGAAGAGATCATATAGATGATATTAATCTCTCCAGAAGGGGGAGAAACCGGGGGGTAGATCTCCTCAATGGTGGGTGGTGCCGTCTCAAGATCCAGATTGTTCATCTCATAGAGAGTCGCTCTGTAATCTGGGAGATCAGGACAATGATGGGAGTAATGCCCGTAAACACCGCATATGGCACAGGGGTGGTTAGTGCTTAGGGATTTGTCTTTAGGCTTAGGAGTGGGGTTTAGTTCGACAACTGGGATGTTGGGGTCATCGTCGAGCATCTGCATGTGCTTCTGTAGGGCTGGTAACTGTGGACACTGGTGAGTCGCATGGCCCAACTCGTCGCACAACGAGCATTTGGGGGGAGCACGAAATACTGGGGGGGTTTTGACTGTCTTGGGAGGTGGTACAGCAGTGTAAGGTTGGGGACCTCTGCCCCCAGTGGGTTTGGGAGTAGGAGGAGGAGTCGTGGAGGACGAAGGGGTAGAGACACCGGGAGGTGGCTGAGTGGTAGTAGCCATGGGTTGCACCGGTTGGAGGACGACGTCTGGTGTCGGCGGGCGAATGGGAGGCGAAAGATACCATACGGGTAATCCCAAGGTTAACCCAGGGAGGCTAAGGGTAGCCATGATCGGGGCGCTTACTACTCCCGATGGAGGGACTAGGAAGGGGATCGTATGGATGGGTGTAACACCAATGTGGCTAGGTACCAATGGTGGTTTAGGCAACAAGGGTGGTTGGTTGTCGTGGGACAAGGTACATAAGTCAGACACTTCGGGCGTAGATGACGGGGGAGGAATGGATTGAAAGGTGGAGGTCATCGGCGCGTCGGAGTAAACTTCGGGCCCCGTAGAAGAAATAAACGAGGTGGTGGCACGAGAAACAGGTTGTTCAACCATGGGGAGAACATTTTCAGGTGCCGCGGGAGCAATGGGATCATAGTAGGTGAGTTGGTCAACCTTAACCACGCATCCCTCATGGGGGAACATCATGGTGCGAAAGACGGAAGAGGCAACCGCCCGCATGGCATACATGTAGCTGCGGCCAAGTAAAAGGTTATAATCCAATTGGGCATTGATTACCTCAATGTCAATAAGTACGGTTTTGCCACCTAACTGGACAGGGACATTGGCTAGGAGGCCGTGGGGCTGAGCTAAACGACCGTCATAGGCGCGTAATGCAGTGGTGGAATGCTGGAGAGTGGGGGATCCCAACTTCTGCCACACGAACGTAGACATGACGCATGTGGAGGCACCTTCATCGATGATGCATCGATGGATGACAAGATTCTGAATGGAAACAGAAACTTGGAATGCTAGGGTGGAAGGCAGGCGAGGTTCAGACTGGTCTAAATCAAATGCCATCAAATTCGAATCATTTGGGTCAATCCCCCCAATGGCGGAGACTAAAGTCTTGCGCTGGGAAGGGCAGTTCTTCAAGACTTCTAACACAGACATGGCTGCGGGAGATTGGGCTAGGTCGTCTACAATGTTGTAGTTTGACGCAGCACGCGCATTGGGGTTATTGTTGATACGGCGAAGTGGGAAACGAGGGGTTTTGGGAGCGCCATCTAGTGGAGGTGGAGGAATACGTAACGCTTGATCGGTAGGATGAGCGTTAGTAGGTTTATCAGTGGGAGGTGCTTCAGTGGTGGAGCCATATTGGTTCCGACGGGTCTGAAGGTTGACGTCAGCGGATGACATCATCAACAAGTGGTGAGTTCTCGAGTCAAACATGGGTTGATCAGGAGCGGCGTATGTGATCTGTCGTTGGGGTTGCACGTTGGCTTGAGGGGGAGCCAACGGCTGAGTGTTCACGACGCCTTGGGTTGGTAATGGGTTTTGCAGCACCAAAGGTGGCTGCTGAGGTTGAGGGGGGTTAGGTGGCGCCTGAGGAGCCGCATGCCCTTGGCGGTGGGCATCGTCAACCCAGAGCTGCCGAGCTCGCTCTAAATGTGGGCAAGCATGCGTGTAGTGTCCATAGACCCCGCAAATAGAACAAGGGTGGTTCGTTCGCAAATTGGGGTTTTTAGCCTGCTTGGGTGGGCGATGAGGGTTTTGATTAGCGGGGGCCGCATTGTTGTTGTCTGGGGGATTAGCTAGTTGACCAGCTTGGTCTGCAGGTTGGTTGTTCCCACGATTACGGCCTTTGCCGCGGTTCTGTTGGCCCTGGTTACGTTGGTTGTTTTGGTTTTGCTGCGGTTTTTGTTGGGCGTAAACTTGCCCTTGGGCAGCAGGTGGATTCTGAGGTTGCGCAGGTGCGGGAGCAGGCTGCGGTGGATGATATGCTGGTGGAGGCTGAGCAGGTGCAGCAACTTGAGGAGGTTGCTGATATGGCTACGGAGCGGGTTGTGGATTTGCCGCAGGGGCTGCCTGTGGCGGAAAATAAGCAGGTTGGGCCTGTGAAGGCGCAGGAGCTGGGGCAGCCTGCTGATGGTAGTAAGGCTGAGGTGCGACTGGGGGGGCATAAGTGGGAGTCGCGTGACCGAAGCACTGAGGAGGACATGCAGGTCCATGGTGATGGTGGTGTGTCATGGGAGCATATGAGTTGGTTGCTCCAGACTGTGAGGTAGCCCGTGAAAGGTCGGGGCCAGGGGTAGGACGTGCTATGGAAAATGGTTGAGGATGCGAAGAAACACGGCCAATGATACCGTCTGCAGCGTGGGATGCCCCCGGCGCATCATGTTGGGAGGACTCGCCGCGAGGGGCGTCAGGTATAATGGTATAAAGGTAACCCGACTGGGCATAAATGAGGTCGAACTGTTGGGCCTTAAGGATGGCCTCTTCTTCAGACTTGGGTCTTTCTAATGCCACATCCTTAGCAATAACAGGGAGAAGGGATTTGAGGAACCAATCTAGGAAGATACGGTCGTCTAGTTTGATCTTGCATAAGCTACGGCGTCGACGCCACTCATGGATGTGGTCCGTGATATGGGTAGCCGTGTTTTGTCTGCAGGATAGGAGGATCTCAACGCCCGCGTCATAGCGGACAGGCAACTGGAAGAACTGCAGGAAGGTCGAGGCAAGGGAAGCAAAGGTGGCATGGGTCCCATGAGGTTGCTCGATATACCACTTGGCTGCAGAGCCAGTGAAGGTGCGTTGTAAGAGACGGAGGCGAACAGAGTCATCCACTATGGAGTTAGAGGAACACCATAGGTGGAAAGACATGATATGGTTTTGTGGGTCCTCACCGGCCTTGCACTCGAACTTAGGGATGTCAGAGGGGAGCTTGGTAGGCATATGAGGCCACGTAGGGTCGTGCTGAATAGGATCATTGGTCAATCTGGCCAGGTCAGGTAGGTTAAGGCTAGCCATGAATGGCAAACTGGAAGAAGGATGTGACACAGTAGTGGGTTGGACCAAGTTGGGGCCAATGCCCCCAAGTGGAGGGACAGGATTTGGGATGGTGCCCCCGAGTGGGGGAACTAAGGTGGTGGAGGAAGGTCCAGCACCACCATGGGTAGTGTGAGCCACTGATGTAGTGGGGATAGGGATTCCCGCTGCGGGAATAGGTACCGTGAGGGGAACGGTAGATGGGGGTCCCATGGAGGGCATACCCAAAACAGGTGTAGTAACTGGTGTAGTGGTGGATGTGCCACCAATGGTCCCTATAACAAAAGGAGTGGAAGTCGTGCCAGCCATGGGGCTAGTAGGGGCAGTGTAAATAGGGTTCTCAGACTCTTTGTCAGAATCAGAGGTAAAGTAAGGAGCGTCAATATCTGGTGACGGAGTCCTATGTCGCTGACGAGTGGAGTCAAGTGACAAGGCTCTAGATCTGTGATGAGTGGTATCAACGGATGATGATCGGAATCTATGACGGGTGGTGTCAAGAGAACCGTGCTGTGGGGGCTCACCCCTGAGGCGCCGAGAATGTCTCGGGGACTCAATGGTGACGGATGGTGTCAAATCTCTGTGGGTTGAGGTGAGTAGAAAAACAGCTCAAAAAGGCCTAATGCAACCGAGTGTGCAGAAGGAGAGCTAAAAAACAAGGCACTCAGGCCAACAACCAACTCAAAACACCCACTGCAACAGCTGTGCTACAATAGGTGGAGTATCAACAAAGATGGTCAGAATACCAACAAGCAGCAGGTTTCCTAAAAAGAAAAAATGGTGGACTCACTAGACCAAAGGGAGGTAAAGGAGCATGCAAACACCTAACTAAAAGTATTCTGACTCAACTAAACATATCCTCTGCAAGGTGATGAAATCCAAGTCAGACAATATGAGTAGGAAAGCCAAGTGGCTATGATATTACCCTACCGGGAGGGATACCGGGTAGTCAATCCTAGAAGAATGGCAACTAAGATACCCCGTTCATGACACGTCCAGAAAGGTGAATCTGCCGTTTAGTCCATTTACCGCAATACCCCTATACAGGGATATCCCGCGAACCGCGAAAGGTAGCCCTTCGGTTACTGAATGGAGTGCGGTATTCCACTCAGGCCTCCGGAACCAGTCTCCCAACTTCAACCCTCCTAAGGGAGAGGCCCTTTGATAAACTGGTCGTGACCGTGCCAAAAAGTACTAGGGGATTTTAGTTCCCTATTTGGACAACAACTATGTCTCAAGTGAAAGTAACCGAGGGGTGTTATTGGAAGCCTATCCCCCCGATCCTACCTAACTACAATGATTCTTTTGTGTTCCCCAAGTGGGGTTAGAATGTTGGTTTAGTTAGGTACGTTTTAAGGCTCACTTGAATTATGTGACAGAGTGTGTGCTCGTAAGGTGATGAACCCAAAATAGAAGTGCCACAAGGGGGACAACTTCTAACTATCAATAATACTGAAATTGAAACTTTAACTTGCAAAATTTTCTGAATTAAAAATACTGAAATTTTAAAAAGATTCTGTAAAGGGAACAGAAATTATGTTGCAGAAAGGTTGTAAGGAAGTGGGGCTGCAGGTAGGACAGGGGGCTGTTCAGATACAGAAAATATTGCAGCAAAAGGGGCTGGGCTCAAAACAGGAAAAATGCAGAAATCAGACCGCGGGTCTGTGGCGAATCAGAACAGGCAGACCGCGGGTTTGAGGGAAACAGACGTGGTCAGGTCACGGCTTTCGGGCCAACAGACGCAGTCGAGACGCAGGAAACAGGGAAAAAGGCGCAGTCGGGTCGCGGCAAAAAGGCTAACAGACGCAGTCGGGACGCGGGAAAGAGGCTGAAAGCCGCAGTCAGGACGCGAGAAAATGGCCGACAGGCGCAGTCAGATCGCAGCAAACAGGCTGATTAGCCGCGGTCGGATCGCAGGTAATAGACTTGAATCCGCCGGCAGGGCGTCGGAAACCGTCTGAGAGCCGCGGTCGGGTCGCAGGTAAAGGCCTGAAAGACGCGGTCGGGACGCGACTGCAGAGGGAAAAAACGCGATGTACGGCGGCCGAAAGGGACAGTCGAAAGGGAAAAAATTTTAAACGGAAACCAGAAATTCAAAATCTAGGGGAGTCGCCAAAACTGTGGCTAGGGTTTTACCCCTAGTTTGTGCAAATGAGCACCTACTAAGGAGAAGGGACTCCTTAGTAGCAGTTCAGTAAATGTGAATTATTAAGCTAAAACAGAAATAAAAACTAATCTAAAACACATGCATGAAAAATAAACAACAATTTGTAAACAAGGGTTTTGTATTAATATTACCTTCAATGTGAAGGTTGATGAAGCTCTTTGCAATGTCCAAGAGGGTTGCTCCAAGCTCCAATGTGCTCCTTCTCTTTCTCCAATGGTGGAAATGGTCCAAAAGGGGCTCTCAAGGTGAAAGTAGTTCAATGGTGAACTAGGGTTTCGAGAGAGATTTTGGCAGAGTAAGGGTATACTTGATTGTGGACATGGAATAAGGGATCTCCATCACTTATTTATTGTTTTTTGGTGGTGGAGTGCTGACACATGGTTTTAGAAAACACATGGTTTAGGGCAGCTGTATAGGGTTTTTTCCTCCTTTTCCTCATTATTTTATATTTTTTATTCCCTTTCTAGGGGATTTTTGCTATTTTTGGAGGAAAAGGGGGTTTTTTAGCCTTTTTGAGGCTATTTTGATGGTTTTGTGGCCTTTTGGAGGCTTTTTAATGGGATTTTTTGGGATTTTAAGGGAAATATGGTAGGAAAATGGACAAATGAGCCATATAATGTGGTAGATGAAGTAGTGAACACTTTTTGGGTGTTAACAGAAAGCCATCAATTTTGAAAATCATGTTTGGCTTCTTGGGCAAGAAAACACCCAAGAAATTGCTTCCCAACTCATTATTCATCAACTAGTTTGGCTCTCTCACGAGTTCTGGGCATGTTGGGCGTTTTCCTCCATGTTTTTGCTGAGTATTCCTTCATTTTTCTTGTTGGGAAGGGCGCTTTTGGGTGGTATAATGACTGGGAGGAAAGGGAATTTGAATTGGGGTTTCATAGAAGCCATTTTTGGCCATTTGAATGCTCAAATACCGTGGAAAAATCGTTTTTGGCGCCCGACAATCGATTTCCCCTCTCACAACTCATTTTGATGTGCCCATTATTTTGGAACACTCGTGAAAACCATGTTTTGTGCATCCCATTTTTCTTGATGCCCAACATTTGTGTCTTGCTGATATGTGCATCCTTATTTTGGATTGAACTTGTGAGTAAGAAACTAGGAGGGGAAGAGGATTAGAATTGGCTTGATAAACCTAGTGAAGGGGGTAACCTCATAAAAAGATCAAAGGGCTTTGTCTACTTTCTATGCACACCCTGAAGAGCACTAGAAGGGAAGGTATGGCCCGAGAGACTGTGTAGCAATGAACGGAATACTTCCTTGTGTTGGGTGTGTAGGTATTGTGGGTGCCAAGTTAGTTAGATCTTGTAGAGATACCAATAGCTCTGTGGTTGAGCTCACTAGCTTAGCAATTCTTCATTTCTACTACCTTAGCAACCTGATAAATCCAACTGTGGATTGGCTTGGCTTATTTGTGGAGTATATTTGGCTATGCATGAGTTGGTAGGTTTGTTTTCCTTGTGGAAATCATGCCCAGATCGGGGGTGGCAGCTGTGTTGAGAGATTGATGAACGTAGCATACCTATGGCTAGGTGGAACGTTGCAGTTGCATAGGCAGTTGCTTGGGACAACTTTATATCAAGATAAGTATTCTCTTGTATTGATTATGCAATGCCTTTATTTGATGCATGTTATCAATATGATGGAAATTGTATGATAGATGTGTGCAGAAGATTTTATTTCCGTTATGTTACTTTGAATTATAGATATGCACATATGCATTTCATTTGTATGAATTTGTACATTTTATGATGGGGTTGAGTTTGTAAAATCCTAGAGATTTAGTCATGTTCCCTCCTTTCAATCAGATCGATGGAAGGGGACGTGACATCATGTCACCCATCAAATTTGATAGTTTTAACTAGATTTTTGAATGTTTTACACATTTCAAGCTATTTGATGACGGGGTTGCTAGTATGTTGGATGTATTTGATGGCTAAATTGCCTCATGACGGGCAATTTACTCGTCAAATTCCATCCTTGGGAGGAAGCATGCTAGTCTACATTAGGTTACAAGTGTGTGAGCTAAATGAGCATTGTTGCTTGGAGTAAGAAAATGGCGTGGAGGGTTTGCAATGTGGAGGAGAGATGGAGCATTTGTGAGGTCGCAGGCACTGCATGTGGGTGGAGAGGAGGTGCACATAGATGGTGCAATTCTTAATGTACCAGTCACAAGAGAGCACACATAACACTATCGATGGGGGATGAGTTGCATAAGTAGAGACTCTGGTGTGGGTCGCAAACTAAGGAATCACACGAATGGAAAGTTGCATACAGATGGAAGGTAATAAATGACAAGTCAAAAACCTCGTAGTTGTAGCCAAAGCACACAAAAAAACATGTACATGAGCTAACAAGGATTCATAAGTTTACTCTGAAAAACAAGGCAGGGAAGGAAACATATGCTTTGATACCATAGGTAGACTACCCACCCAAATGAAGGATAAGCAAAGACAAATAGATATCAATGTGAGTGCACACTTTCATTAAGAATATACACACATAAATACAATGATGTGACCCTTGGTTTCATATTCCAAGAGGTCTCTTGGACTCCACATGACTCTTTCTATTCACATGCGACTCTTTATATTCATCTATGGTGAATGTGAATAGTAAATATACATAATATACCTAACCCTAAGAATTAAGTTTCCAACAACAATTTTCCTCTTGAGGGGGCAACCTCCAAATGAAGCCAAGTGCCAATTACAAAATACTTTACAAGACATCTTATTTCATTGCTTCTACTCCTATATATAGTTTCTTGTGAAGAAACTTTCTAGTAGGAAGAACCTTCTACTAAGCCTTCTTGATAAATGAACTTTCTAGTAGGTTGTGTCTTTTCGTAAGTCTTGTTACAAATATTGCTTTCACACTATAAAGACTTTCTAATAGGTGGAACCTTGTAGTAATTTTCTTTACAAATATTGCTTTCACAGTATATCTACTTTATTAGCTTTATTTAATATAAATGACCTCAATACATAACAAGGGAATTAGTATAGGACCTATCACATCTCATTGACATAAGAATCATGGGATGTCCTTATCCACACAAACATAAAAAAAATACACGTTTTATAAAGAGAAATTTGACTGTGAGCAAATACACATATTCATCCCTCAACTAAACTAATCAATGATTATAATATTAAGAAGATGAGAATAGCATTTAAGATAAGGATGATTTTTAAACTGCACCACCACACACAACCAACTTTAATGTTGGATGTGAGAACTATCTAGCCAACAACAAGTATAACTCTCTCTATATAAGGTCTCAAGGGTGACAACATTCCTGCAAGAAAGAACTATACCCCATAGGGAATGGACCCTGAGTTAACCATAAAACCCCACCTGGCTCATACCCTCATACCCTGCCATAAATATCATAATATATCAAATACAATTTACCACTACGCTTATATCAAATACTATTTACCACTACGCTTGTCCAGCCAATCAAACCCGTTGTCACCCGTTGTCACTACGACTCTATTAACTTTAACACTATGCTCGTAATACTAAGACAATGATAATCCGCATACAAGTAGTGATAAGCCATTGCTTAAGGAAGAATGCTCGAATAAAAATGATAGCTTGCAGCTTTGAAAGAGGAATTCTCAAAAGCAACAGACAAAGCCTGAAGCCAACGCAGAGTCTGTGATTCCAAAATTCCAATTCCAATCCCCAAGAAATGCCCAACACGCTACTAACAGTTACAGTCAAACAAAGACCTCTGCTTCTTTCACGTCATCAGCAACCTGGATGAGAAGAAAGAGGAACTTAAATCTTTACGACAATGATAAAGAAAAGGCCCAGATTCCTTTCCACTCAATGGCATTGCAACGGCAACGGCAATGGCATATATTTCCCTTTACATTTTCCATGGACTTCTTTACATCTTCCCCACTTTTTTTTCCTGCCTCTGGATCATCCAGTCGATCTCTTTAACCCCTCGGGTGGACCCTGCTGCTATTACTTTTTGCTCAAAGGAATAATTCGAAGCCAAGATCGAATAGATGATGTTGCAGTCGACGTGCGGCGGGGAATCAATCAAAGCAAAGCGAACCCATTTCGGGGGATGGCTTTACTGCTCGGTATTCGATCGTGGGACTAGACATAGAAGAAACAGGCGATCCCCTGCCGCTGGAAATGGAAAAGATTTGAGCGATTCGGAGCTTAGGGGATTCGAACATGTACCAACAGCAGCAAGCGAACAAGAAAAACAACATGAGCATGCAGGTTTCTTCCGGAGATGCTGCCCTGGTTCTAACCACCGACCCTAAGCCCAGGCTCCGATGGACTGTCGAGCTCCATGACCGCTTTGTCGATGCTGTCAATCAGCTTGGTGGCCCTGACAGTGAGATTTTCACTCTCTTGCTTCCATTTTATTTTATTTTATTTGAGGTTTTGGTATTTCGGTTGAGGGTTTTCAAGTTCGAATCTCGCCTTCGATTATGTAACCTGAATTGGGTTCTGCAGAGGCAACGCCGAAGACGATTATGAAAGTAATGGGTGTCAAGGGGCTTACTCTCTACCACCTCAAGAGTCATCTTCAGGTATCTAATAACATTGAAAGCCTGTTTCTTTTGTATGAAACTGTTTAATTTTGATATGTTAACAGTTATCCAGAGTTGGCTTCTTCCATTTGGGCATTTTCCATTGATTGCTTACCATGTGCTTTTGCAGAAGTTCAGGCTTGGAAAGCAACCTCACAAAGAGCTGAACGACCACAAGGATGGGGACAGAGGTGGGTGTTTTATTTTTGTCTCTTTTTTTAAGAATATATTTCGATGAGTTTGGATAAAACTTGAACAGTGCCTTACCTGTGGGCTAGTTGCAACTTTGTTTGCAAATTGTGGATCTATGTTAGCAGAAACCTGACTGGGAAACCTATTTTGTTCTGTTTCCTTTCCAGTTATTGTTCTGGTCCTGTCTTGACACTACATTAATTTATTATTAATCAATTTGATATGCTCTCTAATTGAGTGATGTGTCTTACTTGAAATCATAATAGCAGGATTTAGTCGTATTGACATTTGCTGGATGGAAATTTGACAGTGAATTTTCCATATAAAACAGATACAGTAAAGTCAGCATATTTTTATTGCCTTTATTAAGATACTTCATGTCTTTGATAACCAAATATCCATAAATGCCCTTTAAAAAGCCCAAGAACTCCAAAATATTCATAATTTTTTTTAAAAATCCATAAATATAAACTAGTTAACCAAATTTTTAAGGAATGAATTATTTTTTCTTATTATTGCAGTTTGTGAAGTTAAAATTCAGAACTATATATATATATATAAAAGATTTTTTTTTATACATATTTATTCTGTACTGCATCATATTCAAATCTTACTGCCATGCTTGAAACACATTAGTGTAAAAATGTTACACTTAGTAAAACCAGAATTGCTGTGAATGCAAAAGTCTTTTTTATAACATAAGGGGGTTCATGTTATTGCCCGAAACCCTCTAGCCCTGTTTCTAGTTCTGTTCCTATTTTCTATTACAGTTCCTGTTTCCTGTTTTTAGTTATATAGAGGATTGGATTGCTATATCCAACACTCAGCCTCAAGGGACCCTATTTTCTACCACATTTCCTGTTTCATGTTTTTAGTTATACAGAGGATTGGATTGTTATATCCAACAGTCACCCTCAAGGGACACTTGGCTTTAGGCCTCCTAGACACTTAACCTAGCTGGCTCTATTACCGAGTTAAAACTTGGATATGCTAAGACTTGAACCCACAACCTGCCCTCCGGCTGATGGGATGTTTTAACGCTGACCCATATGCCGACAAACAACCTTGTTTGCAAAGTGTGGATTTCCATTTTCAACGTGTTTTTCATTAAGCTTTACAAGCTTGACTTCAGCGGTTTCTGTTGTGGTAATTAGAAGATGAATGTTTGTCTTTTTGCAGGGTCTCGGCTTAATGAGGGGCATGGGGCGAGCACTTCTGCATCCTCGAGAATGATGGGCCAGGAAATGAATGAGTAAGTTACGGATTGATTTGCATGGAAACGCTTGCGTAGCCTTGGTTGGTAGCAGAATAAACTTGTATATCCTTTATTAACGGAAACAAAGGATATTTTATTAATATTTTACATATATGTACAACCCTTGGCCATGCCCATTAGGCTTCTGCAAAATTTCTACTTTATATCTTCTGCTTGCCAGATCCGTGCATATCGATCTGTTCATCAAAGTCTACATACGTACCGGGCCTATGTGCTGATCTACGAAATTAGGGAAACTGTCCTCTACTCTTTCTTGTTTTGTTTAAAATCTCCGGATTGGCCTAGTTGTTTTCCAGCTCAGATATGCAAAACGTAATTAAAATATTGAAATCAAAGCTCAGGCTGGCATTTTTTAATTCTTGGCCTTAGCAGAATAAACTTATATCGAAAACCCCCATGTCTGATTTGGCAGGGGCTTCCACATATCTGAGGCGCTGAGAATGCAAATGGAAGTTCAGAGAAGACTGCATGAGCATCTCGAGGTGAATAAGCCCAATACCAATCTTGACAGGTATAGCTCACTCTGTGTGCAGACATTCATGCCATCTTTATGACACTGCTTGGATTTTCTCTGATAAAACAGGTTCAGAGACATCTGCAGATCCGAATTGAAGCACAAGGTAAATACATGCAATCTATACTAGAAAAAGCTTGCCAGACCCTTGCATGCCAAACTGTACCTTCTGCAGGCACAGAAACCAGACGGCAAGAGCTTCCAGACTTGCCATCGAAGGTGTCAAATGATTTCTTTAGGACTCCCCCTCGTGGTGCTGTCAATTTCCCCAGTTTGACAGAAATTAATGCTTTCCGTGGTGAGCATAATCATATGAGGCAACAGACTCAGTTAACAGACTGCTCTGTAGATAGCTGCTTGACATCAAATGAGACTTTTGGAAAGATGATTGAGGAGAATGTGCAGGGTGTGAGTATGAAGAGGCCACTTCCCTTCTATTGTAATACTGATACATCAGTATGGGAAAAGGAAGCGAAAGGAGACGATGTGCGAGTGCACGAACTTAGCAACGAACTTAGCAACACTTGCTTGGGACAGAAAGAAAATTTCAAAGGAGAGCAGAGGCCTTCCTCTTCTCCGGTCAAAAATGAGTCCGAGAGGAACTCGGTCAGTGATGTATTTGAAACAAGAGGGAGTCAATTACAAGAACCTGCAAGTAGCAGCAAAATAGATAAAGAACTTCTGAGTTCCCCTAAACTTGAAAGGTCTGCTCCTAAGAAAAACCCCAATTGTTGCAGATAGTATGTCCCCACAGACAAGGCAGTGCCTTCTCTCTAACTACCTACAAATTTATCTATGGGGGGAACAAGTAAATCGGGGATGTATTATTCCCTAGAGTCATTTTAGTGTTACCGAAAGTAAACACAATCTCTAGTGCTGAGTTATGAGTCATACAACTAGATTTGAACAGCTTTATGCTGTTCTGACAACTTTGTATATAAATCAATAATCTATGCAAAATATATTGAGATTGTTTCAAATTCTGACTTTGTAATGTTAACTCCCCTTTACTTTCTTGTATGAGAGCGTTGGATATCATGATAATGATGCTGGTATGCAAATTGCAGAAAACCGGTTGTTTCATAACTTGTCTTGTGAGGTTTCAAACTAATTGTACCGTGTTTCCCGTCTTGCTTATCACCCTTAAATACTAATCGTGTTTCCTTATTTTCTAGTTTGGAAAGTGAGGCCTTGATTTTCTTTTGACTTGCTTAAATTTCCATTTTGAGAGGAGATCTTGGAACAATCGGCTTCATTGTTGTAGCCCAATCTCTGGCGTTGCGGTTGGGGTTCATATTTTTCATTCTTATGTAATACTAATTTTCATATAATGCAAGAACATATTGATCAATATGGGGATTGACGATCTTGAATTCTGGCATGCATAAAATGCAAATATGAATGTTAGCATCTTTATCATCTTCTGGTTCCTAAATTCTTGTTGGTTGGTGTTATGGTACTCGTTTCGTATTTTCCTGGGTTACACACTGGAGAGTGTGTTTATGCTAGAATTGCATGGGTGGTTCATTATGCTGATGGTGAAATAAGAAGAAAAATAAAATTACTACTGATAAATTGATTATAAATACGGTCCAAGAACCGGATAACATAAGTTACTTCCAACTTTGATTTCATTTAATCAAAGATCCTGCATTATTCAATTACTGTAATCTTGAAGTTGGTTATTCTTACACATATATTAATATCACATTGGCACGAGGCCAATGGCAATATGAACTACCGGTCTAAGTACTGGAAAACAGGCCTGCCCCGCTTTACAGGCCATCAAAAACATGCTCTTCACAAAGGAAGGGAAGCAAATGAAACCAGGAATAACACTATAACACCTGTCTTCCTGGCAGTTAGCCAGTATAGAGCCTTAGAGGTCAGTGCTTCCAACTATGCAAAAAGCTCACAGTTATACAGAATTCTAAAACTACACAATCTGGACTGAAACTGAAACTCAATGCAAATTTTTGTGACCAAAGACAGAGACCTGTATTGGACCAGTTATTGTGAGGCATAATAGGAACAATGTCATTCCTAGGTGAAATTAATATAAGTAATTACTTTTTCTAAAGAACGTTGTAGGTTATAGATTTATCTATAAAATGCTAATGGCATGTTGTCATGCTGGGTTGAGAAAGAAAAGATATTTGAATGCAGCATGCATGGAGTTGGCATATGAAGCTGCTTGCTTAAGATAGGAGGAAAAATGAACAAAAATACTCGAATTACTGTAGTTTTGGGTTGATTTGAAGTCAGCTACATTATAAGCCATGATTATCAATTATGCTATGCTCAACGACATGATATACCAAATTCACATTTATTGGCAGTATCTGGGAGTTATCAATGGATCGAGGAAGTTCATTTTCATTGTTTTCATAGCCATTGGGTTGTTGCCATATTCTTGTTGTATTTAGAGTAATTAGGTATTTTACACTTTAGTAATTTAATGTTATGTAATATTATTAAAAATAAAAAGTAATTAAAAAAATTATGTGAACTTATAAAATAAAAAAATACAATTAGCATATATCTATGGTAAACTCTAGATTTATCAAGTATCTAGAGGGATCCAATTTTTTGAGGTGAATTTTTTCTTATAATGTAAAAAGTTTAAGATAAAAAAAATTTACACCTCCAGAAATTGGATCCCTCTTGGTGCTTGATA
Organism: Larix kaempferi; assembly: GCA_027924585.1. Lineage (NCBI taxonomy): Eukaryota > Viridiplantae > Streptophyta > Pinopsida > Pinales > Pinaceae > Larix > Larix kaempferi. The sequence continues at coordinate 4,648,749 of BSBM01001646.1, forward strand.
GATATAGGTTTAATCCCAATTTGTACAGATATACACTTGTAAACCAGACTTAAATTTCAAAAGAAAATGCACGTTGAACAATTGGGATTTGTCTTCCAGGATTACTAGCATGAGGCTGACCTTTTTTACCCCTTGCTTTCCAGCTTGTAGAAAGCTTTTTTATATAATAAAAAACCCTTTAATCAATCATGTTAAAAAAAATATAGATATAGGTTTAATGATGGAACTATGCTAGTTTATCTGTAGTGACAAAATGAGCTTCTCTTGGTTATTCTTTAAGGATATTTACTCACTTGAGCAATGACAAGAGATCAAACATCTCTGAAAATCAAGATGTTTTTTCTACTAGAAATTGGTCGTTTTTATTGTTTGATGCCTCCAATTAATGTGGTAGCATAAGTGTCGTCCAATATATTGGAATCCTTGAAAGAATCTCTCGGCCAAGAATCCATAACTCAGGGGAAATCTACTCCAGCAACTATGCTCAAGACTTGCACCTAACCTCATTCACATGGAGGCCTGCTTAAGCAGGTGAGACGGTCCATAAGGGGCAAAACATATCTATGGGATATTTCAACCTTGGCAAAGGATGTGAAACACCCTTACCTTCAGACGAAACAGTGTAATTTTTACAACCTTATTGTTGTATGTTAAGATAAAATCCAAGTAGGTGGATTGGCAAAGCCACCTTCCTCTGGTCCTTTGGAGCTCTGGGAGGTCTCAGGTTCAAGTCCAAATGCTGATAAATGGTTTCCTCATGCTAGCTGGGGAGCTGGGGATTTCTTAGGTTCAAGTTCAAATGTTGACAGACGGTTTCCTTGTGCTAGTTGGGTTTCTTTTAGCAAGGTGGCAGGATCCCAATAAAGCAAGACCTTGGACTCATTAAAACGTACAACCGCTCAAGTTTTGAAGTACCTCTTGAGATACTTTGAGAATTTATTCCACCTTATTTTAATTTATAATAACAAGTTATTTTAGTATAATTTACTCCTAGATATCTTCTTGTGTGAAATGTCATGCATGAGAATCACAAAGAGAATGCTATCTAACCTCCAGTCTTCTAGACATACTATTAATCCTAGGAAAGTATCATTTTCTTTCATATAAATGACTATTGCAGTGATTAGGATGGAGTGAAAGTCACTAAGTTGCATGCAAAATAATTGCCATGGTTCCTCTATTAGATTTTGGAAGGCCAATAAAAGGCTCGGTATATTAACCATGTGGAGAGTTCATCATGTTCTTACAAACATACTCTCTATAGTGATTGAGATGCAAACAATAAGGGATTTGGAATGTTTCCATCTATAGTGAACATAGTAACTAGCATAGATCTATCTTAATCCTAAAATGATTAGTACCCAAACTCAAATCTCAACATTCACAACTTTAGATAGTATTAAATAAAGAATGAAGTTTGCATCTCGTCTTTCTAACCCCTCTCAATATTAAATAATTCTAAAATTAACATGTATCTCGAAAGCATTCACAACTACAATAAATAATACATTGAAGTTTGTATAGTGCATTTTCCAAGTCTATTTATTCTAAGTTTTGGATTTTCCAGTAGGTTTTGGTTCGAAAAGTCGGTAATTGTTTTTGGTAAAATCCAAATTTAAAAGTATTAAATTGTGTTTTTGAATTTACATCACTAATATATATTATTCTAAGAAAGGTAGAATATTTAAACACTTATATCCATACTTATTAAATATCACAAATACAATAAATAATTCATTAAGTATTTTACAATAAATAACTCATTTAGGTATTTTATGACATTGATAATTAAAATAAATAAAAAGTCACTCTATTCTATTTTATTTTATTTTATTAATGTTATCTTCTCCAGTAGCGAGCACCTCGTTTCATTAAGAAAAACTGTCAATTATTTTGATTTTGAAAGTAATGTGACAAAGCCAAACCAAATTTTCAAATAAATTTAACCCTATTCGTATGAAACGAATAAAAAGGTTCCCCACTATTTTGTCAATGGAGGTTACAAGAATCACACTGTCCTTAAATTCCATTTTAAAGTGGAAAATAGTGACCAACCATATCCTTTTAAGTGGAAAATAGTGACCAACCATTTGTCCTTACACTAATGGAAACTGCTTTTCTTGTAAAGTTAAAGTCGTTTTTCTTCTCAAATCAGAGTTTTGTTAACAAATAGAAACATTATAAATTTAGTAATTATTAAGAAACTGCTGTAAAAGTGTTTATACTAATTATGGTAAACTAACTATTTAAAATAAAGTGCTTATTTAAATGAGAAGTGGACATCATGATACCCACATTTTGAGTACACCATGATAGCAACATTTTCTTGTACTCTCCTCATTATTGTCCCTCATTACGATTATATGCATGTTAATTTTCATTTTTGTTTTAAAGGGTGGGATGGAGAAGAGTTAAATGATGGAATCAATTGAAAAAGTAATGTCTTAAGTCATATGTTTGTAGGGTGAAAGTAATGTCTTAAGTCATATGTTTGTTGTAGGGTGTATTTTGTGTATAAGTTAAGTTATAATTTTAATAAAGGGAATGAGCAAATATATAATTGAGGATAATTTTTTTTATTATTATTATTATTATTATAAGATGTAGGTATTTAGGTATATTTGTATGCTTATTTGTAGGGTGTATTTTGTGTATAAATTAAGTTATAATATTTTAAAAATTTATAATTTTAATGAAGGGAGGAATATACTAAAGTGAGAGATATTTAAACAAATCAAAATCACAACTAAGATATTTTATCATTTGATGAGAATAAAAAACAAATTAAAATCAAAATTGTATATGTTAAAATTCCAACATCATTAATTATTTTAATTTATAATGATGTTTTGTATTTACTTTCATCATTCAATAAGAATAAAAAACATATCAAAACCAAAATTATGTATGTTGAAAATCAAACATCATTAATTACTTTAGTTTATAATGATGTTTTGTATTTGCCTTAATTAAAGTTAAATTGTATAGTATGAGATATTTACAGAGTTCCATGGAAGGAGAATTTATAGAGTTGTGAGTGGTGGGAAAGTTATTGTGATTGATTATAATACTTTGTTGTTTAGTGAAGAGTTTAAATACAAATCCAATTGGTATCAAAGTGTGGTTTAGATGTTGATGTTTTAGGAATATAAATTTTATTGAAAATTGTTGAGACATACATTAGAAAATGGAAAATATAAAGATATTTTACATAATTTTATGTTGAGAAAAGATTATCATTTAAAGAAAGTTGAAGAGGTTTTGATGGAAGGAAAAATAATAATGGATAGAAAGAGTATTGATTTTGGAATGAATATGTTAGATTGACAAGCAAAAAAGTCCTCACTATTGGAAGTTATCTTGTTTAGCACTTATTTTTGTTGTATATTTGGACACTTTGGTTGCTTTGGGAGATTGATTATTTGAATATAACATTGAGAAGAATCTTACAAAAATTTTAGGCTTTTTACCATGATCCAATTTTCTTTTCTTGCATGGTGGAACAATGCTCTTTGGAGTTTTTCCCACAACTGAGTTGACCCAAAACTTCAAAAAATTGATAAAGGGTTCCAAAGAAATTGAAAATTTGAATTTTTAATTCGTTGGATTCTATCAGGTAAAGTGAGTTTACTATAAATCTTGTAACTCCAAACAAACACATTAAGTGACAATATCACAATATTTAATGTTAAAACTTGTGTGTACTATCAAAGTCATTAATGCACCTTCTAGAAAATTGATAAATCATTAAAGTACTTAAAATTTAATGGCTTGAAAGGAAAAAAAAAACCCAAAGTTATGAAAGTGCTTATGCTTTAATTACTTGAGATTTCAAAGAGTAAGAAATAATATAATTATAAAATTACAATTACAATTAAATATTTCAAAATTAGATATAATATCTATAAAAAATAAAAAATAAAAAATATATAATAAGTTAAATAAAATAAAGATATAATAACTTAAATAAGATTTCACAGAGTAAGAAATAATCTAATTATAAAATTATAATTACAATTAAATATTTCAAAAGTGCACATAATACTTCAAAGAAGTTAAATAAAATAAAGATATAATAAATTAAATTAAATAAAGGTATACTAATAATGTAAATGACATCGTACATAAAAATAAAAATAATAAACCAAGTCAAAAATATAATGGTATATTGAAAACAGTTCAAATATGAAAAGAGGGAATCATATTAATGATGGAATTTAATATAAGAGGGAAAATAGAAAATATATTTTAGGATAGTTAAAAGATAAATGATTTGTGAAATAATAAAATAAAATTAAAGTAAGTTTGATTAAATACAATTTAAGGAAGAAAATAAAATAATTAAGTTGATAATATATAATAAAATTAAGATGATTTAAATATAATATTAGAATGTGATGATTTTGAAGAATAGTTTAGGTGGTCGTGAGTTAAATGTGAAATCTATTCCAAAAAAATATTTAAGAGAAGAATTAGGATTAACTTGAATAAAGAGATAATTTAATAAGAAAATATAATGTTATAGATACATGAAATAAATAAATTTGTCATTTGGATCTACCCTAAGTGATTGTGGAATGGAGTGTTATCCATTGATCATATATTCCCATAAATGACATGTTGAGTTCATAATTAATATATTGTTTATTTGGCCTTGTGCCCTTTACCTAATGTTGATAGGTTGTATTTTTATTTCAATTGGTTCCCAAATAGGTGCTAAGTAGGTGCTAATATTTTGGTGTAATTAAAGAAAATAAAGTGTTTGGTGTTATGGAAAAGATTAATGATAGCAAACTTACTAACACGATTATGAAAACTATCGACAATATGTTATTTGCGACAAGTGTAGATAGTTTGGCTAATATTGAATTTTCCACAAATACATACGCCCAAATTTGAGCACAACAAATCTACTAAGTATCAAAATGCTGGGGGATTTGAAGAGTCAAAAGAAACTTACACTTCCAAGCAGGGAACATCGAGAAGGTCAAGAATTCAACTAAGTAACAAAAATGCTCAGAATTCAATTATTTAGGGATTCGAGGGGGAAGAAGTAGCCCCATTTTTCTTAAAAATAATTGGATGCTTTCTAAGTACATGAGCACATGAACACAAACTTGTGATAGCAAGTCTTTGGCTAAGTTGCTATAGCTAGGGGGTATCTATTCCACCAATTCACCCGGGACTTATATTTAGCTGCAATCATTGTCGCAACAAACAAAAGTGTGTATGTGAGGCATCAAGCCTAGTGGCGGATTTAACAATGCCCATCTTTCACCAGCCTGACAAGCCATTGTTGACATCAGTGCAAATTTTTGAACAAGAAAAGTTTAAGTAAGGCAAGGAATTGACCAAGTAACAATGTGTTTGAGATTCAACTTTTAGGGCATTTGAGGCTAAGGGAGACCCAAAATTTTGAGCCGAGTAGAGATTTCCAAATCCCCAAAATTGGCTTCGTACCTATGCTTGGGAACTCGATACCCAAGTTTGTGAACTTTAAGAGAGAACCCAAATTTCTGCAATAGGGAGAGCCCAAGCAAAACGAAAGAAGAAAGAAAAAAATAAAGAAGAAAAGAGGATAAAGAGAAGAAAATTATAAAAAAATTCAAAAAATCTATAGATATTTGATTTTTATGATATATTCTACATATGAACAAATAACCATTTCAAAGAAAGAGCCTCGTGGAAATAATCTTTGAGAGAAAACTTTGACAAGTTTTTTTTGGGTGTAGTTCAAAGAAAAAACCATATTTCACAGTTAAGGGGGTTGGGTCATGAAATATTTTAGTAATTTTAAATAAGTTGAAATTTTATTACTAAGGGTTGAGTAGGAAGGAGAGCTTAACCTAGGAACATTTTTTAGTATGGGTTGAGTATGAAGGAGACCTTAACCTAGGAATAATTTTGAAGAAGTCCTTCAAACTTTCCATGAATTAGCTTGAGAGACAGAAAAACATTGTCCACTAACGAAGGCAAAAGCGGACTCAATGGGAAAAATTCTCCTACTAAGGTAGAGCTTAAATGGAACTCCAAATAACTTTTGAGTTCAAAAAAATCTAAATCATTACCATTTAGGAAATATAAAAAAGTATATTTCGCACTGGAGGGGAGCAATGCACCAAAAGTAAGTTGTTATTTTGTAGTGAACACATGGATTGAGAGGAACATCATTAGAAGTAATCAAGGAAAAAATATTTTTCTCATTCTCTCCCCAATTTTGTCTATAATTGTCAAACCTATACCCACTTTTGCATAATAAGAAGTGCTTTAGGAGGAGTAATAGCTCCAAAGCACTTCAAGAGAAATGTTAAACTAGGGTTAGGAGATAAACTTACCAACATTAATCAATAATGAGAAAGATAGCATGTCTTATGTCACCCTTGAGCATGAGTTATTACAACTAGTCTAGCATCAACTTAGCATGTGCAAAATCAAACCATAGAACATAATCAATTCATCCTTCAAGTTAAAAAGGCATCTAAGATAGAGGTGCACATAGCTTCAAGTGCTCCAATATACCAAGAGAAAAATAAAATATTTCATATTTGAACCCTTGTCCATGATTTACAAATGAGGTGAGGTTGTCTTATATGAGACAACCTTGAACCTTTTACAAATTTGATCCTATAAAGTTAATGACAAATTATAAAATTTAAGGTTAGCGCACCCACAAACTGGGGACTAAACCATATAATGGAATAAAATAAGAATAAAAATGTGTAATTAGGGTCCACTAAGTGCAATTTGATCCAAAAAGAGGGCATCATGACCCAACTAACCCCAAGAGATGTTTGTCCCACTCAACAACCTCCTTTTTAACAATGTAGGCTTATTCTTTAAGGAATGGTGTCATGGGTCTGGAGACCATGAGGGGTTTTGCATCAAAACAATAGGTCCAAGTGGGAAAGGTGAGGTGTGCTAAACCAGACAAGACAACCCTTACACACACAATCACCTCTACAAAGAAAAATATGAGTGTGGCCATATGTCCCAATGATTTGCCTCAAGGGCACCAAACACCCACCCAAAGGGTAGTTAGCATAGCCACAAGGCCAATACATCCTTGAGGTGGAAGCCAAGGGGACCTGCCATGACCTAATCAGGGGTATTTAGCCCCAAAATCAACACTCTACATAATAGAGCCCCCAAAACATGGCCTTTAAAAAAGAAAAGGAAACCCCTCACTCTGGTACATCTAGAAGGAACACTTCAGACATTGAGGCATACCGCTATCATTCTGGGAGAACTTGCTTTAGTAATCATTGCTCAAAGATTTAAAGTAGTGTTGGAAATATTTATGTATGCTTCAGGAGGAAACATTAACAAAAGAAAGAGTAGCATCTACAGTTGGAATGATTCCCCAAATCTAATGAACAATATAGCAAGTACATGCATTCTAATATTGTTGGGGCAATCAAAAGCCTCAAACTAGTATATTAATTACCAAAAAATATTAAAAAAATGAATCACCAAGGAACATGATGGTTCATCCCTACAAGTACAACAGTCTTGGTAAAATCAGTGTTGTCATCTCTACCCATCTATCAAATCTCAACCATGCTCTCACCATCAGGAATTGCTTAGCTTATTGAGATTGCCATAAGAAAAATCTAGTGACAAGGAGGTAAAACCAACAGTAAAAAATTCCATTTTAATAAATTGGAATACACCAACTTCTTCACTTGATTGAGGGGCCTTAGCAATCAGAGAGCTAAAGATGATGAATCTAGATATGCATGTTAAAATCCTTTGGCATATTTCTCTCTCGAAAAAATTGCAGTAAAACAATATCTAAACAGTAACAGATCTAAGTAAATGGTTAAGCAAGTAAACTACACAAACATTATTAACACAACAACATTTGGTGTAAAGAGTTTATATTACTGTATTAAAAGAGAGAAGTACAAAAGAGAGATGATTACAACCAAAGCTTAACGTCGCAATCCTCCTCCAACAAGCCAATGCCAAAGCCTCCAAAGGAAGTATAGGTCTCCCAAGAGATGAGTAGAGATCTCCTAAGCTAATTTCACCAGTGCAAGTGATATAGACTTCTTCCCTTTGGAATGGGAATGAGATTCATATATCTAGGACTAAGAGGATAGGGTAGGTTGAGATATAGTGGGATAGGACTAATGGATCCTCCCAAAGAGCTAGGGAACCGAATGCCAGCTCCCCTATAGGTTAGGGATAGAGATCCACATCACACACCTTCAAGAAATGGCTCAAAGATTAACTTTTATCCATTTAACTGACATCGTCGCAGGATGCAGTAGGACACCCTGCAACGTCGCATGCTGCACAAGGATGACCTGCGACGACCTCACAAAACCCTATGGAAATAGGTCAATATCTCTTCGAGTTTGATTTCTTAGTCATGGGAACTTCAAGGATGTTTACACTGAGTTTTAAGGTGGAAAGATTTAGGTGTAACAGGTATACACTTTTTTTTGTGCATGGTTAAAAACATAGGAATGGCCTAAAAAATCCATATTGTTATTAGCAAAAACCTTAAAATCAACACCTGAATTGAAAGCTAATGCTATTGGTATCAGATTTTTTTTTCAACAGTTAAATTTACAACTTGTTTGCAACGACTATTATTGCAACAAAACTATTAAAATTAGATTTATTTAATATTAGTAAAACTTGAATACTAAACACAAATCATTTCATAAATTATTTTCACCACTCTTTCCATATAAAAGCAAATCCACTATGATAATATTCATAATCAAATCATATATTAAATGAAAAAAAATTACAAATCATTCATATAAAAATTCAAAGACTCCTTTAGAGTTTCCATACAAACATCATATTAATAAAAAACATATAAAATGTTTCGTGTACAATTATTCAAACTGACTCATGGATTTTGATACTCCATCATAATCTATATTATCTTCAAATGAAGGACTAGATGAAGATGTAAATGACCCATATTCTTCTTTATTATCAATGAGCACACCATCTGAGTCTAAATGCATGCCAAACATTTCAGCTATCACATTCCTTCTGGATCTACAACTTGGTTTAGTAGAACCACATCTTGCAACTATTTCCTTTTTCCAACAACCTCTTGATAATATATGTAGTCATGGAGAAAAGAGTGCCTTTCTTTGTCAACTAGAAGTCATAAACAAGTATATCAACATCCTCTAATTCAAGATGTTAATGCGACGACGATTTATATTTTGACCCTTTCTTTTTATCTTTCTAGAAACCTTTTTCTCAACCACCATCTTTGGCTTGTACATACCATAAAATGGGTGTCTATCTATTTTATACCAATGTACTTCAATTGATATAACTTCTTCATTTTCTTTATTGGCCATCATAACCTTTGCCATCTAGAATGGATACTGACGTGGATCATCTGTAGCCAAAACTGCAATCATGCAACCGTCCTTAATATCTTGTACCGAGCCCTTGTAAAGGTCTTTCATCGCTTCACATTGTGCCAATATAGATTTATGTTTCCTCTGCTTGAGAATACTCAAAACCTTGAGATGCAACATTTGTTTCCTCGTTTTCATTTGACATACTTTTAGGCCAACTAATCCGAGTCTTCAAAAATATGTCTCCATTTGTAAAGTTTGAAATTATGTTGGTCTACTCCATGAAAAAAGACTCCCACCAAACATAATCAACAACATCAAAGTACTCATACATATCTTTGATAGAATTTTTTTATTTCTTCTAGACATTGAGAAGAATCGACATCTCTATCATGTCGACGTGCATTATGAATCTCAACAGTTGATTGCAATAATAATAACTTTGAAGCATACATTTGATGACTTGGGACGAATTTTAAAAATGCCAAACCTAATTCAAGTCCCCATTTTGCACTGGTTGAGTACTTCTTGCCCCATATTAGTGTTTTTCCATCAATATTCTTTATACAAAATTGATGCTAAAAGATAATGTCATTAAGTTTTTCAATGCACCTTTTTTCACCATGCGACCCCAAAATAAATCTTCTCATGTCAACAGTTTCTTCCAATGTGTATACAAGAGGCTCTAGACTGTATGCTTTTACGATAATTTCAATTAATGATGGTAGGATCCCAACATTATTTATCCTCAATGTGACTGCAAAATGACTAAAAATTTGATCATTATGATCATGTGTATGCCCAACAAGAAGGAAACCAACTTTTACCTTTTGAAAAATTACCAATTCAGCAAGCATGTTTAGATAATCAAACACAAACTTATTTTTGTTTTCCCTGCTGGTGTTGTCCCATTGAAGATATATAACTTTAGGAAGATCACCGGACCAATGAGTAAGGACATGCTGAATTATGGTGATGGTAATATTTGCATCATTATAGAAATTTGGAGATTTAAAGTAAACCCTTGGAGACATTCGACCATTAAAAACCAAACAACCAACCAAGTGAAACTAAATAAACTTTTCCTCTTTTAAACTCTTTGGTGTAAGGACAAAATGTGGCAAAAGTGTTTTTTTTTCTTTTTTCTGATCCATGCCATCAATTATCAGACCCATATACTTATTTGGAGCATCATAACAATTCTTGCGGTGTTTGTACAACTTTTTTTGTTCACTTGATTGTTGATTGCAATGTGCTTGAAGTGCATTGACAATGGAATCTACAAATAACATAAAATTAAAATTTAACTAGTTTTCATAATTAATATTGATCATAGAACAAATAATTTTGTAAATACATACCTCTTTCTATCCCATCTTATGTATCCCTTTTATATTTAAGAGAAGCACATGTAGTGCAAATCCCCATCCTTGACCTCTTAGGAATGCGTACGTTGCTGAACCTTTTTTTCCATAGTCTTGTAAAATATGCATATTTCATGAAATTTCCATTTCCTTCAGCACCTTCAACATATTCCTTATATAAGTTGTATATTTCTCGCCTTGTGAAATTATCTTGAATTTGTATTGTTTCTCTATTTGGCATACTCTCTCCATGCTTGGAAAAGAAGTCTTGCATCCATGACATCGCAATGTTTGTTGATGCCCCTACGATTCATCCATGGTAATCTTCATAATAAAATGTAGGATCGATTTCTAGTCTTGTCTGGATTCTTGATAGCTGAAGATTAACAATTGAATGAATTATTTTGAATACCTTTTTGCAAAGTAAAATGTTTCCAATGCGATAATCATAACATGCCTTTGTACAATCACGCACCCCACATTTTATCCCACATTCATATAATGAGCTAAGTTACAAATATTTTACACTTTTTACACTTTTTTTTATCCCACATTGGTAAAATGAGTTAAGTTAAAAAAAATCTATGCCATATAAATTAGCTCATGTTTTGTATTTTTCACATTGCAATTACTCATTACAAAATGTGGAGCAATTTACTCTAAATTTGAAGGTTGGTTTCTTTTTCTAGTAATTTGTTAAATTTATACTTGATTGTTTTTACATAGTTCTTTATTTTTAGAATTTTAATTCCACATTCGTCAAACCAGTCAACTTTAACCTAACGTATAATATATAAAAATAAATTGATTTGTTTTTTCACATTTTGTAACTAGGGATTGAAAAATTTGATGCTATCTCCGGGGCACTTTCAAGACCAACAAAGAGATTCAAATAAGGAATTTTTAGCACTTTGAAGGTTAGTAGTCTTTTCATTTAAAAAAGAAAATTGTTATCATACTTTTTTTAAAATTTTAATGGGGGACTGGCAAGCACAAGTGGGCATTGAGCCCTAACCATAGGGGCGAACCCTTTGGGCACTCGTTGGAGCCGGTCAAGAGCTCCAATGGATGCACAAAGGGGTGCCCCTTTGGGTTCACATTGGAGATTTATGTGAGCTCCACGGGCTCCAATGGGTTCCCAAAGGGGTGCCTCTTTGTGCACCCATTGGAGCCCACGACCAGCTCCAACAGGTGCCCAAAGGCCACCCCCGTGGAGTGGCACGATTCTCAGGGAGTAGGCGACCAAATGCCACCCCTATGGAGCAGCACGATTCTGAGAATCACGCCTCTCGATAGGGGTGGCCTTTGGCCGCCCCTTTAGGTGCACGTTGGAGTTGGCTAAGAGCTCACCTCTTTGGGAACCCGTTGGATCCCACAGTCGGTGGCTCCAACATGCACCCAAAGGGGTGCCCCTTTGGATGCCCATTGGAGCCCACGATTGGGTCCAACGTATGCCTAAGGGGGGGCCCTTTGGATGCATGTTACAGTGGCCTATGGGCTCCAATGTGCGCCTAGAGTTTGGATAGGGTCCAATGGGATGTGATCCAAAGGGGGCATCAACTTGTGTACGTTGATGCCCTTGTAAAATGAAAATATATATATAAAAAAATGTTTTGTTTTCTACATTTTTAAATGTTTTGATATTTTTTTGTTGTGTAGGAAAAATGGCTTCAAAAAAAGTATCTGTCAATATTTGTGGAGAAAGACCTACAAAGATGACACCTAAAAAATCAGTTGGGCCTCCTGAAAATATTGAAGGTTATGATGAAGGTCGAAACTCTGTTGATCCAAAAACTAGGAATCATAGAGATTGGACATATTTAATAGAGGAAATGAAAATGAATTATTCTTGGTATGTGAAGGACAATTATCCAAACGATCCAGAATGTATTTACTTTTATTGTGGTGAGTTTGAATATATTGAATCAAATTATATACCCGTGGCCTTGGTGCAAGATATTTGTTTGGTGTCGGGTACATACACTCTTATGTCCTAGTGAAACAAGCCAAGATGTATTAGAAAATCCGATATTGCTTGAAGATATCACAGTATAAGATGCAAGAATGTTTCACATATTTTTGTGCAGAAAGCATGCAACATATTGAGAAAGAAAATGTAAGTTTCAATACTTTTCTAACTATTAATGTTTTTATTTATTACAAGTAGGTCGATATGTCCATCAATAATTTTTAATATCATTGTTTTTTTTAAATGTGCAGGATCACTTTCTGAAATGTTGGGAAGAATTTATTCAACAGAGGAAAATCCTATAGACATCATTAATGGCTATCATGACAATGTAGGAGGAGCAAAGAAGAAGAAACAACAAGTGGAAAATGTTTAGACAACAGAAGCTCAACCACAAAAAGAAAAGAAATGAAAGGAAAGGAAAACAATCAAATCCGGTAAAAAAGGTCACATTTAAAAAGATTGCAATCCCAACTGAAGATAATGAAGAGATTGATGCCAATGAGGTTGTTACACCTACAAGCAAGAATAAGAAACAATATGGAAAAAAACAACAACGGTTGAGGATGTTTCCATTCCTAACATCGATATAGCTATTGTTGATTTAGATGAAATTCCTCTAGGACATAAGAGGAATAGATCTAATTTTGTTGAATCCAATGTTAGCTCTGAATTAAACAATGAAACTTTTGGGGCTAGTAGGGAAATCATTATTCCAGGTGTTGATCTAGAGGATGGTGTTGTCAAGTCAACACAAAATTCCATTTGAGAACAATTGAGCAGGGACAACTTGGTTTATAATGGCCATGCATTTCAATTAAATGTGAAGCAACTCTATAGAACCACGGAAGGCCAAGAAAAGTTTCAAATTAGAAAGCCACATCACTTGCATATTGACAACTTGAAAACATTGATGAGTTGCAATCCCTATGCACATGTGGTTAACTACCTAGTTCTTGTTTACAGCAAACAGGTTCATGATAGGCATGCATTTGATCAATCCAAATATTTTGATTATAAATATTATGTGATTGGGGGAAATCATTCTGATGAGGAAAGAAGAGAATTGATATAAGAATATCCCAATAATCTTCTTTTTGAAACAATAAAATGTGTCGTTTATGCTAGTTTAACAGATGTAGAAGCAAAATTATTGGCATGGGATCACACCACAGATGGTGAATATAGGATTTCCATGAAATTAATTCAAAGGGTGAGATTTATTCATAATGAATTTGAACAAATATGTGGTGGGAATAGATCAAAGGTTGATGCAATTTTTCGGAAGCAATTTTGTCTGGAAATAGGTTTCCCGATTAAAGAGGATAATGTGAAGGGAATAAATGTCAAAGGAAGTGATGCATTTAGAGTTGTAGATGGATATTTCTAGTTGGAATTTAGAATGGGGCAAATATGGGACTTGATTGATGAGATATTCAGCTTATGGGAGAATATTGGCATCAAAAATCAAAAAGTTAAAAAGTCTAAATCTGTCCCATGGAGCACTGGTAAGACAGGTCTTGACGTCAAGAACTTGCTAGAAGATATGACCATAATTCCTTGGATATCATTGCAAGGATTGTAGGATGAATCACTTATCACTTCAATATTATCACATGTAAATTCATGTGAATTATCAATGGAGGAAATGTGCAATGAATTTGATAAGTAAGTATATTGATTTTTTTTATGTTTTATAAAATTTATTTTTGGGGTTTAACATGTTTTATCTCTTAAGTATTTTGTTATATTATTAGATATGAATGTTAACATTATTTATGTTTAAATCATATAGTCACAAGATTTACATGAGAATACATGAGGAAATGATTATAATGTTGAACGAAAAGAGTTGGGATGATGTCAAATGCAACTATACAGAGTTGAGCTCCATAGAAAACTTACAACAATTTTTTGTTGCATTCAAAAAGGTATGCTGATTTATGATACATTATATTTTATTTATTTGAATGTTAAATGATTTCTTTTGTATTACTTATAGATATGATATTTGTTTTTAAAGATGCCAAAGAAGTCTACAGGTGGAGTACCAGAAGCTTTTAAAATTCATATTCAATGAGCCAAAATGGAACGAGAAAGAAGACAACGCCTTGCAAATGTTGAGCTTGATGATACACTTGATCATTACATTTGGAATGGGCTCAACATTGTGCAATATCAATTTATATGTGGTGCCTGTGAAAACATTGTAAATATTCTTCCTAACAAGGAATACTCCTTATCCATTGCAGATATCCCTCATGATTACAATATCACAAACATTAATTATGACTGTGAGCCTTATAGTTACAATTCATTCACTAAAGTGGTTACGGGTTTTGTGGATGTCACAACATCACCGCTTTGAAGATTTATTGTTTTCCATTCAGATGCACAAGGAGGAGCAGTGCTATCATGTTTCAAGGGTAAAGTGAATGCAAGGAAACAACTTTATTGGTAAGATATAAGTGTTTAAATTTGGAAATCAATTTTATTTATTGATAAGTTTATTGAATTCTTATTTTTTATTTGTTTATGTTACAGGCACAAGCCTAATAATCATATATCTAGTAGTGAAGATGCATTCATGAGTGATGTTGAAAATATAAATGTTGCAAGCTAGACAAAAGATAATACTTATGATTCACTTGTTATGAATGTAAAGAGTGAAGGCAAACATAGTCAATTGTTGAGGAAAACTAGCATATGAGGAAAAGGATTTGAAAGGAGTTATTGTACAAACATTTACCAAAATCCACAAGCATTGATTAATTATCTCATAGATAATTTTTCAAGAGAAGGAGATTGGGTTTTAGATTTGTTCTCAGATTCAGGTAAGATTTATGATATTACATATGAAATCATAATTAAGTTCTATGATTTTCAATTGTTCAATGTAATTTTTAATTTATGTAATTTTATACTATTTGATGTAATTACTTTTTTTTTGTATTTGGTGATCTTAGGTACAACAATAGCATGCTCCTTACAAAAAGGAAGAAACTACATATCCATTGAAAGAGATCCACTACAATACAATTTTATCAAGCAAATAATTAATGATTTGAAAGTTCTTCTAGATGGAATGCTAGAAGTTCGATTGAAGAAAGGAGATTTTAGTGAATCACGTGTGGCAAAAGTGTCAAAAGAGCCCCAACCATGGTTAAATGGGTTGTTTGGAAAGGATTACTTTGGACAATTGCAGAAATAGAAGACCCAATGGAAGACCATGCTGAAGTCCAAGAAGAAATCCAAGATCCAAAAAATGATGATATGGATGAGGAATTTGGCACACATGATATTATTGATTAGTTTCCTGTCCTTGAGGAAAATGTTACATTTGACAAATTTTTGAGAAGATATATTTGTAACGTTTTGACATTTAGATTTTATATTAAGCATAACTTTCTATGTACCGTTCTGAATATTTTTTATGTGCTCTTTACCAGTATATGATTTATTTTGTGTGTTGAGTTTAAATAAAATAATACTTTTATGAAAAATAATGTCAAATATTATCATTTTATGCATCAAAACTCTTAAAATAGGCTAAGAAATGGTTTAAAAGAGTTTTATTTTCTCGTTTTTTTTTTATTATTATCAATTTTTCTCTTTAAAATGCAGTATTTTTTATGAAAGTTTAACGAAAAAACTTCCAAATTTCATATGCTTTTCACGATCACTAGCTTCTAAATGTACATTTGTTTGTTGTGTGTTAAGAAAATAGGTATAGTCGTCAAAACATGCATTGAATTAAACTTAAAATCTCAAAAAAATACTTTGGAAAAAAAAAGGTTGCTACTAGTAGCAACACTTTTTGAAATGGAGGTAAAAAAAACTACTAAATGAGACCTCCAAAAAAACAAGAACTTGTGCGGGTTCTTGTTTTATAGTATACTATGTTAAACACTATCAGTGAAAATCATTGAGTTAGAAAACACATACAACGAAGTCATCCCCAAAGCTTGATAAGCCCCTAATAGACACAAAGGGAACTTCGATATGGAAACTTTGCAAGGCTTGAACATACCTTGTACAAGAACATATCTCATGGGTATTAGGAAACGACTAGTGAATTAGCATATAGGATGATAAAATCATGGGAAGGAAGACCTTGAAGCAAATACCAAATCTCAATGATCGTAAATCCTAGATGAAGGAACACAACCTATTTGAAATATTTGATATATGGATCGATTGGAAAGCTCATATTTTTCCTGAGCATCTCATAAATCAACTAAACAATCTAGTTTCCAAGCTCATAGGCCCATGTCCTCTATGTAAAGGAATAGTTGATTGTAAAGGTTGGGATCTTGGAGGAGGTCGGTATTAAGTTTTAAAAGGCTACAAAACGCAACATGAAGTAATACAACAATATCCAAGATCAATAATATGGAATGCAATTTGAAAAGGCAACATATTACCCAAAATTAAAAAAATTTGTTGGACTCTATCACATGGAAAATCTGTCACATCAGAAAATACGAGAAAGTGGGGAATTCACAGAACCATAAAAAATCCCATTGTACAAGAGCTACAAAGAATCCATATCCCACCCATTATTTGGATGTAATTTCTCTAAGGCAGTTTAGGCCAAACCATTCTTTGAATTATGAAATCATGTGGAATGCGTTGAAATTGTAGAGAGCCTTTTTTAACATGGTAAAAACATTATCCTGGATCATTCCAAGAAAAATTGTTGCTAAGACATGTATGTATTTAATCACCTTTTCCATTATAATCTAGAAAATAAACTTGTTTTTAACCAAGAAGATACAACTTCCAGGAAGGTAGTTACACAAGTTAGGGGAATGCTAACTAAAACTTTGATTCCAAAGGGAGCTTTAGCTCAAAAGTAGGTGGAATATAGGCCAACACTTTAGCTTGTACCTTGAAGGACTATGACTAGATGGACTTGTGACCTGCTCATGTACATGTGCATTATGTACTTATTTAAATTGGATATGCATAATGTACCCCTGGACACACTTATTCAGACTGGATGCAACTTTTAGATATACTTATTCATACTGGAATCCATATACTTCACCATCTTTCTTGCGCATACTTCTTCACCGTGGCTTCTCTATATTTCTTCAAGCTAGCATGAGAATACTGAATCCACTTGACATCAATGACTCAAACTGAATCATTTGACACCCTCTTTGACATTAGTTGATATCAATGAAAACCAAAGTTCAACAATATCCCCCTTTGGCGATGTCAACACCTTATGAAGTTGTGCATAATCATCTTCTTGAACTTATATGCTTCATCTATTCTTGTCACAGTACTCCCCTTGAGTTCTTTGTCAGTTTGAACCTTTTACATTTGTGAATTCTGTTGTTAATGCTTCTTCTACTTTATGTTACTTCTGCGCAGATTGCATGCTTTTATGATCATTCTCCTGTGCTGCTGCATGCTATTACTTATGCTATGTATTCTCATCTTCATCCAGCAGATTCATGTTGCTACATTATTTCTCATCCAGCAACTTCATGTTCTTTCTCCCCCTTTGACATCAATGGCAAAGAGGATCTCGTTAATTGCACAATTCATTGATTATCTATTTCTTTTGCTTTGAGCTAACCTTCACCTATCTGCTTACAGGGATAACTCCCCCTACATTCATGCTTGATTTCTTTCACTAAATTTTCTACACTGATGTCCTGCAATTTGTATATTGCTTTCATAATTATATTTGATTTCTTTTCCTGTACAGGTGCTATATTACTTATGTATCTTGACAACATGTTCTTGTCAAATCATTTCATCATTCGTTGCATAGTGATTCATGCAATCATCCTTTCGTCCCATCTGTGTGGTGCCATAATCATTCTTTCATATGTTTTGCATTGTCTTTTCGGTTGACTCCCTTTATGTGCCAGACTGTTTCATCTATCACATTTACTGCGTTGTATCCACACCTTGTCACACTTACTATTGCCGCATCCCTTTCCATGACAACCAAATATTTGGCATGTTCTTCATCTATCAACCAGCTCGGCATTAAATAGGATATGACACTCCATTCGTGTGGCAACAATGACGTGTCGCATCCGTCCTCGATCCTTTTGGGGAAACATCATTTGTCGCACAGAGTAATGAATTAGATTTCTGCTTTTTGTACTAATTCCTGAGATCATTAATTCCAACATTAAGTTAGGCAACTCCACCACCTTCTTCGAATCATGCAATATTGAATGCACATCTCTTCAACTTAACTCCATGCATGCAAAAATCATCAATTCGATTCTATAAGAGATCTACGAAATATTCTTGGTTCATCACCTTTTTCACTCCTACCCTTCTATGTCTCATTGCTTCCTAATTTCTCACTTTTCTTGCCAATGGCTTCCTTTTACCAGAGAACAAATAATTCCCCTGAGAGTGTGCGACTTGCTGTTAAGTCACAACAGTCTGAATTTACATGCCTAAGAGTTGATATACGAGCCTGAAAATGTCATATGGAAGACATAGAGTTCCAACACCAATATGCTTAGTCGTAGGTGAATTATGGGCATGCTGAATAATTGACTCACCTGAGCCATCGGGATGACAACCTAGAACGAAAACAATAGATAATTCTAGATGAACTGTCTACACTTCGACTCAACATTATGAACCGACGCCATCTGCAACATTACAACTTCTTCCTGTGCGCCCATCCTCAGAATGTATCGCGTTGGTTCTGGTGGACTTGGAGCTTTGACTTGCACACCAACCAGACTCAAAACTTGACTTTGAATTGCGACGGTAGATTACTCTGTAATTCTCAATTTTGTCATTTTCAATAGTTTTATCGTACTCGCCTTCTTGGCCTTGTCATGGAGTCTCTTCTGATATTCACTTTGCAGAAGACTCATGCATTTTGTAAAAGCACTAATTTTGAATGTAATACAAGTCACACATTTTGGGCAGACTCATGTCAATCTTTCAACAATGTTTGTACTTTTTTTTCTTCATGCAAGAGTTTTCCCTTTTTGTTCCATAATACTTAAATCGGAAACTAATTGTTCTTCACTCTATCACATGCAAGATCTTTTATGCAATAATCATAACTTAGTAACAAACAGAATGCGTGCACGCTTCTAAAAATTCTTTTCTGTGACAATTCTAGCTCAACATATAACTTTTTGCAACTTTGATAAACACTGCAACATACACCTTCTAACCATAACCTCCACTAACATATTCCTTGAATTTCTATGATGAATCGTGTTGAATTCAACGATATCACCTAATCTTCTTGAGATGAGCAAGAGGAGAAACAATTGCTTGCTGCTTTAGATGTACCTAGATTGTCTACTTCTTTTGCGCATTTTTGGGGAGATTTTCTTACCCATGTTTTCTTGTGCGCACTTCTATCTTGATTTTTTGCTTGAATATTTTTACCATGATTCCTTTCAATGTGATTGTTTTTGCACAAAAAATATTCATCGAGACAATTTACTACTCTTCAACAGTACATGGCTTTATGTCCAAAACCATTACATTCATAGCATCTCACAGTTTGACAATATTTTCCAACATGCCCCAAGCGATTGCATCTTGTACACTTCATCCTATTGATCCTTCTTTGGTTAGTAGATTGAAGAGAGTTGTAGTTGTTTAAGGAACTATCATAACTGAACAACTTAACATGATTTGGGCAATGTTCACCATCGCAAACCTTCTTTGATGCCTTTTCATAACCAAGACCTGATTCGTCTTCAGGTGATCTTTGATCATTTAGAATTTTGCTCAGGATTGGTGTGATGTCTTTAAACTTGTTCTTCATTTCATCCTCACGACTGGTCTTGTTGCTTTCTGGATGTGTACAATTTACAATGGGAACATGGACTTGTTTCTTTGCCTTCATTTCAACCAGCTTATCTTCTAAGCAAGATATTTCTCGTTCCTTCAACTCAAGTATCTTAATTTTCTGTGCTAATTCTTCCAAAGTAGCTTTTAGTGCAAGTTTCTCTTCTTCAAGCACTTTGACATTATCTTGTGCGCAAATCAATTGTTTCTCATAGTTGATCACCTTTTCACAAACCTTTGTATCAAGAGACTCATGAAATATCTTGTCCTGATCTTCATACTTCTACAGCTGCTCATGCAAGAATTTATTCTTCTTTCTTGACTTCTTTAATTCATCTAGAGTAATAATTAATTCACCTTCCCATTCAACCTCTGCAACTTCTTCTTCTTCTTCATATCGATTATTAGTCTTAAATTCTTCAATTGGCTTTGGAGGAGTAACTAGTGGCTTTGGAGGTGTTTTGAAGGACCCAATAAAGAAGTATTTTTCAAGTGGCCCCGGTTTGCTTTGCACAACTGGTGTATTCTTCGAACTATTATTCTTCTTTTCATCTCTACTTTCTTCTTCCAAAAAGGACATGAAAAGTACCTCTTTTGGCTCTTCGTCACAGTCACTTCCTTCAGATACATTGTTGTCTTCCTCAATATACAAACTTTTGTTTTGTTTTGGAATCCTTATTTTATTTTCAGGTCTGTGCTGAGTGCGCATGGTTCTTTGTTAATGAGAACTAGCTTCTTCGTTGTTGTTGCTATCTCCATCTTCTCTATAAGGAAACTTAGAAGAGAAATGGCATATTCGTTCACATTTGAAACATTTGAAAGGTAATTTGTTTTTGTACTTACCTCGTCCTCTTTTCAGCTTCCTTACAAATTTTGACTCCTCATCATCTGATTTATTGCAAGAGTATTTCTCGTGATCGTGCTTATAATTTCCAATGGCTTTAAAAGCAACTTCCTTTCTAATGGGAATCTCTTTCCCAGTTCTAATCTCGTATGATGTTAGGATCCCCTGAAGCTCGTCCTTTTTCAAATCTTCAATATTTTCTCTATCTTCCAATATAGACACCTTCGCATCAAATATTGGGGGTAGAGTTCTTAGTATCTTTTGTACTACAGATTCTTCTTCTAGAGTGACCCCAAGACTCTTGATAGCATTAGCTATCTCATCAACTCTTAAGAAGTAAGAGGTGATGTTCTCGTCTGTTGGCTTTTGTACAACTTCGGAAGATATTATTCATTATATTTTATTGTACTTTCATTGTACTTGTTTATACCTCCAAAGGGGAGAAGAACTTTATGTAATAAATTATGTAAACACATGAAAGAATCAATGTAATACTTGGGGTGCAAAAGAAACAAATAAAAAGATTAAATTTAAATTATTTATTGCCCCCGGGTGAAGTCGGCCCCATTAGGGAATTTTCCAGTTTTCACTTGTATAAATAAGAGGCTTGTGCACCTCATTAGCTCATTCACTCACTTAGGAAGTGCGCATCACTTGGAGGAGGAAAATTTTGCATCACTTGAAGGAGGAAGCTTATTTTGGGCATCTGCTTGTGAAAGATACTTTCACATTCTTTCTCTTTCTTTATTTGTACTCTGATCTCATAATTATCATCTCTCTGTGAAGGTTGCTGGGTTTTCTCCCATTTGGGTTTCCCAGGGTAAACTCTGTGTTGTTTTTTTGTGCTTTGTCTTACTTCTAGTGATCTTGGTAATGCATTTATGTTTTATGCTATGAATGTATGGAATTTAACATGGTATCAGAGCCATTCTAGAAGAAGCCATTGTTGGAGTATTGTTGGAACCCTACCGGAATTAGGGTTTCATCTTGTGAAGTCTTCATCCATTATTTTGGAGAAAAAGAGCCATAGGAATTTCACTGTTGGCTAGACTAATCCATTGGTGAAGACGGAATTCAATTCCAAGAACTTTCATTTTTTACCTAGCTCCTGCTAGGGTTTCTCATCCAGATCCGTAAATCAAGATGATTGGGATGAAGGTTGAAGATCGGTTGGAAGGAGCCTCCAACTTTATCTCCTGGAAGTCTAGGGTTCTTCTACTCCTAGAAGAAAATGATCTCTTACTATATATAAATGAGAAGGTCCCCGAACCAGAAGCCGAAGAAGATAAATCTCGATGGAGGAAGAATGATGCTAAAGCAAGAAGGATCCTTGTGAATTATGTGAGAGACCATTTGGTTCCTTAAATCTCAAGAAAGAAGAATGCTAGGAAAATGTTCAAGACCATTATGAATCTATTTGAACAAACTAGCCTAAATGTGTCCATGACTTTGAGAAACCAACTCTCAAATATGAAGATAGCAAAGTCGGAATCCATTGCCTCATACTTTATGAGGATCACAGAACTCAGAGACAAGATCAGCACCTGTGGAGATCCTATTGGCGATAAGGAGCTTGTCCTCCACACCTTGAATGGTCTTCCACCATCATGGTAGTCCTTTATCCAAAGCATAAGTGGTAGATCTAAACTACCAAAGTTTGACAAGCTTTGGGCAGATTGCTCTCAGGAGGAGACAAGGATCACAGCAAGTAAAAGACTCCATGGCAATCAAACTAAAGAGACTCAAAAATTTGTTTCTCATACCAAGAATGGTAAGGGAAAAGGAAAGAAGTTCCATAAACACAAGCACTATGAAAGCAGATAAATTCCTCATCAAGAACAAAATAAGAAGAAGGATGTATCTCAAGTTCAATGCTATCGGTGCAAGAAGTATGGACATTACGCAAGTAGCTGTCGAAGTCAAATCAAAAGGAAGCATGAAGCATCCACTGCTGATGTAGAAGAAGATCATCATCATAAGAAGCAAAAGAATGAAGATCACACAGAATTTCTATTCATATCAGCACTATCAGGTACTATTCCTACCACCAGTGACACTTGGCTCATAGATAGTGGTGCATCTAAACACATGACAGGTTATAGAGAGAATATTTCAGAATTGATTGAGAAAGATTCACATCTCCGTGTTGTACTTGGAGATGATGCAAATTACACTGTGAAGGGATATGGAGCCACCACCCTTCAATTGGAATCAAATGATACATTACACTTAAGTGATATACTCTATGTACCTGGTATGAAAAGAAATCTTGTCTCCATCTCAGCATTGGAGGACAAGGTTATACAGTAGCTTTCTCAGAAGGGAAATTCCTTGCTTGGCACAAGAACTCAAACATGAGCATAGCCAAGGTTATTGGCATAAGAGAAGAGAGCTTGTATAGACTAAATACTTCTCCATTCCAAGCCCTAATACATGATGCTGCAAGTATGGGTGAGTTATGGCATAGAAGGTTAGCTCATCTGAATTATCGAGCTCTCCCAGTTCTGAAGAATATTGTAACAAGTTTGCCAGGGATCCAGGTAAACCATGATGGAACTTGTAGAGGATGTGCACTTGGAAAGAATGCCAAGAAGTCTGTTCCAAATAGCGAGAGTAGATCCAAAGGGATTTTGGATCTAGTACACTGACTTGTGTGGGCCCATGACAGTTGTGTCATTAGGTGGTTATCATTACTATATCACCTTTATTGATGATTAATCACAAAAGAATTGGATATACTTTCTCAAGTCAAAAGAATCCGAGGAAGTGCTCAGCAAGTTCAAAGAGTTTAAAACACAAGTTGAGAATCTATCAGGAAAGAGGATCACAATCTTGAGATCCTATAATGGTGGAGAATATACCTATACAGAATTCAATGATTTATGCAAGGAAGAAGGAATTAAGAGGGAGTTCACAGTTCCCTACAACCCTCAACAAAATAGGGTTGTAAAAAGAAAGAATCATACAATTGTTGAGGCAGCCAAATCTATGATACATGACCACAGTCTTCAAATGTTCTTGTGGACAGAAGCATCCAGAACTATTGTATATGTATAGAATAGATGTCCACATAAGATATTGAAGAACATGACTCCGGAAGAAGCGTTGATAGGTGTGAAACCAGAAGTGGGCCATCTCCGGATATTTGGTTGTCCAGTCTACATACATGTGCCCAAAGAGACAATATCAAAGTTAGAACCTTCAAGAAAGAAGGGTAGCTTTGTGGGATACAATGAGTCTTCAAAGGCTTGCAGAATTTACATTCCAGGATCCAGACAGATTGAAGTTAGTAGGGATGTGACCTTTGAAGAAGAAATGGCTATCAGGAAAGGCATAGGATTAGATATGGAGATTGATGATGAAGAAATGCTAGAACCAAAGGAGATGAGATCATCTCCCCCTCCAGTTCAGAGGGAGTCAGCAGAAAAGGATGAACCTATCGATCCCATACATCCAGTTGATATTCCCAGAGTTGTGACAGGTCAGAAAAGACCTAGATGGGCACAGCAGACACTGCAGGATGCAGAGGGGCATGATGCTCCACATGGCACTTTCAGAGAGATCAAAAGACCTCAGAGGTTCTCTAGCTATGTGGCACTGATGAGTAACATTATTGATTCAGAACCCACCACTTACGAAGAAGCATCCAAACATCAAGTTTGGAAGGATGCCATGATGGAAGAATATCAATCCATCATGAAGAATGATGTGTGGGAAGTTGTGTCGAGACCTAAGCAAAAGTCAGTAGTGACTTCTAAATGACTATACAAGATCAAGCATGGAGCAGATGGCAATGTTGAGAAATACAAGGCCAGATTTGTAGCCAGAGTATTCTCTCATAAAGAGTAGTTGATTATGATGAGACTTTTGCTCCTGTGGCTTGATATACTTCTATCAGATCCATTATCGTGATTGCTTCAACTATGGGATGGAAGTTGCATTAGATGGATGTGAAGACAGCCTTTCTTAATGGTGTTATTGAGGAAGAAGTTTACATCGAACAACCAGATGGGTTTATTGTCCAAGGAAAGAAGTCTCATGTATGTAGACTAAAGAAGGCATTGTATGGCCTCAAGCAAGCACCCTGTGCTTGGTATGGACGAATAGATGGATTCCTGGTGAGCTTGGGATTTTCCAAGAGTGATGCAGAACCCAACCTTTTTTACAAGGTTGTAGATGATGAGCCACTGATTTTGGTATTATATGTTGATGACTTGTTTCTCACGGGAAATGAGAAACTCATTGTATGGTGTCAGAAGAATATCGCCTCTGAGTTTGAAATGAAATATCTTGGATTGATGCATTACTTCTTGGGATTAGAAGTATGGAAGAGGCAGAAAGAAATTTTCCTAGGACAAGGAAAATACACCATTGATATATTGAAGAGATTCGGAATGTTGGACTGCAAGTCCATGGCTACTCCAATGGATGCAAATTGGAAGAAGTTGAGAGATTCTGCTTCATATTTTGATTTGTTTGATCCCACCATTTATCTCCAGTTGATTGGGTTATTGATGTATCTGACCAACACCAGACTAGACATATGTTTTGCTGTGAATGCCCTCATTCAGTTCATGTGCGAACCGAGGCAGATTCACTGGATTGCTGCAAAACATGTGCTCAGATACTTACGTGGCATTGTGGGATATGGATTGAATTATGCTTCAGATGGTGACTTGATATGGCAGGGGTTTACAGACTCAGATTGGGCCGAATGTGTTGCATATCGGAAGAGTACTTCTGGAAGTTGCTTCAATTTGGGTTCTGTAGTTATTTCCTGGTGCAGCAGGGAACAGAACTCGGTAGCACTCAGTACTGCAGAGGTCGATTACATTATTACTAGCACAGCAGCTCGAGAAGCAGTTTGTATGCGTAAACTCCTGGCAGGATTTTTCGGCTAGATTCCAGAGCCGACCGTTCTGTGATAACAAGAGCTGTGTGCAGATGTCAGTGAATCATGTATTTAACGACAGGTCGAAGCATATCGAGATTCGATATCACTTCATTCGTGATATGGTGCAAAAAGGTGCGGTCGAGTTACAGTACGTGCTGACGGATGACCAGACTTCAGATGTTCTCACCAAGGCTCTTCCCAAGGTGAAGTTCGAATACTTTCGCGGAAGAATTGGAGTCGAAGAGAATGTATCCCTCCTTGAGAGGGAAATATGACATTGATATTTTTGCCCTGCTTTTCCCTGGTGCCTTCTGCAATCTAGTTACTCATCCAAATATGGGATAAATCCCATAGGTAGATGAGTAGGACAGTCAACAGTTGGTCGGGCTCCCCCAGGTTCCTTCTGCAGTCTGATTACTTAGCCAGATATGGGAGAAATCCCATAGGAAGATGAGTAGGACAGTCAACAGTTGGTCGGGTTCACACAGGTGCCTTTGCAGTCTGGTTACTCAGCCAGATATGGGAGAAATCTCATAGGTAGATGAGTAGGATAGTCAGCAGTTGGCCCTGTGGTTGCACAAGTGCCTCTACAGTCCAAGTACTCAGCCAGATATGGGAGAAATCCCATAGGCAGAAGAGTTGGACAGTCAGTAGATGGCCGTGCCCTTTTGCTCACCTAAGATCTCAGCCAGGTATGGAAGGACCCCATTGGCAGATGAGACAGACAGGTACCAAATTGTATAGCAGAGATGGTACAGTTGATAATATCAGATATCCATGATTGAGTGATTCTCCCGGATCAAGGATTGAGTGATTCTCCTGGAGTCACCAAAGGACTGGTGATGATGATGCACAGAGACTGTGTGGACAACCTTCAGTATGCAGAAAGATGATGGAGATAGAATGGATGTACAAGATGAAACCCAGATGATTGTGATGTAGATGAAGACCGAAGAATACCTTCCTCGTTGAGAGGGAGTGTTGGATTTTGTACAACTTCGGAAGATATTATTCATTATATTTTATTGTACTTTCATTGTACTTGTTTATACCTACAAAGGGGAGAAGAACTTTATGTAATAAATTATGTAAACACATGAAAGAATCAATGTAAGCCTTGGGGTGCAAAAGAAACAAATAAAAAGATTAAATTTAAATTATTTATTGCCCCCAGGTGAAGTTGGCCCCATTAGGGAATTTTCTAGTTTGCACTTGTATAAATAAGAGGCTCGTGCACCTCATTAGCTCATTCACTCACTTAGGAAGTGCGCATCACTTGGAGGAGGCAAATTTCGCATCACTTGAAGGAGGAAGCTTATTTGGGGGATCTACTTGTGAAAGATACTTTCACATTCTTTCTCTTTCTTTATTTGTACTCTGATCTCAGAATTATCATCTATTTGCGAAGGTTGTTGGGTTTTCTCCCATTTGGGTTTCCCAGGGTAAACTCTGTGTTGTTGTTTTGTGCTTTGTCTTACTTATAGTGATCTTGGTAATGCATTTATGTTTTATGCTGTGAATGTATGAAATTTAACATCTTCATCTTTCATTTTCAAGGTTCAAAAAACCCAAAACAGTTCTACAACTTTACTTCTTTACCTTTTCGTCACCTCCATAGACACCTCTGAGTTTGTCCCAAACTTCCTTGGTTGAGGTGCAGTTCATAACCTTGACGAATTTAGTATCTATCAAACCACATAGCAGTGCATTTCTGTCTCTTCCATTGCATTCATATATTCTCCTCTTAGCTATATTAACTAGAACAACTACTAGAACATTGTAACCATCAACAATGGATTGTCAAACATCTACTCCTAGAGATTGCAAATACACTTCCATCCTAACCTTCAAAAAGATACAGTTGGTGTCATCAAACCTTGGTGCTCTGTTGGTGGAAATACCTTCTTGCTTGTCCATATCTGCACAAGGATCTAACTTCCAGGTGTTAATCTATTAATGAAGACACCTGCTCTGACACCAATTATTGGAATCTGTTTAATACTGAGAAGGGGTGAATCAGTACTAGCACAGTTATGATCAGTTTTTATCTTCTTTAAAAGATTAGTCTAGACTTAATCTTAATATTCAATTATGCATCCAACATAAATAAAACATTCATCCACATATGCACCAAGACAAAGAACACCAAACACACATAATTTTGACGTGGAAACCCAAACAGGAGAAAACCATAGAATTCTCTTTTGTGATGAAAATATTACATTCAAGGAAGCACTGAATTCCTGTGTTTACCAACACCAACTAGAAGGAGGAACCGACCTCTTGGTTTTACAGGAACCAACCTGGAGGAAGCATCAAATCCCTGTGTTCTCCAGCACCAACTAGAAGGAGGCTACGACCCCCTGGCCCTTTCCCCGTCCTGCCGCCCATATATACACAATAAGATATTGCCTTGCTGAACTTCCAACATGTGCACACTTCTGATCTAATGCTGCTTGTTTTATTGTGTGCACCTTTTGTATGAAGTCGTATTGTTGTCACTTCCTTGCATACATCACTTGACTTCTCATTCCACTCAATTCTTCACTTCAACTGATGTCACACTTGATATTGTGTGATACATCATATGTTGTAGTTTGCACCACTAATTTACTGTGTCATTCTGCTACTGCGCAACTGTACTCTTAATTGATATTGTGCATCAACTAATGACTTGTTGTTATGATGTCATGCACCAATATCAGGTGGAACTGTACACTTACTAAGATGTGTCTCTTATGTTTAAGTTTCATAGTCTTTCAGACAATCTGTGACATGATGTGCATCATATGATTCGTCCTTTCGGTTTAAAAAACTTTCCTTAGATCATCCTCATCATGACGTCCATGCTTAATTTCACTGCTACTTAGTCTCTGCGCATCTAATGATATTCTTAGCACAATTCAACTCAGTCTTCATACATCAGTCAAGCTTCTTCACTTCATGCATGTTCTGATATACTTCATGTATGTATCTGCGCGGATCCACCTTTTAACATTTGTGACTATTTGCATGTTGTCTGCAATATGGTCATTCGGTCCTCACGCACTCACACATCCTCTACATTCTAACTTTTCTGCCTTAG
Organism: Larix kaempferi; assembly: GCA_027924585.1. Taxonomy (NCBI): domain Eukaryota; kingdom Viridiplantae; phylum Streptophyta; class Pinopsida; order Pinales; family Pinaceae; genus Larix; species Larix kaempferi. The sequence goes on from BSBM01001646.1 coordinate 4,678,046, forward strand.
CGCAATCGTCACAGATCTATGACATCATTCTACGCACCATTAGTTATAGCATTCCTCTGCTTGTGCACACTCGGCTCTCTGCTAGATCATTGTTGTTTTGTTCCACAAGCCCTTGATGCCCCGAATATAAATCTGTATCTTCCACTTACAAGCTCTTCATCCTTGCCATCAAGCTTACTTCAAATCTCCAAATTGCTTCCCTATTTATACATGTCCTGCATGGATTTTATGTCCACCAGTTGGTTATGGCATTCCTTCTTCCTTGCTTCACGGATTGTGCTTCTGCCACTTGACATGTTCTGTGCTGCTGACGTGTCCTTTCTTTGTGGGTTCTGCACATACATGGTCCTTGATTTAGTGGAACTTTCACCTTTGTTGTACCATCACTTATGGGTCTTGCACACTCAATGTATTATTGTCTTGCAGAACTTGTGCATACTTGAAAGTTTGACTTAATGGGACTTTGACCCTTGCGGTACTATCACTTGTGGGTCTTGTGCACTTGTTGTGTCATCCGCTATAGAATTTGTGCATATACTGACTTCAACTACTACACCCTTCTTGGAGCTTGTGCACACTTCAATAAATGAAAGCTCCTTCTGATTGGGGAGGCTTGTGCAATTTCAGGACTTGCATAATTGTTCAACCATTTCTTGTTCCATGCTGCTTGCGCACTCCACTAGACTTGCTTGCGCACTCTAGACTTTGTCCCATGTATTCTTTGACTTGCTTGCACACTCCTTAAACCTTTGTCTAGAAAACACTTTAGCTTGTACCTTGAAGGATTATGACTGGATGGACTTGTGACCTGCTCATGTACATGTGCATTATGTACTTCTTTAAACTAGATATGGATAATGTACCCCTGGACAAACTTCTTCAGACTGGATGCAACTTTTAGATATACTTCTTCATACTGAAATCCATATACTTCACCATCTTTCTTGCACATACTTCTTCATTGTGGCTTCTCTATATTTCTTCAAGCTAGCATGAGAATACCGAATCCACTTGACATCAATGACTCAAACTGAATAAGTTGACATTCTCTTTGACATTAGTTGACATCAATGAAAACCAAAGTTCAGCAACAATGCTGAGCAAAGATTGTAGTATCCAACTTGGTATGGTGTACAAAAAAGTGGGTGTTTTCGTGCAATGCGACCTTCCATAAGGATCAAACCCAGAAAACATTAAATGAATTCAAAAAATACTAGACATGCCAACTACCATAACCAAGATTGCATGCAACTCCAATTTAATGGAAGGAACCTCAACCATGCCTCACATATAACTCTTCATGGCTATCCTATTATGAAGGAGGTTCAGATGGGATGGATTGTTGTGTGTGGGTTAATTGATCTCTCCTATAGTTTAAGGAAAATCCCCTAGCAACCACCCAAATTATTTTGCATCCAAACATTGAAGGGAAATCTTTGTAGGTTATCTAATGTATTTTGACTGGTGGTTATCCAGATCATTCTCATCAATTCGAGCATCTCTCCATCAAAATTGAGAGCTCGGGAAGCTTGTTTTAGCACTACATTGGAATGGTTTATAGTTGAGCAGATGGATATTTCCATGGGAATCCTAATCATTGTGCCCATTGTGAGCACTTAGACATGCAAAGGTTAATTCACAATCGCAAGTGTCATTGTGATAATAGTCAAGAGTGCTTTGCTCTAGCCATGAGAAGATGGGAGTCTTGGAGAAAGGACTAGGAGTTATATTATGCCAGGGACCTCAAGGAAACAAGAAAAAAAATGATATCCATGAAAGCTCAATTAAAGAAACATAAAGGAAAATTGGATTTGCTAGAAGTAGGACAAGAATGTAACAAGAAAAAACTTGAGGAAAAAGCAAAATTAAAGAATTGCAAGATTAATTAACTCAATGTATCTAGTAGTTTCATTGAGTTCCCTTGGATGGGACCAAGTGGAAGCAATGGAAGAAGATATAGTGGGGTAGCGGTTTGAGCAAATTGAAAAAACAAAACCCCTATTTATTCACATTAGTAGTAGGCAAGGAGAAGAATGCCCACCACAAGTATGGTTGAAATTCTTTTCGTAACTGTAGTATGTTTTTTTTGTCTGAACTCTAATATGCTTTATGAAATTCTTTTTGTAACTGTAGTATGCTTTATAAGTTAGTTATTTTTTATTTTATTTTTTTTCCTGAACTCTAGTACGCTTTATAAATTAGTTTTTTGCTTGGGTTGTTTGCAAAGCTTTACACAAGCCAAGTTGTGGATAGTAGGGTTAGAAATTCAAAGAATAGGGAGTCTGGTAGTACTTTTTCTATAAATCTTCAAGGTTTTGGAAGTTTTGTGGACTATCATTCCCAAATTTTTGTTTTAAAATGTTGGATGGTAAGGCAACATTCCCCTCTTTTTATTAATACAAATAGTAACCATTTCTGGTTTTCTTTTAAATGGGTCTTCAAAAGTAGGTGAGGCCATGTTTAGATTCCCTAAAGTGTATTATTTGTCAATTTGTCTAAGGACAAATAATACATAATGTTTAGAGATATACAAAAGTCAACTAGAGATTTTTGTGCTTAATAATATTGATAAGTTTTATCTTCACAAAGGTCAAGACATAGTTTTTAATACGTGTTCATGAAGCTAAGGTTACAAGTGATTTGATCTTGGAGTTGTTATCCACTAAATTGCACTTAGTGGATTCTGAGTGAACCATTGAAGACTTGAACATGTCAAAGTGTTCATTATCAGAGTTCAGAAGTTCATCAGGCCTTCTAGGCCACTTTTTATTTTTGTACCACATGTTCATACCCCCTTGGGGAATTTGTAATAATGTGCTAGCATGGTATCTTTTTGTAAAAGACTTGGCTTCTATGAATTAAACGTTAATTTGACTAGCCCGGAGTGTTTTTCTTCCTTGGAAATTATTTGTTGTTTAACAAACGATTAATAATTTTCGAGTTTTTCACTCAATCCTCCAAAGTTGGGGTGGTCGGCATGGTGTTTAGGCCTTAGAAAGTTATTAGAGCATAAGTGTCAATATATTGAACCGTGTTAGACATTAATTTTGAGTCATATGGACATGTATTAGGTCCCCTAAGTTTTTTTTTAAGTTCCGAGAAAAAAAAATCCGTAAAAACAAGCCATTTTTTAATGGTTTGGGTAAAAAAATTGAAAAAATGATAAAATTTTGGTCTAGGGGTTGTTTTGGCCATGGGGGTGCTCATTTTCTAACCCGGAGCACCCACATTACCCCCAAACCCACTTTCCTAAATGTTTAGACACTTTATTTTTCATCTATTTTGCAAAAAGTCAAAAAGTCAAAAATGAGAGAAAAAATGCAAAAAAAGTGAAAAATCTCAAAAATCAAAATCCTAAATTTTGGGGATGTGTAAGAGATTTTGGATCAGCTATGTTTGGGGGCATGTCAAAGGGATTTTATGACACTTTTTGGGCAGCTAACTTTAAGGGATCACTTCTCCATGACTTGGGCGCATTTCCCAAAAAGAGTGCCCACGATTTGGGGATTGTTGCAGCTGATTTTGAGGCCCTCTTTGGGCTAATGTATGGGCTGATTTGGGGCTAATTTTTGGCAACCGAATAAGTGGGAGGCAGCCCCATATTCTCCTTAACTCATGGCACACTCTCTCCTTCACATGTGCACCCTCCCCTCTCTTCTCTTTTCTATATATTGGGCACCTCTCTCATTCCAAGCTAGTTAGAGTTGGATGAGAGAAAGCTTGCTCTTGTAATCTGAGATATCATTTTTCTATTGAGAATAAAAAGCTTTGGAGGCTAAATGGTGTAGTGCATTGGTGTGTGGATCGACATTGTGATGCTCTTTATATGGTAATTGTTTCCTACTTGCAAATTTCTTTTTTATACTTATTATAGATCCTGCCTTGATAACTCAGTTGAATTAATAGGAATAAGAAATTGTTAGTAAGCTTACTAACTCAGTTGAATTAATAGGAATAAGAAATTGTTAGTAAGCTTATTTTCATTTTCTATTTTCATGTATGATTGGAAACCAAAAATTTGCATGTTAAATAGGTTTATTTGCATGCTATTTTAACTTTTGGTTTATATATGTTTTACAAGATCTCATGGGTATTCATGGGTATGCAAGTGTTTATGATTTAGCTTTCAGGTGACCAAGCTTGGAGGAAGATTGGATCAAATTTGACTCCATTCCATCTTCAACAAACTTCAGAAACATTGTCCCTCAACACTCCACAATGAAGCATTCTTAGTTTGATATTTTCTGGCAGAAGTTTTCTCATACTTTCTCTCTCCTTAAAAAATAACTTTTTCTTGGTTACTTTTTTAGGGGGTACTTTCAAATCTGATCTTCTTCACATGCTTATTAAAAATCAAATCTGATATTTTTATGCATAGGTCCAAGATACTTCAAATTTTTATTTCATTGTTTGGGTCTTACTTAGAAAAGAATCATTAAATAATTTTTTAAGTCAAATTTAGGATTGTTTAAGGATTCTTTTTTTCAAAGTTTTAAAAATTTATATCAAGCATCTAGGTGCTCTATTCACTGTCTTTTCAAGGTTGTCCAAGACCCTAAGAGGGTGGCTTTTTAGCCACTCCATCTTAGTTCATTTTTGCAGTTAACTAGTTTTTTAACTTAGATTTTTTTTAGTATTTTCTATTTTTGCCCAAATCACTTTTAAAGTGATTTTGGGCACTTTTATACTAATATAGTTTGCTTGCTTTTGTATTGTGATAGCAGATAGAAGTTTTTTATGCACACTCTCTGACCATTTTAGATGATCTAGAACCTTCACTGAACCTAGCATTTCCTTCCCTACTTTGCCTCTACAATTTGTAACATCTTTTCTCCAGGATCTATAAGGAAAAATATGAGTTCTTTATTTCCAGTGTTTTGGAAGTAAGCTCACAGAGCTTGCTTCTCATCCCCCGGGGGGGATTGGTGTCGGTTCGAATTTTTGTGGTTGTTGTCATTTTTCAAACTTTAACAAATTTTCACATTAGATTAAATTAACCTAAAATCAACCAAGTAAAATAAAATTTAACGTCGTGGTCCAATCCAAATATTGGGCCATTGACTCTCTCAGGACGTAGGAACATTTTTGTTTTCAGTTTTGCAAACCGTATACTTTTTCACTACAATTTTGTTCATCTTTTGCAAAAAGTAATTCAGATACTAACTCACTACCTCGGTAGTGTAGTAATTAGAAAACATTTCATTTTTCAATTATCTACAATCAAAACACCCCCTTGCCCGAGTATTGGCCCGAAAAGAGAGTCTTGGGGCATAAAAAGTAAAATATTTGTTCAAAAACCTTTTAAAATAAACAAGGCTCTGTCCCGAGTATGCTCTAGATCATCACAACTATGTTTGAACATGCTGATCAAACCAAAAAGGAGCTTAGCAACTAGTAATTAGTTTAACATTTCCCAAATTAACCACCCTTTACGAAAATCCGACGTAAACGATTATTGACACTAGTGGGAAAATTTATCAAAGGAAGCAGGAACCACTGGGTAGTGACCTCAGGATATCGTTAGACTACACCCTCGTTTGGTGTAGTGTTGAACACTTCCCAGAGACTTCGATCTAGCCCACATTTCTAAGTGAGGAGCCACCTTGTCAAATTCCAGACATATTTCCAATACCTTACGATATATTGGGAATTCCCCATCCATAATAAAAACTCATTACCACATTAAATTAAAATTGACCAAGAACATTTGCACAACATTTTCTTTTCCAGCATTACAAACAACATTACAATTTTGACTCCATTTTTCAGCACTGGTCTCTCTTATCTCTCATTGCAAATTATTTTTTAATTGTTATCATGTGTTTAATGAATTGACAATCATGTTTAATTTATATGTTGTTTAAGTCTTTATGCTGTTGTGCTCTCAAGTTACATTGCATGTCTCTTGTGTCAATTTTGTCATTATATAAAAACTCCTAAAAAATTAACTCATCTACCATAACTAGCTTAGCTTAACCAGCCTTAGCAACTTTTAGGGTCCACCCCCCTTGGCTTCGTTAGGAGTTTGCCTAAACGGAGGAGTCAAGATTCAAGTGACAGTACTTTACTCGAGGCTTGCCCCCAAGGACGCACTTTGTGGCTTGAAGATTTCTGCCACATTTACCCAAGGTGTGTTTTCCGGCAGCAACAAGAGCGATTGGATAAATTCTAGAGACACAAGTCCAAATTGAAAGCAAGGCTTTGTAATCTTTTGGAATCTTTTTAACTCTAAAAAGAAGATCATTGCATTGTTATTAGTTATGGGGGCTTCCCTATTCACAAAGGACTTATCCACCTAGTAGTTCAAAGACTTAGTTGCCTGGAGTATGTTGGCTTAAAACACCTAAACATCTTTTCTGGTTTTATTCCTTTGACAAGTTTTCTTAGAGTTGGGTTATGAGTCCTACACCCAATTTCTCCTCGCTTCCATATCTTGGACGGTTTGCTCTCCTAAGAGGCAAACTACACCTTGGATTGTAAAATTTAAGAAAACTTTACAAGGTTTACAAGGTTTGAGAACTCTCTAATATGTGCACAAGTGGTCTAAAGATTAGATGATTTTGACATCTTTTCCAGCTCATTTTTCAAACATTTTCCCCAAAATCCAGCCAGAATAGTTGGAATCACAAATATAAGGTGTTGAGATTGCACAATCTGTGAAAAATTGGAATGGAGATGGAACATCTACACCATAAGAATTTTGAGGAGGCACACCGTGCAATGCATTGAGTTGGCACTTACTAAAATCTTTAGGAGGCATCCCACCTAATGCTTCCCCAAACAAATATGCTCATTCTCACCAATCACAAAGATATGAGGGTTCACCTCATTGCCAAGTTGGTCGTGCACTCAAGGGTAGAAAGGAGAAGGCATTAGTTGGTCTCCTCTGTAAAACAATGGTAAGTTTCTGAAATTGACACTCACAATCTCAAAGATTGAAAAACCTACTTCAATTGGGGATTAATCTCTAACTATTAAGATGGTCATCTGCCTAATCCAAAGCTAATCCCTGTTCTATCTTAATAACCTTGTGTTTATACATAAAACTAAACTAAATTTTAAACATCATTAATATCTATAGAGAATGAATGGATTATCTGTTTCCTTTTTTCAATAGAGAGTAGACCTACTTTTTGAAATTTTAATAATCAAAAGGAACTGCTTTAATAAAATGAAAAAGAATACTCAATGGTATGATATGACCTACTGTCTTAAGTGCTAATATATATGCATGATAAGTATGGATTTCTATGGTATGTATGGTTTGTTTTTAGAGAGCCAAGAGAGAATTACTATGTTGTTGATAGGACGTTTATAATATAACCTTCTTTAGTTCACAAAGCGCCTTGTGGTCCTATAACTTCAGGTCATATTGGCTAAGATGGCATACCTAAATCCATTGAACATTTTCAATATCTTCAGAATCCTAAACATATGCGTGTCGCTGAGTTTTGGGAACAGATTATGAATATTAAACTTTCAAAGCACACACACATATATGGCAAAATCAGACTATCGCAGTGACTGCCATGCAAATATCAAACCTTTGTAACAGTCCTTCAACACAGTTGTTGGGTGTGCAAATTAAATTAGCTTTATGCACAACAGTCACTAAATTAAGGATCTTTAAAACACAGCCTTCCATATACTCAAGGTCAAACCCTCTATAATGCAAAATCAGACCCCTGCACCACAGAACAAACTTCTACAGTAACTACTAGGCAATTGTAACAGTTTTTTCTGACAGTTGAAATATTTGTCAGAAACCACATCTTTTCTGGAAAATAGAATGCCTGCAATAACTCTTCCAAGTCCCAAAGTAGAAGAGGGATAATATCAATAGAACCCTGGAGATGGGGAATCATACTCAATAAACTTACAACTGAAAGAATTTTAATTCAAGCTACAATTATTCAAGAAATTGATCTTTACAACACAGCTCAACACCAAAGCAAACTTCCCTGTACAAAATTGCAACCTAAAATACCAGACTCAAGGGTCAAACGTCTATACTGCAAAATCAGATCCCTGCACCACAGGACAAACTTCCACAGTAATGTCTAGGCAAATGTAACAGCTTTTGAAGGCAGCTGGAATAATTTTGAAATTTTCACAACCCACATCTTTTCTGAAAAATAGAATGCCTACAACAACCATTAGTCCCATTCTAGAAAGGCAAGGATAATATCAATAGAATCCTGGAAATGGGGAGTCATACTGGAAGAACTTTATTCAAGCTACAATTTTTCAAGAAATTTCTTTACTGAAGTACTCAAAGATACATTTTCAATAACACCCTGTCTGTGCAAGCCAACTTCTAAATACTATGAAGTGAAGTATCAATAGAATCCTGGGGATGGAGAGTCATACTGGAAGAACTTTATTCAAGCTACAATTTTTCAAGAAATGTCTTTACCGAAGTATTAAAAGACACATTTGCAATATCACCCTGTCTGTGCAAGACAACTTCGAAATACTATGAAGTGAAGTTATGCTATCAATGCAATTTGACACGAACCAATGGTTAGGAACATCTGTTTCCTGATTCCTCCAAAGAGGTTACAAGTTCAAATCCAGAAGAGGGCAGGGTCTCTGTAGACTTTAGCAATCAAATCACTGCGCACAGGGGGTCCCTTGTCCCACAAACAAGGGGGTCTCATACAACAATTTGGTGTCTGGCTTGGCCATGACCTTAACTGCGCCAACATTAAAATCAAATTTGATTTTCTAAATCGATGCACTTTACCATTAATGCAACAGTGACAAGCTTTTCATTCACAAATCAGCAATTCAGATCCAAATTTCCATAGCTCAGAAAATTCTCATTCACAACAATTCAGGTGAAACTTCATCCAAGGACAGGGAAAATGCAGATAAGAAATAACATGCTATATGATTGAATGGAAAAAATATATGGTAAAATTTACAAGTGAGGCCAAAACTTCTACAAAGAAAGATTTTGAGCAATACAGGATTACAGTTGCTACTGCAATTACAACATAAGCTGGAGAATATTGACTCCAAACATCTATTTGTCTCATTGTAGCCTCGAAGATATCAATTGATCCAACCAGAGATGATAAGTACAAAACGAATTTTGATAGCATTGAATAATGGTACAGCATAAGTTGGTACATTAACAGATCTAAAGGAATGATTGTCCCAGGGTATACACGTGTAAACCCATAACAACACTTGCACCGAAAAGTCTTAACAGACAATGCACTTGATCCTGCAAAAGGCTTTCTGATTCTTGGCTTTACCTGTTCCATCCCCTCTCTTTTTCTTTCAGCTGCACTGTTGGCTTTATACCACCTCTATTTGCACACAAGACTCTTTGGGCAGATATATTACCTGTCCCAGAAATCCTTCCCCAGGCTCTCGTGGAGCCTACACGCCTAACTCTAGTGGTATCGATTGGTGGAAGCTTCTGCCCCCCGGAAGTTGAAGAAGGAGCAGCTGTGCCATCATTTGGCCCTTTGAGCAAAGGAGAATTGAAGTGAACTTTCTTGTTTATACTTTGTCGCAATCTGTTAAGTGTGTTAGCATTCCTTAGCCCCCTTAAGCTAACAGGAGTGGCAGTTGGCAACAAGACAGGGTCCTTATTAGCAGTAAAAGGCTCTTTGCTATTAGCAGTAAAAGACTCTTTGCTATTAGCTTGTTCATCCTCGTTTGTTTGAGAAGATGATGTGTTCACATCCAGTACACCCTCATTCCTTGTGACTGGCAAAGGGACCATGGTTATCCTTCTTGCAGCGAGAGGAACCATTGATGTTCTTCGAGCTGTTGTACACATTGAAGCTCTGCCTGTTCTCCTTGGAATGGGCTTCGTATTTTGATCATCATATAGCTCCGATTTATTCTCTTTCTGCCCCTTTGAATAAGGATCTATCAGGCCATTTTTCAAAGGGAACTCACCCTCCTGTGGCTTTCCATTGCATTCCATGGCATTGAGCATTTGTTTATTTTCAGTCAAAGCATCTGAGAGGTTGACTAAGTCCTTAGACAATACATTTGTTTCATTGACGGTTCTCACACCTCCAAATTGACGTATGAGAGGTGGCTTTTCAGCCACTTTTCCTGCCTGCTGCTGCTGTTCTTTGAGTTTGCTTTCCAAATTCAATCGAGCCTTTCTCTCATTTGCAAGTTGTCCTTCTATTTCCTTTACCTGGCACAAGGCAATTGAGAAATTTCATTGAATTTATGTCATGGAAAAGATTTCGGCCTATTTTCTATCTGATGAGAATAGGAAAACATTATATGAACCTTATCATGAAGAAGTTTGTTTGCCTGGTCTCTTCCTTTCAGTTTTTCCTCCAAATTTTGTATGGTCTCTTCCATTTTCTTCATTGAACCTTCCTTTGATTTTCCATCTTGTTTGGCCTTGTCGACCTGCAAACTTTAAAGAATGAGTTCATTCATAAAAAATTGTTATGTGGAGAACAAATTCCTAAACGAATTCTCCTCTACTAGCATTTGCACATGTAAAAGGCCATATGTTCCTAAATTACCATCTGTTTATACTTTAGTAGCTCAGTAGAATCAAACTGTTTCCTAGCAGGACCCAGCTCTATTCCGCGAACTCTGCTGGCAAAATTCAGTGAGCAAAGTGTTTCACTTATGTCATTTTCACTTGGACTAATCTGTACAAACATAAGTGTTTTTGAGTCTCCTCCTGAAATTACAATGAATGAATCGATCAGAACTTAAATTATAATACGATGTGGACAAAACAGGCAAGTGATTTACAAAGGCTTTTATAAGGGGTGATTAATACCTAATGAATCTTGTAGTAAGTGTGTCAGCTTGGAGTTCCTGCAATCAGAGTAAATGATACAAACTAAGAATTTTCTATAGTTCCGCTAGAATCTTGATCTGAATAAAACAGAAAGACAGCAAGAAAATTGAGAGGGATCTAGTGCTTTTGTTCATTAACAAACCTGAATGGAATGTGACTAGTTTTAGTCGCAAGAGAAGATATCACATCCCCAAGAGCAGAGAGTGACTTGTTGATGTTCTGTGCCTCTTTAAGACGATCCCCTTGAACATCAGTTTTTGCTACTCGCTCACTTCCAGCTAGATCAACCAACCAAAGCTTGCTCCTTGTGCATTCTCCATTAATTAAGTTCTCCCCCCTCACCATCACATAAAGTATGCTGCAAAAAGAAATCAAGATATATAAATAAAAGTTAAGTCTTACCACTATGTTCATGCAGAATGCACTAAAGAGACTGAAATTTGGAACATTTATCAGTAAGGGGAAAAAATTGTGCACCAGTGTGAACGACTACTATGCTCATTAGCATTAGTGGAGCCAACAGCCCTAGCACTGCTTCCAGTTTGCAACACTTCCCAAACCTCATTCATACTGTGCACTTGTGCTTCAACAAGACCTGGTACATGATGAATCCCTTCAGCCATCTGTTTTATCTCTAGCCTATGAACAGACAAAATTCCACAATAAATTAGATTTTCATAAATCTGGAGTAAATAAAGAAAAATTTAGATCCCCACTGAATAAATAAATGATAGATATGCATAGGAATTACTTCTTTACAGTTTGCCCAGGCTGAGGAGATGCAAGCAAGTCACGGATCTGTTCATTGTAAACTTCTAACACACTCACAGAGATATCATATTTGAATTGCCCTTTCCTTTCATTAGCTACTCGGAATAGCTCCTCCAGTGTTCGATAGTTAACACCACGATTTTCTTCTGTTCCCTCCATTGTAAATGTCTTTCCAGTTCCAGTTTGTCCATATGCAAATATACAAACATTGTACCCATCCAAAACCGATACTACAACAGGTGCAGTATCTGCAAAAACATCCACTGCCCATAACAACAATAACGCAAAGTTAATGAACAGTGCTACACCCAAGACCATCTTTGCTCCACATGGCAGAGGTTATCCTACGCTGATTACAAAGGTAATTTACTGAAATTTTGCATAAAACATGCTTACCTTGATCATCTTCTGGAGTAAAAACTGAATCGAATTTGAAGACCTTTTTGGGGGCTCCGTTGGCTCGGATACGGATTTCACAGTCTTTTGCACTGTCAAATTCTGCCACAGAAACAGCTCCTTCCGAAACCTCTTGAGCACTCAATGGACGACACCTACAGAAGACTCTAATATTTCCTGGAGAAAATAAATACCAGTCACTTGACCATCTGACTTAAGGATGCATTTTATGAACAGCTAACATGAACCTGGAGATTATGAACTTGCCTTTCAGCTCCAATAGTTTGTTGTAGAACTGTTTGCGCTCCTTACTCTCTTCTACAAACTTTGTTTTGAGTTCAGTGTACTGGACTTTTAGTTCCTCGTGCTGATTAACTGCAAAAAAATTAAAAAAAAAACTTATCAGAAGAATATCACTGTCATAGGAAATTTCGACAGTGATGCAAATATTTCAATACTCACCCAGAGCTTGCACAGAAGAAGTCATTTCACCGATATCAGGTAGCGCAGAAGCATAGCAATTTGCCTCCTCGAAAAGTTTAGTATATTCACTCTTCAGGACCTGCCATCCTCCCCACAAAAAGTTCAAATGAAGGTCACCATATAGTTTGTCATGAGTGCAAGCATGCTTCTTGAGACGGAAGACACTCCGCTTACCTTGATTTTGTCATTTAGTTGGTTAACTGACGAGGCCCACAATTTCTTTTCCCTCTCGTGCTGGTCTTGAAGGTCTCTTAGCTCATTCACTTGGCCCTCCACAGCATGAGCTGTAAAACAAAAATAAATACTTCAGAAAAATATATACTCCATAAAACAAATCATAACATAACTTGACTAAACAGCCAAAAATGGAACTGGTTCAGTTGATTCTTTTCCCCAGTACCTAAAGAGCCGACATGCATTGACTTGCGCATAAGTTCATTCCTGAGTTTTTCAAGTTGGCGGTTGGAATCTTCCAGGGACATCCATGCCTCGTGACATTCTTTCTTCTTTAATTCATAATCTTTACGCAGCTCTCCTATTTTCTTTTCATACTCAATAACAGATTTACAACTCCTGCCTCTACTCTGAAAAACAATTAAGTTATATTCGTTATTTTAGACAACCTCCAGTAGAAAATTTATAGTCTATACCAATATTACTACTTCACAAAGGAAAAAAATCAGGAGTTTCTTACTAACATTCCATTGGCTCTGGAGGAAACATTCATGTGAATTTCGTGTTTCAAATATGAAAGGGAAAAGGGTTACCGACACCATTGTTACCTTCTGATTATAGCCCTCTTCAGCTACTACTACTAATCCCTGGTCCTGGTTTGTTTGCTTCAAATCATCTTCTCCAATCATGATAGGATGTTTACTCCCTTTATGACCTGAAACTTATTTATGTTAGTACCAGATCAAACTTTTGAATTTTTTATCATTACTTGTAAAGCTCTGCTGACTATGGACCCTTTACATTCATCACCTTCACATTGAAACAACTGAAGAAAAGAGGGAATACCTGAAGATGGTGCTTTTCTAATGCAGATGGCACAGACAATAGGGCTGCCAATGACTTCTTCAAATCTGACAGTTAAAGTCCCTCCATCAATAACATGTGCCGGGGCATCCATCAGAACAAGAGGTGTGTTTGAGCCAACTCGAGCATAGATATCAAGCTCAGAAAGAATCTGCAAATATAATTTCATTCAATGAAAACTTGTCCGAAATGGGGAATCATGAAAGAAATAGCAATGCATGTAACTGTAGATTTTAGTAATCTTACCTTATCTTCCTGTACGAAGACATCAAAAACTCGCATCCCTGCAGGGCCATTTGTGAAGACTATCTCTGCAAAGTGAAGATCAACAAAGTAATCTCCAGCAGGAAGATCACCAATTATATACGAAAAGTTTCCAAACCGAGCTGTTTGATAGATAGATGGGCCTTCCTTTTCAACAATACTCTCCTCTGTTCTCAGCACATCTCCACCCACAAAATATAAATCTTGTTGAAAATCACTTCTCACTGGTTGTTGCTCTCCGGCATTTATGCACATGACAGCATCGTCTACAAGATGTATCAAATGAGCAGAATACATTAATGAATTGTACAACTGTGAAAAAAGATATCAAGGAAATAAGTTTTCACCTTCTTATTAGCAGGTATCACCCATAAATTATTGCACCAACTAGTAAATCTCATGACACAGTTACTAGAGATCTAACCCTACATTATAAACTTTACCAAAATTTCCAAGTAGCATAACCTTAATATGAGTAAAGGCTTGATGACGCAAGAGATAAATTGTATTTGATATTTCATTAATAAACAACAAAAATGCCTTTAAGAATGGTACATCATGAAGCCAAAGGGAAGTCACTCAGGTTGCCCCTTCCTGAACAAGCAAAGAGACCGTGTCTGTCCACTTAGACTCTGAATCTCATCCAGGATCAACTCTCAATTTTTTAATTGCTGAAAAACAACATTATTTCAGCCATGTAAAATAGTATTGACAGAGACCGTGTCTGTCCACTTGGACGCTGAATCTCATCCAGGATCAACTCTAAATTTTTTAATTGCTGAAAAACAACATTATTTCAGGCATGTAAAAATGGTATTGACGGATTCTTTGCTGATAGATGTCAAAAATGTTGGATTCTGAGGAATGACATATCAGAAAACCAGCATGAGCAAAGGCTGCACTCGATCATCACTCAAACAAAAACTCTTAATCCAAAAAAACTGAAGGTGAATCATATGCCTTAGATAACTGGATAATGCTTCATCCGGAATGCGTTTGATTCAAATTTCTTAATAGGTTTCAATGTATCAACTATTGTTAGACTAATTATTGTTAACAATAGAAATTAGACACTTAGAAAATAACCATTGATCTTGGGGATTTTGCTGCTGATGAGACCAACAGAATGTTTAACGATCCACCAGGGTTCTGTTCTTGCTGCAGTCCACCCATATGGCATCAGACATAATCTGAAGGAAGTCAACCCCAAGGGTTAGCTCAATCAGTTGGTGGGGGACATTGCTAGTAAACTAGCACATTATGCAGGTCCCCGATTCAATTTCCACAGGGTCAGCCACACTAAACCTACACTGCTTGGAATAAGGGGAAGTGCTAATAAATTTCCTAAGTAATTTCCAAAGGAAAAAATAAAATAAACTATATTGAAGAAAGTCTGCTGCCACTCATAGCAAGTTTCATAAACCACTTTCAAAATTAAAAAGAAACTTGAAAACTAAATACTGAGATAAGCATCTCCAAATAAATAAAGCAAGAAAAATATACTATAAGCCCGACCCATCGATTCCTTCCATACCATCGCATTGGGTTTTAAAACATAAAACTAGGGTTTCCATACAAACCCCGAGGACATAAGAGAACTCACCTTTGGGAATCGAGATATTCTGATATCCTGTTACGAGTTTGAGATGGCGATAGCAGAGTGTGGGATCATCTGGGTTTTCAAAATCCATGTCAACATCATCACTCTGACCCCCATCTGTGTTTTCAAAATCCATGTCATTATCATCACTCTGACCCCCATCTGGGTTTTCAGAATCCATCTCATTATCATCACTTTGACCCCCATCCGGGTTTTCAGAATCCATCTCATTATCACCACTTTGACCCCAATCTGGGTTTTTAAAATCCATCTCATTATCATCACTTTGACGCCCATCTGGGTTTTTAAAATCCATCTCATTATCATCACTCAGACCCCCATCATTGCCCACAATACAGGTACCAGAAGAAGGATCACCGGCCACAGTGCAGGTTTCAGAAGAAGGATTACTGCCCACATTGCAGGTGGCAGTAGGAGGATTATGGCCCATATGGCAGGCATCGGAAGGACCATCATTTAAATCGCAGCCATCAGAAGAAGGATTGGAGATTAATCCTAGTGTCTGACTCTCAACACCATTCTCAGGTAGTTCTATTTCCTCTGAATCAATCTGGGGTTTCTTCTCATCTTCCCTTTGAAGGGGAGTGTTGAGCAGAATTTCAGACCACCCCTCTGCAGCAGAGGAGGGGCTGACCTCCGGAAACATGGCTTGAGTGAGACTCTGGTGGTCCATGGAAGCAGTGTTTGCATTGAAGGAGAATGACTCTGCATCTAATTCCATGTCCGGAGACCCCGTACACACTACAGTATCTGGTGAAACCCCTGCAACCACAGCCATCACATGTTATAAAATACCCTAAGAACAACATGGGTGCCTAATAAGAACAGAGAGCCCTGAGCTTGACCAACTCAAACATAAACAAAAAGAACAAGATCACATTTCTACTAACAACCTTTATCTTGATCCTAACAAAAAGACCAACTATCTGGTTAGCATATAACAGCAGAGAGATCTGAAGCAATTGGCAAAGGGTTTTGAATCACTGACCTTGTCCAGGGCTCCAGCTCTCCATTAATAAGGAAGGGAAGCTGTTCTCCATAGAGAATAAACGGGGACGGGGGTGATGCTTTTCCAAATACTTGCAGAGCACAACACAAAGGCATATGAATATGCATAGACAGACAAAGGTATCAATCTCCACAGAGGCAGAAAAACCCAAGCTCAATCCACGCTCCCGGGCTTTAACGGTAAAATCCATTCATTTTCAAAAATATATAACCGTTTAGCTTTCAAATTTTGAATTTCTCGCCAACTCGTCCGCAGCCGTTGGATGTAGGGACAATCTGATCGCCTCTCTTAGACCATATTTAAGTGAAATTAATATAACGATATCTGAAAAGCCCGTGAAAGCCCGGGTGCAGCGTGAACGGCTAACATTCTTCCGCTATAGCCGTTACTTCCCAATTTCTCTTGTGCTCTCCCCTAATTAAGGGTGTGTTGAGTAGAAAACACCCTCCAAGAAGGAAGGGATCTCTGCTAGGGCTCTGCTCTGCAATGTCCATTTTCCATTCTGTCAAAAAAGTAATAGGATCTTGAAAATGGTATTGTGGAAATGTTTCTATGACTAGGAAAATCTAGTGGGCAAGGTTGGGCAATGGCACTTATCATTTGATACATTTGATTTATATAAACACTAAATTTAAAGAGAGGGGTTTAGTTTGATATAGTCAACTTCGTTAATTATTTGTTTTAAAAATAACCGTTTAACAGTTAATAAAAAAGAAAGCAACTTAGAAATATCTAATTTATGATGATGATGATGGATAAGGTCCACTAAGACCAACTTTGGTGTATATAAATATTATAAATTTAAAAAAAAGTTTGGTTTAATGTGGTCAATTTTATGATATTATTCTAAAAATATCATTTTAAATTTATTTTAAAAATAACAATTTTAAACATTTAATACAATAAAATAAACAACTCAACAATAGGGATTTGAATAGGGGAATATGGTCACCTTCTTTGTTACTAACCAACCACAGCCTTGGTTAGGAAAATAAATAATTTAAGTAGTAGAGGATTTAGAAAGTAAGATTTCTTTATTTTTAAGGGAGGGGTTTCTTTACTTTCTTTCAAAAGAGAAAAAAATTGCTATAGTATTGGAGTTGTTGACCTAGTTTATGTTCATACTATTTTAAGGCCCCAATGTGCAACTACATTATGTCTAGAGACAAAACTTTATCCCATGTAATATAAGGGGGCAAATTTCCACCCTTGCGAGATGTCTTTGGGTGTACTTAATTCCTCGTAATATAAGGAGGCAAACTTTCACCCTTGTGAGATGCCTTTGAGTGTGGGTTGTTAACTTGTTTCCTTGTATTCGAGGAAGACAAACTCTTAATCAAACAAAACAATGTTAGGTCACATTCTGGAACCATAAGAGATTTATTTGCTTACATTCAAAACAACCCTAATAAAGAAAGTAAGGCTTTTCATTTTTATTTTATTTTATGAGGGATTGCTTTACTTACATTTAAAACAACCCTATACATATCATTTTTCAATGTTATTGTTTGGTACATATAAAGAAAAGTGTAGTAGTTGCTTAAGTTGTGGTTTAGCAATAAATTGGTGGGAGTTTAATACAACTAGTATATGTTTGATTCTTAAAGCATTTTTGGATGGGTTTATACCTGGAAATACTCTCAAAGCGATGTGTCAGGGGGTTTTGACCCCGTTTCAACAAAAAGTTATGTAGTTAATGCAATGAGTTTGTGATTTTTTACTACATGGAATGTTTATAGATTGATGATGTTTTAGTTGTGATTTGCAATCTTGACAACCCACATCAGTCATTAATCTCTCGTTTTGATTGAGGTTTAAATCGTCTTTAATGTTTGAATTATTATGTTTATTTTCATTCTCCAAAGTTTTTATGACTAAATTTTTTTAGAAATGCTTTTTTTCAAAGTCTTGATCACCTTAGTATTTCCAATGCAAACATGATGCTTCGTCTTATCCAAATATTTCATAAAATTAGATTTGTCAACTTTATTTGTTGTAAGTATTTTTTAGGGGGGTTAGCTATCAACCCATCCATGTTTTCTATGCCATACACATATAATAAAGGAAAATATAGAAGGGATCGTCATTTCTCGAGGGGCGAAATCTCTTAACCATGCCCAATTTACCAATCCTGCTCTTTTTTTGGGAGGAGCTTCCACAATGAATGTATACAAACGTAGGCAGGTCTTAAACTCCTTTATTGAAGCTTAGAAAGGACAGGTCAATTCAGGGAAGAGCCAAGTCCTATGTTGGAATATTTCTCCTATGTTGGAATATTTCACCTATGTTGTTACAACACATATCTTGCATCTTTGGTTTGTTGGGTAGTTTTAATGGGCCTCCTTCAATTACTTAGGAAATCCAATCTCCTTGAAGTAACCCAAAGCGATATATCAAACACATGCAATCCAAAGAACCGAAAATAAAATTCAATCCTTGCAAGGCATAATCATTGAATCTTGTAGAAAATATTACCCTAATGAAGTATTTTATATCTTCCTTTCCCATTCACCATTGCTCCACCCTCTTAGCTCCAATTCACATTATGAGTCATATTGGCAAGAAAATTCGTTGATTTTGTGGCAAGGGGGAAAATCTAATCAAAAGAAGTTACATTTGATCAAATAGGAAATCTTTAGAGCCTCTCCAATCAATGGAGGGATTGGGATAAAGGGTATGAGATTAATGAACTTGGTCTTGGGAGCCAAAAATATTATGGTGACCAATTACTGGGAAAAATTAATGGTGGAAACCAGTTTTCAAGAATAAATATTTGAGGGGGGGCAAGCAAAGATGTATAGATCAGAGCAACTTGGATGGCAGGGGATCGTGCATATGGAGCCTCTACAAAGAAACTAGGAAGATCATGCATGAAGGATTGTTTTAGATCCTTAGAAATATTAAAAAAAATTAACATATGGCAGGACAAAATCATGGGACAATCCCCGCTCTCATCCAAACTAGCGTTACAAGCTGAACCAAGGAATTGGTTCATGGCACGTGGAATTAAAACTTTATTTGACCTCTCAAAGTGGGATCCCTCCAAGGTGATGGAGGAATTGGAAGCAGTTGGAGATTCCAAAGAACCTGTAATTTCATTATTTGCCCCTCCTATCTATGTTACAAGGTGTCATTCCTCTCAACATTGCAATAAGAGATAGTCGAGGTTGGGGAAAGGAGGGATTTTACTCTATCCGTGAAGGATATCAGTCCTTACTTAACAACTTCGCTTTACCTCTTAGTCCAAAATGTGGAAGAATATTTGGCACACAGATGGTCTGCCAAAAATAAATGCTTTACGTTGGGTCTTAACACATGGAAGACTACTCACAGTGGAAAACCTTAGAAAACGAAATATACAATGACCATATAGATGTGCATCATGCTTTAAGGAGGAAGAGACATCTAGGCATTTATTTTTAGAATGTGGATATGCACAACCGTTTTGGGAAGTTGTCTTGTCTGAGTTAAGTGAAGCTGAACAAAGCATTTTTTCTTAAAATTTTGAATTCATTGTATCATCTAGTTGTTTGGGTTTTCCACAACCCCTTTTAATGTAATTATTTACCCATTTCTATAAAAAAAGGATAACTTTTGTTCCTTTCAATCTTTAAGGTAAATTTAATATTATGAATTGAAGTGGTTGAGAAACTTACCTCAATTTATCTTACCATGTGACCTGTGAGTAAAGATGTCATCTACGTTGAATCCTTTCCACTAGTTAGGGTTAAGATGGAATGAGTTTAGTGAAGTTTGTTGAAATATTTCATCTGCAAGTTTGCAATAATGAGAAAGAGGGGGCGGGGGGGGGCATAGTTATGCTTTTTGTTTACTCATAAAGATAAGCATTATTGGAGGGGATTATCACATGGCAAGTTAGTAAAGGTATTGGTCTTTCATCAAATAAATGTAAGGGTTAAACTTTTATCTTGTTATGATGAAGTGGGTTTCCACTGTGTTAATGTGGAGTTTGAGTTTGTAACTCTCAACTCCAAATTTAAAAAGTCACGTTATGAAAATAATTGACATAACATATTAATAGATAGTGATGAAATCTATTAGGGTTTTCCTTAGGTAATCATGTGTGTGTCTATTAGGTCTACTATGGGTGGTTAAAGAGGAAGAGTGATATCCTCCCCACCTAGGTTCAATTCTTGCAAGTAACATGTTGAGCTATTCAATGAGTATATTATTGATAAAGCCAACTTTACCTTCTATAGAATCTAGTTTACCCTTGGTACCATCCTCTAAATGATGGGGAGTTCCTAGCAAGTTCCCCTGGGAAGTGCATTCCATGAAGAAAACAAAGGTAATCACTTATGTGTGTGCTCCTACAAGTATTGAGGATTTTGGTTACATCACTTTCAATCTAATTAGAGTTATAATTGGATATGACAAAATTTACTACTATGATATGGCTAGTAGCATTATTTCAATCATCATAAGAAGTGACGGGGGGAATGGCCACCCTACCACTTGATTTTGCTTTGCAAACACAACAAATATTTTATGAAGAAGCTCGTACTAATGGAAACTATGGTGCCACCAATGGCCTATGACAAGTTTTAAAAAAAAAAATGCCATGAGGTACTGAGATTCCTATTGATGAGATTTTTTGTTGAAATTCATGTTAGTGAATATTATGTTGTTTGTGATCATTTGAGCCATCAAACCTTGTTAGGTTACTTTGTAGGTAGAGTCTCTTATTGGGGAATGGGTTAAGGAGGATTGGGAGCCATATGACTAGATTTGCACAGCCACACAGAGCCTAATAAAGGGATTTTTCCAGTTCTCTTTTAGAGAGGATATCATGCTTCAAATGGGGGCATGTGTGGCCCCTAGATGTGTCACAATACCCTAGCGATATTATATGAATTATGTGATAATTTGTTAACAATCGAGTCTACTCAATGGTGTTGTCTGGTATATGTGGAACTAATTGGCCTCCCCACGTAACACTATGTTTTTCTTGAACGCGTTTGGTCTCCCCTTGGGTAATTCATTGGATAAAATCCCT
This sequence comes from Larix kaempferi, assembly GCA_027924585.1. Taxonomy (NCBI): domain Eukaryota; kingdom Viridiplantae; phylum Streptophyta; class Pinopsida; order Pinales; family Pinaceae; genus Larix; species Larix kaempferi. The sequence continues at coordinate 4,699,443 of BSBM01001646.1, forward strand.
AGTGTTTATTTAACCAAGGTTTCACTCAAAATAATATTTGTGTAGTAACTTGGAGATAATTGGTGTAACAACAATGGTGTAGCAACATCAAGATGATTAATGTAACAGAAACAATGTAGTAGCATCACAATGGAAAATTGGGTGTAACAAAAACAATGTAGCAACATCCTACACATATCACCCTTTGGTGGTAGTTGTGCACCTTTCTCGTGAGTAAGCATAAAAAGGTTAATTTCCGTCAACCACACTAGAATAATTCGCTTAGAATGACATGAATTGCAAGAGAACATACCTTGGACATAATATATCATTATAATCAGGGATAGACTCAAAGAATGGATGGAATGATAGACAAAGTTGACGACAAATACAAAATATGGATATTAAAAGGATGGTGTTTTAAGTTCCCATCACCTAGGCTCCTATAAGCTATCAGACCTTATCCATTTCACTTCTCCCATAGAATTCCTATGCTTGATTGACACCTTCACCTGCACCTTCTACGTGCCATCAGATCTTCTCTATCGAGCCTTCATCTATGCCCTCTTGAATTGATCCTCAAAATATTTGGTTCAATGCACTGTCAAAATTCTCCTTCTGGTATTCCCCATATGTGCTTTCACTACACTTGCCAAAATGGTACTCCTGATGCCAACACTTTGATGCATTATCAACTACTTCCCATTAACACTTCCCCTAGCGGCCTCTCTATAGACCTTCGATACATAGATTCCTATGTATCACCATTGCCTCTACAGGGTTTCCTTCATTATGCTCTTAGGCTACCTCCTTACGACTCTGTCATGCAATACGCAAACTCCCGATACAATGTTGAGCCTTAAAATCCAACAAGACTGCATCGATACACTATCGGGCCTCAACCATCAGCCTTTCACAAAATGCTTCTCGTTGCATACCCCAAAATGCAGACTCCCATACTCATTGTTTTAAACACTGTCATGATTCTTCCATTGAACTTCACCTCCAATGTTCTTTGGCCATTGCCTTGATAGGTCACCTTCGACAGGTGATCCCAAAAATTTGCTCTGGATCCTTTCAATTGGACTATTGTTACCTTGTCTAATATCTCAATAGATAACTGAAATTTCATCTCACATGCTCTTGTGGATGGCTACGATGCACCCACACTCTTGTGCCAAACCTGCAATGGTGCCCAAAATCTTAAGGGATGTTTCATTTGTTCCCAAAATCTCTCGATTAATTCCCACAATGCTAGTACAAAAATGGGTATTAGTGACTATGCGAACAAAAAAGTTAGTCACAACATTTTTCTTAAGTTAAATACTACCAAATTTGAGCAATTTTAAGTGATACAACTAAAAATGACTAACATAAACTACTAATTTAGTCTAGGGATACAAAATACATCTAGATAAAAACTACATGAGTATTAATTAATAGTATTTATTACTTATAAGTAATTGAGTTTTAGTGGTATAGTCATTTTAGCTAAATATGTTGATGATCACGAATATGATTTTTAATATTGAATTGAATTTTGTTGTATATATTAATTATAGGCATAGATGTGTTAGTCCAACATGCTTTATTATATTCTAAATTGATGTTTGTCATTGGAAGTTGGGGCCCATGAGCTTCATGATGACGTTTTTTGACATGGGTCAATATTAAATGACATATTCCTTGAGTTAAGTCCACATAAGAGAATTGGATCTTCTGGCTATGAAGCCTTTGAAAGCTTGCATTGGAACCAAAGAAAGCAATATTTCCTTGGTTTTTTATTATGGCAACTCTACTAATTGGAAAAATGACGCAAGTATGGCACAAAAACGAAAAAGATGTTGCAACATGATGCAACAATAAAAAAAATATGACAAATACATGATGCAAATAGTTAGGGAGCCGATGCAAAAGATGATGCTAAAATGATGCCAAAATGACTTTGTGACACAAACTAGACACACCATCATTATGATGCACAAATTTGACGCAAAGATGATGCTAACTTTGATGCTTGTCGAAACACATACATACGCAAAATGATAAAATTTTAGGTAGTTAGTTACCCACCAAAAAATAAAAAAAGAATAGAAAACGGAGTAGGTTAATAATGGATCATTATTTCCTTTCTGGTAAGTTATTTGATTGAATTCGAATATGAAAATTGCAATTTTGACAATCATTAGAGAAACTTTGAGGTCAAAAATAGGTCTCAAAACAATAATATTGTACAATAAAAATAACCAATAGGATTAAAGATGATGATGTCAACCATAGGGGATGAATCACCATTTTTGGATAAAAGATAAAAAGATAAAAAGGTAAAAAAGTGAAAAAGTGAAAAAAACTATTTTTTCAACGTATCTCCCTGTATATTCACTCAAATTTTTAGTAGGAGCACTCATTGGATGGGGAATTCAATTCCGCATCCAACGAGTATCCACGCAACATACTTTTGATGGACCTCGCTCCCCAAAAAACAATAAATTCATGAAAAAGTGTGATGATGATATCATCATCGCTTTTTTTCATGCATTTCTTGTTTTTCAGGGAGCGGGATCCATCAAACGTATGTCATGTGGGTACTCGTTGGATGTGGAATTGAATTCCCCATACAATGAGTGCTCCTACTCAGAATTTGAGGGAATATACAGAGAGATAAGTTGAAAATACGAGTTGAAAAAGTAGTTTTCTTCTTTTTTCCTCCAAAATTTTTTGAGGTATGCTAATATTGTTTTATTATTTTCACTATTATGTTATAATTTTCCTTAGGAGGCCCATTTTAGACCTCAAAATTTCTCTAATGGAAATTTGTTAGAATAATTAACCCACATAGACCTTCACTTGTTGATTCTAATGGGACCAACCTCACCAAAATTGACCTCCTGAGTCACACATGCACCAAAACCCTAGATTTGGTGATGCTCTCCTTGATTTGAGGATGCATTCCCTCATTTGGGGGTGTGTTCCCTGATCTAAGGAGGCAGCTAAGTGAATACTAGATATGCCCCACTGATTGAGATCCTAACTGACTCTAACTATTCCTAACTAGTCCTCTAGTGACATTAGCACCCCAATTCAGTTCAGTGCATGTCAGTTCAATTCAGTTCAGTGCATGTCGGCTTAGTTCAGCTCAATGCATATCAGTTTAGTTTAGTCAATGCAGTATAGTTAAACTCAGTTTAGGTGAGTGTGCATGACTCACTGAGGGTCTCTTCTCTAACTTAAGCCCAACTAGCTTCTTTGGCATGGCATGGGAAATTCGAATTTCCTCTAACCCGAACTTGAATTCTAATGGGCCCAACCTCACCAAAATTGACCTCATGAGTTACACATGCACCAAAAACCTAGATTTGGGGGTACTCTTCTTAATTTGGGTGTGAAATCCCTGATTTGGGGGTGCATTCCCTGATTCAAGGAGGCAATTAAGTGAAGATGTAACATACCCCTTTGCTGAAAACCTTTTATGTTTGAAGAAGACATTATCCTAACTTTTATGGTAAAGTTTTATATTTGGACAAGTGTCCAAGGATGACTGTAATTGCACAATATTATTATTTAAATAAATAAAATAGGAGACACTCACCCAAGGAGAACTGTTGAAAGAGTGTTTACTGACCCACTAGGTGGAATGGAATTTGGGGTAGAAGGCAATGGACAAGTGGCAGCATCATGAGGCAAGTAACTAGCTATTGGTATGGGACAACTCCCTTGAATTGTGGTCATAGTGCCCTGAAAGATGGGACTGGGGCTTGAGGCTCATTTATTGAAAACTGGCCACCAAAAAGACCTAGGCATATTTTTAAGAGCCATCGAATTTGGACTGAGGTTCAACACTTTTTTCCTAACGAGGAAATTTACCTTATGGTTCTGCGGTATGCACACAAGAGATTCGATGAGGGGAAGTCTAGGTTTTTTATCATGGTGTAAGTCTGCCTTGTTTACTGCTGAGTGCAGAGTTTTTACTGCTAAGTGCAGAGTTTCTATTGCTGAGTGCAGAGATTGAGGTTTTTGGCAAGTCTCTATTGATTGTTGGTTATACAAATTGAGTGCCTTGCTTCTACACAGAGTTTTCTACCTAGTGGTTCAGTAAACAGGCTTGGGGGTCCAAAGGAGGAAAGTAGTTTGGCTGCTTCTTCTGGAGAAGGTTGGGAGGAACAGGCCTCCTTGGTTGTTTTTCCACCCTATCTACAGTTACAGGTTCTACTTGTTATTTCAGTTCCTAAGTAGTTAATTTATTTTCTGTAATGGATGAATTAGTATTTGTTAGTTAACAATTGGTAGTTATCATCATGCAGAAGTAGTTATTTGATTTCTAATATGGTTATGATTCTGTAGAATGATGATTAAGTATATGAAATGATTGAATAAATGTTTAATGAAATGATTTAATAAATGTTTGATCCATATGGATATCGGTGGCCACCCACCTATTCCACTGGCTCAAAAAAGTTTCCCATTTCGGTAATTTTCTAGTAATTTTTCTACAGTTTTTCGAGTCCCAAACTTCCAGGGCCATTTTGAGGCCCTAAACGACATTTTTTGGGATAGATCTTTCCAACAGACTACTAAGCACCCCAAACGGATATCGTATGCAAAATTTATGACCCCTGGAAGTTGACTGTTCAACTAACCACCTTGGGGCCACAAAATTTATGACGGTTCATCTTCTAGGGTTAGGTTTTTGGATGTTTGGGATTCTTTCCCTCATTCTTATTATAAATAGGCCCTTCCAACCTCCCTTTGTAAATTCATCTTGGCACGAATGAGCATAGCAGCCACGTCTCTTCTCAGAGATAGCTACCACCATTCTAGCTATTGTATTTTACAGTCTGTTCTGTTTTCGCTATTTAATAGAATGTGTGTTTACTGGATCACTGTGTTATTTGCAATATATCTCTATATATGATTTTGTATATGCTATCTTTTGTTTCGTTCCCACACAAATCCAGATCAATGTCTTCCCTGTATTTTACCACGTACTATTTTCTGTATCGTACTCTAGTACAGGGAAGGAAAATTAAAATAGATAAAAGATATACAGTGATTGAATAAGATTAATGTTGTTATGTTCTTGTTAGAATTTCCCTTATATATTATATTCTGCTATTTAATTTATTTTATGATCAGTTTTCAGAAAACAAAATAAACATACATTTTGTATAAACATTATAATATATCATAGCAATAGAAGTAAAACAATTTTTTTTTTTATTTTGCACAAAACCTAGGGTTTTCATTGTAGGTTAACTATTTCCATACAGTAGATAAATACTATTCACTTCTCCATCTTTTCCTTTCATACTTTATAGTATTCAAACTCAATCTTAGTCATTGATCAATGTTTATGAATTTAACAATTGTAAAAATAAAAATAATTATATTTTTGGACGACTGTCCCAAACTGCATATAGTTTTAGATTTAATAGACTTCACTAAACAAAGTTTCGTTTAAGGCATCATGCCATATATTTTATATATATGCAGTCATATCCTGTACATTGTAAACCATAACACAGAAAAATTCATTTGACGTTAAGACTCAAACCTTTAAACCAAAAAAAAAAATCATTCTTGACAGGACAAGCCTAGGGTATTTAGACCCAGCTCAAAACAAAACCATTTAGACTTGACATCCAACCAATCATCGATAACATTCTTTTATTTTAAACAAAACTGAGTTTAAAACTCCAACTCGCAGGACCAAGCCCTTTTGGCTCTCAACACTTTAACCATTTCAACATATTAGTCACATACCGAACCAAAGACTCAAGGCCGTAAGCATTTTCCATAAAGTAAAACGAAGTTAGACATTAGGGTTTGAAGTGCAAAACGAGGTATTTTGGCTTTCAGCCATTAACAAATTTACCCATACAGTATAAAAACACATAGACCGAATACCTTTTCCATATATCAAATAAGTGAGGATTGAACACTTTTAACAGTTACCAAAACATGCCGACAGGGTTTGTAACTAGGCTTAATGCCTCTATACATTTAAATGTGGCATTATGATTTACGTACCAACTTTCTACAGCACAACATTACCACTATCAAAACACTTAACCTTTCCTGAAAGCATCCAAAACAACTTTCATTACAGTATCAGGCTCAACCCTTCTTTTCCTAGCAGTTCTTATTTAAAACAACAGGCGGCCGAATTGACAAATCAACACAACAAAAGCAAAAACAAAACACAGGTTTTTAAACAATTAACATCGTTTTATTTATCCAAAAAGCCGAGAGTTAAATCTTGTGGAAAACACAGAGTAAAACGAGAACCAACTTTCTCCTTACATGCCATATGGCTACCAAACCCTACATCGACAGTACAAACAACATCCAACCCACATGATGGAAGTCTCAGCTAGGCCAGACAAGGAATCAACAGTGTCCTCTACAGGAAAACTCCGAGGCTTACCGGATTCTGAGTTCTTTTTCCCACTTCTGCTATGAATGAAGAAAGTCGAGGACAAGGTTTACCTGCCACATAAACAAAGTTTGGTTAAAAGATATTTTAGGGAGTTCAAAGAACGAAATAACAACATCTGTAATTTCGAATACACTAACAAAGAAAGTAGTTTTCGAAGCCTATTACTTTACCTCGCAAAAGAACCATGTGTTGGAAACAAAACATGACCATGTTCAAAGAGAACTAGAGTCAAACCACCATGAGCGAACCCAACAAAGGAGAGAGACAACTATTGAAAGCTCACTGTGAAGGTCGGGGTGTCGAAACCTGTAGGTCGGGGTGTCGAAACCTGTAGAAATTCCTCCTAAAAACAACACTGTAAACCCTAAACATTCACAGGCCGGTCGGCCTCTCCACCAAGCCACTCCTTAACATGAAATGAATGCCAAAGAAACAACCTCAACGAGACATAGTGGAAGACTAGGGTTTAGTCCAAAACCCGAGGGCATCATGAGATCAACGGTGGAGACCTTTGCCAATAGGACACATCGTATCACTAGCAACAACTACTTTTAAGATCACATTAATTACCACATCCACTACGAAGTCCATCTCAGTTTACTTATAGGTCAAACCTTGCACAACTCAACGACGATGGCATAATTCTTACAAAGCCTTCACGTGACAATATCCATGATAGCAGCCACCGGGACATCCACCAAGAAAGTAGATAGGAGAGTTAATGCTAAGACTGGATACGATCACCTGCCAGCATATAATCACTAATACAATTAATATTATGTCCTTATCAGAGTTGGCACGAAGATTTTGGTTGAAGTCCATAGTTTTTAACCTTTGCGTTGTATCAACTAGGCATCGATTTGATGTTTAAAGTCTCACATATTGTTCATATTTCATATTGTCTCATACCTTGGACATTGCCTATAGTTTTGGCATGTTGCAAATCCACGCTTATAAATTAATACGAAGGCCACCCTTTCTACATAGTATAAAATCTATAAAAGACATGTTAACACATTTTGGTTTTAGCCGCAATGCTAAGTATATTCTAGACATTATAGTTATCATTAACACCACTAATTAAATACCCTAGCATGAGCGTAATCATCACATAAAACTAGGATAAGAGAGTGCTTGGAATACATAGTTGAATTTATAGACTTATGATAAAGTCCCTCTTTTTAACATCTCGCTTTGAGTTATAAAAATATTGTATAGAATCACAGGATAAGCATAGAATTTACAATGAAAACCATTTGAACTTAGATATAAATCTATTATTATAGATGGTTAAATATATTGCAATGCCTAGGTATAGAATACAAAATATCTTAACTTTGATATCAGTCTAAACATTTCCATGTCTAAATCTAATAACATAGATGTGGAGATTTGGAACTAAGTTCACATAAACAACACAATACAGATTTGTAACTGAAGGGATATTCAAAATAGATCTCACCCTGTTATGTCTGAAAACTATTTCTACTTCTCTTTTAAAAACTTGAAAAGCTAATTTATGACTTTAGGAACTTCACAGTTCATGATTCGAAGTACTAAATTCTCTTACCTGTGATCTGTGAAATGAACGTTCAAATGTTTTAGCAAATAGCTAAGTAAGCCTCAGGGTGCCCATAGGACCCCTTCACAATCAAAAGAAGGACCAACAGTTAGCACGTATAAACAATAACATTTGAATGAGCATTGACATAAGTAATCTAAGATGTACAACTGAGACAAGAAAACATCCAATAGCATCTTAATGTAGATTTAATTCCATTTCATAACATGTCGTAAAACAATACATATGTATGATTGTTACAACATTTATTTCAGCATGTCGATAAATAAGCATTTAATATAATTCCACACAACAAGTACATCATTTAATGCTACATTGAAATTTTTTAAAATTTTGTGAAATTACAGGATGTTACAGAAGACTAGGTATGCCCAACTGATTGAGGTCATAACTAATCCTAACTAGTCCTCTAGTGACATTAGTGCCCCAGTTCAGTGCATGTCATTTTAGTTCAGTTCAACACATATCAGTTCAGTTCAGTTTAGTTTAGTACAGTTTAGTCAGTGCAGTACAATTAAACTCAGTCTAGGTGAGTGTGCTTGAATTACTGAGGGTCTCTACTCTAAGTTAAGCCTGACTAGCCTCTTTAGCATGGCATTGGAAATTCAAATTTCGTCTAACCCTAACTCGAATTTTTTGTCTATAAATATTATACTCCACCTCTCATTTAATTCAATGAACTTGATCATTCTTATTCTCTTATGTTCTAAGTTCTTGTGTAGTAATTTATGTTATTCATTTATTACATAATGTATTGATGGATGATTTGATTCTCATTGCATATCTATTTAGTTATGTACCTAGATCTATACATGTTCAAATATTATAAAATTATGCAATTTCATGAATTTTAACACTGTAGAAGGATTCAAAGACCCTCATTAATTTTCATTCTATCACCTCCTTAGTGCAATTTCAGTGATTAAAACTTGCAATCTTAAACATCCATAAAAAAATACTTCCTAAATTATGAACATAACCGTTGGCATTTCCATTATTGTTTCTTATATTCTTTTTGCTAGATTGAATGGTATCTCAATTTGGGGTTTGTCCTCAGTTTTAACTTGTTTCTTTTTCGTAGTGACTACTGATTTGATAATTGTCTCTCTTTTGGGGGTTTTCTCATTTAGTGACATGACTTCTTGTTTCAAATTTCATAGGAAAAATAGGTGAACATCCCTAGGGATCAAACATTGGCAAGATTTTCTTCATGCATTCTTTATAAAAAAATGTCAAATTGACCTAATTGGGTGGTGTATCAAATACTTTTTTCATTGATACATTTGTCACCTAAACATTGGTCATGTTTCTCTTCGTGCTCTTAGACAATCTTTGTCTTCCCAATGCCAATTCTATCATTGTTGTCTTTGTCTTGACTCCAAATAGATACTTCTATCACCTATGCTTGTTCAATGTATTAATGCTCCATTCCTCAAAGTGCATCGATTTCTTCTTCTTGTTTTCTAGTGAGATTTTTTTATGTGCTTTTGTTGTTGTTGATCTTGTGGGGAAAATTAATTCTTTCCTTGGTATATTAATGGATACCATGGCAAGTTTTCATTTTTGATTTTGCATCTTCCATTGCTTTTGTGTTCTTGTCCCTTGTTCCGATGTTTGGACTTCTATTTTTGTGTGACCTCCTCTTGCCCCTTCCTTTATTTTGTGACCACTTCCTTATATTTCTCCTATTTTTCTTCCTCATCTTGTACTTTCCCCTATTTTTGAACTACTTTTCTTCTTGGTCTCCTCTTCCATTTTGATTGTGTTTTTTTTCTTCTCTAGATTGTCATCCACTTCTACTTCTCATTCTTTTGTTGCTTATACCTTGGCCCTTTGGTATTTGTATACTACTTCTTTTTCATGCCACTCTTTTTATGATTTTTTCTTCTCTTGACATTTTTTAAGTGTTTGACTTATCCTAACACCCTTTTTATTCTTTTTAATTGTTTCCTTTTTAGATGTTCCTCAAACTTCCTTAGTTCTTATGATTTGTTCCTCTTTCCTTTAGCCTCCTCATACATTTTTTCTAGCTCAAACTCCCTCTAGAGAACTTAAGTCTACAAGCCAATGTCAACTTTGTATTGTCATTTAAGTGCCATACCAGAGTGCATCAATATCACTCTACTCTTTATTTTGTTAACCTTTTTTTTCCTTCTTATTTATATTGGCTCAAATAATCATCATCTTTGAATTTTATAGCTCTAATATTTTTTTAATATAAATGATAATATTTGTGGCTTTTTGCATATTTTTTGTTTGTTGGTTGACCATGGCTTTAGAGGACCCTTCCCTAAAATATTTGATTTATTTTTCAATTTCCAAGACTTCTTCCTCTATTGGCGTCCCATTTACGTCTTCTTCTATATCTTCCAATGAATCAAAATATATTGACTTCCACCCTTGATTTTTTACTGTCATTGATGTTTTCCTAATTTGGTATATTTTGAAGTTCCTCAACCTCTCAAATCCTTTAATTACCTATATCCCCCTATCTATAATCCTTCTTCACCTTCTTTTTCTTTTTCATGTATGCTTTGATATTGACAACCTCTTCCTTGGCTTACTTGTGTGTTCATCAAGGAATGTTACATTTATATCTTGCATTTCTTCTTTGAGTGTTTCTCCCATATTTTCCCTAACTTGTCTTGTTTCATTGGATGAAACTTATTGTTGTCAATACTCTTGAATGAATCTATTTAATATAGTCATTACCTCTACTTTGTTTTCATACTTGGGAGTGTCTCAATCACAAGCTATAGGGTCAAGGGTGGATTTATCAACATCTTATTCATTAGTTGTGTACACCCCCACTTCATGTTTCTTGATATCCAATAAGACTTCTAAACATGTTTCATAATCCATGATCATGGTTTAATAATCTAAATCTAGATTCTTCCATTAGAATTCTTCCTTCATAAGCGAATCCAATCCTTATTATTGAATTGTAGTGTACCGATTTCATAATGATAAAGTCTAGGTCAAGTGGATATGTTGTATTGGATTCATATTCAACTCTTTCTTCAAGGAAATATTCGTCAACCCATGTTTGTGGTAATTTTTACAATGTGGCCTTCTTGACCTTGATATATTGTTGATTTTTCAAACACATATGTTGGTATATTTTTCGAACGGACACCTTGCTTTAGGTGAACTTTGGGAGAGTCATTTGGTGGTTTCCATTGATTAAAAAAGAGTCATTGGGTGGTTTGAACTGTTAATTTTTTATCTTTAATTTGGAGCTGTAATAATACTTGAAATCAAATAACAATCATACACATAAGAAATCACATTCGACACATGAACTTACCTTGGGGAAACCCTCTATGACTTGAGGGATAAAATCCTAGGAAAACCTTCCTTAGTATATTGATAGATAGCAGAGAATGTCTTTTACATCAATAACCCCCGGTGCAATTATAGAGCAAGATAAAGATAAAGAAGAGAGACTGAGAATAATATCCTACACAAAGAGAACCGCATTTCCTTCAAGAGAAAAGAGAATTCACTTCACATTGAATTCATCAATCCTGCATAACATATTTATACATTCTTCTCATGCATCGGCTTCTATTTGTATATTTTGACTTCATGATGAACTTTCCCTCCATCCGGATGCATCAATCTTGCATGAAGAAGTGCGCCTCGCTTATCATGCAATGCATTAACTCATTGAACTGTATCTTAGGATGAACTCGTCCCTTAACTGAAATATTTCCCACTTAATTAGGTGGATAACTTAAGTGTCATCATGCAAGTGTCGCAACTCAAGTTCCGTCTTTTAATTTAACATAAGTGTCATCTTTTCGTTTAACATAAGTGTCTCCATGCACTCACTTAGTTAACTAGACCTTTTTTTTTATCACTTAGTTAGCTCTCTAACCGATTCTTTCTTATTAACATCACTGTAGTGATCGATTCAAGTTCTCCACGATTTACTAAATTCTTCACTGAATTTTAATATTTCAAAATCTTTGTTAATTAATTCTTTATGTGCAATTCAAATTATTTCATATCTTATCACATCTTATCTTTATCTCTTGTCTTATCTATATGGTCCACATGTGCCGGCTTAGTTATCATATCAAATATACTAAGGATATTTTCCCAATGATGTGATCATATTGTTCTACTATCATTCCAAGTGGTTATATGCTAAATTAATTCACTCTCATGGTGGCCAGTCTCTAGAGGAGACTTAATAGCTCAACCATGGTTAGTAGTACGTCACACACCATACATGCTTCGACATGAAAAGCATCACCTCAACACATGAGGCACCACCTCAACACATAAGGATATGTCTTGATACAAAAGACCTTATCCTTTACTGGCAAGATTGTACAAAATCATCACTTTGACATACAAAGTACTTTCCTCAACACATGAAGCTAAACCATTCTCGAGTCCAACTCAAGATTCTTCTCCAAGTTTCTTGAGTCCAACTCAGGCTCCTATAAGGAAACACCTCGACACACAAGGCTCAATTTTGACACACAAGATTGACCTGGACAATGACTCATGGTGTTGTAACTTTAATACTCCCTCTTAGCGAGGGATGCATTCTATGCCATGCCAATATTGTCTCAGAAGTACCTATACTTTATTACTGACAGAGGCTTAGTCAACATATATGCTATCTTCTCACCGGTAGCAATGTACTAAAGTCTTATGGCAACTCTCTAGACCATGTATCTGATGTAGTGATACTTCATCTCAATGTGTTTCGATTTGTCATGAAACACATGGTTTTTTGAGAGCTTTATGCAGCTCTGATTGTCAGAGTGAATGACAGTAGTCTCAAGATTCTCACTGAAAAACCCAACAAGTAGCTTCCTAATCCACATAGCTTCTCGGTAGGAGGTACTAGTTGCAATATACCCTGCTTCTATAGTACTCTAGGATATGGAATCTTGCTTCCTGCTGGACCAAGAGATCTTAGTTGATCCCAATCTAAAACAAAATTCGGGTGTACTCTTTTGTTCCATAATAATAGCACCCCAATTAGAGTCGACATATCCAAGTAGAATCACTCCACCACTGGAAGCATATATGATTCCATGAGCAATAGTACCTTGAAGGCATCTAAGAACATGCTTGGAAACAACCCAATTTCTATGCCTTGGCTCAGACATGAATTGACTCAAGATACTCACTACATAACATATGTCAGGTCTACTATGTATCGAATTCATCAAGGAACCAATGAGTTGTCTGTACATGGTAGGATTGACTAGATCTGATCCAAAATATGACTCATGTAGCTTCTTTAGATTATACACCATTGGAGTAGACATGAACTTACAGTCCATCATACCAAATCTCTACAATACATCAACTATGTACTTTCCTTGTGAGAGAAAGATCTCATATTTCCTTTGCCAAACTTCTAGACTAAGAAAATAGTGCATAAGACCTAAGTCTTTCATTTTGAACTCAGAAGTGAGCTCCCTCTTGCACCAAGCTATCTATTTCTCCTCTCCAGTAAGGAACAAGTCATCAACATAGAGAACCAAGATCAATGGATGGTTCTTCACAACCTTGAAGTATAGGTTGGGGTCAACTTCACTTTTGGAGAATCCCAAGCTTAGAAGATAGCTGCCAATCCTCGAATACCAAACCCTTGGGGCCTACTTAATCCCATACAAGGATTTCTTAAGTTTGCATACATGGGACTCCTTCCCATTAACTACAAACCCCTTAGTTTGTTGTATGCAAACCTCTTCCTCAACCTCACCATTGAGGAAGGCAGTCTTCACATCCATCTGGTGAAGTTTCCAACCCAAAACTGAAGCAAGGGAAATTATGGTTTGGATAGTAGTATACCTGGCCATAGGAGAAAATGTTTAATCATAGTCTATCCATTCTTTATGTGAGAAACCAAGGGCCACAAATATTGCTTTATACTTTTCAATAATTCCATTAGTTGCATGCTTGATTTTATAAAGCCACTTGGAAGTTACTATTGACTTCCCATCAGGTTTAGGAACCATATCCCACACATCATTATGCATGATGGATTTGTATTCTTCCACCATGGAATCTTTCCATACTTGTTGCTTACCAGCTTCTTCATAGGTAGAGGGTTCTGAATCACTGTTGTAACTCATTTGTGTTACATATCCTAAAAATATTTCAAGTATCTTTTGCTCTCTTGATGAGCCTGGAGGTGCTCCATGATTTTCTGCTTCTTGAAGAATGTCTTGACACCATGCAAATATCCTCTTAGTAGGAGAATCATCAAGTGATCTTTCTATCATATCTTCTGGTTATTTAGGATCAAGCAGATCTACGGACTCTTCTCACTTCTCCCTCCAACATCTGAAAGGGGAGAATCATAAACTGCATTCTCCATCATATGAGTATCATGCTCCTCCATGTCTGAATCACACTGAATTTCTTTGGAGTGCTTGAAGGCAACCTCTTCATGAAATATTACATATTTGCCAACTTCAATGTTTCTTTGTTGTGGAACATATATTTTGTAAGGTTTGGAGGATTCACTATATCCAAAAAATGTTCTTTTCTTTCCTGTAATGTCCCCTTCTCATTCAATAGCAGGGAAGGAAAACATTAACGGCACACTGGGCTTTTGGCAGACTTAGCCCCAATATTTTTACTCATAATTTCATAACAATTAAAACTTCTGTGTGCAAATTTAAACTCAATAAAACACAACGGAATTAAACATAACAACACACATAAGCACAAACAAAAGATGATTCCATATGCAGGGATTCAATCCCATACAGACTTCATTTCAATTTCAACCTCATGAATAAATAACATTCAGATTTAGCACATCGCAGAGCACATAATATATATATAAATTAAAATCACAGAGAGAGCACTTATCTTGCAACGCAAATGTCCAACGACTGGCTACGTGAGAGCAACGTTCCACCCAACCATAGATCTCTGTCCAGCCTGTATTCTTTCAGTTGAGAGATCACCCCCAAGCTGGGCTGTGTATCCACTAAGGAGGAACTAGATGGCTCACTCACAGTCAGGGTTTCGCTCAAACAGCCATGCTAAGCCAACACACAGTTGGGTTTTTCAAGCATGCAATAGGAGATGGAGGAGGATACTAGTCCACTAAGCTCAATCCCAGAGCCACATACACTTCAAGCTGGACTCAGCAATCCCATCCTCTGTTCATACATCCACAACTGGATTTCTCACAACTCTGTCACAAATAACCCCAAATCCGTCACTGATTTTCTGGGCAATTAAAGCTGGGTTTTCCCATGAATTTTGGGGTAGCTATTGCTCCCAAATTCACCCCAAGGCTCATACCAATGGATTCCCCATTGGATTCCACTGTCCAATACCCATTCTGGGCGTTTTTGGCTTCCCAAAACGTGGGTTCATTCCAAGTCGCGATTTCTGGTTTTCTCACTGTTGGGAGCTCGTTTTTGGATGGAGAATGATGCCGGGTGCTTCCACCATGGAATGGGGATGAGGAGGAAGCAACTTCCCAGAGGTAGAGTGACTTGTGGCATAAGTAAACAGAGCCCATACCTACCCATACGAATTTTAGGGCTGCCCATGCTCCATCAAAGTCATTGACTTAATTCTTCAACCACTTTCTTACAACAGGAATAAATGTCATCTAGAAAAGTCAAATGGGTTCTCATAATGACATATGGAAACCTATGGTTCACTCCCATAGCCCCCTCACCACTCCCTAGTGGATACACGTGGCCCCTTCTCATTCGTTGCCTCCGTAGCCAGTTTTGGTATTTTATATTGCATAATGTTTATTTATTACAATTTCCATGGCTCAAGAGCACATGGGCATCAAATATCAATGCTTGCCCTTTAATCAAAATTCAGGCTTTCACTAGCGGGGCCTTGGCCTTGAGCTCCATGCTAGGAAAACATACATCACATGTACACATTATTTACATTAAATGCTAATACATCCTAAGAGTCAGAAAGGGGGTATTACAATCCCCTCCCCCTTAGAATAACACCGTCCTCGGTGTTCCAAGACTTAGGCATACATATACAATTTACACATGTCCAAAACTTCAAAAACTTTGCAGATATGCCCTACATTTTGTTCTTTACTTTGAACTTTCAAGACCAAGTCCTTTGACCTTCACGAGCTGCTCCTGCTGATTCGGATCTTCCAGCTCATCCATAAGTCTGAAAAATTTATGGCTGCTACCCTCTTGAGGTTCCCTTGTTGGGCAGTTGCGGAGGCAATGATCTCCTCCACATTTCCAACACTTCACTGGTTGCTTCATCTTTACCTACTCAATTTCCTTTGAGTCTTCCCACCTGGAACGTTTCTTAATCGGACGATTGGATGAATGCTTCTTCATTGATCCACTTTTCTTTCCCTTGCTGATTTCCCTCATAATGCTTTTTACCTCTTTCTGCAGACGAATAGTGTCCTGCAAGACCTTGTGGTTCATTTCGCTCTGCTGCTTTTGCATCTTGAGCATCTCTCCAAGATTTTCTTGGGTCTTGGCAATTGTTTGAAGAAGACTTCCAGCCAATTCTAATAGCCCTTGGTCTGCCGCCATGGTCAATGGAAACAATTGACCACACTTTGCTCACTAGAAACACTTGTCTGCACCGGCTGCAACCAATTGATTCAATTTCCACCTGTGAAATTCATCATTACAATTCTCGTTAGGCCAAGGATAACCCAAACATTAAAAATCAGTCAATGGTTTTTCCCCCAGTTGACATGGATAGTCCATGCTTTACTCATGAGACTTCTACACTTTTTATGCTTGCCCAACGTACACATGAATTCCTTCATGTTCATCCATTCACAAGAAATTCATTAATTAGCATTCACAATTCACTTTAATCAAATAAACACACTTTTACTTTCAGTCATGCATGCATTCAACAATTTTCTAATTCTATAAATGCATCAATAAAAAGGAAAGAGAGAGAGTAGTAAGAGTTTCTCCTCTTAGTTTTGTTCCATTCTGGAACCCACACCACCACTGTGGTTTTCATGCTCCTGTCCTCTTTCACTTCACGTGAATGCTCGACCTGCCCTTCTTGGCTATGACACGTAGTGTCTATGGTCTATTCCAGATCTCTCAACCATGGAGTTCCTCCACTTGGTTGGTCTAACTCTTGGCTGCTAGGACTCACATAGTCCCATTGGCCCCATCTTTTATTACTGCTCATGCTGAGCTCTTTAGGGTGGTTACATGTCCACACGCATCCTTGAGATGCTTTCATAGTCATTGCTTCCAGCAATACCTACACTCAAACATTGAATTAATTCACATGTTTAGTTTATTTTCATAGGAAATCATAACCAAATCATATACACATGTATATTCATAAGCAAGAAAATTACAAGATAACCAAATACTTATCTGCACTAGGTGTCTTCACTTTATTCCATAGGGTCCTTCTTGCTTTACAAGCCTTGGAATCGCCTATGGATTTGGGTGTTTGGACAGCGCGCAGGCTGCCCCTCAACATCAAATAACCTTGTATGTTTGGCCAGCACGCAGGCTGCTCCAAATCATCAACAATCTCGCATGTTTGGCCAGCACGCAGGCTGCTCCACAACATCAATAATCTTTCCCAACCAGCCACTCTCTGGATTTACCAAGCAATTTATAGTTCTTTCAGGGTCCTTGTTTCCTGTATGACCAAGGTTTCCAACAAAGAAACAATAGTGCATCAGCTTAACTGTTACAAGACTTATACTTGCAATCTTCATTATTCCAAACAGGAAATAAATGAAATTGAACACTTATTTGTATTGTGCATTTCTTCTCTGGTCCACAGGGTCCTGCTTTTACTTTATAAGCCTTGGGATCCTCCTGCGGACTAGGATGTTTGGCCAGCACGCAGGCTGCTCCAAATCATCAAATAATTAATGCCCTACCAGTACACCTTTACGTCGACTGGGTTTACCAAGCATTTGGTGGTGCCCAACCAGTCCCATACCTGGTTGGCCCTCTCCATTGCCGAGCCAGCACATACGTCTGGGTCATCGGCCAATGGAAGGTAACTGCGCCACTGACCATTACAGGTCAAGGCTCCACTACTCTACCTTAGGCTTGCATCAACCTTTCACATGTATCACAATCCCTCAATGCGCATAACAATTCTTCACCCACACAAGGGTGGCACTTCTTCTCTTGTGTAAGCCGGCGGTTCCATTTAGGAATTCTTTAGGTGACTTTCTTAACTGCAGGCTATCATGGCCCCATGATACCCGCTCACCCTACACAAGGGTGACCACTGCTCATACAGTTCTCTTGAGTATTCTTTTCTTCACTTTTCCCTTTAATGTGCAGCACTAAATTTCATATGTATAATCTGTCAACACAAAATGGATAGCAATCTCATTAGTATTGCTGCTTTAGAACTGTAAACATATTTCATAACATTCACTATCCAACCTTGAAACACCAGGAATGCGTCCATTCCCTTAAGGCGTAGTCAATATTGGCATCCCTAACATAACTCAGCACCAGAAAGGCGTGCACTCCTTACTGATGTGAACTATGAAGGTCCTAATCATACTTCAAGCAGTCTGCCATAATGGAAATAAAATCAAAACATGCTCTGCATATTAACTCTAATAATTAGACATGCATATATGTATATATATATATATATCATTCAGGGTTTATGGAAAACTTATCCATTTTGCAGATGTTTATCTCTTCTTTAATGAGGAATGGAGGCTCTTTCTCTGAGTTGACAGTCCCTCAGTTTTCCATCCCAATTCCTTTTGATGTTACATAACCTTCATATGTCTTACTGACATAATCTTCACCATCCCACTCATATTGTTTACCAATCATGTAGTGCAGATGAGACATTAATAATGTCTTATGGCATTTCACCTGAAACCCATTTTCCAAATCATGGAATCCCTTCCCATGAAGTTTGGCTTCTGCAGGCCCACTCTCAGGGTCTTACTGCAATGTGTCTCCCTGGCACACTTATTGAACAACCAAACAGTTAGCAACATTTAACAATACAATTCAAATCCGATTGTTCCATAACCAATCCATGGCACAAATAATTAAATTCAGTATGAATTTGCAACTCTGTCTACTATAGAAATTGGTTTTCTTATCCATGAGGCTATCCTCATATTGTTTGGCTCCTGTAAGTGACACCACTCTGCCCGTTATGGTCTTATGCCCGCTGCCATACATGAGCATCCACTTACAGCATGTCCTCCTGACACATTTTCATATAAGCCAAACAATCATTAGCAATTATTAGCATAATTTCAAATCAGAAACATTTACAAATCTAAGATTTACAACTGTTCTTACTAACAAAACTTAGAGCTCTCAACCATGAGATTCCTTCTCATAAGCTCTAGATCAAATTTTCAAATCCGTTTCTCACAGAAATTTGATTTGCAATTGTGATATTATTCTCATGAGAATGTTTTCAGATTTGTTTCATGCATACTTTACAACCATGAGAACCTTCTCATAACCTTTGGCTTCTGCATATGGTAGATCTTGGTCTCTATTATGGACTCATCCTCATTGCCATATGTAAGACCTTTCTACCTGAAATTGAAACTTCAATCAGCCAAACATGTTGTGAGTATCTATGCATATAATGTTTCATCATCATTATTTCACAGTCATATCATTCATACAACTCTGTCCTTCCACAGAGCATTCTAGCAGCCCATCGATCATGATTGGGCTCTTCATGCACTTACTATTCTGCATTCATAACAGCCCATGAAATGATCCTAGAACTATTATCAATTCATCATTTCATTCATTATTTATTTTGCAATAACATATGCATCATCCCTATGCATTCATACAATGCACCACAAGATTTATAAAATCTCTTGATGCACATCTACTCAATGCTACCTTGCATTGTTTCATGAGTACTATGCATTCAAGCATATTATGATCGAAACATGACTATCCCATATAACTTGCATTACCATTATCAGGACGCCCAGTCCTCACTTGCTTTGGTTATTAAGCACATAACCAACATGCACATGGCATGATACAAATTCATATGAATTTATTGAGATTTCTAAATAGTCATAGGGTGTAAGGATCATTTCCTTCACTTACCCACACCTCACCCAGCTTGGTAGGTTAACATTCCCCATCGGTATTCAATATCACATGCGAAATAACTCAACATAGCTCAAACATAGTTTGAAGAGATCTTACCAAATCCTCTTTCAACATTCATGCAATTTGGCACTAATAATCATTACCTGCATGGTTACCATTAACATCGCCTGATGTTACCTGATCAGTTGACCTGTTACCAAGGCTACTCAGTCCTTTTGCCAACTTTATGGTCATAGATTTGTTGCACCATCCTTTCTGCATAAGGTTGTTGGCTTCATGCAACAACATCCTCAGCACATTTAGCCATGCTCTTTGTTATCTTTTGATCCTACAACCAATACCAACATCAATAGTGATTATCAACCATAATATTCTCCATCAGTGGTTCATTGCATATGCAGACTTCATTATCCTACCAATATGCAATATCCCATTTATGCACAAACATTTCCATATGCACTATGCAATGTTTGTTAAGGTGCCATCTAGTGCATATACATCTATGTAATCCCTTACATTTTTACCATTTTTATGCCATATGACAATTTCATAATTATAAGTATGATAACAAACAGGGGTTTAAAGAATTCTTCCCTTTTCGATCCCTCCTCGTAACATGGAATTCCTTTTCCATATCATGCAATTGTAGAAATTGCCCACATTGACAACAAAATTTGTTTTTCAAAATAGCCGCTGGCACTCTTTTGCACTAAATATCTATGATATATGTAGACCTCATTCAAACTATGGTCATGCATCATTGTTCCCTGCTGGACAAGCTTTCCGATGCCTGTCTTCATTCTCCATTCCGACATCGGGTGCGGGAACTGCATCTCTTCAAAAATGACAACTTTCACTCCAATTCTGCACATTTTACACAGTTGCATTTTGGTCCAGAATGCCAACTTTAGCCACCTGCGGAAGAAAATCTATGCAGAATCAAAAAAAATTATCTATCGGGTGAAGTTAGTCCATATAACAAGGAACACTCAGCAATTCCCGGATTTCAATTCCGATGCACCATTCATCTTCTATGAATTTCTGGGTTTCACTACTTCTCACTTTTCACATTTTTACAAAATTCCAAATTTTGGGCCAAAAATGGCTATCTCCCAAACGGTGCATTTCTGGGAAATCTTCATCTAACGGAAACTGTCTGTCTTAATGAGAATATGAAATGTCTAGTTCAGTAAAATTTTTGATTCCCACATCTAGAGTCACGTTTACTGCACACGAGCTTTTCAAAATCCCGAAAAAGTGGCCCGGAATAGTGCTTTTTGGCCTTCTTGCTCACTCCGACTCCACATCCTTTGGATTTTGACTCCAAGATTCTGAACTTAACATTGTGCCTGCTTCATGGCCACGCCTGATCAATTTCAGCTCAAACCGACCTTCCGTCAAGCCTCGGGACTCCGTCCTTCAAAAGTCACTATTATCCATTTTCTGTCAAATCGGAGTGTAATGGGCTTGGGGTCTTCATTGGTTCTTTCATGGCCTTCGTCAATGGCCTCCGAGACCCACAGGAATCATTCCATTCTGAGTTCGGATGCTCCTGCTATCCAAAAATCAAGTTTTGGTCACCTTTTTTTTTTTTTTTTTTGTTCGGGCTGGTTCGCCGATCGCTCCCACAATTGCGGAGCCATTCGGCGAAGACTCCCGTAGTTGCGGAGTCATTCGGCGAATGCTCCCGCAATTGCGAAGAAATTCACGGAACGCTTCCGTTGCGGAGCGATTCGGCGAATGCTCCCGCAGTTGCGGAGCCATTCGCGGAATGCTTTCGCAGTTTCAGAACGGTTCGCTGAATCCTTCTGAAATTTTGGGGCGATTTGGTGAAGTCTTCCGCAGTTTCGGGGAGGTTCGCGGAAGCCTTCCGCAATTGCGGAACGATTCGCCGAAGCCTTCCGCAGTTGCGGAACGATTCACCGAAGTCTTCCGCAGTTGCGGAACGACTCGGCAAAGTCTTCCGCAGTTGCGGAACGATTCGGCGAAGTCTTCCGCAGTTGCGGAACAACTCGGAGAAGTCTTCCGCAGTTGCGGAACGACTTGCGGAATCCTTCCGCAGTTTCGGAAGAGAATTCCTTCCGCAATTTCGGAAGAGAATTCCTTCCGAAAATTTCCTTTCGACGCCAAAAACTTAGAAAAAAATTCTGCTTTTTCGGAGCAGTTCGCCGAATTTTTCCGCGTTGCGGAAAAACTCGCGGAATGCTTCCGCAGTTTCGGAGCAATTCGCCGAATGCTTCTGCAGTTGCGGAAGTCATTCGGGAATTCTTTCCGAAACAGACTTAAACAGAAATTTCCAAAAACATACTTAGGAAAATTTGAAATCCTATTTGCAACAAAAATAATATTTCATGGAAAGAAATTGCACTTCTTCATGTTAAGCATGAAACAGCAAAACAACAAAAACAGTATAAGATGGCAGAGGTTGCCCCTCCTTATCTATTTCATAGAATACAATCAATGCAAGCAGCTTGCAA
This sequence comes from Larix kaempferi, assembly GCA_027924585.1. Lineage (NCBI taxonomy): Eukaryota > Viridiplantae > Streptophyta > Pinopsida > Pinales > Pinaceae > Larix > Larix kaempferi. The sequence goes on from BSBM01001646.1 coordinate 4,721,988, forward strand.
AAATCCCCAAACAGTCATGGAAATGATTTCCCATTCCAACAAATAAAAGCCATGCGATCTTGAGGTTTCTTTAATGCATTTTAGTTCCAAATACAAAATGCATGTACACACAATGATTTATATCTCTGTGAAGGGACCAACAGCCGTAGTGTTGAACCTAGAGCTCTGATACCAAACTGTAATGTCCCCTTCTCATTCAATTGCAGGGAAGGAAAACATTAACGACACACTGGGCTTTTGGCAGACTTAGCCCCAATATTTTTACTCATAATTTCATAACAATTAAAACTTCTGTGTGCAAATTTAAACTCAATAAAACACAACGGAATTAAACATAACAACACACATAAGCACAAACATAAGATGATCCCATATGCAGGGATTCAATCCCATTCTTATGCTATGCACAGATTTCATTTCAATTTCAACCTCATGAATAAATAACATTCAGATTTAGCACATCACAGAGCACATAATATATATATAAATTAAAATCACAGAGAGAGCACTTATCTTGCAACGCAAATGTCCAACGACTGGCTACGTGAGAGCAACGTTCCACCCAACCATAGATCTCTGTCCAGCCTGTATTCTTTCAGCTGAGAGATCACCCCCGAGCTGGGCTGTGTATCCACTAAGGAGGAACTAGATGGCTCACTCACAGTCAGGGTTTCGCTCAAACAGCCATGATAATCCAACACACAGTTGGGTTTTTCAAGCATGCAATAGGATATGGAGGAGGATACTAGTCCACTGAGCTCAATCCCAGAGCCACATACACTTCAAGCTGGACTCAGCAATCCCATCCTCTGTTCATACATCCACAACTGGATTTCTCACAACTCTGTCACAAATAACCCCAAATCCGTCACTGATTTTCTGGGCAATTAAAGCTGGGTTTTCCCATGGATTTTGGGGTAGCTATTGCTCCCAAATTCGCCCCAAGGCTCATACCAATGGATTCCCCATTGGATTCCACTGTCCAATACCCATTCTGGGCGTTTTTGGCTTCCCAAAACATGGGTTCATTCCAAGTCGCGATTTTTGGTTTTCTGACTGTTGGGAGCTCGTTTTTGGATGGAGAATGATGCCAGGTGCTTCCACCATGGAATGGGGATGAGGAGGAAGCAACTTCCCAGAGGTAGAGTGACTTGTGGCATAAGTAAACAGAGCCCATACCTACCCATACGAATTTCAGGGTTGCCCATGCTCCATCAAAGTCATTGACTTAATTCTTCAACCACTTTCTTACAACAGGAATAAATGTCATCTAGAAAAGTCAAATGGGTTCTTATAATGACATATGGCAACCTATGGTTCACTCCCATAGCCCCCTCACCACTCCCTAGTGGATACATGTGGCCCCTTCTCATTCGTTGCCTTCGTAGCCAGTTTTGGTATTTTATATTGCATGATGTTTATTTACATCCTATTACAATTTCCATGGCTCAAGAGCACATGGGCATCAAATATCAATGCTTGCCCTTTACTCAAAATTCAGGCTTTCACTAGCGGGGCCTTGGCCTTGAGCTCCATGCTAGGAAAACATACATCACATGTACACATTATTTACATTAAATGCTAATACATCCTAAGAGTCATAAAGGGGGTATTACATTTCCGGATGGATCCATCTTTGTCCTTTTCTCTTTTGGTACATGAATATAGACAGGACAACTGAAAATATTCAAGTGTCCAACATCTAGTTTTTCACCAGTGAAAACCTCTTTAGGAGTCTTTTCTCCCAATATAGCATTAGGGATTCTGTTCTGAATATAAATAGCAGTGCTGGAGGTTTCTTCCCATAAGGATGCGGGCAAATCCTGCTCACACATCATGGATTTTGCAACCTCACATATTGTTTTGTTCTTTCTTTCAACAACCACATTTTGATGGGGATTGTAGGGTACAATCAACTATCCTTTTATTCTTGCATCTTGACAAAAGTCATTGAATTCATGGGACTCAAAATATCCTCCATTGTTAGATCTCAAAACATGAATGTGCTTTCGATTCTAATTCTCAACCAATGCTTTAAACTCTTGAAACTTGTTGAAAGTTTCACTCTTTGCCTTCATAAAATAAACCCATGACTTGCAAGAGAAGTCATCTATGAAAATAACATAATATAAATAGACACTCAAGGAGGGTGCATACATAGGACCACATAGATCCGAATCAATCAAGTCAAGGATCCCTTTAGATCTTTTGGTACTACTTGGAAAAATCTTCTTAATGTTCTTGCCAAGAGCGAAAACTCTATAAACACTATCAAAAACAAATTTAGATATGGGCATACCTTTCACCATCTTCTACAATATAGGTAGTGCTTTGAAATGGAGATGACCAATCCTTATATGCCTCAACTCACACTGATTGATTGTGTCATGGATCATGGTTTGAATGAGATTTCCAGGAACTTTGTAGAGACCTCCTTCTCTAACTCCAATCACTGATGTAGAGTTCAAGTATTCATGCTTTATTTCTTGTAGTTTCATCAGATGAATTCTTTCTTGTAGTTTCATCTTCTATAGCAGTAGAAGCATGAAACCTACCCTTGAACTTTCCTCTTTTCTTTGCACAACATTCTCTTGCATAATGGCCCTCTTTTCATCCGAGTTGTAAGAGCGATGTTCTCTTCTTTGGAGGAAATATAATTGCTCTCGATCACCCTTCTTCTTGTAGGTCAGTCATGCCACAATATCTCAAAGTTAGGTTTCACTTCTTGACCATTTACTGCAGCCAAGAATGTCTCCCATGAGGATGGAATACCATCGACAACAGTATGAATGAGATCATCCTCATCGATTGTCACACCAATGCTCATAAGTTGATCTCTTACTTGAGAGATATTTCTAAAGAAGGAAGCCACAAATTCATCCTTCTCCATCTTCAGATTTCGAATCTTGGTCTTCAATGCTCTCTTATGACTAGGTGCCTTCTTCTCATAAAGATTTTTCAAAGTGTCGAAGCATTCCTTTACGGTCATCAATGGAGTAATCATGGGCATCAAGTTGTCTTTAATGGAATCATAAATGATTATATTTGCTTTGGCTTGATTCTTCTTGAAGGTAATGCGCTCTGCATTAGAAGTAGGCTCTTCAATAACACTGGATATGTATGCATCCAGATCATGCTCTTCTAGGATATTCACGATCCTGGCCTTCCTAGTATTGAAGTTAGAAGTTCCTTCAAGACAATCTTCCGCTCTCACTGAGATTGAGGCCATTGTTCTTCAAGTATTGTGCACACTCAGGAACTATTTAGGCTTAAGATTGATTGTTGAACTTAGCTCTTTCACACCCTGTGTCATGTCCCCATTTTGACCCTTATAATATTTTGGGCTATAATGTAAATATTGTATGCATATTATGTATGATTCCTAGCGTGGAGCTCAAGGCCAAGGCCCTGCTAGTGAACGCTCGATATTGAAGAGGCAAGTATTTGATATTATGCTACCCATGTGATAGTGAGCCATGGAAATTGTAAATATGCATTTTAATATAAATGCTCACAACTAACTATGCAATGCAACAAGAGATGGGGGCATGATGTTTATAAGGAATTGGGAGGGAAATATTCAAACCCTTGAGCCAATCAATTCAAGCCAAGAGTCAATGAGAGAACCCATCAACCGTCAACTACCCATGCTGACTTTTGTACCCAATCATTTACTCTCCCCAAGAGTTGGTTGAGGTAGTTAATGCATTGGGGAATGGAGAGGTATGGCTGTCCAAATTCGGGTATGGGCAAGCCACCCTTCATGGGAAATCGTGTTTGGCTTCTTAGGAAAGAAAGGAGCCACAAAATTTCCCCCAAGACATTCCTCACCCAAGATTTTTTCTCTCTCACGAGTTTAGAGCTACCTGGGCATTTTCCTCAATGGATTTCCTGTGTTTTCCTTCATTTTCCTAGCTGGGAAGGGCGTTTTTATGTTGTATAACAATGGGGAAGAAAGGGAAACGATTTGGGGTTTTATAGAGGCTGTTTTGGCCCACTGAATGCTCATACATATGTGGGAGAAATCAGTTTTCTTCCCCAGGGTTGATTCCCTTTCCCCACAATCCATTTTGGGTGTGCAATGATTTGGGGAAAACCCATAGACCCTAATTTGTAAAATCCATTGTTGAAAATGTGTATCCATGCCCAGTTTTTTGGAGCTGCTGTGTGTAAACGAATGTTGGGGTTGAGATGGGTATCTATTGCTTTGGGCTATGCTGAGCTTGAGAGTCCCCTTTTCCTTGTAGATATCATGCCCAACTCGAGGGTGGTCTCTGAGTGCTGAAATAATATAGGTTGGGTAGAGACCTATGGTTGGATGGAACGTTGTAGCGACATAGCTAGTTGGTTGGGACAACATTATAGCGAGATAAGTATATTCTCTCATGTGTATTTACTTCTATAATGATTTAATTGATGACTGTTCTTGATATGGTGGATGCATGTGAAATGTGTGTGGTTGATGTTTTATTCTGCTGTGCATGTTTGCTTGATTTACATCTGCACACATATGCATTTTATTGTAATCCCATTTGTTTTATTCATGATGAATGGGGTTAAGTTTTGTAAAAGCCCATATTTTAGTGCCATGTTCCCTTACTTGCGTTAATAGATGGGAGGGGACGTGACAGAATGGTATCAGAGCAAAGGTTGCAGCATTGGGCCTTCATGGGATACCTATCACAGTTGTAGAGGTAAGTATGCTTCCTGCTCAGCACTGATCATTGAGAAAAAATTTGAAAATTTGAAAATTTTCTAAGTGTTTATGAGTTTTTTGCCAAGACTCTATCGGCAAAGATAAGCCAGAAAACGCCGAAACAGTCGGTGAGTTAAGCTCAGTCCCAACAATGCGTTTTTGTGAAATTTTGCGAAGTTTTTGTGCGACGCGGTCGACGATTTTAGCCTTAATCGCTGTGACGCGGTCGGCGATTTTAGACTTAACTTGTGCGACGTGGTCGACAATTTAGACTTAATTGTTGCAACGCGATTGGCGATTTTAGACTTAACTTCTGCGACTCAGTCGACGATTTTAGACTTAATTGTTGAGACGTGGTCGACGATTTTAGAATTAACTTCTGCGACGTGGTCGACGATTTTAGCCTTAATCGCTCTGATGCGGTCGACAATTTTAGACTTGACTTCTGCAACGTGGTCAACGATTTTAGACTTAATTGCTGCGACACGGTCGGTGAGTTGATCCTTAACTTCTGCGACATGGTCGACGATTTTAGAATTAAATGCTACGACACAGTCGAATATTTTAGCCATAATTTTTGCAATGCAGTCGACGATTTTAACCTTAATTGTCGTGACACAGTCGGAGGAGAAATTGCTAAGTCCACCGAAACAGAGAATTTAAGAAGTTTTCCAGGGTGAATTTCAGGTGTCCGAAAGGGAAAAATGGCCTTGAACTTATGTGTCGGATTGCGCGAAATCGAAGGATTTACACAAAAAAAATGAGGGCGCTACCCTCGACCCGCCCTGCAATGGCGGAAGCCACAAGGGGGAAAGCCCCCTTAACCCTCGTTGTCCCCCGGAGACAGTCGTCGAAAGTATGAAATGCATTCTCTATACTTGGAATGAGGAGCAGGAATTGCATAGAAGAGAGCCCATGAAATTCGATCAGCTATGATGTGGAAGAGGAAATTCCATGCTACAATGAGGAATTGGAAAGGGAGAATTCCTTAACTCCTCTCTTGCTATTGTATTTATATTTCCTGAATTTTATATACTGAAAATTTTGGCATAAGAATGCGGGAAATGCAAGAGAGTAGTAGATTGGATGCATATGAATTAGTAGGCATGATTAAACTGTCATTGCATAATGCATGTGAATTGCTTATGCATGAGCATGATGTAGCATATGGGTGAAGGTAGTGAAGTTACACATGTAAAATCCCATTAATGGTATTTCCTATGCATGATGACAATTAATGTTGTTGATAATGGTTGTAGGCATCAAACCATAGAAGCATGACTGAAAATGCAATGAAGTCACAACATGTGACCAACCATCCTTGAGAGGGAGGCTGGAGTAATGATTCATGATCAAAAGGTTGGAAAAGGGACTGTGTAGCCTTGGTAAGAAGCCAACTAATCAGGTAACATCCAACGATGTTAATGAGAGCCATGCAGGTAATGGTTATTCATGCTAATTTTTAAGTGTTGAAAGGGGATTAGGTAAGAATCCCTTGAGACATGTTTAATAATCATAGAATGGTATGAATGGGATGTTGAATGCATGTATGCGAACATTATTCCACCAGGCATGAAAAGGTATGTGGTAGTAAGGGAAAGGATCCTTATACCATATAGTTGTTGTGAATTGTAAATGCATCATACCATTTGTACGGTATGTTGGTTATGATTTTAATAACCAAAGCAAGTAAGGACTTATGGCCCTATCATGGTATTGCATGCTATGTGTGGTAATCATGGTTAAGCCATAATATGTTTGAATGAATAGTACTCATGAATTGATGCAAGGTTGCATTGAGGAGATGTGCATTAAAATATTTTGTACAATCTTGTGGGTATGCATTGAGTGAACACACATTAAAAGATTATGTGTGTGATGTAAATGTGCATGCATAGGTATAAGTGCACATGTTGAGATGCATTGTGTGAATGCATGATTGTGGTGTAGGTTTCATTGCGATTAGATAATAGATGAAAGGGTGAACTATTGTCAATCTTGAGAGCATTTCATGAGCTTCTGGGAATGCAAGAGAATGATTGCATAAGAAGGTAGACATGTTGATGGGCTACCAAGAGTGCTTTGATGAAAGGACAAAGTTGCATAAATGATGTGACTGTGTCTTGCAATTTTATTATGATAATGATGCATATATATATATATATATACACATTTCATTGTATTTCAAATATTAACAACTGAAAGTGTTTGAGTTATTGAGTGTTATAATTCTGAGATCACTTCAGTGACTGTTGCAGCAATGAAATATTATACGCATAACTTACACAATGTTTTGTTGATTGAAGTTTCAGATTTCAGGTAGATTGTTTGGGCATGGCAATGTGGGTAGGTCCATGATGAATATTGGAATCTACCATGTGAAAGAGCCAAACCACATGAGAAGGATCTCATGGTTGTAAAAATAGTTTATGTGCAGAACGGATTGTCAATTTTGGACTTGTAGATTTCAGATTTGAGAATTTACTTATAATTGCTAATCACCGTTGGCTTGAATAGAACTGTGCCGGGAGGACGTGTTGTAAGTGGATGTTCATGTTATGGTAGCAAGCGTAAAAACCTAATGGGTAGAGGGGTGCCACTTACAAGAGATAAGTAACATGAGGATAACCTCATGACTAAGCAAGTCAATTTCTGTAGTAGACAGAATTGCAAATTCATGATTGAATTTAATTCTTAATGCCATTGATTGGCTATGAGACAATCAAATTTGAATGTTATTGTTAAATGTTGCTGGTTGTTTGGCTATTTGATAAGTGTGCCAGGAGGACACATTGCAGGAAGACCATGTGTGATGACCTACGGAAGCCAGACTCCATGGGAAGGATCCCATGCTTTGGAAATGGGTTCGGGTGAATTAACGCCATTGCATATTTTAAGGATGACATCTCAGCTGAGCTATATGTTGGAAAACGATGAGAGTGAGATGGTAAAACTATGCCAAGAAGGTATTTGTGGGTTATGAAACATGGAAAGATTGGGGTGGCAAATCGAAGAACTGTTGACTCAGAGAAGGGAGCCCCATTCTTCGCAAAGGAAGAAAAGATACATTTGTACACCGAATGAGTATTCTATAACCCTAACTAAGAATATACATGTATGGTTATTAGATTTAATATGCAGAGCATGTTTTATTATTTCATTATCATTTCAGATTACTTGAGTATGATTAGGGCCTACATGGCTCACATCTGAAAGGGGGTGCACACCTTTCCGGTGTTGGGTTATGATAGGGTTGTCAATATTGACTACGCCCTAAGGGAATGGACGCATTTAGGGTGTTTCAATACTTGATACTGAATGTTATCTAATGTGGTTACAATTTTGAGCAACAATACTGATAAACTTGCTTATCCTTCTTGTGTTGTCAGCGTACACAGATGCAAATTGGTGTTGCACATTAAGAGGCAAAGTGATGAAAGGGTACTCAGAAGGACTTTATAGGAATTGGTAACCTTTCTACGCTCACACTAAATAATATTACAAGGGATGGATCGAACAGAGGAGCTATGTAGTAGAAAAGTGGTATCATCCTAGTATGAGTGGGTATTGTGGGGCCATGCTAACCTGCAGTCAATAAAGTCGCCTATAAAGTTCCTAAAAGGAACCACTGATTTGCATAAGAGAAGGAGTGACGTCCTTGTGTGGATGAAGAGTTGATGTGTGTGTGAAGGGATGTGGTGTGAGAAGGTGTGGTGATATTGGTGAAGGCATAAAATCTCTATTGGGTCAGCAGTAAGATGGGGTGTCGAGACTGACTGAGAACCCTGAGAAGCCTACGGCTCCATAGTAGAGCCTTGACCTATAATGGTCGGTGGCACGGTTTCCTTCCATTGGCTAATGACCTAGATGGATGTGCTAGATCGACAATGGAGAGGGCCAACCAGGTATGGGACTGGTTGGGCACCACCAAATGCTTGGTAAATTCGATCGGCGTGAAGGTGTATTGGTTGAGCATTAACTACTTGATGTTGTGGAGCAGCATGCGTGTTGGCCAAACATCCAAGTCCATAGGCGATCCCAAGGCTTGCAAAGCGAAGCAGGACCCTGTGGACCAGAGGGGAAACGCACAATACAGATAAGTATTCATTTCCATTTATTTCTTGTTTGGAATAATGAAGGTTTCAGGTATAAGTCTTCTAACAGCTAAGCTGATACACTATTATTTCTTTGTTGGAAACCTTGGTCATAGTAGGAAAGCAAGGACCCTGAAAGAGCTATAAAATGCTTGGTAAAACCAGAGAGTAACTGGTCGGGCGCTATAAAATGCTTGGTAAAACTAGAGAGTAACTGGTCGGGCGCTATAAAATTCTTGGTAAAACCAGAGAGTAATTGGTTGGGCGCTATAAAATTCTTGGTAAAACCAGAGAGTAACTGGTAGGGCGCTATAAAATTCTTGGTAAATCCAGAGAGTAACTGATGCTTGATAAATTTAGAGAATAGTCGGTGGGGGAATTAACCACTTGATGTTGTGGAGTAGCGTGTATGTTGGCCAAACATTCCTTAAAATAATTGATAAAACTAGTCGGCGTATTGGCCTGGCATTGCCATTCGAATGATTGTGGAGTAGCCTGCGTACCAGCCCAACATTCGTTATTGTATCCACGGGAAATCCAATGCTTGTAAAGAAAAGAAGGATCCCATGGAATAAAGTGAAGACATCCAATACAGATAAGTATTTGGTTATCTTGCATCTTCTTGCTTATGTATATATGTGTGTATATGATTTGGTTATGATTTTTCCTAAACTCTTGTTAGAGACAAATCCTATGAAATAAAATAAACATGTGGATTTATTCAATGTTTGAGTGTAGGTATTGTTGGAAGCAAGGACTATGAAGGCATCCTAGGGATGCATGTGGACATGTGATCGTCCTAAAAATCTCAGTATGAGCAGTAACGAAAGATGGTGCTAGTGGACATGAGTGGTTCCTAGTAGCCAGAGGTTATGTAGACAACAATGGGGAAGGGTTCTTTAGTTGAAAAACCTTAGACATACCTTAGATACTAAGTTTCATAGCCAAGAAAGGGCAAGTCAAGCATTCACATTGAAGTGAAAGAGGCTAAGGAGCATGAAACCATAGTGGCGGTGTAGCTCCGGATTAAGACAAGACTAAGAGGGGGAAACCCTTACTCTCCTCTTTCCTTTTATTGATGCATTTAGAAACAAAAAAATTGTTGAATGCATGTTGTGATTGAAAGTTGATTGTGTTTATTGCTGGAAATAATTTGTGAATGCTGAAATAGTTAATTCCCTGTGAAAGGATGAACAATAATGAGTTCATATGTATGTTGGGAAAACATGAAAAGTGTGGAAGTCTCATGAATGAAGCATGGACATTCCATGTCAATTGGGAAAATAATTGCCTGATTTTATAAATGTTTATGTTATGCTTGACCTAACAAAGAATTGCCATGATGAATTTCACAGGTAAGAAATTGAAGCGATTGGTTGCAACTAATACAAGCAAGTGTTGCTAGTAAGAAAGTGTGGTCAGTTGTGCACATTGATCATGGCAATAGACCAAGGGCTATTAGATTTGGCTGAAATTCTTCTTCAAACTATTTCCAAGACCCAAGAAAATCTTGGAGAAATGCTCAAGCTATAGAGGCAGCAGCATGAGATAACCACAAGGTTTTGCAGGACTCTATTTGTCTGCAAAGGGAGGTAAAAAGCATTATGGGAGCAATTAGTAACGGAAAGGAAAGTGGATCAATGAAGAAGCATTCATCCAATCGATCGATTAAGAAACGTTCCCGGTGGAAAAATTCAAAGGAAATTGAGCAGGAAAAGGTAAAGTAGCTAGTGAAATGTTGGGCGTGTGGAGGAGATCATTGCCGCCGTGACTGCCCAACAATGGAACATCAAGAGGGTAGCCGCCATAAATTTTTCAGACTTGTAGATCAGCTGGAAGGTAAAGAAAAGGAAGGGATTGTTGGGAAGCAATTCCCACTTGCAGAGCTGGAAGGCCCCAACCAGCGGGAGCAGTTTGTGAAGGCCAACGGACTTGGTCTTGAAAACCCAAGTAAAGGGTGAAATGCAGGATAGACCTGACACATTTTGTGAATTTTGGACATGTATAAAGCGTGTATGTATTCCTAGGTATTGGAACACTGAGGACGGTGTTATTCCAAGGGGAGGGGAATGTCATGTCCCCATTTTGACCCTTATAATATTTTGGGCTATAATGTAAATATTGTATGCATATTATGTATGATTCCTAGTGTGGAGCTCAAGGCCAAGGCCCCGCTAGTGAACGCTTGATCTTGAAGAGGCAAGTATTTGATATTATGCTACCCATGTGCTAGTGAGTCATGGAAATTGTAAATATTCATTTTAATATAAATGCCCACAACTAGCTATGCAATGCAACAAGAGATGGGGGCATGATGTTTACAAGGAATTGGGAGGGAAATATTCAAACCCTTGATCCAATCAAGTCAAGACAAGGGTCGATGAGAGAACCTATCAACCCTCAACTACCCATGCTGAGTTTTGTACTCAATCATTTACTCTCCCAAGAGTTGGTTGAGGTAGTTAATGCCTTGGGGAATGGAGAGGTATGGCTGTCCAAATTTGGGTATGGGAAAGTCATCCTTCATGAGAAATCATGTTTTTCTTCTTGGACAAGAAAGGAGCCACAAAATTGTCCCCAAGCCATTCCTCACCCATCAGTTTTTCTCTCTCATGAGTTTGGAGCTACCTAGGCATTTTCCTCCATGGATTTCCTATGTTTTCCTTCATTTTCCTAGCTGGGAAGGGCGTTTTTATGTTGTATAACAATGGGGAAGAAAGGGAAACGATTTGGGGTTTTATAGAGGCCGTTTTGGCCCACTGAATGCTCATACATCTGTGGGAGAAATCAGTTTTCTTCCCTGGGGTTGATTCCCTCTCCCCACAATCTGTTTTGGGTGTGCAACGATTTGGGGAAAACCCATAGACCCTAATTTGTAAAATCCATTGTTGAAAATGTGTATCCATGCCTAGTTTTTGGAGTTGTTGTGTGTAAAAGAATGTCGAGGTTGAGATGGGTATCCATTGCTTTGGGCTATGCTGAACTTGAGAGTCCCCTTTTCCTTGTAGATATCATGCCTAGCTCGGGGGTGGTCTCTGAGTGCTGAAATAATACAGGCTGGGTAGAGACCTATGGTTGGGTGGAATGTTGCAGTGATATAGCTAGTTGGTTGAGACAACATTATAGAGAGATAAGTATATTCTCTCATGTGTATTTACTTCTACAATGATTTAATTGATGACTGTTCTTGATATGGTGGATGCATGTGAAATGTGTGTGGTTCATTTTTTATTCCGCTGTGCATGTTTGCTTGATTTACATCTACACACATATGCATTTTATTGTAATGCCATTTGTTTTATTCATGATGAATGGGGATAAGTTTTGTAAAATCCCAGATTTTAGTGCCATGTTCCCTTATTTGCGTTAATAGATGGGAGGGGACGTGACACCCTGAGCTCTAATACCATGTTAATTTTTTATCTTTAATTCAGAGTTGCAATGATATTTGAAATCAAATAACAATCATATACATAAGCAATCACATTCAACACATGAATTTACCTTGGGGAAACCCTCTATGAATTGAGGGAGAAAACCCCAACAAAACCTTCCTTAGTATATTTATAGATAATAGAGAATGTCTTTTACATCAAGAACCCCCAGTGAAATTACAGAGAAAGAGAAAAGATAAACAAGAGAGACTCAGAATAATATCCTACACAAAGAGAAGCACATTGCCTTCAAGAGAGAAGAGAATTTGCTTCACATTGAATTAATCAATCCTATATAACATATTTATACATTCTTCTCATGCATCAAATTTTTTTTTTTTTTTTATCTTCTGACTTCATGATGAACTCGCTCTCCATCTGGATGTATCAATATTTCACGAAGAAGTGCACCCCACTTCTCAAGCAATGCATTAACTCTTTGAACTATCTGTTTGGATGAACTCGCCCCTTAACTGGAAGCTTTCCCACTTACTTAGGTGGCTAACTTAAGTTTCATCATGCAAGTGTCGCAAATCAAGTGTCATCTTTTAGTTTAACATAGGTGTCATCATGCACTAACACTTAGTTAACTAGATCTTCTTTGTTATTGCTTAGTTAACTCTTGTAACTAATTCTTTCTTATTAACATCACTGTAGTGATGAATTCGATTTATCTTCGATTTACTGAAGACTTCATTGAAGTTTAACAATTCAAATTATCTCTTAATTAATTCTTTATGTGCAATTCAATTTATTTCATATCTTATCACATCTTATCTTTATATCTTGTCTTATCTGCATGGTCCACATGTGTCGGCATAATTATCATATCAAATATACTAAGGATATTTTCCCAATGATGTGGTCATATTGTTCTACTATCGCTCCAAGTGGTTATATGCTAAAGTAATTCACTCTAGAGGTATCCAATCTCTAGAGGAGACTTAATAGCTCAACAATGGTTAGTAGTACATCACACACCATACATGATTCGACATGCAAAGCACCACCTCAACACATGAGGATCTGTCTTGACACACAAGACCTTAGCCTTGACTAGCAAGATTATACAACATCATCACTTTGACATACAAAGCACTTTCCTCAACACATGAAGCTTAACCATTCTTGAGTCCAACTAAATATTCTTATCCAAGTTTCCTGAGTCCAACTCAAGCTCCTATAAGGCACTACCTCGACACACGAGGCTCAGTCTTGACACACAAGATTGACTTGGAGAATTACTCATGCCGCTGTAACTTTAACATGAACAAGTATGTTACCCGGTTCCAGTTCGTGATCCATATCTAACTATGGTAGTTTCTGATACAGGGGCATAATTTAATTGGTGTATATTTTTCATGAATGAACCGATGGCTAAATAGACACATGCATATGTCCCCTATTCCCTGTACCTACAGTGATAACAAGGCCACCTTCACAACATGGTGAGCATGAACAAGCTCTATCCATTTCTGGCAAAGAACCATGTTGTTTGATAGTGAAATCAAAAGTCTTATTTTTATTGTTGAAGTTCATGGATGCAATGAATATAAAGTATAAATGTAATAATAATAATAAATAATAATTAGTACTAGGTTAAGGGGCGCATCTCCTCATTCATGGCTACCCACACCTTATATAAAGGTGTCCACAAATTGTAATCATTCATCATATAATATATTATTCTTATTTATCATTCAATATGAGAGTCGGATTTGACTATTAACAGTCCAACCAGATACGGTTGCTGCATTTGGTATTAGAGCCTCTCGGCCCTCCTGATTCGGCTACTGGCCACACTTCATCAGAGTTTCTCTTGATAAAGGTTTTTGACCGATCAAAGGATTTTGGCCACCATGTCAGCATTCCCTTGACCACACTCACGCTGCATATAACACTATCCATTCACCTTTCCTCCTCCCGTTCCATCTCAGTCTTTCGACCATACCCAGAACACCTCGCCCTCGTGTCCAACTCCTCCACTCTCCCCCGTGGCCATATCCTTTAGCATTTCCCACGCTCCACTCCTACATCACCTTCTCCACTGCGCATTCAATCCATTCCTTCCCTCGTCTCTCTCCACCCACGCTGTCCATTTACCCTCGCCTGCTCCCACACTCTCTCACCATTCTGCTCACGCCTCCCCCTCCCTCCTGTGCTCTCCCTCCCTACTACTCACACCTATCCTCTCGCTACTCCCCCCTCTAATCCTCCCTACCGCTGCTCTTTCCCTAATCTCTTCCGCCTCCACACATGCCATCCTCCCACACTCTACAAACTTGTGTCCTACATCCCACCTCTGCCTCCGTCTAGCTCCCTGCCACCTCTGCCATCACACCCCCCCTCCACTGTTCACCTTCCCATTGCTCATCCTCCTGCCACGGCCTGCTGCGCCAGCCTCCTCTGTCCATCCCCCATCACGCCTCTGCTCCCTCCACTACACCTCCCTCGACTCCTGCGCAACCACCATGCCATCTCTTCTCTCCCCAACCATCCGCTGCTACTTCCATTCCCCTCAGCTCGCACCTACTCCTGCGCCAACCTCCCACCATCACCACCTACACACTCCCTCTTGCACACACCCCAAACCAACCTTCCCACACCACTTCACTCTTAAGCTCTCCAAAGCTCCCATATCACCTCTCCACCATCCACGCCCACACCAACGCCATCCTATCCACTCCTTCCCTCCTCCTTGCGCGCCATCTCCACCTCCCTTTCCAGCTTCCTGCTCCAGCTCCAATACCGCCTCCCTGCGCTGCTACAACCCCATTCATCACTTCGCGCCCACCACCACATCTCCGTCGCTGTCCCTCCATACTCCCCTCCGACTGTAACCACACATCTGCCATCCCTTACGCACCTCTGACATCGCCTTCTTCACCATACCATACCACAGGTAAAAACCTAATTCAGTCCAAAGTTTCTATAATATTATTATTATTAAAAATAATAATTATAATTATTATAGTTTCAAAAAAAAAATGCAAAATCTTTAGATTTCCATCTTCAATTCAAATTAATATTATATTATTATATTTAATAATATAATAATTATTTTGTTACATTATTACTATTATTAAATTAATAATAGTACACATTATAGGAGAATTGCATTTATTGCAACTATTACTTTATTAAAAGGAAAGGAAACAAAAGTCTAACCAAAAGGAAAAATAATTCTTTTAAAAAAGAAGACCACTTCAAAGTTATTACACCTTTTTGGTGTATACCTATTGTGGAAGAAAAGAAGATGAAATCAAAGAAAGACTCGTCAAAGAAATCGATAGTCATCTATCATCAAAGAAGTCAGAGACCATGGAAGCCGGTTTGTGGCTACAAATAGAAAAATTAGAAACAAAGTTAAAACGTTATCGAAAAGACAATGAAGAATTGTGCGACATAAATAACAGTTCAGGAATAAGAATTGAATTACAAGCAAGGTACAATGAAATAAAAATCTCTGACCAGGAAAGGTGTATAGAAAAATTGAATGCGCAAATTGATGAATTAAAAACTGAAAATGAATTCAATCAGAGGTTAGGAAATCAAGATATAAAGAAGGAAATAAATAATTACAAAGCAAAAATAATACGCTTGAACAAGATCCTTAACAAAAAGTATGAAGAACTGGCGCAGATACGAAAGAAATTAGAGAATCAAGAATCAGTGATCGACCAGTATCGGGAGAAGATACAAGTTCTTCAAATTCAAAATGATGATTCTAAAAAGACACACAAATCGAAGATCGCAAAGAATAATAAAGCATTATCCAACAATGCTGAAGAAATTTTCAGACTAAGAAATCATAACAAGATACTAGTCACAAAAATTAAGAAGTTGAAAAATAGCCAGAAGATAGAACAATCTACGAACGACATTGAAGGGATACTTTTAGAGAAGCAGGAAGAAAAAAGCTGCATCAGAAGTCATAATGATGATCTTAAAGAACAACTTAAGAAGTCAGAAGATGCCAGGAAATCACAAGTAGAGCTGGTTAAGAAGTTTCAAAATGATAACATGTAGTTAGAGAACAAGTTGGAAAAAATACAAGACGAAACCTTAAAACCTCAAGGGATGAAAATACAACTTCCAACTCAGAGCAACGATCAAAAGACGACTTTCGTAAAAGAAATGGACAGTGTGAAAATTCCCTATCAACACCCCAACCATAAAAATCGATACCCTAAAAAGGTGGAAATGTAGAAAGATAAAGGTAGTAAGGTGATCAAAACTCCCGATGACATATCATTACGGAATCCTGACAATCATCGACAAATGAACTTGGGATGGATTGATCCCTCCACATATAAGAAGTTATGCTCAACACTTAAAAATTTGTATCGACATGTGTCGTCAACTATGACACCACAAAAAACGATACATAAACATTATAAGGCTTTGAGGACAAAGCCTTTCTAAGAGAGTGGTAATGCAACGAATATAAAGTATAAATGTAATAATAATAATAAATAATAATTAGTACTAGGTTAAGGGGTGCGTCTCCTCATTCATGGCTGCCCACACCTTATATAAAGGTGGCCGCCAATTGTAATCATTCATCATCTAATATATTATTCTTATTTATCATTCAATATGAGAGTCGGATTCGACTACTAACAGTCCAACCGGATACAGTTGTAGCATTTGGTATCAGATACCAAATACTACAACCGTATCTGGTTGGATAGTTATGAAGCGAATCCGTCTTCCATATTTGATATTAAATGATAATAATATATTAGATGATGAATGATTACAATTAGCGGCCACCTTTATATAAGGTGTGGGCAGCCATGAATGAGGAGACGCGCCCCTTAACCTAGTACTAATTATTATTTATTATTATTATTACATTTATACTTTATATTCGTTGCAATGGATAATTATAAGGAGACGTTTTAATGTTTTCAGGGATTGGACCAGTTTATCAAATGATGATATCCTTGATCAATTCGATCAAATTTGGGAAAAATATTCCTTATATCAAGAATGATCTAATGTGGTTAGTATCTCTAAACAAAGATATTAAATAACATGTTTTAAACTCTCCCATTACTATTTATTTAATGAAGTCATCTTTCTTGGCAGTATTCCAGGATTCCTAATTTGATCTTAAGATATCTTGTGCTTAAAATGGAGTTATTTGCTTGTTGGTATACTACTACATATCTTCCTATGTACCATAATATCTTTTTTTCCATCTATACCAGGTCTATTCATCATTAGTGCATTTGTTTCTATAGGGTTTATACCGTTAATGATACAAGGGTGCTACTCTTCTTTTCTAATATGGTAAGGGTTGATGTGTAATGGCCTGAGCTTCTAAACCTTTATAAGAAGAGTGAACCAACCGATTTTAATTTATAGTCCTAGCCATCGTTTGATAATGCAACATTCAGGTCTGATTGATTTCAGTATTCGGGCTCTCTTCAAAAGAAACCAAGTTGCACTAGTACAAAATGAGAGATAAATGACCAAAAAAAGACCAAAATCCACATATAAATGACCACTTTTGATTTGGGGACCACTGGTTAGCGGTCATTGATCACGTGACCAAAAAAGTGGTCATATTTAACTTGGTCATTTATAGCTTATCTTTTGGTCATATATTTGAAGGACCAAATATACGACCAAATTAATGACCAAATTAACAACCCAATATATGACCACAAGATAAGCTATAAATTACCAAGCTAAATATGACCACATTTTTTGTCACAGGATAAATGACTGTTAATTTTCCACCAGTGGTCGCCATTTGGTCATTTATATGCGAATTTTGGTCATTTTTTGGTCACTTGTCTCTCATTTTTGTAGTGGTCATTTATCTATTTTTGGTCATTTGTAGTCATTTGATTTGTGGTCATTGTTAATCAATATAAAAGACCAATTTAGTCGTTCATACATGTTCATTATTTATTAGTAATTTTAATGGTGTCCATTATATTAATCAACATAAATTTTTAGTAATATTGATATTATGTCTAAATTAAAAAAAAAATCATAAAATAATCATGCTCATCTAATACACATGTGAATCATGCAAAATCACAATATTAGTTAATTACAACACTAAATAATATCAAGTACCAACATATAATTTTCAAACACGCAATTATATTATATGAAATTTCAAGTATTAAAATAAATATGAGTTTCCAACTGAATATCCACTAATGGACTAATACTGGTCCATAACAAAAATTGTCTCCATACTTTACATTAAAATCATCTACAATATCGATGACTTTTGAAAATATTACAATGACCACTGAGTGAATTTTCCCTTGCCTTCTGTCGATGATAATGCACTTGCATCATCTTGGCACATTCCATGAAATAACAAATAAACGTAAAAAATTAATGAATGATGAACTTTGAAGAATCAAACCAATTGGCAAGAACATAAATAACAAGTTAGCAAGGCCATAACAAATACTGAGATTATAATGAATGCTATCGAGAAGTTGAAAGTCCAAATATGGAGAGACCATAGGGTTTTGACCCCTTTAAATAAAAATATATTATATGTAAAACTTATATAAATAATCAATAGTGAAACAAGATCATAACTCTCATAAGCATTTCTAAACCTATGGGCATCTTATCATGAATAAAAATAGTGCAATATTTTATTAACTCAACCCACTCAAAAAGGATGTTCATCACAATCCATATATAAACTAAGTTCTTTATTGACACAATGTCAAGAATTAATACATAAGAAAATAACTATTATAATAAATATCAGTCTTAGATTAAGCCGTAATGGTTTTCAAGGATCTAATAATGTATTCAAGGCTTTCATAAGCATAAATCAAACCCTTAAAATTAATTGCAAATCTATGTTGTTGGTCCCGAAGGGACAAAGAAGAAATTTATCATTAAATGTGGAATCAAGGAATCCATGGTGGCTTTGAAGCAAGGAATCCATTACAGTCTTCCATTCAAAGGCCTTTTCACCACCTCTTACTCTGAAAATGCATTCTAATTTGAGTGGAATGCATCGAAATGTGAAAATACTGGAGAGTAGGGGATGATTCAGTTTCCAATCAGTGTTTGAAGAATTTGAAACTCCCACATGACAAAGAATTTGAGTATGGAAACAAAAATTGTAGAAGGGTAGTGGGATCAGGCAGGTTTCCAACACATTTCTTCTATGTCAACAGGCTTTGTTTTCTATAATTTGTAGAAAACACTTAGTGGATCTTCCACCAAGTACTTCAAAGTGAACCAATTGACCGGGTGCACTAAAATTGGAAATCTCAGGGTTTTCAAATTGGTGAATCTAGTAGGAGCAACTATTTGTGTTACAAATGTAATGGAATCTTGCAGAAAATGATGAAAATGGGAAGCATGAACATGAAAGTTTGAAGGAAATCTATACCTCATGGAAATTTGTAAGATGGTATCCTCGAGAAAGCCACCCGTAGACGAGTTTGAAAAATTCATCAGAAGAAGGTAGCTTGAAGAAGTCACCAGGAAAATTGGAGAAGTAGGCTCTCGAAATAGTTTTTAGTTATAGGCAGTTCCTAGAGAATAGAGGTAGGGTCTGTGTATAATAAATAGTTGGGAGGAGTAAATATGAAACCGGAAATAGATACAAGTACTTTGAGAAAAGCATTAAAGGCATAATATATTTCTCAAGCTACACAATCAATTGCTTCAAAACAATAGTCATAACTAAGAACATTATAAACACCCACTATCAAAAAAGCATTAAGAATAGAGTTTTCTTCTCAGGCATATGGAATTTACACATCAAAGATACCCACCTTGAAGTAAGCATTAATAGGATTGGCTTCTTACCATGTATCCCAGTCATCAAAAGTACCAACATTGAAACCAACATTAGGCAAAGCTGACACTTTAGTAGTATCTGAATCTGGTGCATTGGAAACCTTCACATTGAAAGAAACTTTAAAAGTCACGAGTAATTCACATTCAACAAAAGTAGCCTCTTCTAAAGAATTGTCATGGGGAGGCAAAGAACAAACACTATACAACAAATATTAGAAGCAGGTATTGGAAAGCTACCAAAAGGAGCTAGCAGTTCTCAGAAATTCCAAGTTGTTAATTTATCAACTTGGAAGAATGAATAGGGAGGATTAATTCGAGACACTTATGCATTTGGAACTTCCTCATCAACAGCTTCAGGAACATCACAAGAATTAGAGGGAATTTGTTAGCTCATGGAGTGCAAGCCATCAAGCTCATCAGAAGTTGGCATACACAACAAATAGATGGATATTTGAACAGGTGAAGGATTAATGCACATGGGATTCTTCTTAACCTGAAAGTGGAAACCTTAGTCCTCAAAGCAGTATTGATGGTAGTGTAATTGCTACATAAACATGTAGTGTGAAGAATAACATTAGTGCAAACATAAATGAGGCAATAATCGGGGATGATAAATCTAGTGCAACACACAATAGTGAAAGTGCTAAATCTACTATGAGGGGAGATTCTAAAGAAAGTGTGAAAAACAATGTTGCAGAGTTTTGAGGGACCAATAGAATATATGTATTAGAGGTTGCATCTTCCATGCAACATGTTATGGTGAATAAATTGATAAGAAATTGAGTGCTGATCAAATAATAGATACAATTACCACAATTTTTTTCAAGGAACACATGTTTACCTTGGCCGAGCTTATTTAGTGTAGTTGACCAGTGCTTTGATGATTTTGTATAAGAAGCAAGTATTCTTTCCATCTACAATCCAATGGAATAAAATATCAAGAACTAATAACCTCCACCAAACTAATAAATGCAATTACCATGTCATAACATAAATAAGAACAATACATTGTTGGCATTGAAAAACTATTATATACCCACCCGAGTGTGGTCTAATGGAAAGAATCAAGGTGGTATAATGAGCTCTTTCTGTTGGTTGATTCATTATTCACAATGCTCCTACTTTCACTGATTTTAGCATGGTTGGTTTTGGAAATTTTTCAAATTAACAAACAACAATTAGGAAGCTTGTTTTTAGCTCATGACAATAGTAAATGGAGGGCATTATTTGTGCTTGGAAGAATTTGTCCTATTGAAACTTGGGGGAAACAAAGTTCAAAGCACAAAATCCCTTATATGTGGAATGCCTTGGTCTCAAAAGAAACATTAAGATACACCATCCTGCAAATTGAACATGGTGAGGTGTTTAATGATTTGGGAGACTTGTTTGGCAACATAAATAATCATGTACAAAGAAATATGGAAGATTATGTGGGTATATTTCATTTGCAATATGGTAGGTGAGTTGAAGAACAAGTTTCTACAGGCATTGACCCATTCTTATCAAATCTACTTGCATCATCACCTACTTTTCTTGATGGATATTTCTTAGAGTTGAAGGATCTTTTAAATCCAGTTGAGTGCAACTCTTTTGATCTAGAAATCTTTGATTAAAAGGATGCTTTCTTCGATGTCTCATATTGTCCAGATAATTTTTCTACTCCATCAATGGCCTTGTTTTCCAAAAATTAGTCAAAATCAGAATACTAACTTAGGTTTTCTTAGGGGTGAAAAAGAGATGTCAACTGAAGCATCAAAACAAACTCAGATTCCAACATATGGACACCATTTGTTTGATGAGGTTTATACTGTGGAAAGACACCCATATTCCAGTCTAGTAGGGAAAAATTTGGAAGCTCCATGAGGGATACAAGAACAATGGATGAATAATGCTATTGTTGGCCATGCATTTTTAGAATTAGATTATGTAAAGACTACCATTATAAAAAAATCAAGTAAAGAACTCTGATATGATGGACAATTCCATGGTCGAACTATGTTTTACTACTGGTATATACCTCCGTTTTAAATGTTCTACCACCAGATTGCAAGCTCAACACTCCTGAAAATAAAGGGCACCTTATGAAGAAGAAGAGGAGGATCAAATTGGGTGTAAACTGATCATGAGGTCAAATTTTAATTAGAATCTATACGCATGTGGTGTCAAGGTGAATTTGATAGAATCCTACCTTCAAAGCAAGGATGTGTGAGGGTTATGGAAATCAAATGGAGTTGGATTATTTCTAGGTGGATTTGGTGGTATTTTGATTTGAACATAAGGATTTGTGAGGGCGATGGTGAAACTGATAAAGATAATAAGTACTATTAGTTTTTGTTTTGACAACTAAAGGTATCTAGACAAAGGGTATACAAATTGGAGTGCTTAGTTTGATTTATTGACAAGTTGAATCCAATAGGATCATACCTTCAACAACAAGGATGTGTGAAGGTGATGTAAATTTAATAGATTTGTAAGATTGTCTAGGTGAATTTGGTGGAATTTTCCCTGAAAATGAGGGAGATGATAGTGTGATAGAAGCATTAGGTTATATATTTTTGCTGGCCATTTCATAGGAGATCTTACTAGCCTCTTCAAACTTTCCCAACCCACTTTCCCTTGCTACAAATGAAAAAAATTCAATTGAAAAGAAATGCATTAGTCCCTAAATGATGTCCTCTTCAACTACGACATGTACCCATGATAGCTTGTAAATCAAGATGATTGTTACAAGATCAAGAAAGACAGAGATCAAGATGATAGTTGTTCTACCTATTACAAAGTACAATTTGTACAATAGAGCCTAAATATTCAAGTATTTGAAGATGTCTAATAATAAAATATGTACTGTAACTAATACATGCCATGACACTTATTATTACTCATCGCATACTATAACAAGTGAGAAACACTACCCAATAAATATAGAGCATGGAAATGCAACATACATAACATATTACTTCACAGTCACACAACCTCGAGAGTCTAAATGAGAAGAAAAGGAAGGCGCATCAAAGTAAGCTGCAAATAAAACTTAGTCTAGGACATAAAATTGGGTTACTCCATTTCATACAAGTACAAAAACATCAAAGTATATTTACTTTGTTCAAATGATTTCCTTATTACTCGACTTCCTGACGAAGAAAATTATTCATTTGCATAATGGAAACTTCAAAAAATTCCTAAGGCAAAATAAAGATCATGCAATTTGAAAAAAGTAGATTAGTATGAAAACTGACACTACTCCTTGGGGGGAATCAATGGTGAGTGACTCGAAAGGCCTTGCCAGTGAGGGTTTTGAATAAATACACCCTAGGAATTGACCATTATGGAATGTTTCCTATGAGAGGTTGAGAGCCAAGACTTGCTGGAGAATGTATAGGTGTGAAAACTGAAAACCCAGGCATTGGAACTAATGTCCAACTGGTCATGGATGATGTAATTTACAAGAGGCACCATAGTTGCACCGTCCCATTCTTGAATATTTTGTGCAGTCATTTTCATTCTGTACATAGTAAATAATAGTAGAGGCAAGATTACATGACCAAATTATACTTTTAGAGATGCCATAATATTATGTAATCAAACTTACACATATCATGAATGATCAAGGTAGGAAGATGTCGATGCAAGAAAACCAGTTTTAACCAAGCAAGTATTGTTTTGAAACAATATTGATATATTCTATAGGCCTATATTTCCCATGCCATTGATTATGTAACTCATATTTCATTTCCCATCAAATCTATGTGGATTATATACTATAGAACTTATGGTAAGGGCAAGAGGATAGCTGAAATATCAAAGGGAAACATTGTATTACTACAATGTAAATGATGTTCACTAAATTTATGCACCTATATTATACTCTTCCTTTTCACTTTAGCTTCTATTTAGCTAGACATGTTGAGGCTAGTCTCTAGCCAACCCTTATAGCATAACATTATTATTTTTATGCTTTTAGCGTTGTTCTAGGAGATGCCTTTGCACTCCCACTTTCTATTGAAATAGGATGTACTTTTTTTAGTCCCTTTGGCCTGCTTTTGTGGTCTTTTGTTAGACATTAATAAAATGATCATAACTTACCACAAACTGAGTGCAGTGGGTAAGCAAAGACACTTGCAACTGCCCATTTTGTACTCCTTTGTTCGTCTCTTAGACAATGGAACTTGCATGTAGCACCAAATTTGCAAGTTCCCATCTGGATCATAATATAAAAGTACAATAAGAGACAACAAGATAGAATATGAAGAACAAAACATAAAAGAAATCTAAATATTATATATTTCTCTATTGGAATTCTCAAATTACAAACAAGACAAGAATAACCTTGATCAAAAAATTCCTTTAAACATTGTATATCAGTGTAGATACCTTAATATGATAGAAATAATCAATACCCGATGAAAGATATAGGTTTTTCAAGTTGTTCAAAGTTTTAACTTTTGTAGTTAGACAAATTACTCCATACAACAATTTGTAATTTTCCAAAAGGCAATGAGAAACATAAAATATTTTGCTAAAAAATGTAACATCCTAAACAACCTTTAATTTCTTGTTGATTAGTTTGCTTATATGATTTAGCAATTCCAATGTCACTCATATTTGTACTTTTTCTAGTCTTGTTGGCCAATTATGGACACTACTGGATAGTGTGATTTAAATTATATCATATTAAATGAAAAATTGGTGGAGACTACAATGTTTAGAGTATTATTAGCATCATAGATTTGATCTAGGATTAGTATTTTTCAAAAGAATGTAGGCTCTCTTTAGATTGGGGTTAAGACAAATATGCTTACACTCATAGCCTATGTACAAAGGGGCTGGCCTATCTAATAACATTTTGGCACATTGATGTGCATTTTGATGTCTACATATTTGTACTTCTTTGTGCAATAATGTAATATAAGATGCTCTTTCAAAAAAATGGTGCTACTAAACTAAATGGGTATTTGTGTGAATTACTTAAGAATGAAACCAACCAATATTCTCCTATATTTCACTTCTACATTTTGCAAAATAATGAAGCAAATAAATGTACAATCAATAATATTGAGGAAAACTTCACTGGAAAACAAGGGTGGGTAAGTAACCCTTACTTCTAGTGATCAACTCCAAGATGATCTAAGGTAGAGATTCTGTTTATTTTGATGCCTGGAATGTACTCCATTGTGAGGACCTACATCCAAAATACAGTAAACAAACTTGTGAAATACAATATTAAAAAATGTGACCAATTTGCAAGAAATCCATATCTCAATCTAGTAGGCTAACTCTACCTGTCGTATTGTGAATTCCCAATAAATTTATGGAACCTTGACATAATCTATGCTCCTAAATATTTTTGCAAATAAATATGCATTTGCAACTTCCTTGCTGTAGTCAATTTCCTGCACTCAACACCAAAAATCAACAATTTAAGCATAGATGGTTGATTGTAAAACAAAACATGTATAATCACTGTACAATATCCAATTGTCTTCAGTGATTTCTCAACAAATTGTTGAATATTATAGCTCTTATAGGAACTTCCGCATATGTTTAGTGCAAACCATAAACATGCAACAAGTAGTTTGAGTCAAATTTATTTTGTAATTCAATTTACTAATAAAGTGAATATTATATTTAGTTGTTGAGTTTAATAGAGTGTGTTACTCCCCATTTTGCATGGTTTTCCAAGGGTAATTTAAAAAAATATTTTCGTGAATGTGACAAGATTATGGATCCATGAACAGCCTGGGATCCTTCTGAGGGAACCGATATTAGAATTTTGGGTTTAATTGTTAATGAAAAGATGATTTTAAGTAGTAAATTATCTGTGTATTGTGTTTTTGCTTCTGCTATTTACTTTCCATCCATATGTGTGATTACTGCTATGTGAAAGAATTTAAGTTATGCAATTAAATAACAGCTGTGTTTAGTTGAGAACATAAGAACAATAGTATCCGAGGGGTTGGAAAATTTCACATCCAATGCAAACATAGAGGTATTGAAGCTCCACATAAGGGAGACACATCTAGAAGGATGAAGTGACCTCATGTACTTGTCCATAATTTACAAAGGAGTAGTTTCCAACATATCTCTTATCAAACTATAACTTAAACTTTAAAGGTGGCCAATGACCCATTTAAATCATGATATTGACAATGATATTTATAAGAATAGTATAAAACCAACGAGACTTAAAATATATGAACTGGATAGGATAAAGTGTAAAACCTAAGGCTAAATTTTAAGAGATGTGAATGACAAACCCAAAGATCAAGTACCATGTGCTAGTCCAAGCTTGTTGCATGAGAATAAAATGTTGACTAGAAAAACATAGGATTCAACCAAGAATCAGTGATTCAATTATGGATACGTGGATGGATGTACAAAAGATCAAACATGAAGTTTTCAACCAGCAGGTAGTGTGTAGAAAACTATGTTACTGAATCCCTTTAGACAATTGCATATCCACCATAAGATTTGGTAGTGTCAGAAGAGATGTTAAGCACTGAAATGCAAAATATATCATAACCACACATTTTAAGAGACAAAGAGTAAATTTTGAATTTTGAAAAAGTAAATGGAAGCAAAGATGGAACACAACATAAAAAAGGTGAAAGGTGATTGGAATGGATTAGTAGAAGTTGCTAATGCATAGATTTATATCTTTAATCGAACTATCATACAAAATTGTAGGATGAAGCTTCAATGGGAACTCTAAGCTAATCAATTCAAGTGCAGGAACTATTTTTGACACCTAGACATATCTTGGAAAAGGAAAACAACACACAATGGGATAGTTGCATTAGAAGGAAGGAAGTAAAGTGCATCGTCCATAAGGATTCTAAGTTCTATTATTGAATGATGAGGATGCCCAATTTCTGAGATCTATTGACCATGAAGGATACAAAACACATTCTCAACTTTTTCATCCCTTCCACAAATTGTAATGCAACATTAGTAACACCAGGTTTATTAACCTTGTTCTAGATAGCCAATCCTTGGCGAACCGTAAGCCACCTCCATACTTGGTGCTAGAAAGAAGAGCGAGATTTCCAAATAGACTGACACTTTTTTTAACAAATGTGCTTTAGGATCTATCAGCCCCACTTTTTGTTACAGTGTGAGACAATATTAGAGGTGTGCTTGAAAAGGTCATAAATGTCTTTTGTCACATGGATGTAGAATGTTTTCACATGACTCCATATCCAATCCCTCTAGAATGAACTTGATCCATGGAGTTGTAGAACACACATAAATCACCAAGAGGGGGGATGAATCAATGATTTAGGATTTTATTCTTCTTCCAATCAATAATTACATGTAAATTTTTCTTCAAGCAATTAACTTCAAATTCAACTAGCAATAAACCTTTAATAGTCATAGATTACTGAAGCAGTCAAGACATGAATCCAAAAGTGACAACACCAAATTTATGTGGAAAACCAATTGGTAAAAAACCACTGAATTTAATATTTGTAAAAATACAATATTTGTCATCAAGTAGGTGATACAACACCTTTAAAGGGGATACAACCCCTGATTTTTTCCAGCTGCTATTGGAAGGATGTAATGACACCCTTAGTACAGGATATAACCTGTTAGGAACTAAAGTCTTGCCCCTGTACCTCCCAACGTCCCTTGATATAAATATAAGAATACTCTTAATCTACTGATTATCATCTGTCACTTCAACTTCATCCACAGTCTATGGACTGTTACAAACTAGCCTCAAAATTTAGGCTCATAAGAAGGCACAACATACCTTGAATGTACTTGAATTTAATATGATTTACTAAAGTAGAAGACTTAAACCTTGGATCTGTTGCTACAGTTTAGAGTCACCCTCGATCCTCCTATTTCATCCCACAGTCACCCTCGATGTCACATACCCAAATTCTGAACATTATATGTTGTCAGAAAAAAACATTATGTTTTATTTTATTGTAAATTTTTATGTTATTGACCAAGTGGGGTCAAGGATGACTGTAATTAATTACTCTGAATATTTTATTATTAATAAATAAAAGATGAGACAAATACCCAAGGGAGACTCTTGAATGAGTGTTCACTGACCCACTAGGAGGAATGGACTGCAGTGGAGAGCAAACTGACACTTGGCAGCATCCTCAACTTGCTTCTAACTGTTGCAGGGGGCAACTTCCCTATTTTTATGGTCATGTTCCCCAAGAAAGTGGAACTAAGAAGGTGGCTCATTTACTAAAAACAACTGACCAAAATAACTAGGCATGTTTATCTACCCATCGAATTCAGCAGGAGGCTGTTCATTCCTACCTTGTGATATTTTTATGAATTGTGAAAGACAAGAGAACACAAGAGATTCGATGAGGGGAAGGTTAGAAGTGATTGAGTGAGTTAAGACTGAATTCTGAACTAGTGTAGCCACATTGCTGAATTCAATATTACTAAAAGAAGAAGCACTACTGCTGAGTTGCAAAGGAATTTATTCCATTTCTCCACACAACATCTTCGTCCTAGTGGTTCAGTGAATAGGCTCGGGGGTCCTAAGGCAAGTAACTTGGTTGTCTTCAGGAAAAGGTTGGGTGGAACAGGCTCCTTTGGCTGTTTGTATCTTCTACAGTACCAGGTTCTAATTGTGTTATCTTATTTATTTTCTGCCAAATGAATGAATTCATGTTATCAATTTTCTATGTAATCTTAGATATTCGGTACTATTAATGAATGATTTACTTATGTATTTTATCTATTCCGTAGATCCATATATCTAATAGGTTTAAATACTAAATGGATAGTTAAATTGATGAATGAATGAATAAGAATGCTTCCCTGCATTTTTCCACACATTGTTTTTAATGCCGTACTCTAGTACAGGGAAGAGGAATTAAGATAGATTTAAATGATGACATGCAATAGATATAATTTGAATGATAGAATTGTACATCTGCCCATAGCTTAGCAATAGAACCCTTAGCTTTCCTACAACTGTGTAAGCTTTTATAATATAGAACTTGTACTTTGTAATCCCATTGTATAAACCTTACAAAATAGGACAGAGCCCTTGTTTTATTTATAACAGTTTAATATTCTAAGTATTTCTTTTATGAATGTTAAACTAAAGCAATGCATTTTTTATGATCAAAATAATTTACACACAAATGCAGAAGATTTAATTTAAATAAAAACTCATTTATAAAAAATAGTATTAAAAATGTCATCATCATATTATTGTTTAAAAACAACTACAGAAGCATACTGTAAGTCTAGTTCTCAGACTAAACAATTTATGATACAAAAACCCTAATCGTATCCCACCTAAGTGTTCACTTAAATAATTTTACACAGAGTCTTGTAAATCGATTCAAAAGGATTTATCATTGATCTGAATCATTAAATTATACTAACAATCACCAAACAAATAGCTACTCTAGTAGTTTGTCGACTGTCCCAGGGTTCAAACCCTGTTCATCAAGCTATAATTATTATTATTATTATAACATTGTATTAATCTATGAAAATGAATAAGAGTTATACGAGACTAGGGTTAGATACCCTAAAGTATGGCCTAGCCGAAATACATTTTATAAATCTAACATTTCAACCTGTAAAGGCTTCTGCTATGCAAATATGCAGGGCTCAAAACCCTTAAATCAAAACTTTAAACACAGTAATCAATTGAGGTATGGTTTACCATACAGCCTTACGGATTTTCTTTACAAACATTATTTAAAAAAAAATACTTTATAACTTTCCTCAATAGCGATGGGATTTTCCCAAAATTTATGAATAACAAGCATTGCAAAATAATAAAGATTGCTCAGAGCATTTACTTAGATGTCGTATTTTCCAAACTTCATATAAATCTTGCAAAAACCATATCTGCACATGCATTACGATGCAATACAAGGTCGAGGGTTCAACCCTCCTATAGAAAACAAACATAAACTAGAAAATGGGTTTCAAACCCTAAGTATCCCGAAGATTTTATCCAAAACCATTTAGTTCCAAAAGTATCACAATGCCGAGGGAAAACCCTTTTGATTTTCTTTTCCAAATAAAAACCTTATGTATTTACCATTAAATAGTTACATAGTAAGTGTTGAGAAACCAACGAAGGCAGGTCGAGGGTTCAATATTCCCTGTACTAAAGATTCGCCATATGGCTTATAAATGGCTTATAAAGTTTTACCACTAACTGTGGAAACCAAAAATTAAACAAAACCGAACTCTCGGCTAACCAAACAAAGAGTGACATTTTCCCCTTTGTTTCACCAAAAATCTTCTGAGTACTATGGATGCCCACAAGGGAGTCACCGAGGCTTACCAGGGCTTGTTAAGCTCCAAGTCCTGTCTAGTTAGACTTCAAAACAAATACCGAGGGAGTACCTACTAGAAAGACAATACAAGGTGGTTAAAACTTGAAAAAAACCTTAGACATTGAAACATAAACCTTGTTGATTTTAAACATTCAACAAAATACAGTGGTTGACCCAGATTTTACCTGCAACTCTCGCTGCACGTCTGAACACATCCTCAAACATTTTTTCAATACCAGAGGTGCTCGAATACACCTTGGAAACTGGTGAGAACAACATAGTAAATAGCTCGGCCCTTATAGCTTGCTGGTGATAGCAGGCAAGTTACAAGTCTTAGTATCGAACCCCAGAAGAGCTACCTACAACCCACTGTTACAAACCCTAATAACCCAAGAGCCTGTCGGCCTCTCCACCCTCACCCAATGCAAAAATGAATGCTCCAGGTTATGGTCTCGACGAGTAGTTCAACAAGCAGTTAGTGTTTAACACTTTTACCAAGATTCATCACGTGGAAACCTGCCACGAGGGATGCCAACGGGCATTCCACCCAAACTCCTTTAATAACATTTAAGATTTATAGCTACCGGATGCACGAGCTTGCCAACGCAGCGATCTTCCAAGGTTCACTTACGATCCTTCAACATGCATATAACAATACTATATCATTGTACTATAGCCATTAACACATAGAGTTTTACATAGAGCATGCTGATAAGTCAAACTTTGCATAAAACCGTAATGTGTACAAAGGTGATGATACCTAGCATATGATATAAAGCGCTTTAGGGTTATGATATCTAACATGTAGTTATAATGTACATATAGGTTAATACCTTTAGTATAAGGTAGAATGGGTATAAGAGTTATAACTTTAGCACATAGAAATATGTGTTTAAAATATATAGCACTTAGCGTACAACATGTTATGTATAAGGTATTAACCCTTAGGTTATACCATAAAAAATAAAACCCTTGAGATAAGGTTTGGTGGTACACAAAAATATCAATTATCATAAGTTGACGAATCCACATAGATAAGAAAAGCTACAGTCAATGTCTTGAATACTTAAAAACAAAGACCATAATACAATTTAAATAAAATGGCATAAGTATGATGTTTAATTATGAAGCTAATCACAAGAGAAGAACATCAGTAAATAGTTACGACATATGTGTATCACGCATGACCATAGCTAGGGTAGGACCCACCCTTACTCAAACTAAATCCTCTACACTTTTAACTTTGGAGACTAATTGGAGTTTAATTAAGTTCTCTTTACATACTTCGTTAAAGCTTCAGAAAGAAGTATCGCTCTTACTTGCGATCTGCGACAGAAGTTTCAAGAGCATTAGCTAAATAGCTAAGTAATCCTTGGGGTGCCGATAGGACCCTTTCATCATCAAGACAATCAAACAGTTAGTACATATGATTGAAATAGTACTAAAGGTAAATTAATTTTCTTATGCATTTAAAGAAGTGACCATATTTTAATCAGAATATAAAATAGCATTAAAGACATCCAACAATAATTAACAAGCATAAATACATACATTTAATCTGTACGACAAACATAGCAAGAAATTAACTTACCATGCTTATGACTTTGTTGACTAATTAATGAAGTGTCGTCATCAGGCTGTCGTCTAGTTTAACATTTATTGTACTTCCACATAGTGATTGCAGCAGCTTATGCTACTTAGAAAATTTTTAAATTTTTGTGAATTTTTGGGATGTTACATGTGGTATCAGAGCGAAGGTTCAAATACTAGGCCTGAAGTGGCTCACTCGCGCAAATAAAAACTTAGGACAAAAATGCAGATTACTTATTTTTATTTATTTTGTTTTCAGTTTCAGCATTTTATAAATTTAGTTTGCAGGTATGGAAGGACCAAAAGATTCGGCTGAGGATAGGTCCCTTAATAATGAACAGAATAATAATGAACAAGGACACATTGATGCAGAAAACTTATTTGTTGAACTGAATGATAATTCATCTGAATTATTACGAACAATAAACGATTTAAAAATTGAGATAAAAACTGTTAAGGAAGAAAACGAACGAATCTTGAAAGCTCAAGAGGAGTTGAATCAAATTCTGTTGAATAATTTTCATAATAATGATAAAGATAAAGGAACAGAAAATAATGTTGAATCTGGAACTATGTCCTACCAACGTAAGGATAAAAAGATAAAATTGACTAATTATGACAGCAGTTCATCTTCTTAAATTTATGAACAAGCACGCAGGAAAAAGGACAAGTATTCCAGTGATAGTAGTGACAGTGACTGCTACATTAAGAAGAAGAAGTATAGGCCTTACGAAGAAATTTATGGCGATTTTAAAAATATAAAACCACCAAATTTTAATGGAGAAACAGAAAAGAGTGAGACAACTGAAGCATGGATGTCTGGTATGAATACGTATTTCCAGATTTACAACTACTCAAGTCATCTAAAAACTAAATGGCAATTTATAATTTGACTGGAAAAGCAGACATCTGGTGGCAAGATCTGAAACGAGTAAAAGGTTTAAAAGAGAAAAGTGTGAATTGGAGTAATTTCAAGAAAGATTTCAAAAGGAAGTTTATGTCAGAATAGTATTATGAGGAACGAACAAAAGAGTTTTATGAGTTAAAGCTAGGTTCCATGGATAAGAGGGAGTTATGCAGTAAGTTTTTAAATTTATTAAGGTATGTGCCTTATATTACTGAAGAAAAGCCTAAGGTACAGAGGTTTCTGAGATGTTTTCCCTCTCATATAAAGGACATGATTGAGTATGATGGTCCTCGAACTCTTGAAGAGGCCATACATAGGTAATACACAATCAAAATTTACAGCTGCAAGAAACAATGATCCACCTAAAAATTTTGTTAAAATTATTTAACAAAAAGAACCTGTTAAATGTTGGTACTGTCAGGGACCTCACTATGCATCCAACTGCCCACTCAGAAAGAGGACTGTCAACAACATACACACAGTACAAGAGGAGGCTACTGTTGGTGACTTAGCAAGGGAGATTCCCAGGATAAATGCAGCTCTAGAGAATAGACAAGCTGATCATCAAAGTTCCATGGTTGAAGTGGAAGGTATGCTGAAAAATAAACCCATTTCTATTTTAATTGATCCGGGAGCAAGTCTTAGCTATATGTTACCTGATTTAGTTAAATGTTGCAATCTACAAATATATAAGTTTGATAAATCATGGTTGGTTCAATTAGCTACTGGAACAAAAAGAAAAGTGATTGATTATGTAAAAGAATGTGAATTACTGATGAATCAGTTTAGGACCCATGTTAAGTTGAATGTGTTACCTTTAGGTTCTTACGATGTTCTGATTGGAATGGACTGGTTAGAGAAGCATAGGGTAGTATTAAATTGCTTTGAAAATACTTTTACTTGTTTGAATGATGAATGTGAAACTGTGACAGTAAAAGGAATTCCTAGAAAGACATATGTTAGACAAATTTGTGCTTTACAAGTTAAAAAGGTTGTTTGTAAAGGTTGTAAGTTGTTTACTGTAAATGTAATTAATAACGAACAATCAACTAAGGAAGATAAGTTAAAGTTGGAAGACATACCCATTCTAAAGGAATTTTCTAATGTATTCCCGGAAGAAATTCCAAGACTACCTCCGAAAAGGGAACTAGATTTCACCATTGAGTTAGTACTGGGAGTGGTACCAAATTCAAAGGCTCCTTACAGAATGAACATTCTGGAGCTTAATGAACTTAAATTACAGCTTAAGGAACTAATTGATAAAAATTATATAAGGCCGAGTGTGTCTCCATGGGGAGCACCTGTAATTTTTGTCAAAAAGAAGGACGAAACTATGCGTTTATGATAGATTACTGTCAGTTAAATAAAATGACCTTAAAGAACATATATCCTTTGCCTTGCATTGATGATATGTTTGATCAAATACGTGACGCTAAGATGTTTTCTAAGATAGAATTGAGGTCAGGGTACCATCAAGTCAGAATTAAAGATGAGTACATCTTTAAGACTTCTTTTAGAACCCGTTACGGGCACTACGAGTTCGTGGTTATGCCTTTTGGGCTGACCAATGCTCCAATAGTTTGTTAGTTTTTCAGAATCTACTTCAATCTGATCTAATATCTTAACTGAGAGAACAACATGTACAACATATCTATAGCATATTAATCATGGAAACAATAATGCAAGCACAAAAGAGACACAGAGTTTACTTGGAGAAAACCATAAAGGTGAAAAACCCCAATAACTTCCTCAGAGATAGATAGAGCAATGATACAACCCAAGCATAAGAGATAGACATCTCCTAGCAACAAATTCTCCTCCTCCACAAGTGCACCACTCTCCAAAGAGTGTGTGAGAGAATAGAAAGATGAAATAGAGTGCCTCCCGCACTCTATTTATACTTGACTTGACTTGCCTAATAAACTTTACTAGGTCGGCCTCAACTCAACACCATAACACAATGTTGAATGGGCCGACACCCAATAGGGTGGTCTAATAACCGTTTGACCCACATGGCCGACCCCCAATAGGGTGGTCTAATAACCCTTCGACCCACATGACTTATACAGGGCCGACCCCAACAAGGTGGTCTAATAACCCATCAAGTATAAGTTACGACACTTCCGTATAGAGGAATAATAACATCTCTATAGGAATACAAACACTTCCGTATAGAGGAATAATACATCTCTATAGGAGTACAATATATATATATATATGAAATACATTTCGAAGTTACATATACATCAACACTCCCTCTTAACTAGGAAGGTATTTCTCGACACAGATCATCTAGCACAAGTCTTCTTCTCTGGATCATCGTCATCAATGCATCATCCTCGAATCATCGTCATCGTCACTGCTGCTGCTATCTCAATCAATCTCTGAATCTACTCATCATAGGAAGTTCTACAGAGCCATTCCTTTTTCATACTGGATGTAGGCCCACCACCTACAGGTCTTCATCATCACTGGCCATACTGTGAAATACTCAGGACTTATTACGTGCGTCACAAAACCTTGAAAGAGCATCCCAGGTTGTTACGAGCACACAGCTCTACCTGTCGAATATCCCAGGGCTAGTATTATATGTGACTGTCACAAAAACTTAAAAGAGTCTCTTGTCTAGCAAGAACCCTAAAGAGCATCTGAGGCATTTTTCATCATGTCCATATCTCCAGGACTTATTACATGTGAACCCCACCACAAAACCTTAAAAGGGTGTCTTGCCAAGCAAGAACCCTAAAGAGAATCTGAGGCCTTTTTCATCTTGTCCAGATCTCCAAGTCTGATTACATGTGGTCATGATAATGCCTTGAAAGAGCATCTGAGGCCTTTTTCATCCTGTCCAGATCTCCCAAGTCTACTTACATGCCATAGGACAATGCCTCGAAAGAGCATCTGAGACCTTTTTCATATTGTCCAGATCTCCCAGGTCTACTTACATGTCCTCCCAGAGCAATGCCTCGAAAGAGCATCTGAGGTCTTTTTCATCCTATCCAGATCTCCCAGGTCTACTTACATGCTCATCTGCACAACCTGTCCATGACCACAGAGTATCAATATGATACTCACTATACATCATCCTGATGTACACATGATCATCCTGATCATCAACACTGCATCATCCTGCTGCATGTCATCTGGAGCAACATCCTGAAGCTCGTCATCCATGATCATCTTGATCATACAATGCATCCACCTGATGCATACATAGTATCTGCCTGATACATATCATCATACATGATCTACTTGATCATACAATGTATCCACCTTTTACATATACAAATACATGATCCACCTGATCCTACTTGATACATATCAACATACATGATCTACCTGATCACACAATGTATCCACCTGATACATCTACAGATACATACACATGATCCAACTGATCATATCCAGCATTGAACATGATGCGTACATACATATACATATAAATGATTGAACTGATCATATCCAACATCCAACATGATGCGTACATATATATACATATAAATGATCCAACTGATCATATCCAGCATCCAACATGATGCGTACATACATATACATATAAATGATCCAACTGATCATATCAAGCATCCAACATGATGTATATATACACATACAGAGTAGTAACTAGAGCATCGTCCTCATGCTCATCATCCAGCGCTTATATCCACAGCCATGGAAGGATCCTCCTCTCACCATGCTTGGAATGGCTCCTGCAAATGTATCCATGACTTCTTCCTCGAAGTGTCATCAATCTGAAGAACACCAAGACTCTCTCTGAAGTACTCGAACTTCACTCTGGCTAGTGGCTTCGTTAGCACATCTGCAACCTACTCATCCGTCGCAACATACAGGAGCTTCACTGCTCCTCTCTGTTCCATTTCCCTGATATAGTGATATTTGATCTCAATGGGTTTCGACCTGTCGTGGAACAACGGATTCTCAAACAGCTTCACACAACTTTGGTTGTCACAAAAGATACTAGTAGCCTCTAGCGGGAGATCAAATAACTCAGACAATAGCTTTCAAATCCATACTGCCTCACAACTAGCTGAACAAGCTGCAACATACTCTGCTTCAACTATACTTAGTGCTACGCAGGACTGCTTCCTACTAAACCAAGAGATCACACCTGATCCCATGCTGAAGAAGCACCCAGAAGTGCTCTTCCTATCTGCAGCACTGCCTGCCCAATCTGAATCAACATAACCTTGCAGGTTAAACTTTTGATTCACATCATATTTGAGCCCATAATCAACCATACCCTTCAGGTACCTCAGAATATGCTTTACAACAACCAGATGAACATCTCTCGGATCCGTCAGGAACTGGCTCAATGTGTTCACCGCAAAGCAAATATCTGGTCTCATGTTCATCAGGTACATAGAGGACCCAATCATCTGACAATACATCGTGACAT
Organism: Larix kaempferi; assembly: GCA_027924585.1. Lineage (NCBI taxonomy): Eukaryota > Viridiplantae > Streptophyta > Pinopsida > Pinales > Pinaceae > Larix > Larix kaempferi. The sequence continues at coordinate 4,759,212 of BSBM01001646.1, forward strand.
CAATCGGATCAGATGAAGCATCACACAGAAGCTTCAGGTTTGATGCCATAGGTGTGGCCATATCCTTGTGGTCCATCATCTCGAACCTCTTCAGGATCTCCACTGCATACTTCCCTTATCCAAGGAAGATACCATCTGCACTCTGCCACACCTCCATGCCTAGAAAATAGTGCATCATCCCCAAGTCCTTCATCTCGAACTCGGCAGCAAGCTTCCGCTGCGTGTCGGTAATCAATCTATCCTCACCTGTAACAAACAGGTTATCCGCATACAAAAGTAGTATCATTGGATTGCCTTCCTCAACCTTGTAGTAAAGGTTGGATTCCGCTTTACTCTTGGTAAAGCCCAAACTGGATAGAAAGTTGTCTATCCTACCATACCAAGTTCTGCACATATATGACTTCCCGTCATGTGTCTTAAAACCAAGTGGTTGCTCCACATACACTTCCTCTTCGACTACACCATTTAAGAAAGCTGTCTTGACATCTATCTGGTGTATCTTCCATTTCATTACTACAACCAAAGAAAGTACTGATCTGATGGAAGTGTTCCTGGCTATAGGTGTAGAAGTCTCTTCATACTCAATCCCTCTTTCTGGGAGAAGCCACGAGCTACAAACCTCATTTTGTATTTCTCCATGCTACCATCTGATGCATGCTTGATCTTATAGATCCATTTGGAAGTCACAACAGACTTCCCTTCAGGTCTTGTGACTACATCCAAAACATCATTCTTCATGATCGACGGATCATGGCATTCTTCCATTACTTCATCCTAGATCCTGGGAACTTCAATATCTTCAATATCTTCAATATTGCTGGAACAAATGTTGTAGTCCTTCTTTTGTAGGTGAAGGTATACGATCTTTCCTACAAAACAAGTTAAATTGCATGATTAGAAACGTCTCTTAGTTTTCAGAGAAAATTCTTACACATAAAGAAATATGTCATACAGTCATGCAATTATTTTAGCCAATGCTTCAATACAACATTCATCTATATCCTGTAACTTTCTAGATGCCTTCCAATCTCTACCAGAACATTGTTAAGAGTTTGCACTACTCCCAACATGTCAGCAAAGAGGTTTCATTCTAGATAAGTAGCAGTGGAATGTTGTACAATGCCATAGGCCACTTACCCATCACATGCATATTAGTAGTATATTGTTCATTAATGCAATTATTCTAATATGCATAATACACAACCTAATTCTAGGAACATCAGTATATACATTATTGAAGAGTATTATTTAAACAATCAAATATGCAAGAAATGATAATTCAAATACTTATCTTTGTTTGTTTTTTGGGTTGACTCCCTCTCAGTCTTTGCTTCCTTTCTGCAACTCCATTCTGATGTGGATTGTGAGAAGTGCTCAACTCCCTCTGAATATCTGCATCCTTGCAGAAACTATTGAAGTGTGCTCCCTCTTGATCTTTGCTTCCTGGATTACCTGTCCTTGAACTTATATCCATTCTTAATCATTATGCATGCTTACAAGTATCATTATTGTGATATCCTCGAGATCTCATACATAATCATACATTTATTAGTATATTCTCAATACTATCAAAACACAATAATCTTAAGCATGTATAATCATGATAATTTCAAACAGAAATAATAAGCATTAGTATTCAAGGACTCTTATGGTTAGTCATATCATAAATTAAAGTAAGAAACATAATATGCCTAAACCCGTGATTACTCAAACCTATACTTTCATGACTCTTCTGGTTAGTCATATCATCAATTAAGGTAAGAAACATAATATGCATACACCCATGCTTATTCAAACCTATGAATAATCATTATCAATCATGCCATTTATGCTTATATAAGAGATCCTAACACAAGGTAAGATTCTAACTTGATATAGGAAAAACATACCTGGATTAGCATGCTAGCTAGTTATGTCTAACATAACCGCATAATGTCTTCTTGTTCTCTTCAATGACTTGTGCTAGTAACCTGCATATCTCATAGGTTAACTATTATAGAACCAAGTTATACACACCTCATAAGTAGATCTTCTATGTGATCCATGGCAATGGATGAACCTTTGTCTTCATGTCACCATGATCATGTGTTCTTGAACTAGAACATGATTTGTCTTTCTTGGTGTACCTTTCATGTTAGCGGACAATATAAGCCTCATACAACACCATAATGCATTAGTACAATCATAAGTGTCAACACCCTAATCAATGAATATCTTCTATCATGCATTCATAATTTTATTAAGGTGATACGACAAGTCTAAATTTAATCAAGATTGTACTAACTGTAATAATATCATAAACTTAATCATGAACAAATCTCGAAACATACTTGGATAATTCATACCTGTTGAGATTGCTTGTAATCTTCTTATGAAAGGCCTTAGCCTCATCTCCCTCTGAAACAGGAACTTCTTCACTTATGCAGGTGACGAATCCATTCTCTTCTAGGATTAACCCAATCCACTTGATTTGCAGGAACTGGATCTAGAGCTGGATTAGGGTTTGTCAGGGAAACCCTAAAAATTCAAACTTTGAATTTCAAACTTCTGAAAGGATAGAAAGATGCAACTTGATGAGATGATCAACCTGGTATACTCATAATTTGAAAAGTGCAAAGTTTCACCCTTCAAAATTGCCTTTGAAACTTCTGGATTCATTGGACATGACCTCGAACTAGGGTTTGATAAAGCCCACCCTTCTACCCAATCAAAAGGTTCGATCCAAAGCTCTAAGCTTCTATTTTTCTGAGGAGCTTCTAGCCGTGGTCACAAATTTCAAAAATTCTCATTTTTGCAGAAGCCCTAATTTTCCACTTTTCCGATCAAAGTCCCGAAATAGGGTTTGATCAAACCCGACCTTCTGCCCAACCAAAAAATCTGATCTTAGTCTCTAAATTTCAATTTTTATGAGTAGCATCCAACCATGGTCTCCGATTACAAAAAATACCAACTTTCTCCAAAACCCTAATTCCCGGAGCCAGGAATGAAGGTAATCAAAAAAATAATTCTGTTTTGACAGAAATATGCACCTGATTGTTTCTAGTATAACTCCAAACTTTCCAATCCACAGGGTCTAAATTTTTTTCATGTGGTAGCCTGACCTGTCATGTTTCCAACCCCACAGGTCTGACCTCAAATGGATTCTCTGAGAGAGATTTATTCCAAGTGTCGCAACGTGACCTGTTTATGGGATAAAACAAGAGAGCGAACTTGTACGGCGTGCCACATGTCACTGGTTCAGTTTCGGCCTCTGAAAACGTTACCTGAGAAATTAAAATCCATGCACTACTTGTCACATTTTATGAAATTTCATTTGGAGCTTCCTAGCCCAAGTTATGACATTTTTTCCTAGGTCACCTGTTTATGACTTAGATCTAGAAGAGGTAGAAACCCTAGATTGTACAGATCATAAAATACAAATTACAATGAATTAGAAGTTGTCCTTTGAAGAAAAGGTACATGGGGATTTGATCTTCGACCTATAAAAGTTTCAGATCTGAAAAATTCCCAAAAATGGATTTATAGCAAAAGTGCTACGATGATTGGTTTTTGCTATATCAAGCCCTAGCATCGCTAGTGCAACAAGTGTCATACATGCCATACCATGCCTTCTTTCAGGCTAGCTCTGATACCATGTTAGTTTTTCAGAATTTACTTCAATCTGATCTAGGATCTTAACTGAGAGAAAAACATGTACAGAATATCTACAGCATATCAATCATGGACACAATAATGCAAGCACACAAGAGACACAGAGTTTACTTGGGGAGAACGATAAAGGTGAAAAACTCCAATAACTTCCTCAGAGATAGATAGAGAAATGATACAACCCAAGCATAAGAGATAGACATATCCTAGCAGTAGCTTCTCCTCCTCCACAAGTGCGCCACTCTCCAAAGAGTGTGTGAGAGAATAGAATGATGAAATAGAGTGCCTCCCGCACTTTATTTATACTTGACTTGACTTGCCTAATAAAATTTACTAGGTCGGCCTCAACTTAACCACATAACACAATGCTGACTGGGCCGACACCCAATAGGGTGGTCTAATAACCCTTTGACCCACATGGCCGACCCCCAATAGGGTGTTCTAATAACCCTTCGACCCACATGACTTATACAAGGCCGACCCCAACAAGGTGGTCTAATAACCCATCAAGTATAAGTTATGACACTTCTGTATAGAGGAATAATAACATCTCTATAGGAATACAAACACTTCCGTATAGAGGAATAATACATCTCTATAGGAGTACAATAAATATATATATGAAATACATTTCGAAGTTACATATACATCAACATAGTTTTCATGTGCCTTATGAATAATGTTTTACATCAGTACTTAGATAAATTTGTGATTGTTTTTATTGATGACATTCTAATTTACTCTAAGACTAAAGAAGAGCATCACGAACACTTAAAAATAATTTTACAAGTGTTAAGAGAACACCAACTTTACGCTACGTTCAGCAAATGTGATTTCTATAAAGATAAAATACATTACCTAGGGCATGTGATATCCAAGGATGGAATCGCAGTAGACCCGGATAAGATAAAAACAATTAACGAATGGACTGCCCCTAAAGATGTAATTAGCATACGATCTTTTATGGGAATTACAGGTTACTATCGTAAATTTATAGAGGGATTCTCTAGAATAGCGAATCCTATAACCTCTTTACAAAAGAAAGGTAAGAAATTTATGTGGGATCAAATATGTGAAGAAACTTTTAAGAAACTAAAAGAGCTGTTAACAATGACACCTATTGTAAAAATTGTTGATCCAAACAAGAATTTCATCGTATGCACTGATGCATGCAATGATGGACTTGGAGGGGTCTTAACACAAGAAGGTCATGTGATTGCATATGAATATACGAAGTTAAAGATTCATGAGAAGAACTATGCAACTTATGACTTAGAGTTGGCTGCCGTTATATATGCATTAAAGATGTGGTTCCATCATGTTAGGAACCCATGTCTTTACTTTGTTAGTATATTGTTGTTGGACGCATATGCTTTGTAAGTCGTCCTGTAGTATTTGTTGATCCATAGTTTATATTAGCCCATAGTATTGACCCATAGTATTGGACGCATATGCTTTGTAAGTCGTCCCATAGTATTATATGTCCCATGGTTTTGACTCATAGTATTGGCGCCTAGACTTAGCCCATGGTTTGTATTGACACATAGTATTGATCCATGGTATTGGCACTTAGACTTAGTATATAAGTGTGTGTTGAGGCCTATGAAGGCACCGTGAAGTTAATTGTATTGAGCTTGCTCAAAGGAGGTTTCCCCCTCGAAGTGGCCCGTGATCAATATAAAAGTGATTCTGAGTTCTCTTATTTCTGATATCTCGTGTATTTGCATTAATTAATTATTGCAGGTTCATCACATTTGGTATCAGAGCACTTTCTTAGGCTCGTTGGGTGGAATTTCTGCCAAATTTGTTTTTTCGCATCTGTTGCAGCTTCGGATTTGGGAATAATCCCTATCCGCTTAAGTGTGGGAAGTACTTGGGCATAAGCCCTAAAACTCATTGTGAGGAGTACCACAGGAACCCCAAAGTAGCTGGCCCATTGAGAGGGCCTGCTAGCGAAAAGGGCAACGACCCCTACCTGATTGACTAGTTCCCACCCATGAGGTAAACCGAGAGCTGTCATTTGTGGCAAAGTGGTCATCAGTTTTACCTGAGCCGTGGAGTTAGGGGTACTGCCCCAATACGCAATCCGTCAAACAACATTGGTGGCCGAGTGAAACACCTGAACTGGTAGGAAGCCGTACATACCTGGGGTCCATATCTATTTTTAGTTGAATTGTTGCCGATCACTTTCACTCCAGATCCAACCGTTTCAGATCTATTCTGAAAGTCCTTCCAGATCCAGTCGCCGTTTCAGATCCATCCATTTTCGATCCCTTCCATGCCGTTGCAGATCCATCTATTGCGGATCCCTTCCGCACCGCTGTTGCCGATCCATTTCTGATATTAAAAAAAAAAAAAAAAATTCTGTTTTTCGGCCATATCTCCCTTGTTTCAACTCTGTTTTCCCTGAAACTTCACTGACATCCCTGCAATCCCATTCTGCATATTTCATTCCTGAAGACCCTATCCCAAATTCCACTTCCCAAGACCAGAAATCCCACATTTGTCTATTTTTAGGGTTTGCCATATCTTCTTCAATTTTCACCCGATTGCCTTCAAATTTTACAATAGAGTTCCCGCTTCTGAAATCCCCATTTTTTTGCTTCCCTGTCCCTCAGAAAGTGTCGAAAATCTAGTCAAACCCCAATTACCCCTCCGAGTTTTTCCCAAATCCAAATTTCCCCTTACTAAATAAGCTTGTGTTTGTGTTTTTCTATCTATTCCCCCCCCCACAAAAAATAAAAAAAATTACTGGTTATGGTTGTCACTTGCACATGAGCAAACACCATGGAGGAAGCACTTGCAGCCATCCAAACCAAACTCCAAGATCTAGATGAAAAATTTCTCAGCCTCCATCTTCAGCATTCAGCCATGAACAATCACTGACAACCAGAATCTTTTGCAGCCACCGGGTTCTCTTCATCCAGCAATTTTTGTGGGCCGAAGCTTGATTTTCCTCACTTCAATGGTACTGATCCGACTGGATGGATATACCGAACAGAACAATATTTTAGTCTGCATAATACTTTTGATGTCCAGAAAGTTCCACTTGCATCCTTTCATTTGGAACAAGAAGCGCTTCAATGGTACCGTTGGTACATCAAAGCTCATCCCGAGCCAAACTGGACAGATTTTTGCCAACTCCTTTTGCCACGATTTGGTCCTAGTGCTTTTGACGACTTCACAGGAGCACTCACTAAACTTCACCAAACTGGCACAGTGAGAGAGTATCAGATGGAATTTGAGAAACTAGCCAATCACACAAAAGGATTGTCTGATGAATTCTATAGGAGTTGTTTTATCAGTGGTCTCAAGGATGAAATCCGCTCAGAGGTCAAAATGTTTTGTCCTAACACAATGATGGAAGTCCTAGGGTTGGCTAAGCTGGCTGAGGACAAGATCGCAGCTCATCAACGCTCCAAACCCACCTTTGTTCCCTTCAGAAATATGGGTTCCCAACGACCGCCCATCACGCCTGCTCCTCAACCAACTCCTATCAAGCAATTGTCTGAAACAGAGATGCAGGCACGCCGAGAAAAAGGGCTTTGTTATAATTGTGATGAGAAATTCACTCGGGGACATAGATGTGTTCAACAAAAGCTCTATCTCTTGGATGTGGATTCTCCGCCTGCCTCATAACTTGATGAAGAAACTCCAGATACAGTAGATGATTAGGTCGACATTCAACACCCGCCTGTTGACACCCCATCTCAGGACGACCCACCCGAGATCTCTCTCCATGCTGTAACCGATGTCACCACCCCACAAACAATGTGAGTCAGGGGATACTTCAAGAAGCTCCCTCTTACCATACTCATTGATTCTGGTAGCACTCATAACTTCATTGATCCTCGGATTGCCAAACAGGCTGATTGTTTTGTCCATCCTTGCTCCAACTTTGAAGTCATGGTTGCCAATGGGGGCACCTTACCTTGCAAGGGGAAGTGTCACAATGTGCATATCTCTATGGAAGATTATAACCTGCGCTCTGACATGTTTGCCTTGTCCTTAGGCGGATGTGATGTGGTTTTGGGTGTTCAATGGTTACGCACACTTGGCCCTATCTTATGGGATTTTGCTGAACTTTGGATGCAGTTTTCAGTCAATGGGGCACAACAAAAATTTATGGGCTTACAACCAGGGTCTCTCTGCATCATCAGTTCACATCGCTTGGAAAAAATACTTAAGAAGAATTCTCATGGTGTCATCATTCAACTCCATTCCATTCAGATGCACCCATCAACAGTCTCCACTACTTCCTTGGATAGATATGCAGGTGTCTTTACTGAACCAATGAGCTTGTTGCCTTCAAGAGACCTCTCCGATAAGAATTTAGCCGCATCTACCTCTGAGCAGGAAATGATGACTATTTTGCATCTAGTACAGAAGTGGCAGCCATCCCTATTGGGGAATTAGTTCTGCATCAAGACTGATCTCCAGAGTCTGGAAACTTTCCTGGAACAATGGGTCTCCTCCCCAACACACCTGAAATGGGTTATCCAACTCATGGGTTATGACTATGCGACCACTTACCAGAAGGGTAAGGACAATATGGTGGAAGATGCTCCTCCTCGCACATTTGATGACCCAGTTTCTCTTACAGCTATTTCTCTGCTTGTTCCAAATTGGTTGCAATCTGTTCAACGGGGCTATCTTTTCTATGAACTCCATGCTTCTTCATCAGTAGGGCACTCTGGGTTCCTCAAAACATATGACCAGGAACAATGTAACTTCTTTTGGAAGGGACTCAAAAGGACAATTCAACGGATGGTGGTTGAATGTAATACTTTCCAAGTCAACAAGGGTGAAACGAACCTCCTTTCGGGACTGCTCAAACCCTTGCCCATCCCTCCACAGATTTGGACAACTATTTCTATGGATTTCCTAGAAGCACTCCAGTGGTACAGTACCACATCTCAAAGGACACCATATGAAGCAGTCTCTAGACAGTCACCACCAGTTCTTCTTCCATACACCTTCAGCAGCTCCCCAGTTCAGGCAATTGACTCAATTCTTCGAAACCGTGATCAGCTTCTTCTCATTCTGCAGGACAATTTTCACATGGCAAGAATTCGACTAAAACAACAAGCCGATCAGCACCGTTCTGAGTGCACTTTTCACATCGCTGATATGGTTCTTCTTCGTCTATAGCCTTCCATGCAATCCTCCCTGAAACTCCAAAGGCGCCAGTGGCTCGGAATGCAACATGAGGATGCTACAGGGGACCCACTCCTTCAGATTCTGCATCAATTTCCACATCTAAAGCTTTGAGGACAAAGCTTTTTCTAAGGGAGAGGGGATGTTAGGAACCCATGTCTTTACTTTGTTAGTATATTTTTGTTGGACGCATATGCTTTGTAAGTCGTCTCGTAGTATTTGTTGATCCATAGTTTATATTAGCCCATAGTATTGGACGCATATGCTTTGTAAGTCGTCCCATAGTATTATATGTCCCATGGTTTTGACTCATAGTATTGGCGCCTAGACTTAGCCCATGGTTTGTATTGACACATAGTATTGATCCATGGTATTGGCACCTAGACTTAGTATATAAGTGTGTGTTGAGGCCTATGAAGGCACCGTGAAGTTAATTGTATTGAGCTTGCTCAAAGGAGGTTGCCCCCTCGAAGTGGCCCGTGAGCAATATAAAAGTGATTCTGAGTTCTATTATTTATGATATCTCATGTATTTGCATTAATTAATTATTGCAGGTTCATCACACATCACTTAATTGGAAGAAAATTTACTCTAATGACAGATAATAAAGTTTTAAAATATTTGCTGGATCAACCAAATTTGAATGCAAGGCAAGCTAGGTGGCTAGCTTTCCTTAGCAAATATGATTTTGAGATTCAACACATTAAAGGTAAAGAAAATAAATTTGTTGATGCCTTAAGCAGAAATGATAGGATAAATTTTGTTTCAGCAATTAGCACTTATAAAACTGATCTAGAAAATCAGATTGAGGAAGGAATCAGAATGGATGAAAAATATCAAAAATTACTTTAAAAGGTTGTTGAAGATAATGCTGAAAATTTAATAACAGATTTTAGAATTGATGAAAGAGTGTTACTGCTGTATAAAAATAGACGTTATGTGCCTAACGTTGTTGGAATTAAGTTGTTGATTTTAAATGAATTGCATAAAAATCCATACTCAGGACATCCTGGTTACCAAAAGATGATAACAATGCCGAGAAAAGATTATTTTTGGCCATGTATGAAAAGTGAAGTAGCTGAATATATTGCTAGGTGTATAGAGTGTCAGCAAATAAAGGCTAAATATCAACACCCAACTGTATTGTTACAGCCATTGCCTATTCCAGATTAAAAGTGGGACATAATTAGTATTGATTTTATTACTAGTTTACCTAGAAATCAGAAACATAATGATTCTGTAATGGTAGTCGTGGATAAGCTTAGTAAAGCAACCCACTTCATACCTGTTAAAACAACCTACAAGGCTGCTAACATTGCTGAAATTTTTATGAAACAAATTTTTCATTGGCATCGATTCCAAAAGTTATAATTTCTGACAAAGACTCAAAGTTTACAGGAAAGTTTTGGAAGTCTTTATTTAAAGGTTTAGATACTACTTTAAATTTCAGCACAACATTTCATCCACAAACGGATGGGCAGACCGAAAGGGTCAATTAGATTCTTGAAGATATGTTAAGAATTTATGTTAGAGATCATCCAGGTAAATGGAAGGAATATTTGCATCTTGCTGAGTTTGCTTATAATAATCATTACCAAGCTTCAACAAAATTCAGTCCCTTTGAAATTATATATGGCAGAAAATGTAATACTCCTATTTCATGGAGTAATCTAGTTGACAGGTTAATGCTAGGACCCGAGTTATTAAAAGAAATGGAACTAACCGTGAAACAGGTTCAAGACAATTTGAAAATTGCACAAGATAGACAGAAAATTCATGCAGATCTCAAAATAACTCAAAAAGAGTTTCAGGTTGGTGAGCATGTGTTCCTCAAGGTAAAACCTAAAAAGAGCTCCTTAAAGTTAGGAAGTTGTGCTAAAATAGCACTAAGGTATTGTTGACCTTTTGAAATACTGTCTAGGGTAGGACTAGTGGCATATCAGTTGGCCTTGCCACCAAATATTAAAGTACATAATGTATTTCACATCTCTCTTTTGAAAAAGTATGTGCATGATGCTACTCATGTGATTAATTGGAATGATGTACAGGTGGAACCAGATTATATCCTCGACAAGAGGGAAATTTTGCTTCATAATCATACCATTGGACAGGTAAAGGTGCAGTGGAAGCACCTCAGTCCAGATGAAGCAACTTGGGAGTTGGAAAGTAATATGCGGGTGGCATATCCAAATCTGTTCCAGGAGGAACTAGAAGATGATGAATAAAATAACATCAAGGACGATTTTGAATTTAAGAGGGGGTGTTTGTCACATACCCAAATTTTGAACATTATATGTTGTCAGAAAAAACATTATGTTTTATTTTATTGTAAAGTTTTATGTTATTGAACAAGTGGGGTCAAGGATGACTGTAATTAATTACTTTGAATATTTTATTATTAATAAATAAAAGAGGAGACAAATACCCAAGGGAGACTGTTGAATGAGTGTTCACTGAACCACTAGGAGGAATGGAATGGGGTGGAGATCAAACTGACACTTGGAAGCATCCTCAACTCACTTCTAACTGTTGCAGGGGGAAACTTCCCTATTTTTATGGTCATGTTCCCCAAGAAAGTGGAACTGAGTAGTGTTGACACAAACCCAGTCGACAGGGGTTCCACACGCCGTCGACACCCAAGCCACCGCGATCTCCTTGAGCACCATCCCAAACAGGTTTTACCCCGTCCAGCAAGACCTGTGGAGTAGATGAGGTCTCATCCGAGATGTTCAAGGGAGAGTTGACGGAACCATGTTTCCACCAAATGAAGGAGGATGTTGTGCATCAATTGACTAACTTATTGCAACATTCATAAATATATCGAAGCATTCAACGTAGATATTAATCATAATCGCGACATCATTCGACAAATCTTATCATTGACAGAACCATTATTGCAACAGATATAATAGTAAAGCATTAATTGCACCAAGGAAACATTGCATCATTCATTAATTGATATCGCAAGAATGCATTTACCACAGATAAACAAAAGACACAGGGATTCTGCTCAAAAAATCTGCCACATCATATTTATCTCCGCAAAAACCCAGATAGAACAAGATATTCAACTCGGCTATCTCTAGATTCTTCAATCTCTCGAATATTTCTTTGTTATCGCTTACAAAATATTTTCAAATATCTTCCCCGATATCTTAACACTTACAAACCTACATCTACTTATAGGCTTGCGCCTTTACTTTTGTGGTCCACTTAGGCAATCGCCTAACTACTTCTTAACCAACTTTACAAAAATCAACCCAAAATCCCACATAATGCGTTCAAATGACCCAAAAACCCCCGTAGCGTGGTCTAAATGACCCAAAATATACATGATGTGGTCCAAATGACCCAAAAACTACAAAAATACTTGTCGCCTTGCTTGTTGCTTTCCACCTTCCGCAGTATCTTTGGCCTTGCGCAGCATCTGTGATGTTAACTCATCAAACCGCCTGCCAACGTGCCCCCAACACAATCTCATGGCTCTCCCTTGAGCCATGTCAGGTGGACATGGTGTACTCGTTGGTCTTCAACCTGAAGTCCTTGTACTGTTGATCGACATCCGTGACCCATTCCTTTACGGCCGCAGCCACCGCCTGACTGTCTGTCACATCTTGCGCAGATGGATGCTCACTTAGCTTCGTAGCAACTTGCTGGTGACCTTCCTGCACGGCCTGGAGTGCGGAACTTGCCTTAAGAAAAAAATGACCTCCAATCTACTGGAACTCCTCCAACTACGCATTGCGCTTCTTCTAACGTTCTTTAGCCTTTGTGATGCGCTGCTGCAAATTTTTCAGTTCTGCTGATTTGGTGACCTGAGCAATTGGTGGCATCATTCGCATCGCTTCCTTCAGTGTCTCCAATTGCCCCTCCGCTTCTTGCCTCAGCTTGGTCAGTTGTTCTATTTGATCATCCTGAATAATGCTTCCCCAAAACTGTGCGGTATTTGTTGTGAGCTTTGTCGCTGTCTGTTCTAGTTCTCCCAGTTGTGTTGCCGCATCCTCAATGGCGCATTTCTGGTCGTCTACGCGTTCTTTTGGTGTGCCTGGGTTCAATAGAGCTGTTAAATCTGCATTGTCATGCTGTAATTGGGCAATGACAACCCCAAGTTGTTGCGCTCTGTGAACTGGGTCCAACTGTGCGGTAGGCTCGAGAACATGTTGATAGGCATCGAGACTGCCTCTTCCAACCGCACTTTGCTGTCCCAAAGGGCAGCTATTTCTACTGTCAACCATTCCTGCTCCTTCTTGAGTTTCGCTACGACGCTAGTCTTCTCGGCCATCAGCTTCTCGAGCCTGTCCTCCAATTCATTCACTACCTTCATTGCCTCAACTGCTTTCCCCTTAACTTGTCGACCTCCTACTGGGCCGTTGCATTGTTTTCCTGCGATTGCAGGTACTGACCGCTGATCTCGTATAGCTTGTCCGCCATTTCCCAACTGGCAACCATCTGCACATTTGTTAAATCCATCGTAGGCAGCTCATTGATGTTGATGGTCAAATTTTCTAATTATTGCAGCAAGGTCTGGAGAGCCTTTTCTCATTCACAATCGCATTCGGGGGAATATTCACATTTCAAACCCGTGGCTCAGTGCGGATTGCGTCAACTGCAACCTCCGGTACCCGCTGCGAAACAACATCGCATAAAGAATAAAGCTGAACATTTACCTCTTTGAAACCGGCTTCCACCTGTGCTGTCATCGCTCGAGCTGCCACATTTTTTGCATTGGTAACAACTGCTATAAGTTGTCCCAACTTCGGCTTTGTTGTTGGGGAGGCCCCACTGATCGTCACATACTCATGATGTGCCTTCATTCTGCCCTCCTCAAGGTCGCGGTCGATATCCTCATCCGTGGGTGTCTTTGTGGACGACTCCTGATCCGAGTCATGGTGACTCTGCTGGTCCTGTGTAGACAATGCATCATCTAGGCCCGTCGCAAAAGGTCTCGCCTCAATCTCTGCCAGGCTAACTGATTCCCTCCATTCAATCAACCAATCATTGACGATGCCCTCTAACACTTCTTCAGAGTGTCAGCAACCATTGCTTTGCAAGGTTGCGCCTTGCTTGCACGTGAATCACATGAGGCCAAATTGCAAACAGCGCAATCGGCTTGTACTTCGCTGCAGTTTCTTCAGTTAAGCGAGGCACCTTCGTTGCTGCATCTTGTAGCATCTCCCAATACAACCAAAACTGCATTGCACTGTCCCTAAGGTGCTCGGGTTCTTGCACCCACCACAAGTTCTGATAGCGCGCACCCTTACGGATTTTCACGGCCTCAACTTCCATGCCCTGGTAAGTGTCAGGCTCCTTCCGGGCGACCAACGCGATTAATATTAAGATCCAAGTATACGTGAAGGGGCCTTTCCCATCTTGGACGGCTGCAGCATCCTCTGCTAACTGGTTCAACAAAAATAGTGACTGGTTCATTTGCATGCCTTATGCACACTATGCTGCACATGCCACGACCCCTGAATTGCACTGGTTGGGTTGATTCTTCCGAACCACTTTGCAACTTAATATCTTCGCGTCGGTGAGGACCGCCTTATCATTGATACTGTTGGTGTGGTAAGCGTGGCCGTCACATTCCAATGCGTAGCGCCGGACCAACTGTGATGCCCTCTTCTTATCATTCTCCTTCCCTCATAAGTATTGTGAAGGATCTACCCCATCCTTCAACAACTCGGTGATCTTCACAATCAAATCGACAGTGACTGGAACCGGCCTGTCCAGCCACAATGTGCTGCCATGGAAGCAGGCCAGCAGCTGCTTCACACAAGCATTAACCTCCTATAGTCGCCCAATGTGTGGCATGTTAATGAGTCCCAAAAATCCCGCCTGGTTCAACCCACGCGCCCAATCTTGCGGAATCGGCTTACCGCTGAGTTGTGACCCCGACACATAGGGGTCCGATGTAATTTCCTTATAGGCCACCATGTCGTGGTCATCATATTTCAGCCGCATCAATGCCATCACAATATCTACAGAGCAGTCCATACCTGCTGGGAGCGCTGGCATCCACACAGGGTATTTTTTATTCTTTGTGAGCTTCGGGAGCAGTATGCCAGGCCGACAGGGGGGGACATACCCAGGGATATCCGCAGCAGATATCCCTACCCAAGAAGCTGAATTGTCAACTATGTAGCGAGACTGTCCTACCTCCGTGTGGAACTCCTCCATGACTGCTATGGATGAGCTTAGCTGTCGTTTACTCTGTGGGGACTTCGAATGATGACCCCCCCTCCGCTTCTTTGGGATTGTTGTAAATGCCGATCTGCATGGCATACTGACAACCTCTTCTTTGATGCTTACTGGCTTAGATGGTGACTCCACACCACTGGAAAATTCAACCACAGGTGTACTCGGCATGCCGCAGCAGGGCCCCTCTTGGCTCAACAGTTCCTCACCTTCCGACACAACTTGCAGACAACAACCTCTCAACACCTAACTCGACAATTCAACTTAACAATACAACATTGAGCTTATCCTTCATACTCGACGCAATGGTGCCTTTCAACCAGAGCCGACCCCTTCTTATAATGCCGAATTGTGTCCTTAAGTATCATTACCAAATCGAAGCATGCATTATGACCAAATCCTGTCTTAATTACCCAAATCCGCCGTCGATTCTGTCAATCCAACGGCCAGATCCGCCATTAATTCCGATCATTCCATCACTCGATGCTAATTAACTGTTTTTAACTTTCTGCATTTATTACCGATTTGACATGGTCGCGACCCAGCCTCTGTCGCCACCCAATGCCTAAACCGCGATACATGTTCTCCAATCTGCACACTTTATTCCTACTGGTGTGCCCTCCTGCCACCAAGCATCCTGTATTTGTTTTTTTTTCTTCTTGCGACTCAGGCATTGCGCTGCTCCAAGCCCATCCTGTAGGGATTCAACCTACTACCATTAACCAACTTTGGGAGCATTGCTCCATCTAATTGTTGCAACTGTACTGCTCTGCCTGAAGTTATGCTATTGATGCGATATGGACCAAGCCAATGCATCTGCAATTTTCCTTTATGCTTCATAAACTTGCTATGGTACAACAGCACCAAGTCACCCTACTGAAACTGTTTGTTCTTGATATGGCAATCATGCCAAGCCTTTTGCCAATCCTTCTCCACTCTCTGGTGGAAACCTGCGATAAAGCGATCTTCCTCAAGCTGCACTAGTTGCGCCAGACGTTCTCCTAATGCCGCTTCATCATCCATACCTATTGCTGCCTCTATGCACAGACTCAGAACAATGTACTCCATAGGCATAATCGCTTCTTTCCCATACACCAGTTTGAATGGTGTTTGTCCTGTCAACCTTTTACAGGTGGTGCGATATGCCCACAAAACTGCTGGAATCTTCAAATCCCAGTCGTCGCGATTCACATTGCAAACCTTTGTCAGCGTATGCTCCAAGATCTTGTTGAAAGTTTTTACTATCCCATTTGCTTGCATATGATATGGCGTGCTCTTCTTATGCTATATCTACAGTTCCACTGTCAATGCGCTAACGGTGCGATTGATAAAATGACTGCCCTGATCACTCATCAATACCTTTGGGCAGCCGAACCGAGTGACGATGTTGTCGAACAAAAAATGCGCTGCTGTTGCAGTGGATCAATCTACTACTGGTGCAGCCTCCATCCATCTTGTCAAATAATCTGTCGCCGTGATGATATATCTTGCACCAGTGCGATTCCCAGGTGTGTTGATAGGGCCCACAAAATCCACTGCCCATTTATTAAATGGCTACAGTGTAACTTGAGGTTTCAATGGCATCTCATCCCTCCTAGAGGGTTTCCCAGTTCTTTGAAAGACATCGAAGGTCTGTGCATAATCTGTCACATCATTGTGAAGCGTCGACCACCAAAGCCCAGCTTGAATCACCTTTCTGGCAGTCGCACGAACACCATAGTTCCCACCAGTTACTCCTGCATGTGCTTCCGAAAATATCTGCCCTTGCTCATGAGGTAGGATGCAACGCCTCAAGATATCGTCTGATCCCAGTTTGTACAACTGTCCGGCAATCAGCTAGAAATCTGTAGCCTTGACCACCAACTGCTTCTTTTGACTGGTGGTGAACCCTTCCAGTGCAGTTCCTGTCATCAGAAACTGAATGATTTCTTCATAGTAGTCATCAACTACTTCAACCTTAAACAGTTGCGGATCAGGAAACCCATCTTCAATATTGGTTGGTTCCTCTCCTGTCTCAATCCACGACAGATGATATGGCCCTGTGTTCAAGCGTCCTAGATTCACGATCATCGAAAAATCAAACTCTTGAAAAAGAAGTAGCCAACGACATATCTTCCCCCCCAACACAGGCTTATTGACCAAATATTTCAATGTAGAGTGGTCTGTGAACATCTTAAAGTGACCGCCTAATAGGTAATTCTTGAACATCTGCAGTGCATATACCATCGCCAGACCTTCCCTCTCTGTCGTTGTATAGTTTCTCTCTGCAGACGACAACTTCGGACCCACAAAAGCAATGGGGTGATCCATATCCCCTTCCCCTGTATGCGCAAGCACTACTCCTAGTGCAATCGATGAGGCATCGATGTGGACATGGAATTCCTTGCTCCAGTCTAGAAATACCAATATTGGCACTGAAGCCATCTTAGCCTTCAACGTTTCAAAACTAACTTGACATTCATTACTCCACTGAAATACCACATCTTTCTTCGGCAACTTCTCCATAGGGGCTGTGATCGCTGCATACTCCCGGATGAACTTGCGATAATACCTAGTGTGTCCCAACATCGCTCTCAACTGCTTAACATTAGTCGGCAATGTTAAGCTCAGAAGGAGCGAAATCTTTGCTGGGTCAACCAACAAACCCTGCTTGCAGACAATGTGACCCAGTAATATCCCAAATGGTGCATATAATATGCACTTCTTCAAGTTCAGCGATATCTGATGTTGTCGACAACGCTCCAACATCAATCGCAGATTTTCCAGATGATCGTTGATCAATCCATAGAATGTCCAGTCATCCATGTACACCTGCAACAAATTCTGAATGAAATCTTTGAAAGTAGCAACAACGACCCGAGAGATTATCGTTGGTGCATTCTTCAACCCAAACGACATCACTGTGTACTGAAAACAGCCCCATTCTATCACAAAGGTTGTCTTGTGGTGGTCTTCCTTCGTGATTCTGATATGATGATAGCTAGAGAATCCATCTATGAAAGAATACATCTCTTGGCCACCCACACACTCTGGTACCTCATCAGTGAACGGGGTCAGAAATGGATCATGCAGACATGCGTCATTCAGCTTCCACAAGTCGACACAAATGCGCACTTCACCTATCTTCTTGTCCTGCACCACCATAGGACTAATCCAGTCTGATACCTGAACCAGTTCAATAATTCCAGCATCCAACATGCGATCAAGTTCTACTTTGACCCTCTCCTTATGGCACATATTCAATCGATATGGTTGCTGCCTTATCGGTTTCGCATCTGGTTTCAACGGGATCTTCGTCTCCCCCAAATCCCCCAAGATTCCCTTCATCTCAGAAAAATTCATAAGGAACAAGTCTTGGAATTCATGCAACAAGTCTATAACTTTCCCCATCATCTCATCATCCCAATAGTCCCCAACATTCGCAAACTTTGGACTTTCCTCTGTTCCAATGTGTTGGTTGTAGAGCCAGATCTTCTAGTCTCATAGATGATATTGTATCAGCCGTGTTTGTACCCAATTTTTATATGATATGTAGGTGGACTGTACACTCACCCCAGCGGGGGGGGTGTGGGGGGGCATCGCCCCCCCACGGGGTTCCAGGGGGGATGGTAATATGGCTAGGGATGATGTATTAGGTTTTATGCATTGTAAAGATCTCTGAGATTAGGAGAGAGACTATGAAAAAGAGAAGAGGAAGTGCAGCGGTTGTGCTGCAGGTTGTATCCCTTCACCTTGCTGGACGGTAATAATAATAAGGACTTGCAAATTCAGTGTGGATGTAGCCCAAGTTGGGTGAACCATGATATATCTGTGTCTCTCTTGTAATGTGTATGTGTGATTAGATTTGCATTTCTGTTTATTGTTATTGCTCTGTGATCCTGTTTTTCTAACAATTGGTATCAGAGCCAAAGGTCTATTTGGCAGTTAAACCTGCAGGAAGCTAGGGTTTCTGGTTCGAGTGGGAGCAATGGCAGAAGAAGGAAAGTTTAAGGTCAAGAAGTTTAAAGGCCAAAACTTCGGGTTATGGAAGATGCAAATGGAGGACTATCTGTACCAGAAGGATCTATTCCTACCGTTGGGAGGAAAAGCAAAGCAACCGACGGCTATGAAGGACGAAGAATGGGAGGTTCTTGACAGAAAGGCTCTGGGAACAATACGGTTGAGCCTGGATTTGTCGGTGGCTTTCAATATCTCAAAAGAAACGACAACACAGGGTTTGATGAGCGCATTGGGTAAGCTGTATGAAAAAACCCTCGGCCTCCAACAAGGTATTTCTAATGAAGCGTTTATTTAATATGAAGATGTCTGAAGGTGGATCTGTTACTAATCATTTAAATGAGTTTAATACGGTTACAAATCAGCTAAGTTCTGTAAGTGTGAACTTTGATGATGAGGTTAGGGCTCTTCTAATCTTGTGTTCATTGCCAGAAAGCTGGAATAGCTTGGTCATGGCTGTAAGTAACTCTGTCTCTGGTTCAAACACCTTGAAATTTGATGATGTTATTGGTGTTATTCTTAGCGAGGAAATGCGAAGAAAAAGCACAGGTGAGACATCAGGTGTTGATGTATATGTAACTTCGGAATGTATTTCACATATATGTATATTGTATTCCTATAGAGATGGTATTATTCCTCTATAAGGAAGTGTCGTCATTTATATTGTAAATGTCGTAACTTATTCTTGATGGGTTATTAGACCACCTTGTTGGGGTCGACCCTGTATAAGTCATGTGGGTCAAAGGGTTATTAGACCACCCTATTGGGGGTCAGCCATGTGGGTCAAAGGGTTATTAGACCACCCTATTGGGGGTCGGCCATGTGGGTCAAAGGGTTATTAGACCACCCTATTGGGGGTCGGCCCACTCAGCATTATGTTATGTGGTTAAGTTCGAGCCTACATGAGTAAGGTAAAAAGGCAAGTCAAGTATAAATAGAGTGCGGGAGGCACTCTATTTGCTCACTCACTTCTCACACATGCACTCAAGGAGGAGTGGCGCACTTATGGAGGAGGAGGATCTGCTGCTAGGTTGTGTCTATCTCTTATGGTTGGTTGTATCATTGCTCTATCTATCTCTGAGGAAGTTATTGGGGTTTTTCACCTTTATGGTTTTCCCCAAGTAAATCTTTGTGTCTCTTGTGTGCTTGCATTATTGTCTCCATGATTGATATGCTGTAGATATGCTGTACATGTTGTTCTCTCAGTTAAGATCCTAGATTAGATTGAAGTAAATTCTGAAAATTTAACATCAAGTAATGCGTTGACCATGGAGAGCAGGGGAAGACAAAAGGAGAGAGGAAAGAGCCAAGGTAATCGTGGAAAGTCTAAAACGGGTAGATCCAAGTCCAGACTGGGAAATATAGAGTGCTGGAATTGTGGAAAGAAAGGACATCTGAAGAAAGACTGCAAATCTCTAAAGAAGAAAGGAGATGCACAGAAGGAAACTACCTAGGAAGCAAATGTAGCAAGTGATGTGTTACAAGATGCTTTGATTCTTGCATTAGATAATACTAGTGATTATTGGGTAGTAGATTTAGGAGCTTCATGTCATGCTACACCCCATAGGAAATACTTTCATGAGTATGTTCCTGGCGACTTTGGACATGTTTTATTGGGTGATGATGAGCCATGTAAAATTGTTGGAATGGGTAAGGTATGGATAAAAGTTAAGAATGGAACTGATTGGTTGTTGAAAGAAGTTAGGCATATTCCTGCTATGAAAAGAAATCTGATCTCAACAGGGCAGTTGGGAGATGGCGGCTGTCTATCTACGTTCGAAGAAAAGTGGTGGAAGATCACTAAAGGATCAATGGTGATAACAAAAGGAGACAGAGTAGGTACGTTGTATTTATGTCCTCATAATACTGACCATTCTATCTCTTTAGCTTCCACAGGAACAGATACAACATTGTGGCACCATAGGCTTGGCCACATGAGTGAGAAGGGGATGTAGATTCTCCACTCAAGGAAGTTGCTTCCGGATTTGAAGCGGGTAAGTTTGGAATTCTGTGAAAACTGTGTTTATGGAAAACAGAAGAGAGTCAGATTTCTCAGGGTTGGGAAACAGAAGAAGAATTAAAAATTAGAGCTTGTGCATACAGATGTATGGGGACCAGCTCAGGTACAATATCTTGGTGGATCTCATTATTATGTTACATTTATTGATGATGCAACTAGAAAAACTTGGGTTTATTGCATTAGACAGAAATCTGATGTGTTTGCTACTTTTCAGAAGTGGAAAGCTTTGGTTGAGAATGAGACAGGAAAAAGATTGAAGTGTCTCAGATCTGATAATGGAGGTGAGTACTGCGGCAAGGAGTTTGATAGTTACTGTTCATACCATGGGATTCGTAGAGAGAAGATAGTCCCAGGAACACCACAGGAAAATGGTGTGTCAGAAAGGATGAACAGAACGATCATGGAGCGTGCAAGGTGTATGAGACTGCATGCAGGGTTGCCCTTACAGTTTTGGGTGGATGCTGTAAATACTGCTGTTTATTTAATAAACAGAGGACCTTCAAGTGCTTTGGATGGTGGTATTCCAGAGGAAGCATGGACATAAAAAGGTAAACTACTCATTTCTGAGAACGTTTGGTTGTGAAGCATTTGTCCATATTGATAAAGAAAATAGAACAAAGCTTGAAGCTAAATCCAAGAAATGTACCTTTATTGGATATGGGGTTGATGAATTTGGTTATCGTTTATGGGATTATGAAAATAACAAAATCATCAGGAGTAGAGATGTGATATTCAATGAAAAGGTCATGTATAAAGATCAGTTGCAGGGAAAGAAACAGGAAAAGGAAAACACAGAGTACATAGTGCTTGATGAAATTAAAGAAAATGAAGTTCTGAAGGTGCCAGAAAATCAAGAGCAGCAGCAAGTACTTGAAACTCCTGCAACTGTAAGAAGATCTACCAGGTTAAGTAGACTCCCTGAATGATACTCTCCTTCAATGTATTATTTATTGATGACTGATTCTAGTGAACCAGAATGTTATGAAGAAGCAATGCAGGTGGAAACTAGAAAGAAGTGGGAGCAAGGCATGAATGAGGAGATGGACTCATTGGTAGGAAACCAGACTTGGGATTTGGTTCAGTTTCCTGCTGGTAAAAGAGCATTGCAAAACAAATGGATTTATAGGTTGAAGGAAGAAGAAGGAGGTAAGAAGCGGTACAAGGCCAGACTTGTTGTAAAGGGGTTTGCACAGAAGAAAGGTATATATTTTGATGAAATATTTTCTCCTGTTGTTAAGATGACTTCAATTAGGACTATCTTAAGTCTAGTGGCGGTAGAAGATTTGCATCTTGAATAGTTAGATGTAAAAATAGCCTTCCTCCATGGGGATTTGGAGGAAGAAATATATATGCAGCAACCACAAGGGTATGAGGTCAAAGGTAAGGAGGATTTGGTATGCAGGTTGAAAAAGAGCTTGTATGGCTTGAAGCAAGCTCCAAGGCAGTGGTATCTAAAGTTTGACAGGTTTATGACAGAACAAGGTTATAGTAGATGTCATTCTGACCACTGTGTTTATTTCAAGAAGCTAGACAATGGAAGATATATTATCTTGTTATTGTATGTGGACGACATGCTTGTTGCAGGGTTTGACATGCAGGATATAAATGTACTCAAAAGGAAGCTAGCTAATTCATTTGCGATGAAGGATTTGGGTGCTGCAAAGCAAATCCTTGGTATGAGAATAACGAGAGACAGGAAAAATCACAAATTGACATTGTCTCAAAGTAAGTACATACAAAAGGTGTTGGAGAGGTTCAGAATGCAGAATGCAAAACCTGTAAGTACACCTTTGGCTAGCCATTTCAGTCTAAGTAAGGAAATGTGTCCCAAGACACAAGAAGAGACAAATTACATGTCCAAGATTCCCTATCAATCAGCAGTTGGAAGCTTGATGTATGCCATGGTGTGCACAAGACCAGATATTGCACATGCAGTGGGAGTTGTGAGCAGATATATGAACAATCCAGGTAAAGAACATTGGAAGGAAGTACAGTGGATTCTCAGGTATTTGAGAGGTACTACCACTGAGGCATTATGTTTTGGAGGTTCAGACACTGTTCTATAGGGATATGTTGATGCAGATATGGCAGGTGACAAGGATAGCAGGAGGAGCACCATAGGGTATGTGTTTACTGTAGGTGGAACAACAGTAAGCTGGATTTCGAAACTACAGAAGGTTGTTTCACTTCCAACAACAGAAGCAGAGTATGTTGCCATTACAGAGGCTAGTAAAGAGATGATTTGGTTGCAGAGGTTTATGGAGGAAGTGGGTAAGAAGCAGAAGGATAGCAGATTGTATAGTGACAGCCAGAGTGCCATTCATCTTGCAAAGAACTCAACATTCCATTCCAGGACTAAACATATACAGCTCAAGTACCATTTCATACGCTCTATTATGGAAGATGAACTGTTGAAGCTGGAAAAGATACATACTAGCCAGAATCCTGCAGACATGTTCACAAAGGTAGTGACCAGAGAGAAACTGAGTTGGTGCTCAGTTTTAGTTGGCCTTCTAGCATGAAGGTGAAGAGAAGAAATTTTCCAAGTCCAAGTCCAGCAAGTGCAGCAGCGGTGGAGTTGCTATGATCAGTCTCCAAGTGGGAGATTGTTGGTTGTGGAGCCAGATCTTCTAGTCTCATAGATGATATTGTATTAGCCGTGTTTGTACCCCAGTTTTATATGATATGTAGGTGGACTGTACACTCATCCCAGCGGGGGGGGTGTGGGGGGGGCATCGCCCCTCCACGGGGTTCCAGGGGGGGATGGTAATACGACTAGGGATGATGTATTAGGTTTTATGCATTATAAAGATCTCTGAGATCAGGAGAGAGACAATGAAAAAGAGAAGAGGAAGTGCAGCGGTTGTGCTGCAGGTTGTATCCCTTCACCTTGCTGGATGGTAATAATAATAAGGACTGGCAAATTCAGTGTGGATGTAGCCCAAGTTGGGTGAACCACGATATATCTGTGTCTCTCTTGTAATGTGTATGTGTGATTATATTTGCATTTCTGTTTATTGTTATTGCTCTGCGATCCTGTTTTTCTAACACAATGTTGACCTTCCAGAGCTTCAACGGCCGACAAATCGGATCAGTTGGTGCATCTGGTGCCACCACATCGTGACTGCCTTCTGATTCCGGAATATTGACATTCCACGGATCATCACCATCTTCTGGCCCACCAGTGATATTATAACATTCCATCATTGATTGCATCTTGTAGTGTGTATGCAAATCCATAGGATATGCCACCGGAACAACCTTCAGAACTATGTTGCGGATGAGCTGCAAAGCATTATGGACATCCGGGTTGGCATCCACGAAGCTGAACGTATGGGTAAAACAAGCTGCCAAATTAAACCAAGTGGTAATCTCCCTGCGCAATTCGGCTGCAGTATACCATGCTTGCGGCATCTCGTCCAGCGTATGGACAAAGGCATGGACCCACTCATCCTTTGGTTGTGATGCCCACAACATCTGACATTCCATCAATTGACTGCTAGGGTCATTCCGTCCATCATATTTCCCTGTGTGGTAAACTTCGGTGTCGCCAAAGTGAACTGTCATTAATCTCCGACACTACGGCCACCCATCAATCAATTTCTTATGTGTCACCCACCAACGTGCTAGAGTAACCTTCAACGCTTCCTCCAATGCCAGCAATAGCTATGGTTCTGAGACCTTTTCCTTGAATGCTATGATAAAATCAGACAATCCAGGCAGCCCTTCATATATTGGCAGTGCAACAGTTTTAGTTGCAACACGGCATAATGATTGCGTGACTAACCCACACTTGCAGAGTGACACCTCATGCAAGTGATTATGCCAATTCTCCAGAGCGTCATCAGAGTCGGAAGATGCAAAGCTGAAGCTGCGCCACCCAAGCTCTCCGTCGGCAGTCGAATGAATATAATCTTCTGAAATATTGTATGCATGGTCCCATCCGCTGGGAACTTCATCTTTTACCGATTCAATATACCTGCATCCTTCAGCCGGATCCAACGGAGCTATGAATCTGAGGTCACATTTTTCAAAAGTCATCATTCGCTTCTTAAAGTTGATTACTGCTGCACTGTTGTTAGCCCATCTAATCCCCAGCAACGCGGGATATGAGCTTCCTCCTTCCACTATTTCAATGACATCGAAGTCGACATATGTCTTCATTCCCTCAATGTTTACAACCAGGCATGGAACCATCCCAATCGGTGTTACCTTGGCCTGATTAGCCAGATGGTGCTGTACGGGAGACCAACTCAGTGTGGGACTCCCCATTTTCTACCAGGCCTACTTGGTTAAGATGTTGACATCTGAACCAAGATCTAGAATAACTGAATCAACTTCATAGTCTCCAATCTGAATGTTCATGCGCATTTCCTTACCTGTCTTCTGCCTTTGTAAGGAATTTACTATAGACTCTCTTCGGCCCTTGGCTGGTCACTGCAACAGCCCTTCAAGCTCAGAAAGAGCATTTGGATCCCTTGCCAGCGATAAACAACTTTCAAAATTTTTTTGTAAGGTCCCAGACTGCCGCGATGGACTTGCCTCTGAGGTGGCATGTCACAAATAATTGCCTTATCGTGATCTTTTTCCATCACACGACGCGCTTGAAAGAATGCATCACGCTCGAAATCAATGTCAAATGACACCTTCTTCTACCCTGATAATTGGATGAGAGACTGTGGACCATCTTCGCCTGTTGTCGCACCTCGATGAGTGATAACTGCAACAGCCGCATCTTGCATTCTCGGCTCCACAAAAATTGTTGCGCTAGTTGCACCTTGAGTTTGATTCAGTGGCGGATTCCCAGGTTGGTTCCCAGTCTGGTTGGAATTTTGATTTAGACATTGGTTTTGGTTCTGCGGTGGTTACTGTACTTGATTCTGCGCTGGTTGTTGCACCTGATTCTGATTATGCAACTGCTGAACATTCCCCGCTTGCCATCGCGCAATCAACTGAGGACAGTTTCCAATAGTGTGCTCAGTAACAAAACAAAACGTACATTGTGTCTACAATTGTGGGAAATATAATTGGTAGTGTCCCCACACTCCGCATTGATAACACTAGACAGGTCCTCGACCTCCTCATCCTTATCCTCCTCCGCGACCAAAGCCTCCATTGCATCCTCCAAGGAATCCTCCACGGAATCCCCCTTGCTGCTGGTACTACGGTTGATTGAACTGTTGCTGTATGGGCTTCGGTTGCAGTTGTGCACACTGCCTGGGCTGCACGTACTGTGGCTGCTGAACATACTGTGGCTGTTGTGGATCCATTTGCATCGAAGCATATTGCGGCATAAACTGTTGTGGTTGTTGCTGCGGTACAAACTGCACCTGCGGTTGAGGTAGCAGACGGGCTACCTGTGGCTGCGGTTGTGGTTGTTGTACAACACGCTAGTCATCCTTCACATAGAATGCATTGTACGTTCGTTCATGAAGTAACCCATATGCCCGACAGTCCTTGTCTTCATGTCCCATGGACTTGCAGAAGGTACAATACAGATTCATTGGTTTTGTGACCGTCTTCTGCATGTATTGACACTCCTCATGGTGGTGCCCATATACCTGACAGATGCGACATCACGACATACCGCTGCCGCTTAATGGATTCGATGCTCCTGAGACCAGATAATTGCGAAAGTCTGGGCAATTATCCTTATTATGCCCCTCCTAGCGACATCGCATACACCATACTTCCTCACACTGTTCCTACCTTTATTAAGGTCTTGAAGCTGTATTGTCAAGTTAGCCAACTATGTCTGAATTTGCGACATACCCGCAGTGTTCTCACCAAGCAGCGAAGCTTCGAATCGCATCGCAATCACTAGAGCTTCACTTGGTGTTGTAATATTCTGTTGCATCAATAGTAGTCAAATGTGAGGGAGCAATGCCTCGATGAACCATTCTTTGTGCTGGACATTGCTCATGTTGAAGTTGACCATTGCCATCAATGTTTTGAATCGCTGGTAAAAATCCCACACAGTTTCATTGGGGTACTGCTTAATTTCTTTTAGTTCTATAATATACTTGATCCAGGTGGATATCGGTGGTGACCCACCTATTCCACTGGCTCAAAACAATTTTTCATTCTGGCAGTTTTCATGTAACTTTTCTACATTTTTTCGAGGCCCAAACTTTTGGGGCCATTTTGAGGCCCTAAACGATGTTTTTTGGGACATTGTGGTCCTCATATAGATCTTTCCAACGGGCTACCGAGCGCCCCAAACGGAGGTCATATGCAAAATTTATGACCTCGGGAAGTTGACTGTTCAACAACCACCTTGGGGCCACAAACTTTATGACGGTTCATCTTCTAGGGTTAGGTTTTTGGATGCTTAGGATTCCTTCCCTCATGCTTATGATAAATAGGCCCTTTCGACCTCTCTTTGTAATCATCTTGGCACGAATGAGCATAGTGGCCACATCTCTTCTCAGAAATAGCTACCACCATTCTAGCTATTGTATTTTACAGTCTGTTCTATTTCCGCTATTTAATAGAATATGTGTTTACTGTATCGCTATGTTTCTTGCCATATATCTGTGTATGTGAAAATATATCTCTGTATATGATTCGGTATATACTATCTTTTGTTTCGTTCCCACACAAATCCGGATCAATACTGTGCTTTAGATTTGGGTTTTCTGAACTCTGCAATCAATCCATCTCAAACTTCATCCAACGTCTTTTCTGGAGAGCCTATAGGAACCTGCACAAACTTCATGAACCAGTCTAATGCGCGAACCCGAAGGGTTGTTGTCAATTTTCCTTTCTTGGCATTATCATCAGTAATTTGCTTTACAGTCCATACTGCTTCACATAAGAACCAATACTGCTCAGAATTATCTGTTCCATTTCCGTGGAACAGCGGTAACTTTTCATCTTCGCTCGCCATCTTGGGCTTCCTTCCTATAGTTGCTGAGCTACTAGCAATTAAATTCTGTTGGCTTGATGAAAACGGTAGTGTCAAAGTTGTGTTTCTTACTGGTTGAGAGATAGTGAGCAGAGGTGTGGGTACGCTGTTGCTGGGGTTTGGTTCTACCTCTATTCTGGGTGTAGCCTAGTCATTCTTGTCGGCACTGTGAGGTCACTTCGTCCCGTGTGGTCTTCCTTCGCGGCCTTGCATTTTGATCGCAGCAGGACCTTCTCCTATCCTCTGTCTCTTTTCCTGTCGAAACCTTGCTCCTCCCCTTGTAAGGCCACTCTCTTCCTCGACTTCCTTCATAGTATCATCATGACCTGCACCCATCTACCCCTTATCATTCCATGTACCGTCCCCCTACCGTCGCGGTATCCACAGCCTCCGCCCACCAGGTTTCTTACTGATCTATGTGCATCTTCAATATGCCCTTTTAGCAAATGAGCATTTTAATGGACAACTGTAGCGACAATAGAAACCTACCCCTTGACCCGTTGAAGAATGCCCTTTTTGCCTCACTGTAAGACTTTATTGTATCAACCGCAAAGTTAGTGATATAGCCTTCCAGTATGCTGTCGACCCAAACCTCAACAGTCCACGACGCTTTTTTTCCACTTCTTGCAGCTCCTAGATCAGTTCTAGGGTCCAGGCTGTCGGCTAACCACCTTGGAAGTTCCTCTTCTTGAAGGTCAGTTTTGCTAACCACTCATACAGGATGATTGGGAACTCACATAAAAAATATTCGTGTGGACCATCATGAATGTACTTCACCAACCACCAATCTGTCGACAACCCAGGGTTCTTATTTTCTTTTTCAGCGAACTCTCTCAACTTCAGGTTGAACCAATCTTGGATCTCCGGTCTTGTCAGATGCCACAACATATCCTCCTTTCACTTTGCACTACGGTCCAGACAACGGAACCATTTGTTGACACAAACCCAGTCGACAGGGGTTCCACACGCTGTCGACACCCAAGCCACTGTGATCTCCCTGAGCACCAGCCCACACACGTTTTACCCCATCCAGCAACACCCGTGGAGTAGATGAGGTCTCACCCGAGATGTTCAAGAGAGAGTTGACGGAACCATGTTTCCGCCGAATGAAGGAGGATGTTGTGCATCAATTGACTAACTTATTGCAACATTCATAAATAGATCGAAGCATTCATCTCAGGCATTAATCATAATCGCAACATCATTCGACAAATCTTATCATTGACAGAACCATTATTGCAACAGATATAATAGCAAAGCATTAATTGCAGCAAGGAAACATCGCATCATTCATATATTCATATCGCAAGAATGCATTTACCACACATAAACAGAAAGACACAGGGATTCTGCTAAAAAAATCTATCACATCATATTTATCTCCGCAAAAACCCGGATACAACAATATATTCAACTCGGCTATCTCCAGATTCTTCAATCTCTCGGATATTTCTTCGTTATCACTTACAAAAGATTTTCAAAGATCTTCCTCAATATCTCAACACTTACAAACCTACATCTACTTATAGGCTTGCACCTTTGCATTTGTGGTCCACTTACGAAACCGCCTAACTACTTCTTAACAAACTTTACAAAAATTAACCCAAAATCCCACATAAAGCGGTCAAATGACCCAAAAAACCCCATAGCGCGGTTTAAATGACCCAAAATATATATGACGCGGTCCAAATGACCCAAAAACTACAAAAAAAACTTGTCGCCTTGCTCGTTTCTTTCTGCCTTCAGCGGTATCTTTGGCCTTGTGCAGCATCCACGATGCTACTATGTTGACTCATCAAACCGCCTGCCAACAAGCAGGTGGCTCATTTACTAAAAACAACTGACCAAAATACCTAAGAATGTTTATCTACCCATCGAATTCAACAGGAGGCTGTTCATTCCTACCTTGTGATATTTTTCTAAATTGTGAAGGACAAGAGAACACAAGAGATTTGATGAGGGGAAGGTTAGAAGTGATTGAGTGAGTTAAGACTGCATTTTGAACTAGTGCAGCCACACTGCTGAGTTCAATATTGCTAAAAGCAGAAGCAATACTGTCAAGTGCTACTGCTGAGTTGCAAAGGAATTTATTCCATTTCTCCACACAGCATCTTCGTCCTGGTGGTTCAGTGAACAGGCTCGGGGGTCCTAAGGCAAGTAACTTGGCTGTCTTAGGAAAAGGTTGGGTGGAACGGGTTCCTTTGGCTACTTGTCTCTTCTACATTACCAGGTTCTAATTGTGTTATCTTAATTATTTTCTGCCAAATGAATGAATTCATGTTATCAGTTTTCTATGTAATCTAATATTTTTGGTACTATTAATGAATGATATACATATGTATTTTATCTATTTTGTAAATCCATATATCTGATAGGTTAAAATACTAAATGGATTGTTAAATTGATGAATGAATGAATAAGAATGCTTCCCTGCATTTTCCCACACATTGTTTTAAATGCCGTACTCTAGTACAGGGAAGAGGAATTAAGATAGATTTAAATGATGACATGCAATAGATACAAATCGAATGATAGGTACATCTGGACATAGCTTAGCAATAGAACCCTTAGCTTTCCTACACCTGTGTAAGCTTTTATAATACAGAACTTGTACTTTGTAATGCCATTGTATAAACCTTACAAAATAGGACATAGCCCTTTTTTATTTATAACAGTTTAATATTCTAAGTATTTTATTTATGAATGTTAAACTAAAGCAATGCATTTTTTATGATCAAAATAATTTACACATAAATGCAGAAGATTTAATTTAAATACAAACTCATTTATAAACAGTAGTATTAGAAATATGATCATCAGATTATTGTTTAAAAACAACTACAGAAGCATACTGTAAGTCTAGTTCTCAAAATAAACAATTTATGATACAAAAACCCTAATCGTATCCCACCTAAGTGTTCACTTAAATAATTTTACACAGAGTCTTGTAAATCGATTCAAAAGGATTTATCATTGATCCGAATCATTAAATTATACTAACAATCACCAAACAAATAGCTACTCTAATAGTCTGTCGACTGTCCGAGGGTTCAAACCCTGTTTATCAAGCTATACTTATTATTATTATTATAACATTGTATTAATCTATCAAAACGAAGAAGAGTTATACTAGACTAGGGTTCGATAGCCTAAAGTATGGCCTAGTTGACACACATTTTATAAATCTAACATTTCAACCTGTAAAGGCTTCTGCTATGCAAATATGCAGGGCTCGAAACCCTTAAATCAAAACTTTAAACACAGTAAGCAATTGAGGTAGGGTTTATCATACAGCCTTACAACTTTTCTTTAAAAACATTATTTAAAAGAAAAGACTTTATAACTTTCCTCAACAGTGACGGGCTTTGCCCAAAATTTATGAATAACAAGCATTGCAAAATAATAAAGATTGCCGAGAGCATTTGCTCAGACGTCGTATTTTGAAAACTTCATATAAATCTTGCAAAAACCATATCTACACATACATTACGATGCAATACAAGGTCGAGGGTTCAACCCTCCCTATAGAAAACAAACATAAACTAGAAACTGGGTTTCAAACCCTAAGTATCCTGAAGATTTTATCCAAAACCATTTAGTTCCAAAAGTATCACAATGCCGAGGGAAAACCCTTTTGATTTGCTTTTCCAAATAAAACCTTATGTATTTATCATTAAACAGTTACATAGTAAGCGTTGAGAAACCAACGAAGGCAGGTCGAGGGTTCAATCCTCCCTGTACCAAAGATTCGCCATACGTCTTATAAAGTTTTACCACTGACTGTGGAAACCAAAAATTAAACAAAACCGAACTCTCGGGTAACCAAACGAAGACTGGCATTTTTGCCTTTGTTTCACCAAAAATCTTCTGAGTACTATGGATGCCCACAAGGGAGTCACTGAGGCTTACTAGGGCTTGTTAAGCTCTAAGTCTTGTTTGGTTAGACTTCAAAACGAATACCGAGGGAGTACCTTCCAGAACGACAATACAAGGTGGTTAAAACTTGAAAAAAAACTCAGACATTGAAACATAAACCTTGTTAATTTTAAACATTCAACAAAATACAGTGGTTGACTCGGATTTTACGTGCAACTCTCGCAACATGTGTGAACACATCCTCAAACATTTTTTCAATACTGGAGGTGCTCGAATACATCTTGGAAAATGGTGAGAATAACACAGTAAATAGCTCGGCCCTTATATCTTGCTAGTGACAGCAGGTAAGTTACAGGTCTTAGTATCGAACCCAGAAAGAGCTTCCTACAACCCACTATTACAAACCCTAAGAACCCGAGATCCTGTCGGCCTCTCCACCCTCACCCAATGCAAAAATGAATGCTCCAGGTTATGGTATCAACGAGTAGTTCAACGCGCAGTTTGGGTTTAACACTTTTACCAAGATTCATCACGTGGGCCACGAGGGATGCCAACGGGCATTCCACCCAAAATCCTTTAATAACATTTAAGATTCATAGCTACCGGATGCACGAGCTTTCCAACGTAGCGATCTTCCAAGGTTCACTTACAATCCTTCAACATGCATATACCAATACTATATCATTGCACTATAGCCATTAACGTGTAGAGTTTTATGTAGAGCCTGCTAATAAGTCAGACTTTCCATAAAACCGTAATGTGTACAAAGGTGATGATACCTAGCATATGATATAAAGCGCTTTAGGGTTATGATATCTAACATGTAGTTATAATGTACATATAGGTTAATACCTTTAGTATAAGGTAGAATGGGTATAAGAATTATAACTTTAGAATATAGAAATATATGTTTAAAAGATATAACACTTAGCGTACAACATGTTATGTATAAGGTCTTAACCCTTAGGTTATACCATAAAGAATAAAACCCTTGAGATAAGGTTTGGTGGTACACAAAAAGATCAATTATCATAAGCTGACGAATCCACATAGATATAAAAGCTACAGTTGATGTATTGAATACTTAAAAACATAGACCATAATTCAATTTAAATAAAATGGCATAAATATGATGTTTAATTATGAAGCTAAGCTCAAGAGAAGAACATCAGTAAATAGTTACGACGTATGTGTATCACGCATGACCATAGATACGGTAGGACCTAGCCTTACTCAAACTAAATCCTCTAAACTTTTAACTTTGGAGACAAATTGGAGTTTAATTAAGTTCTCTTTACACACTTTGTTAAAGCTTTGGAAAGAAGTATCACGCTTACCTGCGATATGCGACAGAAGTTTCAAGAGCATTAGCTAAATAGCTAAGTAAGCCTTGGGGTGCCCATAGGACCCCTTCATAATCAAGACAATCAAACAGTTAGTACATATGATTGAAATAGTACTAAAGGCAAATTACTTTTCTTATGCATTTAAATAAGTGACCATATTTTAATCAGAATATAAAATAGCATTAAAGACATCCATCAATAATTAACAAGCATAAATACATACATTTAATATGTACGACAAACATAGCAAGAAATTGAATTAACATGCTTATGACTTTGTTGACTAATTAATGAAGTGTCGTCATCAGGCTGTCATCTAGTTTAAAATTTATTGTACTTCCGCATAGCGATTGTAGCACCTTATGCTACTTAGATTTTTTTTTTTTTTGAATTTTTGGGATGTTACACTCGATCCTCCTATTTTATCCCGCAGTCACCCTCGAACCTCTTTATCTGCCTCAAATATTCACATCAACGTGCATTGCCACCAAACTGACCTATTCCACGTGATATTTATAGGCCTCATCCAAATAATTAGGTCAACTTGGCTTTATTATTTTTAATTCAACAACTGGGCTGACTTCCAATAAAAATCACAATTTTGATTTTTTTTATATGAAAAAAATCACTAGTAGGACTTGGAGATAAGATACTCCACGCATTAAGTTGATTTCCATTAGGTCTACTAAGACTCATAACAATGTATGCTACCATACAACAAGGGATTAACACCCTATGCCTAAGGAATGGATTTTTTAAGGATTTTCACTTGCCCAACTTCTTCCATATTATGAGGACTTGAAATTGTTAGAAAAGTTAAACTAAGATCATATTAAAGATACTTTCCAAATGCCCTTTTTTATTTATTTATTTTTGAGACTCCTCTAGCTAGGGTTTCTCCAAGATTCGGACCTACTGAGTCTAAACATTATTTTTATGATTGATATTAGGGCTTGTTTCATGAAGAATGGGCTAATTAGACTGTGTATAATATACTTATTCAAACTAGCATCGATGAAACATGATCACCATCATAGAGATCCCTTCAATACATCCTTCACGCCTGATACTTCTTCAAACTGGCATTGTTGGCATGAGGTCACCACAATAGAGATCCCTTCAATACATCCTTCAAACCTGATAAACATATCAAAATTAGACCTTGGTTGACATCAATGACAACATGAATGCCAACAAGAGTTGCATTTTAAAAATAATTTTTTTAGGAATCATACTGTAGATGGCATCATAAACAATGTTGTATGAACGATTTAACTTTTGATTTCAGTTAAGACCTTTCCAAGTATGCCATTGTTGATGCTCATGGTTCCACTAAGCCCTTTGATTGAAAATACAATTTTGGCCACTCCTTTGTTAGCAAACATAGGCTAGAGATCAAGTTCATTGTTGATAGATAGAAACATCCAAATATGTTTTCATTCTAGATCCTAGGGATTTGTGGCCCCTCAAATTTTCAAACCACCATGAGAAAAACTAATATACTATTTTCCATGTAACCCACATCCTTTTAAGATCATTGGCCATTTATATCATGCAATTGAAGGGACTTTGTAATACCTTGAACCTGTTGAGTATGTTCAATTCAATGAAGGAATAAAAGTTGCGAAGGGGCATCCCTCTCCACTTGTACCACCCATTTATCAACTTAATCTCTTATGTTAGGAAAGCCCAATCCCCATTGATCCTTTGGCAATATGCAATTATCAGAGCCACCAAAGGAACCCCTTTGACCTTGTCATGCTTGCCCCAAATAAATCTTCTATGGACCTTTTTAAGCATTTTATAGATTGCTTGAGAAGGGAAAAGACCAAAAACATTTGTGGACCTTCTCTAGTGTTGCTTGAGAAGGGAAAAGACGAGGAATAATAAATGTGCCTTGTTGCATGTATTCTATTAGTGACTGTAACCTTACCCAGTGAGCGAAATATTGTGCTAGCGAGTTCAAGCTTGAAGTTTTTTTTTCAAATTGGGCCATTATCAACTTCTAGTGATCAACAAGATAGAATTGTGTATGAAATGGGATTCCCAAATAATGAATGATCTCCCTAGGTCTTATAATATTCCATTTGTTATCCAACCAATTAAGGGGGTCATCTTGACCAATAAGGAATACCTTTGTTTTATCCTCACTAAAATCCACTCCAAGAGATTTTGCAATGTGTCTAAGAAAATAATAGTACCCTCCATTGAATGTTGAGTCAATTCTAGGGTTAAAGCCAAGTCATCTATAAAATGACCATTGAGTGTGAAATTTCACATGGATAGATCACTAAGCTAGACCAAACCTCACAATTTCACACTATTATTACTAACAAGAATTAGACAGAAACATGGATCAATTCACTCATAAAACTAAAAACCGTATGAAAAATTGTTGTTGCTACATTAATCAACTGTAAGCTGACAATCAAAGAATGTTACAACAGAATGAATTCGATACACCTTGGAGGTTTCAAATTCACCTCAAGTATAGGCTTAGTTTGCATTGGAACCATCTCCCGATAAGGTTCAGTGGCCATTGATGATGAATAATCAGCTAACCGAGGTAGAAATGAGCATAATTGAATCATATGGGCACCAAAATAGGGGAGGAGACTCCAAAGGGGTGAAATACTGACTTGTAGTGGTCAAAATAGGTTCTCCTACACTCAGTAGTAGTGAAACTATGTGTAACAGTCAGTTAAATAGGAAATGAAGGGGACAAGGTGCCCTAAATCATGGAACTGACTGTGCTAACTCCTAAAATCATGCATGAGGGTGAATTTGGACTTCACTAATGTAACCAAGGAGATCTGAGTGGATAGGAGGGCTAATGATGGCCAAAAGCAAGCTCTGGGGGGCCCAAAGTAAGGACTAGGTGCTAGGAGACTCAACTGCTAATGCATGGAATGCATGGATGCATGCAAGACTAAAATGAGATGGTGAGAATATTCCAACACCCCCCGTTAAGCCGGACTATGAGGAAAAATAAATGAAAATTAGGGCCCTGATTACTGAGACCAAAGGTCACCTGTACAACATTCTAAAAGAGTGAGGAAAGAAGTAAAACCCAGTGGGAACCCCCCCCTCAAGACAGACTGAAACACACCAAAAATTGATGCTCAAGACTCAAGTAGGTGTGATGCTTGATTCAATGTCTAGAGGTATATTCCTCTTGGGAAGAAGTGGATCATGATCCAAAAACATGTGCTTGAATTCTCTTTCAGTGGATAAAAGCAAATCTTGAGGCTTCCTGAACTTGCTCTTCAGACCAAACATGGTGAGAACAAATCCAAAAATATGAATATCATCCTGGAACCTGTAATTCGAAACAACTGAGGTAAGATCAGCTCCAATAAGATCTAATTGCTCTTGAAACTTGAACTTCTGATCAGTGGAAGTTAAATCAGCTCCAAGAATTGATAGATGGTTTCTTATGATCTCCTTTGAACCAGCAGGGGTGAGATCAAAACCAAAATCACCAAAATGTGCCTAAGACTTGGACCCGAGCGAATGGTAGTGTCCTCCATCTTCAGTGAAACTCCGAGAACATGTGCCAATGATAAAATAGAAGTTAATAGGAAGAATGTGATCAAGGAGGGTGAATGCATCACCTCCAAACTTTGATTTAACCTCCAAAACATACAATAGATCATCATTCCGCCACGAACAGACTCATGTGAAAGAGAGGATTTTGGAACCTCTTCATATTCTAGAGCATGAACTGGCCTATCTTGCTCAAAATTTGAAATAGAAGACATTGAGAACATGAGTGAGGAATGGATAATCTCTACAAAAGGATCATTTTCATTAGTTGTATCACTTTCATCTGCATCAACTACATGGGAAGGTGACAATTTGAAACTGTATTCAACTTCTATATCAACAGAGGAAGGAATGTCTTCAACAT
The DNA here is from genome assembly GCA_027924585.1 of Larix kaempferi. NCBI lineage: Eukaryota > Viridiplantae > Streptophyta > Pinopsida > Pinales > Pinaceae > Larix > Larix kaempferi. The sequence continues at coordinate 4,796,267 of BSBM01001646.1, forward strand.
GAACTTTTTGTGTTGAATCTGTAGCTTCTTCTTCATACTGCACAACTTCATCATGAGAGATGATTGAGGCCGAGACATAATTAGAGAGGACACTTAAGGAGGTATCACTGGCCTTGTTCTCCAAATAATTTGCACCAATCTCTTCATTCTACTTGCTAAATGCTTTTTCCAGTTGGGCCTATAAATCACTTGGATATTCAACAGTTTCCATGAGGTAGCGCATACTAGGAGACATAACAATACACATTGCTGCAAAGGCTCTATCACATTCATTTAGCCAATCACTCTCTTCTTCATAGGAAGCAAAATATCTCATAACACCAATACACATATCAAAAAGACATTGTCTCGTCAAATATGCTATCATCTTTGGTTTCCACTCATCATAGTTGAATGGAGAGAGAGAAGGAATTGCTTTCAAATTCATGGAAGCTGTTGTAGAATACCTGCAAAAACAATGGAAAAATATCTAGAGGATTGTCACTGAATCTATTGAACACTACTTTAGGACAATAGGCACTTTTATTCCGATCCTTCACACCTGGATAGACCTAAAAGGATTTCTCCAATGAATTCAATGCAATGGAAACATGATTTGCTGTGGAAATCCAGAGGCTTCTGGTGCTCTACTGCAAGCAACTGCTCAATCTACTGCTAGAACTGCTGCACTCAAAATATCTCATGAGCTATGATACCATGTGAAATTCCACAGGGATAGATCACTGAGCTAGAATAAACCTCACAATTTCACACTATTATTACTAAGAAGAATTAGATAGAAAGATGGATCAATTCACTCATGAAATTGAAAACCATATGAAAAATTGTTGTTGATACATTAATAAACTATAAGTTGAAAATAAAAAAATGTTACACTAGAATGAATTCGATACACCTTGGAGGTTTCGAAGTCACCTCAAGTATAGGATTAGTTTGCATTGGAACCATCTCCCAATAAGGTTCAATGGCCACTGATGAAGAATAATAAGTTAACTGAGGTAGAACTAAGCATAACTGAATCATGTGGGCACCAAAATAGGGGAGGATACTCCAAAGGAGTGAAATATTGACTTGTAGTGGTCAAAATAGGTGCTCCTACACTCAGTAGCAGTGAAACTAGGTGTAACAATTAGTTAACTAGGAAATCAAGGGGACAAGGTGCCCTAAATCATGGAACTGACTGTGCTAAATTTTAAAATCATGCATGAGGGAGAATTTGGACTTCACTGATGTAACCAAGGTTCTCTAGGTGGATAGGAGGGATAATTATGGCCAAAAACAAGCTCCTGGGGGCCCAAAGTAAGGACTAGGTGCTAGGAGACTCAATTGCTAATGCATGGAATGCATGGATGCATGCAAGACCAAAATGAGATGGTGAGAATATTCCAACATTGAGAAGTTAGTTTCCATTAGGGAAATAAACCCCTTTGATTTTCCCTTGTACTCTAGTATCCTCCAACAAATAACCTAAAGTATCTATTGTAATCACACCTAGATAAAGAGAAAAGGGAAACCTTGTTGAATAAAGCAATACAGAGGAATAGGATCAGAAACTAGACTATCCACACTAACCCTTGTAGAGGCCCATGAGAAGTGATTCTCCATTGAATGATGATAAAATGAACCAAACACCAACCAATCCAACATGTTAAGATGAAGTCTCATTTCAATTCTATCATAGGCCTTGTCAAAACCAATTTTGAAAACAAAGCCCTTTGACTAGTTTCCTAGGCCCACACAAAACCTTTGTAGGTAGTGATAAGATTACCAAGAATAATCTACTTTAATAAACTAATCTGCTCCTTCTGGGCTCCTCATGCAATCAATAATCTAGTCCTTGAACAACTGTAATACAAATTGAGGAGAGTGATTGGATGCCAACTTCCTACAAAACCCCTTGTAACACATTTAGGAATAACCTTATTAAGACCTACACTAACAACTTCCCTCATGCTATTGCCATTGATTAATTACTGAATCTTCTTCAAATATACAACACTTACCATAACCCACATCCTCTTGTAAAATTCCATTGGATGCCATCAGGGCCTGTATGATTTTCATTCTTGATCTCTTTCGTAGATGCCTTAGTTTATCTAACTCTAGATCCCTAGAAGTAGAAAGGTAATCCCTCTTATGAGTTTCTATCTTTTGGAGGACAACCTATTTACTAATCTCCATGCAAGTGCAACACAAAGGATCTAAGATCTACTAAAGTGAAGATTCTTTGGAAATGTTCTTGAGAAAATTGTTGGACTTCCATCTTATCCTTTGTAAGGTTGCCACTAGGATCCCTCTTTTCTTACAGAGGGTGAATGATTCCCTAGCACTAGAGCAGTCATATTGTGTTGGTAGTATCGATGAGGGTTGGGGCCATATTGTGCCAATATTTCATAGTATTATGACTTGTGAACAGAAGCATGCAAGAACCCAAATTAAAATCCACAGATTTAAGTTTGAGGCCATGTGTTGGAGGTAATGAAGCAAGAAAACACAATACTTGAACATTAACAACAATTTTTGTTTTGTCTATCTTGGATGTTTCCTTTTAGTATTGACTGTTAGTAGTTTGTGCATACATGTAGTAGTTCGGAAAACCTCATTTAGAGAACATATATTTCCATTTTAGGATTGACCATAGGCAAGTATTTATTTGCTCGAGTTCAAGATGAGAATGATTTTGGGTTTGATACATTGTCGGTGTAGGAAATCATCAATTTTCACACTGGAAAGAATCGGTTGCGGAGTTTGTTGATGGGGAATTATTAGCTCAAAATGTGTCTTATCATCTTTCAAGTTTTTTAGAGATATTCCCAGTTGAATTTTCAATCCCCTCAAGAGTTGAGTTTTTTGTATTTTCCTATCCAAATCCGCAAGGTGAATTTACAAACTAGTTTTTCAAATTTGAAACACTCTTTCCTTTTATGTTTGGTTCCTAGTTTGCACCCTATTGATTGAGTTTCTCCTAGCAACACTTTTAAAGGTAAAATTCAAAGCATTATCATGCACATTGATTGGGAAATGTATAAATTTCAAAGTAACCTTAGAAGCTTTAATGCCTTTTGTAGTTCAGCATTTATAGCAGTTGCTTCGAGGTTCCCTCATACTGAAAACAATGATTGCTTGTTGGGCCCAGGTTGGGACAAAGTTTTGGTAACACCTTTTTGATGAGCAGGGAAAGCTGAGATGAGCGCAGCTCAGAAATATAATTTTTTCTAAGTGTTGAAGATGCCGCGGAGCTGTGTGCAGAATCCAAGTGTTGATCAGACTGCGAAGCTGTGCATAGCATCCGAATTTTGGAAGCACCGCGAAGACCAGCACTGCGAGGAAGCAGTGCTATGAAGCAGTCAAGACACGTGGAGCTAGCAAAGCAGAGTGCTGGACATGGATCAGGTGTAGGTATCGGATGGACTGGTAATGGTCTAATTTTGGAAAGATGCTCCAGGAGTGCCGAGCGGCGGGCACGAGCAAATCAGGAAGGCGACCAATGCACGAGTTTGTTAAGGGAAGGATAGCTCAGAGAAAGCGATGGCTTGGCACGCCTGGTGGGCGAAACTATTAGAGGTGAACGGTTTAGAGAAAACTACCTATTGGCACGCGTGCGACAGGAAGGGTGATAGCGACAGATTGAAGACGTGGAGAACTGCCACGATGAAGCAGACGCTACCAGATGCCAGCAAGCCGGTTTAGGTAAACCGGATCAGTTTTGTAAACCCTAAGGGTTTTTGGGTTTAGGTCTTCGACATTGTAAAGACATGACCTTCGGGAATGATCTATTAAAGAAGACAATTTTGTATGGGATGGGGTTACATTTTGGAGTTACTCTCTTACTTTTGCTGATACAATTTTGAATGGTTGTATTGTAAAATCCATCTAAGCTAAGAAGATTGTAAAGGCTCTGCAGCTGTGTGCGCAGATACCTAACTGAGAGGAAGGAGAGTCTGCAGGTGAGTGCGCAGACTAAGAACGGTTGTCCCCATCCCCTTTTAAAGAAATATATTACCAACCATTCTTGTGGATGTAGCTTCCCACTCGGGGAAGTGAACCACGTTAAATCTCATGTTGTGTGATTGTGCTTATGAATGAATGCTTACTTTTGTTTTCTGTCAATGAATGTCTAGATGTTTCCTTGCATACTGTTATGAGAGAGATTTTGTATGCATTCGCCATTAGAGAAGTATGGAAATGATATGTTAAGTTTCGCATGAGTAGTAGAATGGTGAACATTTATTCTTGTGTATGAAGGTAGTGAATCAATCATTTAGTTAATTACTTTCTTACACGCAGTAAAGGAATGTATAACAGTGGATTAGATCAATCGGCTATGTCCAAATCATGACATCCTGAGTTAAAGAATGAATGTTAGAAGGATAGACAGTTAAGTGTCTGAATGAATGGATGAGTGATATTCATTTCAGTACCTTAAGCGCTTTCAAGATAATCCAAGTATAGAATAAAGTTGTCTTGTTCGCAGCTTCAGTAGAAGTCCTGTGGTAGAAGAACATTGTGGTGCGGACCGCAGCATTGCCCATCACTGCGCAGTCTCACCTCGCAGCACATACCCTTTGTTGTGCTGCGCAGTACATCCGTCCAAGCAGCTCATCACTTACTGTGGAAACCTAGTTCCGCAGTACCCCATAGATACACCTCGGGTGAGACCTAAGCCTGCTTGCAGGTTGTTGCTGAAAGGGCCGGTGCGAAGGGGTTTTGTTGGTCAAAGGGAAACCGCAAAGAAACTGGCTCTTATAGAAAACCTCTAGGTCAGTTATAGCCAACATTGCTACATATGATGGCAATGTATTGGAGAGATTCATGCAAAAGGACACATTTTTCGAGACTACAAGTGAAATGGTATCAATTGGTGATGAAGTAAACTATGAACAATGTTCTACCTATTATGATGTAAGCCATGAAATGGTTGGCCACAACAAGGCCTTGTCATATCCAATAACAAGGCCTTCTCATGGAGCCAAAATTAACTTTGGTTTTCTTGATGACTACTTTGTTGATTATGGTGAATGTAAAAAATCTTCAGAAGCCATTATATATAATTTCCTTGAGAAATTTTCTCAATATGGGTGTCATACTGGTTGTGTCCTGGCCATTGAAGGTAAAATCTCAATTCTAGCAGATAATCAAGTGCTAGAGGAGTTGAAATTGAATTTGACCCTAATCTCCACCTCAAAATATTTCCCTGCACCTGATAATTTGAGCTTGAAGGTGAAAAAATATCACATAAAGACCAAGAAAATTGGTCATAAGAAAGATTATGTCAGTAAAATAAGTGGTATATCTAGAGCAAATATTGAAATGGGCCAAGGAAAGAGAAAATACAAGTTTGATTGGGAAACTATATGGAAGAATACCAACGTGGAACATTGTAGATTAAAAAGTGAAAGGGATTCAAATACCAAGGATGCTATGAACTAGGATGCAGTCAGATAGGTTTATCTTGAAGATGTTGTAGATGCAATCAAGGAGTGAGAGATGGAAAATGTTCTTGTAGGGAGAATAAAAGTATGTTCACCATCCTTCTATGTTGCAAATACAAATTATTATTCTTCTATGGAAAAGTATGTTCACTATCCTTCTATGCTTCTTAGAGGGTAATACATGTAGGAGGATGCATGACTACATGGCGTTAAATACTGATATAATACATGAGAGGTTTTAAAATGGTTTCTTCGTAGAAGGTAATACATGTAGGAGGATGCATGACTACGTGGCGTTCAATACTGATATAATACATGAATCAAGATGCCAGTGGAATGTTTCCTAATGGTTTAGTGAGGTAAATACCTAATATTCTTATTAATGAATATCATATGCATGTAAAAGTGAAACCAATTGCACTTGTATCAAATCAATGAGAAGGAGACTTACATTTACTTTAGATCAGGATATTGGTAGATCCTCTACAATTAATCGCTTTGACTGCTAATTTTGTTAAGAGAGTTTAAGTGCTCATTCCAGTGTTATTATTCAATCAAACACTTGATCAACCATGTGTTATTCTACCCACTTGCTTCCAAATCTGCTTGGTGGATGTCTTAACTACTCTGAATGTGTTTGCTTGGGTCTTTAATGGATAATGGTTCAATTTTAATAGCATAAATACTTCCAAAAATGCTTAATATTCATGAGTAAATATTTGGCATATAAATAAGTATAACAGAGGACTAAAACTACATGAACAATAGTACCTATATTGATAGATTTATTGTTTAATCATTTCAATACTTTCCTGGAATCGATTTCTCGTTGTAGATTTGAGTGGTGGTGTTCCCCTTGAAGCATAAATGAAGCTTTTCTCCACTGTGTTGGAGTTCAATCCCTTGCAAATATTCTTTAATGATGATCCCATTGTCAAGTCTACAGCTTCCAATAGAATGGTAGTCACAACAGTGGATACACTAATATTGCACCCCCTAGAAATTGTTTTTCCAATGCAACAAACATGCAACAAGCAAGGTGACAAAACCAGGTAGAAGATTCAACCCCTTTCATGCTACAACTCACCCAAGAAACCAATATGTTGTCCCAACAATGAAGTAATGGCTTCCAACTTCAAAGATATGGGTTCTAGCTGATGAAAATCAGCCCCAACTTCCAGTTTGAAGTTGATAACATAAATATTTGACCCAGGAAGAAGGTTTGCAGCCTTATCTAGGTCCCATGACCCCTCTATCAGACTATAACTCAGTCCCCCAAGTTAATACCACTTCCCATCAACAATTTCATGCCCAACAAAGTGAGTGTACAAGCTCACAAGGGGAAAATCACCTTAGCTAGCATGGAGTGGGGTCTCTAACAGTGCCATGACCCTTCTTGAAACAAATCAACCCTCTTCACATGTGGTTCAACCCAACAATTCACCCAACAATGAAGATAAATGTTATTCTCAACAATGGGGTTATTCTTAGTAGTGGTGCCCTGAGAACAAGAAAAGAAATTCATCTACCATTGTAAAAAAAAAACTTCAATATTTCCATCCAAAACATTAAAAAAAATCTTTAGATCTGCATAAAATATTTTCCATAAAATCCCCAGGTGGTCGCACATTGCTCTGGAATAGCCTGCATACAATATTTTCCATAAAATCTCTGGGTGGTTGCACATTGCTCTAGAATTATGGTAAGGATACCAAATACACGGTTTTCAAATGTTTTGTTTCCATAGCTACCAATGTACTCGACCATTATCCATGTTGAATGCATTCGACCATGTCTTCAATATGTTTTGTCATGATTTTTTTGTTTTATTTTATACAAATTATATTATAAACAGGTTTTAATAACATAACTTTTGGTTGTAATTAATATGTGTTTATTAATAATTTTTTTTGCTTATATATTATGTTATATATATATATATATATATCTATATCTTCCAAAATGAAAATATCCATCACTCTAAATAAAGAGTGATCATGATCATGAACTATCCCAGAGGGACTTACATTACATGTCAATATACATATACATATACATATACATAAACATATACATATACATATACATATACATATACATATACATATACATATACATATACATATACATATACATATACATATACATTGAAATATATATAAATTGTGTCACTAGACAGCAGGTGTTGTGGGAGTTAGGGTGTGCCATCCCTAATTTAATTTTTGTAAGTAAAACATTATATTATCATCAAAAGATAATTACATGGCTGTCAGAAGTTCCTGCCTGCAAAAAGGCAACACGACATGTTGCTATCCATTCAAAAAACCCCTCTACTGTTCATAACCCAATATCTAACCTCTATTACAAAAAGATACCTCATCACAGACCCTTTTACAGTTCCAAAACTAAACATAGACCCGTCATATACCCCCCATAATCATTTACATCACTTACCAGTTGAACGGATACATAAAAGATAAGAATACATAAAAGCATAGACTACGATTTGAAAACAAGAAAACAAAATAAACCATAGGCGCTTATCTGTGCTCCTTTGGCTCACCCGACTGTTGAAGCAGAGAAGTGCATGGCTGGTGTGCATAAATGGAGCACAGCTGGAGGTGTCTGCAATGGTTCCAGCAACCCTTTTTCCTCCCACGCTTAGCTGCGGCCCTGGAATGCTTCCACCAGGGACCGAGGGGCCCGAGCTAGATGGAGGATAAAGTAGAATGCCCATTTTCATTGTCATCAGATCAATCTTCTTATGCATCAACTTGCATTCACAGTGTTTTTCTTTCCATGCTTGCATCGGCTCCATCTCTCCCACTGCCTTGTTTTCACAATCCATCAAAACATATGAAAGCATCCCTTTCGTCATCCAATAGGTGGTCACAATGCGGTCATAGGCTACCAAGCGGCTAGCCGTTGTGTCGGGGCATGGACCCATTCCTCCACCTCCACCTTAATGTCCTCCAAATTTTGTTCATTTACTTGAGTGCATAGTCCCTTCTCGAGTTGCTTAGTTTCCCCATGTATCATTTGAGGGATTCGAACATGGAAGAAATGAGCAGCTTGGGTGGATTTTTTCTGTTCGCGGGTGGCTCGCTTCAGATTCATAGACTTCCCTTTTCGGGTCTTCTTCCCCCATCTTTTGATCTGCTTCCTCTTGGATCCATACTCGACCACCAAAGGGGTTGGCTAATCTATGCACACACACAGTCTGGTGAAATCTCTCAGAAGCGCCTCAATTGTGCTAAGGTTGGGGGAGTTTCATGCGGGCCTCAACTTGCCCCCCTTCTTTATAGCCTTCAAATCGTTCCTTTTCTTATTTAATTCCATCATTTGAAAACCCTCTAAATCGATTTGTTGTATAGAGCCATCAGGACTAGATTCCTCTTGCCTCATTCCTTGATATGAAGTCCGCTAGTCGAGGACAATCCATTATCCAATCCCCATTATTTCCCTCTTGGGGATTTAAATGTAAATTCCTTCGAAGGTACAACTGATTGGTGTCATCGTCGTCGATAACTGGGCGATCATCATTTCTCTTAGTGGCATTGAAACCAGCCGTGTGGAGCGTAGCCTGTGCATCATGCCTAATATTCGTGTCACCATCTCTCACACTTGGAGGGCGTATGTCCTGACTTGCTAGCTGGGAGCATTTTGGGACCCATTCCCGAGATCCAAAATTCGACAGTTAGCCCTCTCTGCTTCAGAGTTTAGTGTCCTCTCCAATGTTAGCCATACAGTTTGCAAGTTTGTTTCCATCTCGTCTAATGTGGACAAAGGTCCACATGTGGGACTCTCTAAGGTGGGTGCACAGTTCTTCCACCCTGTGGGAAAGCCTCCAATTGTCCGCCACCTTGGATGAATTTTTCCCTAGCTGGAACTTTTTTGCCATGTGTATGATAATATTTGAATCACCTTCAACAATAAGTGGCTCCTAGTTTTGCCTATTGGCCAACTTCATCCCATAAAGAAAACATTCGATCTCTACATCATTGTTTATGTCCTTTCCAATGAATCCAGGGTAGATCAACAAGATGTGGCCATCCTTGTTTTGTATCACACCCTTGAAACCAACTAAACCCAGGTTTCCTTTTGAGGATCCATCAAAATTCAACTTAAAAGAACCATCCTGGGGGGGACCATGAGTTGAGGTTGTTTTGATTGATCTTCTTTACTTTCCTTTTGATCCATACCTGATTGTTTTTGCATAGACCCATAGCATTTATTACCATCTGCTCTAGATCACCTATTTCCCAATCTTTATCATCCCACGACATAATCTTTACTGTCTCTTGGATGTGAGCTTCGATTTTATTCCATCCTACTTGGGTGGTGGAGCATGAATCATGGAAGATTCCGCAATTGTGTTCCTTCCATACTTCCCACATCAACAAACCAGCAACATGACCCATATATACATAACAATAGGATTCTGGAAAGATTTTATGTCCCACTCTCTAATTGTTTGATCCAGTTGACCCTGCTTTCGGTTCGAGTGTTTGAAGATTTATGCTCCTCTATCCCAAAGGGATGAGGCATATGGGCATGAGTACAAAATATGGTTCATGGTTTCTTCATCATAGGAGCACATGGGGAATTGTGAGGGTCCTATGAAACCCATATTCTTAATATTTTCCCCAATTAGAATCCTCCTGTAGACCACCAACCATATGAAGGTGGCCACTTTTGGCCATGGGTAGGATTTCCATACCTTTTTCCATATGTCCTATATAGTTATTTCCTCTTGATTTTTCCACAAATCATAAGCTTCTTTGGTGCCAAAAGTACCCTTGGTAGCATATCCCCATCATAGCTTGTCTGGGCCTATTTGAATCTTTATGCTTCTCTCTTGGAGAGCCATCTCAATGTGTCTATAATCCTCAACTGGGCATTGCTGGTGCCCCCATTTTGATTGGTTCCATTCATGATACTCATACCCTTACGACACCGGCCTCCAAAAGTGATTGACTTTGGAAATTCCAAGCTCCTTGCATGTTTCCTGGATAGCCTGAAAATGATGTTGGGATGATAGTTTGGGCATTTGCTGCCAGGAGTCCTCCTAGAAGTTCATCATCCTCCCATCCCTGATTTCCCACAAACTATGGTCTTGTATGATACTTATGCTATTGAGGGATGTATTCTAGATGTGTGATCCTTTGACCTCCTCGTTGAATCTGATGATTTCTTACTTCGATCTGTCCCAAGCATATTTTACATGCCACAGTTTTGCCCAGGGTTCCGAGTTGTGCGTGACCCAGTTCCACCAAATTTTGGCCCCAACACCTCACTATTCTTTTCCGGGTCTCTAAGGCCCAAGCCCCCCTTTGGTTTTAGGTTGACACAACTTCTCCCAACTGAATAGAGCCCACTTTGGTTTCTCTAGGCTTCCTCCCCATAAGAATTGGCGTTGTAGGCTTCTCATCTCCTTAATGATTGCTTTGGGGGCCACCATGACAGAGAAGAGGTATATAGGCATTACCTAAAGAACTGATTTAATAAGGATGAGTTGATTGGCTAGGTTGAGAGGTTGAAAGACCCAATTGGTCAACTTTTTACTCATGTGGTCCAGTAAATTAACCCAAGAAACTCTCTTGATGACTCCTTCAGCCAATGAGGCTCCAAGGTATTTGGATGGAAGGGAGCTCCCCCGGAATCCCAAGATTCGTAGAATGTTCCTTTGAGATACTCTAGGGGTATTGGAGAAGAAAAATTGTGATTTTTCTTTATTTATTTCCAAACCCAAGGCCTTCTAGAATGTATTGAGACATTGCTTGAAGGCTCTATCTTTCTGAACCGAGGGATGGCCCATGAGCATTGTGTCATCAACAAATTGCTAGTGGTTTTTTTTATCAACTCCTTGGTGAATATTGAGGCCTCTAATTTCTGCACTTTCAATCATGGCTTTGACCAATCTGCTAAACCCCTTAGCCATCAGGACGAAAAGGAACGGGGATAGAGTATCCCCCTTCCGGATGCCTCTAGTAGGGAAAAAATTCTTGGTGAGAGATTCATTGAGAAGGATCGAGCAAAAAGTAGACGAGGTCAAGCTCATAACCCAATTGATCCAGTCCAGATTAAAACTGTATGCTTTGATCATTTCTCGCATAAACTGCCAGCTCAATTTGTCATAGGATTTTGAAATATCCAACTTGAGGAGCATCATTGGCATTTTAGCTACCTTTAGGGAGTGGATGACTTCATGAACAAAAATTACTCCATCTGGAATCTGGCAGCTTTCCACAAAACCAGATTGCTCCGGGGATATCAAGGTGGGGAGAATTAGCGTCAACCTATTTGCCATGACTTTTGTTATGATTTTGTAGATCACATTATAAAGAGAAATAGGTCAGAATTTACCCGAGGAATCTGTGCCTTGAATATTTGGGATGAGTGTCAAGAAAGTGGCATTAAAGGCTCAGAGCACCCCTTTGTCTTGTCGTAAATATTCCAAAATACACTAGACATCCTGCTTGATCATTTCCCAAAAATATTGAAATAATTTAGTTTTTAAGCCATCGGGTCCTGGGGCCTTTCCATCAGCCATTTGCTCTACTGCTTCCTCAACTTCACTTAGCTCTACCAGTTTATTAAGAAGATCATTTTGTTTAGAGGAAACAAGGGTGGGGATGTGCTGGATGATGTTGTCAGTGTGTTCTGATCTATTAGACCTGTACTCCTTTATGATTGTTCCAAAGTACTCAGTCAGATCCTCTTCCATTTTCTCCTTGGTTTCCATGTACTATCCCATCTCCTTTTTTATTCTGTTTATTCTTGACTTTTTCCTATTCTAGATCACAAAACGATGGAAGAATTTGGTATTTATTTCCCTCTTGGAGCCATTGGTTCCTTGATTTTTGATTCCAGTATATCTCTTCCTTGAGTTCTCGGGAATTGAGCTTCTTTAAAATTAACTTCTCATGATGTTTCAGTTCCTCACTGAAATCATTATTCATGCCTTCTCTTTGGATAGATTTTGTATCCTCTGTCAGAAGTTTCTTGTCTTGATGTTTCCAAACTCTTCCTCATTTTATGTGCGTATCCTTGCTTTCAGAGCCTTCAATTTTTGTTGAAATTGGTACATCAATGTCCCTCTAGGAGTATCCAGATATTCCCACCTATGATGGACCAATAATTTAAAGTCCTTATGTTATAGAAAGAATTTCTCAAATAAGAAGGGTTTCCTCCCATTGGTGCCTATCCGATCCCACATGAGGCAGATCGACCAGTGATCTGAGCCAGTAGAGGGAAGGACTAGAGCAGTAAAATCACCTCCTGTCTTGACTAGATCCTCAAATATTATGAATCTATCAAGTCTGGATGCCACATGGTGCTATCCCCCACACTTGTTGTTCCATGTGAACCATCCATTACCCGTATCCATATCCACCAACCTTCTATCCTTGATAATTTTTATAAAGGATGCATTGGTTTCTCCTAAGTTCTGCCTTCCTCCCTTTTTTTACTCCAAAGATGTGATCATGTTGAAATCTCCCCCAACGATCCATTGCTTTTCTCCAATCCATCTTGTAACCCATGATAGAGTTTCTAGAAAGGTTGCCTTCTAGGTAACGATACTTAGGCCAAAAATATTCTTAAGCCTTCCTTTTACCAGGGTATCACAAATTTGGAAGTCCATGGATAAGGAGAACCTCATGGCCTAAAAAATTATTAAGCACACTTCATCTGGGTGCCACATAATTGCAATCCCACTTGCATTTCCCTGAGCATCGATTACCATTGTCTCACTACCTCTCCACACTTTATTTCCTATTTACTTCATAATCTATACTCCACATTTTGTTTCTTGTAGGAAAACTATTACAGGTTTCTCCATTCTTACCTTATTTCGCAGGGTTTTTATTTTGCGAGGGTGCAGATTCACCCCATAGATGTTCCATGTTATCACCTTTATTGGATAACTTTATTGACCTCAGAGAAAGCCACTTTGATGGTTGGGTAATGACCTGACTCTATCAGTCAGGTTCTTACCTCTGCTATTCTTTGTCCATTTGTCTTCCTTCCTTTGTTTTCTCCTTCTTTCAATTGTTTCCTTTTGCTTCCTTTCTGTGGTTCCGACGCTATACCCAGCTGTGGGGTAGTTTTTTTTTTTAAGATGGCTACTTGCAGAAGTTCGATTTGTCTACATGAGACAAAAATTTGCCCTTTTTTATTACATTCATTTTCTATTTCATCCAAATCTAGGTCTCCTAGATCCATATCCTCTGCTTCTTCTTATAGGTCATCTTCCATTGCCTCTGGATGGTCTTCCAATCCTTCTGGGGGGGGTTAGGGGCGACCTCAGGAGTCCCTTTCTCTATGTGAGAAGATTCTTTTTTATCCCTCCGATCTATATCCTACAGATCTTCTCCAATAGTGTTCAACATCTCAAATCTCCTGGGTGTTGCTGTATTCTTGGTATTGTTCTGTTTGTTTTGCATCTGATTGTTCGGTTTTCGCTATTGTATCCCCCTATTCACCTGGGTGAAACCCTCATATGTACCTCCATTTTCCTAGGACACTGGGGGGATATCAAGATTGGGACGATTATGGGGGAAATCTTGGTTGAGATGGTCATACTCGTGGCATTGCTGAAATCGGAAGGGAAGGTGTTCATAGTCTAATGGCTACACCCAATCTTCATCCTCCGATGTTATATTAATGGCTTCAAGTAGCTCGCGAGATAGATCCATGTATATGTAGATCCGGGCAAAAGAAGTGTATCTGCGCTATTTGGTTTGCTTAGATATTTTCACAAATTTTCCAAAGATGTTACCTAAGTCCTGCAAGATTTCAGGTTCCTAGTACTCACAAGGTAAAGAGTACAGATGGATCCATACTGGGGCAATATTCATATATTCTTTATCAGGGTTAAAATAGTCCTTCCAGGGGCATAGATATAGCTTAGCCAAAAAAAAAAAGTATGGACCTCCTTCAAGTATCCGATCTCTATCCTCCTGGTTAAAGAAAACGACTGTGAAAAATCCTTTGGCCCCCAGATGTAGGTCATAATGGACTTTAGGGTTCCATGTTTCCTTGATCCATCTAAGGAGATCCTTCTCCTCAGGCTATATCCCGATGAAATTTCTAATCATAGCCTTCTCCTTCCAGTGTTCCACTCTTTCCCTTAGTTTATCCGATCTGATATGAAGAGAGTGGTTTTCATTGGATCTTGGCAGGAAACCCCCCTGTTTATGCCCCGATCCCCATCTTTCCTGGTCTCTCCTTTCTTCCCCAGCGAATCCCACCGATTCTTCCTCTGATCGGTTCTTTGCTGGATCTCTTGAGTATCCCACCATATGTCACATAGTGGAGGGGGAGGCTCCCCCTCTATGGGATCCCATTCGAATAACCCTCGTAACAAAAACTAGCTCATGTGCCATACTCTATTGCAGAGCCCTCAATAAAGTATTCAATATATTTGTTCACATGCATGTTTTTTGGTGTGACGTCCCTAATTGATATACATGTAGGTTACAAGATTATGGCACCTATGGGGTATGTTTATGGGACATATAATGATTCTAGTTAAAACATCATGATCAATTTGGTGTTTCTCTAGGATGTCATAGAGGGGATAGCGAACAACTTTGGCATAGGCTATCGATTGGGGAAAAAAATGGAGAGGTAGGCCCATTGATGAGAATAACAAAGGATATGTTGTGAAAAGAATGCTCAATCTAGTTGATGAAGCAATGATAAAATAACTCACTGAATCCATAAGGGGATATGCAATTTACTAAATTTTAACATTGTAGATGGATTCAAAGATCCCTTAGAATCCATCTGTAGTGTTAAAATTTAGTAAATTGTACAAATTCATTGTCAAAATTGTAATTTTCCATTGTCAGAGTGACACAATTAAAAATGACCAATTCATATTCTTAATGTTATTGTTATGTGGTAATTTTTAGTTTAGTTGTTAACTGGTCATATATTTTATCCCAACAAGCGTGGAGAAGGAAAGAAGAACAAAGGTGATGAACTAGACATTTCATAGCTATCTTATAGAATCAGATGATGGTTCTTCGCGTGCATGAAATTAAGTTGAACAGATGGGGATTAATTGAAATTCAATTATGCACGATCCGAAGCTGGTTATGGAGTCGCCAAAAGTAATTGCATGAGTTAATGAATATGAGAAAAAGTACAAAAAGCAAAAATCTAATTCCTTGTTCTGTGCGATCGGAATGATGCTTCCCAAAAGGTTCAAGTACGAATGCGACACATCAAGCCTCCACACGAATTGATTGTCATATCATTTTACTGCCAGGATAGCTGACAAGTGGAAAAACATGCAAAATATTTAGTTGTCGAGGAAAGGGATGTGACATTAGGAAAGGTAACAAATATTTGTCGCAAAGCAGTAAATATGATATAAGGAACATTTAGATGCAAAAAGAAATCGATGGGAAATCCAGTGCAGTTGACACAACAGGAAAATAACATGATGGACTGCGTAAGGTTTGATGAAGTATTGACAATTTTTATGACAAGAATAGAAGATCAAGGTAGAAGGAAGAAATACATTGTACATGAGGAGCATATCTGATATTGCTATGAAAAAAATGTATAGATTGCAAGGAAAATCAAATCGGCACACATACCCCAACGAAAGAATGAAGCATGAAGACATGGAGAGTTATCAAAGTAAGCAGGCCAACGCAAAACATAAGAAATAAGGATCTATAATTGCACAGTAATGGCACCTCTTTTCCATTGATGTCAAAGGGGAAGAAAGAGAAGGAAGCTGATCATGAAGCATGAAGCCACGCCGTGAGAATGAACATGAAGCATGCAATCCATGCAGAAGTAACAGAAAGAAAAAGAAGCATTGACAACAAAATGCACATATGTCAAAGGTTCAAACTGACAAAAAAAACAGGGGAAGTACTGCGAAAAGCACAATGAAGCATACAAACTTCAGGAGATGATTAATTACAGTTTCATGAGGTGTTGAAATCAATGCCAAAGGGGGATATTTTTGAACTTTGGTTGTCATTGATGTAAACTAATGTCAAAGAGGATTCAGTGATCCTATGCCAGTTTGAAGAAATATATGAAAGCCACTTGAAGGAGTATATTTATGTGCTAGTTTAAAGAAGTATATGAAAGATACTTTAAAGAAGTATATGGATGCTAGTATGAAGAAGTATATCCAGAAGTGCATCTAGCCTAAAGAAATGTGGTACAAGTGCAGGTCTCAAGTCCACGCAATCATACTCCTTCAAGGTGAAAGCCAAAGAGTTGGTTGGACAAAAGTTTGGGAGTGTGCAAGAAAGCCAAAGAATTGATTGTACAAGGTTCGAGAGTGCGCAAGAAGCTTGGAACAAGAAACGGTTGAACAAGTAAGGAAGTCCCAAAAGTGGAAACACTCACCAAGTGGAAGAAGCTTTCAGTTGTTGAATTGCACACAAGTATCAAAAAGGTTGTAGCGGTTGAAGATGTCAAGTGTGCAAGTCCCACAAGCGATGGTACATCAAGGGCACAAGACCACACTGAAAGGGTGAAAGTCTCACTAAGGAAAAGACCAAATATGCACACGAACCACAAGAGACGACACCTTAGCGGCACATGACATGACAAGTGGAGGAAGCATGAACCATGAAACAAAGAAGAAGGAAAGACACAACCACCTTGTGCACACATGATCTGCATAGGACAAGTATAAATAAGAAGCAAGTTGGGGATTTGAAGTAAGCTTGAGAGAAGTGATGTATGCTTGAAGTGGAAATCTGGAAGATACAAATTTATCAAGATTATAATACTTGGGGCATCAAGGGCTTGTCAAAATAGAACACCATGATCTAGTATAGAGCAAAGTGCGCACAAGTAGAAGAATGGAATAGCTAAAGGTGTGCAGAATCATGCTATGAATATGTGACAGTTGTGCGAAGAAGGAAAGGAAAGAACTACAGAAGATGCAAAAGTGCGTGAGAACTGAATGACATTATCATATACATCACATAGACAGTCACAGATGATATAAGACAGAAGTGCAGAGACAGATTTAAAGCATATCTTATGATGCATGAAGCAAAGAAGTTTATTTGATGCGCTAAGACAGAATTGCAGCACAGATAGAGATGCACATTATGGTAAGGATGATTTGAGACAAGTTCATTGTATAGAAAGGATGAATCATGCACAGAAAATTGCAGATTATCTGAAGATTGTTACACCAAGACATAACAAACACATTTCAGAAAGTGTGTAGTTTCATCTGATATTGATGTGCAAAGTCAGAACAACAGTTTACCAGTTGATGCACAGTATCAGTTAAAGTGTAGTGGCACAAAAACAGAACGGCATATAGAACCTGAGCGCAGAATGCAAAAGATGATGAAGCAACACACAGTTTGAGAAGTGCATAGTCAATTGTAATGTTGTAAAGTGTTCAAGTGATGTTCATGATACAAAAAATTGATTACAAGATCTCAAGGTTGTAGAAGGTGTGCAAAACATAGTGAACAAAAGTTAATCTGAAGAGTGCACATATTAGAAGAAAAATCAAGTAATATCTTCTTGTTTTATACCAGGGTGACAAGATAGGGAAAGGAGTATGGGGTCATAGAATCCTTCCAATTGGTGCTGGTAAATCAGGGAGTTGCTGCTTCCTTAAGGTTGGTGCCTATAAAACCAGGGGGTCGGTTCCTCCTTCTAGTTGGTGATGGAGAACTTAGGAAGTCGGTGCTGAAGAACTTAGGAAGTCGGTGCTTCCTCTAATGTAATATTTTATTATAAGATATCATTCCATGGTTTTCTCTTGTTTGGGTTTCCACGTAAAAATTTTGTGTGTTCTGTGTTTTCGCGCATACGTGGATGAATGTTTTATTTATGGTGGATTCCTAATTAAAGTTCAAGATTAATAAGTTAAGATGTTAAAAACTGTTCATAATTGTGCAAATACTGATTCACCCCCCCTCTCAATTTTAAATAGATTCCAACATGGAAAGACCCTAGGTTGAAGCTGAGTAGCTATAGAGCAATGACTTTGGTTTACTTGGATTATCATCATTTCATTTGATCTCAGTGGAATTTTTTCTCCTAGGGATCAAAATCAATATAAATAGGGAATGAAGTAACTAGAAAGATTACGATCAAATCCTTAGGTTTACAAAATAGTGTATAAAAAAGTGTTTCAAATCATTGCTATTTGACCCAAAACTGTTCTAAAAAGTCAAGGTATTTTGAATTTTCTATTGAAACAATCAGGGAAAAATTCCCCAAACAATCTGTCGAATGAATTGGGCCAGGCTCTCCAGTTTATGGTTGCTCCTTTACGGTACTAGTTGTGGTTCCATCGAATTTGCTTCACTAATAGGTTCACAATTTGACTCCAATCGTTACGGTTTGGTACCAATATCTGGGCTCGAGAGAAGAGAATGTGTGACTGCAATAAACTACTAGTACATTACCTGACCTAATAATTCGAGGTTAGTTGGAAATATCCCTATTCTGAATTTTTGATTCTTTCTATCTCCTTGGAGGAACATCTAGTTTTGGACCTATGGAAAAATACGATACAATATGTAGAATATTTTCACATTGATGAAATGGAATGAATAGATTGGTTCAATTTTAACCTACAATGATTAATAGGTAACCCCCAAGGTTATATATTGGTTGAAAAAACATAAAGTCTATTGGAAATTCCCAAGAATCCACAAAAATTAAAATATCTTCTAAGATGCCTCCATGTTTGATAGCAGATCGGTTGACTAGCTAGATAACTGGAGGTGTTTGTCATAAATTAGATAATTTCACTCTTTCCATAGTCTCTTTTGTCGTAGCATTTATAGTAGCCCCTAAATTGATCACGGTGTTTGAAATAGATATATTGTTAATGTGAACATCAATAATAGGGATCCTAGGATCTATATAATTGGTAGTAAAAACCTTCCCAAGAATTAAATCTATTAGTTGGCCAGCAACATGAACAATTTGAGGATATTTATTCCTCCTACCAGGCTTCTTTATGCATAATTCTTAGATAGTTTTGGAATAATTTCGAACATTCTTGATTGCTTGGAATAAATGGATAATGACACATATTTCTCAGCTCCCCTTGAAAGCCAAAATTAGGCCGAGAAAGGGGCTTGTATAAACTTAACCTATTTAGATAAGGAGGAATTTGTGCAACCCCATACTGTTGCTCTTCTAAAGCTTCTAGAGAAGCAATTTGTGGTGTAACTAGTGAATGGATAACATATTGATTTTTTGCAAGATATCTTCCTACTGGGTCTTGAACTTATTCCACATAATCCTCTATGAGAGTTGAAGAAGTTTGATTATTGAGAACTCTCCATGATATTAAATGTATATCTCGAATGTCTAGACAAGAAAGAGGACATAAGTAGGAATTTTAGGCAACTTAATGTTGTAAGAAGTTTGAGTTGTTTTATTATTTGGGTTAGAGGTTGGTTGGGAAAGTAACTATGGCTTCGGTGAAGAGTTTCTAGAAGAAAACTATATCTAATTATTTTGAGGGAATTGGAATTGTTATTGTGGAAATTGTGGGGTAGCTTGTTGTTGCTAGTCTCTAAAGGAAAAAACTCTCTAACGTTGTGGCCATTGATAGTTTTGGGTTGGTTGAAGTTTCCATTGTTGCCATGGCATGGAGGGACACCACAACTGAAAAGGATATTTGGTTAGTTCCAAAATCATTACAAGAATGAGAAGGATCTTAGATCATACATGGGTGGTGAGGTTTCCAAGGCCACTTCTGAGCAATTGAATAAATTTATTCCATTTCTTTGTTAGTTCCTTGATACACAAACTTTAGTCTTGACAGAGAAGGGAAATTGTTGGTGGCATGGTGTTGATCACAAATTCCACAAACTTCAACATTGTTTAATGGACAATCCCCGAGAAGATGTTTCTTCCTCTATTTGGAACAAAATATAGACAATACTAGTTTTACTTCTTCATGGACTTCTTTTTGTCTTGCAATGTATCAAATTGTGAGCTCAAAGAACTAAGAATATCATTCTTAAAATTATTTAAAAATTATCAATTTCATCTTAGGTAACTCCTCCTCTAGATGATTTTGAGATTCTCATAGAAACATCTCTAGGACCCTTACCATGATTTACATTCCCTCTTGAGTATAATAACCATAGATAACACCTTTTCTCAAGATAATCAGGAAACATCCCCAACACCCATTAGATTTAGTACACCAGTACAATTATCTCTAATGTCCCAAAGAAGAATAATTCAAAGACTGTCATGGTCCAAATTATGCTACTTTGATATTTATACAATATATTGGAACATTTTAGTATAATATTCCAAACTCTTATCTTCTCTTTGGGTCATCTTGAATATTTCCTCTCATAGGTCTGTGGATTTACAATAGTCTTGATATCTTTTAAGAATTCTTAGCACATATCTTCCCATGTTCGAATACTATTTCTTCCACATTCCATGAATCAGTAAAGTGTCACTTCCTTGAGAGTGGCTAGAAATAACTTAAGTTTTTGGGAATCAAAAGAGTAATCATAACTACAAAAAGTACATCAAACTCAAAGAAAAAGCTATATCAATTTTCACTAGACATACCATGAAAGTTTTGCAAGGCGACTAGTGGAATGTTCTTCATTTTAATTGTTCCATCAAACTCTTGATTTAGAAATTAGAAAGTCATAAGCTCTATCTCATTAGATCCTTCTTCTTCTTGAGCAACCATTTTTCTTAAAGGATTTATTTTCTAACCACTTGGTTGTCCAAAAGTTATTGATTCTTTAGAAGGGATAGAGTAATCTAGCTCTTGGATTGGATTATCTTAATGTTCAAGAGTTTCTTCTATACTAATCAAATTATCTATTTGTATATCTTATAGAGTATAGGGGAAAATGACTACCATCGCTGAAGAACCAAATACTGAATTAACATGATTGAAATCAACAAATGTTTCTATAACTGGTTGGGGACTACTAGATGCATTTCCTATTCTTTCTCCCCTCATTGGTTCTCCTTCCACTGAGTTAGTACTTGGAGTGGTTCTTACTGCTCCATGGTTTTGTGCTCGTGGATTTATGGTTCTCTTCATGCATCTATATTAAAAACAATTCATATTATATATTGCAAGGAGGATTATCAATTGTTCTTACGATGCAAGTCCCTAACCATGTGTTATCTAAATTATAAAAATAAAAACTTCTTAAACCCTTTACACTTCCTTGGCAATGACACCAAAAATAACAATCTTGCTATATACCTTATTAATTTCAGCACGGTACTTAGCTTGCAAGTGCATTTAATTATCAACCCAGGGCTTATATGGTTGTGAGGTATCAAGAAAAATATATTCAGGTTTGTAGAAGTTATTAAGCTTCTAAATGCTAACATGCTACTTAAAGCCTATAAATAAATTCAATTACACTTTTAATAAAACAAACCTTAACCAAATTGCAAGAAAGCAAGAAATTTAACCACATAAGCAAAAAACATGCAGTCACACTCTGATTCTCAGCTATAGGATTAGTAGCACACAAGTTTGTTGGTATATACAACAATTTGTAGCAAATGAATCATAAACAAAATCTAAAAATGAAACTAAAAAACAAGCACTACAACTCCATAACTAAAATATAAATGATATTGAAAATGCACTAAACAATTAAATAGGAAACAACACAAAGCACATGTCTCCTCAAAATGGGCCCTTCCTCTATAGAGTAAGGAAGTGGAGGAACTTCAACAACTAGACTCTCAACTCATAATAACACTTTAACTTAGAAATTGATACACAAAATAATTGAAACCACATTGGTTTTATTAAACTAGCACTATTGCAGAGCATTATATATTCAATTACATAACAAAGTTATGTATTCTATTTGTCGTCCCTTCCCAGGGTACACAACCATTTATAGGATAAATCTTGTAACTATCTACTATTTATACGATTAAAGACAATGTACTTGAGAATTGAAGTTTCTCAAGCTATTGTGAAAACATGGTTTATGAAAGTAAAAACATTAGTAGTTTAGAGAAACCGAATTGGTTTTCTCATGAATGGCTTAGTAGCACCTACAATGGAAAATATTCCTTGAAAATATGTTTGATGTTAGCCATCTAATTTGATAGAATATTCTTGTGTACATGCTCCATTGTCAATTATGTAACGAACTATTTTATAACAAACTGATTTGGTTTTGTAGCAGCTTGATGGAACGTTAGATGTGCAACAACTATAATTCAAAGTTTTGTAGCAACATCGATCATAGCAACAGAAAGTTTTAACTAGACCAACAACAAAGTGACACTTGGAATGCATCCATGGTAGTAATGGTTTGGATGGAGTTGCAACATTGGTTTATCACGGATTTGTAGAAAAAGAATATTGTTGAATGGAGTATTGTGGACCCATAGCAATTGGTTCAACAACACAATGGAAGATCTGCAACATATGCCAGGTGACTTGTTCTATAGCATATCTCACCCTACAAATCAAATATGAAGCATACATGGTTCTTCTAAAATGTTAATAATTTTCAATCAAAATCAATAAAATGAGACAAAGGAGTACCTTCATGATAAATGAAAATATGGATAAGGATATGATGAGAATGGAGGTGAATGGTAACAAAACGGGGTATAGGAATGGGGAAAAGGTTGGAAAAAAGATGGCAGAACTAGGGTCCATCGATAATTTATTATAGTTATGTGTTATGGGGTTTTATGGGCAAGTGATCAATAGTTAACTTTATGAAGTGCTCTTGGTGTTCGGTCCTTTGGTAGTACCCTGTGTACCCGAACATGGTATCAGAGCTTTTATGAAATGCCGCTTCCGGTTATGATCTAGATCTTGAACTGTTGTTGCCGAAACTCGAAAGGGTTTCTAGTTCTGGTATTTCTGTGCATTTATGGGCTATGGGAGGTGTTCCATTGCATCCGGAGCGTCGTTTCCGTTGGGAAATAGTTTTCGTTTGATTGAAAATGGTTCCCGGTTGCTCTTGAAACGCGTATTTCATCAGATCTGAAGGTATAATGTTACAGTGACGCATTTTTTTATTTCGTTTTTTGAAAAGAAAAAAAATCTCATATTTCATCTTTTTTTTACTGTTAGTTTTTTTTGGTTCGGATTGTTGCTTTCCCGTCTGCGTATACTCTTTGCCATGCACCTTGAGCGATCTCGGCAAATCAGAAACAGAAAGGGAAAGGGTTTTTCTCGGCTGCGTATGCTCTTTGCCGTGCACCTTGCGCGATCTCGGCAAATCAGAAACAGAGAGAAAACGTCTACTTTCCGGGCAAGCTAACAAGATCTAATTCCACGAGTGTGGAAAAGTTTTTTTTGGTTCGATTTGTGCTCTGTTTTGCAGGAAAAAAGGCAAGCACGCAAACCGAGCAAGAAGAGTAAAAAAAAAAAAGAAAAAAAAAAAGCCCCCTTCCTCATTCCCATATTTTACATACCTTTTAATCTAGCTCACTTGGTTCAAAGTTGCTTTATTCCTTAATAGGTCTTGAGTTCAAGTCTTAGGAAGTTACTTTTAAAAAGAAAAGTGCATGCAATTTCTATTTTCAAGTTACTTTATTGTAAAAGTGCATCTCACTTAAATAATAAAAAATAAAAATACAAGTGAGTCACTTAAGTTTTTTATTTATTGTTACACTATTTAAAAGTAATATCACTGTAAAAGTGAAATCACTTATTTTACAAAAGTGGGTCACTTAAAGCAACTTTCTTGTAAAGTGACTGTTAAAAGGTTTATCTTGGGAAGAGGGGGGTTCTTTTTTTTGCTGGACATTCTCTAGCTGCCACGTCACTATTGGGGACATCTTCAACAGTTTCTTTGTTCAAGCATAACTTCATCATACAGAGTCAGTTTTCAGTGCCGTTTTTTTTGAAACCGCCTATTTTTTTGAGCTCTTCACATCCAGACTATTGGTTTCTGCTTTTACAGCCATTAATTTACAAATATGGCCGCCCATTGTGATATTCTACTTAACAGTTCCAACTATTTCTCATGGAAATCTCGTATGGAGGATGTTCTACGAAGTAGGGGACTTTTCAGAATTACCACAGGGAAAGAAAAAGAACCCACTGATGATGATAAGAAAATAAAATGGGCAAATAGATGTGATGAAGCTCGTGGATTGATTGGGATGTCAATCTCTACTGATTTGCGATTCCACATATCTAGAATTGATGAACCTAATACTGCTTGGGACAAGTTGGAAACTGTGTTTGGTAAACACAATGAAATTCGAGGCCATCAACTCGAAAATGAGTTGATTTCTTTAAATCCAAGTGACTTTTCATGCATTCAAGATTATTTATCTAAGTACAAAACTCTTAAACTCTTATGTGCAGAATGTAAGATTGAGAGGGAAGACAAACAGTGCATTTATCATATTCTTTCCAAACTTGGACCTGCATATTCTGTTTTTGTATCTACATTTTACTCCATGAAAGCATCCTTGAATGCAGCTAGCTATCAAGAGCCTAGTCTTGAATCCTTTTGTGATTCCCTGATTAGAGAACAAGATAAACTCATTCATCTTGGAATAATCAACAATGCAGATACATCTGGGAAAGCCTTATTGTCCCAACAGAAAGAAAAGTCCAAGCCTCCCAAGAAACAAAATTTTCGCAATAATAAGTCAAACAAGGGTCCAAAACCCTCTCAGTCAACTCCTTCTTTAAAAAATGACAAAGGATCCAAGCCAAAAGGCAAGAAGACTGAGCGTCATTGCAACTATTGCGGGAAAGATAATCATGATGAATCTAAGTGTTTCAAGAAGATGGCAGCCTTGGAAGCAGCAATGAAGAAGCACCACATCAGCCTAGATTCGCCTTTAGAATCTACCTCTCATGGACATGCACTTTGTGCTTCTGGTTATTCTTATAATGCATCTTCTTCTTCTACTTCAAATGAATGGCTCATTGATTCTGGAGCATCTTATCATATGGCTAAGGATCAAGCCATCTTTTCTACTATGCATGAATGTAACACCAAACAAATATTTGTTGGTGATAATAGATCTCTAAGTGTTGTAGGAGCTGGAACAGTTCTAGTAGATAATGGTCATTTTAGTGATGTACTATGTGTTCCAAGAATTTCCTGCAATTTGTTATCAGTCTATCAGATCACTCATTCTGGTGAAGGTAAAACTGTGACCTTTACACCTCACCAAGTTGTAATCAAGGATTTTAAAGATCCTCAACAGGTTCTAGCTACCGGAATTGTTGATGATATTACCAGGTTGTACAAGTTTAACAACTTTGGGTCATCACCTTTTCCTTCAGTTTTTGTTGCTCATAGTGATAACTTGAGCAAACTTTGGCATGAGCGATTTGGTCACTTAAATTATCGCTCATTGCAACAACTATGTAAAGAAAATATGGTGACAGGTCTTCCGATAGTATCTTGTAGAGATGGTGTTTGCTCCGGTTGTGTACTCGGAAAACATCATCGGGACAGTTTTGACAAACGTGCCTCTTGGCACGCCTCAGTTCCCTTGGAGCTTGTGCATAGTGACTTGTGTGGTCCTCTTCCATCTGCTTCCTTTTCTGGTTTCAAATATTTCTTAACTTTCATTGATGATTACACCAGACGCACTTGGGTTTATTTCCTAAAACTTAAGAGCGAAGTATTTAACATGTTCTTGGCCTGCAAGGCCCTTGTTGAAAAACAATCTGGTCATCAAATTATTAAGTTAAGATCTGACAATGGAGGAGAATATGTTAACAAATAGTTCACTACTTTCTGCATTGAACAAGGCATCCAACAACAGCACACTGTTCCATATACACCACAACAAAATGGTGTAGCTGAGCGGAAGAACCGCACTTTAAAAGAAATGGCTAATTGTATGATCCAATCTAAGGGACTAAGTCTTCAATTTTGGGCTGAAGCCATAAATTGTGCAAATTACATAGTTAATCGCACCCCCACAAAAGCATTACAAGGTATAACACTGGAAGAAGCATGGAGTAAAATTAAACCTGATGTAAGTCACTTTCGTGTGTTTGGTAGTGAAGCATGGGCTCACATTCCGGATGAAAAACGGAAAGCATTGCAGCCTAAAAGTGAAAAGTGCATATTTGTTGGATATTCTGAAGATGTAAAAGGTTATAGACTTCTTCAACCACATTCTCATGCTATAATCATTAGAAGAGATGTTAAATTTGATGAAAATATCTTGGCCTGCGAGCCTAACTCGGTGAGTGTGCCATCTTTGGCCTGCGAGCCTGATTCGGCGTTTGTGCCTTCTTCTTCTTCTTCCAACTTCCTTGACAGGTTTCCAACTCCAGTTTCTGATGATGACAGTGAGGAGGAAAATACACCTCCTCCTGCTCATGTTCCTCCAGTTGCACCAGCACAAGTGCTTCCTCGATGGGTCCGTTCAACATGTGAAGCAGCTGGTGATCTTGCCGATGATCCTAGAGATCAACGTCGAACACGTTCTCAGTTTCAGCGAGCCTCTTCTCTTTTGGCTCAAGTTTTCGAGAATCATGATCCAGAAACTTTTGCAGAAGCTTCAAGGAATCCAGATTGGGATGCAGCCATGGATGAAGAATATCGTTCCTTAATGGCGAACGATACTTGGGATCTTGTACCTCTTCCAAAAGGAAGAAAACTTGTCAGATGTAAATGGGTCTACAGAACTAAGTATGCATCAGATGGAAGTGTTGAAAGACTTAAGGCAAGGTTAGTTGCCAAAGGTTTCTCCCAAGTTGAAGGGATTGACTACAATGAAACCTTTGCTCCCGTCGCCAAAATGAACTCCATCCGCCGTGTTCTTTCCCTTGCAGCCTTACACAACTGGGAAGTCCATCAAATGGATGTCAAGTCTGCCTTCTTACATGGTGATTTACAGGAGGAAATTTACATGGAACAACCTCCTGGCTATGTTCAGAATAACTCTAGCCTTGTCTGCCGCCTTAAGAAATCCTTATATGGCCTTAAGCAAGCTCCTAGAGCTTGGTATGCCAAAATGGATAACTTTCTCCTTGACACTGGTTTTTCTAGATGCCATTCTGACCCCAATGTCTATACCAAGAAAGTAGGAAACCATCTCATCATACTTGTTCTATATGTTGATGACCTTATTCTTACTGGTAGTGACCCTAAGCTTATAACCCATGTGAAATCCAGTCTTAAACAAACTTTTGAAATGTCAGACTTAGGACATTTGCGTTATTTTCTTGGTCTCCAATTTCTGCAAACCAAAGAAGGAATCTTTCTTTCTCAGTCTAAGTATGCTTGTGACCTTCTTCGTCGCTTTCACATGGAAGATTGTACACCAGCCCCTTCTCCCTTCCAGTATGGAGTCAAAATTTCTGCCACTTGTACTTCACCTGAAGTAGATGCCACCTTGTATCGTCAGCTTGTTGGTAGTCTTTTATACTTGACTCATTCCCGTCCTGACCTTTCCTTTGCCGTTGGTCGAGTTGCCCGTTATATGCAGACACCTCATGAAAGTCACTGGAAAGCAACTAAAAGAATACTTCGATATATTCGAGGTACAGTTCAGTTTGGGATTCATTACAGTACAGGGGGGAAACCTTTGTTGGTTGGTTTCACTGATTCAGATTGGGCCGGCGATCCTGATGATCGAAAGTCTACTGCAGGTTATGTTTTCAGTCTGGGATCTGGACCTATTACTTGGGCTTGTAAGAAACAACAAGCTCTTGCTCTTTCTTCAGCAGAGACAGAATATCGAGCAGCAGTTAATGCCAGTCAGGAAGCTTTATGGCTTCGACAAATCCTTTCAGAGTTTGGATTTGAGCAGCAGCAGCCTACTCCACTTTGGTGCGACAATCAAAGTGCCATCAAGCTTGCCAAAGATCCAGTTCTACATCAACGCAGCAAACACATTGAGCTACATATGCACTTCATCAGAAATCTTGTTCATGATCGTGTTCTTGAAGTGCTCTTTTGCCCTACAGATGATCAAGTTGCAGACATCTTCACCAAGTCTCTTACAGAAGCGAAGTTTTCTAAACTTCGATCTATGTTAGGAGTTCAGGAACTTGTCATTAAGGGGGGATAGGCTCTAATGCCTCCTTCCTTCTCCTAATAGTGTCACTTTTGTAAATCCTTCAATCCTATCCCAAGTTGTTCTTAAGGGGGGGTGTTAGGATATTTAGACACTTAGGAGTTAGTTAAGATCAACTTGTGTAATATATCCGTTAGGGATAGTGTGTTTCTTTAGTATGCATTAGTATGCATTTGTAAATACTTAATCCGACGGTCACGATATGTTTCTGACATAGAGTGATCCGACGGCTCAACTTCTCTTAGATCAAACCTAACCTTGATCCGTGGCTTAACACCCGATTGGTCCATGATATCTATTTAAAGAGCATGGAGGGTCATTGTTTAGTTGATCGATTATGAGAAGCTCATTTGTAACTTTCTTTTTTTGCATAATAAATTGTCCCGTAGAAGCTATTTGGCCGGGGCCGTGGAGTGTTTCCCTCAAGAGGGTTTAAACCACGTCAAAACATCGGTGTGTTGATCTGTGATCTGTTTGTGTGAAGTGGTTTCTCTTGGTGTTCGGTCCTTTGGTAGTACCCTGTGTACCCGAATAGGATTGAGGCACCTTAGGCATGTTGGGGAAATAAATGCTTGGATAAGCATTCTTAACAACTAATTTGACCACCTCTTTGGCCAAAACCTTGTAATCTTGTTCACATTAGCCCATACAAGTTCTAGCAACTTTATAATAACCAGTTTCACACCTAGGGAGGCATTATTAACCAGTTTAGAACCTAATAACCATTAATTAATTAATGATTAAGGTACTAAGGTATAATATTGCTCTAACAACCCCCCATAAGCTAGACTTAGTGGAATATCAAAAATAAGGCCTTGGCAACTAAGGCTCAAGTCACCTTTTACAACAGAAATTTATTTGTCCATGTAAAACGAGGAAAGAGGCAAAACCACATGGGGAAAATCCTCCCTCAAGAATGGACATGAAGCACACCAAAATTAAACTTCTCCAAAACTCAAGTAGGCGTGAACTTGATCATATGTCTGGAGGAACCTTCTTCTTTGGAAGAAGAGATTGTTGTTCAACTAGATCAGAAACATGAACAACTACATGATGGAGAATGTAGCCATGTAGACCAACTTCAATAAACTGATGTGAGAGCAGATGTGGCTGCTCATTAGAATTGAACTTTAGAATTAAATCAGATCCAAATGAGTCTTGAGATTCTTGTGCCAAAAACTTTGAACCAAAAGTGGAGAAATCAGCATCAAGCAAAACAAAAATTTCTTGAAACTTTGAACCAAAAAATCTTATGGCAGCTCCAAGAATAATGAACAATAGTTCCAAATGATCTTTGGACTGAAACCTGAAATAAAATCAGATCCAAAATAGGTATGATCAGTTCCAAGTGAGAGGAACAAAGGTTCAATGCATGCCAAGACAATGGCAATGTCTCCTTCTTCAATAAAATTGTGAGAAAATGTGCTAGTCACCATAGAGGAATAGGTAGAAGGCTTTAGATCAGAATTAGTGAGTGAATTTGCAGACATATCACACTTTGATGCAGCCTTCAAATAATCTAAAATATCAAAAAATTTTGCACCATCATCTAGTGAAGCATGCAAAGGATCTTCAGCAACTAGCTTATCATCCTCAAAATCAACATTTGAAGAATTATTGGAGAACAATGACTGTAGAGATATCTATTCCTCAACAATGGCTTCTACATTTGTTGTATCTTCATCATTTGCAGCAACATATTCTGCAATAGATGAGGTCTCTTCACATTCTACTTCATAACCTGTAGAGGAAGCATTTGAATCAAAGAGATCTGTAACAATATGAACATGGGTTGAAGATTTTTCCATTCGATCTTCATGCACAGCTTCATCAAAGAGAGGAGAGGCTGAATCAGTAGGAAAAAGAGCACATGTAGAGGTGTCCATAGGCTCACTCAATGCACCATTCTTTTGCTTATCAAGAGCCTTGTCCAAGTTGGACCATAGCTCAAATGGATAGTCTGCAAAACTAATCAAGTAGTGCATGCATGGAGACATGGCTAGACACATAGCTCCGAATGCTCTGTCACAATGATTTAGCTAATCATTTTTATCTTCATAAGACTCTGGTTCATTCTCAGCACCAATGGACAAATCATAGAGACCTTGTCTCTTTAGATATGCACACATTTTAGGCTTCCATTCTGCATAACCGAATGGATTAAGAAGAGGAACTTTCGAATCCATGTAGAAGCTTTTGTACTTGCAATAACAAACTCTCAATCACTCAGGAGGGATCTACACTAACAATAGCTCCAAGAGCTCTGATACCATGCAAAATCTATGTCACAGTAGGATCTAGCTACCATGGATTCCTCACAGCTGAAAGATTAAATTCATTAAGCAAGAGACAAGTGCAAAACTATTTCAGAATGAACAAATGATAAAAAATCTAAACAAATGATCAAATATGAGATATTAATAATTGTCCAATATTACAATGAGTTTGGATCATTCTTATATAGAAATAGTAAGGAAAAATATCCACTTGGAGTGTCCACACTTAACTAGCTTAGATTTATCCCAATCCCCCTAGGTTAACCAAATGGTTTCCAAAATAACACAAACAGGTTCAAACTGTGCATGTGAACACTGGGTAAGCATGGGGATCCAAGATGGACCTCACACATGTGAAGGAGATGGTTGGGTGGAAGTTAGATAGGCTAGAATAGGCTAAAAATAGCCAAAAATAGGATAAATGACCAGGTTTAATGTATGGGAGCCTATGGTCAAAGCAGATCCCTTAAAACAGGGGATTAAGGCACCTTAGGCATGCTGGGGCAATAAATGCTTGGATAAGCATGCTTAACAGCTAATTTGATCACCTCTTTGTCCCAAACCTTGTAATCTTGTTCACATTAGCCCATACAAGTTCTAGCAACTTTATAATAACCAGTTTCACACCTAGGGAGGCATTATTAACCAGTTTAGCACCTAATAACCATTAATTAATTAATGATTAAGGTACTAAGGTATAATATTGCTCTAACAAAGAGTTTCTTTTATACTAATTAAATTATCTATTTGTATATATTATAGAGTATAAGGGAAAATGACTACCACTGCTGAAGAACCAAATATTGAATTAACATGATTGAAATCAACAAATGTTTCTATAACTGGTTGGGGACTAGTAGATGCATTTCCTATTCTTTCTCCCCTCATTGGTTCTCCTTCCACTGAGTTAGTACTTGGAGTGGTTCTTACTGCTCCATGGTTTTGTGCTCGTGGATTTATGGCTCTCTTCATGCATCTATATTAAAAACACTTCATATTATATATTGCAAGGAGGATTATCAATTGTTCTTACGATGCAAGTCCCTAACCATGTGTTATCTAAATTATAAAAATAAAAACTTCTTAAACCCTTTACACTTCCTTGGCAATGACACCTAAAATAACAATCTTGCTATATACCTTATTAATTTCAGCATGGTACTTAGCTTGCATGTGCATTTAATTATCAACCCAGGGCTTATATGGTTGTGAGGTATCAAGAAAAATATATTCAGGTTTGTAGAAGTTATTAAGCTTCTAAATGCTAACATGCTACTTAAAGCCTATAAATAAATTCAATTACACTTTTAATAAAACAAACCTTAACCAAATTGCAAGAAAGCAAGAAATTTAACCACATAAGCAAAAAACATGTAGTCACACTCTGATTCTCAGCTATAGGATTCGTAGCACACAAGTTTGTTTGTATATACAACGATTTGTAGCAAATGAATCATAAACAAAATCTAAAAATGAAACTAAAAAACAAGCACTACAACTACATAACTAATATATAAATGATATTGAAAATGAACTAAACAATTAAATAGGAAACAACACAAGGTACATGTCTCCTCAAAATGGGCCCTTCCTCTATAGAGTAAGGAAGTGGAGGAACTTCAACAGCTAGACTCTCAACTCATAATAGCACTTTTACTTAGAAATTCATACACAAAATAATTGAAACAACATTGGTTTTATTAAACTAGCACTATTGCAGAGCATTATATATTCAATTACATAACAAAGTTATGTATTTTATTTGTCGTCCCTTCCCAGGGTACATAACCATTTATAGGATAAATCTTGTAACTATCTACTATTTATACGATTAAAGACAATGTACTTGAGAATTGAAGTTTCTCAAGCTATTGTGAAAACACGGTTTATGAAAGTAAAAACATTAGTAGTTTAGAGAAACCGAATTGGTTTTCTCATGAATGTCTTAGTAGCACCTACAATGGAAAATTTTCCTTGAAAAATTGTTTGATGTTAGCCATCTAATTTGATAGAATATTTTTGTGTACATGCTCCATTGTCAATTATGTAACGAACTATTTTATAACAAACTGATTTGGTTTTGTAGCAGCTTGATGGAACACTAGATGTGCAACAACTATAATTCAAAGTTGTGTAGAAACATCAATCATAGCAATGGAAATTTTTAACTAGACCAACAACAAAGTGACACTTGGAATGCATCCATGGTTGTAATGGTTTGGATGGAGTTGCAACATTGGTTTATCACGAATTCGTAGAAAAAGAAGATTGTTGAATGGAGTATTGTGGACCCATAGCAATTGGTTCAACAACACAATGGAAGATCTGCAACATATGCTAGGTGACTTGTTCTATAGCATATCTCACCCTACAAATCAAATATGAATCATACATGGTTCTTCTAAAATGTTAATAATTTTCAATCAAAATCAATAAAATGAGAGAAAGGAGTACCTTCATGATAAATGCAAATATGGATAAGGATATGATGAGAATGAAGGTGAATGGTAACAAAATGGGGTATAGGAATGTCATGTCCCAAATTTGGAATTGGGTCACAATGGCCTAATCACATTATCCATATTCATTAGAGTTTGTAAAATTGATGTTAAGGGTCAAATAATTGCCAAGGAGGAAAATTACTAGTTTCCTGGGTTTGGGGTGGAAGCTTTGGGATTTGGAATAAGGAGGATAATAAATTATGTTTAGACATTAGAAGGGTTCAAGTATTTAATAAATAGAGTGAATAAAGAAATTCAAGAGAAATCCTAGGTGACAAATGGTTTTGGAGACATATGGAGGATGTGGGACCCACACTAGCTTGATTTTTCATAATACATGGTATCTCTCTTTTGCAAATTCGAATTAATGGGAATGTGAACACTCTTGGGTGAGTTGGTAAGTCATAACACATGTCATTGAGCATATTAGGTCTAATTGGAAAGGATTGGTAACCTCCATGGAAGATAAAGAGTCAAAGTGGAAGTTTGTGGACACTTGGGCTAGATTCCCTAGCCCCTATGACACCAATGATGGAGCATCTATGACAACTATGAAAAATTGCAGACCTGACCTCTGACATCTGACCACTATGAAATGTCAGCCCCAAAAATAGGCTCAAGGAAGGCGAATTTGGGAGTTGGAGAAGCCAAAGAGACTCAAAATCGAATTTGGGAGAAGATGGAAGGTTGGAACTAGGAGACAAGCGGCAAATGTGGAATATTTCCTAAATGGAAATTTATTGAATCTATTTAGAGGATTTCGACCCTTAGAAGGATAATGTTGGTTATAAAATGTAGAAATGAAGTATGAGAATAACTTTTGATCATTTGTAGAATTTGCAATTGCATTTGTGAAGAGGGAGAGCTAGTGGATGACTAGTTTCTTGCCTTAGCCAATTTCGAGGGTGAAAGATTCTCATCCAAGTTGGTAATTGGAAAGGCCATTCAGACCTTTCATTTGGAGCTTTAATGTAGTCTTTATTTGCAGGTGTAAGCTACAGGGAAGCTCATGGTTTATTCTATTGCAGCTCACTCCTTCAAGCATTTCCAGTTTTGATGGCATATTCTTGATCCTTGAGGGAGGGAGTTTTTGGTGAGCTATTGTACTCTTTGAGGAATATTTTAAAGCCCCATTTCTTTTGTAATATGAATTAAATACTCTTTTCTTCATCTCCAAAAAGTTTCAGGTCGAAATTCCAAATAGAAATGTATAAATCTCATTTTTAATGGAAGAACAATGCCATTTCCCCACTACCTTGTTGTGAGCCAATGTAATGATGATGATTTCGAATGAATGGATGATTATCTTATATATTTGTGATAAATATACTACCATGGATGTATTCTTAAAGTTTCATGTACTGTACTTGAGCATTTGAATCATTTTTACTCAGTTTAGTTGTATTGGGAGGTGAAATAGTGCCATTTCCCCAAGGGTCGAATTGGGGATTTTTGCAGTTGAATGGGAGAGGGTGAGAACAGTTGTAATAATTCATTAATGGTGCATATGAGACTTTAATAAAATAATTAACACATTACATACCTATTTTTATAAATTTGACTGGGTTTGGAGGCATTTGGGAAGCCATTTTCAGTACTTACCCCAGGGGGATTTGAACCCCAAATTACTAGTAAAATTGCATAATTGGTCTAGAATCTTAAGAGAGTTTGAAAATTTCTTTTGGTGGACATATTTCATCCACAAACATCATATTAAAGTTCTAATATCATTCATACACCTTCCTTGAATATTTGAATGCATTTGGAGTCAATTTGAGACCTAGAGACCAATACTAGTCAAAGGAAAATCACTAGTAAAGTTACCTACATTGATCAGAATTGAAAGAGGATTTGCAGAAGTATTTTAAAGGACCAAAGGAATCCCTGAAACACATATTTATGTTCTAATATCATTCATACACCTTCTCAGAATATTTGGGATCATTTGGGGCAAATTAGGGACCTAGAGATCAAAACTAGTCAAAGGTCGAACTAGGAAAAAAAAGTGGAAAATTGCAATTTTAATAAAATTCCTAATAAGGGACATTAAAGTGGTATCAGAGCATGGTCCTTGCACCTGTGTATTAGGTACATATATTCAAGAATAATTGGCAACCATGTCTTACTATTATGATGAATCCTATGAGTACAATTCTTATGAGGAATATGCAGATGCTTATGAGCAATATGAAGCAGAATGTGAATGGTACGAGGAAGAGATGCCATCATGCAACACTTCTTACAATTTCAAGAGAAATGAAGATTATTCTTATGAATTTAAATCTGATGAATATTAGTGTGTCACACCAACCAAGGATAATTCTATGAGTGAGTTCCAAAGATGGAGAGCAAAATATAAAACCTTGCCCCAACAATATCAAAAATATCAAGAATATCTTGCTTTTAGCAAAAATACACAAAATGCCATGTCTTTTGAGTACTTTGCTGAACATATTTTTGAAAATATGCCCAAACATGAAGATGTGGAGTTAGTAAAGAAAGGTTTATGCCCTTCTTGTAAAGAACCTTGGAGCGAGTATCATATATGTGTGCATGAAATGATGTCCTCCTTGAGGAGAGCTTTTGAGATTTATTCAAGAAGAGATTCCAAATATAATGATCCTAAGGAAAACAAGGGGAAAAATGCATCAGCTTGCTTGAAGGATAAAAATGAAGAGACATCACAAGAGAATGAAGAAGATTCTATTGAAAATATGGAAGATCATTTCGAGACACCTTCTAGCTTAGACATGAACCAAAGAGCATCTACTGATGGATGCTTAAACTATGAAGGAGTACCTACTGATGGGTGCTCACACCTCTATGTTGGTGACATAGAGATCACTTTTGAAAGTGTTGCTGTAAGCCCAATTTCCATTAAGCATGATAATGAAGACCTTGTAGCAGTTGAAGAAGAACCAAGATCAACTTCCCCATCACCACTTGAGCTTCATGAAGTTGGTCCAAGAAAAAATGAAGAAGATGAGGAGGTTCATTTGCAAGAGCCTCATTTTCTTGAAGGGTCCTTAAAGATGAATGAAAAGAAGATCCAAGAGTCCCTCATCATTCTCCATGACACTCAATCATTGGTGTCAAATTCTTGTTGGAGAGCTACTTCATTGGAGGAAACATCCATCCTTGAAGACATGGAGAAGATTCAAAGAGCAATGTGCCACATCAAAGGTAATTTCATGTCTTTGCTTTTTGATAGAAACAATTTGTTTGAGCTTAATGAATTGTTACATGATGCATACTTGAAGAATAATGAGGATATTTATAAGCTCACAATTCAAAATGAGCAACTTCTTGAAAAGTTGCAAGATACTTGTTTTTCCTCCTATGTTTCAGATTGTCAAATGGTAGATTGTTTGGAGGATTCTCATGACATGGTGGATTATGAGAAATGTGGGAATTTGAATGTGCTTAATGTGTTTGAAGATGAACTTGAAGAAATCCAAACACTTGATGTGGTGGAAGATGAACTTGAATTGTCTCTTGATGAAGGTTATGCAATTTTTAAAGAAGAGCATGATTCCTCTACATTGGAACCAATCTATGACAAAGGTTTCCCACTTTTGAAGGAGCTGCATGATACTACCCACATGGATCCTTCCCATGATGAAAATTCTTCACTTTTTGATCATTTGGGTGAGTTAGTTCGTTCTCCTACATCCTACAATTCCATGTTTTGCAGTATTAGTCTCAATGAAGTATGGGTGAAAGGGTTCTTTTTGATGGTGCCACATGAGGAGTATGGAACTCCTAGATTTACCTTTTATGATGACATGGTTGGAGCACATTCTTATTCACATTTGCAGCAGCATAATTTATCACTTTATGATGATTCACATCTACATGGATGCACCTATGATATGGATTTGAGTCATTTGAAGACTCATGGTTTTTCTTGCTCAACACTGGGTTCATTTGATGTTAGAGGAACTTCATCCAACACTTGGGTGAATAGATTTATGATGAGAGAACATTTTTGTTGGCAGCCACATACTTTTTTACATCTTTATGATTCTCACATTCATGGATGTATGGGTGAGACTTCTTTGAGTCATTTGAAGTCTCCTTGTTTTTTCTGCTCATTATTTGGTTCAGATTTTAGTGGAGATTCTTCATTCACTTCTTGGATGAAAGAATACATGGTTGAATATTTTGATGCATATCACATACTTTTGGAGCAGCATTATAGGACATGGGTTCCTCACCTATGTCATTGGAGCAGATTTGATTGGTCACTTGAAGCTTGTATGCACTTGGAAAATCGTGGTCTACTTGCTTGGAGGTACAAGCACTTTCATGATTCTTTGATGAAGCATATCCTTGATGTACATTTTCATTATGTTGTTATGTACTTTGATGATATATATTTTGTACTCATAATGTTTGGAAGAATGCATACAAGAAAATGGGATCCAGGAATCCTCTTATCTAATGGTGTAGGTTGGAGAGCACTCTTAATTGTTGGGGTGCAATATAAGCAATGGGACCCTGGAATAATTTTTGTCTCATTGGTTTCATTTTTTTGGGGGAAGCAAGCAGTATGGGAGATGGATTCCCCACTTAATAAAGTGATTTTAATCAGAGTAGTGCAGCAGAAAGAATGGTGGTTCCTCTCTAAAATATTCATGGAAACTCAAAGACTCAAGGTTTGGCAATTCAATGGCAACTTCAAATAATTATACAAAAAGCAGGTTCTTCAACACCCATGTTTGAAATTGCTTGAGAACAAGCAATATTGGGAAGGGAGGATTTTTCATGTCCCAAATTTGGAATTGGGTCACAATGGCCTAATCACATTATCCATATTCATTAGAGTTTGTAAAATTGATGTTAAGGGTCAAATAATTGCCAAGGAGGAAAATTACTAGTTTCCTAGGTTTGGGGTGGAAGCTTTGGGATTTGGAATAAGGGGGATAATAAATGATGTTTAGACATTAGAAGGGTTCAAGTATTTAATAAATAGAGTTAATAAAGAAATTCAAGAGAAATCCTAGGTGACAAATGGTTTTGGAGACATATGGAGGATGTGGGACCCACACTAGCTTGATTTTTCATAATACATGGTATCTCTCTTTTGCAAATTCGAATTAATGGGAATGTGAACACTCTTGGGTGAGTTGGTAAGTCATAAAAAATGTCATTGAGCATCTTAGGTCGAATTGGGAAGGATTGGTAACCTCCATGGAAGATAAAGAGTCAAAGTGGAAGTTTGTGGACACTTGGGCTAGATTCCCTAGCCCCTATGACACCAATGATGGAGCATCTATGACAACTATGACAAATTGAAAACCTGACCTCTGACATATGAACACTATGACATGTCAGCCCCAAAAATAGGCTCAAGGAAGGCGAATTTGGGAGTTGGAGAAGCCAAAGAGACTCAAAATCGAATTTGGGAGAAGATGGAAGGTTGGAACTAGGAGACAAGTGGCAAATGTGGAATATTTCCTAAATGGAAATCTATTGAATCTATTGAGAGGATTTAGACCCTTAGAAGGCTAATGTTGGTTATAAAATGTATAAATGAAGTATGATAATAGCTTTTGATCATTTGTAGAATTTTCAATTGCATTTGTGAAGAGGGAGAGCTAGTGGATGACTAGTTTCTTGCCTTAGCCAATTTCGAGGGTGAAAGATTCCCATCCAAGTTGGTAATTGGAAAGGCCATTCAGACCTTTCATTTGGAGCTTTAATGGAGTCTTTATTTTTAGGTTCAATATACAG
Organism: Larix kaempferi; assembly: GCA_027924585.1. Taxonomy (NCBI): domain Eukaryota; kingdom Viridiplantae; phylum Streptophyta; class Pinopsida; order Pinales; family Pinaceae; genus Larix; species Larix kaempferi. The sequence continues at coordinate 4,835,231 of BSBM01001646.1, forward strand.
GGAAGCTCATGGTTTCTTCTATTGCAGCTCACTCCTTCAACTATTTCCAGTTTTGATGGCATATTCTTGATCCTTGAGGGAGGGCATTTTTGGTGAGCTATTGTACTCTTTGGGGAAGATTTTAATGCCCAATTTCTTTTGTAATATGAATTAAATACTCTTTTATTCATCTCCAAAAAGTTTCAGGTTGAAATTCTAAGTAGAAATGTATAAATCTCATTTTTAATGGAAGAACAATGCCATTTCCCCACTACCTTGTTGTGAGCCAATGTATTGATGATGATTTAGAATGAATGGATGATTATCTGATATATTTGTGATAAATATACTACCATGGATGTATTATACAAGTTTCATGTACTGTAATTGAGCATTTGAAGCATTTTTACTCAGTTTAGTTGTATTGGGAGGTGAAATAGTGCCATTTCCCCAAGGGTCGAATTGGGGATTTTTGCAGTTGAATGGGAGAGGGTGAGAATAGTTGTAATAATCCATTAATGGTGTATATGAGAATTTAAAATAATTAACACATTACATACCTCTTTTCATAAATTTGAGTGGGTTTGGAGGCATTTGGGAAGCCATTTTCAGTACTTACCCCAGGGGGATTTGAACCCCAAATTACTAGTAAAATTGCATAATTGGTATAGAATCTTAAGAGAGTTTGCAGAGGTATTTTGGTGGACATATTTCATCCACAAACATCATACTCAAGTTCTAATATCATTCATACACCTTCCTTGAAGATTTGAATGCATTTGGAGTCAATTTGAGACCTAGAGACCAATACTAGTCAAAGGAAAATCACTAGTAAAGTTACCTACATTGATCAGAATTGAAATAGGATTTGAAGAAGTATTTTAAAGGCCCAAAGGAATCCCTGAAATACATATTTATGTTCTAATATCATTCATACACCTTCTTAGAAGATTTGGGATAATTTGGGGCAAATTTGGGACCTAGAGATCAAAACTAGTCAAAGGTCGAACTAGGAAAAAAAAGTGGAAAATTGAAATTTTAATAAAATTCCTAATAAGGGACATTACAAGGAATAAGGAAAAGGTTGGCAAAAAGATGGAAAAACTAGGGTCCATCGATAATTTATTATAGTTATGTGTTATGGGGTTTTATGGGCAAGTGATCAGTAGTTAACTTTTGGGATATGTTAGAGGTTAATTAATGTTAGAAGTTTTAAGGGTTATATATGATGTGGGTTATAATGTTTAAGGGTTATCAATGACTAATTCTTATGAACGATCATGGTTGATGTTTCAAGTGTGGCCTCTACCTATTCTTCAATGCACCATTTATGTAGCTCTAGTGCCGGATCCACATGACACTATTTAAGTAAGAAATTTTTAGAAAAACACTTACACGATTTACCAAATAATGACACAATCAATAGAGGATGTAATTGTGGACCTTGGTGCAAATATTAACATAAGAACATCCATTTGTTCGTATGAGGTATTTAACTAACCTCACCTATCCAATACTTAGATTAGGATATGATGATGAATCATATCACATTTAGGGGCTGGTGCAAGCTAATGCTAGCCACTCATGATGCGTTAGTCACAATGGATTCCTGGAAAAACATAAATTTGAACGTCAAAAAGTAATTTTAGAGCTACCTACACAACTTTTTAGAATATGGCACAAGAAGATGAAACGTAGACAATCGGATTACCTTCCGGAATATCTAAATATTATTTATGGAAATTAAGTATAAATCCAAAAAAATGGGGTTCTCCTAAGGTTGGTATGTTATGTTTTTAAGAAAACATAATGAATATGTTCGCATTAGTCCCCTGGTTTGGTATGAAAATGGTGGAATTTTGTGAAAAAATTATGTATAGTCGTAGATAACAGGCCGTTCTAGAGCAACACTATTTTCCCATATTTATTTATGTTAATTTAAAAAACAAAATTAATTAAGGAAGTCAGCCAAGCCCTAAAATGACTAGGTCGAGCGTTAGTCCCCGACATCATGGTCTTAACATAATCAATGAACTTTGTTTTTTTTAGGATGTAGGTTTTTGTGTGTACTTTTGCGGGTTCTTTTCCGTTTTCAAAATAGGTGAGTCAATCAAAAGTTATAGACGAAAGAAATAACCTACTTTTTGTGTAAGATTGACGTTAGTGCAATTAAAATTAATTAAAAAATAGAAAAAAAAATAGATTTAATAAAAAATTACATATTCAGAATTTGCACACATAGTTCTACAAGTGTGTGCAATTTCATTAATAGTGGACAAGTGTAGCATATG